>CM023536.1:48492579-49950846 GCA_013350335.1 Chimonanthus salicifolius
TCTTAAAACTTGAGTTAGTTCGGAACAATTTAAATCAAATTAGATTGATTTTAAATTTATGAATCTAATCTAATTTAAATTCTATATAATTTTTTTTCAATATGACTCTTTTCAAAATTTACAAATTTATAAGGGTGGCAATATAGACACCGCGGAAATCTGCCAGCAGACACCGATTTCCGAAAATTGAGTGGAAATTACCATTCTGCCCTCTCCGCGCGAAATCGTGCGATCGGTTCTGCAACGCCATTTCGCGTTGATTGATCGATCTGAGGCGTATACGATCGATCGATCGATCCGATAGTTCATTTTCGAATCGATCGATTGATCATAACACGGGATTCAGTCGATCGCACGGTTCCATGGGATCGTGCGATCAGTTTTAACTGAGAGGTCGATGGTTTGACAGTCGACCTCTCATCTCAAGATCGATTGCACGATCACATCTGATCGATCGATCAATTGTCTGTTTAGGCCAAGATCGATCGATCGATCACTGTGATCGTGCGATCGATTTTCTGATTAGGGCAAGATCGATCGCACAATCACAAAAATCGTGCGATCGATCGCAAAGCTATATATAAAACCGATCGATCCTTTCGCCCTTTCCTGCGATTCAAACCCTCGAAACCGAAGACCCTTTCTCTTCTTCGTCTCCAACGATCGATCGACCCTTTCCTCTTCATCAAATTGAGCGCACGATTCTCCAAATCGTGCGATTTGCCCTCTCCGGAAACCTCCGATTTCATCTTCCTCCCCAGAAACCCTTTGAAACCCTTTCTCCGATTTCGTCTTCCTCGCCGGATACCGGAAACCCTTTCTCGAATTTCGTCTTCTCCGATTTCCTTCACAGCACTCCTTCACATGGCATCCAAAGTATCTACATCGAGAGGGAGAAAGATAAAGGTACCGGCTTCATCTAGAAGGAAGAGAACGAGATTGACGAAGACACTACCTAGGGAGACGGAGACCTTCGACCCGAACCACTTCAACTCTTTGGAAGCCGCCACATTATACCGAGAGGATTTGTACTCTCGGCCGATGATTTATGGTAAAATCATTGACCTAAGCTTTTTTTCTGCATTTGAATTGAGAATCCATGAGTATATTGAACGACTTGGATGGGGAGAGTTTTTAGGAATAAAAGAAGATTTTTATCCAAAATTAGTGAAGAAATTTTATGCAAATATGTCGGAGGACCGAGCGAGACACTCCATAAAATCCAAAGTTAGGGGGACAAAAATTGAAATTTCAACTGAGGCACTGGACAGAATGTTTGAGTTTCCCAGTGCCACTATTTCGAAATATGAACCAAATTCATGGCTCACCGATGTTGACGGATTCGTTCCCTCAGAGGCCATGACCCAATTGTGTGGGTGAAGTGATGGTGACAGAGGAGATAAGATCGGGCTTATGGAGCTAACCCTAGAGGCCCGAATTGTATATTATATTATTAGGAAGAATATTTTACCTAGAAAGGAACTTAGTAATCAAGTGCCCTATTTTGATAGTTTCCTGATATGGTGCATCTTGAATGGGAAACAAATTGATATATCCTTCATCATAATAAAACACATGGTTGCATCTCGTAAGATTAGAAAATGTAGCCTTCCATATGGTTTATTTCTGTCTTACTTGTTTCGATTTTGCGGAGTCACCCTCCCCCCTGAAGAGAAAATAGAAATGAAGAAAATCGATATATTTGATGCGTCTCCTTTGGGCAAAATGGGATTCAAACTCGACAATGCACGTTGGGTTCCCAAAGTAGAACATCGTCCTATTGAGGTTGAGGCGCCTGAGGAGGGTGACATACCTGAAGTTGGGGGGACGGAGGCACCTGAAGTTCAGGGGGCGGAGGCACCTGAAGTTGGGAGTGGTGAGACATATGATACAGGAGTGAGTACTATGCTGATTCTTGACAACATAGAAAAATTGAATAAAAAATTAATATAAAATTTGCCGAGATTGAAGAAAGGCTTATGGGCAGGCTTGAAGAGATGGTTGATGAAAAATTAGGTGAGATGGAAGGAAGACTGATTGGAAGGCTTGAGGGAATGGTTGACGATAAATTGGCTCAGATGGAAGGGAGGATGAATGCCACAATTGATAAGAAAAATGGTGAATTGGTCGGAATGACGATGAAAAGGCTGAATAATTTGGAGAATCAAGTGGTAGACATAATGAGAAACTCTGTTCTTTTATTGCAAAAAGAATGAGTAAATACACAACTTGAACGCGATTCGTCATCCGGGATCATCAGATGTATACTAGCTGAGAAGAATATAAATAAATCATGGGGGATAGCCTCTTCGTCCACTGACACGAGTCAGGCACTCT
The DNA here is from genome assembly GCA_013350335.1 of Chimonanthus salicifolius. NCBI lineage: Eukaryota > Viridiplantae > Streptophyta > Magnoliopsida > Laurales > Calycanthaceae > Chimonanthus > Chimonanthus salicifolius. Next base: position 48,494,917 of record CM023536.1, read on the forward strand.
CGACTGACATCCCACAGTCTTGTTCTACTGGCTCCACTCAGCCTCTTCCATCTGGCCCCATTCATCCTCGTCCGACAAGCACCGCTCGTCAGGTGCGTTTCACTGGCCCCACTCAGCCTCATCCTATAGGTCCCACTCGTCAGGTGCGTTCGACTGGTCCCAAGCAAGGCGCGACTGGGCGTGGTCCATTGGCACCAACACCTCCTTCACCTGCACCAGTACCTCCTTCATCGGCACCAGCACCTCCTGATACTGCATCTGCCCCACCTTCTACATCTGCACCTGCTCCTACATCTGCTCCAGCTCCTGCTTCCTAATAGCCATTGTATTACAAATTTTTGTAATTTTGTAATTTTTATATTCATATGTAACATTGTTTGTCAATATAGTGAATGTTTTCTTTTTATGACATCGTTTGTCAATCTCGAATGAACATAGTGAATGGTTTCTTTTTATGAATTATTTCGTCTATTTGAATGAACATGGTGAATAGAATGGTTTGTTTGTAAAGAACTGAATGAACATGAGACCTTTTGAATGTCAGTAAATATGGGAGCATTGAATGGTCTGTCACTAAATATGGGACCCTTGAGTGGTCTGACACTAAATATGGGTTTCATGTATTGTTGCTAAACATGGCACCTTTGAGTGGTGGTCTCTCACTAAATATGGGACCTTAGACGTGTCAGTCAACAAGTATAAGACCTTAGAAATCAGATGGCCTGATTAAATAAAGAGTTTTAACCATTAGTGAGAAAGTTTGTCAATGAATGCTGGAGTAAACGACCAATGCTTGTTTAATCCAGAATTCCTTGACAAACTTCCTTACTAATAGTTAAAACTCTTCTTTAACCAGACCATCTGATTTCTAAGGTCCCATACTTGTTGATTGACCACTGAAAGGTCCCGTGTTTAGCGACAATCCACTCTAAGGTCCCATATTTAGTGAGAAAACCACTCAAAGGTCCCATGTTTAGCGGCAATCCATGAAACCCATATTTATTGAAAGGCCCACGCAAGGGTCCCGTATTTCATAACAAACCACTCAATGCTGTATTTATTTAAAATAACAATTGTTGTTTTAATACATACTTCAGTACATCGGAATTAATATTAATACAACTTTTTGGAAATGAAATACATTCTTACAACTGAATACATGAAAAAATGATAGACATCCATCACAGATTCCACCAATGTTGTAATTCGTCAGGATCTCTAAGATCACCAGAGGTATATGTCGAATCGTCATAGAAGTCATAAGAACCAATCAGCTGTGGAAGAAGGAGTACGTGTCAGTATTTTTTACTTTATTTTATATGAATGAAAATGTAATTATGTATCTTATGTAAAAGAAACTTACTTCGGATAATTGAGACAAACTTGTTGCTTGCGATTCAAGGTAATAATCATGAGGTTGAGGCGAAGCATTTAAATCTACGCTGCAGGATGCCTGTGCAACACTTCTATTCGGATATGTTCTCTTCGTATGACCAGTATTTTTGCATAACCCACATCTTCTTCCAGTCAATTGATTATCTACAATCTCAAATGCAGAAGGATCTCGTCTTATAGATGTTTGACCCTTTGAGACGTTTGAACCTGGATAACGTCCTCTGCTGTACTGCATAATAGGTTGGTTGATATGCATCTCATCACTGGCAAGATGTTGGATATGATATCGGAGCTCCTCTTGATCTAATGTAGACAAGTTTCCATATTTTTTTTTAATGCCTTCCCAGTGTACATCTAATTCATCTCCAGGTCGATTCATTTCAATGTTCAAGTCGTCAAATGAAATCAAATCGATTCTCCATTGTGGATGGATCTGATCCAAATGTAACTTGTTCATAAATTGCATTCTGTGAGCACAAGGTAAACCCATGGAAGCTGTAAACTCATGTGTACAATTGGGTAAAAATGATATATTTATGAGCATAACATATTGCTTGTAAACCTCAGATAATGCAAATTATGATACTCTGCTGTTTACTTCATCAAAGAAAGGAATTGAAACAGTAAGAGCAAATCGGATTTTCTCATCTTCCGTTTGAATCTTGAACTCTTGAAACTGATTTTCAATTGCATGGGATATCTTCCTTCGGACAACATATAGATCGCTAGTGGAGTTCGCTATATATCGTTTTAACACTGAATGTGCACTTTCAACCCTTGCAGTTGCTGCATTTTGAAAATGTAAACTCCAACCGATCCATGCCTTGACGAATTGCTTTTTATGTGGGATCCATGTCTGTCTTATATAATTCACTGCATCCGAATAATCTCGAAAATCTTGTTTGAATGCCTCAAACGCTTCATTAAATGCAACTTCAGATGGAGACTCGACGCATTCATTCCATTGAGTCAAAAATGCATTCCATTCTTCCACTTTATTGAAAAGAGGCTTACAATGAGCAAGAATATTCTTGTTGATGTGCCAAATAAAAAAGATATGTACAGCATTAGGGAACTCTAAATCAATGACATTCTTCAACGCCAAATCTCTATCGGTAAAAAAAACTTGTCGATCATGATCGACTCCTAATACCTTCTTGAACATCTGTAACGCCCATACGTAATCTTCAAATTTTTCATTCCTCATAAATGCAAAGCATGAGTAGAAAGTCTTGTTGAAACTTGTGATACCAACGATATTAAGCAATGTTATATGATATATGTTGGTTTTGTAAGTGCAATCCATGAGAAATACATTATTATAGGTTTTCATAAATACAACTGACAGTGGATGTGCAAAGAAAATATGAGATAAATGACCTTGACTATCATAGTTGAGAAAATATTGGTAACCACTTTCTTGAAGATCTTCTAACAAGGCTTCAATTGAAGTTCGACCTCTAAGTTGCTCTTTTCGAACCGATGACAAAAAATTGTACAAATCAGTTGATGATAATCCAATCTTTAGATTCTCGTTTCGAAGGGTCGTCATAATTTGCCGGGGTGGTACATTGCTGTTATGCATTTCAATGATCATTCTCTTATCTTCATCTGAAAAACACCTTCTACGAGGATGACCTACTAATACGCTCGTGAGATCATGATTGTGCTCCACATCTTTTATAGTCAACTTCCATGACCTATCAACAATTTGTTTCCCTCTCACTTAAAATGGACAATTAACAAGGCGAGAATATGCTTTCTTCTTGCTCTCATCATCTTTCAAATTAACTGTGCTACGATATGTACCCCCTCTATCGCAACCAAGAATAACTACATTGCTTCATTACATGACCTTTTAATAGTAGCTACAAATCCTTGCACAATGGAAACCTCCTTAACATGCTTCACTAAATCGTCACGACTTAAAAAACACCTCTCAACAAACTCATTGTCAATAATATCATTCTCAACAATCTCATCATTTTCACAATACATAGTACTAATTTCAAAGAAATTTTGAAAGTCTTGGGTTTGAGAAAGAGTTACATTTGATTCCGGTTCAGAGATTGAGAGAGTCACTTTTGAGAGATACCTTCGAATCAATATAGGAGATTTGAGAGAGTATCTTCAAATAGTGGAGTAGTTCGTTTTCGAAAGCTGGTTTGGGGTTTGAAGGAAAATAGTTTGGATCAGATGTTTGAAAGAGAGGGGTTTGAGTGAGAGGGGTGTAGAAAGGGCTTTGAGGGAGAAGATTTTGAAATCGGGAAGGTTTTGAATGAGAAGATTTCGAAATCGGGGTTCTGAGGAAGTAGGGTTTCGAAAGGGGCGAGATGGAAACGAAAAATGAGAGAGAAGAGGGGAGCGTTGAACTTATACTTAGTTTCGCTTGATCGATCGATCGCACGATCACAGTGATCGATCGATCGATCTTGGCCTAAACAGACAATCGATCGATCGATCAGATGTGATCGTGCGATCGATCTTGAGATGAGAGGTCGACTGTCAAACTGTCGACCTTTCAGTTAAAATCGATCGCACGATCACAGTGATCGATCAATCAATCTTAGCCTAAATAGACAATCGATCAATCGATCATATAAAACCGTGCGATCGATCTTGAGATGAGAGGCCGACTGTCAAATTGTCGATCTCTCAGTTAAGATCGATCGCACGATTGTATGTGATCGTGTGATCGATCTTTGAATGGGTCATAATCGATCGCACGATCACATACAATCGTGCGATCGATCTTGAGATGAGAGGTCGACTGTCAAACCGTCGAACTCGCAGTTAAAATCGATCGCACGATCCCATGGAACCATGCGATCGACTGAATCCCGTGTTATGAACAATCGATCGATTCGAAAATGAACTGTCGGATCGATCTATCTATCGTATACGCCTCAGATCGATCGTATATGCCTCAAATCGATTTATCGACTCGAAATGGCGTTCCAGAACCGATCGCATGATTTCACGCAGAGAGGGCAAAATGGTAATTTCTATTCAATTTTTGAAAATTAGTGTATGCTGCCAGATTTCCGCAATGTCTATATTGCTACCCATTTATAATTCAGCACATTAATTTCTCAAATTAGATCGTACTCGTGAAATTAAAGCTCGGCAAAGTTTTACCTGGCTGGAAATCCAAACGTCACCTTTTAGAAGAATTGCTTCCTTAAAACACATAGAGAGACAAACAGCCTTGGGATTCATCGTCTTCCGACTGGCAAGTTGGGTCCATTCAACCAATGCAAGTTCACTACTTTTTTAAAATATTCACAATCAATCTTGCGTTTCTTTTAAAAAAATAATTTTCTTGTTAATCATATGAAAAATGCCCAACCAAAAGTAAAGTAGTTGTCATCATTTCATCGTCGTCATCTCCACTTCTTCTTAAATTTTGATTTCTCCACCATTAATTTAATAAATCTTATCTTTCCACTTTTGATTGATATTAAAGTGGAATTCATATACACTATTGCTCTTTCTTTTGACCCATCCTCATTTGGTGACAACCCATCAATCAACAATCATCTAAACCCTACTGAAACCCTTCATGAATGTGATTTTTAACCTTATTTTGTATATTATTTTACATTTTTTATATTTTCTATATTCATATTACTATTATACATTTCATTTCATTTTTCATTTTGTCCTGTCACTTAATATAAGCAAGTTAATATGTGAAGTCGAAATGTTATAAATAAAATATACAATAAGAAGAAGATTTTTGAATAAATGGAGTCACAGGAAACAAATCGTATCGATTGAGATATCTCAATTTTTAAAACCTTGATATTTGGTATTGTATTGACTGAGATTTGAGATATCGACTGATAAAGGTGGTTTTAAAAAAAAAAAAATAAGAGAGAAATTTGATTCAATTCAAAATTCATTCAGCAAAAGTTTACATTGATATAATACTCTTCGGCGTACATAAGATATTTTCTGTATATATTAATATCTCTAATCAAAATTTATGTATAATGTCACCAAAAATTAAATATAATTCAATGCAGAGCAAATAATGGCAATGAGTCTTTTGAAAAGAAAAAAATGAATCAAATTATATTTTTATAATTATTCAAAATTTATTCAATTTAAATTTTTAATCTTTAAACTCTATAAGTTTTTTTCTTTTAAATTTAAGTGTAGGAAACTTTGAGATACTTAGCATAAAACCCTCACAGGTGAGTTCACTATCCGGACACACCAATGTTAGACCATATGGGCTCAAACATGCAACCTCTTACCTCCTGAGGCGAGAGACAATCCGTTAAGCTACATCCATGTGCGCAAGCTACACCTATATGGGTAACTCTATAAGTTTTAAACCTTAATATACTTAAAACAATTAGAATGAATTTCGATCAAACATATATTTGAAAAAGGACAACGATTCTCTTACGGACATTTTGTGTAAACAGACACAGATTTTACTATATTGTTCATTTTATCTTTTGAATCGACTCGCTAAATTCTTAGTTGTAAGTGATTTGAAAAGTTCAACGAGTTGATTGAAAGGAAAAAATAGACAATATATTAAAATTTATGTAAGATTATACAAAATACTCATGAAAAGATCTTCAGCTTTGAAAAATATCTTTCTAACAAATTCTTTAAGGTTTCCATAGATGACAAAAGTGGAGAAAATGAATAGACCGTGGGATAATAAGCTGTGTGCCCCATTGTTGATGCGATCATTATATCTTACAGAGGCTGTACACGTGGCAAGTGGTCAAAGAACTTTCAAATTTTCTTCTTTTTCTTTCCCACGGCTTGTTAATGACTGATGAGTAGTTGAACGGTCAGATCTTGTCTATGCACGGGAGGATAGATGCAAGGGAGAGTGTTATTTGAGAGAAAGAAATGGGCGAAAAAGGAATGAAAGGAAACAGTAATTGAAAGAAAGAACCTATAAATGTCCTTTGCTATTTTCACACACTAATAAATATTAAGTAAAATAGTGTATAGTATACCACTTTATTACAAAATGACAGGCCACGTGGCTGCTACTGCTATGTGTTCTTAAGTAATTTTCGACACAATATAAAAACGATTCAAAAAAATAATATAATAAATAGGATTTTTTTTAAACTCTATTTTACTTACACAATAAATAATTAGTCTATTTTATCTTTTAATAATATGGAATTATTTTTTAATAATATGAGTTAGTGTCAGTGGCTTCAAATATCAAATTATTATGAAAGAAGTTGGATTTAAATTTAAATCAAATATTTTACTTATTCAGTCTTTAAAATGTTTTAAATTTTTTTCTGTAGACTTTTGGTTGTTATTTAATTTTTATTATAGAACTTTGAAATTTAAATTATTGAAATTATTAATTAAATAAAGCTTATATATTAATTATTATTATCATCTAAATTATTTATACCATTAATTTAGAGTTGATTTTTAATTTGAGTTTGATAAGTTGGAATTCCTATCAATTATTATTTATTTTATTTTTATGCTTAATTATTTAATTAAAATATATAAAATGGATATAAATATATATAAAGCAACAAGTTTTTAGAGCGAGTTACTAAGCTAATCTTGACCGCTCTTTTAACGGACTTAGATGAGAGAGAGAGAGAGAGAGAGAGAGAGAAGTGATGGAAAATGATGGGAAAGAAGGTAGCAGCAGTATGTCCGTATGTGGAGGAGGTGTCTCTTTTGACCCATCACCTTTCTTCTGTCTGTGGGGTGCAAACGTTAACCAGCTTCTTCCCTCTTCTGCTGCTGCCGAGTGCTACCGCCAAATGCAGGCATGAATGCCCTTTTCCTTTGTTCCATCCTCCACACTTTAGCAACATCCCATTTCCCTTCTTCATCTTCTTCTTTTGCTTTTGGTCGTTGATTCTGCTCTATTTTTCTGGGTTTGATGGGAATCGATCTCAACGCCATCGACAATGATGCTACTCTTGAAAGCTACTCTCCTTCATCGTCATCATCCGCTGCTGTCTCGGATTCGCTCTCTTCTGCTGCTTCTTCTGCTGTTTGTTTGGAGCTGTGGCATGCCTGTGCAGGGCCGCTCATATCGCTGCCGAGGAAGGGAAGCTATGTGGTGTATTTGCCACAAGGGCCATTTAGAGCAGATCGCCGATTGTTGCCCTCCCGTGCCTTACGATCTTCCGCCTCACGTCTTTTGCCGTGTAGTTGACGTTAAACTGCATGTGGGTTTCTTTCTTTCTCCTTTTGCTCTGTCTGAGGATGCTCAAATTCGATTGTTTTTTTTTTTTTAATTTTTTTTTTGGGGATTCTAAGTTCGTCTCTGAACAGTGGCATTTTGGGCTCTGTGCTGTTGTTTTCGGGCTTTCGGTGATTTCTTTGATGTCTTTTGCGTCTTTGGGTCCTGGGTCTTCGTGAATTCTATGGATTTTACAGAATAATAATAGTAACGTGTTTCTTATTAGGCTTTTGGGGGTGTTTCATGTGATGGGCTTTGGATTTTGAGATCTGGGTTCTTCTGTTTTCTCTCTTCTCCGTGAAACTGACTGAAAAATATGTTTTTTTTTTTTTTTTTCGGTTTTTCAGGCTGAAGCGGCAACGGATGAAGTTTATGCTCAGGTCTCTTTGGTTCCTGAAAAAGAGGTTGGAGTTTCTCGTTCTCTCTGCTTGCCTTGCTTCTAAATGCTGTGATTATGGAACTTTCGTGATTTCGTTTTAACTTTTATTTGAAGTTCTCCAGCTCTTTGTTGTCTCCAATTCCGCTTATTTGTTAAATTGCTACCGTGCAGCAAGTAGAAGAAAATTTTCAGGCTGGAGAAGTTGGGGGAGACGGAGAAGAGGAGATTGATTGTCTCCGTAAAGCCATGACTCCCCACATGTTCTGCAAGACTCTCACGGCCTCAGATACCAGCACCCACGGTGGCTTCTCTGTTCCGCGTCGGGCAGCGGAGGACTGTTTCCCTCCCCTGGTAATGACTCTATGTAGTTATAATTTCTCCTTCTGACCTCCATCTGGGTTGAGCGAAAATGCTTAAATACCAGATGAACTCTGTCCTCACACGGAAATTCGATTTGCCAGATATGGTTCTCGGGTTTATTTTAATACATATACATATTTGCATTACCTCTGTCGTAGGATTATAAACAGCAAAGGCCTTCTCAAGAACTCATTGCAAAAGATTTACATGGCACGGAGTGGAGGTTCCGGCACATCTACAGGGGTAAGTGTTCGATGATTATTAAGAAAGAGGTTGTTCTTACTGAAGTAGTGAAATTCTCAACAGAGAGAGAGAGAGAGAGAGAGAGAGAGAGAGAGAGAGAGAGGGTACTGCACAGTAGTGAGTACAATCTGGAGGCGTCTTGTCCCTGTTAATGGAACTCCAATTAAATTGGACATTTTGATGATTGTGTATGTTATGAAATTCTCTATTAGAAACTCATTCTCAGCACAAAAGACCAAATATGTGCTTGTGCATGAATTGGCATAAAATTAGGCAAATCTTTTCTGAAGAAGACTTCCACAAGGAAATAAATCCTTTATACTGGATATCACCATTAGAAATGTGTCAGCCACATATATTTTTTTGGTAGTCCTTATTTTTCTTATTTTTTATTTTGTCTAATGAGAATGGAGACAGGATAGTGTTAAATACTTGAGACAAACTGTCCATGTCTCAGAATTCTCACATTACAACATCAAATGCCTCTATTCCATTTTAATTTGGTATTTGCCACAGGTTCTCAAAGAGTTTGCCTATAGGATAAAACAGCTCCAAACTTCAGTCTAAATGCTGCATGGGTTATGCAATGCCAAAATGCAATTTTGAAGGCTGATTATAATCACCCAAAGTTACATGACAAGTCAGTCTAAATGCTGCATGGGTTATGCAATGCCAAAATGCAATTTTGAAGGCTGATTATAATCACCCAAAGTTACATGACAAGTGGGTTGAAACTAAAAGGTGAATAATTTGGCTCAAGCATGTAGCATAGTTTGTAAGTGCTCATTGTTGCAGCAGTAAAGGTTGGGCTTGCGTCACATGGGTGTTAGATGGATGGTATAATTGGCTTTAATGATGATGGTGAGGAGGTGCTTGGAGATTTATATAAATCCACCACACTTCTCTAAATCCATGTCTATGTAGATTCCTAAGTATCCCTCTCTAAACACCATTGAAATAATAGGTTATGTTCTCCATTCCCATCCAAGAATTAACTTGTGCGTACTTGTGTGTAAAAAGGCAAGGTTGAGTTTAACTTTTTATTGGCCTAATGAGTCTTTGGTTATATGGAGACGGTAAGTCATACATCTGCTTCAAATGGGGTCACCCTCTAAATCCCAAGGGGTTGGCCTGGTGGTCTAGGCACAAGACTTCAGGATTGAGGTATTGGGTTCGACCTAGGACCAGCCCCAATGAAGGGCCACTCCCCATGGGGGTTTCTCCCCATCGAAGAACCCAATGCGTGTGTGCAGGGAGGTGTTCACATGCCTTGAAGGATTAGTCGGGTGAGACATCTGGACACCTTCGGTTATCAAAAAAATAAAAAATGGGGTCACTCTCTAAGTGTGTGAGTGAGGCTGCTTCCTTAAGATTTTAGTATGTTTGCTATAGTACATACTAGGCTTGAATACTAAGACAAAGTCATTAATGTGACAGCCTTTCAGCATGTTGAAGATTTTACGTGGATTTTCTTACCAATATGTCCAGTTTATTAGATAGGGTCCTTAATTCAAGATTAAGTTCACTATGGACCTCAACAAACTGTAAATTTTAATGTATTTGGACTATGTGGAGGTTCAAGTAACAAGAGCCCTTCATTTATCAATGGTTCATCAAATGGTTATATAAATTTAAGTAATTACAATTAAAGTTGTTTCCTAAGAGGTGCCACTCTGAGATAGTAATTTTCATCTTAGTTTTATTTTTTCGGGGATAAAAAATATCATTTATGAAGGTATGTTCGTTTGGCTTTTCAAAAAAAAGAGGAAACGAAAAGTTATCTGAATGTGGGTTGACAATTGGGAATAGGAGTGATCCATACCCTTTGAAAGGGTGTTTTTGGAGGGACACTTGAATTGTATAAATAGGAGATGGCCTTAGAATGGTGAAGAATGAATACAAATTTTGACACCATTTCTTGTAATTTTCTTGTATTTTGTGGGTAGTTGTCTACAGCATTCGGGTCAAATTTTGGTCCTACGAGCTATTGGGTAGCATATAGAATTATCTGGGACTTCTTTTTCTTTGGAGGACCAATTGTAGACACCAAATTGGTACAGTGTGGGGTCTTTTTTTTTTTTTTTTTCCTTTGTCTTTAGGTGAGTCTGATCTGTGCCTATTGCAGTCATGTGCTCCCCTTACAATTCCGGCACCAACAATACATGCTGTTAAGAATGGAAAGGCTACACAACTTGGCTCTTCTGTATGTTGCTTAGAAAGTTGGGTGGCCATGCAAATAGTTGATCCTTAACTGCTTTTACATCCTTTTATAAATTAGTTTTTTTTTTTAGTTTGGAATTTGCTTTGATTGTTTTTAGCCTTTACATTTGAGGACCAGTTTACAATTCCAGACTGGTGGTCTAATGTTTATCTGCCAGGGGTCCACCCACTCCTTGGTGGAATGCTTTCAAGAGCTGAGAGGATAGTATGTTAGGGAATTTGATAATATATTATTTAAGAATTGAGGAAGAAAAGATCATCATTTATTTTAAACTAAAGGTCTGTAATTCCTTTCACAGGTCAGCCACGGAGGCATTTGCTCACAACTGGTTGGAGTGCATTTGTCCATAAGAAGAAACTCGTCTCAGGGGATGCTGTACTCTTCCTTAGGTACATACCCCAGTCAACTTTTGTGGATTGCACCTAAGTACTTAGAGCTTTCTTCATATGATGCCTTTTTGTTCATTTAGGTCCGAAAATGGGGAGTTAAGATTGGGAATCCGAAGAGCAGTTCAGCTAAAAAAGGGTACTCCTTACTCAGTTCTCTGTAACCAGAGGTTAAACATTAGCACCCTTGCTGCAGTGGCTAATGCTCTGTCTTCGAAGAGTGTATTTCACATTTACTACAATCCAAGGTATGAAAAAGTTATTAGTTATCCAAATGATTATGATATAGAGCTTTGGCATCTTTCTTAATTGGATGGTTCGTATTTATTTTCCAAATACTAATTACTGAATCTGAAGTTAGTTGATGCAGGCTTGGTAAGATAAGAACACCTAACCCTGACTTATAGGCGGAAGCTTAGATAATTACTCGAGTCTGAGATGAACTCGGCAATAAGCATGGACCAAACAGTATTGGGCTTTAATCTGAATGGTTTGAATAACACCAAACACTTACAGATCTTGGGTTTGTTACTGAGATCTGATGCAAGGCAAAACCTGCGTGAATCAGGTTCGGTAGAAGACTAATAGCTGGGTTGCAGATGGTTGCAAGTATAGCACTCAAAACTATCTAACCCGATGTGCTATTGGGCCTGGTTTTCTGCAACACGTTGCTGCCTACAACCAAGACAACCTCTGCTTCGTCTTGGGCTTGAAACTCTAGCAAGAATCCGCTAGGTGTTGCCGTATGCAATTCACAACACTCATTGTTTTGTTAAGAAATAAAAATAACTTTTATTAATCCAAAAAAACTCCTTTCCTTTCGGCTACACACAACTCTTTATATAATCACATACTACCGACTGAACTCTAGAAAATAGGAGCCGACCCTCCCTGAAATCAAATAACAATTTTTAATTAAAATACCCTATAAGTAGAAATAGATAAAATAATCACCTACTTTGAATAGAACCCTAATTAAGCTAAGTTCTAAAAATTAAAATTAGATGTAGCTGGAAATAACTAATCCTAAATATACCAGGTTTCCAACAATGGACAACACAAATCTTAATTGGGATAGGACTCTTCAACCCACTGTATGAAATGTGTACAGGTCACTGAATCAATGGGTTTGCTACTGTTGGGGCAAAGCTTGTGACTCAGATACCCGCCTGGATCGAAGATATAGTTTTTATCTTTCGACTCGGGCATCAAACTCGATAAATTGCTCATGTACCCGCTCGAGGTCAAAATTAAAATTTTGGTTACGTCCACAGTATGCCCGCATCATTAGTGATGTTCAGGCTGTAACTGTTATTGAGCCTTTTGCAGTGGTCGGCCTTCTTTGCCTGCTGATGTGGTCTATCACTATCAGCCATTGCATGCTATTCAAATTCCAATCTAGATATGTCCCAAGGTCCCTATAATGCCCCGAAATGACCTGAACATGCACTTCATATTTCCAAGGTTCAGGATATGGGTTTTTGCATCAATAACATTTTTTAGTGGAGACATTCTTCCATATATCATTTCTTTATTAAATTTAGTAGGCAATGTCACTTGACCCTCTATTTTGTGAAGTTCATAGTTTGATATTTTTATAGGTTTCTATTTTTATATACTGAGGTTGTTATGAGTTAACATGATGAAGCTATTATGTTTTGATATAGTTAGACCATATTGGTTGTTAAAATCTTACGATACACTATTCGTATTTACGATTCATACGATATGATAAGAGGAACGATTCGTATAAATAATAGAATTATGTGGCTATTAGGAGTGTGAAAGCATGAAACATTTCGTTTTAATGGTTTTTAAGTCTTGAGTTGATGAACATTAAAACCTTTTGATTTTTTGAGGAATTTTTTAGTTCATTATTGACTTTTCACAGTACAGTTGGATTATATACCGATCTTACACTTTTGGGAGTTGGAGCATTAAAATTTGAGGCTCTAATGAACTAATTATATAAAATTCACTTAATATTGAAAGAAAGTTGGAGAATTGCTCATGTTAATACATTTTAGATTTTAGATGTATTTTATGTTATTTCATATATTAAATATTTTTTAGGGAACACACTTATGAATCTTAGGATTTTACTGATTTATGCTAACGGTTTGCGATTCAAGATATATTAACGATTTACGATACGATTCGATTTTCACAATATTGCTACGAAGTATCTATCCTTACGAGTATTAGGTGTTCTACATGATTAGGGGTGAAACTCGGGTCGGGTTTTGGCCCGAACCCCTATGACCCGACTCGAAAATCATGCGGGTCGGGTTATGACAGTCGGGTCAGCGGATCGGGTTGGGTTGAGAAGTCAGAAACTCGCATTGAATTCGGATCGGGTTGGGTTGAGAGATTTTTAAGTTAATCTGACCCTGATCAATCCCTGACCCTACTCAGTAAAAAATACGCTAAAGTAGGTTCAAAAAGAGGGTCGGGTCGGGTTTCGGGTTGAGTCGGGTCAAGAAATCCGGGTCAAAAGTTTGAGTCGAGTTGGGTCTGGTCAAGATGTCCGGGTTAAAAGTTCGGGTTAAAAGTTCGGGTTTCATATATTAGTAACTCGGGCCGGGTTGGGTTTTAAAAAATCCGACCCGACCCGGCCCTGATTTCAGCCCTATACATGATACTTTGATTTCAACTCACGAAGGTTGGCTCAAGTAAAGTTTGTGGAATTTCTTGGGGAAATTGGATTTGCACTTTGATGTTTGGGCAAAGTCATATGGTCTATGAAGTGGATCCATGCGTATGTTTAATGGACAAAATCAAGGACGTGTCACCTATATGTAGGACTGCAACTCAGGTCGGGTTTTTGCCCGACCCACATGACCCGACCCGAGAAATCATGCGGGTCGGGTTGAGAATTTCCGGTTAGCGGGTTGGGTCGGGTTGGGGATTTTACAAGTTAACCCGATCCGACACAACCCGAACCCGACCCGGCTAAAATTAGGCTAAAATGGATTCAGAATGTAGGTCGGGTTGTGAAGTTCGGGTTGATTCGGGTCAGAACTCGGGTCGGGTTGGGTCGGATTCCATATATATCAACTCGGGTTGGGTTGGGTTTTGAGGAACCCGACCCGTCCGACCCTGAGTTGTAGCCCTACCTATATGTTGTAAGAGTCTTTGAGGTAGAGTTCTTGGTAATCGTTTCGGGTAAATCACTTTCACCTTGTTCAGACCACAAATCTTAAGGTGGTTTATCCTTTAAATCTGTATGGAAGTCCTTGGCTCCTTCTAGGTGAAAGCTTTTTGCTGGACAGCCATCCTACAAAATTATAGCAAACCTTTGCCATCATTTCTTTGGTTTTTTGTAGAATATATTCAGAATAGTAATCTGTGGATTAAAATAATTTTATTATAATATGAACCTTCTTCAAATATCAGCTAGGAAAATAGTGACTAGTGGTTTTCGGAAGAATGTAGTTCATTTACTAAAAGAGGTGTTGAATGATCATAGAAAATTATCAACTTTTTGGAATTCTTGGCATTCTTGGTTGAAATTTGTCTACAAAATTTTAGCAAAACAACAGCCCTTATTTTTTGGAGTATCACTTGTCACCATGTTAACTTAGTTTATCACCCACCATATACTGTATGGTCATGTGCTCATTACGCATTGCATTGTTGGGTTTTCAAGATGGTAGGCGAAGTGAAGTTTGTAGAGCCAAGTAATTTATTTGTTTGGATGTTGTATTCTCTGTAACATAGGTCTACATTGGAATCCTTGTGTTGGAGCTGTGATTTTTACTAGTGCTCATTACGCATTGCATTGTTGGGTTTTCAAGATGGTAGGCGATGTGAAGTTTGTAGAACCAAGTAATTTATTTGTTTGGATGTTGTAATTCTCTGTAACATAGGTCTACATTGGAATCCTTGTGTTGGAGCTGTGGTTTTTACTAGAATTCTGATGCTTCAGTTTCTGTCTGCTCTGAGCCATATGTTGCAAACTCCTATTTACCAGACACCGGACTTTTGGCTGATACATGCTCTGGCATCATGTTATGTATGGTTTATCATCGTCTGACACTTTTACGCTGTGTGTTCGTTGTCCTGCAGAACAAGCACATCTGATTTCATTATACCCTATAGGAAGTTCACTAAGAGCTTTGATCATTCATTTTCAATTGGAATGAGGTTCAAAATGCGATTTGAAGCAGAAGATGCATCAGATCGGAGGTTGATATCTATTTTTATTTTTGTTGTTTGCTTTTCGAAAAGCTCTTCTTGTGAGTCAGTGTGCATAGGTTTGGATCTTTTGTGCAGGTACACTGGGCTGATAACAGGCATTTGTGATGTGGATCCTGTCAGATGGCCTGGTTCCAAATGGAGATGCTTATTGGTATGCTTCTATCATTGTGCTTCTTTTCTTGCACTTTCAGTGACAGTAGGCTAGCAGAACCTCTATTAGTTGGACTCTTCAATCCTTTTCACAAGTCAAAATGACTAGGTATCATGAAATCTACAGAGTCCTTGTCCATACTTGTGGTTGCAAGCATGAAAAATGGATAGCCAATCAAGTAGCTGGGGGCCAATGCTATCAAGTGTCTAAATGAGTAACATACTTGTCTTTCTTTAAGCCTTAGTCCAAATTTTAAATTCAATATACAAGTTAATTACCTAACTTTTGCATTGGAGGTCCCTTCTCATTATGGTTGTGTTTGGATGGGGAGAAGTGATGAGACATTCTCCTAAGTTCTCCTCACTTATATTGTTTGGATCTCCTTTTGAGAAAAAAAGTGGCCCCACAAGACACCAAACTTCTCCTCTAGGAGAAGATGGTGTTCTCTTCCTACTGTTGGAGAATAGAACATGGTGTTCTCTCGCACACTTGGGTTGCACAGGGTCATTCTTCATTTAAAAAAAATATATTTTGGAGTTTATTAAAAATTATAACTGGTGGGATTAAAAGTTTATTTCGAACTTGAAATGTGTACAAAATTTTAACCAAAAATAAAATTCTAGCCACTTGATCTTTGCGGTAAAAATTATCAGTCATCCTTGATTTTTTTCTAAAGATGCTCGACTTCTATGATTAAGATCAAGTGACTAGAATTTAATTTTTCAGCTGAAATTTGGTTCAAATGTTGAGCTTGAATGGTCTTTCAATCCTAACGAATATTTTTCTTTTAAGAATTCTTGATTATTTTAAAAAAAGATAAAAATCGCCAGCATACAACTTATATAAGCCTTATCAAGTTCTCCACTTAATACCATCTAAACCATTTTTCTCTAGGAGAACCTCGAAGGGTTGAGGTTTGCCTCACTTCTCTCATCCCTCGAGAGTAGGGAGACTTTTGCTACTTCCAAGTTCTCCTCATCCAAACATAGCTTGTGATTAACCTTTGACTTTAGTCTGTGGTTTGCTTTAAATTTAAAATTATTTTATCATGTGCTATTCTTGTCTCAAACTTGTCCGTTCTGGTTTTTCAAATTATGTAATCCAGTCCACAATTTGGCAAGCAGTGCCTGATAGTGACTAATCATTGATTTTGTGGTGTTAGTGGGGATATGCAGAATCCTATCTTACATTCTGCTGTCTGTGCCACCAAGATATAGAGGGTAAAGAACAGATGTCCACAGACTAATAAATCAAACCTGCCTCAACCTTAATTGTTGATTTTACCTTGGGAGATGAGGATTAGCCACATCACCAATAGTTGCTTATTTATCCTAGAACCCGTCCTGTCATAAAAAAAATTGAAAAATTAGTCACATTCCACAGATATCTTCTTTTTCAGTATACGAACTTGTATTACGAATTTGAGGTTTTTGATTTTGTATTCTTTGCTTCTCCCTATTACATGCTAGCTTTTGTCTCTGTCATTTTTACAGGTAAGGTGGGATGATGAGGTAGAGTTCAGTAGACAGAATAGAGTCTCTCCATGGGAGATCGAGCCATCTGGTACTGTCCTTGGTGCGAGTTGTTTGTCCACTCCTGGATCAAAGAGAGCCAAGTTCAGTGTGCCTACAATAGAAAAAGATTTTCCTGTTCCTAGTATGTCCTTGCACCTCAGTTATTACTGAAATGATTTGTCAATGGTGCTTTATCCAACAGTGTATTTTTCTGTGTAGAATACATGTTTCTAATGCAAACAAGTTTCACCTAATAATTCATAAATTGGGTGAAAACTTGAACTTCACACATGCATTAACATTCAAAAAAGGTGAAGGCAACAGATTTATAAAGACTAGTGGTATTGCGGCTACACCCCCTGATTTGTAAAGTATACTGCAAAGAATGCGATAGATTGGTAGGCTGATTCGATCATGTATACCTTGCATTATCCTGGTGTTTCATAGGATGATGATAAAGGATTGGGGTGAACAGGCTCCTACGCTTGTTCAGTTCTGTCTTTACATTGTACATGTTGATCATTTGACTGCACAGAAACATGCTTGATCTCTCCTCAATTGGCCCAGGGGTCTCGTGGCTCCTGAACAGGTGGAGGAGGTGGCCAGTCGTATGGACAAAGTCAAAAGAGAGAGCGTAGTAGGTTAGAATCGATGTGTAACGCCTATTCTTTAGTGTTGACTGATGATGATGGAGACAATAATAATTTTTTTTTAGATATATATAACTTGTACTAGATATTGTTTGGATGCATAACCGTCTTTATCATGACTGAATCCTTATTCCACAACGAGAGGGATTAGTGCTTTTATCATTCTGAGTTTTACTTTCCACTAATACCTGTTCTAACACCTAATTTCTGTTCAGGTGCACCTTTTTTATTTTATTTTATGTTGTTACTATATTTTTAATGTTTCATAATTAGTACTTTTTACTTGTTTGCAGATGGAAGTGGATTTTCAGACTTTAGGGAATCTCTAGGGATCCAGAAGGTCTTGCAAGGTCAAGAAATATTGGGTTTTAGAACCCCTTATGATGGCATTGATGTATCTAATCATCAAAGGCCTGAAATAAGGGAATCCAATCCTGATCTTAGTGCTTCCTGCGTAGATGGGATAACATATGGTTTAGGTAATGGTGTCAGAGTTCCAGTGGGAACTCCTGACACTTCCTGTGAAGGCTTAGGCTTTGGAGAATCTTTACGATTCCATAAGGTCTTGCAAGGTCAAGAAATATTTCCTTTGAAACCTCCATCTGGAGTAGTTCAGATTGATACCCTGGCCCATGAAAATGGTGTGCTTGGATTCTTTGAAGGGATTCAGTTGTCTACTGCTGGAAGTGAAAGGCCTACATTCTTGCAGGGCTACCACAACACTCATCACCATTCACCGACCCAGTCTGTTCAAGTCTCTTCACCATCTTCTGTTTTAATGTTTCAACAAGCAAGTACCCAGGCCATGGGTCCTTATTCTAACTGTGGCATGAGGAATAAGAACAGGCAAGAGGGTGTCTACTTTGGATTTGAGCATGCATCGCCAACCGGTGGGTTTCATCATTCAGTGGAAGGTTTGAGAAAGATGTACCGGCCATACCATCTCTTGAGAGAGCAGAATCAACTGGAGGCCATGCATCCACCTGTTCTTGTAGCCAAAGCAGATTCTCAGGACAGTCCAGGAGTAGATTCTGTTGTTAAAAGTGGCTGCAGACTCTTTGGTTTTCCCTTGACCAAGGATACTCCAGTGGCAATTGAATGTGATTCCCCACCACATGCTTCCCTGTCTTTAAGTGAGAATTTGAATTTGGAGGCCTCCATCCAAGGTTCTAATCAGGAGAATGTGGAAAGGCTTAATCATGAATTGGCCAATGCAGTGGGCCGTAGTTGTACTCAAGTCAGAAATCTTTGTGTCTAATCATAAATATTATCATCTCTTGAGGTATATTTATGTTCGATTGAGAAATATCTTAGCTCAGTTGACTTTACATACTTGTTATTTTTCAAACCCTGAGGATGGGAAATATCTCTCAAGAGATCTCGCCTTTCGGATGATAGAAACAATTTGACTGGTCCTGCTTTTTAAGTTCTATTAGTTGTAATGTTGGTATTTCTTGGTTGACTAAGGAGAAAATATTCCATGATGGGCTGCATTGAATAAGTCGGCTGTACTACCAAAAGGTGTGCTTCACTTGTATGTTTGTTTGGTCAGACAAGATGTCTCTCAATCGAGCATGTCATGGTTCTATCCATTTTACTTTGTCATGAGGTCCAAACTGCAGGTTGACAAGCAAGGGGTGGTTGTAGGCATGGCCATTGATCTCTTGAAGCTTGATGGATGTGATGATCTATCTTTGAGTTGGAGCTGCTGTTCATTATGGAAGGGCTTTTGAATGACCCAGAGAAGGGGTGGCAAGTTGTTTATGAAGATGAAGAAGGGTGATATGATGATGCTCGTTGGCGTGGATCCTTGCAGTAAAAGCACCTGAAATGTGGAGTTCTGTTCTACCTTCACCAGTGCATAACCTAATGTAGTTTTCGCTGACATCGATGATGCTCTTTGGAATATGCAGGGAATTCTGCAATATTATCTCCAAGAATCTAATGTATGCTCATGATATTTGGTGCTAACTGCACCTAGATCATCTGGTGGTTATGTCACAACTTTGGGAAGAATCACCAGGCATATCCATGATTTAATGTAACTTTCTTGATTCAGTTATCTTATGGTAAAAATGTAAACGCTGTTTTAACTGTGTATTACACTAGAAAATTTTTATTCTGGGATTTCTTAGCAGCAAATGTTGACTGGACCCTGGAAGCATTGGCTAGTTCATTTTCTGGTCAGCAGTGTCAGCACTTCAGAGATTACTAGATTGTAGGAATTTTATAATTGGCCATGTATCAGTCAAGCTTTTGTGAGTTAATAAAAAATCCGCTAACTTAACCAATTTTCGTTGATTTTCAGCCGGTTGAAATAAAGTCATCTTGACATGTATCTTTTATTACAATGTAAAATTCTTAATATTAGGAAATTGACACAGGTATTCTAAAAACTATATCAATCATGGTAAAGACTATATCAATTATATTAAAGACTCTTCATTTGATTCTAGAAATAATATTAAAGTCTGGTTTTTATTAATTTTGTAGAAAAATATTGGAAAGTCGCATAAACATTTTATATATTATGTCAGTCACATTAAGTCATCTCCGTTGAATTCCATTAGTATTAATAATTATTTTATTAAAATATTTTTTCAAAAAAAAAATCTAATTAAGCCCCGAGGCTTAAGGGGATAGTTTGATGGTCAATTCCCATCTTTATTTGAGGAAGGTCTTGGGATCAAGTCTCCCTCAACACAATAAAAGGTTACTCTCCTTAGTTCTGTAACCAGCGTATATATATTGAAAGGTTTACACATGTCCTCAAGATTAGTCAGGTGAATACTTGGATACCTAAAAAACTCTAATTACGGATTATCTTAAGCCTGAAATTAAAAAATATGAAATAATACAAAATAATCAAATTTAGAAAATAAATGAATTGACAGATACCTTTCTAACTCGAAGAATTTGCCTGTATCAAACACCAAAATTTATATGGTCTAATACATACGCCTCTGCCATGAACTAAGAACCTAACCCAACAAAGTTCAATCGACACAATTTCCAATTCTAATGTACCTTGGATACAGGGCATATCCTCGAGTGACATATTTTCCTGGATCCACTTGCTACTTTAATACAAGCCATTTTTACTTCCAATCAACCAAACCCAACTCCCCTTCCTTATTTTGAAGATTCTCTCTAGAATAATCTGCTATTCTTCCTTCTTATTATAGAATAGAATTGATTGAAATGACAGAAGGCCAAAACTGTTTTGTAGAATTGGAAACAGAGAAAGAGAGATGGGGTTGGAAGATGATTCATGTAGGTCATGTTGTACTTATGACGAAGAGAAGAAAAGAGCTGTGGAAATCATGGAAGATCATTGGTTCTTTCAAAACGTGCTTGATAAAGAAAGGGTGATCACATCTTCTTCTGATATTCCATGTAGAGAGGACATGAATGAAGGTGTCTTCTCCAAACCAATTCTTTCAGGAGATGAGGGAGTTGGTAGCGGCAATTTGAATGAGGTTCCATCAGACAAGGATAAAGTATCTGATCTGAAAACATTCCATGGCTTATCAGCCGGTTTGAACCTCCGCCGCTCGTTTATGTCGATAAAATCTACAGCCCATCGACCTTCATTTTCCTTGCATGGAGATGGGCAGGATTCTTGCAAGGTACCGCTCTGACGTCTACCCACCATTCAAATCCTCATTTGCAATGCAGCAACTTTGATGTTAATACATTTTCGTTTAGTTTCGTCAATTGGGTCTCCGGTAGCTCTCATCATTAACACTTTTTCTTCTATAGTTATCAATTCTGTTTCCAAGTCTATTTGGTTCTTACTGTAGGTTACAAAGTGTTAGGAAGCAGGAGTCTTGTGATGATTCACGCTCAATTTCAAAGAATCACTTCTCATTGAATTTATTCGGTATATGTGAATTAAAAGATTTACACATGCCTTGAGAATTAATCTCATAGTTGAATGAGACGTCTGTACACTTTGATTAAAAAAAATGTTTACAAAGTTTTAATATTGTTACTTCTTGTTGTATGGTTTTGAAGATAGTACGTATTTCCAAAGAAAAAACAAATGCATTTATGCTAAAGAGCATTCTCTCTCCTTCGAAAATATTAGTTTCACATGTTTTTACTTTTCAAATGAATTGGAAGAATTATGCAGTCTAAGTTCTTTTCAATGTATTTATTAGTAATAAAAAATACCTATCTACAATGTAGAAAAATTAGAAACAATATCCTGAAAAACTCATCCAAAGACAGGTGAAACGGGCTGAAAATTGGCTTGATCATTCATTCTAGCCTGTACTTTAGGCCAAATAGGTGAATGCCGGGCTGGCGAGAGCCTTAATTTTAGGTCCAAAATTGGAAGGGCTAGTCTCTTTTAAAGAAAGACACGTTTTCCACCCATCTGATTGATATCTTATTATGTGCTTCCATTAGAAGAAAATCAAATAGTCACACCTCATCTCCACTCCACTGATTGATCTTTCCTCATCTGCTTTCCATGCAAGGATTGAGTAGGGCAGTAATGGATTAAGTTAGGATTGATATACCTATTATTTTAGAATTTATTTATTAAATGAATTCTTATCGTATCAACTTATTTATTAAATTAGTTGAGTAATTCAACTGAACTATGTTTTCTAAAACATGTTAATGTAGTTCGCTGATTTTGTTTGGAAAACCATAAACCACTCATTTTTCTTAGTTAAGTTTTAAGATCTGTCATTTATTAAATGAGTTAAGATGCTTTATTCGAATCTTATTTTACATATGATTTCAAGTCAAATTGGTAGGTTAGGTTAGATGTTGCGACCCCTAATGTATGTATGCTTAAAATAGGACTGCGCTTGGATGAAAAGTAAATTTTACAGAGGTTATTTGGGATTATTACCCTTGACAAGGGGCTACTCTGAGTATTATGTATACCTTTGTTAGGAAATAATTTTCAAACGTGGGAGGAAAGCGGTAAAAAATTGATTTTTTATTTCTATCCCTAGTTATGAAATGAGACTAAAGGAGAGTTATCCCGTTACACCCGTTGTCTCCATCCAAAGGCAGCCTAGGTGAATATGTCATTCCCATGATTATTCTCATAGGGGAAATGGAAGAATTCTATGCAATTCATGATTGTTGAGCTTCTTATTGATCCATGTATTGTTGTCAGATGGATTATCAGAACACAGTGGAGAAGCCAAAGATTACGGGGCACAGACTCATCCGGCAGCATTCCAATATCGATGTAACAATCAAGGACAGCAAGAAGCAAGCAGAGTATCGAAAGCTATTCCACAGTAGGAGTTCCAAGAGCCTGGGCGATCTCGAATTGGAAGAGATTCAAGGTTTCGTGGACTTGGGTTTCATATTCAACAAAGAAGACTTGAATCCTAGTATTCAAAAAATGATCCCTGGTTTGCAAGATAGGAGGTCGATCGACGACGACAAAATAATGAGGCCTTATCTCTCTGAGGCATGGTTTGTACAGAAATCAGATCCTCCACAACTCCATTGGGATGATGGAAAATCAGTAGCAGATATGAAAGAACAGCTGAGGGTTTGGGCTAGAGCTGTGGCTTCAAATGTTTGTCAAGATTACTGAACCACGTTCTACGCTTCAAAGTAGAACATTTTGAGTACAAGTGGGAGAGGTTCAAGTCCGAGCCGGGACCGTTCAAGCCGAGTCAAGATGATTTGAGTCCAATTTGGAGCACTCGCCCGAGCCAGGACAATTCTAATCCGAGCCGGAACATTTCGAGTACAAGTCGGGGAGGTTCAAGTCCGAGTTGGGACCATTCAAGCCCAAATCAAAATGATTCGAGTCCAATTTAGAGCACTCGAGTCTGGGCCAGGACAACAATTAGATTTCATTGCTATGATATGTGTTTGTTTTAATATAGTTTAATGGATGAGGAATGAAATTATTCCGTTTGCTTAGTTTGTTAGACTTTACTATTTTTATCGTTACAGATGGACTTTGTTAGACGTTCTGTTTTAATCAATTTATTGATGGTGATTTGTAATTATAATTATGTTAATGATTGCTACAGGATACATAAATTATGAATTCTTTATTTTTTCTATACCATGTTTTACAGATGGATTGAATAGGGTAAGACTTCATGTAAACATATTATGAATTTGTATGAAGAGATATGTTGGCATTTTTTATTCATTTACTAAGGTTTAAATCTAATTTTATATGCATACAATCTTCTCACTCACTCTTAGAATGCAAGTAAATTGCTAGAATTTTATTTTAAGTTATAATCATGGGAAGGAATCAATAGAAAATTGTACAATATTATTACAAGATATATTTTTAGTTTTTATTTGATGGATACTATTTAATAATTATGTATTTTTTTATATTATATGAATTCATCAAAATTCATTGATTCTCATAAAATTGATAATATGTCAAGTTTCTCTTGGTTACGTTTATTAAATATGACTTTTTTCTCTTAAAGAAATAATTTTTTTTTATACCTTTTCTACCATAATTACTAAATGCAACCAAGGTTAATGTAAATAGCACAGCAGACACTAGATTACTTCTAAGTTCTAAACATTAAATAATCGGATCATTGACCGGCTCATTGACCAAGTCACTGAATATTTTTTAAATGCTTTCGTACGGCAGTAGAAGGGTAAAATGGACAATACCTTAAAACTCATGTCTCGTTATACAAAATGCATGGAGGAGGATACTTCAGTATAAATAGCACTGAAGAGTGTGCTATTGGTTCTGAAGAAGAAAGTATAAGTTGGTCTTCCAGTCAAGAGAGAAGGCTAGAGAGGGAGAATCATTGCAGGTCATTCTTAGTCTTACTAGTAAGGTCACACACAGGATTTTTTTTTAGCCAAGAACTTACTCAATGTTTAGAAGTAATCTAGTGTCTGCAATGAGGCATAATGGCCATAAAAAAAGTGGACCCTGGAACAAAATAGTGGGACCAAAATAGAGGCTCCACCATACATGAATGGCCTCTTGCATCAACATGGTTAAAGATTAGGGACCAAAAAAATGGAGAAAATGACTTCAATTTAATGGTATCTATCATTTCTCTTAATCTTATTGAGGTAACATAGATTAAGGATCATGTTTCAGGGCATAGGTTGTATTGACAAATCTTGAAAATTAATCTTTTTTTTTTTTTTTTTTCCACCTTAGATGGTTCCAAGCTTAAAAAATTATATTTAGGGGATAACTCATAGAAATAACTATCGTTATTTTGGCTACCGATGGTGATGGTTTCGTCAAGTGTGTAACGCTGATACTCATCAAATTATTGACGGATGCATTTAAAAAAATGATTTTCACCTATTTTTAAGTTGCTTTCATAAAAAAATTTTGAATTAAAAAGAGTTTAAGAGCAACTTATTCAATTGTAGAATTATTTTCATCAATTTTAACCATTTTCAATTATTAATTTTTTTTTTTCAAGATTCAGCTCTAAGATAATTTCCAAATTAGAGTTTTTGTGAAAATAAGGTAACGATATAATATCCAGTGCTATAGAGTTCAATGGAGACGTTTCATTGTCATTCAGATAATTTTTAAAGTGATTTTGTAAATTTTTAAGATTTTCCTGAAAAGTTGATAAATTTTAGAATTTATGAGATACTTTTTATTTTCGAGTTTCTTGTAAAAAAAAAGAATGAAATGATATACAAATATTTGTAGAATTAAATGAAGAGCTACAATGCGCAAAGTTTTCAGCGTCTTTATCTATTTTTTTAATATTATAATATTTTTATAAAACTCAAATAATTTATGAATTGTAATATAAAATAGATATTACTAGAGGATATTTAAGAACATGAATTTTATATTATATGTTTTCTCATGTGAATTTTAGTATGTATCAAAAATTTGATTTTTAAGGTCTAAGTTTTACATTTCATCCTAATTTTTATTATTTTTCTTTATTTTTTTAAAAAATAAAAAATTAAAAGAGAGAGAAACGTATTGATAATTTATAGCCAATGCCATTTTAAACCAATGGCTCCCAACATTTTGGTTGGAAGTGTGAGGGACTGAGGGTAAGAAGGTTTTTGAAGTTCTCATCGACCCCAATTCTGGTAACTTCAAAGTCAAGCAAAAGAGAAAAGTCCAACTTGTAAAGCTGCCAGCGTAATGTTGCTCTCTGCTTTGATGCTGCATTTATCGTTGCTTGACTTTCCTTTCTAAAAGGATTTGTGGTTGCTTGACTTTGAATTTCTCTCCCTAATTCTTTGAAAATGATGATCATTTCTGGAACTTTGTCTTGTCATCTTGAGTAACTATGACAGCATTTTTAATATTTCACTCTCTTTTGCTATATTTTGTGGAAATTATAAAAAACCTTAGCCGCCTATTTAGACACCAAGATTTTTTTTATCGATACTAGTTTTCAAATTTTTGAGGTAAATTATCCTTTTACCCTTCCTGCATTTTATTGGACGATTTTTTGGTTCATTCGAATGATTTGAAGGATCGATGATATGCTAGTGTCAAATTCTTTTAAATTTTAAATAGTAAAATCTATTTTAAAATTTTAAAGTGATTTTTTAAGCACGGTGTATTTTCAAAATTTCTCAAATTGAATATCCTAATTAATTACGATAGAATCGTAAAAATACTTTAAGAATTTAAGGTCGTTTGACACTCTTAAATGCTTAAAACGCAGTATAGGGTATCCTTAAGCTATATCGAAAATATATTTAAGAGTGTCAAAAGACCTTTAAGTTTTAAAGTATTTTTATCAGGTTATCGTAATTAGTCCGGATACTTAATTTGAGAAATTTTGGAAATACACAGTACTTAAAAAATAACTTTAAAGATTTAAAGGAGATTTTATTATTTAAAAAGTTATTTTTTAAGCACTATGTATTTTTAAAATTTCTCAAATTGAATATCCGGACTAATTACGATAGCATGATAAAAATACTTTAAGAATTCAAGGTCTTTTGGCACTCCCAAATGCTTAAAAACAGTATTTTACAAATAAGAGTATCCCTCGGTTGTGCCAATAACACATTTGGGTGTGTCAAAAGACCTTGAAAACTCAAAGTATTTTTATGGTTATCGTAATTAACCCGGATATTTAATTTGAGAAATTTTGAAAATACACAGTGCTTAAAAAATAACTTTAAAGTTTTAAAGGGAATTTTATTATTTAAAAAATTATTTTTTAAACATAGCGTATTTTCAAAATTTCTTAAATTAAATATCCGGACTAATTACTGATAAAAATACTTTAAGATTTTAAGGTCTTTTAACACTCCTAAATGTGTTTTCGGCACAGCCCAGGGATATCCTTATTTGTAAAACACTGTATTTTAAGCATTTGGGAGTGTCAAACGACCTTAAATTCTTAAAGTAGTTTTATCAATCTATCGTAATTAGTTCGGATATTCAATATTAGAAATTTTGGAAATATACAGCGCTTAAAAAATAACTTTAAAATTTTAAAAAAGATTTTATTGTTTAAAATTTAAAAGAATTTGACTGTAGCATATCAGCAGTCATTCGTTCGAAAGGATCGTTATGATCCTTTAAATTAACTGAAAAATCGTCTGAAGCAGGGGTTTAAAAAAAGCCTAGACAGATATATCGGCCGATAATTTTCTCTCTCCTCCGATATCGGCATTTCTCTCTCCTCCGACATCGGAACCCTGAAAAAACCGTAAAAAAGGGCAAAAAACCTCAAAAAACCGTGAGAACCCGTGAAAGCCATAAACCCTGAACCGTTAAAAACCGTGAAGAACCGCGAAAAACCGTGGAAAACCTGTCAAAAACCGTATCGGTGTTTTTTTTTTTAAAAAAAAAATTAAATACCGATATTAATGAATATCGGCCGATATTGTGACCGATATTTCGGATCGAATATCGGCCATATCGGCCGATATTCAGTATGTACGGCCGATACATATCGTATCGGCCGATATCGTTCGGTATTAAAATACCGATACATATTGGCTGATACGATATATATCAGCCGATATTTCAACCTTAGGTCCGAAGGATAAAATGCGGGAGGGGCAAAAGGATAATTTACTCCAAAAATTTGAAAACTGGTGTCTAGTGACAAAAAAAACCCTGGTGTCTAAATGGGCGGCCAAAATCTTGAGCTTTCTTATAATTTTAAAAAAAATGTCTAATGTTGTGAAAATTAAAAAAAAAACTCTTTCCGCATTTTTACATGTTCATTTGTATGATGTATTCTTTCACTCTCCTCCGCTCAATAATTTTGTAGTAGAATTTGAGTTAAAAAATATTATATGTGCATGAGAATTCTAGACCGCGTTTGGACGAGGGTTTTTAAAGGGAATGACGTGTTCATTACCTTTTTTTTTTTAAGAGTAAAGATAAAAAATCTTAATTTTACCCTTATTTATCTCTCTATTCTCACTTTTAAAAATTCTTTTTAAATAAAAAATATTTATAATTGATTACCACCCTTCCAAAATTTACCATTCATCCAAACACAGTCCTAGTGTTCGTTTAGAAGTTTATCAAGTTTTTGTTATTACTAAAAGGTAATTTTTTTTAAAAAATAAGTGGCTTACTTTTAGAAATTTGAGTGAGGTGAAGCTGAGTCTAATATTAAGGTTTTTAAAAACACTTGAGTTCGTAAGGACTCAGTTGACATCGCTCAAATTCAGTTGATATGATACAAGGCAAGCTTGGTCATCATGTTGATTAGATCTAGTTCTTTTTTTTTTTTTTTTGATTTTATGTCACTTTCAGCTGATTTACTTTTGACTTGGTCAATACGAGTTGGACTTGACTAGAGTTGGTCTAACTTAATTCAATTTTAAAATCTTAATTAGTATGAACCGACTTTTTCTTAACCAAGAAAAATATGAAAACATAAATATGTTCTTGGCTTCTTGCACAGCTTTTCTAGACACAATTCAATTTGTAATGTTTTTCCTCTTCTAAATTATCAATTGGTGGGATTGAATACAGATCATACAATTTTTCCCATATATATATATATGTTTATTTAAAAAAAATCATGAGTTAAAAATAAAACTTTAAATTTAATATGTATGAATTTAATTAAACAAATAAAAGATTAACAAAAATAAAGACAAAATCTAAAATAACTCATAATGAATTTGGTGATTTTAAAAGAGTAATATATTATTACTCAATATTAGATATCTAACAACATGTATATAATTCATGAAAAACTTTGATATTCACACAAAATCTATTTTATTGGTTCTAAAATTTAAATACATCTTTCATAAAAATGAAAATATAACGAGTTAATTTTTCTCTAAGAAAAGTAAAATAGAATAGAATAAATTGCATGAATAAGGCTCCTGGTCGTAGACTCTATTATACTTTATTCCAATCAATCTCAAAATCAAATGAATTAAAAATTATTTTTTAACATCTGAAAAAAAGAATTATATATAAACCCATTAATGGGAGTGAATATTTTATTTTATTAGTCCAATTATTTTATTTATAGAAATGATACCATACGTCTTAGGCCTGGACTCCCCAAAATTTAACAATAAAAATCTAATTAATTGGGTAGTCATAATATTGGATCAACGAACATTTGACTGTTGATTATGGACTTTTGACCAGTCAGTAAATTAAAAAAGAAGAAGAAGAGACGATCCTTTCACTAATTGCTGCACTAATACGCTATAACCCAATCCTAAATTACATTTAACCTTATAATTTAGATAGTTTGATTGACCGACATACACATGAAGAATTTTCTGTGGTAGTGCTTTGTGAATTGAATACTTAGTCTGTTGTTGTCGACATTTAGAGTTTTTTAATGCATATTTATAATTAATTTTAAATTTGATTTGAACATATTCAAGATATACTCGTTGTTAAAATAAGAGCACAATTTTGTAATCTTTAAAATTGTTAGATCTTCACATTGAATTTTGTCTCATTTTTTATACAACTTTATATATTCCAAATGAACTCATTTTTATCGATTAAAATAAATTTTGAAAAAGTGTTAGCCCTCTTTTTATAACATAGGTATCTCTATCTCACATTAGAGGTGCGATTAGTCCTGGAGATACACGAAACCACAAGTAAATTTTGTGTATCAAATTAGTCCAAGAGAAATTGAAATGAAGACCACTATAGTTTAATCCATAAAATATTAGCTACTTAGCTCACAAGGAACTAATTCACAAATAATTTCTCAAAGTAAAATCATTGACATAAAGATTGCTTATACAATGAGCCAAATTCTCAATTATATATAGACCATGCACTGGCTTATGCAATGAGTCTCATTTTTCTAAAGAAAAAAGATAATAAGGTTGCTCTCAAACCACCCTTGAGTGATGGCCCAATCGTCAGCACATGCAAGGGAGAAGAAGACAAGTATTGATAGGGTCATACTTATGAAACTTCTAAATTAGTTGGATGTGCAGTCTATTAGATCATTACTATCTATGTTATGATTTGTTAAAATTTAGTTTCTCATTTAGTTTGTATGTTAGTTGAAGAATCTTTCTCCTCTAAGCAAGCCTGAATCTCACCTTCCAATGAGGTTGTCCCATTCATTTCTCCACAATGTTTACCCACAAAAACATTCTTATCCCTACCTCCCCTAAATAGCTTAGACAAAGCCTCCCCCAATATTTCTCCACAATATTTACCCACAAAAGCCCTAATTTTTGGCATATCCTTCTTTTCTTGCCTTACTACCTAATTTCTATCCTCCCAAATCTCCTACACCAATATCTTGACACTGACACTTGTCTCGAAAGAGTTTCTTTCTCTGATCTAAATCTTCAAGGCCACTTAAGCAACAAAGCATAGTTTTTATTATAAATACTGAATAAAGTCAAACCCCCACTCTCATTGAGATATAAGTTGGAAGTTTAACAATGTAAGAGTGAGTCTTCTAGTTTTTGCTCTTAGAGTTTAGCCTTTTCTTCCACTCTCTCAATAAAAGGATTTTCTATGACCTTTGATTCAGGATTCCCTCCTATCAGCAGTCCTAGATAGGAAATAGAATGAGTCAGAGATTTTGCTTCTTATACTTCTACTCCAATTCCAATCAAACAATTCTTACCTAGGTCCACTTTTAAACTCGAGACCAATTTAAAGCATCTAAGTATGACTTTCAACTCTATAACTCTTCTCTAGATGTCTCACAGAACAAAAAGATATCATATGCAAATTGAAGATGAGAAAGAGAGATGCCCCCTGCATTGACCTCCAAACCTTTTACTATGCCGACTTCTTTGGTCTATTTCATTAATCCATTTAGAACTTCAACTACCATGGTGAGTAGAAAAGGAGACAAGGAATCTTCTTAGTCTTAAATTCCTTAATGCCTTTATAGGAGTAATAGGTAGGGCTGCAATTCGGGTCGGGCGGGCCACGTTTCTTAAAATCCAACCCGACCCGATTTGATATATATATGGAGCCTGATCAGATCCGAATTCTCAACCCGAACTCTAGAACCCGACCTAAACCTGAATTCTAACCTGAATCAATCCAAATTCTGACACGACTCGCATTCTGAACCCATTTAGCCCTAATTTATCCGGATTGGGTTAGGTTGGGCCGGGTCGGGTCGGGTTAACTTGTAAAATCCTCAATCCAACCCGATTCGAATTTCATGTGGATTTTTATCTTTTCAACGCGACCAGACCCATTAGCCCGAAATTCTTGATCTGACCCGAGTTGCAGCCATAGTAATAGGGTATCCATTAACCCGAATGGAGAAGGATGACTCCTGTAGATACACTCTCATCTACCTCCTCCACGTATTACAAAATCCCATTCTTTGGAACAAGAAATCAACAAACTTCCAATTTTGTGGTCATGTGTCTTTTTCATATTTAATTTTTTTATAAAATCTCTGATTTCTTTTTCTTTCGTCTAGGCTTCTATTTATTCGTCTGCAATTAGTATACCATCTAAGATCTTTTGTCTCACCTATTAGCTTTATACGTAAGTTGACTAAGATGCCAATAAAACCTTAAAAGCAAATGTCGTATTATGCTAAAAGTCTCTAACACGACATCCAAATAAATATTTACATCCAAACACAGATCATTGATATCGACAATGGACGGTGATATTGCACCTAATTGCTGGTCATTCACAATCCTAGCCCTAGTTTTCACTTTTCATACTCAGTGGGAACGCCTTTAGAGTCTGAACACCAGAATCTTGACTGTAGACTCGTGGCCTACGTGCATCGGTTGAGCTTCTCGTGGGTGGGTCAGTGAATAGGAAAAGCAACTATTGTTTCATAATTTAGAATTTTATTGTTAAATAATAGATAAATTTATAATTAATTTAGTAAATTTTACTAAGATTTATTAACTAATTCAAATTAAATCTATTAAATTTAACCAATTTACATATTTGTTTGAACGAAGTTTTAATTTTAAAGTAGTAAAAGATTGGAACTTGAGTGAATGAAACAGAGATATATCTGCTCCTTCTCCTTAAGTAGAGGGGACACCCCTAATTATTTAATTTTACCATATTATAATGGCTACCTTTGGACGGCGTCGTCGGAGTCGGAGACCGAAGAGGGCCAAGATCGTCAACGTCAATAAAGCAGACGTCGGTAACTTTGAACCTCAACTGTCCTTTTCGGCTTCACTTTTGCGAGAAAATGTTACAGCCCCAAAGAAATAAAAGGAACAGAGTTAGAATCATCCCAAGTTCGCAGCTCCCAACTCCCAACGGAATCCCTCTTGAATTTCAACATTTCCTTCACTGAATATTCCTTCATTCATCTTTACAATTCTTACATTATTATTATTATAATTGTAATTGTTCCTCCGGCTATCATTGTGGGTTCGTCGGCCACAGGCATGGCGTCTCTGATAGAAACTCCAACATGGGCAATTGCTCTTGTATCTGCTGTGTTGATCATCATCTCTATCTTCTTAGAACATGCTCTTCATCTCCTCACCCAGGTCTGTTTTTCATCTTACAACATGCAATCTCTCTGCTACAAGTCTATAACATATGAACATCCCTGATATGCGTTTGTTGCGGAAATTTATAATCGGCTGGCACTTGTATCAGTTTCTGGAGTCTCGACGAAGGAAAGTCTCTCAATCAAGCTCTCCACAAGGTCAAGGCCGGTAAGATACAGAGAAACAGAGCAATTTTGTTATGGAATTGGCTGATTGAGAATTTTGTGTGTTTTGGTTTCTATTCGCTAAAGAAGAAACACATTTTTAAAAAAAAGAAAGAGAGAGAGAAGAGAATTTGGGTTCTCTATCTATGCTTGTTACTGACATTATTTCTTTTCCTCTGTTTTATTGGTTTCTTGAACACAGAACTGATGGTTTTCGGGTTTATATCTCTTTCTCTGACTGTTGGGGAACAGCCCATTTCTAAAATCTGCATCCCAAAGAGCTATGGCGACCACTTTCTTCCATGCAAGAACACAACGATACCAAGCGATGTTGCAGAGGAAAGCACGTGCCAGCACAAGGTTAGAAGCGTGTGGTTCTGTAGCTTCTTTCACAGATGAATCTGCAAAACTAGTCTGATTCATGGCATTTTGGTTTTTTGAACAGGGAAAGATCTCTCTTCTTTCAAGGAACGGCATCAATCAGCTCCACACCTTAATCATAATCTTGGCCCTCTTTCACGTTTTTTCTAGTGTCATTACCCTGGGTCTCGGGATGGTAAAGGTAATGCGTCGACAAAATCATCGCTCTTTAATCTACCAAGAGAACTTTTAATGGATTCCTTCATTTTTTTTTTTTTAAGAAAAAAAGTTTCCCTGTTTCCTCTCTTAGCTTTGACTATTAAAGATGATGAGTAATGACAGTGATAAATCATTTTGCAAATTATTGAAGAAGACCCAGATCCTAATATGGTAAAAGCAGCCATGATCTGGGTCCAAAATACAGGATCCATTACCTGAATCCAAGGGAGTTTACAAAATGACATAAACGTTATTCTAATATTCTTTAAATTGTTCATTATTGTTGTTATGGTAATAATTATTAAAAACGATTGAACACTTAAAATCTGACTGTAACATCAGAGAAAGTCTTTACATCTCATCATGTATTTTGATAAATATTAAATTTCTTCTATATTGTGTGCTCTTCAGATGAAAACGTGGAAGTCTTGGGAAGATGAGACCGGAACTCTGGAATATGAATTCTCTAATGGTATGCTCCCTACACCGGTACCTTACTTCACAATATAAAACCTGGCCTGGTTTAGATCTTTGAATTCCAACCAATGCATATATTCGTATGATCAAAGTCTACTGTGAAAAGGAACCACATTGAATAGCATTAATATATGGTTCAAGTTGAACAGCCAATTTGATCAGGACCTTGGGCCACACGCCATGGTAATTAGTTGGAGTTCCTTTGAAAAGTAAAAATGCTGACCTCAAATTGATTAAATAAGGTGCTTTTGTAACGAAAATGACTTCCATTCTTTTAATGTTTTCCTGTTATACAATGAAAGATAAACCCGATAGTTATTAGATAGATTTATGTTGGGTTTGCGAATGAGTTCCACATTGAAAGTATAGAGGGAGATCTAGGGATTTACAAAGGAATTAGGTTACTCCACCTAATAGGTTAGTCTTGTCTTTTGGGAGGATACTCAGTTCCTAAAAAGGAGTATCAGAGTCAGGTTTCATGCTACTCGTGTGGACTTCAAGAGATCTCCTAGGCGATAAGATTGCTTGACCTCATTCGAGGGGGATTTTTTGGCTGTGAATGAGTCCCATATTGGAAGTGTAGAGTGAAATTTAGGGATTTATAAAAGACTACGGTCACTTCCACCAAACAAGCTAGTATTTTGGACTAGATATCCAGGTCATAACAAGTGGTATCAAAGTTAGTACTCGGGCTACTGCCGCCTAAGGCCCCCACTAATACGACTAATGATTTTACTCATAATCTTAGGGCCCTGAAATCTTAGGATTTGCACTGTGCTTAGGGCCCTTGAGATTTCAGGGCAGCGGGGGAGGGGTGGGGGGTCTTGGGATTGTAAACGAGTCCCATATTGGAAGTGTAGAGGGAGATTTAGAGATTTATAAAGGATTTAGATCACTCTACCTAATAGACTGAATTTCAGATCTAACAATTTGAGTTCTTAGTAAATGAGGATTCTAGTTTATGTTAGTCTCTGTTAAAAGATAGATTTGATAGAGTTTGAGTTAATATAATGTTTATGTGTATGTATATATATTTGTTATTCTTAATAAAGTTATGATTAAGAGTTTATTAAATTTTTTTTTATCTCACATGATACCAGAGCTGCAATCTGGTTCTACATACCGAAGAAAAATATTGGGTATAACCATGTTGGCTTGAGCTATGAAATAGTTGCTGATGGGCACTATTGGAGACTCATAATTTCTGCATTTTCTTATATCAGTGTGCTTCATGCCTTCATCTGGTTTTCAACATGAGCGCCCTTTGGAGTCTTGGTGTCGTTGAGCAGTTGGGTCACATGGGTCTTAGTGTTGAATTCTATCTTCATTACACACTCGTTTTGGTAGTGTTGTCAGGAGTGCTAGTTTTGGGGGCTTACATCTTTGTCTATTGTGGCCCAGTTTGAGTCATCTATCTTTGGATCTGATTGTTGTAGTAACAATTAAATCTTCTGTTTTTTATCGTAGTTTCAGCCGTTGAAATCATCTGAATTTATTGATATCATGTGTTAGAATGATATTCTCTACTCTTATTTTACAAGCATGTCATGTTGGTTCTCTTCATCGTCGCATCTCCATTGTTGATCTGCTTTCGCTCCTCCAGATGACTTCATCTGACCATTAGATTATCTGATTCGATAATTCCAAACTCCTGTGGACCCACTTGAATCTGGAGGGGATGTTATGACGCAGCGAAAATTATCGGGCTAAAGGGATCTGATCAAAACAGTTCAAACGTAGTCAATTCTAGTTGAATCTGGTCAACTAGAGGTCAAACCTAATGGGACCCACTGTTTAAGGGTAGTGGACTTCAGTCAAAATGGGTGAAGGAATAGATGGAAGAGAGAGGTATTAGGTGCGGGGTATTTATGAAAAAGAAAAGGAATGCATTAAATGCGATTAATGTAGGGAGGATGAGAGGCGGACAAAGAGGTCTCAGGTTGTGTTGTTGCACAGCAGCCTCCATCACTCATTCGGCTCGGCCTAATGGTTTGAAGTGAGAGGGAAGGTTGCAGACGATGGGGCAAAAAACGATGGGGAGATGGTCAGGCGACAGAGAGGAAGAAGATGAATGCTGGGCGAAGATCTATGAATCAACAGCATTTAGTCATCTTGAGAATATGATTCTAGACATTGACGATTCTGATTAAAGTCCCATCTCCACACAATCAACTTAACCACATGACTAAGTTGATGAGATGTAGATGGAAACTTCAACCACCACTGATGTACAGTTCACTTACAAACTCTCGTAAAATGCATAAAATGTGAATTTAATAATAAAAAAAATGTTCTTTTGATTATGTAGAATGTAATACATCATTTTTATCTTCTGAATCTAATTTCTGATCAAGTCTTTGTTCATGTTGCACGTTTTCACCCCTTGAATTTATCATCAACATAAAATACTTAATTCACAGTATCTAGAAATAACAGTGGGCACGTCAATATTCTTCATGTCACTAGGTGAAAATTGGTCCCATATGTCTGCTGCATGGAAAGAAGAATACAGGTTTTGTACTTCTCATTTTAGCTTTATCTTTTAGAAAAGTAGCCCACCCTTTCTTCTACTTTTCCTCGTGTCTTCCTACTGGGGTCATTTGAATCGCCAGTAAAAACAATGAGAATCACCTCCGTAAACTACTTGAATAGTGTTAGGTTTGACGGTCAAGAAATTCTTCTTATGAAAAGAGGTTTAATCCATAATCATATTCCTCTATATCACTCTTCATGGAGTTGTTATTTATCGACTTATCAGTGTGTAGATTGAGAAGTTTATAATTAGTCTCACCTCTCGTATAAGTGGAGGAGCTACCCATGTTAAAAATAAATAATGAGAATCACTCACCTTTTGACAATCTATTGCTATGTAGGAGAATTAACGGGTCTCGCTTCATGCTCAATATTTTCTCAAGTACTTTACTTTGTTTGAAAAGACTCGAGCAAGACTTTTTATATATTAAAAAGAAATTTGAATTATGATATTTGTTTGTATTAAGAAATTTATAAAAGAGAATATGATTGTAGTGAGATTGCTCTATTTTACTATAGACTTATGGACATCCTCGAATCATATAAATTTTATATGATTTGTATGATTACTTATACTTTTGCTTAACCATGATTTTTTATTTTCAATATTCAAATTGAACCATGGTTCTTTATTTTCAATATTCTAATTGTTACTAACGTATATGTGGAGAACCATACAAACAATGTTTGGGTTAGTTGCAAACGAGTCTTCTATTGGAAGTGTAAATGGATATCTAGTGATTTATAATAATTTGTGTCACTCCACCTAATGTACTAGTATTTTGGGATGGATATCCAAGTCTTAAGAAGTTGTATTAAAGCTCAAGTCCCAGACTATTTATGTGGACTCAGGGAGATTCTCTAAATGGATGGGATGACTGATCTCGTTCAATAGGGAGATTCTTAGGGTTGATTGCGAACGAGTCCCATATTGAAAGTGCAGAAGGAAGATATAAAAATTTATAAAGACTTGAGTTACTTCACCTAATAGATAGTCTTTGGAGAAAGATACTAAGGTCGTAACAAACAAAGATGAAACGCATAGATAAATGTGTCCTAAATTCTCCCTAATTAGTCGGTGAAATTGTCAGCCATAATGATTTGAGGAGACAAGCTTATGCATGCAAATACCTTTATTAGCTTTTTCTCTTTCTAGTTCATTATCAGTCTTCAATCGATTTTAAGAAAACTTTGCTCTGTTCTTTGCTAATGTAGCTCTCACTGAATTCATTTAGATCCAAGGAGATTCAGGCTCACCCAGCAAACATCATTTGGAAGAAGACATTTGAAATTCTGGAGTGATACCCCTCTTCTTCGTTGGCCTGTTTGTTCCATCACAATCTCACCTTTCATGTCTTTCTTCTCATCAACCCACGTTCCTTTTAACTTAATATATTTTGTTAATATCATCTTATTGCAGGCTTGTTTCCTTCGTTTGTTTAATGGGTCTGTGTCCAAGGCCGATTATTTTGCTCTCCGTCATGGATTTATAGCAGTAAGTGATTTGATTTAACATGTTACAAGCTTTTTCAATCTTCTCAAATATAAATAATACGTAAATAAAAATTATGAGCTTGTTGTGAACACGAGTTCCTTGTTCTAGGCCCATATTTCACCGGGAAGCAAGTTCAATTTCCAGAGGTTTCTAAGGAGAGCTGTGGATGAAGACTTTGTGGTGGTGGTCGGAATCAGGTATCTGTTTATTGAGTCTTAAGGAACTGTTTGGATGTAAGGAAAAGAAAGTATTTTCGAGAAAAATAACTATTGTCAATGTTAAATGATTAAAATATTTTTGTTATTAAACAAAGAGTACTTTCCTTTCTTTGCGTCCTGGAAAGGCCTAAATGAAGACTAAAAGCAACGTTGCAAATTGGCTGGACCAGGCCCTTTCTAGCATGTCTGGAAACTTGGGCTGAAAGTTGGGCCAGGTTTTAAGAAACTCAACCTAACTCATATAAAAAATTATTGAACCTGACTTAACTTGACCCGAATTGCTCAACCTAACTTGATCTGAATTTCTGACTAGACTCAACCCAACTGCAATAAATGACAATGCCATGAGCATAATTTGGTCGGTGGCCTATTTGCATTTCAATGATCTCTCTCATGGCACATTGGCACACTGAAGATAATGAATTTGATTCTTGAGTTGGTTTTCTGCAGTCTTTGGATCTGGATCTCCTCGGTTCTTTTCATTTTCTTCAACGCTCACGGTAATGGACACAATTTCGTAGATGTTTGGTTAACTTAAACTTGTTACGATTGGTTAATCTCTGTACTGGTTAGTATAAATCAAGCTAACCCAATTCCTGTTTCTTTGCGTAGGATTTTATAACTATTTCTGGTTGCCTTTTATTCCTTTGTTGGTACGCACGTAACTCTTTTCTTTACTATGGAAGCATTCAAATTTTTCTACAGACAGGATGCCTAAAAGAAGAAATGTATGTACCTATATTGTTTGGCAGCTGGTTTTAGTAGTAGGCACCAAATTGCAAGTTATCATAACAAAGATGTGTTTGGAGAGCCGTAACGAATCGGTAGTGGTTCAAGGAGCGTTACTTGTGAAGCCCAGTGACAATTGGTTCTGGTTCGGCCGACCTCAGTTCCTTCTTAATCTCATACATTTAATTTTATTCCAGGTAATGTGTGCATTGCTTTGTGAGTTTACTTACATGTATGGGTAATGTGTTGTGAATTCTAATGAATAAAATCATTGGGTATTGCAGAACTCATTTCAACTGGCGTTCTTCACATGGACATGGGTAGGTATTTGAAGTATCAATTGAAATTTGCTTGACGATTTGGCATAATATCCATGTCTAACATCTTCTGCAAACACAGTTCATGTTCGGGTTGCGGTCTTGCTTCCACCAAGCAACGGAGGATATTGTCATTAGGATTGTTGTGAGCATACTAGTCCAAGTCCTCGTTGGTTATGCCGTTCTACCTCTATATGGATTAGTCACACAGGTGAAGAATGCATACATTGCTCTGTATTATGCAATAGCAGACACACACTAACCTGCAACTTCACTGAGGCCAAGCATTCTGTACAAGTAGTACTTATTTCTCATTCTGTACAATTTTTTGTTCCGCTGCTATCTTTCGTAGGATTGTTGAGCACTGTAATGGAATCAGAGTATATCTCTTCTCCTCTAATCAATTGCTGTTCTTGTTTCTATAGATGGGCTCATCCATGAAGAAGGCAGTATTCACAGAGAGTGTGGCCAAAGGCCTCAAGAACTGGCACGCCATGGCTAAGCAGAGCTTAGCGACGACTAGGACCAATTCTGTTGCTCCGTCACGGGAACCGTCACCTTCTCGTACATTTGAAACTACATTGAGTGACACCCAAGAGTTGGAAACTGGAGAATCTGAATATCAATTGCAAAATTTTGAATTTGAAACATTCAATTTTATGGAAGAGGAGGCGAAAACGGATTATAAGAGAAAAGGAATCTCACTCGGAGAGTTCTCATTTAGGCATTGAAATGAGCTGTGGCTGTGGAACCATCTGTTGATATCTTTGTGATTAATATTTTCATACAATTTTTGGCAAGCCTGAGAGCTCAACAAGTGAAGATATGGAGGCACATGAATGTAAGCCAGTGAAGAGTCCTGCCTCACTTACAGTCTCTCTGGATTAGTGTTGTAATTGAAGAAGAGTTTATAAACACTAAAGATAGAGTTGGCAACTACTTGTATTGGGTAGCTCTCATCAAATAATTGTGATCTCTTGTATATATTGATATGATAATAGAAAGACGATTTACTTTCCATCTCTTCATAATGGAGATGAGAATTCGTCAATTTGATGCTGAGAATTGTACTCTTTTTATTTTCTTTTCATGTACTTTCATTTAATGCGGGAGACCAATTCCTGGTTTAAAGAAGCTATTCAGGTGAGGCTAGGTTTAAACTACTTTAGGCATCTAGATTTTTTAGAGCATTCAAATAATTTTCGGAACATGTGTAGACCTCTTCACTTTCACTTCCACATATTGGATAACTTAGAGGGAATGATCATTTCAGATGAAGTGGCTTTCGAATTCAGAACTCTCGTTTTCTAATCCATCACTACAACCCCTTTCTAAAACTCACTTTCTTCGTAAAAACTCTTTTTGAAGTAAAATTCGACTGGTCAAAATGGTTAAAAGATGATATTTTTTCTCTAAAATGTTACTGAGTAATAGGTAAATGCTCTCTCAAGTCTCAAGTGAACTCATTTTTCTCTAAGTGATCTAATTAACAAAAGCGTAGTTCTGATTTTTTATTTTCTATACTTCAAACAATCTTGATAAATCCAAACAGATCCACCATTCTAGTGCACATGGACCAGATGCTAACCAACTTGTGAAACCGGCCCCACCATTGATTGGCCATACTCTAAAAGAATTAGAACATGGGTGAGACGATTCTAGCCATTCGATTAGGGGATTATTAAATGAATTGGATGTTGAAGGTAGAAAGTATCTCTTTAAATGAATTGGAGGTTAGCAGTGATCTAGCTGCATGTGTGAAAGTAATGCTTGGTCTCTCACATAAAAGGGGAGAGGTATCACATCATTTATTTATAATAAATCTAATACACTTCGATAAAGGAAATTCAAATAACAAGATAAGTGGAAATTCAAAATAGAGATAAAGATAATACAAAATTAAATTCAAAATCTAACTTTGGATGAATTCTATCATGCCCCCGCAAGCTGTAATGTGTATGGAATAATGCTAAGCTTGAAAATGACAGGAATGACAGATGAAACGTGGCACACTAACTGGCCAGATGAAGTGACGGAGCAACACACTGATTGATTGCTAATTGGATGAACTAGCAGCACATTAACTGGTTGTAAAGATTTATTGGATGGACAACACACTCACTGACTGCGAAGATTGATGAAATGGCAGTGCACTAACTGGTTGCAAAAATTTGTGGGAGACGACATCTGGCTGGGGGTGGCGAGCGTCCATGAAAAAATGAATATTGAGAAGAGAAATGGAAGAACATCAGTGAGTCGTTATCTATGTGCCGTTACCGTGACGGTTGAGCACTGAATTATTTTATTTGTTTTAATCAAATCAATACACGACAGGGAACAATTGGGAGGGAATTAGTGAATATATGGCTCCTCCCTCTGCTGAGAAGTTGTTACCGTCAGAGGGAGAGGATAAATTGTTGAATCTGAGTTAGGACCCTAAGATCAAAAGATGATCTAATATCATGTGAAAATAATGTTTAGTCTCTCACACTAAAGGGAGAGATCACATCATTTATTTATAAATAATCTAATACATCTGGATAAGAGAAATTCAAATAACAAGATGAGTGGAAATTTAAAATAAAGATAAAAATTAAATAAAATTAAATTCAAAATCTAAATCTGGATAGATTCTATCAGCCTGAAATTCTAGATTTTTTTTGGGTTGTACATGTATGTCTGGATTCTTTCTGGTGTTCGGCCCAGACTATGCGGTTGGGACATTGGGTCCTTTTGCTTCTTTCTGTTGCCCTTTGCCTTGGACCTGCATTTGCTAGGCCCCTTTACTGTTGGTTTTCTTCTTGCTTGGCCCGGGCTGTAGGCTTCTTCATTGCTTTGTATGTTCCAATGCCCAAGTTGTGGGCCTGTTTTGTTTTCGCCTTTGTTTTCATTTCTCTCGTGTTGCTGCCCTCTGATTCTTGTAATTTTTAGGGAGTTTTCCCTTTCTTTGAATAAATTACTAATCA
This sequence comes from Chimonanthus salicifolius, assembly GCA_013350335.1. Classification (NCBI taxonomy): domain Eukaryota; kingdom Viridiplantae; phylum Streptophyta; class Magnoliopsida; order Laurales; family Calycanthaceae; genus Chimonanthus; species Chimonanthus salicifolius. Next base: position 48,536,996 of record CM023536.1, read on the forward strand.
TTCAAAAAAATATCCGCGATTGTAAATTGTAAATATTTCTTTATAGAGTGTGAACCAACACAAACTAGAGATGCAGGATTGGCCAGACGCAAAGGGAGGTCTAAGACAAAAATTATAAATAGGGTCTTTTAAAAAAAAAATTAAAGGAAAAAAATTCCAAAAAATTGAAATGCCTTCAAATACCTGATCAAGAAAGCAACAATATCCCTTTACCCACCTTCTAAAACTTATCTAAATACTTATTTTCCAATTAAAATAAAAAAGAAGAGAAAAGTTTTCTAAATACTTATTATGCTACAGTTTTTTTTAAAAGGTGTTATGCGGCAACTATTAGTAGGCATTTTTATTAGTGGGCCTAAAGTAACCGCTTGCCTTGCTTAGAAGTGTAGCCGGCCCTAGCAGAGATGAAGTCATTTTTGTGTCATATATCATCTACCTCAAATAAAAAATGAAAATTATATTTCTAATGTTATTTGACATAAACATGAACGTTGTTGTTTTTGTATAGAAAGATATTAGATTTGTCTTTTTTTATTTGTCTATCACTTAAATTGTGAAGAAATATATCGGTATTCTTCAATGGCAGGCCCTAGGACATAGGCGGTGTAGGCCACCGCTTAAGGCCTTTAGATAAAAAGGACCTCCACACATTTAAATTGCTTTATATACCACTCATAAAGGACCTCTTAAATCTCACTTCACTTAGAACTCCTAAGATTTTACGGGATCTCAGGCGAGTCCCGGTATCCTTTAATATAAAAAATACAGTTTGTTAATAAGGGAAATTAGCAAATGCATGAGCAGACAAGGCGCGTGTGAGTGGAGTTCATTTAATGACAATGTGGAATAATTCTGTGCCATCATCCATAACGATAATAAGACATTTGAGCCATGTGGAGTTTGACTCAAATCACTTATTAATTTCTATACAGAATCTTTACATATATTTCTCTTTTTAAATTTTCTGAAACCTTTTTTAACCCAGGATTGATTAGATTGAATGAGAAGAATTTGATGAACTTTATAGATTTTTTAATTAAATGCTTTTCATATGATTGATCAAAAGGTCGGTGTAATAGGTTTTATAAAATTTGAAAATAATCATATTTTTTAAACACGTGTACTAAATTAATGAGTGATTGGATTTTCAAATGCCATCGTTTATTGCTGCATTAATGGTTAGAAGGATAGCATAGGATGGAGATACCATAAATTTATTTAATTAGTTTTATGGCAAATGTAAATTTTATTTTATAAATTATTTATTTTCATAAAATTTGATAGTGACATCTAAACTTTAAACTAACTTCATTTTAAGCTCCTATATAAGGCCGAGGGCCGGCTTGACACGTGCTGAGGCCCAAGGTGAAAAATCTAAATGGAGTTTTCTTGGTATTTAATATATTATTATAAGTAATAGTTAATTAAATTTTAATTATATAAAATAATAAAATGATCTAAAATTTATTTTTCTTACTTTTTGAGATGTAAAATTACTAATTAAATTTTATATTCATGTTTTGCTAAAATATAATTGCAAATATGGTTCATTCATTTAGTCTTTAAATTAATGAAAAATTAAAATGAACTAAATTGAAAGGTTAAAGAACAATAGAACATGGCACTGTGAAAATAAGAGAATTGATGAATAGGTTACAATATCCTCTATTATTCTACCAACTCACTAAAAATCTCTAAATTAAAAGTCACAGCATGATTTGTAAAGAGGAAATATATTGTTAAATAAAATTTTATAGGTACAAACTTAAACCAAAAGAAGCACAAAATAATCCAAAATTTCAGCCCTACAAATTCACAAATTAACACACAAAAAAATGCAAACAATGCCAGAAATGGCTAGGAGAATCTCTTGAAATACATTCCCTCGTCTAAAGTACTTTAATCAATAGCTTATTTTATTAACAGAAGAGGCCCCTTTTGACTCTTGAGTACTTGAAATTACTGAATTTTTCTAGCTTTGTACCTCTTATATCTCTTTGCCAACATATATAATTTTTGAAATATTTGATCCACTTATTAGATGAAAGATCCTTTAGGTCTATGATTAAATTGGAGATCAATATTTTCTAAAACTATGTCCTAACTCTCGATGAATACCTCTACTAAAACTAGTCTCATTTCAATTGTAGAGTATTTATTACCAAATATCTTATCATAATTCAAAAAAAAAAAAAAAAATCTTTTGACAAATCCCTCAAAAATTGAATACTTTGCATTTCCTCCATTGCAAGTGGTTTTACCATTTTTCATCAAAGCCAAACAGGCTTAGACATGTCCCTTTTTTCACATGCTCTGTCTCTCAATCCCATCCACTTCACCATTCAATCAAAGTAGGAGTGAGGCCTTTTCCAAATGGAGGCCTAAGGTCCAGACCTAACTTGCTTTATAGTCAGGCTGAACCTAACATGCTTTATAGTTAGGCTGGACCAAACATGCTTTAGTCTTGTCCCCTTTTCCACATGCTCTGTCTCTCAATCCCATTTGGTCCACCATACAATCAAAATAGAAGTGGAGCCCTTTTTAAATAGGGCCTAAGACCCAGATCTCACTTGCCTTATAGTTAGGCCTGGCATGATAATGCCATATAAGTCTCTAACTATATCACCCACGTTTTTTCAAAATTTAAAGTCTGAACTCTGAACTCATGCCTTAATCACGTTTGACAAAATAGGGGCAACTCAGAGCCCCAGTTGCATATTTCGGCTCAAAATTTTCAGATTTAGTATAAATCAAAATATAAATATTTAAAATAATGATATTTTTTTTAAAAAAAAAAAACTGTATCTGCTAATACTAGTCATATTTCAATTAAAATTTTAGTTGAATTTTAGATATTTAGTCAGATTTCAGAAATTTTAATTTTGTTTCTATATTTTTAATTAAAATTTGGAGATTTTGATCTTAATTATAAATTTTAGTTGAGAGTGAGACAGTCGATCTGATTGAAATATCATATGAAATTTTCGATCACTGAAAATTTTATTTTAAACCTAGATTTATACATCAAGATACGCCATGAACGCATGGAATTTTAAAAATACAATTGTTTATAAACATAAAACATGAAATTATTAAAAGAAGTTCTTATTAAAATGAGCTCAAAGTAGTTATAATTAATAAATATGAACTAATGAGTTTATTAGAGTATTTAAGAATTCTTAACTATGATATACGATGCATGGTTAACCAATATGAAATGTGATTTATGATAATTTGATAAGATCATTAGATTCTGGACCTCATTAAAATGATAATAATTTAAAAATATACTAATAAAATATTAACAATTTAAAGTATCCATGATCAAACAAACCATCGAGATTCGTTGATAATGATCCATCCTGGTGTGAATCTGACTCAACCACTTAGCCTAGTGAGTAGTGACTCAAGTTTTTTATTTTTATTGTGCCAGGCTTCCTGAAAATTATGTTATTTATTTTTAAATTAAATATATTTAAATGTACTTAAAAAGAAAAAAATAGTAACATCAACTTTAACCTCAAAAAAATAGTTTATGATAAAACAGTTTTCCCCGAATAAAATTCCTATAAATTAGAAATTTATGACATACAAATGACGGCATGCTACAGAAGAATGGTGATTACGTGAGCAATCCGTTGGCTTACGTTATTTTTCAAGTGGATGAAAAAAAAGAAAAAAGAAAAAAAATGGTTTACGCGTTTATTGGATTGGATGCGGTTCCACTTGCACTGAACTAAATGACCCGTCCCTTTGACCGTTCGTTTCACAGCCTTGCGTGGAAAACTCAAATCAAACGTCTGCTCTGGCCAAGTCAACTCAACATGTTACACGCCTCGATCTAATTAAATTTAATTATTGTCAAATTATTTTATATCATGGTATCAATATTATAATAACATGAAACGTATACATTTAAAAAATATAAAAACTAAATGTTAAATTCAGCCTATAATAATGTAATAGCAGTTGTTAAATGACATTTTGCAGACAAATGAACATTCATAAGAAACAATTGTTATCTATAGATTATGCTTTTTGAAGATAATATGTTATTATGTGAAGGGACAAAAGTTATATTTAAGTTAATTCAAGAAATCAAAGACTTATATAATACTTGAAGTATTCGCTCTCAACGACTAACTTTTGAAAGTGAGTTGTACATGTTTTATGTCATGATTATTTAACATGGAATCAGAGTAGGTTTTGCGTGTCCATTGCATGCGAGAGCATGTCCGGAGTTTTCACGTGTAGCCACAAAGTGCAGTTGCACGCATGTCAAGTTTCAAAGTGCAGCCATAGGATCCTAGCTTCACGTGAAGGTGGGTGTTAAATATATTTAGATACTTCTTTATTAGTTGTAAATATATGTTTAGCATTTCCTTAATTAGAGATTACTAAAGATGTATCTCTCATTTTAGTAATTTCCCTTTTGATTTGCTTTTTTATCTTTATTTCCTTTTTCTATAAATGAAATCTTAAAGTCTCTCATTAATCAAAGAAGGCACCATATTATTTTAAAGTAGGTGTGAAGTAACAAAAGTCTTATACTCGTTAATTGAAGAGATTAATAACTTTATATAACACTTCAGACACTCTCTTTTTGGCCGCCTATTTAGACATCAGGGTTTTCTGCTAGGAGACACCAGTTTTCAGATTTTTGCGATAAATTACCTTTTTGCCCTCTCTCGTTTTATCCTTCGAACTATTTTTCAGTTGATTTTTCAGTTCCTTCGAATGATTCACTGTACAGTCGAATCGATCCCTTTTGTCCTCCCACGTTTTATCCTTCGGACGATTTTTTCAGTTCCTTCGAACGATTCCACTGCACAGTCGAATCGTTCGAAGGATTTTTCAGTTGATTTTTCAGTTGATTTTTCAGTTCCTTCGAGCAATTCACTGCAACAGTGGAATCGTTCGAAGGATTTTTCAATTGATTTTTTAGTTCCTTCGAATGATTCCACTGGAACAGTCTAATCGTTCGAACGATCATAAGATCGTTCGAGCGAATCCATGTTTGTAGCTACAGTTAAATCCTTTAAAAAATTAAAACAGTAAAAAATCTTCTAAAATTTTAAAGTTATTTTTTAAGCACTGTGTATTTCCAAAATTTCTAAAATTAAATATCCAGACTAATTACGATAATCTGATAAAAATACTTTAAGACTTCAAGGTCGTTTGACATTTCCAAATGCTTAAAACACAGTGTTTTATAAATAAGGGTATCCTTAGGGTGTGCCGAAAACACATTTAGGAGTGTCAAAAGACCTTGAAATGTTAAAGTATACTTATCAGGTTATTGTAATTAGTCCGGATATTCAATTTGAGAAATTTTAAAAATACACAGTGCTTAAAAAATAACTTTTTAAATAATAAAATCTCCTTTAAATCTTTAAAGTTATTTTTTAAGCACCGTGTATTTTCAAAATTTCTCAAATTGAATATCCGGACTAATTACAATAACCTGATAAATATACTTTAACACTTCAAGGTCTTTTGACACTCCTAAATGTGTTTTCGGCACACTCTAGTGATACCCTTATTTATAAAACACTGTGTTTTAAGTATTTGGAAATGTCAAACGACTTTGAAGTCTTAAAGTATTTTTATCAGATTATCGTAATTAGTCTGGATATTTAATTTTAAAAATTTTGGAGATACACAGTACTTAAAAAATAACTTTAAAATTTTAGAAGACTTTTTACTGTTTTAATTTTTTAAAGGATTCCACTGTAGCTACAAACATTGATTCGTTCGAAGGATCTTATGATCCTTCGAACGATTCGACTGTTGCAGTGGAATCGTTCGAAGGAACTAAAAAATCAACTGAAAAATCCTTCGAACGATTCGACTGTTGCAGTGAATCGTTCGAAGGAACTGAAAAATCCTTCGAACGATTCGACTGTGCAGTGGAATCGTTCGAAAGAACTGAAAAAATCGTCCGAAGGATAAAACGCAGGAGGGCAAAAGGGATCGATTCGACTGTGCAGTGAATCGTTCGAAAGAACTGAAAAATCAACTAAAAAATCGTTCGAAGGATAAAACGCAGGAGGGCAAAAGGGTAATTTACCCAAAAAATCTGAAAACTGAAGTCTCCTAGTAGAAAACCCTGGGTGTCTAAATTGGCGGCCTCTCTTTTTTAAGTGCTAACTTTTAAAAGTGAGTCCTAATTAAAAAATGGTTATTATGCGATGGCTTTCTAAATTATTGATTGACGAAATATAGATGACCTAAAAGTGTAAATACGTCTAAGGAATGGTTTGCCCATTACCGTGGATTGTCAATGATGGTAAGAAAGACATGGTCTGTGCAGTGGTTGCTTGTATTGTCCAATATTATCCAAACTAAGTAAACCCTAAACAAGGTCAAACAAAATCGACTGCTGCTTGCCACCTCGTCTTCTCTATCTTTCCAAATTCAACTCATACATGTGACCAAGGAAGAAAGAAGAAAGGGAAGGTTCATTACACCAAAGCAGATCGTCATTGTACGTCATTCATGGCGAAATGTGGTGATGCCCAACCCAACAGTCTTTGACGTTGCATTGCCGATCCGTGACGGCAGCAACCCTCCCCACCTTTGTAAAATCTATGTATATATACAAAATCCCCTCTTCGGCTCTTCCAAACATACAAAAACTATACGAGATTCCTCAACCCTTCTTCCCCTCTTCACAATTCACCATCTTCTTTCCTTCTCCTTTTCATTCCCCTTAAGATTCCAACAATTATACCCTTCCCCTGTTCTTTGCCCTCTCTTCCTTTCTTTGCTCTCTCTATCCCTCTGTCTCTTTTATATAGAAGAAGCTAAATAAGAGTAACCAAGATGCAACAGGCAATTCCCTACAAGACGTGGATACCCACTTCGTCCAATGGCCCCATCGACGGTGTTGCGATCATCAGGAGGCTTGATGGAAGCGGTAACTTATCGGAGAGGCTGCGGCACCTTGTGTCGGAGACGACTGTCCTTGTTTTGGGGCGACCAGGGTGTTTCATGTGCCAAGTGGTGAATAGGCTCCTTCAGGGGCATGGGGTCAACCCTGTGGTTTATGAGGTTGATGAAGAAGAGGAGACCGGCGTCGTAGAAGAAATTGCTCGGTTTTCTGCCCATCAGAACCTGCAACTCCCTGCTGTTTTTATTGGAGGAAGGCTTGTGGGAGGGCTTGATCGACTCATGGCTGTTCATATTTCTGGTGATTTGGTGCCCATCTTGAAAGAAGCTGGAGCTTTGTGGTTATAGCCACTTTCTCTGTGCTCTGTTTTTTCTCCTTTCCTTTCCTCATAATTTTGCTTTTGTTCTTTTCTTTTCCGTATTTGAAATGTAAGAACCTCAGTCGATCTGTAATTCTTACAAAGTTCCTGCTTGTCTTTTGTGATTTATAATCAAAGTGATTATGCATTGCAAGCAATATACATTGTGGTTGGGAAGAAAAGAAACAGAGCACATTTTTACGTGGACTGAACAACTCTTCATTTGCAGATTGTGGGTCTTCTGTCTTTGATCTCGAGTAAATGATCAAATCAAATGGCTAGTAATTATAATTTAAAAAATTAAAAAGAAAGCTTAAGTCCATTCGACTGAATTTTTAAATATTTATTTAAAAAAAAAATCGATCAACCTGATACCATTAGATGGATCCTTAATATTGAATTGATTATTATAAATAATAGTATTTATTTCAAAAAATATTTTTATCTAAAAAATTAAGAGCTGAGATGATTCAACTAATCACATTATCCACAGTTTGATGATCTTTTTAATAATTTATTTATTTATCTAATTTTTATCATTATATGAATCCCTCTGATGTAAGGCATCAAAGCAGTCAATTTAAACCATTCATTTACAAAGAGAATTTAAATTATCGATGATTGATTTTAAATTTCAATTTCAATACATGCAATAGTACGATGAAGACGACTTAGAATGAGGATAAGATGCATAATGATAAGAAAGAAATAAGAATAGATGGGTGATAAAATAATAATAAAAGGTAAGTACGTGTAACTATGGACATGATGTCATGAGGATGCGAAATAATCTTCTGATGGGTTCACTCCATCCAAGATTTACATAATTGCTCTCGATGGACCCCACAACACAATTGTCCTGATCATGTGTCTATAACATAATTGAAAACTCACAATTTCGTCTATCCTTAAAAAATATTTTTTTATCAGATAGATATTCTCACCTTTATATCAGAGGTAAAGCTAATATCTTGGATATACAAAACTTAAAAGTCTTGTGCATCAAATAAATTTAGATGAGTTGAATCTAAGACCTCTAATCTAATTCTAAAAATTTAGACCAACTAAATTACCCTAAAATGATTTTTTTACCGTTCAATTCACAATAAATTTATGTAACTGTATATTTTTTTAAATTTATTTTCTTATTTAGTAATTGATTAAACCAAAAGTATGTGTTTTTGGAGTCTAAATATATTGGTATTACTCAAAACTTCAAGAATAAAAAAGAGTCATGAGATCTTACATTTCCGAATAATTAATTGTAATATTACAAAAGGTTTAAAAATCAATTAAAATGTATTGTAAACAAAATCATAAGACTTTATAATAGAATAAAAATACTGAAAGTATAAATTTGCATAAATCTCTAGTCTTTAAATAAATAAGCATCTTTATCTCTCAAAAAGTCTTCCACTGAAAATCATATTTTGCATTCAATTAGAAGGCTCTTTAATGTGTTTCTATTGTCATTACAATTTGCCACGTCATATTTCTTCAATGACAGACGCATTGTTCTTTTCAGAAAATAATGATTTAGTATATGAAATCTTAATTTGAATATAAGTGACAAATATTTTTTAATTCTAATTTTTTTTTTTAAATTTTTATTGGGTCCTATTGTTTTCTATACGATTGATTTATACTACTGATAAGTCCATTTGAACTCCTTCCAAAGGGAATAGATGGTAGACTTGTGTTAAGACTCTAGGGTAAGCTTATTATTCAAAGACATTGAGCCCACCAGGCCCATTTGCACCTTAGAATGTTTGGCAATTGACGGGCTAGAAGAATTTGGGCCTTGTTTGTGATCGTACAAGGTGAGAATCAATTTAAAGTATATCTGTAGTTGCTCCTTCTGTTATCTGTAGACCAATTGATGGCCTCCTAAGACATGAGGAATACAAGTCTGCCATCTAATGGAGTTTAAGGAACTCAAATAGGGCACCCATATGAGGCCAACTATACCGGAAAGGAAAGGAGTTTTGAATCACATTTTTTTAAAGAAGAACAAGCCATATTAACAAATAAAAATGAGTTTGAGAACATCAGACAAGATAGAATTGGTAGCTAGAAAGAAGATTCAGTTACATTTCAATAGAAAGTGACTGTTGATTGACATAATTGGCAGCTAAAGAGAAAAGTAAGTTTGGCTGGTTGAAGATATATAATTGTTAAGGCTGACTGTAAATGAGTTTTACGTTAAAAGTATAAAGAGAGATTTAAAGATTTATAAAGAATTTGAATCACTCCATCTAACGTGATAGTCTTTTGGGATGGATGTTCAATCTTAACAGGTGGTAATTTGTTTTAATGTTAGCAAGAAGAAAGAGAGAAATTCATCAAAAAAATGATTAAAAATAGAAAAGAAAAAAAATTAGGATTTGATTTAATGAGTTCAAAGGATTTGACTTATTTCATTATAGTAGTTATAAAAATAGATAAAATTCATGTAAAAACTAAGAAATAAGAAAGGTATTTTAGGATTAAAATTTGTGATTTAGAAAGATTTGATCAATTTTTATTATGTTATTATTAGGGCTGCAACTCGGGTCGGGCGAGCCGGGTTTTAATAAACCCAACCCTAACCCGACTCACTCCATATTGAACCCAACCCGACCCGACCCGAATAAAAAACCCGAAATAGTGAACCCAACCCGACCCGAGATTGTAATACCTTTAACCCAACCCGACCCGACTCTTAACCCGCCAAAACCCGACCCGAGTTGCAGCCCTAGTAATTTTATATGTTTCTGGATGAAGGTCATTTCAAAAATGGATGTTACTGCTTCTATAATCTCTATGGATGTGGCTAGTGTGGAGGAGAAGGAAGGCCTTCCCATGGAAGCTTTTGCTAAAGTGCATGAAATATTCAGCTACATGGATTGGCTTGATCCAAAAGATTAGAAATTACCGGCGGCCATGGCGGTACCGACGCCGATAAATACAAAAAGGAAGGTGCAGACGAGCTCAGCCACCAAGGCGCGGAGGCAGTCGGGCTGAGTCGCCTCCTCCCTCCCAATGCTATCTTCGCCATTCCGTCCTTGCCGATCCTTCCCATTGTCCTTCTCTCTGCTTGAGGATGGAATTCCACCAACCCGTGAAGGAGCTCTGCCAAACTTTCCTCTCCCTCCTTTCTTTTCATCTTTTCTCAATGCTTGTTTTGCCCTTTTCCTTTTCCTTTTCAGCCGTTTATTTTCTTCTGCTAGGGTTTGAGATAATGCAGCCTTTTATAGTAAGTTATGTAGGGTCGGGTCGGGTCGGGTCGGGTCTTTTCAAGTCGGGTTTTTTCGGGTCGGGTCGGGTCGGGTTGAAATTTAAATACCTCAACTCAACCCGACCCGAATTTCGGTCGGGTTTTTCTTTTCGCAACCCAACCCGACCCTACAGCCCGACCATTGTAACCCGACCCGCATGATTTCTCGGGTCGGGTCATGCGGGTCGGGCCAAAACCCGACCCGAGTTGCAGCCCTAGTTATTATCCTTTATTTTTGTTTTAATATAAAGAAACAGTTTAAAGTGGCCATAAAATAAATAGTAGATACATGAAATTTAAGATTTAATTTAACGAGTTTGAAGGATTTGACCTTACATAGATGGGAGGTGGATGAGTCTCCTTGAGGGACATGGACATGGTCATGGAGGAATGAAAATAGTGTGGATGGTGAGGGAAGGAGCTCTAGGGAAAAGGATTGTATGAGAGTTGCTCAAGGTTACCGAGCAATTCATCTCAGATGTGAACGTCCTTCATGAAGAATTTAAAGAAATGGTTGAAATGTAAAATCCATGAAGATTTTGACATCTTCAAGAAGTAGCACATTTAAAAAGGTTTTGGAACCTTCTAGGTTATGATATGAGAGCGTTGTTTTTCATATTTGAACCTCAAAATAACCAAATTATGTGACCCATATCTATAAGATGCTCCAAACTGAATTTATAAAATCTTAAAAATTCTGCCACTGAGAGTGATGTAGGACACCTAGGCCCAATTAGTTTATTTTATTTTTTTATGGCTACATGCTTTTTTTCCTTCTCAAAGTCTCGAGAAAGACTTGAGTAATAATTATCATTAATGCTATTATATTTGTATTTATAACCATTGTCACATATATCGGCGGTATTTTTAAATTTACCGCGTTTTTATCGGCAAAATACTATTACCGTGTTAAAAACACATTTTTATCGCCAGACGATAAATTTCCGATAAATTCCCGATAAAATCGCGTTAAAAACGCGATAAACGTTAATAACACCATAATATCCCAGTAAATTTACGGCAAATTTTCGAGAAATTCCTGGTAAATTCCCTATACCATTTTTATTTCATTAATTTTTTTTATTTATTCTATTTTTTATTTTTTAAATATTATAATTTCAGCGAAATTTTTCCGTTAAATTTCCAATAAAAATCCGAGAATTTAAAAATATCCCGTTATTACCAATTGCCGTTAATATCTCGAGAACGGTATTTGTCACAATGTTTATAGCCTCTAGTCAACTCTAAAGATATTTCAGTCAAACAGAGACTCTAATCCTAAATCAAATTTAAAAATCGAATTAAATATAAATTAATTTATTCTAACACTGAGATCCCTATTTTGTTGGATCGCTTTAGGATGGATCCCACGTCACGTGGGGTCACATCTTCCAGAGGAGCAGACTAAATTTCTGATGTTGAATCTGGAGTAACTGACACGCATATCAAAGAGGATGCACAACTCGATAGAACTTACACGTATTCCAAAATGAAAAAGGCTATCACCAGGAACCAAAGATGGAACTAATCGATAGAGACCTTTAGTCGTTCTCCTTTGACATCAAGCCGCACTTGAAGACATTTTGTATCGAGATACTGTCGATATGGCACCCCAAACATATGTTGAACTTATGGTTAATATGATTCTCTATGGGAAGCTACTTTGACATGTTCGAGCCTTTGATATACAAACTAGCATCAAACAAATATTGTAGATTCTCGCATAGGATTCGAATTCGAGAACAAGTTCTTTTTTTAAGACTGAGAGACTAATGTAGAATCTCAGATCACGTGTGGGCTCACCACCATTTTTTTTTTTAATTATAAGTAGCAGTTTTTTATTTTCACTTCAGTTTGAGATGTTTGCCAATGTCCTACTTGGACTTGGACACCTTAGTCAGTTCCACGTCCTTTAGGATTAGTTTAGGATTTGTTTTTTTTCTTAAAATATACTCGGTTGTAGGAAAGAGAGGATACTCTCCCATTCAATTAATCAAAGTTTGAAATAAAATAACTATCTATAAAATTTTGTTGGAATATGTTTAGTATTTTAGATTATTAGAATTATTATGTTATTAGGATTCCTAGTTTGGATTTACCTCTAATTAAAATGTGTGTTTGATTTATGATTAATTTAGAGTTTGAGTTTGAACGTGATAGTCCTATCTTATAAATAGATGCAATAGTTTAAGTATTCAATAAAATAATCACATTATTTTCATGTTTTTATCTTCTACTTTCTGCCGTTGCAGCAGAGCAGACCTCACTGATTGCTGGCCAAGATCAATCCTTTCGTCCTCACTGGTGGTCCATCGCGTCCCTGCGTCTTGCCTCGAAGCCTGGGCATTATCCCAGGTGTGTCTCGCCTGCGCTGCTCTAACACCCCTCTGCCTCAAGTTGCAGACAAACAAGGGCTCCTCTCAACGAGCGGCGGCTTTATGCCTGTGCTGCCTTTGCCCAAATCTCAGGTACCCTTCACCCTCTGTCTCCCATCTTCTTCTTTTAAATTTCGTCCAGCTTTAACCCTTCTTCCACCACCCTCCATGCCTTTGCCAACAACAGAGAATCCCAAACAGTTCCCTTCCTTTATCATCCTCTCCTTCGTCCCATGTTCGCCATCTCTTTCTACTTTAATCTCTCATTACAAAGAAACCCTTCACAACCCATTCCCAATAAACCCAAGGGCTGCCTTTGGATGGGGTAAGGGGCCCTTGTTTGGTAATGGGTTACCCCTCCTCCCCTCTCTTTTTGAAAATCCCTTGGAGTATTGGAGTTTTCATGAAATCCTTGCCTCTCTTTACTCTCTCTTTGTACTTATGGAGTAAAAATATTTTAAAATATTTTTCAATTGATGAATATTATTCAATAATTATGTGTTATAAAAAATATTTTTATTTTTTATATTATATGAATTTAATAAAAATATTAATTTTTTATAAAATTGTTAATATATATCAAGTTATCTCTATTTACCATTATCAAAATAAGTTTTTTTTACCCTTAGAGTAATGAGTTTTTACTGGGAACTTTTTACTTTACTAGTGCAATTACTAAATAAGATAAGAATAATCTCTGTTCAAAGATAACCCTTAATCACGTTTAATGCTCATTAATATCAATTAAACTGCATTTTTCCCATTTACCCAAACACCCTTCTCTACTTAGTGATTGACCCAAATCTATCCCATTCCACCTTTGACCAAATCCAATACATTAAATTGTGGGACCCATCTATTAGAATATGATATTATTGATGTTAGAGCTTAGGGTCATACCCTAAAAGCTCCACAGCTTATTGAAATCAAGACCTTTAGCTAATTCCATGAGCTAGTCTTATACCATAGGATGGGCCCCTACAAGCATGTGATAAGTCATTATTGAATCTCAACGTTCTCTCCTCGTAGAGTAAGATTGGCACCACCATTCTTCTCTGTCAACCTCCTCTCACAATTCACTCTATGACAGATCACCTTCCAGACTAAGTATGAAATCAAGTCTTTTATCCAATTCTTTGAGTCCAGCCCCACACCTCAGGATGAGTCCCCGATAAATCATCAATAAATGTCAATAATGGATACATTTCATATTGGTCATCCGTGTGTTAAAATTTTAATGGGCCACTATAAAGACCAAATCTGAAAGCCTACATATACCACTTCTATCAAATCTAAATGATAATGAGAAGTTGTCTTCTATTGAAAAGTGATTTTTAATGAAGAGGTCTATTTTGCAAAATGCAAAGTAATTTTTATCTTTACCGTTCAATTTTACGTTTGCTATTAGAGGATTTTTGATAAAAAAATATAAATTAATATTTGTAAGTATGTTTTTCTATTTAAAGAATCATACTACCTTTGAAGACTATATGCAGAAAATAAAAACACAAAATATGTAAAAATTGAGACTTGCTACATCTGCACCCTATGCAAAAGGGTTTAACATATTAGAAATAAAACAAAATGAAAATTAAGAAAGAACCAGTTAAGTTATCACCATTCCATTAAAAAGATATTCATCACCACGAGTAAAAACAAGAACTGATGACATCCACCGTTTGGAAAATCTGACTTTAAAATTAAATTTTCTATCGTGTTTGATTAAGCTCTTTTAAACCCGCATCGTTTCCACTATGTCAGAGAGGAGGCATGTTTCAAAGATTTCTCCATACAATAGCGTTCCTTAACATGCGATTTAAATTTTTCTCCAGTTTTTTAACATTTATCCAAGTACTCTTCACATAATGTGTAATGACCCGACCCTTGATCATGCAAATCGAGGAGTTTAAGAATTTTAATCTTGGTTTAAAGACCGGATAGATGTGTAGATAAATGTTCGAGTGTTCCAACAAGCTCAATTTTGACTAAATCTTAGCTCAAGGTATAGTCATTTTATTGTCAAGGGAGGCGGTAATTTGGATAAAATTTTGAAGACCTGACCCGACTCAAATTCATTTTTGATTTTTTTATAGTATCATGGAGCATTTACTTTCAACGAAATTAAAGCGGTAATATAATTTTAATATTTAGTATTTATTAAAATTATAAAATTTTGTAAGAGTGTCACCTCAATGAGATTTTCAGAATTCATTTCAGCATACAGGATAAGTTTCGTGTGTGGGGCCCTCAATCCTTATCCTTTCACGCAGCCTAAGGTTGTTTGAGGAAAAATCCATCTCCTTTCCTGCATCCCAGGTTGTAATTTTCTTATAAAAAAAATTGAAATGAAAAAAAGAGGAGTTTAATGATTGAATTTAGTGAGTTTGAAGGACATGATCTAACTTTGTCGTATCATTATCTAAAAATAGAGAAAATTCATAAAAAAATACAAAAGAGATATTTAAATAGATTTGATGAACTTAGACGATTTGACCCACATTATTTATTTTAATATCTAAAAATAGAAAATTTGATGCAAAAAATTGTGGAGTGATGAAAATGATAAGTAATTTTAATAGGTGAGAGTTGAGACTATTGCACCCTAGAGGGGTTTAAATATCGGCCGATACGTATCGTATCGGCCGATATATATCGGTTTTGGAGATGTAAATATCGGCCGATACGTATCGTATCGGCCGATATTCACCGTATCGGTTTTGATATCGGCCGTATTATATCGGCCGATATCAAAATATCGGCCGATATTTAAAAAAACGAGGAAGAAAGAGAAAAATATCGGCCGATATATCGGCCGATAACGATATATCGGTCGACATATCGTATCGGCCGATATATCGGCCGATACCGATTTTTAAACCCCTGCACCCTACATTGAATTGAAGAGGCTTGAGACAACCTCTTCATAGTACAAACTTGAGCAAACTTGAAACCTAAGTTACCTAATAGCTGTGGCTGAATTGTATTTTTCTTGGGTATTTTCGTCTCTTGGACAAATGCAAACGGGCTGGAGTGGTGGGTCCACACGGTTGAGTAATTCGGCCCGTCAATCTTGTTGGAACTGAAAGCTGTAGACACCTGTGTAATCTTATACCGACCTCAGCATTCATGCCAACGACGTTTCTCATTCAACTATCCAAGGTTGGCCTTTGACCGTATTTAGTTCACAGTCGGTTTCAATAAATCAAATAAGCGGGGCAAATTAGGGTTTTAAAAATTGGTGTATCATTACATATTTGATTTTGTTTAAAAATGATATGCATAGTTGAAATAAGGAAATGATAAGGACAACTGTATTTTTATAATAAAAAGTATTGATATTCCTTTCTACCATTTAAATAATAAGTTGACGAAATGACAATTTTAATATTCCTACACTCATCTTTCTATCATTTTTCTCTCTGAAAACCACTTAGCAGGGGTAAAACCGACCGGCTATACATAATTTATAAAAAAATTAGACTTGCGAGAGACACTAATGAAATATGTTGTTAAATGGAGTTGGGTATCCAATATTTGAATTACTTTATAGATAATAATATGAATTAGATTTTACATTTTGATGAGTATAATGATTCTTAAAAGCTTATAATTAAAGGATATAATTATTATATTAAGGTAAAGCTTCACATACAAACTACACGTACGCTCATTTTTACATCCATTTGATGATATATCTTAACCAGGTCAGAATACCGAAGCTGACTACATACTCCGAATGAAATGAACTCTTATAATTTCTCATTACATTCCAAGATTTCACACAGTCTCCGACAATCCCTCTTACAATATTAAGAAACATCATCATCATCCAAAAGAAAGAAAGAAAAAAAGGTCTCATTATTGAATCAGGGAACCACAGCAGCTCCTGTTATTCCTAATTCTAGATCCTGATTATATGAATGAATGAAGCAAAGAGCTTTATTTGACGAATGTAACAATTGAACAAAGCTACAATCTAACTTCATATTAGTGGATAACAATTCTTTTTAAAGAAGAAAGGAAGAACCACGGGCATTTATGACAAAATTTGACATTAGCTGAGAAGTTTTTGCTCTGTTTAGGACACCTTGCTGATCAAAGCGGACGAGAGAAGAATCATAGAAATCGACGACGCCCTCTTCATTGAGATTTGATTTAGAGCGCCCAGTTTGGTTTTTGGAATCCTTCGCAACGCCGGCAGGTTGCCGGGGTTGGGTCTGATAGAACACCTTAGAAACTACAAGCTCTCCATCCTTCTCTTCCTCATTGGATCCAAGATGGTACTGGTGCATCACCCAATTGGTTTTCTCCGGCTTTAGCTGTTTGCCGTGGTTTGTATAGAGAACAAGGATCTTCTTGTAACCTTTCACCTTCCCATTTACCATCACTGGCCTTGTCTTGCCTGTTTTGTGCCACCTGGTCTCGCCGCCGACGGCGCCTGTGTTGATCTTTCTCCGCTTTCTAGTTCCGGTTGTGTATGCCTTGGATGGACGATGGAAGAAGTGACGGAATAGGCCGTCTCTGCCAATTCCTGCCAATGTACATGAAAGAGATGAAGTCGATGTATCATCTTATTTATCAAAAAAATCCATAACTTTAATGGTTAAAAGCCCAATTTAAGGTAAAACTTACTGATGTAAGTATATTCTGAATTTGCAATTTTAATGACGTTTCAAGAATCGGGTGCGTCTTCGTGACCAAGTTCTTAATTAAGTGTTTTCTTGGCAAATTTACTATTTTAAAAAATTTCCTTTTATGATAGTCTCTTGATTTTATGCTACCATCACTTTATGAAATCATGTTTCTAGTAATCTTACATAAATATATGGCAAAGGTTATGTCTTTCAATGACTCAATTGATGGAAAAAAATTCAACCCATGTAGGATCCATTCGGCACAAAATCAAACTCTCCACTTCTCACACTTGTCCACCCCTAAATTATACTTATATTCAATTTGAACTCATTTCGATTTTATTTTACCATTACATTAAAAATTTATCCAAAATTAATCTTGCTTTGACTACGGATCTTTAGACCATTGAAAATTATGACTTTTCAAATCTAATGGCCTACTTTTATGAAAAATATCATTTTAAAAATATTTTTCAAATCTATTCATCTTCACTTATTAAATCTTACTCCAACAAGCTCCTTAAGGCTCAAATTGTTGCTCATAAGTGATGTTGTCCTTCAATTGATGGTTGTGGAATATGTACAATGGGCAAAAGTTCATTCATATTTTTATTATTGGCCTCTCTCTAGAAAACATTAAAATTAACTATAAAATAAAAGTTAGTAAATGGCAAAATAAAGGTCAGGGTAAAAAGTTGAGCCAAAAAGTATTGCAGAGACTAAATTTCTTACAAAGTGAAAGTGATTCTCGGGCCGACATGACATAAATATTAAGAAAGAAATACAAATTCTGAGACAACATTGTCTAACAATAAAATATTAGCTAATATGCATTGGAGTGGTTCTGTGTATCTTCTCTTTTCTAATGTAGGATTAGTATCAGACCGAAAAAATTCACCGAAGCTAGTCATCTTATAATTATGTATATAAGAGATTACATGTACATTGTAGAATTTTCCGGAATGACATAGAATAGTCCTGAAATATTTGAGAATGACCCGGAACATACTAGAAGAGTCCGAAAGGATTACAGGAAGATTCTAGATAATTAAATAAGACTCTAAAGAATTCTGGTGTTCTTCAAGTGCCGCACGAACCATTCATGAGTGCAATCTATAAGTCCGTGACATTAAAATACCTTATGATAATTCAAAATATATATTATGTGATATGATATTATCAATGTTAGGGACCTAACCACATCAAAAGCTAGAAAGCTAATGAAATCAAGCTTTGTATCCAATTTCATGAGCCTAGTCCTATACCTCATGTTGAGCCCTGTCACCATTGAATCTCAACAGTATCCTTTATTGCTAACTCATCATACAATAGGAATGCCACCATTCTTGCTTGTCTTCCTCCTCCCGCAACTCACAGTATGACAACTCACCCTACAGACTAGGTAGCCCTTTTCCTAAATCAACATAATTAGAATTCTAACACGGACTTGGTATTTGCTCTGATACGAATTCTTAGAGACCATGTTAATGCGTCAAACACTAGAGCTAATGAAATCTGTGAAAGGAAAATCTTTATCTAATTCTATGCAAGCATAGGACAAATTATCGATGGATCTGAACAATTGATACGTTTCATACTTGTGTTAAAATTTTAGTTAGCCACTGTAAAATTATCTTGTTCCATATTTGCCCGTATGCCAAATCTGCAAGCCTGCGTAAATCGCTTCTACCAAATCTAAATGATAACGAGAAGTTGCATTTTATTGGAAAGTGGTTTTCAATAAAGAGGTATATTTTGCTAAAAAAAAAATGAAGTTCTTTAATCTTTACCGTTCAATTTTATATTTTCTATGGATAAAATTGTAAATTAATATTTGTAACTATACCTTTTCTATTTCAAGAATCATTAATAAGAAACTAACTTTAAAAACTATATGCAGAAAACAAAAACACAAAATACGTCAAAATTGAGTGTCAAAATCCACTTTAAAAAATAAAATGAAAATTAAGAAAGCACCTCTTAAGTTATCACTAATCGTATTGATGCTCACCATTATATTAAAACCAATCCAGCATATTCATCATCGTGAGTAAAAACAAAAAATGATAAAATCATCGTTCGAATAATCTGAATAAATCTGACTTAGAAATTAAAATATTTTATACAAATTCATAACATCAACTTATCCAACTCTGAGAAATATTTATGAAAAACTGTGTTTGACCCTTTTCACACAAATAGGTTTCTTCTGATTTTAAAATCAAGTTTAAAGATAAACTTTTTATGGAATTGCGTCTCTGAATTCTCAACAAGAACCCTAAAAGAACAAGCAACCCATTTGAATACGTAACGTGCATACATCTAAACCGCCATACGGAATAAACTTGTTCGTTTCAGCTTCTTTACAATTACTTCATCTTCTTCAAAATCATCTGTTCTATTACTGTTTTATCCTCAGAATAAATCTCTCTCTCCCTTCTTGTACTTAAATCCAAAAAAAAAAAAATGATGATGACAGTAAAAACACCACCAACTGAAACGCCTCATCCTACTAAAGACACGTTATCTCTAAAACAAAGCCGATATCTTGACTAATTTTTTTTTAAAAATAATAATTGAGAGACAAGAAGATGGGGCAAAATACTATAGAGTTGTTTAAATACCTGGTAGTCTTTCTGGGTGGGTATAGCAAATCCCATTTTCTCCCTCAAGTGTTGGGATGAATTCATCAATGAGAGGATGAAGCTTTTTCCAGTCGGATCTCACCTTTCCCTCTAAATGGTCGAGAAGCTCTTGGTCTGTTGGATCGAACTTCACTCCCGCAGGCAGTCCTGGCAGTTCATGGATTGCTGAAACCTATATACATTAAAACAAACCATTCAACAACCAATTACATGAAAATTCAAATACAAGAACAGAGGAAAAAAAAATGAAGCAAATTCTAATGATAGAATACCAGTTCCATGGATTGGATCCGTTGCCCACATCTCGGGCAGCTCTTAATCGGGTCCTTCGAAGATTCTACATCTATTTCTCTCTCCACCTCATGTCCATTGCCCCATGCCATCTTGGGGACGTTCTTTTCCTTATTTTCCTTTTTTTTTCTTAAGCTGCACCAAAAAGTACATAATATTCTTCTTTGATGTCTGGAAGGGACTGTATTATCCTGAGCATATGTTTTATCTTCTTCTGTTTGCTACTTTCTCCTGCTCCTTCCTTCAGCGCAACTTGTGGCTTGCTGAAGAAGAATGTTGTGAAGGACTTGTATTTAAAACCGGGAACTTCGGGCTCAAGTAATGTGGGTACACGGGTATGAGTCAGGTTGCGTGGAGTTTAAGAGATAGACTCGAGTTTTATTCGAAAGTTATTTTATGATAATGTTTTTTATAAAAAAGTTATATTTAAAGTGATGATTTTCGAGAGTTTTAAAATTAATAATAGAAATAAGAATATTTTTTTATTAATTTCAATTTAACTTCACTTAAATTTTCTTGTCCCATGTCACGCGGCCGAACCTATACAATGCAATGTTGCGCCGTCATATATGATTTCGACTTTGACCTTGGCATGTGTTGTCGGGCCCATTGGCCCGCTAGAAAATGTTCATAGATTCCAGACTGTAAGACTCTAGAAGACGTGAATCAAGCCAATCGCATGAAAGGATGGATTTCATGGACATCAGTATAATTATCATACTATGACATATAATATTAATTATCTTAAAAATAAATAATTAATAATAAATTAAATTAAATTATAATAATGTATAATAACTATAACATTTAAAATATTAAATACAAAATAATATATATATATATATATAAATTAATAATTACATTTTTAATGAAATTATATTCTTCATTAATTACAAGTACAAATTCACAAAATAGTCTAATATTTTAAAATAGGGTGGAGATATACACACGGGTACCCACCACAGGAAACTCTTTTAGCAGACACTGAGTTTTTCGGACTTCTCACTTTACCCCCATCTGTCGATACGAAATTTTTAAAAAATCAGACATTCAGAAATCATTGCACCGACCGAATCACTTTCCAGTGAATCGGTGCACTGATTTAGACTCTTTCACGACTCAAGAAATCGGTGCACCGACCGGATTACTTTCCTCAAATTTTCATTTCCAAGTGATCCGGTCCGGTACACCTATTTATTAGAACCGATTTATGAAAGTTCACTAAAACCCATACGGACGGATGAGAGTAAAATAAGAAGTTCACTAAAACTCGTATTTCCTAAAAGAGTTTTCTCGTGTTAGAATGATCACCCTATACACACCTCCAAAATCATTTTATATACGCCCTTTTTTTTCCTATTTTACCCTTACACCTGTCGTGATTTCCTAAAAGCTTCTCTCCTTTCCAGCTTGCCGTGGAGTAGTACTCTCCTTCTTGAGAAACATCAACCCATGCAAATGAAGGGAAGAAATCTCCAACACTGGAAACCGTCTTCCCTTCCTCTCCTTCTCCTCCGTATTTCCTCCCCAAAGCAACCCTCGACGAAAGGAAACGACAAGACTGAAATCTACAACAAGACTGAT
Source organism: Chimonanthus salicifolius (assembly GCA_013350335.1). Lineage (NCBI taxonomy): Eukaryota > Viridiplantae > Streptophyta > Magnoliopsida > Laurales > Calycanthaceae > Chimonanthus > Chimonanthus salicifolius. The sequence continues at coordinate 48,559,031 of CM023536.1, forward strand.
ATATCTTCTCAATCATTTCTTCAAGTTCTTCGTCTTTGACGAAGCGAAACGAGTTCACTCTCTTCGGCTTAGAAACTCTAGTACGCAGATTTCTTGATATGTCTGCATAATTCGCAGTAGGGGAAAAGGCTATGTCAGTGCAATTGCAAAGACAAGAAGCAGTGAAGGAGTTGCTCAAGGTGCTTGACGGAGAACAGATTTCTTGTGGCTGCCGCAGATTTTAGAGGAATTAGTTGAGAATCTCTCGAAAGAAAACAGAGTCATCGTCTCTTGCTCTGTTTCTCCGTCACGGTTGAAGAACTCGAGACTCTTCTGTTAAGGAAGTGTTCATCAACATTGTTTTTGTTGGGATTTAATCCCCCAATGCAGAAATAAAATCAAACGGAATAAAACAAATAGACAGCACACAAGAGACACCGATTGTAATACCCCAATTCAAATTAGTGTCTAATTATGTGAATTTAGCTGTTAATTATGATTAATGACCCGTTAATATAAAAGATTAACAAGTGGGTTTTGTGATGAGTCTAAGTTTAACTCTATCTGAGTTGGAAACATGTAGATTCGAATCGTTTAGTTTAGTGACAGAGTTGAAATTATCCAAACTTTTCTCCCGTTGAGATCTTTAAAATAATTTGTGGAATTAATTTGTTAAATTGTATATGATTATTTAATTTTAAATTTCAAGGAAATTACGACCGAATTTCAGAAATAAGATTTTTTGAGGTGTCCCGATGTTTATAAAAGATAGTTTTAATTATGTAAGAGTGTTAAATCATCTAAGAATTTTTAGAGTGTTTAATTAGAATTTTTGCGAAGTATTGATTTATAATTTCAAATTTGAAATTTTATTATTTTGATTCTTTCTCTAAGATTTGTATGGTATTGAATATTTAAATTATCTATCTATTTGATTGAATTATAAAAATACCCATTATTTTTAAGAAAAAGATATTATATTTATTTAAGGGATTTTAAATTTAATAAACCAATGCATTTCAACTCAAGACCATAATAACTCTAGGTGTACCTAGGTGATGGCAAGCGATACCTAGGTACACCACCAATTTCTTATAAAAAAGGGTCAATCCCCTTCCCATTCATCCTTCACGTCATTTACTTCTTTTTTCTTTCCTCTTCTCCTCCAATGTCCTTCTCATTTGTTTCTTTTCTTCTTCCTCTTCCGTCGTTTGGAGCCCTTTTCACGGGTTGAGCTCGGGACTGTTCTTTTTGTAAAATAGTATGGTTTTAAGCTTCAAATTTAAATTCTTAAAATTTATAGAAAAATAGCTCATTCTCTTGATTTTTGAATTTCATCTCTTGAAATGGTTTTTGATGATGTTAAAAACTTGATTTTTCAACTTTAAGTTAAAAAGAGGAAAGATTAACCCCAAACTAACTTTGTGTTTTACTTTCTAACGTTGAGTGTTTATTTCACTATATTCTCCAGGCCTATCTCAATACGTCTCTATGGTCATATCCAGAAGACAATACGAGAATGGCTTGAGCATTTTACTTTCAGTACTGTAACCTCTGGGTACAGTCTCAATACTTTTCAGGGCCCGGAAAAATATGAGACTGGACACTGAATACTTTATATTTTCCCTTTATTGTGTGTTTTGGATGACTAACAATTGACTATGCTGACATAAATAAATGAAATAGTATGAGTTAGGAGACTCACTGACATCACCCTATTTTTAGACAGAAAATTTATAAACAGGTTATGTTGGAGTATTTTGAGTGTTCTTGAATTTGAAATGAGTATTTTAAGTGTATTTAAGTTTTAAACAATTTTTTATGAGATTTTAATATTTTTGTAGATCTGTGGTGAAAAACACAAGCTGGAGAAGGTGAGGAGACTCAACTATGGCTTATTTGCATGTGTATAGTTGTATTGGACATCAAAATAATCAAAAGAAACTGAAAGGAAATTGAACTCTCGACTCAGACTGTTCTTTGTTGTCCTAGGTCTCGGCATACTAAAACTTGAAAAAATTTACAGAGTTGTATTTTGAAACCCTCTGTTGTTCGAGATCTCGAACCAAGATACGAGGTCTCGGTAACCTGAAATTGTGTTCTTTTAGGTTGATTATACTAGAGTTTTAGCAATGGATGGTAAGTGAATCTTCCCTGTGTAACTCTGGTGAAAAAGTAAGATATATGGACTTACACAAGTCCACATGGACAATAGTGTGAAATGACCAATGATTGTTGTGATTTATATAATAAAGATGAACAAGTAAATCATTTTACGATGTGTGCATGTGATTCATGCATGGGTAATTTATATCTGCATATGGGTTTTGTTATATTAATCAATTATGCAAGTGATGAGAATATGAAAATTCTGTGTCATTGAACCAGAATTACTAGCCAATAAATGGTAAGTATACTCCAGTATGAAACCCTATGAATGGTACATGGAGTAAAGTGTAAGTAAATCATGTTTATAGTTAAATCTCCAACATTTGGGGTATGATTTGTGTTTTCGATAAAAAGTCTTCTCATGCATTGACCGGGGTATTGTCATGGACTGTTGGGTCGTATTCATATGCATCGGTTGTATGCCATCATTCATGTATAGGCCATAGGGTCGGACCGTAGGGTCGTTATGCTTTTGCAAGTAGCTGCATCTTGACCGTTTGGACTTGATGCTACTGGGGTTGAGTGGAATACCTCAGTGTGTAAGGTTGCGAAAAAACCTTGACACGTGTATATATGTATATATATTTATATATGCATGCATAGAAGGAAGGCATATTGCATGTGAAGAAAGCAGAATGCACATGTGAGTTTACATATGCATGTGTGAGTTATATATGCTTGTGTGACTATACATGGGTGTGTATGGGAAGACAAGAACAAATGCCACATGTTCTGTTAATTGTTTATCTACATTGTAAATTTATTTTCTATCACATGCAATACCTAGGATTATTGAGTTCTTTTCACTGGGCTGGAAGCTCACGTGTACTTCAATGCAGGGAGTGATCTGAAAGCAGTGGAGGACCCCTCTGCAACTGACCCAAACGGTGGAATCTCTAGATTCCAATAAGTTATTTTGGATTAGAATTTACTTAGTTGCTTACTATGTAAGTATTGTTTGGTTTGCCACCTGGGGCATTCAAACTTATGTGTATAATTATGGTGTGTAGTGGTATATAAACATAAGTTGTGTTTATATATACTTGGAATAATCCCATGTGATAGTTTACATTTCTTGAATAGGTGTGGCTTTTTTATGGGCTTATGTGAACCTGAGGCCTATGGACTTGTGGAGTTTCGATTTGTTAAAAAAAAAAGGTCGCGTTCCGGGCCCACATCTCGGGTCAGGGCGTGACACCGATATTTTACGTGATTTGGTCAACCTCTGGCCCTACGTCCATGAAGTGACGAATAACTTCACTATATGAGACTAAAAGAATTCAAGTATAATAAAACGACTCTATCAGTTTTATCTCTCAAATCCAACACCCGAGTCTCATGTACACCTCTCTCTCTCACCACTCAAAGGCTTCCTCTGAGACACCATGCAAACACACATCTCCATGCACTCCTCTAGCATGGATGTGCCTCTTTGCATCGGCCATAGAGACCCATAGCCAAAAGGTCGTCTCGGCTGTCATTCTCTCCTTGCCTTCTTTGGATTCAACGCTCACCAGTTCTTTACCCACCAACGTGTATATATACACACATGTGCAGTCGGTCCTCATTCGAGTTCTACTCAATGTATGCCATGTAAATTAGTTGTAGAGTCCCACTTGGATTAGAATTTCTAGTCCCAAACTCTGATATGTATTGTATGTCCAATAAAATTGTCTGTCATACAGTCCTAATGAAACTATACCACCTTCAACAAGCTAATCTCTGATAAGTTGCCATGTCCCATATCTCATATGGACTCCTCTAGCCAGTCATTCTCCTAATTGCATGAGGAGTCGTCCACGCCAACACCAGTTTGAATTGAGCCACAATCCTAACAGTTTTTATGGTGGGTTTCGTCTTCTTCTCCGTCATGAACATAGCCGATGTGGCGTCGGTCCGAAACATAGCTGATATCGTCCAGGAACTTGGTTTTTCTACAGCCGAGATTTCATCTTACTCGACTCTTCATCTCCTGAGACTCGAGCTTCTCCCTTCATTTTCCACTGGAAATCGAAGAGGAATGCCAGCGAATAAATGCATGGAGGAAGGAGGTGTCCTCCTTCATCCCCAGGTTCTTCTCTAAATTCCTTTCATACAATACAGAAGTTAGAAAGGAAGAAAAAAATGAAGAAGCCGATGGAAAAGAAGATGAAAGCCACCATAGAAACAATGTTGACAAGCACTTCCTAAACAAACAGTCTCGAGTTTTTCAACAGGGATTGAGAAACAGAGCAAGAGACGATGAATATATTCTCTTATGAGAGATTCTCTTCTAATTCCTCTGAAATATACATCAACGACAAGAACAATACTAGAAAATCTTTGCATATCAAGAATTCAAGTTCTTGAGCTCGAGAGGAAAGGTCCAGGAGATTGTGGCGGTGGTGAAGAGGTTGAGAGATCCATATGGAGACTTCAGGAGATCCATGGTGGATATAATAATAGAGAACTAGATGTTAAGGACCTTGACCAGCTCCTTCACTGCTTCTTGTCTTTGAAGTCGTGACCTCTTTGAATTCGTTCGGTCACCATGAGGGTTGATGGTTCCTAAGAAGGGAGGGTACGTCGCCAACAAGATAAGTTAGAAAAGGAGAGAATTTCTTAGGAAATCATGACAGGTGTAAGGGTAAAATAGGAAAACAAAAGAGAGGGGGAGTATATAAAAAATTTTGGGGCTGTATATATCTTCCACCCTTTAAAATAACAACTTTCAAATCTTACGAGTTATTGAAGGTCAATCGTATAACTCTTTCAAGCAGCATGTTACATCCAAAGATTTACCCAATCTAGTCATCTTTTAATATATGTACATAAGAGATTACATGTACATTGTAGAGCTTTCTAGATTGTTCTAGAATGGTCTGGATGCTCAAGAAGAGTTTGAACAATCCGGAAGGTTTTGGAAAATTCTGGATGGTTCAAGAAGACTCTTAGAGTGTAAGAATTTGTAGAATATATTAGAAGTTTCTAGAATTCTCCATAGCCATTGGATAATTGCCATGTGGCATAATCTTAGCCATTCATTTTCAAGGCTTCATGTATAAATAAGGGTGAGGTCTCATTTGCAACTCACTACTCAAGAGTTGTAACTTTCCAAGTGCAATACAAGTTCATTACTTCCAAGTGTTCAAGTGTGCTCTTGTGATTGCTTAAGTGAGAGTTTCATTGAAGTTGGTCTTTAGTGTTGAAGGACGGAAGATTGAATTTTGCAACAATGTGGATGTTGTTCAAGTGCAGCACGAGCAATTCATGAGTGCAATCTCTAAGTCCGTGACAAGCAGGTTAATAATTTTTTATAAGAGTTTAAATTTTGATAAAGTTTTGATGATAATCAAGATATATCGTATAAAGGTAAGTATTGAATGAGAGTTGAACTCCTTAAAAAGGCGGGTTTTTAAAATACTACTTATTCTTGTTGTTCCAAAAGAATTCTCTTCGTTGTACCAAGGGACAAAGGCAGCTTCTGTACTTCAAATTAATTTTGGCAAGATATACTTGAGTCTATTAGCTATGGTCAATGTGATTGTTTTATACAATGTATGGCATAAAGTTTTTAATAATGAGGGAGAACGAATTTTATCCATTTGTCACCACTTAACTAGTGTAAAGGTATTGTTATAAAAAATTCTGATATCCATATCTTTTTCCTTTTAGTAAATTAGAATAAATGAATGATTAAGATTAAGGTCTAAAAAACATATTTCAAAAGCATTTTTAAATTGAAGATATGTAGCAGCTCATATGGCAACTAAAAAAGAAAGTAAAACATTTTGAAGTGAGACCACTTTATCTTTCACAATGGACAAATTTTTTTTAAAATGATTATTATTAGTATTCTTCGAGAAAAAGATATTCTGAAAATATTGTTTTGCACAACTTTCTTTACTAATTCGAATTTTTCATTCCATCTTTTATCTGTCTTTTTAACATTTTAAGTTATGGCTCTTCTAGTTATAGCAAATAGGTGTAAAAACTAAGCATTTTGGTTAGTAACTTCATAATGCCCAATAATCGGAATTTGTTTGTTAATTCTTTCATTTATAAATATAGGGTTCAGTTTTCATTGTCCATTTTCGGTTTAATACTTGGATTCGATTACATATTTTTTTGGATTGAATGACGATGAAGAGGACATTGTATTCTATTGATCATTACCCCAAATCTTTTAATTCCTTAATGGCCACTACAATGAAATCAAATTTGGATCTTAAGATGTCAATATGTTGTCCATTAACATTTGCTAGTGGCTCCATGTATTTGCTTAACTTGATTTACTAAATCATAACTCTTGACAAATAATAGGAAATAGTTTCACCCTCTCAGATTGCGTCTACAGTCTCCACCTACTGCTGTTCACTTTGCTGCGGTACTTCGTATTATTCAATACACACATGGTACTCTCTATCAGGGCTTGCTCTTTTCTTCTTCGTCTTCACTCTCATTATGTGCATATTTTCACGTTAATTGGGCCAATGGCATCATTGATAGACGTTCCACCTATGGGTTTCCTATTTTTCTTAGTGATTCTCTTATCCCTTAGGAAAGTAAGAAATAGATCATTGTTTCTCGTTTGAATACATAAGCAGAATATCATACTTTGGCTAATACTACAACTAAATTAATTTGGTTATGTTGGCTTCTTAAGATTTTGGTGTCGTGCATTCTCAACCAACACCAATATTTTGTAACTAAAAATGTCATCCTAATCGCAACGAATGATATGTTCAAAGAGCGAACCAAACATACTCAACATCACCAATTCTAATGCCTTTATAGCCACAAATTTCTCAGATTCAAATTCAAAGATGCTTTCTTTTGATGCCTCTTAGAGTTTGAGGGGAGATGTTGAACAGTGTAGTATGTGTGTAGGACTCATGTGCTCTAGTTGTAACAACTAGGGCTCTTCAAGTCCCTATCTTGTAATCGTTGAAAGGAATTATCCTATCCTTTTCGTTTGTATATATTGATATAATAATAGAGATGAAAGCACTCTTTTCATCCTAAGACATAACTAAAGAGCCACTAATGTCTTCATTTGTATGCACAAATAATCATAGGTTTCTTTTATTATCTAGGACTTGGGATTGAAGGAAGCTTGATGAGGTCATTGGAAGGAAGTGAACCAATTTGTGTTTAGAAAGATAATTCCTTTCTGGTTCATATGTAGATTAATATATGGAAATTAGTACACTACAAAAAGAATATAAAATCAATAACGAACTATCAAACCACAATACAAAATCTTACGTGGAAAATCCTTCAATTTCAATGAAAAAATCAATGGACATATCAAAGTGAGTTTCCACTAATAGTAAAGAAAGTACAAAATTTTCGTATTAAATTATGCCCGAACTCGGAGAATTACAAAAAAACTTGAAAAATACAAACTATTTGAGGCTTTTGATACCAACTATTGGAAAATATATGTATATGAACTTTATGTGGTAATTCTCTGTATGGATGGAATAGACTTGACACAAGAATTGGGAGAAAGGATAGACATACAATGGAGGAATTTATTGTCTATTATCTTTCAAATGAAGTGCACAAGGGTATATATAGTACCTCCATAAATAGCTCTAGATGATGATTAATTTACTGGCTCAACTCACAACAACTACCTAATTCATTTAATATAAACCCTCTACTACCATCCGAAACCTACGATATTAAATATGAAATCTCTACAAGTCTCTTAATTCGGCCGATACAGGTTATTTAACAGCAGTATCGTATTGGTCTAAATATTAAATGAAGAACATAAGTTAGATGACAGAATGGGGAGACTTACAACGTATAAGATCCTAACACGAGTGATTCGACAAATTTGGATTTCTATATATCCACTCATGTGGTACTTCATCATTCGATTCATATAAGATCCATGTGTAAATATGGATCTATGGATCATACATCCATAGAGTTGTATGCTTTTGAAGAAGCTTGTACAGTTTGGAAAGGAGTTTTAACTGGCAGACACACTATAGTATTGACAATTTTTTAAATGGGCCCAAGCCTTTTGGGCTGAGGCCCAGTTTCTCAGCACAGTTGCTCGAAACAAGCCCAACGGTTGACGACAACCTCCCATTCCCTTGAAACAAGGCTTTTCTCTCCTTCTCTCCTCCATTTTCAGCTTATTCTCCTCCTCCTTCCTAATCACGTCCATTTTCATCATTTGTCACTCATTTTCTCCTTATTTTCAAAAACTTATCCACGTTAGCTTCGTGGTAGACAATTCCTTATCTTGAATCTTTGCTTTGACAAGGCTTTGGAACTTAGAAGAACTCGATTTGAGAAAGTATTTTCCATAGAAGATCTTGTTTTACTTTTGCATTTGTGATGTATAAAAATTTATGTGTCTGGGTGATTTCGATCGTTGAGTTTTTTTTTAAGAAGAGGTATCCTTGAAGTATTTTATCCAACGAAACTAATCCCCCCATGCCCACAGCGCTTAACCCACAATCCCACACAACCGGCCTGGTTTAAGTCAGGTGGCAGCCAAAATCGAAGGCTGCAAATGGGCAGCAAAACCATACCAGCCTGACCACTGGGCTACACGCTTGGTGGGTGGTCTTTGAAGTCCTTATCTCCACCACTTTCATAAAATTTGGTGACTTTTTTTTTTTTGAAAAACACAAATTCATGGAAAATGGAGTTGTATTTGTGTTTGGATGTGATAGATGGAGATTAGTAAACACTAATGCATGCTTCAATGGTTAGATCTCATGCATTTGTTCTTAATTTTGTTATTTTTTCCAGTTTTCTGTACGGTTAATGAAAAGTTGGGACTTTTATGTAAGAAATTGTTATTATGGTTTAATCATCATTCATTTGGAAATGTCATGTAGGCTGTGGTGGTCTGAGTTACATATTTTCTAATGTTTTTGGGTGATTTTCCACCAATTTCATGGATTATGGAGTTGGATCTGTGTTTCATGTGTTTTGAGGTAATGGATGGAGATAAGTAGACACTAATGCATGCTTCAAACTAAATAGGCCTCGGTTCTTCTTGATGATTTATTAGAGCCTCTGCTTGTTGCTAAGAAGGTAGCCACAACTCCACTGTGGGGAAAAGCTGTCCCAGTGTTCTTAATTCTTTTAAGTAATTTTTTCTTTTAAAAGATAAAAGAAAAAATTAGGGGTGACTGTCGCCCAAGGGAAAATCACTATATATAAAACCACTTGATTTCATACTACTTTCCTCTTGTTTCTCCATTAATATAATTACCATTTCAAAAAAAAATACTTGAGGGCATATTGGATATGTTAGGATTCAACTTCCAGGACTTCAAGGTGGTAATGGCATTGTGGGAGAAAACCACTTGATGGCATACTACTTTCGTTTCTCTCATTTTCCTCTTGTAAAGTATTTCAAAGTGGAAAAGATGGGCACCAATGTGGAGAAGGCAAGAGATATACATGGACTTCAATATGTTGGTTTAAATCTTTGGAATGGGTGAGGCCAAAGGCAAACAAATTCCAAGCAACCAACAAGAGGTGTTGCAAAAAATAAACACAAATAGCCACTCCTCATAGTGTTACCCAGTGTGTGTGGATAGAGAAGTTTCCATGTGCCCCAAGGATTAGTTAGGTGTTCTAAGAGGCCTGGATATCTTGGTCTTAAAAAAAAAAAAAACCAAAAATACGAGATATAGCAGACAAATCAGATGAGAATAGTGAAGAAGACAAGAGTATCTGAACAAAATAATGCAGACAGTTCTGTAAAAGAAATTTCAGAAAATCAATGTATAATATATATATATATATATATATATATATATAGAGAGAGAGAGAGAGAGAGGCAGAGAGAGAGAGAGAGAAAGAGAGAGAGAGAGAGAGAGAGATGGGATTGGTATGACTGGGAAAGAAAAATATGCCCAAAGTAAGCCCCAAAAGAAGAGGCTAACAAAAATCATCCATGATCCCAAGAGTCATTAATCGGCCGATCAACAGTAGTTAAAAATCATAGTTGAATGGACGAGTTGCAGCTGTAAACACACCACTGAATTGGAAATGAGGTTTCAAAACTGCAGCTTTTCAAGTCCAGGACAGGGGCAGGAACAAGAGGACAGGGGCTCATGGAAATACTAGTTTCCACAGGTGAAATGGATTTTATTCCAAGAATGGAATCATTGAGAAGCAGGAGCTTCTAGCCTTGCCATTCCAGTCCAACTAAATGCACGTGTATGTTGGGGATGGCAAATTCCATAACATTCCTGCTGATTCCACTTGACACTTGCTATAAAATGGCTCTCCATTTCCTTTATAGTTTCTTATGCATTTCTCATCCTGTTAACTTCTATGCCACTGCCTAAAAGAGGGAAAGAGGGAGGAGGAAAAAAACCATTGTTTTCCTAACATGAAACTACATGCTGTCATCACTAAAGAAAGAGATGTTCATACATAAGAACCGTATCTGTATGCTCACATGCATACTCACAAGCACCAGTAGCTTCATTAGCAAAACTCACCAGATGCTTTGATGAATACGATCAACATAAATTGAGTGGCAATGCATCAGGTTCAAGGTGCCATGAACCTTTTGGAATTCCATGTCTTTCAGATCCAAGCACAGGGGAAGCTGGAATCCGATGAGAGAATCTGAGCATCTCTGTTCTAGAAACAGACCGAGTCAACTGAAACCCATCACATGATTGCCTCCGGAAAAAGGTCAAATAATTATTTACTGGAATCAACCTGCACACGCACATACCAACTTCTTCATCAAAGTCCTGAAGGATCTCAACAACCTCACACTGACAACCATTATGATTGGAAAGATCCCATTTTTTATGCCAGTTCCTATACATTGCCCAATCTCACCCTCCCTTGGGTAAATCCTGTAGAAGGACTTCCTTCGTGCTGTGGTCACATTTCACCAGTTGAGAGAACTTTGATGTTTCTATGCAGGTTGTTGTACCCAACCTAAAGATTCCACATACAAAGGGCAGATTTTCTTCAACCCAACGGATCTCATCATCATGCATAGGATGAGGCTCCAAATGTGTCACAGATACCATGCTCGCTGAAAGTTGATTGTTTACCTTAACATATTGCCGAGGCATCGCATCTGAGCCATCAAAAACAGCCCATATCTGATCCTGAGATAAATCCTCTCTTCGACCAATGTCATGGACAGAGGGAAATGTTCTTGGCTCTACACACTTCACATCATCATCTAACACATCCACCATAGCAGAATTGACACCACTGGTATATCTTAGCCTCTTCGAAGGCACTTCACCCAATTTGCTCCTCCGGTTGTCTTCATCAGAAGCCTCATTAGCAGCAATAGTTTTACTAAGATCTGTTAGCCACTTGGCAGGCAGCTGGCTGGAAATTGCCCTCTGAATGTTTTCATTAGAAACATCAGCAGCACCAACTCTTTCACCCAAATCTATGAGCACCTTTGAAGTCACCTTGCTTGAAATGCTACTTTGATTGCTTTCATCAGATATCTCACCAATAGCCACACTTTTACTCATGGAAGAGCCTCGCAGGCTGTGGTTTTCCTGTATGATATTTTCAACTAAGCCTGTTGTTTCATTTCCCTTCGATGGCCGTGAATTACATGAAAAGCTTCCAGTCGTACAGGCAGTTCTCTTTGAATCAAATGTGAGCCGCTTCGCTTGGTCTGAAAGAATTGAAAAAGCTTCCGCTATAAATTTCATGGCAGAGTCAGTGCCAGGGAATGTGCCCTTGATGGATTCCACAGAAGCAGTGAGCTTCTGGTACTGGGATATAATGTCAAAATCATCAGCAGAAGGTATCAGCTGAAGAACCCAATACCAATTAATGCCACAGCCTGGTAACTCCATGTCGGCAGCACATAGTACGTGGCAGACATCGAGCATGCCAGAAATATTTTCATAATCTGGAAAGACCTCTTGTGCTTTGAGAATTTTTCCCCTGGCGCCTGTATAGTCCTTTTTAAAAATCAACCTCTCAGCTTCTCCCTTTAGATAACGAGCTTGTATCAATTTGGAACCCATTGGTCTCTACCTATGATTTAGAAAAATAATGGTCCAAAGTCCAAAAATCAAGCTACTAGATGCAAGCCAACAGACTGCCAACCCACAAATCTTCTTCCACTTCAAATTCCTAAATTGAGTCTAGCTTACAAGTATCATACCCGATTGAAATCTCCATCTCCATCTCAACATTGATCCATCTCACAGAAGCCCAAAATCAGCATTGCCCAATTTATAACTCAGCTGCATTATCCATCAATGCTTACACATCCCAATCCCATTGGAGCCTTTCAGAAACAACAAATGAGGGAGAAAATCAAGTTCAAGGGACGTCATGTAGAGTGCACATTAGGAGGAAATGGAAAGGAAAGTAGTTCTCTTGGAAATAATAATTTTTAACTATAAGCAGAAAATGCAGAAATGTGTTTAACCATTTTTGTTTAAACCTGTAAAATAAGAGTGTGTCCTCCTTGATCAAGGAGAGACCATGTGATTTTATTTATAGGGTAAAGGAACTACAAATATGGAGCAAATAAAAGGGCAATCACCAAGAGAGGAAACACATCTTTAATAAATAATAACTAAATAAATCAACATCTAAATATAGCTTAATAAGATCGAATTTATCTTCACAAAACCCCTCATAAGGGTTGAGAATAGCAAAACTGGAAAACCCTCTGGGAAGAAATGCTGTTGTGCAATTGTTAGGGCTATTGTGCAATTGTTAGGACATAAAAATGAAGATAAAAATATATCGAGCATTTTTCTTTTGTTTTGGTTTTTAGGTATGAATGTTAGAAAACCCATTGTATCAGGTTAGAGTTGGGAAAATCCATGGAATCTACTTTCAGAGGAAAGTTGTGTGACGAAGAACTTACATTGAGATCTCTCTTCCCTTTTATCTCTTCTTCTTCTTCAAAGAATCATACTCCCCAGCAAATGCCATGGAATTTACGTCTCTTCTTCTGACAAAGAGCGAGACTGCCACATGGGAGCTACTTTTGGTGGCACTTGCAGAAATAAAATAAAAGCTGCTAAATAATTATAAAATAACATAAAATACTAATTATATTTTAAAATTTGAAACTAATTTTATCATTTTTTATACAATTTGATTTAGTATATAGGTTTCATTGTTTTAAATCGTAATACAAGTTCAATATCATTGAAACATGATAATAAAATAAAATATAAATTACACTCTTTAAGGACAGACTCATCTCTCTTACAAACCAGTGCATCTAATTTAATTAAAACTAGGAGTGATCAAATTAGATAACATAATTATGGAATTATTTTGAATAAAAGTTACAGTCATTTCTCCAAAATTTAGTTCATTGAAACTAATATCGTCACTTGCTTCGCTTGTTGCTTTATGAAAATAATATCAATAGATATTATATTTTTATTAAATTAAATAATATCTAAAATTGCTTTTAAAATTTAAGTAGTTTAACTAAAATATGGCTTTACATAAATTTATATTTATGAATAAATAATTATTTATTTGTACATGTATCCATAGATTAATATTTGATGCAGACGTTGAGTCTGATTCGAACACGATAGAGGATGAGCCAACCCAATTGAACTCGGATCGATTCACAGTTCTTTGCATAAATTGATGTTCTGATTTGTAGACCCATGCAGCAAATCGCATTTTTTTAATAGAAGATTACAGGACAAAAGATCGAGACTTATAATTAATATTTTCATTAATTATAACCTTTATCGTATTTGGATTTTTTTATTGGAATTTAACTATTTAAGTTAATTTTATTTTCCTTACTGTTGAAGAAAGTGTAAAACTTTTAGTTTTGTGAATATCCGAATCTAGATCAAAATCAACAATGTAATCTAAATATAGATATGGATCTCACATCTAAAAATCTGACACAATTTGAATATGAAAATATAAAGCAAATGCAGACACATATAATAAGAAATATTATTACCCATATTGGATCCAAATATGGCCCATTTACATTCCCATCTGAAGCCCATAAATGATGAGATTTCAGTCCCACTCAAGAGTCAAGTCTCCATAGGTCTACCACAGTGCATTATTTCTCTGGTAAATAGGAAGCTTAAGCTTAATCATGTCTTCTTCTCTGGCAACTGTGAGGCTAAGCGTATCCTTCTTCAGTCCTCAACTATGTGACGTCTATACACTATGAAAACTGCCATTGATACTGCTTTGCAGCGCCTCTCCTGCACTATGGGCTCTGAAGTTTCTCAAACACTATAACGAGGCTCTCTCTTGTATTATTCCTACGACTGGTGGTATGTTAGATAGGTAATGTGTCTTTCCTTTGGTTCTTTCCAGACCCGGGATATAAGTTTTCTAATGGGCCAGATCTCATTTAGCTAATTTAAAATAAAAAAAACAAAAAAACAACATGATTTCCTGGGCTGCTACTGATATGAATCATATTAGGTGGTGCTGATTTTGGCCAGATTGTGGTGATACCTTTTGGAATGGGCCAAAATCATGTTGCCCTGGGCCCCAGGCCCTAGGTTCATCTCTTATAATATTATTATGATTATATTTATCGTTATACTTAAAATTCCCAACATGTAGTTGTTATAATGGGCCAGATCTCATTTAGCTCACTTTAAAAAAATATTAAACTATAAAACACCAAGAAATCTTTTAAAAGAAATTGTAAACAAATGTTCAATAACTAAACCTGCATATATGGAAATATTTAAAAAATAAATAAATAAATATCCTACAAGAGCATTAAAATATTTATGGGTGATAAATTGAACATTAAACAATATTTTAACATGACCAGATAAATGAAAAACATGCATGATGCATTTTAATCCAATCTTTAATAGTAATCTTTTTAAATTCAACTTACAAATTCTATTTTCTAAAACACAAAAACAAATAAAAACATTAATTATGACTAACTAAATATATCTCATAATCTCATTATATCAATCTTAACAGGCTTAAAATTTACCTTAACATTCTCTTCAAACTCATGTGAGTACACTACTTAAGTTTGAATTTATTTAGTAGCATAATCAGATGGTTGGATGATGACAACAACCAACCGAACTGACTATATTATGGGCGAAAATAGAGACTAAAACTGATTTTTTTTTTTTTCAACTCTACTTCCATTAAAATTTCAATTCGAAATTCGAAATAAACATCTTCAAGCATCTAAGTTTCAAGAGATCCTATTTACTTTCCTAAAACTTATATTCTCTAATGATATAAAATATTTAAAAGAATTATTTTAACGTCCAAATGTTTGAGTCTAAAAAGCCCAAGTGTTTTGACGGGCCATGTTAGAAAGTGAGTCCAATCTGATGATTACAAAAATTACATGGATAGATAGACTATCACGAGGGCTATCATACAGTAAAAGATGAGACCCATTGAATCATGTTAGCCCTTGATTCTTTTAAGATTTAAAATGAACCATTGAATAAATATTCTAACATATTATATTTACTCTAAAGATAAAATGCACCGAATGAAAATTATAAACAGTTGGATCTAAAGTTAAAAAAGAAAAAAAACTAATTCTAACGAATAAGACTTAATGCTAAGTGGGCCTACATCGGACCCTTATGTCCAAACATTTGCTAGTTTTATCCAATAATAACTAATAAGCCGTGGGAGAAGCTCTCAAGTTAAAAATGATTGCCTGTCCAAACTACATACGTATTTGAGGCTCACTTTAGCCTATTGTGACGGATCAATGGATCAATAGAAAAGGTATATGCTTGAAAACAGAACTTAATAAAATCATTGATTAGACTAATAATTATTATCCTTTCTAGATTTGATCACTTTAGTTCATTTTTTAAAGTTTAAACTTTTGTGACCTTTAAAGACAACCTTGATTAATCATTAAATTCAGAGTAATTTACTTTGTGATCACCATATTCAACCATAAATTATTCCAAAGAATTCATGCTCAAGTACCATTAGAATTCCACATGGGAGTGTCATACATTTGCCTGCTCTCTAGTGCACGAGGTAAGGTGGCCGACCCCTATTGGCCCAGCACTCCAGCAGCACCTAGAAAAGAAAAATTTAGAAATCTATTTGGGCCGTAAGCCCATTTCCAAATTGGCTATAAATGGGTCCATTTTAAAATCAAACCACTCCAAGAAGGGATTTAAATCTTGACAGATACAATAGATATTTCGGTTTTCTGAAGGCCGAGATATCTCGGCCGATACGATAGGTATCAGCCAATGGGAAAAAAAACCGGCCGATATGACCGAAATCTCGGCTCAGCCGATTTTTCAACCCCTGACTGCAATCCATTGCATTTTAAGTGCACAACTGGACCCGCAAACCTGAGTTTTGACCGCAAGCGCAACTCAACACATTCGAATATATGTTTCTATGTTATATGTTTACGTTAAACAATATGATATATTAATTAAACAATTTAAAATCCTACTGTGCTATTCTATACCTAACTCTAATATAAATTGAATCAAATCTACTTGCTAATCACATCTCTAAATAAAACTTAAAATTACACATCTGTTCACTTGCTCTTGCCATATCTAAAAATGGCCCATTAGAGGTATTGGGTTAGTAGTGGAAAAGGAAAAGTGAGAGGAAGAAGGTAAATTGATGAACCGCCTAGAAACCTAAAGGCCGTATCTGGGCCCATAGTTCTTTTAGGACTCATGCCCCATTTGAAATAATTAAGACCTATTCCCAGAGCCATATCTGGGCCCCTAGTTATTTTAGGGCCCATGCCCCATATGAAATAATTAGGAACTGTGAGGGATCAATCCATGTCTGGGCCCTATAGTGCAACTCGAGCTCGAGCCTAAATTACTCAAGGCTTAATCTAATGGGCCTGACTTGCACCCAAGTATAACAAAGCATCTACATCATTGAAGCCTTTCTCACGTCTATATTGTGAAATAAAATATCAAAAGTACATAAGGAAATACCTCTAAAAAATCCAAAAGATTGGTCCATCAACATGGATGGATACCTTGATCCAATAAGTAGTGAAAATTGGACTCCTTATTAAGAGATGCATAAAGGATACATCCATTGGCATTACCGCAAATCAAAATGGGCCTGTATCTGGGTTGGTTTCTGAAAGCACAGGCTTGGTGACACAAGGTCCTAGTTGAGTACCAGCTCATATACTAGACCTCTGTTGGCAATCAGCTCAAGTATCTTATCTCTGATTCTACATTTCTACCTCGAGCCCATCTTAATATAGGGCTTTGCTGGAGTGCAGTCCTTTCGGCCTTTCTCATCCCTGGGCTTTCAAACTGGCTGAAGCCAACCATAGCCCATACATCATGAATCCATGTACAACCTCCATATTTAGGGCCTAGGAAATGTGCCTTGGCTAAATGAGGGCAAAAAATTCTATTGGGCTTTGGCTTCGTTAAATTTCAGCTGGCCCTATTAATACACCTGAGTAGAGTAGTATCTTTTAGCTTGGTTCATTATCCCGAATTGAAACCAATCAAAGAGATCATTAAGACAATAAATCAATAATCATCCTCCATCCAGCAAGTTACAATAATGCTATAGTCCCCCATATTTAAATATAATGCACAAGATCTTTTATCTTTAAACAATAAGATTTGGGTAGTTGATCTAACTCTGTCATCCTCATAATTAGCAAGCATGCCTGTATTCTAAATTCTTTTTTTGTGACATAGCCAAGTACTTTGAGAATGGTACACATAGCATGAGAGAGAGAGAGAGAGAGAGAGAGAGACCCACAACAGGCTTTGGTTATGGTTTTCTTCTATCTTTGGGAGCTCTTTATTTGATTTTCATACCATACCACAGTGAGACAGTTGGTGCAAACTCTGAATGGGTGAGATGCCAAAGCAGCAAGCCACATGACACCCATTATTCTTTCTCTGTTTGGGCGATGAATAACTGAGTAAAGGTTGGGATTTGGATTTGGATTTGGCACTAGCTCCAACTCCACCCACCAATTTAATAAATAAAGTTTCACAAACGCATGACATCTTCTTTAGAGTTTGGTGTGATGTTAGGAGTGAGATCTGAGAAGAACTTGATATGGAAGAATATTCTAAATTCTGTACTTCGAAAGTTCAAAACATTTTTTTACAAGATTGCACCATTGCTGAGGGACCCACTTTTGAATTTTGAAGCACAACCCTGTTGAGTGTTAGATGGAAAGGTCCCAACATGGATGCCTTTACAACCACCATCATCCTTCTGCAAGAGGTTCCTCTAATCATCTTTATCATAACCCTTGTTAGGAAAGTGGCCACTATTCTTTTTCCTGAATTCTTGATGAACAAGATGCTTCTTATCAAAAAGTTCACTGAATTCTCATTCCACTCAGAGATAGGATAATATTATTATTAAGCTCTGTGGAATTTGATCGTCAGTGATGTACTGTTAATCCAATCACGAGTTTATTGATTTCTCTTTTCTGTTTTCAGATATTGCTATTTATATGTGATCGAGAAGGTGATTTTTACCCACCAATTATGGCCTTCTATGACATCATAAACCAATAACATCATTTACGGATGCTTCTTGTTATCTGCTTCTGATCCAAAGACTTAACCCAAGAGGCGGTTGGCCTGACGGTCAAGAAACTCTCCTCATGAAGGGAGGTCTTAAGTTCGATTCACGTTCAACATCTCTCTGGGTCATTCTCCGTAGTTGTAATCCTGTGTGTGTGGAGTTAGGGAGGCTTGCGCATGACCCAATGATTAATAGGGTTAAAATGCCTCCTGTCCAAATACAGGTGAGACTCCTGAACACCTTGATCATCAAGAAAAAATAGCTCCAGACTTGCTATGTTTGTCTGACTCCTGAATGGGTCAAGTTTAACATGAACCTAAAAGATTCAATCGTATAACGGTGAAATTAGATTTGATAACTCAGGTTGCAATTGAGGTGGAGAAGAAGTTTGAATTCAAATTGGAATTTTAATGGCTCCAGTTGAGGAACCCAGCTTAAATTTCATATATGGTGTTTATATGCTGTACAATTCTAAGAAGGATGCACATAAGAAGAATGAATGAGGAAAAATAATCTAAATTCTAAAATATAATTATTGGACTACATGATTAGATTGGATGTGTAGAGCAACATGAATTGAGTATTGGGTACAATTCCATTGTTTCTCAATCATTCTCTATTGAGATAGTTTTTAAGAGATTATATTTTTTTTTAAATTACTCTAGTGGAGAGGTTTCTATACAAAGTAGTAAAAAGTAGTGATAACATGGTATAATATCACCTTATAGTTTCTCCTATTAAGAAGTTATGAAATGAATAACATAAAGATAAACCCCTACTTTCAATTCTTTCTCCCACGCCAAACATATCCTAAGATCACACAGTGAGGGTAATTGAATGTAGATAAAACTTCACCCTACTTTTTGAGTCCCCTGCAAATACCAACTACTCATGTGGTCCACATATAAGCTTTTAATGTCATTCTCCTTAACTCTCTTCCTTGAATTTCTTTTATAATAATCAATTTCTTTAGGGGAAAAAAAAAACTCTTGAGTAAATCAATTTATAAAGTCATTCTCCTTAACTATACTTCTTAGGTAATGATCGTTAGAAAACAAGACCGGTTTTATTGGTTTCTCAAATTAATAAATAAGGATTTTTGTCGCTTCACACATGTCCTTATGGCAGTTGTGCCCTACGGCTGCATGCAGAACATGCTCTGATAGCATGTTAGAAAATCACTCTCAAAAGTTAACTGTTAAGATAAGGGTGACTTAAGTGTTATCCAGTGTAAATTGGTTTTTCAAAATAACCAATATGAGACTTTTGTCACTTCACCATGATGAACCCAGGGATTTAAATCTCGGCTAATACGATATGTCGCCGATATCCGATATCTATCATCGAAATTGGCCGATATTTCAGGTTTTAATTAAAAAAAAAAATAAGTGACCGAGATTTAAAACTCTAGTTCATGAGCCTAAAGCTCTCAGGCAAATTTTGGAATTGAATACACGATCAATGTATAATTAGATATCTTATTACAGATTCTAATCAATACAACAAAAGTTCTAGAAATGATGGAACATGTGAAATCAAAACTTAAACCTATTCCATGCTAGATCAACAGTTCTACGAGGCACTTGAGAAGTCATAGATGAATTTCGCCATATCTTTCATGATTGATTTAACATGAACATGCGACCAACTCAAAAAAGAGTTAATCAGATTAGTTAGGTTCAAGAAGAATTCATGGATCGATCTTTGGTTAAGCTGCTACAGTTCAAAAATTGGTAAACTTGATCTAGAATTGTTAACCGGAGTTGTACCCTATTTGACTGTTCCAAGCCACCCATGGAAAAGACAGGGCAAAGATACTTAAAATATGTGTGCTTTCCACAGTCCACACATGGCAATGAGCAACAGCAAAAGAACAATATCTTGCCATGTGGGACACAAGCAAGAATGGCAAAAACCAAGCAGTAAGATTCGATTTCTGAGCTTTAAAAGTCAAAGAAAATTTGAAAAAAGGAATTCTTGGAAATTGACGACGTTGTTCTTTGAGCGCACCATGGCGAGAGTAGTGGATGATATAATTAATGAAGGTTGAAAGTTGCAACCATACATCATTCCGTCAGATGAACATTGGTGTCAGTCACTGTTCAGGCCTCTCTTTCTTTCTTTTTCTTTGTTTCTTTTGTAGATATTAGAATGCAATGGCAGCCTCTGCCCTCAACTTCACTCAAGTAGACTTTTCAGAGAAAGGCACCCAAAAGGAGTAGAAGAGAAGACTTTTCTAGTAGGAAACAACTCTTGGCTTTTGTAAAAAGGTTGGCTGTAAGCCTGTAATCATGTGGAGGAGTGGTAATTCACCATGCCAACAATCAGTCCAGATGTATAATTGTATAGTATAATTTACAGTGAGAGAGGAAGATTCATAGGTTTTGTACGTAAGGCTACTTAGTATGCAAATTCAAAAGCTCTGTATGGCTTTCAAGACCAAAATTAATTCAAGCAGTCTAGCATCATGTGAAAAAATCTGCAGAGAAATGATCAACCAAACTTTATTTTTTTTTCAAAATTCAAACAAGAGGAGGCACAAGAGGCACAATCTTTTATGGAATAACATTAAATGCACCTGCTACTTGAACAGGAGATAGAATGTAGCTATTTCCTTGTGCACAAGGGAAGTGTAAAAGAAAATCTTTGAAGCATTTACAGTATACAACCCCACAATAGCTTTTGTCTCAGTTTGCCTAATGAAATTCCCTTCCCATGCCATTTGAATTTCAATCTGAAGTTCATCACTACACCAAAGCCGAAAAGACACCAAACAGGGGATAGAGAAATTGAGAAATGAGTGCTGCATTTTTACTTCATTGCCAGCCCAAAATCTTTTGCAGATCATCAAACAATACTGTCAAGATTAGACCCATCTTCATAGCTACATGGAGTGGGTGGCCTCCCATTCGTTTTCTCTGGCTTGTGCTTGTTCTCAGCACTCATCTCAAGCAGCATCTTCACCACCCTCCGCATTGTTGGCCGGTTGATGGGGAGGGGACTAGTACAGAGGAGGCCAATGCTTAGGACCTTGCATATCTCTTCCTTGAAACAAATATCTAGTCTGGGATCAACGACATGGTCTATCCCTTTCTGCTCCAAGGTGATGCAGACCCACTTCACTAAGTCCTTCTCACCATAGTCCGGGTCGACAGGGCGCTTGCCTGTCACTAGCTCTAGAATTACCACTCCGAAGCTGTATATGTCACTCTTTTCATTCACCCTAAGGGTATAAGCATACTCTGCAACACATACAAATAAAGCACAATCGATTAGTCTTGAAGAATCAGAACATAAACTAGACCAAATCAAAGTAACAAGCAGCATCATATATTAGCAAAGGAAGTGAACAGATGGATGGTATAACTAAATGTACTCAAATGGAATGAAATGAGAATGAATAGATTATATAACAGCAGTATGCTAGCTTTGTAAATGTGCAGAAAGCAGTGAAGTGCATTATCCAAACAGAAGAATATCATTGCTTGAAACCAAGTCCTAGAATTTTAGCTTTTGGATTTCAGAGAGAAATATATCTTACTATATGAGTCTATATCTTAGGATACCATCTCCAAAACCAATTCATTTGAATGCTGAAACAACAAATGAGAAAGAACATACTTGATAAGCTACCACATCTCTTACTACAAGATAATAGGATTGCCCAAAGTAGTATAAAACAATATCTGCAAGAGAAGTGTATCTAGACTGTGAAGTCAAAACTTTCCCTCAAATCTCAAGTCCATGGAAATTGAATGAAAAAACAAAAATCATGATCAAAGGCTAAAACCAGAATGCAGAAATCAAGAAAGTAGGGAGGGGTGTTATGCACATAATTGCAAGGGAGAGATCAAAACTGAATAGACAACTCAATTCAAGAAAAAGAACCATCAAATTCATTTCACAAACCTGGTGCAATGTAACCACATGAACCTGCAATTGCAGACATGGAATTAGGCCCATTGGCAACAGCCTCAACTATCTTTGCCACTCCAAAATCAGCAACCTTGGCGCTGAATTCCTCATCCAGCAATATGTTATTGGACTTCACATCTCTATGGACAATTGGGGGCACACAGTCGTGATGCAGATATGAAAGCCCTTCTGCAGCATCCAATGCAATTGAATACCTTGTTGGCCAATCCAACAGACCCCCTTTGCAGCTGTGAAGCAGATCGCCCAAACTGCCATTGGGCATATACTCATAAACCAGAAGCTTGCAATCCTTGGCAGTACAGCAACACCACAACTTGACAATGTTCTTGTGTCTGATCTTCCCCAATGTGCTGACCTCCGCTTCAAACCCATTGTCAGGAGCCGGACGCTGTTTCTCATTGCCATCTCCAATGTCTCCTTTCTTCAATGTCCCCCAAGCCTCTTCGCTGCGACCACCTCTCCATTGCTCAGAACAACTTTATAGACCTTCCCAGAAGCTCCACTTCCAATCACATTGTCTTCATCGAGGGAATCCAAGATTTCCACTTCACTGAAACCCAATTTGTGGAATGACGTGAGTGTCCATTTCAATTTATCAGAGCCTCTCTTAGCCCGCTTGAAATCCAAATACCGCCAGTAGAAGCAACCAACACCAACAACAAGAACGAGGCCAGCAAGAATGAAGATCGACCGGAGCAACCAAATGAGCAGACGGCTCTTATCTTGGTGCCCATTTGAATTTGGGCACAATCCAGCCATGCTACTGCACAAGCCTGGATTACCTAAGAAGCTCTCTCTATATGATATACCAGAGTAAAGGGGCGGTATCTTGCCTGAGAGGCGATTGTTGGAGAGGTTGAAGCTATTAAGTTTCAAGTTCTGCAAATCAGATGGGATTGCACCAGAGAGCCAATTCCCAGATAGATCAAGGTAGTTCAGCACCGGCAATTCGCCAATTTCATTGTGGGATTTTTCCTGACAGTTCATTGTCAGCTAAATTGAGGTCACTGAGCTTCTTCAACGATCGGATTTCAGCCGGAAGCTCACCAGACAGCCGGTTGTTGTGAAGGTCAAGCTTTCCAAGCTGGGCCAAATTGGAAATCGAAACTGGTATGGACCCAGTTAGGAAATTATCATTCCCAGAGAACTCAACTAGATTCATCAACAAACCAATCTCTACTGGAATTGTTCCTGTGAACTGGTTATTTGAAATCCGGAGCAAAGAAAGATTCGTAGCATTTGAAATTGTTGAAGGGATCTCTCCAGAGAGAGAATTTTCCGACAAGTCAAGCAAGGAAAGGAGAGGGCAATCCCCATAATGGCACTGGAACCGTGCCAGAGAGATGGTTACCCTTCAGCCGGACACGGGTAAGAGTCGGGCAGTTTCCAAGCCCAGCCGGTATTTCTCCAGACAGAGCCATACCGATTAGAAGCAGCTCTTCCAACGCCCCCATTCCACAGATTCCCTCCGGGATCCTGCCAGAGAAGAGATTCTCCGACAGGTCCACCCACAGAAGTGGCGAATTTTTGCCAAGATCACGGGGGAGGCTGCCAGAGAGCCCATTCTCAAACAAACGGAGCTCATAGAGGTTAGGTGACCGGGCAATGCTCTCCGGCAATGGACCCATCAGCTGGTTCTCATACAAGTTGAGCGATTCAAGGGGCAAGGCGCAGAGCTCCTCGGGGATCTCCCCGACAATGGCGTTCATGGAGGCATCAAAGCGACGCAAGGAGCGAAGGGCGGACATGCCTTCGGGAAGCGACCCAGAGAGCGAGTTGTTGTAGAGCTCGATCTGGACTACGCTGGAGAGGAAGGTGAAGGATTGAGGAATGGTGCCCTCCAGGAGGTTGTTGGAGAGATCCAAGTCCGTCAGATTCTTGAGGTTGCCAATGGACAGTGGAATGGTACCGACGAGGT
Source organism: Chimonanthus salicifolius (assembly GCA_013350335.1). Taxonomy (NCBI): domain Eukaryota; kingdom Viridiplantae; phylum Streptophyta; class Magnoliopsida; order Laurales; family Calycanthaceae; genus Chimonanthus; species Chimonanthus salicifolius. The sequence goes on from CM023536.1 coordinate 48,583,530, forward strand.
TACATCCGGCGAGCCAGAGGATTTGGAGGTTGGTGAGGTTGCCATACTCGGGAGGAAGGTAGGAAGGGGAGAATGGGTTGTAGGAGAGGTTGAGCTGCCTCAATGAGGAGACCTGGCTGAAGAATGAGGGGACGGTGCCATTCAAAAGATTGGCAACGAGGGAGATTGAGTGGAGCTTAGAGAAGGAAGGAAAAGGAGTCGGGGATTGGACCAGAGAAGTTGTTGGCAGAGAGGTCGAGGTAGAGGAGGTTGGGGAGGGAGGAGATTGAGGGGGGTAGGGGCCCCACGAGGAGGTTCTGGGAGAGGTCTAGATGGCGGAGGTTGCGACAAGTGGAAATGGAGGAGGGGAGGGAGCCATTGATGTAGTTATAGGAGAGGGAGAGGAAGGAGAGGTTGGGTAAGCGACAGAGCAGAGACGGGTCTGGAAAGGCCCGGAAATGTTGAAGTTGGTGAGCTCGAGGGAGGTGACGGAGAGAGAAGCTGGGTTCGCAGGTGACGCCAGGACCAGGAGCATGGGGTGGTGTCCTTGGAATCCCAGTTGGAGAGAGCTTGGGAGGGGTCGTCCCAGTTGAGCTTGATCCGTTGCAGGAAGAGGCCTTCCTGGTTGAGGGAGAAGGAAAGGAACGGCTTCTGAAGAAGGAAGAAGACGAAGACTAGGAAAGGAAGAAATGCCATTGCTACTGTTGCTTCTGCTTCTGCAACAAAGAGGAGGAGAAGAAGAGCTTAAGAGGGAGAGAGGGTTTTGGCCCCACTTTTGGAGGTTTTGGAGATTGCAAGCCCCTCAAATAATATAAGCGGGGGAGAAGAACAGTCCGGTTCTTTGACTATTTGACTGGATTTTTACTTGAGTGGGGCCCATTGGTATATCTGAATTCTGGAGTTAGGGAATTAGGAGAATTGGGTGTAGACGGTCAAAGTTTGTAAAGGACTCGTGCGGGTTGAGGGGTCTCTTTGGGACTCAACCACTGGTAGATCGGAATATGCTCATTAAAAAATGGATTATATGGATTTTGATTAGGCCTGTAAAAGTGACAAATATACTGAATAAATAAAATATTTTTAAAAAAAAAAAGTTATAAGTTTGATTTTTATGTTTTAAATATTTAATAGAGAAGGTTTTATAAAATCTTAATATTCATATGATTTTCTATCCATTTCACCTAATGACATATAATTGTGCTTATCCTTCGATTGAAAATGAGTGCTCTAACTTATCTAAAATTACACAATTACTGTACCATTCAACTTCTAAAAAATTCTTTGTTGAGGTTGAAAGCCCATTAAAAAGTTCATATTTAAATTTAAACTAAGTAAGTGTATGTATTTTTGTATATAAGATATTTTCTATCATTAATGAAATTAGAAGAAAAAAAAAATTAGCAAAGGTACACTCATGTTCTATTTATATAAAAAGAATTTAAAAATAAGAGGTTTTTTTTTTAATTAAAAGATTTTTATCCATCTTATCTTCTCTTAGAAAAGATGTTATTCACCTTGTATAATTGACCTTTCTTTCTTTTAAAGAGAAATTTCTTAAAAAATATATTTATAATGAGAGAAGTTGAACTTCCACAGGAAAGGTCTTTTACTCTCAATATTTTATTTTAAAAATAAAAATAATGTTGCTAATTCTATTTTATTTTTATAATGTTGCTAATTATAAAAATAAAATTTGCACTTTAAAAAAAAAGGCAAATCATCCTATTTCTCTCAATTTTAATTTTAACCTTGGATTAAGTTTGGAATTTTGGAGTATGGTGGGTGTGGGACCACCTGCGAATGTGGGACCCAAACATGGATGGAAGAGAGCAGGAGTGAAGACCGACCAAATCACTTTGGTTGTTAAGTTTTGGTGCAACCAATCTAACCATACGAGATTCTTGTTTTAAAACAGTGTGTGGTGTGGTCCGGTGTGCAAAGAGCAGCTTTCATTGTGTCCTGCCAATGCCATCATCATTCACTCATCTGACATTAGTGTCTGTAGCCTCTCACCAAAACTGGGTGTGTCTTAACTATCACTTTTCCTCATTTTTTACTCCACCATCTCTCCCTCTACTCAAGTGTGAATCAAATTTTACCCGCTGTCAATTATATTGATTTATATAAATTAGGAAAATAAATTTCAATTTATAGGATGGGTATCAGCCGTACATTTATATTGACCATATATATGGATCAAATATGGGTTGATATTCTCATTTATATTTTTTTTAAAATTCTAATATTTGCTATGAGCTTAGACCGATATCTCGACCATTTCACATGAATTATAAGTTAAAAGTGTTAATATGATGGATTATTTTAGTGTGAGTATATTATGGGTAAAAAATGGTCGTTTCATATAAAATATTAGACTCTTAACAATTGAAATGTTGATAAAAAAAATTATGTTTTAAGTAATTCAAAATTAACATGCATCTTTAATTATATTTCTTTAATGTTTTTAAAAAAAATTGAATTTTATGAAATATATTAGAATATTAGAAAAATAAACAAACTAAATAAAAATTATATAATCATGTTAAAGAATCTTCATTCAATTCCATAAGCATTTGTACAACATTTCTTTAATTTTTTTCACAAGAAACCCTAAAATAGGAATTATCTTAGAAAACTTGGATTTTATGATTTTCTTGAAATAAAAGAACTTGAAAATCACGCAAACACCCTGCAAACCATATAAATCACATTAAGAAGTCAAAATTCAATTCTATAAACAATCAATATCTGTAATACCCTGCCCCAGACTAGGCGTGTTTTAGCTTGTTAATCCTGTTTAACCGATTAATCTCGGAGATTTTGGTTAGGGCTTTGAGGAAATCCCAAGTATGGCCCAATCCGAGCCCGAAAACTCAGTGATTCAGCTCGTCGAGCTGGAGGGGCATTTTGGTAATTTACCACTTGTTGTGTATATTTTTATAAATATTGTTGATATGTGTATATTATTGGTAAATAATGTTCTCCTAAATAAAAGATTTGTATTTTTTATTTTAAAATGAATTTATTTTCAGAAAATGGTATTTAAACCCCGCCCGTCAAAACCCCGAAAGCGAGTATTAATTATTTTAAAGGGTTTTGAAAATGAAATAAAATTTGAAATTAGTATTTTATGGTAGACCATTTTAAGAATGGTTTAGTTATTTCATTTCACCTCAAAATGATGTCTCTAAATTGTTTATTTTAACAATTCTTTATTTAAGTAAATAGTGTAAATTTATGGTTTTTATTTAAATAAATGGTTTTTAGTAAAATTTAAATTCCAAAATTTTTATGGTGATTAAGATTTTTAAAACCCAACCTATCTGTAAGGTTGGATTAAATTTTTGAGCTCTTGAAATTATTATTTTTTTTTTAAAATCTAATTTTTGACAAAATGGGGCCCTTTTTGCAAAAAATGGAACATGGGAGGGCTGATTTGCAAAACCTGCGGTTTACTGTAGCAGCTTCAGCGGCATGCAGGCGCATGCGCTGTTGCTCGGCCCGATTTCCAACGATGACGTTCCGTCCAATCAGTGGATTTTCCGGATAAAAACATATATAAATCGGCTTAGCCTTCGGTTTTTAACTCCCACAAACCTTCTTCTCTCCTCTCTGTCTCTGTTCTCCAAAACCCAGACCGGTCGACTCTCTGTTTTGCAAAGAGTAGCTTAAGAGGGAAAATTTTTCAAAAAATCCGGATTTTAGCCCAAGAATTCAATTCAAGGTAACCACTGCATTCCCCTTTCAATTTCAATCGGTTTTGAATCAAGAAATTTTGAGTTTGTCTCTGTTTTCAGTGAGAAAAATGATTTCAAAGTTTAGGGAAAATTCTAGGGTTCCTCGTATCAGTGAGCTTCCGGTGCTAAGATCGGATGGCTTACTGAGTTTCAAAGCTCCAAACCTCTTCCTATGGAAAGAGGACTCCCGGAGGAATCCATCGGACCGGTCAGATGTAAAAACCGAGTCCAGGAAATCTCCCATTTCCCAAGTTCGTTTTTACTGTTCCCGGCTGTTCACTGTCTGTTGCAGACAGTGAACGGGAGGAAGAAAAAGAAAAAAAAAAAAAAAATTTATTTGATATTATTGTTGCTTGTGATTTTTAATGTTGATTCCCATTGAAAAATAATAATAATAATAATGAATAAATGATTAAATAAATAACTATTATTATTTTATTCAAAAAAATATTTTTATTTGATATTATTGTTGCTTGTCATTTTTAATGTTGGTTCCCATTGGAAAAAAAATGAATAAATAATTAAATAAATAAATATTATTATTTTATTCCAAAAAAAAATTATTATTTTGTTAGATTATGTGATGTGATGATTAGTACCCTTTTTGTTAATTAAAATTGTACTAATCCTCTTCTCTTATTACTTATAGTGTAAATACTATTGTATCCGCTTCCAGGTTGACCCTATTGGTCGGGCACTGAGTGATTCACTTTCAGGCCGACGATATATAGTCGGGCACTGGGTGACCTCGAGGCCTACTTAAAATGTCAGATCTGGTCCTATCCAGAAGACAACCGAGAAGTGACCCGAGGATCTAGACCTAACTCAATAAGTCAATCTGGTCAATGCCCAGAAGACAAATGAGTTTGGACTGAGCCCCTTTTTATTTATTATTATATTGTGGATTATGATAATTTAAAAAGGATAGAAACCCAGTAGGAGACTCAATTCCATATACCTCGGATATTTTTGGAAAAACGTGAGATTTTAAAATACTACTCGTGTGTATGTATTTGATCTGTATATTGATTGCGCACTTGTGTGTTGTTTGAACAGAGACCGCGTAAACCACACATAACGGTGAGGGAACTTAACTCTACAGATTTTGTAAACAGGTTTTATGATGAGATAAGTATTGAGCAATGAGTGGTTTCAATTTTGATGAACCCACCCATGTGCCTATACACGATGCACTATGGTAAGAGTGCTGATGTTGATTGAAATATTACGATGTTGATCGTATGAGTATGTAAGACTGCTTCCACGTACCTGGGCTATTGAACCAATATCGGTCATATGAGAGATGGTTTATGTCTACTGGACCATGGGCGGACCATGCTGTCGTCAGTTGCTGACTTGAGGGTGTCAGTATCGGCTAAGTTAGAGCCGGAGATGTACTTACAAGGATGTATTTTGACCATGTCGGGACTTAATACTGGTCTCAGTGTAGTCGGCAGGCGTTACGATGGATGATGGCAATGTTGATAATGTTGTTATATTATTTGAGATTATGCTTGTTGTTATCAAGCATGTGATATTATTGAACTATTGCTAACCTGTTTTATCTTTACTTAAACTGCATTGTTATATATCCTTCACTGGGCTAGTTAGCTCACACCACTCACCTTTCAGGCGATGAACCCGAGGAGGAGGACCCTCTCTTTCAGGCTTAAGGGGATTAAGCTAAAGCAGTGTTTTGGGATTCCCCCAGAGGGGAATGCCCTGATCCTTTTCTGTTGGTTCTTGGAACCGTTGACTTTTATTAAGTACCGGATGCGGTACTTAATTTGTGTTAATTTGATGTAATAGGCTATGTTGCCTTTGTAGTGATTTGAGACAATGTTTTGCATGTTGAAATTAATGGTTGATTTTCTTATGCTATGTGTTGATGTTGTTAACGTCTATTTTATAGGGTAGGCATATGGTACATGTTTGAGTCCACATGATGAGATCATGTGTGACCCTTGGGCTCAACTGTTGATCCGGCCCAATTAGATTGCGTATGCTTGTGGTTTAATTTACTTATCAAAAAAAAAAAAAAATCAGTCGCGTTCCGGGCCCACCCTTCGGGTCGGAGCGTGACAATATCATTTCATTAAATTATTTTCACAAAAAAACCAAAATGGGGATTATTTTATAAAAAATAAAAAATAAAAAATAATGAACAAAATTCAAAATGGACAAATCTAAATTAGAAAAAAATGTTGGAATGGACAAATATCTTTTACACTTGAAGAACTTGCTTTTAAACGTAATCATACCTAATGCACTATTCAAACAAAAAAATAGTTGAAAAGACAATTTTTCCTAAAAAGATAAAAAAAAAAATGAATAAGGCTGACACTTTAACGCCTCGGCAGTTTAATGGCCATATCGATTTTATTAAATTTTGTACAATCAAATACTATACGTATCAGTCAATATGTATCATATCAGCCAAATTTTTAGCAAAGTATGATAGGACTTGAAAAAGTTGAAATATATTGTAAGTTATAGTGTATAGGAGAAGCCCTCTTGGTTGGCATGCACATCCGAGTTACCACCAATTATATTACCATACGCATCCATATATAGATAACATACCGTTCTGCATGTACATTTTTTGCATACGGGTGCATTGGTATTTGTTGAGCAGTACACCAGTAAGAGTAAAATGGTCATTTAACTCTATCCCATGTCTCCTAAAAGATTTTGCCTGTGTTAGGATGGGCTCCCTATTTTTATTCTATATAATTTCAACTTGTACCATTTTTGAAATGGAGTTGTTTCTAATCATATATACATTGGTTAACATAGTTTAAAAAATGAAAAAAATGGGACAAATTGATCTTAGTTGATTTAATAGAAATTTAAGTCAAACGATTCAACTGAGTTTCATTAAATTTTTTGAGTAAAATTGAAAAACTCATTGAAATTATCTAACAAAATTTCAAATTGAGACAACTCTCGAATTCTTAAACTATGCTGCTCATTCCACTCTAGCTGTTAGTCACTTATAATTTCAGTTCATATTTTATAGTGACACATTTATAATATTAAATTAGATGTGAATAGAGTATAGACAATTTTATTTAGACTCCCACAAATAGTTGTTAAGGAAAAACTTGAAAGATTGGAAATAGTTGTCAAGAAGAATTTAAAAAGAACTTTTTCCATTCAATTAGACTTTTATGTTTCATTTCATGGAGTTATACATGAATTGATTGATTCAAATCCTTACATGGCCTAGTGAAAAAAGATTTGAATGACAGTGCCGTTGGAACTTCCAAACTTGGAAGTAAAGAAAATACTAAGAACACCCTTTTGAGGTACGTCCTTCTGTCATTATTCGGCTCTTAACAATCTGTGGATCCAACTTGGCTCTACCTCATTTTTATTATTCATTTCATATAAATACCATTCATATACAAAAATATTTGTTTAGTAATTGTTGACATTAGTCAATTACTCAAAGAATGCAATATCAAAGATTAAAATAATTATATGAGAACTAAATTTAATTATTGAATGTTTTATTTAAAGATTAAAATGACTTATTGAAAAGGTTTTTTTTTAATTTATTTATTTTTTAAAAACACAATCAAGTTTTTTAACTTCATGTAATTTTGTGTCCAGTCTAACTTAGAACTTTTAATCAATAATTAAAACTATCCAATTTTTTATCCTTTATGCATCTCATACTTAAATAACAAGTCGAAGGATTCCTCAAAGTAAATCTCACTAAAGGTATTGAGATAGAGATTTGTTGTGTCTTTCTCGATCAAAAGAAGAGTCTATGTAAAATTGTATTCATAATAGACAAAATAAAATTTACTACTAAAGAAAGTCAAATGAATACAAATCTGTATTGGATGAATATAAAAATGTCTAATTAATTAAGCGAAAAATCCCTTATATGCAAACACAAGTAGAAAAGTCACACCCACACAAGACTCGCCATTAAATAAAGTATGGATCTTAAAAATATCGTTGATTATTTTTTTAAAATTTTTAATAAATAAAATTTGTTGATTTTAAAAAATGATATAATTAAATAAGAGTAAAACTTTATAAACTTTTTTACCACCTCAAATCTCTTTACATCACAACTAATTCAGTGAAGTTTAGAAGATGATGTAAGCATAAAGTCTGGGTTGATGAAGTGCCGTAAGGAATTTTCCAACGATTATGAGTCACACTCGAGAAGTAATATCCACGGCCGTCTACTTGTCTCCATCCACCTCTCTCGTCTCCATCGTCTTTAACATCCATGTATTACAGTACATGCGATTACAAATGAGGACCGCCAGATCTTACCCCTCTTCTTCCGTCCATCCTAAGCGTTGGGTCTTGTCGCTCTCACTAATTGCATACTGACACACTACTTTATTGACTTGTAATCACCATTAAGAGTCGAGACTCAAGAATCTAGTTTGATGGACCCACCGACTGGGGTTTTACACGAGTCAACTTCGCCAGAGTTGACTTCCATCGTAATTTGACATAAATTTTGTTATCATTACCTTTACTTTTAAATGTACATAGTAATTTTTAAAATTAATTTGTTAAAGTGAATTTTATCTCCAAAATATAATTTTTTTAATATATTTTATTATTTAACTTCTCTTAAAATATGAGAATTTGATTTGAGAGATGAGAGGAAATCTTAAAGGGAAAAATTCTTACAACGGATGAAGTGCCATTGTACGACGGCAAGATGCAACTGTACATAAGAGCGATATAAAGTGACAAAGAGTTTAATATCGATTAGTTTGTAAAATCAATAATTCTATATAATACTTGAGGTATCCTTCTCTCAATCACTAATTTTTTAGAATAAGTTCTACCTAAAAAATATTATCAAGTTATGATTTTCTAACACTTAATTCAATTCCACTTAACTCAATTTTTAAATTGAAAGTGATTATGTTTAGACAAATATACAACTTCAATTAAAAAAATTAAAAAAAAAAACTATACATAATTCATACTAATATGCTACAACTAGACAATTTAATTATAAAATACACATGCATGTAGTTTTAACTAATATTTCAAACAATGTCTTACTATCATTATAAAAAATGATTAAATATAGTAACAGTAGAAAACCTACTATTTTAAATGCTTATTTTATGAAAGAAAATGCTATTATATAAATGCGAAGTTAGGTTTGATTAAATTGCGTTGGGTCTAATATTTTTTTAGATAATATGGGTATCTTCATTTTATATTGATGGTGAGATTAATTGTACGAATACACGAAGTCACTAACAAATTGTATTTAGAAAGTGTCGAACTCAAGCTCCTTAATCTAATTATAGAAATTTAAATTAACTGAACTATTATAATTGTTTCTTATTAAAGTTTTCCGAGCAACTCATTTGGTTTAGAAAATGGCATAAGGTTTTCATTTGGCACAAAAGACGTGAACATCATCTAGAAGGATTTTTCCTAACAACAAATATTCTGTGCAAGTATAAGAAAAGTATTTAATAATTTTATTGAGTTTATTGAAATTAATTAATTAAAATCAAATCTTCAAATTAGTCAGATTGGTCGCCATCGTCCTATCCGACCTTTGCCACCCTTAGCTATTGGCATTTATGTGCCGGCATATGTATGTTTCGAACATAATGCAACAACCATGACTCTAATCTTACATAGACAAGTCACTTTGAATACAATAGCTCAAGTCATTTGATGGGTTAATTAATCCTATAAATTTAAAGTACAGGATTTAGATATGTTAATTACATGAACAAATTTATTTAAACACCTTTAACAATTTGATTGAAACAACTTTTGATTTAACTATCTACCTTATTAAATTATCAAATCTAATTCTTCATATTTATATTTCGGCAATACTTCTTTCTTTGAACATTAGATTCAATCTTATGGACATGTGTATAATTTCGTAACTGAATCATTAAAATTCATGACTTAATGGCCTTAGAATTTTGGATACTTGGAGTGGAAGGTGGTGATGGAATTATGAGGAATGAATGAGTATTGGTGTTTGAAAAGTAGCATCACTTATAATTAAAAGGAGGCACATGCCTGATGATAATGATGCCGTGCTTGAAATACATCCCTTGGCTAGTAATTTCACCTAAAATTCACTAATGGGATTTTTCATAAAATTATGATGTGTTCGTATATTAGATTAATATTTAAACCCAACTCGTAAACAAAAATAGACTTTTTATATTTTTTGTTATATTAGAGTTGAAACTCGGGTCGAATCGGATCGAGTCAGATTTCAATAAATTCAACATAATCCATGTAAAAAATTATTGAACCCTATTCAACCTGATTTGTTGACTTGAGTTACTCAAGCTGATCTTACTTCAATTTCTGATCCGACTAAACAACAGTATTATTTTATAACTTGGTGCACTTGGATCAAGTTATGTCAAGTCGAGTTGTTTTTAAATTTCTCAATCCAATCTAATTCAATCTAAATTTTATGCGAGTTTATGTTTTCTCAATCCAATCTAAGTTTCATCCCTAATTTATATGGGGCACTTTTCCAACATATCCAATTAAAAATAAGACATACGATCTATAAAGAGTAGAGACATAAGATCTATAAAGAGTAGATTTTAAATGTTAAATCTTGGTTGGGAAAGTTTAGGCCAGACTCTTCGATTACTTTTGAACATACCATGCGCATGCCAATATACCATTACCAGACAGCGCACACGACAGTTTGATGAGACCCTGGTTTTTACCTTTTACTGCTGCTGCACTCCACACTATTGTTGCTTGCTGCAGTAGGTCTCCTTGTCTTCATTTTCTTGGATGAATGAATAGTGCTCCTATCATTCATGTTTAACCTAATTTGGACAACTAAGATTATAGAAATAAAATTTAGGAAAATGGAACCATTTTTTTTCTTTTTTAAAATGAAAGCTTTTTGTATAGGACATTGATTTTTACATTATATTAGGTATTTCATGAATTTTCATATGTAAATTTAAAAAAGAAAATCATTATCTTTTCATATATATGATAAAAAATTATAAAAAAAAGTTAGAAAATTATAGTAAATGATAGATGTATACAATAAGTCCACTTTAAAATATCTTCTTTTCATTGTCTTAGATACTCAACAACTGTAATAATTCTACATAAAAACAAAAAATACATATTTAAAAAAAGTAAGAGCCCAAAAAGCATTAAATATATCGTCAATTTGTCATGCATGAATCAAGATTGTAATCATTTATTTGCTTTAAATCTCTTGCAGCAGTTTCATTAATATCTTTGAAAAATCTAACAAAGGTAAAAAATGACCAAACCAACCCCAACACCAACACAACTATTTATCTTAATAATTTACCACTTGTGCTGCTGTAAACCAATTCATAATTATATTCTTGTTGAATTGCAATTCATCTTTTTCCCTGCTGTGAGTTGGGTAATATGTCCAATCCCAACTTACCATTAGAAAAGAAATGCAAATAGTACGAATTAGTGAAAAAAGGTTTAGTCACTTACCACACAGACATTATAATTTTAGTCACTATTTTGACTGGTTACATTTTACCTCTATGAAATAGCACTGGACTTCATGATATGGAAGCGAAAAATTATAAAAATAAAATAAAATAGAATAGTTAGAGATGGCTATAAAAGGAAAAAAAAAAGATTTGAACATTTTTTATTTTATTTTTGATAATCTAAGGGAAATTCTGAATCATCACACTAATTTGTTGTCAAGTCGACAGAGTGCGCTTAGAACAACTTTTCTCTAATGCTATTATTACTTCTGAAATTTGAAATCTGAACCTGTGACACATAATATTCATTATGAATGAGACTTTACTAATAGGATGATGCGTCCAACAGCTCATGCTACAGCAGCATTACAACCGTGACACTGAGTTGTGGCTTGGCTCAGGGCTTTAAAAATCGGTATCGGCCGATATATCTGCCGATACGATATGTCGACCGATATATCATTATCGACCGATATTTTTCTCTCTCCAAACGATATCGGCAGTATTATATCGGCCGATATCAAAATATCGGCTGATATAATACGGCCGATATTTCAGTCGATATTGTGAATATCAGCCGATAACGATATATATCGGCCGATATTCACTCCTTCAAAACCGATACATATCGGCCGATACGATATGTATTGGCCGATATTTGTACCCCTGGCTTGGCTAACCTTCCACCCAACATCTATTTGTAGTGAAATGATCATTGGGAGACAGTTTACAGTATATTTCAAGATTAATTTTTTGAATATGTGGTTTATTAAAAATTATTTTGATTAAATTAATAAAGTTATATTTTTAAAGGCTATAAAATTTCAAGATTAAAAAATATTTAAATTGATCAATTTTAGATAACTTTAAAGGTGTGATAATCAAATTATTTCTCTACTTGTAGTCCATTCTCTTTGATTTAAAGCTTACGTGATAATCAAATTATTTATCTTTGATAAAATTAAAAATGATTACCATAATGAAAACCTAGGTCGATGATGATCCTTCAACTACAAGATTTTTCTTCAGAATTCTTTATTGACTAAATGAGTCTTGTCTTGACTGAAGCATGGAAACAAATCTTGTTATTTGTCGAAAAAATATTCTCTTTTATTTTATTTTTTTCAATATCAGTGATATATATCGGATATCGGCTGATATCGCAAATATCGACTGATACATATTGTATCAACTAATATATAAAGATTTTAAAAATCGATATTTAAACCCATAGACCAAAGATATAAACAATAAAATCATTTGACAAATTTTTATTTTTAAATAAGAACTTTCTCTTCACAATCCGTGTCACTCCTTGCTAGGAAAATGATTTATTATGAGTCTACCAGTACCAGGTGCAACTGCTTTCAATTTACTTCTTAATTATGGTTTATCGTCTTAAATCGGTGTAATTTATGGTGGGGTCTATATTCTATAATTGAGGGTTTAATATCTCACTTTCACTGCGAATGCAAGCATTGAACTATTCTATTGTAATCAAATGTTGGATCATGGTTCACAAATTTATGACATGCCAAGGATTTTGATTTATATCCTTTATTTTTAAATAACAGTAAAGGTTCATCATCATATTTATAATGTTAATATGGTAGTAGTCTTTAATAATTAATTAAATCTGAACATATTAAACCAAAATTTGTATTTTATTTAACATTTATTACTTACAATCCACCCACAGTCTAATTTGATATTTGCTAGGGTAAACTGTTATAAAATTAGTGTTGTACACTTGTACTTAACTGCTTATTTATCATTGATCTTTGTGTAGAAACTCAGGTCGAATCAGGTTGGATTTTAATAAATCTATAAATCTAATCCAGCTCATGTCAAAAATTTGTTGAACTTGATTCGAATTGTTGATCCGAATCAACTCGAGTTGTTTTTATAACTTGGTGAACGCGGGTCGAATCAGATTACGTAGGGTCGAATTGAGTTAATTTTAAATTTTTCTATCCAACCCAATGTAAATTTCATACGAATTTTTATTTTTCCAATCCAAACTGATTCAAAATATACAAATTCATAAATCAAATCGATTGATTTCTCAAGTCGAGTCATACAAGTCAGTTAAAACTCGACCCAAGTTTCACCTCTAATCGATCTCATCTTCTCATAAACCAATGTAAAAGTGTAAAACAGTAAAAAAAAAAAGGCATAAGGTGGAAAATTAGGGCTGGTGTGTGGCAATAAGTGGTGACAATGATAATGTGGGTGACCCAAAAAGCAGTGAGTAGAGAGAGTTACTGTGGCCATGGGCCATGGAAAGTTTAAAGTCTAAGGCAACCTTAAATTGTTTGCCATGGTTGAAAAATGAGAAGATGATTTCTTTGAAAATTGAAACCAACGAGGAAAAGATTTTCATGGTCCCTTCCCTTTCCTCACTCACATACATTTTACAAACATTGATGCACCCTTTACCCTGACATGGACGACACCTTCCTATCATTATTATTGTCATCATCAATGATATCATCGCTATCATCATTCGAAAAAATTTGCCACCTGCTCATTAATAATCATAGCCGTTGCTTTATGTACCATGTGCCACATGGCCCACTAATCAATCCACTTGTTCATTTCCTCCACCATCTTGGAAATGGACATAACAACCCATTGTACTAATTTACACATAATACCCTTTTTTAAATTTTCATAAAGTTTATTATCACAGTATTACTTACTTCATAATGGCTGCTGAAGGGATGTAACTAAGACGAACATCAATAATTTTAATATTTGAGTGCAATTATAAATTTATGGAGAGTATGTGAACTGTGTATATAACATACCAGTTAAAATAATTTCTTTTCTTTTTTTTAAATATGGAATACTGTGGTAATAAATATTCAGGTTTCCACGGGGATCTGATTCATGGGAGACAAAATTCAAATGGAATCTATTTTGATCTTATTTGCATTCCACATTTCTCTCATATTTCACACTATCAGAACTGAAACTTGGATTGAGTCGGATTGAATTTCAATAAATCTAACTCAACCCATTTAAAAAATTATTGAATTTGACTCAATCTGACTCGACCAAAATTTCTGACCCGACTCAATCAAGATACTATTTTATAACTTGGTGTACTCGAATCGAGTCAGATTACTTTTAAACTTCTCAACCTGACTTGACTCGACTCGAGCCAAATTTTATGCGGATTTATTTTTTCACAATCTGATCTGATAAAAAATATACAAAAATATCCCTACACACTAGCCCGTTAATTGGATTTTTGCCCATTTTTTATAAGAAGTATCCTCTTAAAAATACCTTTTGAATGAATCCATCTCTATCCCTTGGACTCTACCCAAATAGGCCTCATAGGCCTACCGATGCAATATTGCATATGTCGTATGGATGAGCCTATCTATATAATTAAAATATTATCTTTATAATGTAATAATTAAATCTACAATATTATGTGATACTAAATGTTGGACATAAAAGATAAATTAGGTGGTAAAATAACGACAAAAGAGATGAGTATATTGCATACTAATATGGAACTTATGGATATTTGGAGTGAATTGAAAATTTGAAAAAACATATTATAACAGCCAGGTCCATAAAAAGAGAGTGGAGATCGGCCAACAAGATATTGTCCGCTTTGGGTCCACAAGCGCACACACTCGAGCCCGCACGGTTTTTGGATCAGACCGGGCACAAGTCCGGGTCCAAAACACGTCTTGTTGATTTTAGGGAGAAAGGCTACTTATAAACCCCCTCTCAAACTCCTCAACTTCCGATGTGGGACTTTCCAAAACTCCCACCCGCTGCTGGGCTGTCGGATCCGACCGGCCCACTCTGCTGGCCCGTCCGACAGGGCCCAGTTTCACTTAGATCAGCCTATCTATGGCGTGGCTTCTGACTCATAGATCAAGATATCACACATATTGCTTCAACATAAGAAAAGAGAGTTTCATATAAATTTTATGTAGAAGATGAAAAATAGCTGCAATTCACCTTGAGTTGCTGTAAAATCCATCATCTGTCACTCATTTACTCGTTCTTTGTGAGATAGTTACGTGACATTTGTGGATGAATAAATTTTGTGAGTTTCGACTTTCGACTTTACAACCGTTATTTCTGTGCAATTGTAAATGGCTTTTAAGTAGTCATCTACCTCCTTTCATTACTTCCTGTCCTTCGTAATTATAAATACCGTTGTCGACATATTACGGTGATTGATAATATCCTGATATTTTTAAATTCATAAAATTTTTATAAGAAAAATCTCAAAGAATATATAATATTTAAAAAATAAGAAAAATAAAATAAATAAAAATCTTAATAAGGAATTTACCTAAAAAATACAGGCAATTTATCGAGATATTATCATCATCGTATTTTTAACATGATTTTATAAGAATTTATTAAGAATTTACTGAAAATTTATTTTCGTATGAGTAAATAGACATTATTAATAAAGTAATGATATTATACTGATAAAAATGTGATAAATTTAAAAATACTATCAACATCTGTGATATGACGTAGCAATAGCATGCATGTCTACTCGTATCCAAATTCCAAAGCATTAAGTGGTGGATTAGAGAGGACGTGGTAAGTGTTTTGAGCCACAAATTAAACAATACTAAATTACAAGGAACTTTCATAAGAAGAATAATTCTATTGAAGTAATGTTATGATTAGAAAAATCTTTAGAAATTACAATCATATTATAAGACGATATAATAATTTTATTCACATACACATCCATCTTTTTTTACTCTAGATGCATGAAATTTTTAACTATGATAATGATAATAATTAATAAGAATGATGAATTCTTTGTTACTAAACTCAATAACTTATATCTCACTCGTACACATATTTGATTTCTAACATGTTACATATATTCTTTTAATTTATTGCCAATGGTATAGATCCAAGTCCAAGGCCAATTGCTATTTTAATTTTTAAACTAGGACATGTTCCATCAATTTATAAAGTGCCTCACCTGTTCACAGCCGGCTAACTAATGCTTATCATCTGATTTATAAGCAACGTTTCACTTCAAATGGACAACAGCAGAGAAAGAATAGCTAATTACTTTGTTAATTGAATTTCAAACACCTCTAATTAAGTAATCAAGTGGGACCATGTTCTTAAATTTCTCAATTTAAGTATCCACTTTTTGAATTTCAGTACCTTGATTAATGTTTAATTTTCTACATCAACATTAACTTCCAAATGATAATTGATGAAAGAGAAGATTCATTCCACAAGATACAAGAGATGGATTGGGGACCCACCAACATTACCTAATGATTTTGAAACTGTACAGCCTCCAACAGTGATGGAACAATCTAATCTAATACAAAATGTCTTGCTTATGTCCTAAACAGCGCCTAATTATAGAAAATTTCCACATGGTCTAAGAAAACCAGTCAATGTAGGTCCCATGGAATCTAGAAAAATAAAAAACACCAAATTTGTAATGGGGTCATAAATTGGCCAAATTAGGAACTATTTAGTAAATAATTCAAGTTCTAGACCTAAATGAAATTCTAAAGTCTAGACTGTCTGTTTCATGTTTGATTGGGGTTGCGACCCTTGCACAAGGATCATGACCTGCCATTTGGCATTTAATTCTAGTAGTCTAGTTCCTACCACCTTAAGGTTTTGGTACCATTTACCTATGTTTTGTAGATAAGGTCAGTTGAAAATTCCATTATTTTTATAGAACGTCTAGATTCCTCACAAGCTCTACCATTTTGTCTAATTTTTTGGTGAGACCTTTTCTTTTTCTTTTAAAAATTAAAATAGTAATTTTTTTTTCTCTCTTATGTGCAACGGCTGTCCGTGGATCCTATATCAGAAAAACTATTTTAATTTTAACAATTGAATAATAAAAATATTAAATTCATCAGTAAATACTACTCTCCCTATCTCAAAATACTTGTCTTATATTATAATTTTTTAAAGATCATTTTTGCACAAAGTACAGCAAAAAGCTATTAATAGATTTTATAAGTCAATACAAATATGATGCAAAAAAAAAAAAAAAATGAGGTCTGGACAATGTCTTGTGTAAATATTGTCGATCAAGTTCATCCACAAAAACTTAATAAAGTTTTTCTAACTACGCAGCAATGCCTCGTTGAGACGATGAAAGTAAGAGGTGAAAATAATTATAAAATAACATATTTAAGTAAGTCAAAATTTATAAAAGAAGATTGTCTTTCTATCATTTCATAATGTGATTTGGAACTCTTCAAGAAGATTAAAACTTTAATTTAATGTGAAAATAAATGAATAAGACAAATAATTTGAAATAATTCTAAAATGTATATAAGATAAATATTTTTGGACTAAAGGAATATGAGTTATAAAAAATTATTTTAACAGTATAACATTCATATATTTAAATATAAAAATGTATAATTTTTTTAAAATATCAATATGAAGCTCCGAAGGGTAGAAGAAAAGGAAAATGGGAAATAGACATAATGAAAATAAAATTATTAAAAATGTATAAATCAAGTGAAAACTCCCTGAAGTGCTAGTTTTCAACCTACATTAATAGCCAGTCCATTTTTCGAGGACAGAACATTCAATTTTCAACTTACGACAACTCAATAATTTCTTGTCGTACATCACATTTACAACTATTTAATTGTCTCGTTGTGTCCGGATTCCGTGGGAGTTTTGAGGTATGTTATCTTCTGGAAGCTTTTTAATTACATTATAAACTCTTTGTAGAAAGGAGATATTATTTTTAAAAAAAAAAAATTATTTTGTAATTGTAAATTTTTTCGTGTAAAAAGTAATGGAAAATTCAGTATATAATTTTACAGATGATACTCACGTCCTTGAAACATACTAAATGAGGTTATGGAGACTCAAATCTAACACTTCCTATTTTATAAATTGAGAAATTACTAACTCAATTATACTCAAGTGAACTTTTTAAAAATTATAAATAAAAAAAACCTTTTCAACTTATTTTACTTAAAATCTTGTCTAAGTAAAATAAAATTTATATGACTATTTTGTTTTTTTTATATTTTTAAACATTTATTAAAGTTTTACAATTTAAAATATATTTTATCTGATGAACCAAAAGCCAAAAACTCAATTTACCTCTTTCATTGTCTCTGAAACCCAGAAGCAATAATCCATGCTCTAATTTTAGGCCGCCCATTTAGTTATCAGTTTTTTTTTTTTCACTGAACACCAGTTTTCAAATTTTCAAATTAAATTACTGTTTTGCCCTCTTATATTTTATCCTGAGACGATTTTTCAATTGATTTTTCTATTCCTCCGACCATTGGACTGAACAGTCGAATCACGATCCTCCGAATGAATCACGGCTGGTATACTACAGTAAAATTCATTTAAAATTTTATAGTTATTTTTTAAGCATTGTGTATTTCTAAAATTTCTCAAATTGAATATTCGGACTAATTACGATAGACTGATAAAAATACTTTAATAATTGAAGGTCGTTTGACACTCCCAAATGCTTAAAACACAGTGTTTTACAAATAAGGGTATCCCTTGGCTGTGCCAAAAACATATTTGGAAGTGTCAAAAGACCTTAAAGTCTCAAAATATTTTTATCAAGTTATCGTAATTAGCCCGAATATTTAATTTAAGAAATTTTGGAAATATACAGTACTTAAAAAATAACTTTAAAGATTTAAAGGAGATTTTATTATTTAAAAAGTTATTTTTAAGCACTGTGTATTTTTAAAATTTCTTAAATTGAATATACGAACTAATTACGATAGCATGATAAAAATACTTTAACAATTCAAGGTCTTTTGACACTCCCAAATGTTTAAAACACAGTGTTTTACAAATAAAGGTATCTCTCGGCTGTTCTAAAAACACATTTGGGAGTGTCAAAAGACCTTAAAGTATCAAAGTATTTTTATCAAGTTATCGTAATTAGCCCGGATATTTAATTTGAGAAATTTTGGAAATACACCGTGCTTAAAAAATAATTTTAAAGTTTTAAAGGAAATTTTATTATTTAAAAAATTATTTTTTATGCACTGTGTATTTTCAAAATTTCTCAAATTAAATATCCAGGCTAATTACGATAATCTAATAAAAATACTTTAAGACTTCAAGGTTTTTGACACTCCTAAATGTGTTTTTGGCACAGTCGAGAGATATCTTTATTTGTAAAACACCGTGTTTTAAGCATTTGAGAGTATCAAATGACCTTGAATTCTTAAAGTATTTATATAATTCTATCGTAATTAGACTGGATATTTAATTTGAAAATTTTTGGAAATACATAATACTTAAAAAATAAATTTAAAATTTTACTGTTTAAAATTTTAAATGAATTTCATTGCAGCATCACTGTGGCATATCAGCCGTGATTCATTCGAAGGATCGTTATGATCAACGATTCGACTTTGTAGTCGAATCGTCCGAAGGAATAAAAAAATCAACTGGAGAATCGTCTGAAGGATAAAATGTAGAAAGGAAAAATGATAATTTATTCCAAAAATCTAAAAACTGGTGTCTTGTGACAAAAAAGCGTGGTGTGTAAATTGGCGGTCTAATTTTATAACATTAATGGTGCATTTCAAATCTGAATGGATAGTTCAGGGGTTATTTAATTACAGAGAGGAGGTAGATAGATTAGGCTCAGGGGTTCAATGAATTACATTAAGTAGTCATTAACTGCTTATTTATTTATAATATTCAACAACAAGAAGGACAAAAACAAATCATTGATTAAACTAGGTAAGACGTTTGTTAAACATGTTTTACCATTAGGTTTCCGTTTCTACTGCAGTAAAAAAAATGGATTTAATTTTAGTTTTGAATTATTTTTTGACATGTTTCCAGCTGGTCTGGTCTATTTTGGCTGGAACAGAATGGATCTGATTTGAATGAAATGGTCTCATTTTAAGTTTTACCTATTTCGCTCTACATAATTTAATTTTATCTTTTTATTTTCTTAGACGTACATAAAAAATAAAAATAAAATTTATTAGCTACAATTAGAAAAAGTTTGATTCAAAACTTAATTTAAAGTTTGATTCAAAACTTAATTTAAAGTTACTTGATCTTACTAAAGTCACTTGATCTTACTAGTCAAAGTTACCATGTATCATTTAATTCAAATATTTTCGTGTGACTTTGAAGTTTGAATATTTAAATAAAGTTGGTAGAAATTTAATTTTGAGCTGAAGTTGTTTTAGTTCTATTTCATTAAAGTGTATGTTGAATTCATATGATGTATTTTTAATATATATGACGAAAATATTAGAAAAAAAATGAAATGGACTCGATCTACCTGTATGTTTTAAGTTTTGACGTTTAATTTTGAATAAAATCAAATTCAAGTTTATTTCTTGGGTTTTTAAAAAATTTTGCCTAGTTCAATTTGTATTTGATTCTTTTTAGAGTAAAATTTATGCATTTTTAAATTAATATTTGATAATTACACTATTATGAATTGAGGTTACGAACATAAGTAGTTATTTATATAAGTTAGTGTAAAATGATAAAATAGTTATTTTAAATATATTTATAAATTTATATTTATTGTCTTCATATTTTATTATTATTTTACTTTTTAAAATTTTTAACTTACTTTTTTCAAAATAAAACATCTAAACAAGTAGAACCTCGAGACATTCTGCCATAGAGAGAAAATATAATATCTGACAACACTTTTACCTGTGGACTTTATTTAACGAGCAGCCAGTGTTGGAGCCCATTAAGATATTGCTGCGCCCTAGAAACTCTAGTATGGGCTTGCTAAAAATACTAGACTTGGATCCAGTTTACAGGAAACAAAAGCCATTTTAAACTCGGTTGATAGCTTGATCCATGATTAAAAAAAACAAAATAAGATATCTTGAACTGTACAATTTAAAAAACAAAACACTCTTATCGACTGAGACACATCCATGATTATGGCTTTCAAAATTATAGTTATCCATGTTATGTAATTAATTATATAATTAAGCATATATTCAAGATTCACATACCATATTTGGGGAAAAAATAATGAAGTAGAGCTCGCAATTCCGAGACTTGAACTTGTATGATTGAGATGGACCAATCAATTGCAATTGAAGACTTGAGAGAAACGTTCAACACTTATCCAACTCGTTTTTGGACAATTTGATCATCAGAAATCAAGTTTGACACTAGACGTGGGAGAACAGGCAGTAATTGGACCAATGTGGGCTGGGATATCCAAGCCCAATAACAAGTTGGATAACAAGCCCAATAACGAGTTGGACCAATGTGGGCTGGGCTGGGCCTTAATATCTTGATTTTAAGTAAATCTTAATTTATCAAATTTAATAAACCTCACAAGGTTTTAATTAAGGTGAAGACTAAATGCAGCTTTGCTTCAGAAAGACACTTTTACTATTTTCTGTTATAAATTTATAATAGAAGTTCTATTTTTTTTTTTATCATTCAAAAAAAAAAAAAGTCATTGTGTTATCAAAGGATAATTCTTGAAATTTAGTTAAAAATTAGAAGAAGAGAATTCTATTGGATGTATTTCATGTTTCATTGTTTTGTTAAAGACATGTGGCATAGCTTAGGGGCTTGTCAAGTACTAACTTATGAAAATACATCTTGATTTGGTATCAGTAGCAATGGCGACAGATCTAAGCCCAATTGGCCTAATGCTATATTAACTTCGGATAGGTGAAAGCCTAGCCCACGGGCCTGAAATTTTGGCCCAATACCCTACCCAAGGCACCATGACATTCTCCCAAGGGTAAAAAATTTGGGTTTACGGACACATCGGCATCTCGGCCGATATCTCGGTATCTCAGATATCGGCCGATATCTCTCTCTCTTAATTTTTTTTTTTTTAAATCTCGGCCATATCAACCGATATTCTCTAGTTCGGCGTATCGGCCGAGATATCTCGGTGTTAAAAAATCCAAGATATCGTATCGACCGAGATTTATACTCTGCATTCTCTATACAGATTGGTGATGTAACCAGGCTAGGGTTTTAGAGGGATGCCGACAGAGGTCCGTTTTTAGCACATATATCAATTGGGCCTGAATACATGGTTGATATCCGAACACTAGGCTTGTAAAAATTAAGACAACCCAACAATATTTAAAATTAATAACAGAAAGTAGTGTATAAATACCGGTTGGTCGGACGGAAATCATCAAAAGCTAGGATTAAGCCCGGACTAATATTGCTATAAGTATCGGGGTGGTTGATCTGATGGACCAATACAATAGTTTATCAATCAATTATCATCGTCATCATCATCAAAATTAAAATCCCATCAATCGAGAAAGGTGATATGTTTCAGATTTTCATTTTTATTCCAAAGAAATACAAACAGGCGATCATTTTAATCAATGACAATTAGCTATTGGTGAATTTTGATTTTCTGCATGCCCCATTACAGAATTGAGATCTAGTAAATAGGGTTTATCAAATATATAAGAAACATAACTTCAATATAGCCATTGTATCTAGTGTCTGCTACAGAGATAGGTTTTGGTATAATTCTTGAAAGTGAGTGAGTTGGTTTTCATAGATTAATAACCATTTAAGTAAAACTATTAAACCGGCCAGAGGCATAAATCAATACCATAATATGTCTAACTTGGTTGTGATATTAATTATGATTGTGTATAATGAATGACACTGAGAGTTTTGTAAAGCCGAGTCTAACACAAGCTTTGGGATCAATGCACCCAAGTTTAAAAGCCCTGTATGGGTCCATTTAAAGGTGGATTTAAATACTGAAATTACAAGCTTTGGCAGAGTTGTATTCAGCATAATATTTACCCATCATTAAAAAAAAAAAAAGGAGTTTTATTGAGCATCATCAATATAGCCATTAATCCTAACTATCTGATTGAGATCTTTAGTTAATTACTCAAGCTCCAGAAAGAAAGCAGTAGGCAAATCTTTTGATATTTTTATTTCAGTTTCTAACCGTTAGGATTGGGTATCCAGCCCAAAAGATTAGTATGATAGGTGGAGTGATCCAAGTTTTATATAAGTTATAGATCTCCCCCTTCACAACCAATGTGTGACTTGTTTGCTGCCCAACAACCCCCCACGAATAAGGCTCTACGGCGGATAGAACGTCGCCAACCATTCTGGTTAGCTAGGGGATCTCCTGAGTCTACATGTATTGGCTTGGGGATATAGCTTTGATACCACTTGTTAGGACTGAATATACAGCATAAAATATTTGCCTGATAGTTGGAGTGACCCAAGTGTCATATTAGTTCATAGATCTCTCCTTTTACCACTAATATGGGACTTGTTCGCTGACCAACACTGACCATATCAGAAATTCGACAAGCCTAAGTTAAGTATTTAGGATTGTCTTATCTTTAAATTTATGTAGCTTTTTTTCTTTTCGAGTTTAGTTTAGTTAAGTTTTTTTTTCTCTTATTCTTTGTATTTGTACCTCTGATGCTTTTTTTATATTAATATAGTTGCCATTTCAAAAAAAAAAAAATATCCTAACTATGAGAGGTTGAATTTCTTATTTGAACTTCGATTTTAAATTTGTCACCCATAGAAGCTTGGATTCAACCTCAACCCTCCAACCCAACAAAAATAGACCAAACCCAACTCAACTCAGGTGAGACTGGTATAAACCAACCCGAACTTGGGTTTTCTCATGACTTGTATTTACTAGTCTACGTCTTTACGTCGGCCCTACATGCCTCTTCCGTCTTTAGTTTGCTAATGCCTTCTTCCTTCATTCATTTGTGTTGCCTCCGCTTGCTGAAAAACGGAGTCATCGCGCGGACTAACGCGCTACGGCCTACCCTTACAACATAGGGCTGCGCGTTGCGGCTCCCTTTTGGTTAGGGTCGCCTACACTTGCTGCCTACGTTTGCTCCTCCGCTTGTTGCTAGCGCGCAACGGCTTTTCAGCCGTTGCTTGCTGCTTGCTGGCTAGCGCGAGCGCCCTATCACGTAAGGCGCGCTACGGCTTTTCAGCCTACACTTGCTGCGAGGACAGGTTGGTTCGAGGACCCGTTGGTCAAAGGAAAGGGGAGGTCCAGATTCCGGGACGGAGCCGTATGACGCGAGAGTGTCACGTACGGTTCCTTTGAGCTGGGCTGTATGCAGGGCCAGCTCAACCCCATGGTAAAAAAGGCAACTGCCTTAGGCCCCGGTTGTAAGAAGGCCCAATTTTTTAGTTATAGCCACATAGTGTATTATGGCAAAACCCTTTTTTTAATTACTGTATAGTGACATTACCCCAAAACCCTAAAAGTCCTAACGCTTACAATAAAAACCGCTCCTCACCCTCACCAAAAACCCAAACTCTCTTTTTTTATAAGTTTTGGATAATGGGGTGTTTGGAAAACATGATTTTACAAAAATACCATGCTTTTTTATTTTTGGAATCTTGAATACTTATTTTATACAATAGAACCACTGTTATGGCATTTATTGTGAGTCTTTTTCTTTGCTGTGTTGAATTAATTAAAACTTATTCTCATGCCAATAAATTTTTATCTAATAATATATTTCCTCTCTACAGATCATGCTGCGACGTTTAATTTAGAGATCTTGGTGAATTGATAGAATAATAGAGGATATTGCAACCATTCATCAATTCTCTTATTTTCACATTATCAAGTTCTATTATTCTTTGATCTTTCAATTTTAGTTCTTTCTAATCTTTAATCTTAAAAGTTTGTCTTATATATAATTGTCTTTTATCATAAACATGTCTACTAGAAAATAAGAGCAATTTTGCATCTCAAAAGGCAATAAAAATAGAGTTTAGATTTTTTTTTTTCATATATAATTGAAATTTTAATTAAATATTACTTATAATAATATGTTAAATACCAAAAATGCCCCATTTAGATTTTTTTTACCTTTAAACCTCAATTTGTGTCGAGCCGGCTCTAGCTGTACAGGCCCTTACCAAAGTTTTTGGATTTGAGCTGGCCTCACTCCAACTCGAGCACACCCTCAATCAAGGTTGTTCGATTAAATTGTGAATGCTTAATTGCTAAAACTTTCTATTTAGCACAATCTCTATCTAGACAAAAATATCGAAACCAAATAAAATTAGAAACTAATCACCAAATGAATTGTAATCAATATGGGCACTCAAACAAACTAAACTCTTGACACACCCAAAAATAAGAAAATTCCGAGAACACAAACCAAACACACCACAACCGTTGGTTTTATGATCACCTTCAAGTGTCAGTTACCAACACCTTTATGTTGAGAAAATAATGCCATCTCTTTTGCTAACAATTAACAAATCCTTCATTCACAGACACTAAAGGCTCCATTTCAGTTTCTGTCTTTCCTTTTCTTTGGAATTTCGACCAAAACCCCTCTGTACTCTCTACTACTTATACACAAACCCATCAACCCATGTTGAGAAGAAAACCAAGCAAAGAGGCTAAAACAAGCAAAACCACAAAGTGGGTCATGGACATGAAGATGGCAGATGAAGAATCTCAGAGACGGCAGCCGCTTTTAGAACCGGCCCCTGGCCCGGTCGAAAAAGCTAAAAAAACTCTGATACAGAAAACCATGAAGAAGACATTCAAGACGTCGGGACATCTGGCTAACCTTCTACCGACGGGGTCAGTGCTAACATTTCAGTTTTTTTCACCAATCTTCTCCAATCAAGGAAAGTGCAATGGCGGAGACCAGGTTTTGACGTCGGCTCTGATTGCTCTGTGTGGGGTGTTGTGCTCTGTTTTGTGTTTTACAGACAGCTTCAGAGACAGCAAAGGGAAGGTTAGATATGGACTAGCAACTATTAAAGGGTTGTGGGTCATAGATAGTCCTGTGCCTGTAAAATTTTCGCCGGAGGAGGCTGCAAGATATAGACTGAAGTTCATTGATTTTGTCCATGCGTTCATGTCAATGTTCGTTTTCGCTGCAGTTGTGTTGTTTGATCAAAATGTGGTGAACTGCTTCTGCCCAGCGCCAACGGAGAGGACCAATGAGTTGCTCAAGTCAATTCCTATTGGGATTGGAATTGGGTGCAGTATGCTGTTTGCGATTTTCCCTTCCAAACGCAATGGAGTTGGATTTCCTCTTTCTTCTCGTTAATGTTTCTGCTCTCTCTGTCTCTCTCCAAATTACCTTCTTTCCAAGATTCAGGTAAGTATACAAAGACCTGAATCCTGTTTGGGAGTGGATTATTATTTGTTCCTCTTCTCCAAAGAAAAGGAGAAGACTATAACCAACATGTATTATGTCATCTCTGCAAGGCTGCAAACCGAAGAAAATTATTAATGGAGACATCTTAAAATGAGATTTTATTCTGCATTCTTTATGGTTTTCACGTTTATACATGTCTTTCAAGTTTCAACCTCGTACACAATGTTCTCCATCTATTAAATCCCCACTCGATTTGACCCAGTTCTGAGTTATTTCTTCCATTGAATTAGTGCATGAATGTAATTGAAATTTGAAACTGAATTTGACCTTTGTTTTAAGTTATATCTATTTTAGATAAATGCAAGTGATAAATAGAGTATTTTTTTATCAATCGAATTGTCCAGACCTCTTAGGACACCCTACTAATCCTCGAAGCATGTGCAAAGGCTTCCTATCCACACACCCTCTATAACTTCACTGAGAGTAGTCCTTTGGGATGAGGTGTGAATCAAGTTGAGTTGAGAGTTTATTCATTCATATTAAGTTTAATTTAGCATTTTTTACTCAAGTCATTTGATCTCTCTTCTAACTTATTTATAATTCAAGTCATTTTTAATTCAAACCAATCAATTAAGGTCGGGTTAAATTGGGTTACCGATCAACTCATATAATTAAGTAGCCAATTGAGTCAATGTACGTAACATCTATAAAATCAAGTCTTCCTTATCAAAATATAATCACTTAAAAGAGTTAAATACTCCCTCTGTCCCAATTTAATTATCTTATATGGATTTTAGAATTGTTCTAAAATAATTATCTTATTTATATTGGAGTAGCATAAAATATATTGAAAATTGATTAGATCACGTAGAGTGCTGGCCTTATGTAGAGAGTTTCTTACAAAATACAAATATTTCAAATGAGACAAATAAAATGGGACGAAGAGAGTATAAATGAGATAATTCGAGTGAGTTGAGTTATGAAAAGCATGACCCTAGTCCAACCAAATTAAAAAATGGATTAAGTTTTTTCGGGGCCAGTTCTGTTTGAGTTATCCTTAGAATATCTATTCACCTTCCCATCCAGTAAATTCTCATTGAAATCTAATATTGAAAATTGGGATGGACCATTTCTCCTGAACCTAGAAAGAAATTCTCCATGGATCACCTCCCCTGAAAACAGTGATATGGTCTGCCACAAAATTTAATTGATCTCATCATGTTAATCTTATTCTAAACCGATATGCAAAACATAATGAGTATAATTTACCATTGAAGTAGTAGCTCTTTACAGAAACATTCGAGGTAGGGGAAGAGAAAGAGACGGGGATCGCTACATGTGAAGTAAATCAGCCATTTTCATGTTTTATAAATACATAGCTTAATAAATATGGCGGTATTTTCATTTAATATTTAAAATATATTCGCACTGTATCATGGAAAGAAGTCGTCTTCTTATATTTTTTTAAAAGATATTTCAAATTGACATGAAATATGTTTATTATATTTATAACATCTAAATCATGAATCATTCAACAATCTTAACTCTTATCTTTTTTATTTTTCATATTATATAAATACATAGTTTATATATATATATTTTCAAGGTAATGAACATGGTTCTAATTTCTAAACATTGAGCATTTAGAAAAAGATAAAGAGATGAAAATTTTGTAGATATTTTATTATGTTTATTTTAACCTAACATATATTGTAAATAAAACCTTCTTTTAAAAAATGAAATTTTAAAATTAGTTTTCTTCTAAAAGTTTGATCACAACATAATCAAATTGAAAACAAAGATTTTAAATATTTGTTTTAGTTTAAAATATTTTATAAAAATGTAAAAAGTATGAATACGTTAAATTTTTACAATAATTTAGCTTTTTTTTTTTTTGTCATTGAATCATTCAAATAGGATATATCACTGCCATACATATGTGCCCTTGACTTTATGACATATCTACTTTTTATAGATGAATTTTTACTAAAGTTTTCAAGAAAATAAATCAAATTTTATAGTAATTATTATTTTTTTTACTTTTTAATGAATGGCAAATGGCTAATTATGAAGTTAAGTTTGAATCATCTATCATTAGTGGTCCACCTGCAGGGTCATACAATGCCAGCAAACTTCCAAATCTCTACAAATTCCACTACTTCGATATATCGGTAGATACCGAATTTCAAACTGCTGAATCAGGCCTACAATCTCACGTTTCAGATCCATTGACACTGTTGTACATAAGAATTTGATAATGGGAAGTGTCTCCTAAAATTGCACAGGTTTTGAAAGAGTGACTGAAATAGTTAAATACCCAATTAGTTATGCTTAATTAGGCTAATCAAATTTTATTCAAGTTTATCTATAATCATGGTTGGTCATACTTCTGATTTTTGACATACAAGAACATTGTAGTCACTGTTATCATCATTATTTATTATAAATTACATCATTTATCTATAAATGGTTAATATAAGTCGTCCTCACAATTGATTGGCCTATTGAATTTGGGTTATTCACCATTTTCTTCCGCAGCCCTTCATTTGATAGCGGCAAATGGTTAGGCCATTTACTCAAAGGTGAGCAATTTTCACACGAGCATTTTATGTTTAATGATACTGGTTTTACTGTATTCTCGATTTTACCTTTCTATTCAACACTCAATTTGACAAGCTGATTTTTACTTTTTATGTGAAGTTCGGCTAGTCGATTTACAATTTCAGTAAGCCAATTTGCACTTTTAAAGAATTTCAATGAGTCGATTTGTACTGTTCATAAATTTTGACGAGTCAATTTACAATTTTACTGAACCGATTTACATTTGTTCATGAATTTTAGAAAAGTAATTTACACTGTTCATAAATTTTGACGAACCAATTATTTTTACCATTCTTTTTCTTCAATATAACAGTGAAAGAATAAAATTAAAAATAAAATAAAATACATATTGCTAAATAAAAAATAATGATGGGAGGATTGCGGGCCTTAGTCAAAATGGGTGGCGCTCACGACTTGGACGTCAGACTTTGGCATTCATTGGTTTCCTAGTGGAACAGCTGGTACACCATAAGCAGTCATTTTTGTGCTTGATTTAGGAGTGCTAGGATGTGACTTGACAAGACCAATGCTTGCAAGGGCAACAACCGGTTGAGTTGGGTCCAACCCAACCCGAACACTTATGCTTGAGTTGGGTCTAATACGATGGAAATACAATTTTTTTTATACGTTTTGATTTATCCAAATATATCATTTTATAATTATTTTCACCTCTCACTCTATCATCTCAAAAGCAATAATTTTTGCGCTTGATTTAAAAGTGCTAGGATGTGGCTTGACAAGACCAGTGCTTGCAAGGGCAACAACCGGTTGAGTTGGGTACAACCCAACTGTCCACTTATGCTTGAAC
Source organism: Chimonanthus salicifolius (assembly GCA_013350335.1). Classification (NCBI taxonomy): domain Eukaryota; kingdom Viridiplantae; phylum Streptophyta; class Magnoliopsida; order Laurales; family Calycanthaceae; genus Chimonanthus; species Chimonanthus salicifolius. The sequence goes on from CM023536.1 coordinate 48,613,246, forward strand.
TAATTGAAAAATAAAATAAAAAATAAACAAATTTAAGTTAATCTAAAGTCTAAACACATTTAGCATTCTGCATTTGATCCAATCTAACTAAAAGTTGTAAAATTGGTGTAGCACAACTGATCCTTAGGAAATAGGAGGTGCCAAGTTCGAGTTCTTTCAACTTAATCTGGTGTACTCTAAGGACAGTTGTACCATCAGTGAGAGTTTTTCATTGGATTTTCTATAGTTTACCACACGTAGATTAAAAAAAAAAAGAGTTATAAAATTGTGTCATGAAAATTAGACTAAATATGCGTTGAAATAAAAGAGACCGCAAGTAAAAGGTTAGTCAAGATAATTAGATCGAATGATTGGATTTATTTTTTTTTTTAAATAAAGGTATTCAGATTTGTCACTTAACTAATCTTTAGAGTATGGATAAATCTTTCAATTGTAATATACTGAATATAAAATAATAGAAAGTAATCTTTTTTGTATTGAAAAGAACTTGATCTAAAGACTTTCTATAAATAAAAGTGAATTTTGATCATTAAACTAATTTATGAGAATTTGATTGAACTTAAATTTAATGTAAAATTGAAAAAAAAAAAAAAAATTATGTCCAAAAGACATGGAAGTAATGGAACCATGTGATTCGGCTTCAAAAAGCAAATAGAAAAGGTGATGGAGACTGATCTAAAGAAGGCGCAAGAAATCTTAGAAGCAAATGTATCTTGTCCATTATCATTTAAGGAGATGTCGATGAAGAACAACCCAACAGGTGGAAGATGATTGGGACCACGGAGAATGGTTCGGCATTTAGACACTGTGAAAATTTGTTAAAATACACTCACTGAATTTCAGATTTTGAATGAAAATTATAATTCTGTCTTTCTGTATGGAATTGACCGATTAAATAGATAATTCATTTTTACTTTGATTGATCGATCTTTTCTGCGTAGAATCGTGCGATTGATTCTATGAGATCGTGCAATTGATCCCTCGAACACGAACGGAAGATGCTAGATGGAGAAATCGACCGATTAAACATGCGATTGATTCTCTTTATTTACGTGAACATAAGCATCTGGAGAAATCGACCGATTGATAAAACGTGCCATTGATCTGTTTATTTACGCTACAATAACTATATTATTTAAATAATAAAATTTTCTTTAAAATTTTAAAGTTATTTTTTAAGCACTGTGCATTTTCAAAATTTCTCAAATTGAATATCCAGACTAATTACGATAACTTCATAAAAACACTTTAAAACTTCAAGGTCTTTTGACACTTCTAAATGCTTAAAACAGAGTATTTTACAAATAAGGATATCCCTCGGCTGTGCCGAAAACACATTTGGGAGTGTCAAAAGACCTTGAAGTTTTAAAGTATTTTTATCAGGTTATCGTAATTAGTCCAGATATTCAATTTGAGAAATTTTGAAAATACACAGTGCTTAAAAAATAACGTTGAAGTTTTATATTTTTTAACCACTGTGTATTTTCAAAATTTCTTAAATTGAATACCTGTACTAATTACAATAACCTGATAAAAATACTTTAACACTTCAAGATCTTTTGACACTCCCAAATATGTTTTCGGTACAGCCGAGCGATACCCTTATTTGTAAAACACTCTGTTTTAAGCATTTGGGAGTGTCAAAAGATCTTAAAGTCTTAAAGTATTTTTATCAGGTTATCGTAATTAGTTCAGATATTCAATTTGAGAATTTTTGAAAATACACAGTGCTTAAAAATTACTTTAAAGTTTGAAAGAAAATTTTATTATTTAAATAACGTAGTTACTATAGCATAAATAAACAGAATCAATCACACATTTTAAAGCATCAATCGGTCGATTTCTCTAGCTGCTCGTATTCGCGTAAATAAACAGAATGTATATGTTTCAATCAGTCGATTTCTCCAGCTAGCATCTTCCGTTCGTATTCGAGGGATCAATCGCACGATCCAATGGAATCAATCGCACGATTCTACGTTCGAGGGATCGATCGATCGAAGTGAAAATGAACTATCTGTTCAATCGGTCGATTCCATGCAGAAGGGCAGAATCGTAATTTATACTCAAAATCTTAAATTTGGTGTCTGGTAACGGATTTCCCCGGTGTCTAAATGCCAAGCCATGGAGAATTCCTATCAAGAACCAAACACAAAAGAAGAATATAATTGAATTCAATCTAACAATTCTCCTCACATTACACTACATTAGACAGGGAAAACTCTTAAGAGGCCCAAAAGGGGATGGAGACTTAACTCTAAATTTTTAATTGAAAAAGGGTAAATATTATCACACGGGAATTCAAATTGTTCTCTTTTTTTAAATTTTCGTTTTATCCTTTCACTTTTTGTGATAGTTGGAAGGGTAAAATGATAATTTAAAAAATATATATATATTTGAATTCCTGTATGAGATTGAAAAAATTGTCCCGTATGAGAATGTGTACCGATTGAAAAATTTATTTAGCCTTTTTATTAATACATTCACGACTTTATCTTACACTGTAACCTTCCACTGGCTTGGAAGAAGCATGACCCTGATAATTCTCTAAATTCAAATGCTACATTGAATATAGTTAATATAATTCCTTTATTGAAGCTTTAATAAGCCTTAATGAAGGCACTGAAATTAATTTATGGACACGCTTGAACTTCGTTGCTGCGAACTGAGATGCCTTGACTTTATTGAGATAGAGTTTTGAAAATGGGTGTCCATCTTAATACGGACATAGTCTTTTATCACACATGGATTTTTGTGAAGTTCCAATTTTACCCCTCTTTGTCCGTTTGGAAAAAATAAAAATTCAGACATTCAGAAATCGGTGCACTGGTTCAGTGAACTCTTCTCCTCTTCTCTCTTCCACTCACTTTAAATCGGTACACCGGTTCAGTAAACTCTTTTCCTCTTCTCTCTTCCACTTACTTTAAATCGGTGCAACGCTACGTTGAACTAAAAGTTTGATTTTTTTTTTTTTTTTTCCGTACGGATTGATGGAGATAAAATAGGAAGTCTGAAAAACCCGTGTCTCTTAAAAGAGTTATCCCGTATTAAGGTAGACACCCTTCAAAATTTGGAAAACTACATACGCAATAAATATGAGATAGAAGTTTTGCTTGACTTGATATAAAATCTAAATGATGATCTTGATCATTTCTTCATATATAAATATTAATTCGATCCAATTAAAGATGGATTAAGAAGAAATAGAGGAAAATTTTATAGATATTTTTACAAAATTTAATAGATCATCCTTTATTTGACTGGTATACTAAAAGATGTTCATATGAGGAACAAGAAAGGATAAAGCAATCTTGGTATAATCAAATATAGAATAAAAAAGAAATATACAATTTTTCGAATGGATGAAAGAGAAATATAGAAAAAGATAAGGCAATAAACAATGACTAAAAAATAACGAGAGAGTTAAAAAGAAAGAATTATGGCACAAAGCTAGTTGTGGTTATTTATTTCCATATATATAAATTGCTGCCATTAATTTTTATGAATTTATTGAGCCATTAATTTCCTTTTGAAGAGTCTTTTGGGCTAAAAATTAGTTAAATGAAAGTTCTAATTGAGAAAATTCAATTATATGGCCCATATTCTAGAAGACAATAAGAGTACTAAGATTGTATAGATTGCATGGATTTTTTTTTCAGATATGTGTACACTATAGAGAGATTTTCTCTTTCTTTTCTTTCTCTACAAGAATATCCTAAATTAACATGCTTAAGGTTAACTTGATTTTTGAACTTGATTTTAGATTATATTTGTGATTAATTGTCCAATAATAAGCAACAATAATATATATATATGCATGCTACTTAAAGTTACCACAAGATGGATGCAAGACCCTTGTTTATTTTTTATTTTTTATTTTTATGTTGTATCATACATTATAAATAAGAGGGCTTCAATATCTATAGAAAGATATGATTTTATTGGTGAATAAGAGTGTAATATATTGTCATCTACCTTTTAAAGTTGCACCACAAGATGGATATATGATCCTAGCTTGTAGGATTTGGATATTTTTTTTTTTTTTTACTTTTTTCATGTTATATTAAAACATTATGAATATGAAGGCTTGTATGTCTATAGAAAGATATGGGTTAGTAATTTTTATTTTCAAGTGAATTTTCCTCCTTTAAGGTGAGTGAAATTTTATTTTATTTTATGAATTCTTATTTATTTAAATTCTATAAACTTGTTTATGTGAATGTATTTCCAAGTTCACTCTGATTGGATTTGTAAAGAGGTGTTATATAAATTCTTCGAAGTTTGATTACTTTAATTTATTTTTTAGTACTTAAAATTTTGTATCTTTTAAAAATAGTGAAATGATAATTTGCTCACTAGTGAATCACTTGGACACCTTTTGAGTGGTGATGGCTTGTTGGAAAAATCTCTCTTTACTTCTTTAGTGTATGGCCAACCGAAAAATACCTTAATCAAATTATCAAGCCATATTTTTTAAGGTCACACAAATTTAGTGATTAAAAAAATATTTTAAAGTGATTAGATTTTGAGCTTATAAAAATATAATTTCATTAATCAAATCAAATTAGATTCTTGTAGATTAATGTTAAAAGTAAAGCTTTTTAACAAAGTCATAATTTATTTTGAATGGTGGGCCCAGGCATAATAATCTCGGTTTTGAAAACCTTGATATCTTGGCCGATACGATATGTATCAGCCAATATTTATAATATCGACCGATATTCGATATATATCGCCGATATCAGCCGGTATTAGTCATTTTTGTAAAAAAAGAAAAATAGGAGAGATAAATTTATCAGCCGACATTGAGATTTTTACCCCTGGTGGGCCCTGCATCTAGATGCATTGGCAATATATTTTTTTTTTTGAGCAGTCAAGAGAAAAAATTCATTAAGAAAAACTTAAAGTTTAAATACAAAAAAATGGTCTAAAAGTATTAGACCATATGGGAGAAGGAGAAGAAGAAGGGGAAGGACAAAAAGAGGAACATAATACAAAGCATTATATAAAGAACACGCCCTCTCAGTGGTTGTCAACTCCTAGTGTGGCAAAATAATCTGTCATTCCATTAACTCATCGTCGGACTTGAGTAAAAGATACTCCCAACTCACTGGCCAACAGTCTTACCGCCCTGATTGCTTGCATTGGCAATAATATACTTCTCACAAATATGTAGTAATTGATTCAATCTAAGTGATTTAAGAAACCACTAATAACACTCAAATAAGATCAACTTATCTAATTTAGCATGTATCAGTGACAAATTCTACCTTTTTTTTTTGAATTTACGTGTGGAAAACTTAGATACGGTTCTATTAAAACCTCTACTGGTGAACCTACTACCCCTAGGACACACGAAGATTAGGATATGAGAGCTCAAACCCGTAACATCCTACTTTCTATTATAATCTAAAGAGATTTATGATGAAAAAGAACATATAAGTTGAGTTTTAAATATTCTTCGATATCAATATTTTGATCTTTGGGATGGGGCTGAAGATGTTTTAAAACTCATCATCATTATCATATTTTATCTATTTGGAGTAAGTTTTATGAATTTTTTTTTCTTCAATTGTTCTAATAATTATTTTGGCTCATTTCAAGCCAAATACTTTTTATTTTTCAAAGAATTATAAAATGAAAATTTGAAAATATGGTTGCATATTTTGGGCCATGTTGGTTGTTGCCAAAATTATGAAAAGATTTAATATTTACTAATGTTTTGTTTAGATAATGCTTTGATAGAAATACTAAACTTAAAATTACAACCTATTTAAAACTGTACGGAAGACAAACCTTCCACTTTTTAAATAATTCTTAGACAAAGTGTGTGTCTCATACTAAATTCAAAGTCATGAATCATATCTCCTAACAATTAAAATAAATAAAGAAACTTCCTAAATACAAGATAAGATATTAAATAATCAATCAAGTATTAGAATATCGCGCAGTTGCATGCAGGCAACGTTATGCACGTTACCCACTCATACTTAATTCTCGTACAGAAATTAAATGCTTTTAAATTAATATTGGCAAGCTATGCAATTTTAATATGAGGATTCCTTTAGACGGCCAAGATAGCATCTGCCATTTTATTACTTCGTCGTTTCTCAAGGAAACTAATTAATAGACAACATGAAATTTAGTATGGTATAGATGTTTATGTTATTTGCATTCAATATCTTATTTTAATGGAGAATCAATGAGATATTGTCTTGTGAGGAAAACCTCATTTTCTTCAATAAAGTTTCTCATTTTTTATTTTATAGAAAATGAATTTAAAAAAAATATATAAAATATTTTATATTCTACGAATTTGAGAAAGGACCCTTAATTCATAAATAAATTGATAAATGTCTTTTATTTGTTCATCACTCTTTTCAATTAGAGAAATAGCAACCACCCTCTTAAAGTTGCTCACACAATCTCAAGTATGATTATTACTTGCATTCTATGTTTTTGAATTTCACTGATACATAGTATATCGGCTGAATACGTATCAACTGTAATCAGGAGTTTAAATCTCAGTTTGAAATGATAACTCTTTTTTTTTTTCTGTAATATTGACTGTTTTTTTTTTTTACTTTTTTTGAATTAAAAAAATGAAAAACAAGCTCTTTTATTTTAAAAAAAAATCTGAAAATAAAAAAAAGGCAAATATCGGTCGATATTAACACGATATCGACCGGACCCACACACGATTTTGATTTTTTATTTTTTTTGAAAAATGGCTGACATTGTTTCCCTTACTGTAGTACATCGGTGTTTTGCAACTGGAGTCCAGGAAAGTGATGGACGAATGATTGACCCATTATTTTTAGTATTATTAGGAGTTATAATTTTTTTTCAAAGTTTTAACTTAATTAGTCAGTCTTGATAAAAGAAATTCTGGTCAGATAGACATTTTAACCTAATCAGGAAGTGAATCAAGATTAATAGACTAATTTAAAAATTATATCATGATTGAAGGAACTGTTACTCTTCGTTTGAGATAAAACTGAAGTGAGTCAACGCAACATGACATGAACCCATTCAGATCTTTTCAAATTTCGGCTGGAAATTCTTACCATTTTAATAATGGACACAGTTCAATTTGACACAACCAATAAGGATATAGACTAGAGATTGAATTGATTGAGCCCATTGGTAACCATTCATTTGATTTGAATGCCCATTCCAAGAAATTTTCATGTTTGACATTTGTACCTGCCGAATGGTAAAATTAAAAATCTTCACACCCGAGGATAGTCTCACACTCTCACATGCAGTAGACAATGATCTAGCAAATGGACTAAAAGCAAATTATAAACTTTAGTTCACAGATAAAATATAATATTTTTCATCCATTCACTGTCGACTAAACGAGTCTCACATTTCTACTGACAGCATCACTTAATAATTAATTATTATTAATTAATATTCTATTTGTTAGAGATTTCATTAATACGTTAAGAGTAGAAGATTAATTTCTTTAAACTTCTTCTATCTTAGATTGATTGGCCCGTATCTCAAGTTACACGTATCAAACTTAACTAGAGCTGCAACTTGGGTCGGGTCTCATGACAAAACCAGATAAATCATGCGGGTCAGGTCGAGAATACAAAAATCCGCACGGAATTCAGGTCGGGTCGGGTTGAAGATTTTACAAGTTAACTCGACGTAGATAAAATAGGTTTAAAATACGGATCAGGTCAGAATTTGAGTTGATTTGTGTTAGAATTTGAGTCGGGTCAAGTCGAGAATTTCAGGTTGAGAATTCGGGTCGGGTCAAGTTGCATTTCATAAATATTAACTCGAGTCGAATCGAATTTTTTGAAATCCGATCCGACCCGATCCGAGTTGCAACCAGGGCCGTCTCAATACAAGTTGAGGTCTAAAGCAAAAAATTTAAATGGAGCTTCTTGATATTTAATATATTATTATATGTAATATTTAATTAAAATTTTAATTATATATAATAAAAAATCATCTAAAATCTAATTTTCTTGCTTTTTGATATGCAAAATTAATAATTATACACTTTGTTGTTTCATTTTATTTTAATAAGAGAGTCCGAAGGATGCAACAAGTTGTAGGATCGAAGGTGGGTCATCTCTTAGGCGAGCTTGAACTATTCTTGGCAACCAGACAATCAATGATAGGCCTGGAACTATTGGGCCTGATATTATATTGAGAAGAGAAGAGAAAGAGCATAGGAAGGAGAATAAAGAAGAGAGGAAAAGGAGCAAAAGATTATAGAGGAACAATAGACTTTGGTTGTATTCTTCAATGATGTTGGACATCCCACATACTACATTGCCATGCTTGTTCAGAAAGAGAAAGAGCGGAGGAAAGAGAAGAAGGAAGAGAGGAAAATGAGCAAAAGATGAAGGAAGAACAATAGGATTTGGTTGTACTCTTCAATAATGTTGGACATCCCATGTACTACTACATCTTCTAAATGGGAGCCTAAAACTATTTCTTTAATTGCCTTACCCTTCAGCCGGCCCTGATTGCTACCCTAATCAAACATGTAATAAGTCATTATTGAATCTCAATCTACTTAGTGACCATTCTTACTCTAGAGTAAATAGTTATTTACAGCTTTGATTGCAACTTTCACACTGCACCAAATAGTCTACTTTTTTGAATTGCTTGTCATCAAAATTTAAACAGATCACATGATTCTTGTTGTGATACTAATTGTTCGACTATTTGAAACCCACACTCTAATAGTCTAATCTGAACTCCAGCTAGGAATAAATCTCAACGCTATTATATCCATTTTTTTCACTCTAATTTGATATGTATGTCTTTTATTATATGTTCTATATTTTAGATTTTAAAAATTTATAGTTATTCATATTTTATTATTTATTAATTTAATTTAATATAATTTATAATATAAATTGGATGGCACAAATTTAATCAAATTTAACTAAGATTAAACTTTTTTTGAACTTTATTGAATTCAATCTTTGATCGAGTGAATTTTTAAAAAACTATCTAACCAAATATTTTATAAAAGTGATTGGTACACCAATATTTTTATCCTTGATGCAATAAAAATGAGCAAAATATTCATTTTATCTATTTTTTTCCAATCCCACTTCTTTCTCTCTTTTCAGTTTGTTTGGACAAAATGAGTACTTCACTTATTTTTGGTGCACTAGAGGTTAAAATATTGGTGCACTAATTAATTTCCAATGTTTGAAGAGATAGTATTTTGGAGCTTTGGAAAAAATTGGAAATGTGGGCCCGCATTAGAGGCATATGGAATGCAGAGGTGGGTTGCTCTTGGCCATTGGTGATCCATATTTTGTAGCAGAGAAAAAGGAACCAAGCCATGAGAAGATGTGAAGGAGGAGAAAATGACAGTGGAGAGATAATGGGATTATTGGAAAAAGGAAAGCACAGAAAAAGGGAAAATAGGGGATTGGACAAGACAAGAGCTCTTTCATAGGCCAATCGTTGAGGATAAGAAGATGTCCACCCTTTCCCATTCCCACACAACCATCCAAAACTACCGACGATTCATCCATCACGACATTAATAATGGAAAATTTTGCTACTCCCCACCACTACCTCAATACCACCATTCCCATATTTTGCAATTTCATCTTAAGTAGATGACTACTTCCCCAAGCCATGGAAACTTTAATGAGCATTTGAAAAAAATAAAATAATAAAACTGTTAATTATTATCCACTGCTGGGTAGGTCAGTTGGTGACTTCTCCTGTTTGGAAAGGTGAGATCACGAGTTCGAGTTCCAGTGATTTTTATTCGAGAGGATGGATTATATGTTACTCCTATCTATAAATTTTAAGAGGACTATAGTCAATGCGTAAGTTGGGTGAGTTTGAAATTTCTCCTAATTTTTTTTAAATGTTAATTAACATAAATTTGTTATACAAATGCTATATTCTTTAATATTATTATCTATTGAATAGTTAATATTTTTTAAAAAGAATTTATTATCATCTAAATAAGAATTATTGGAGTGTCCAACTTGCATATTTAACTTCTGAATGTACGTAAACTCTTCTTGTGAAGAGAGATTTTAAGTTTGATTCACGATCAAACTTCTTTAGATCATTTTCCATAAGATTACTCACCATTACTTAAAATTTGATAGATATATGTTAAAAAGTGCGCACATACTCTAAAAGATGAAGCAGATAAAGTCTCCTGCGCATAAATTTAGATCTAAACCTCAATCCAACTTTATCTTTTCCTATATTATCTTAATTTGAGTTTCCTAGGTCCTCCGAGTCATTGTCAAACTATACAAGCTTGATTCACTATCAGACTCCTATCAAAACATAAGCCAAAAGACGGGCTCAACTTCCCCAAAGATGGGCTCAACTTGCCATTCATGAGAATTTTGTTCTCATGGCAAAGAGAATGCAAGCGCAAGTATATGAATTTGAGTAGCCGCCTGGACTACTAAATCTGACTCCAAATAAATATCCTTGGAAGTAAGGAAAATAGTTCCCTCCTCCCCGCGCGAGATAAGCCCACCTCGGCGCTGAGTGGCACTCTCCCAGACCTGGCGCAGAATAGCAAGCGCCAGTACCCTCTATCTCCGTCTCTTCCGCTAAGGTCTAAGACAGTAAAATGGAGTCTAGAGCGCTAACATGCCCCTCCACCTCATCCCTCGCCCGTCTCAAGAACCCCACAAGGGATGCCCCGCACTTCTTCTCCTTAAGATCCAACCGTTCGGTCGGAGGTGGCGGGAATCTCATCTGGGGCCGACAGCTCCGGCCAACTCTCCTCATCGAGAAATCCTCGCTTTCTAGGAATGCCGTTGCCCCCACTGCCGGGAGGAAGGAGCTGCTCCGACCGGTCTGCGCCTCCGCGTCGTCCCCAGCCGAAGGAAGCGATTCTGCTGGGTGAGGTCCGTCTCCTCTGTTCCGACTCGGTGGCCCAAAAGCCCGAGTTCCGGCTAATTTTTAACGTTTTGTTGCTGTTTTCAGGGAAGGGAAGGTCGCTCCAGTAGGGCTTCTGGAGAAGTACCCCTTCCTCATCACCGGCTTCTTCTTCTTCATGTGGTAAGTGAGCCTGCCCCGCTAAAGTGCGCAGGATGCGCGGCAAAGTCTTTTTGAAAAAACAAACGACACGACTGAGTTACAAACCACAGTAACTCACTTTTTGACTCCGGCTAACACCAGTAGTGGTGGGTTCCAGTTCCACTACTGCAAACATAATTTTAAAATTTAAATTACTATCAGTGAGTTACCCTGAGTTCCCTCAGTTCTATTCATATACTGAGTGGCTCATCGTGTTTCTAGAATTACCCAATTTATTAGAATCTTCTATTAATATTTAATACTAAGAAAATAAATAATTATTAAGAGACATTTAATTAAAAATATTCAACAAATTAAAATTGGGTCATACTAATATTTTTTTTCCTGAAATTACGACTCTATGATGCAGGTATTTCCTCAATGTCATCTTCAACATACTCAACAAGAAGATCTACAACTATTTTCCATATCCTTAGTACGTCTTCTCTCTCTTTTCAATGCTTGTATTTTCCTCAAAAATCTGGGACTACCTCACGTCCCGTGTAAGTTAGCAAAGTTGCGTTGATTTTACTTACTTGCGCTTTGGGGGTGCGCACAGTTTCGTCTCGGTTGTGCATTTGCTGGTTGGTGTGGTGTACTGTTTGGTGAGCTGGGCTGTTGGCCTGCCCAAGAGAGCTGTAAGTAAATTACTCTATTAGTACTTGACAATATGAGTACTTGACAAGTGGTGTCATTTTTGTCTTAATCTTTCACTAAATTATTAAATTATTTGGGATTATCACCATGCAATGGTGCTGTAATTGAGATTCATAAAAGAGAAGGAGCATACAAACGCCATGACGTTCGTCTTTCAGTCATTGGATATACTCATTTATTTATTTTATTATGTTTCATATTATTTTAAATATTAATCAGGGCAACGAGTTACTTTTCGTAGGGTTATCAAATTTAATTTTAATCTTTAATTTTTAAGATCAAAACAAAAATCAATGAATGAATAAAATATTTAATACTTACAACAATTATAGTTGAATTTAAAGTAATAAAAAAAATGTAGCGATTCTCCCACGGGAGGTTTATGTAACCGACATAGATTTTAGTATATTGTCAATTTTATCTTTCACATGAATAGTAAAATCAGCTGATGAACCTTTTATATGAACAGTAAAATTGACTCTCGCCGAAATTCGTATGAGCAATAAATCGGCTCACCAAAATTCACTTGAACAATAAAATTGGTTCATCGAAATTTTACTGTTCATGCGAATGGTCTGATTTTACTGTTCATGTGTAAAATTGGCAATAAATTAAAATCCGTGTCTAATTACACAAAATATCCATGAGTGGAAAAAACTATTAAGATTTTAAGGAATTTGAACTTATCATTGAGTCAGCCCACATAGGACCCATGCAAATAGACTGATGTAGTTTCATGATTAAAACAAAAAATGACTGCAAGAAGATGAAAAAATCAAGTATTTTTAATATTTAAAGGGGATTCTTTTGTATTTTAATTTTCATTTAAATGATGAAAATATTTTTTATTAAAATTTAATATAAAATATTGGTAGAGTGTACCATAATTCCCTCTATTTTAAATACTTTATAGTTTTTAAACTTGAAAATATAGACAACACCTTTTTAGCCCGACCATATTATTCTGATATCTGTGGCCGAGCATTCATTTCAGCCGTTGATTTTGCCAAAATATGAGACTATATGAGACACACGCATGGTGTCAATGTTTGCTATTCCTTGAAGCTTAGAGCCATGAAAACAGTTCTGCAGAAAGTTTTAGATATGATGAAGATACCATCATTATTGGGTATGAGAAAGGTTCAGGATTATTTATTAAGAAAATATGAATTTTGAAAGTCAACTTTATAAATAATTTTTTTAATCATTAATCAATTGCAAAGCACAGAAAAAAAAACAAACAACAAAAACAAAAGAATTAAATAGTGGTTCGTGTGGATGAGACAAGGGGATTGATGATTACGTGATACGAGCAATAAACTATGCAACCCATTACAATCTAAATTCTAAACTAGTAATCCATCACCTGTCAACTGTCAATGGAACCTTGCATTTTTGTCTTAATGCTAAACACGCCATGTTAAGAAATAGAAAACCTGCCGTTACTTTATTTTAGTATAAACACGTGGCTTGCCTGTGATGATGAAATGATTGAACTCAGCAGACCTGCCTAAAATAGCAAATTGGTAAATTCACTAAAGCCAGCCACGTACAACACAATTTAGGATGCATTGCATCACGTCAAGGCGGTCAAGATGTTGTGTAATTAAACCACACACAATCACAAATCAAATATATACAAGTAAGAAGAATAAAGGGATTTACGTGGTTCAGCAAAACTGTCTACGACCACAGAGCGTGATGCAATTCCACTATAAAGAAAGTCCCGAACAATACAAGGATTACCCAAACCCTTTCCTTTGTCCCCTTGCCTCACAGTCCCTCCTTCCTCTTACCCAGAGAAATCTGCACTCAGCTAATGAAACCTAAGGAGAAAGAGCCCTTATATACACGGGCATACATGTAACACAACTGGGCCTGGTGGGCCCTTCATGAACACAGGCCAGGCCCAATAAAGGCCTCCCGAGCCAAAAAACCAACACAAGAAGCGGAGTCTTGAGTTCGAATCACATTCAATCTCAATGGGCCATTCTCCATAGTTGCTTACGAGCGTGTGAAATTGAGAGGTCTTCATTTGCCCTAAGGATAGTTAGGTAAAATTCCCTTAAGATGCTTGGATATCTTGGCCATAAAAAAGAATCCAAAAAGAATCCAATTCAAGCATAAAATCATGGTAGGAAGCATTGCATGTGCTTAACTATATGATTGTCATAGTTTCCATTATTACATCGTGTTTCTAATTCTATATCTATTTCTTAATTGATGCTTTCGGAATAGAATGTATGAATATGAATGTGGGTGATTTATATTTTAATTTTTTTGGGTATTAGCCCATGGATTCGAACCTGTTGAAGCTGCTGATCCCAGTGGCAGTGTGCCATGCCTTAGGCCATGTGACAAGCAATGTATCATTTGCTGCAGTAGCCGTCTCCTTCACCCACACTATCAAAGGTTCTTACTCGTTCAACTCTGTTTTGCTTTTACCTGCAATATTTGTTAGTAATAAGAACAAGAATTGCTGTATCTTATCTCACCTAACCTAACTTACTCAAAAGCTTGTTCTTCTTTTTTGGGTTTTCAGCATTGGAACCTTTCTTCAACGCCGCTGCTTCTCAATTCATACTCGGACAACAAATACCCATCACTCTATGGTTATCTCTTGCTCCTGTTGTCCTAGGTATACACATCATACACCTCTCTCTCTTTCTCCATAGTTTTAAAACTGGTAATCTTAGTCATTATGATGATACCCAATTGGGCTCAATCTGAAAGATATCCAACCTGGATTGAGGGCCCTACTCCAGATGAAATCACAGCAGAACTGTTTCATACCCAAATGTTACAATCATATGTTATTAAATTGTTGTAATTTCCATTATACCCATTTGTTGATATTCTTGTTTAAACTGTTCGAGTGTAATACGATTGTACAATCATAGTTAATTGACTAAATAATGCACTGGAGGTTTCAGGTGTGTCCATGGCATCTCTAACTGAGCTCTCATTTAACTGGGTGGGTTTCATTAGTGCCATGATTTCCAACATTTCCTTCACTTACAGAAGCATCTATTCGAAGAAAGCAATGGTTTGTCTCTCTCTCTCTCTCTCTCTCTCTCTCTCTCTCTCTCTCTCTCAATATGTATCTATATGATGCTTAGTCCCTTGTTTATTGCAGACTGACATGGACAGCACCAATCTCTATGCTTACATTTCCATAATTGCTCTGGTTGTCTGCATCCCACCAGCACTGATTGTAAGTTGATTATTCCTTGAGCAATTGTACATCACCATACTCAGACGTACCATTCAACCATCCTTTGCTTTTAGAAAATAAAATTGATGACATGATTTAGACCTAAAATCTTTAGGTTGTTGACATAAACACTACCAAATGTGCTACAAGCTTGTCATGAATTGAGACAAACAATTGAGAGGTTGCTGAGGGCATGTCTAGTTAAACGCTAACTAGATAGTGGAGTTGGCTCATGAACTTAGTTTCAGTTTTACTGTAATGGTTTGCAAAACATACAATGTGCACACAACTTCTGTTAAAAACAGGGAAGGCGTATTAAATACATAAATGCACTGCAGTCATCTCATCTTATTGAATGGAAAATGTTCTTGTCACAAATACTGTAAGGATCTTCTTTCTAACAAACGTATCATCGCTAGCCCTACCTCAAATTGCTGCTTTTTTTTACTATCTTCGCAAACATCTGCTGCTTAAGTTTTTAAGTCCACAATCCAGAATTGCTCGTTATCACTGGTTATTATGTAATAATCACTCAAGTGATAATCACTTTTAACTGATATCACTGGTTATTATGTACTGCCTTTTGTAATGAACATCACTCTCTGCTGAATATCCCAAATACCATCCTATTTTGTAGATCGAAGGACCTCAGTTATTGCAGTCTGGCTTCAAGGATGCAATTGCTAAAGTTGGGCTGACAAAGTTCATCACTGATCTATTTTGGGTGGGAATGTTTTATCACCTTTACAACCAGGTATGCATTCTGATTCCTTGTAACTGCAGTATGCCTATTGACATGCTCGGTTATTTGATGATGATGATGATGATGTTGTTGTCGATGACGGATGCTCATTTCAGCTTGCAACAAACACCTTGGAAAGAGTGGCTCCTCTTACACACGCAGTGGGGAATGTATTGAAGCGTGTGTTTGTGATTGGTTTCTCCATTATAGTATTTGGTAATGTGTTAACTCTAGTTATTTCTTTTTCTATGTAATGACTCTGATTGGCGTTCTCCCAGTTTTTTTTACCACCCTATGCACCTGCAGGTAACAAGATCTCTACACAGACTGGCATTGGGACATGCATTGCCATTGCCGGAGTTGCCATTTATTCATACATCAAGGCTAAGATGGAAGAGGAGAAACGAGTGAGTATTCCATTTCTAACCATTCAATATGAATCTTTGTTGGACTCGTATACATAGATCTTTTGATCCATAGCCATAGGCCCATCCACCCTTGTCTCAACATGTTCAGCAGACTGAAATGTGTTTTTGCATTGCTTGCAGCAACTGAAATCGGCATAAAGACGTTGCGGCATGCTTTCAGAATATGAACTTGGGATTGAAGTTTTAGATGTTGTTCGTGCTGTAATGAAAATGAATTGGAGATTCTATTCAAACACTGAATTGCTCAACTTTTTTTTTCATCTCTGCATAAAAGAAAAGTATTTTCTGATTTGCAGCTATTATACCATGTTGACTGTAAATAACGCCTGCCTGAGGCTTTACTGAACACTCAGATTGCACTGAGTATATTATGTACCAAGAGTGAGGGGGGTATTTGGCAAACTGAATTCCACATTGCATGCATCATAAACTATTTCGATCCACCACTTCCGACTCAATTGATGGTCTAATCTTACCAAACATAGTATCTATAATCTATCATTCGATTTGAGACCAAACTCGATCCATATTCCATACTCACTACTCAATTAATTGACCAACCTAATCCAAAAAAAGATGGTTCCATTCTCCCTTGATGAACCATTGCATTGGGTCCACCTCTCTCTCTGTTTCCCATCCAACAACAGCTGGACTTTTCTCCTAATAAAAAGTCGGCAACAACTGAGTTTAACCTCATAGGGCAGCAAATATAAGAATTTAATTTAAAACATAATCATTCTAATATCCCAAACTAAGAAAGACTCCTTTCACCACCACTTGGTAGTTTCAGGCCAAATATTTCGGCAAGCTAGACGGAGAGAGACATGCTTTATAGTCATCAGCCCAGAAAAAAATTTCTTATAGACCTTTACAAAGTTGCATATTATACTTGGGTATTCCATCATAAACCTGTTAAATCCAAATAGAGTTCTACTGGTACAAATCATCTCCAATATGACACCTTCTCAAACTCTCTCTGATACTTGGTATTCCAACATAATCCTGTCAAATTCAAGTAGACTTATACTGGTAAATTTTATTACCAGGAGTGAGACAGTAGAGCTTTGAAAGCCAATTAGATCTTGTTCAGAATAGAATGAGAGCATTGTAGAATTCTGATAATAAAAGGGAGATGGTACACACACACTCTCTCTCTCTTGAGTAAATTTGATACATTCGGAACATTAAGCAAACAATCTAGTGCAATAATACCTCGTGGTATAGATGAAACCCATAAATAGTTCTAGAAAGGATATCAGCAACTGGCTCATTCAAAACTATGCTAAAAAATATTCATCCTTGCACTTCCGCCTGCAGCAATACATTCAATAAGCAGAGAGAATGCATAGATCAAAGTTGATCGCTTATGACCATAGACTTTAACTACATTTTTAGAAACAAAAAATATATGAAAATTCACTAAGTTACACTTTCTACCAGGACCAGATCATTCACGGTGCAAAACATTGACCAAAAACTATTCACAAGAACCATACAAGTTCTCAGAGCACCAACAGTTTCTTGATACCAGCCTTCTGTTCTGCACTTAACCTTGTAGGGAACTTAATGTTGAACTTGATTCTGAGGTTCCCCCTCCTGGAAGGATCCTTGGGTATTGGCATCCCTTCCCTAGGGACAATCTCCTCATAGTTGGGGTGGATAACAGAGTTGATGGGGATGGTCAGGGTTCTACCATCCAGGGTTGTCAAGATTGACAGTGTATCCAGTCAGAGCTTCAACAAGTGATATTTTCTGTGTGACGATCAGATCATTACCATCCCTGGTAAATACACTGTGTGGCTTCTCATCAATGACAAAGACCAGATCAGGCAGGGATGACATTTGGCTGTTCGTTCCCTTTCTCTGGAAATGTGATCTTTGTTCCCTTCTTCCAACCGGGCTTTACCTCAATCGTTAGTAATTTCCTCCACGGGCACAGTTTTCCTGAAGAAAAATATTTATCCGCAAAATATCAGCAACAATGGCATAAAGCAATCTGGGAATGAAAACAACAACATTAGGGATCTTCCACCAAAAAGATATTTCTTTACCAGCATTCTTTAGTTCTTCAAAAACACATTTAAAAGATGGGGGAAATTCTCCATTTCAGAGAACCAAGGGACTGTTAAAAAACAAAAAATTTCTTTTATATTTTTCCCTCCTTCTTTATTGGATCTCTATGATGAGGTCACAAATTAAATCCATGCCAAAGTCTTAGACACAAAGGTAATAGTTTGATTTATCTAGTTTTAATGCACCATCTCAAGCAAAAGTGAAAATGTTAAAAAAAAAATATATAAAAGCAGTGACAACTCTCACATTCCATGAAGAAAGTGTCCCTCAAGTGTTCACAGTGGGCAGGCTTCTTGAAATGGCATGCCCAACAAAGTTAATTAAAAAAGCTACATACTGGACTTCTCAAAACTAAAATAAAAAAAGCTCCAAGCTGGGAAGAAAACCCAAAAATATGGATGAAGCAGAGCAAACAGAGTGGAGAAAAAAAAAAAAGGAATGAAAAGACAACGGCCTAGGAGAGGCTGAGTGGAAAGGAGACAATATTGGGTGCTCATGAGCTAAAATGACGGATTGATAAGTAACAACAGAATACTGAAAAGAACAGAGAAAACCAAAGTTGCCTTTATACTTTGAATAGGAGCAGGGAAAAAAAAAAGTAAGAAGAGAGTTGCAATGAAAAGACATTGAATAAATTCTTAGGTAACAATCACAAGTGGACTCAGTACAGAAACAATTAGGTGTTTTCTAACACTACAATCAGGCGGCAGAGTTTGTAGTTTTCAGCCTCTTTTCCAACTGAGTGAAACGATCGCTTGACAGTCGTTTTGGGTGGAAGGCATCCAGGCTAAAAAATGAAACAAGCCCCAAACAAAGAAGACACCGAAAACCACACATAATACAACTATATGTATGAGTATTCATGCTTTCACGAAACATAGAATGTGTCTAATCCAGTTAGTCATCAATGCTGTGTCATGAGAGCATAACAAAGTAATGAAATTCTGAAGAAATAACTTGATTGATACTCATCATGTCACAAAACACGGAAATAGAAATATTCAAATGATAATGAAACCTCTTAACGTATGTCACAAATTGAAACTACATATAAGATGTAATGAAATAACCTATCTAGGAATGTACACCCAATGAGAAACCTACTAAACGATCGATATATTCATGCCATCAACCAATAAAAAGACAATCCACTAGCTAAGTGGTAGTAAATCATACAAAATAAATACGAACAGACTGCCAAAAAAAGAACCAAATAACTCTCCTCCTCTTCCTCTTCAAGCCATTTCACACACTCCTACATAAACCTACTATTACTAGAATAGAAAGTCTCCTCATAAGAGAACTGTGCTTCAGAATGACTAGCCAATCCATGTAAATCATCATACCAAAATCAACCAACACAACTTTGCAACAGTGATTTTTCAAGTCAAGACCGGTTCCACATTCTATTTCTCACATACTAACAATTTTTTAAGACTTACAATTCTCCAAATTAGGCTGTATTTGGTGAAACCAGACTATCAGAATTTGGTGAAATTCCAACTTCAGGAAGTTTGTAAATCACAATGGGGGCTTTGTACTTTGCATCTGAAAGTTCAGTGTAGTAATTCCTAAAGAAATGTCACTTTGGACCATAGACTTCTAAGTTTGTAGCTAAATTATTCTAAACCTACCAAACCTATCAAATTTTTAAAGGATTTGTCCAAATTCCAATATTAGCAGAATTTGCCACTCCCTAAAAGGTCGATGATTGGAACAGTAGTGTTTTTGATAAACTGATGAATGGCCAAGTTTTCTCACTTTTCAATGGTATCAATTTTCTAAAGAGACATTACAAGTAAAAAACGCTGGCATCACAAGGAATGGAGAAAACCAAAATCATAACTTGAACTAGAAATTAATCAATTGCAGACACGATGAGAAACAGAGAGAAAGAAATTGAGGTTAGAAAACTCACCCACTGATATCAGCAATCTCTCTAGAAATCTTCATTTTCTTAGTAGTCCCTTTATACAGCTCTTCTAGACTACACGGCAACTTATTCTCAATAGCCGGGGCCTTCCTAGTCTGATGCATCTGCGGCGCCCCCTCGCTAAAAGATCCAAACAAATCATCCCCAAACATCCCACCTGGGAACCTTGATCCCCCTCTCATGCCCCCACCAGGACCGCCCATTCCACTCCCACCAAAGGAGGGGCTAGAAAAGCCGAAGAACTCAGTAAAAATGTCATTGGCGTTTCTTGGGTTGAACCTGAACACTGTTGGCCCATCACCCGTCTGGAAGAAAGATGACCCATCACCCGTCTGGAAGAAAGATGGCCCACCAGCCCCAGGTGGTGGGACCTGCCCTTTCAGACCTTCTTCCCCGTACTGGTCATAGACTGCCCGCTTCTGTGGATCGCTCAGGACCTGAAATTCACCATACGGGTATATTTTAGAGACAGTAATCAAATTGAAAAAACCAAAAGATAAGCAATTGATAGATAATTGGATAAATAGATATGTTTCTTCACTATATAGTTCTAAATTTGAGATGATGATGATACCATGTTGGGATGCAATGGAAAAGGAAAGAACTTTACTGGAAAATAAACATTTTTAACCAAAAATTATTGAACCGCTCTCAATTTTCAGTCAGTAATGTACTTTTTTTTTTGCATCCAAACTGAACACATAAGAATATAAAGTAGATGGATGGGTAGATGGAAAATAATTTCCAGACATGGGTCTGTCAGCATGCATGGAAACTAAACAACTTTCCAACTAAAATTACTATTTAAAAAAAAATGCTTAAACCCATTAATATTAGATAGATGGTAGGACAGAGAGATCGACAGATAGATATAATTTCAAGAGATAGGCCTGTCAGAGACGATCATAATGATCACAGAGGATCCATTTGGATGTAAAAAATTAAGTAACTTTCTTTGAAAATAACCATTTCAAAACCAAATTGGTTAAACAAATCTCCGTTCTAGTAGAAAGATGATTACTTTCCATAAAGGCGCTTTCTTTCCATGCATCCAAATGACGCACGGGAATGGAAGAGAGAAGAGACAGATAAATAAATATAATTTCAAGAAATGGGTCTCAGATTGAAAAAGAAAAGAGATGGGTAAATGGGTAAAGATGGGAAAACCTCATAGGCTTCAGAGATTTGCTTGAATTTGGCTTCAGCTTCTTTCTTGTTGTTGGGATTCTTGTCGGGATGCCATTTCATGGCTAGCTTCCTGTAGGCCTTCTTGAGATCGTCGTCTTTGGCGTTCTTATCTACTTGAAGGATATTGTAGTAATCCACCCCCATCTCTTCTTTCACTCCTTCTACTCCTCTGCTCCTTTTGATTCTGCTACTTTCGCTGCTGCTGCGTTTGCGCGTCGTTGTGGCTAATGCTTTGTCCAGGAAATGGTTCTGCTGCTGCACTTGTCTTCTGATTATTAAAAGGTGGAGGCTGTAGAAGAATGTGGTAGGGAAGAAGAAGGATGAGTCTGGAAGGAAAAGAAAGGAGAAGGGTGTCGAATGTTCCAGAAACGGTGCCACCAGGGTTTCCGATTTTCTAACCGCAATAGAATTTCTCATTTTATTAAAGTGAAATTATCCTTAACTTTATGTTTCATTCATACATTTAATTTTATTATCTTTATCCTCTTCATGTAACAATAGCAGGTAACATTTCATGAGCTCCACATTTTTTTTTCCAACACTCAAGTAATATTTTTAAGCGTTGATGGGTCACACTTTCTTCCTTTTCACTTTTTGAAGCTTTTTATTAATTTTATAAAAAAAAAAATCATGCAAATTAAAAGCAAATTTAATAATGTATAAATATAGATCAAATATGAGTCCAAAATCAAATTTTAACGACTTGATTTTAATATTCAAAATCATCATGCATTTTTAAAGATTTTAAGAATGTCTAGTGACTTCTAAAGTTGAAATCAAGTGGATAGAAATTGATTTTAAAATTGACATTTCATCTAATTATAACTCATCAGATATATTATAATTTATATTATTGATGTCAATAGTCTTGAAAATAACAAAAAGAAATATATTAAGTTGCTCCTTATTTGGCCCATCAAGAAATCATTGATTATAGTTTTTTAACGGTATTGATCCTTCCACGGACATTTTGTATATCGAGACACGATATTTAAGGTATTGTCCATTTTACTCTTCCATTGTCATACGAAAGTATTTAAAAAAAAATTAGTGATCCGATTTACTGTTCTATACAAAAAAAATAGTAAATTTCAGTGAGCCAATTAATGATCCGGTCAGTAAGCCGATTTATAGCGCAGTAGAAGGGTCATTGATCCGGTGTCCCAATTCAAAAGGCAAAATGGGCAATACAATAAAATTCGTGTTGGGTTATATAAAATGCCTGTAGAAGGATTGCTATCCTTTTTTAAATGATTGAGTCCAGTGGTTTAAATTCGGTATCGACCATATTTTTCTCTCCTTTTGAAAAAAATAAATAAAAATGGCCGATATTGGGACCCTTATTTGAGTCACTTTTATACAGCATGATGGATTCAGTTCAAATATTTTAAATTTAGTAGGATACTAAATATTTTAAGTTTAGTATGATCGGAGGTTGTTGGTTCGAGCCTCTCTAGCATAACCTTAGTGTATTCTAGGGATAGTAATTTCACTAGTAGGGATTTTAAATTGGATATTCATGATATCTTATATGTAAATTAAAAAAAAAAAAAAGTTATTAAGTTATTTTGTATCTTATAACTAAATTATTTTTTTAATGAGTGAACTTCTGAACATGACGGATCTCAATAGATGTCTTATCCATAAATATGATTATTAAAATATCATCAATCAAATCATAGAAATCATGCTTTTTAAACTACTTAAATGTTAACTATTTTAAATTTCAATAATATTTATTCTAAATGAGATTCAGTTTTGCTGATAGACTATTGAAATATCATATCTTAATATAAATATGAAAAGCCACAAAAATCAATCATCCAATATTAGAAACTACGTTCTTTACAGTTTAAACTCTCATAATTTTAATTATTTTAATTATTTTTTGAATATTAATATTTTAGACACTTTTTTAGTAGCTATGGAGTCGCCGGTTTTTTTTTAATGAAGCCTATTTTGGTCCAATACTAATTTATAGATTTGCGCATACTTTCAAAATATAACTTAAATACACATAAATTTAGACAAAGATATATTTTGGTATTTATTTTTTATAGTATATGATTTTAATATAAATTATAGATTACATGAATTAATTTTAATATACCATTTAATTCAATAAAATAGATATAATATCTTTTCATGTTGTTTTTATAGAGTTACGTAAAAAACATTTGTCTACACTAGTTTATAGAAAAAATTGGCAACAAATGCAACATATAAGTTCACAAATATAATATTTAAATTTATTTTTAAATGGTAAACTTTTATAAATTGGTAATTTTGATTAACTAGATGAATATTTTTTATTAATTTTACAAATCATTAAGTAGTTAGGCAACATTTGACACTAAGTAATTTATCAATTCATAAAAGACATTCTATCATCAATTTAGAATCATTAATGGTGGGAGTTTAAAGTTAAATAAACGGTCAGTACTTATTCTAACCTTATTTATCAAATTTTGTATCATATAATTGAACTCTATTAAAATGAGGGTGGTCTATTTTGATAGAAAATTCGATAATTATTTCTAGGATCTACATACTTCTTTTCTCTCATTATAGAAATGAAAAGGTTAAGATTATCTTCAGGTTATACTCTCTTATTACCATTTGATAATGTTATAAATAATTTGATTAATATTAATACCGTTTGAATAAAATATATTATCTTTTTTATAGAAAGTATTTACTAGGGGTCGAAAAATGGTATCGGCTGAGATATCGGCCGATACGAGATATCAACCAATATCTAGGCCGATAAAATTCTCTCCTTATTTTTTTTTTAAAAAAACCACCGATATGATGTGGTTTTAATATTGGCATATCGGCTGATATCGGTCGATACAAATCATATCAGCTGATATAATAAGATTTTAAAACCGTATCATATCGTCCGATATTGAGATCCTTAATATGTACTATTCTTATAAAACGAACACATCAACATTTAACATAATTTTTTATTTCTAATTATGAGCATCAACTAAACTTATGACCTTAGATGTTGTTCCTTGAAACTTGGTTATCTTTAAGGTTAGACTAAGTTGGTCACTTGGTTAGGCACACCTAATAACAGTAAACATATGACCCCTAATATGTCTTCAGTTGGATAGACATGGGCTAACTTTGTGACATGAGTATTAATATGTGCAACACACGTGCCACCTACTTCTATCAAGATTCAATTTTCAAACATTAAAGGTACAACAATTTTCTTGTCAAAACTCAACTGCAAGCATTGTCTTCAGAGAAACAACCTCAATTTTCCTACAAGAAAAGAAATTAGTGATTGTATTTTTGAAAATTTTAAAAACGAAAAAAACTTACTATCATTATAAATAGCTACTTATTTCACTTATTTAAAAATGACTTTTTAATTTTATTTCTCCACTCTTTGTTGAAATTTATAGATCACTCACTCACATGAACTAAGAGGTTAGTCCCTTGAGATTCATCCATTTAGGTGGATTTTGAATTAGAATTAGATATTTGTGTATCTTATTTAGATAAAAATTAGATATTTTTTATATTGCAAAAAATGAAAACTGCCTAATTTTAGACCTTTTGAAGGTTACGATTTATAAATTTTTATTTAGAATAATATTTTTTTGAAGAGTCATCATATTATATACATATATAGGAGATCTTTACTCATGCACTGGATCATGCAGTATTATTGTGCACACGTAGATGTAGAGTCTACCAAGTAAGATGGGGATGGGTCTCTTAGAATGGTTTTTTTTTTTTCATATATTGTCTATAAAAAATTACATTGATTGATTTAAACAAGCCATATTTTTATAGCTTTCAAAATAAAATATTTTTTAATCATTGAAATTCATAACCTTTAAAAAATATAGCTTGAGCAACCTCATCAAAGTAATTTTTTGTTAGACAACATATTGAAAGAAAGTATATTCCAACACACCTATCACCATCCAATGTGGTGAGCTCCATGCTTTAGTATGCATGATAATACCGTACAACCAGGGTTTTAAAAAACGCCAAGGCTGAGATATCGACTATTACTGGTATATCGGTCAATATCTCAGCCGAACTTATTCTCTCTCCTCTTTTTTAAAATTAGTGTATCAATACCGGTTGGTCGCCAAGGCTGTTTTTTTCTAAATATCTGAATTAAAAAATATAAAAACAAAAAAAATAGATTTTAAAAAAAAAGTTATTTTTCTGGAATAAAATACACAATATTGGCCGATATATTGGTGGGATCCAAAATCGATTTTTATTTTATTTTATTTTATTTTTAAAAAATTTGGCCAACATTCAAGATATCTGCCGATATTTTAAGTCGATACATTTCGTAAATATCAACGATATTTCTTTAAGGAACTGATACTATATCCTATCGGCTAATATTAACACCTTAGCATATAACCTAGTGTGGTAGTGATCTATTTTCTACATACAATTATGTTCTTATGAGATATGAATTAAAAAAATTCAATATTTTCCACTTAACATAGAGTGGTGGTTCATTTTATTCCATATGTAGGTTTTCTCCTTTCTTTCTCAAAATTTCTCTCACGTGTGAGTGTTATACAAATTCATGTCATGAGTCGAGGTTTTAGATATTAGAATCGGTCTCGAACTCGAGAGAGACAAAACTGAGTCATTTATCCTAGTCTAACTCCGACTCAGCCTGAGTCCCTAACTGAAAACATATCAAAATAATAGGATTTAGTCGTCATAACAAGACTTTAGTTGTATGGGGCAGGGCTGAGTCGACTCAGACTTGGTTGCCTTTTGAAGCTATATTCATGAAAATATAGTTGTTTTTTCATCTCTCATAACAATACTACATAGTGACCAATAGTTATTGATAACGAGTAAGGCCGGGTTTAGCAGCCCACTTAAACTATTAAGAATTTTAGACCCTAACATCCTCCAATCCAAATCAATGATTCTGAAATGAAATATCGAATATCCAACTTACTCTCACATTGAAAAGAAGAGGTCATTCTAATTTTGATGAAACAAATTGATCGAACAAATTAGGTGTTCAAAGAATTCTACTTTGAATTAGGAATTGAGAATTCGAATGTACTTAATTAACTAAATCAAATGCAATTAAAAATTTAAATATGCATGAATTCTAATTCTGCTCAAATTCAGATTAAAAATCGAAAATCTTCTAATGAATCAATTTAAACGTAGAATTAAATATTAATCAAATTATTGAAATACAAGACAAGAACAGGATTAGATTTGCCGTATAAAAATATTAAACTCCTAGATTAAAAATTAATTCAAACACAATTTCAAATCAAATTCAACAGAAAGTCAAATAAGTGACTCACCTTGCGGACTTAAACATGCAAGTAATGCTCAAATTTCAATTCAAATAAATTTATAGCTTTTATTTAACTAAAAAATAGAAAGAAAAAATTAAAAATTAAAAAATCTGCTGCATTCACGTTCTAAAACCGGCTCAAATGTCAGCCATTAAATCTGAAAATTTGCCTTTCAAGAATCAACTAAAATCTAGGACTGTTATGGTTTTTCCCTACGAATCATGGTTCTCGCTGTTTAGAAGGGTAGAAAAATCGGCCTTGCCCATTTTTTTTTCTCTCTCTTCCAATTTTTTCTTTAAAATCTCGGTGGCTTTTTTTTTTGAAAAAATTCATTTTTAAAAAATTAAAAAGGTTGTTTTCTTTTAAATAAAAAAATAAAAAATAAAAGTATTGGCCGATATCCGTCCGTTATAGACAAATATCGGTCGAGATATCAGTCGGGCCCACAACCGATATTCTTATTTTTTAAAAAAAATAGAAATCAGCCGAGATCTCGACCATATCGGCCAATTTCTTTTTTCTTTAGCCGATATGCATTATCTCAGTCCTCAAAACCCGAGATATCTCAATCAAAACGCATAGAATCGACTGAGATTTATACCCCTGACTGTTTTTAAACAGCTCTAAAAGGTCAGTTCTTTCTGTCTCAAAAACCAGCTACACGAGGTAGTAGCTATTAAGCCCGGAGGGAAAATCAGGCCCATTAACGTGTGTACAACTAACTTAAACTAAAAGGGACTTAATAAGATATTCTTATTCCACCCAAAATTCACTTGACCTCACCATTTTATTTATATAGAAAAAGGAGATTACAAATATGAGAACAAAATAAAATAAACGAGGAAAGTTCTAAACTTGACAAATGCATTATTTAGAAGGCACTAATTGAAGAAAAATATCTAAATATATTTTAAACATAAATCTAATTGATTCTAACAATTTCATAAGTGCCTGGTGTGGATTCTCTTTCTAGATTTAAAATTTAATAATATAATGGATTCAGTGATAGTACATTTTAGTATTTTTCAGTGCTTTTCAAGCAAATTAAACAGATTAAATTCATTCTGAATCATTATCATGAATATCATACACTTTTATGAGTGGCTGGATGGTCTTTATTTATTTATTTATTTAATGTGCACTTTTAAAGAGGGTTTTTTTTCCTAAAAATTTCGCCCTTCCTCCGATACCAACAATTTCATTGCCATAGAGGGTTAAATTTGACAAAGGAGAAATTATTTTAAATAAAGTATTAGGGCTGAAATTCGGTTTAGGGTCAGCTCGAGTTTTAATAAATCCAACTCAACTCATGTAAAAACTCCCGTCTGAAATGCTTGACTCAAATTACTCATCCAAACCCGACTGGAATGAATCTGAGTGTTGTTTTATAACTTAGTGCACTCGGATTATATCAGGTCGAATTGATATTAAATTTCTCAACCTAATCCGACTTGAATATCATGCAGGTTCTTTTTTTTTCCCTAACCCGAGCCGACCCAAAAATATACAAATATATAATCAAAACCCACTGATTTCTCAAGTCGAATCATACAAATTAGATTAAAACTCAACCCAAATTTCACCCCTGAGACGAACCCAAACTAAGGATATTCTCCTATCTATACAGTGAGATTAGATGATGACGGAACTGGTGATGATATAATAGTAATAAAATAATATTTTAATGGGCCCAGCTTGACGCCAGCTCAACTGCTCCTTTAGTCTGGGCTGGGCCTAATTGTTGTCGTTGCTCTAATGGACCTCGTACCAATGTTTTAAAATTCCGATCTGTGGAGTGACTCGTCTTTGAGAGAGAGTGGGTTAAATAAGGTTCAACTGAGTTGACCGATAGTCAAATCCGGTCAAACTCATGCTATTAATATAATATTAACTTATTAATTTTAGTTTCATTGATAAGTTGAAATAAAATTTTAAGTAAAAACTATTTAAAAAAAATATGACTTTTACAAATAATCAAGTGACTAAAAATATAATTTTAAATTCAACTTTTGATCTATTCGTAGCTTATTATATCTAATTTTAATCCAACAATATTTTTTATGAAACACTTTAAAACCATTAAAAAGAGGATACACCAAATGTAGTAATATATATAATAGCCAAATAGATTCAAAGTCAATTGATTTTTGTGTTTTTAAAAATATCATGCTCTGAAATTTAGCATGGGTCGCTTCGATAGACTGTTATATCAAATATTTAAATCGGAGACGCTTAGATAGAATATTATATTCAGTTCATTTATAACGAGTTCGACGAGTCTTAAGTCAAGTTTGAATTTAAAAATAAACGAACTCAACTACCACAAGTCTACATTATATAATCTATTACAATCTCATAATATTATTATGAAATTATAAATAAATAACAAATAGAAATATAAATACTTTTTTTTTAATCACCTCATTTATAAATTTACATAAAATAAAAAACCTTTAAAATGAATTGAATTTTCCTATTTAACTAATCTTGATAACTACATTTTATTTGGTTGAATTTTTTGTAACAGCCCGACCCATAAAAAAGGGCTTGGGGCTCGGCCCAGTAAGATATTGTCTGCTTTGGGCCCACAGCGCGAGCCCGCACGATTTTTGGATCGAACCCGGCCCAAGTCCAGGTCCAAAACAGCGTCTTGCTGGTTTGAGGGAGCAATGCTACTTATAAATCCCCTCTCAAACTCCTCAACTTTCGATGTGGGACTTTCCACAACTCCCACCCATTGCTGGGCTGTCGGATTCCAGCCAGGCCCACTCTGTTGGCCCGTCCGACAAGGCACAGTTTCACTTGGATCAACCTATCTAGGGCCTGGCCTCTGGCTTATGGGTCAGGATATCACAATCCACCCCCCTAAAGCCCAAAGCCGCCCTCGGCTCTACCCAACGTAATCCAATGGAAGGCAGTAAGCCCACACAGTCCGAGTGTAGAACCCAGAGCTCTGATACCATTTGTAACAGCCCGACCCATAAAAAAGGGCTTGGGGCTCGGCTCAGCAAGATATTGTCCGCTTTGGGCCCACAGCGCGAGCCCTGCACAATTTTTGGATTGAACCTGGCCCAAGTCCGGGTCTAAAACGCGTCTTGCTGATTTGAGGGAGCAAGGCTACTTATAAATCCCCTCTCAAACTCCTCAACTTCCGATGTGAGACTTTCCACAACTCTCACCCATTGCTGGGCTGTCGGATCCAACCAGCCCACTCTGCTGGCCCGTCCGACAAGGCCCAGTTTCACTTGGATCAGCCTATCTAGGGCCTGGTCTCTGGCTCATGGGTCAGGATATCACATTTTTTGCCTCTCATGTATTCCATTTATTTATATTTATAATAGAATGAATGAAATTACGAGAAAATATTAAGCCCTTTAAAATATTTTTTAAAAACACATCGCTCATGTGAGGTCTTTTAAGTAACTAACGTGTGCTCTTTTTTTCTGAAATGGCACTCACGTGTGCTCTTGAAAACCCTAATCTCATCAACACTTAAAAACTCTCCTTCCCCACTCTGAAACAAAAACAAAAACAAAAACCTAGCCGCCCCTCTCTCTAAAACGAAAGCATGCCGCCCCTCTCTATTTTCTTTTTCTTTTCTTCGACCCATCTGCATAATGAAGTCGCCCTCTCTAATTTTTTTTTCTTTTCTTCGGCCTGCATAATGAAGTCGCCCTCTCTATTTTTTTTTTCTTCCACCCATCTGCAGTATGAAGTTCAGAAAAGCAATAGAACAAGAATGCAGACTTAGGAGTTTTTTTCTTAAAGGGTTTAAAGAGAAAGTACAAAACAATGAAAACCATCATACATGAAAAGAGAGTATATTTCATTAAATCCCCCAACTCTAATTAAACCCAACAAGTACAGAGACTGTGTGCCTATCAGTCCCAAGTAAATGGTCCAATGACAAATCTAAAATGAATCAATCTTCACACTGATTAACTATAAAAGAAAGAAAGAAAGAGAGACAACTTCAACAAGGGAACTGTCTAATGAACCATCTCATAATTCTGATAGGAAGCTTTATAAGTCCGACTGCGAAATTCGCCAGTGCGGCAAAACAGATGCAGCATGGGCATAGGCAACTCAGCACCGTCCTGCAATCCAAAATCACAACAATACAGTAAGACAATGAAGACTTGACTTCTGTTCACACAGACATTTACAACCCATTTCAAAATCGATGCTGCTTGATAAATCAGCGTTGAAAATCTTTCTGAATAAATGGAAATCAATCATGTTCTACTGTAAGAAAGAAAGAAACTCACCCAATGATCCATATAACAGCACCCAGAAGGGAGAAAATCAAAGCAAGAAGAGCAAAGGGTAATCCAATCAAGAAACCCTAAAGGTCTGCAATCTTCACAACACATCTTCGCTCTCTACGCACTGAATCCGAAGGAAAAAGAAGATGGGTTTTTAATTTCTTTTAATTTCTTCTTGCTTGAGCAATGTGGGAGAAGATCTGAGACTATCAACCGTGTTCTAAACTTCCAATGAAGTCAATAATATATATAGATATTATTGATGTGGAAGTTGCCTGAAACTTGCTTGCTTGCCTACCCTACCAAGGCCCAAAATAAAGAAACAAAACGCGGTTGCGTGGGTTTTAGGAGTTGACTGAACTACCATTGAGAATGGTAAGAAAGACCTCTTGGTTGTTAGTCTCAGGCAGGCTATATTTAGGGAAAAGTTGGGGGTGAAATTGTCAATTTGCAAAACGGTGGAACTAGAAGGTCGTTTTCCTAACAGGCAGCGGGAGGAAGAAGGTGATTCGCCGTTCTTGACCAAGCAAGGTCAATATCATGGTTTCTCCTTATTTCCGTCTGCTTCACATGGTCGGTCGGCCGTGTGGAATTATTCTAAAGGATGTTTCCAAGAAACAGGAAAGAAAAGAAGCCCGACTTTTATCCAGGCTGAACTTGGGCTTTAATCGGGTTGATTGGGCTTTATCGAGTTGAGTTCAGTTATTTCACTTGGTAGCCGGACTTGGGCGGACTTTTCACTTGATAATCGGGCTTGTGCTAAGCACGGTCTGAACCCCTGGTTCCATCTTAAGTTGGTGTCCACATCTCCAATTAGGGAGACTATGCAAAATGCCGAGTCTTTTTTTTTTTTTTTTGCCCGGATCAATGGGTCTCATGTAGGACTCACTTAATATTGAATTCAATTTGTTAAAATTAATTTTTTCTTTTTAAAAATTAAATTCAATTTTTTATAATTTTCATTTAATAATTTTTACTGTTGGATTAAACATGATATGTAAAAATATTTGTTCAGTTGTTTATTTTTATTTTTAAACATCAAGGGCTAAAATTATTCAATAGATTCCATTTTGACAGCATGATAGTCCTCAATAATCTAGTAATAATAATAATAATAAGGGGTTATCTCAATTGATTTGGGAGTAAGATCTCTAGAGGGAGGTCTCCCATTGATTTACCCAGTGTGTGCGGATAGGGGGGTTTTCACACACCCCGAAATACTAGTCGGGTGCAACGCCTAGACAACCTACCGGACCTCAAAAAAAAAAAAAAAATCTAGTAATAAGATTTAGCGAATCTTCTACACTTTGATCCACCATTGGTTGCATTTAGCTAAAGTTTTCAGGACATCATCAGTCACTAGATGTGATTTAATGGGTCTTCTAGACTAGATCCACTCTTGGAAGGGTTTCATGACTTCATCAGGTCTTAGTGACCTCATTGATTATTGGATGTGATTCAGTAGGTCTTCTAGACTTCTACTGTTGGGCATGTTTCTATTGGGTCTTGATAACTTCATAATTGAACGATATTGATCTAATAGATGCTATAGACTTACTATACATGTAAATTTGTTTTAATGTGCCTTGATTTGATTTGTTTGGAAGTGATTCCGATAGATCTTGATGATACAACCTTATTAGGACTTGAGCTTCCAGTCCAAAAGATTAGTCTGTTAGTCTAAAGACTATAGCTTTAGATTGAAGTTGAATTTACTTGTAAATGCTTATACCCATCCTATGGAACACAACCTGGGATTGAATTTGGGTTTGTATTAAGTTTTTTGCAAAGCCCACATGAAACTTTAGCATTTCAGACCTTTATTAGTGAAATTTGAAAAGTGGGTTACACAGTTGGAAAGGGCCCCCTTTTCAAGGTATTCTGGTCTAGGCTACCACGTCGAGTGGGCCTGATTTGGGCCATTTATTACCTCTTGGATAAGTTCTGACTCAACCCAACCCAATTTCACACTGTGTCAGGTCAAGACCAAACTTGCACCTTTCTTGGCTCTAAACGGCCAGTACCTTGGCCTCCTGATTTCATTGAGGTTGAAATTAGGGCCGGCTCGTGTCCCGTTGGTCCTGATTTGGGCCTATTTTAAGCATTTGGATCGATCCAAGATCAACCTACCTTATTGGGTTGGGTCTTTGACAAACCACTCACTTTTATAGGCTTTAAATAGGCTAACCACATGGGAGGGCCCATATTAGCCTTCTTAATTCGTTAAAGGTTCAAATCAGGGCTTGCAGATGTGTAAGCGAGCATGGTTTGGGCTTGTTTAGGCCACCTCAACCCTGTAGGGTTCAAATTCGAGGCCCTTATACATGGTTTCATGTTTTTGCCCTATCTTCTTCATCTGAACTCTTGTTTTTAATTCTCTTTTTCTATTTAAAAGATGACTCAATGACCTTTCAGATGGGATATATTGTGGCCCTTTATATCATACGAGCAAGCCCCATTTGATCACGAAGCGCAATTAGTGGATAATGATATGGGTTTTAAAGCCATATCCTTTTTTTATGGACCTCAGCTTCCAAATACATCAGTTTTGTTAACAGGCTTATTAATAAATCTTTCAAATTGTATCTAACTTATATTTCTTT
Organism: Chimonanthus salicifolius; assembly: GCA_013350335.1. Classification (NCBI taxonomy): domain Eukaryota; kingdom Viridiplantae; phylum Streptophyta; class Magnoliopsida; order Laurales; family Calycanthaceae; genus Chimonanthus; species Chimonanthus salicifolius. The sequence goes on from CM023536.1 coordinate 48,646,716, forward strand.
TATGACCTAAACTGGGCTCCGTTGGACTTTGAATAGTTCATGTCCATCAGGTTTTATCATTTCATATCTTTCGATCCATACGTCTGATTATTGATCCTTAAGCCCTGTTAAGTAGCTTTCATGAGGATCTTCAAGATAGTAACATATATTAGATTCGAAAGCTTAATATTTTTTTAATTAAAATTAGAAAATAATCAGTTTCTAATGGGTGGGACCCATTTCTTCCTTTCCTTCCAAATTGTTCCATCAAAGTTCCAAACACTGATTTGATATGGAAGCCTAAGGGCACCACAGGTATTGGGAAACTATGGTTTCTAGGGACACTGATGCAGCCGTGAAAATCACATCCAACAGATGGTTATTTACCTCTCTTGCCATTTGATTCAACAAAGTGAAATGTTGATGGTTGCAGACATTGATAATCCACCAACAGTGATGCTGAAGGTTCTGTCGTCACCTTTATTGTGGACAAGCCTCACTGACTGGCCACCTGTACTGTAGCAATGCAACAAAAATGGAATATGACAACATCTTCACCTCATTTGTCTGAATCCATTTTTCTCCCAATAAACCTTGTGTTGCACCCCTGGAAATACTAGGGTTACCATCAAGATTTAGGAGACAATCAACAGTAATTTTCACCTCTTTCCTACTCTAGTTTCGTCCAAGTTGTACAATCTGATTGGTCCCTTCCACAAATAATGGTTCTTCTTCTTATAGGATTCATGTTGGAACTTGGCTTTCAGACCAAACGACTAAACATGATAGGTAGAGTGATCAAGTCCTTATTGAGAACTTGACTCTGATACCACTGTTAGAAAAAATCACTATATTTTCCCTTTCTGTGTGAATATAAATGGGCAAATAAATAACAATTATCAACTAAATAAATCAAAGCACAAGACACCAAAGTTACATGGTTCGGCAGTGAAAAACCACTATAGAACGTCGTCGTCAACCATCCCATTATAGCACCAACCTCCTCCATCTATACCTATCCCATTTGTTAAGTTTGTGCCATACTTGGTACATATTGTGTCGGGTCAGCATTGAGTTCCAACAAAATTTGAGCCCATCTTGTAGCATCTCGACAAGAATCATTTAATTTACTAAACTGCTCGATCCAACCTGATTTCGACTTGAACTTTACATTACCATTTGATGTAAGGTACTGATGTTCAATCATCTGATCAGGTCAAGAATTCCCTCTGTAAAGTTTTACGATTTTTTTTCCCATCTTTTTCCTCCTCTCATCCACTGGACTGCAAGTTATGAAAGTGACAAAGCTTGCTCGGTATGGATCACATATTTATTGTGTCTTGGTAGCCATTCTCCTTTTGTGCTCACCTGTGAGCATCAAGCTTGTGACACCCATACAAATTGCTGTCATATTTTTTCCTTTTTTGCAAGATTTACAAAAATATATGGTACAAAAATTTATGGGTTCAATTCTATATGTAAGAATATCTACAAGGTCTCTACAATATTTTATTATATAAGTATGAAATGGTTATGATCTCCTTGAGAGCTCACAAAGTAGGTCATGATCCTCGATAATTTAATCACCTTTATCAAAGAGAGAGAGAGAGCCTAAATACTCTATATTTATCTTTAGATATTTGCTTCAAGATGAAGGGTATAAAAGAATTTAGCAAAATTCACTAGAATTTTCTTATTCTTAAGCCAAGCATGCCTCAAACATTAAAAATGGATACCGTTCATCCCACTCGCATTTTATATAACCTGACACGGATTTTACTGTATTGTACATTTTGCCCTTCGAACCGTCTCGCCGGATCATTGACCAGATCACTTTAAAAGGTCCATTTGCGATGAGGAATTCTCTTCAAGTTTGGACAAATTTAATATTCATGTCATTACCATATCACTAAATTATCCCTAAAAATATGTTGTAAGAAATTCTCTCCAAACTTGGAAAGTAACATTTTAGTGCATCAAGGAATTTGGAATGGAATTGAAGGCAATGGATGGCAATCTCCAAGAATCACAATTTTAGGGTTTCTCAAGCAAGTTGTGGGCGCATATCTCATGAAGTAAATTGATTGAAAACTTGTGTACATTTCTTAATTTTTTAGTTCACTGTTATATAGATTTCCATATCTATATATAAATTTAATTAAAACTATATTTTAATATCATACTTTTTATAATTTATATTTCTACATAAATAACCTATAGATTTTAAATATATAGTATACCATTCAATTCAATGAAATAGATATAATATATTTTTATATTATTTTATGTCTACACTGATAATTAAAAACCTAATAGATCTAAATCAAATAATCAATTACTAAACTAGCAAATATGCCTAAATTTGAGTGGTAGAGATGGGAAAATAGATTCCATGCAACTCCTACATTATTGGGGGGTGTGGAGTATTATTTGGGTTTGGATTGTTTTGGAGGGGACCACGACCCAATGGCATTTTGGTCTTTTGCATTTTTATTTTTTTAATTTTTTTTTAATTTTGTCTAATGACAGCTTTGAATTGAAACTCCAATTTCACACACATTCACCACCAATTATTGCCAATTCAGGACCACAATGTATGAAAAGATAATGACTTCTCTGTCCTGTCTTCTAGGACATCCACAAGAGACAACTCTGTCCTTAACGGGAAAATGGCTCTGCTTTCTGCTTGAGTCTACTCTCCCTGCCCCAAAGTTATGATTCCAAATTTAATTCAAGTCATTAAACTCTGCTGTATTTTTAGGAAAAATTGAAAAAAAAAATTATTAATTCACTTAACTTAAAATTCATACAAAGTGAGTGACTTTCCTTACTCATTTTGCGTTTTAAACGGTGGCTTGTATAAACCTTAAGGAGTTGATGTGTTAGACAGGAATCCACTTCAGAAAATTAGAGTCCCGAGTTCGATTTTTATTTTTCTCGAAAAGATCACTTCCCGTTATTCTACTCTGTGTGTATCCCAAAGACTATTTAGATGCTCAAAGAACCCCTGAATACCTCAATTATAAAAAACTAATGAACCATAAGTAAAGAGGCTATTATTTTTTTTTTGAATGATGGTTAGTAAATTTCATTCAGAGAATAAGTAGCCCAAAAATGTACAAAAGAGAAACCCACAGCCTGGGCCAGGCAAAGTATAAAGACAAAATGCAAAAAAGAACTCTGCACAAAAGAATGGGCTGAAGAAACAATAGCCCAAAGTAAAAATCAAGCCCAGACAGAATTACGCCTGAAGACTACCAACAAAAAAAGGGAAGGAAGTAGTATCTCCCACCAAGTTGTTTATCATTTCCGTAGCCATAGTACGGAGATTAAGAGGAACATTGGAGTTGATGACAGAGCAGTTCAGCTTGGACAACAAAAGGTTAATTGTATCCCCATGTATTCGAAGACGCCAGCCAGTACGTTTGTGCCGCAGGATGTTGAAAATGTTACCATCAGTGATGAAGAGCTTGTTCAACGAGATACCACCAACAGCAAGGAGGGAGAGACAATCAATGAAGAGCAACAAGATCCGGAGCGGGTCTTCGGTGTTCTGTATGCGATGGATAGCAGACCCAACGATTGTGTTGCAGTTCCTGAAATGGATGATACCAAAAGTGATGTTGCTGCCAAGGTTGGAGGTGTGGAGAACGATGGAGGTTTCATGGTGATGGAGAGATGGAATCTCAATTGTAAAATTTATTTATTTTTATAAGAAACTTTTAAAATATTCAATATGCACATTCACTTGAAAGTGAGTAATGGAAAAAGATGTTGAAAGAGATTTTTCTTAGTTATACTTCAGTGATGTGTGAGGGAGAAAGAGATATACATCCACGAGTACTAACAAAAGGCTTATCTTATTCATTTGAGATTGTTTTTTAAATTTTATTTGTCAATTATCAAAGCTCACGCTCATTATTAACAATCCAAACCATTAATTTAGTGACCCATCAAGAATGAACAATGACTGAATTTGTATCTAAATTTGATGATCATGGTAATTTAATATTTCGTACATTTTTGGGTGGACTGAGCGAGGACAAATTTATTTTTGGGTCTCTTGAATTTATGGATTATTTTAGGGCATCATGAAATGAGTTTTACATCTTTTGTAGAAACAATGTTTCACATTCTAATAATGAGTCATCAAAATAAATAATCAAATTTATTTAAGAAATAAATTTGAATTGAAGATTCAAAAACAAATGAATCAATTTCCAAAGTCGAATGCCACTTAACCTGTATCATTGTCAACTAAGTAAGGTATCTCCATAAAATTATATGATGGTGATGCAGGGCATCGAAAGCTCAATTGGGATTGATGAGGAGACTTAGAGAAGGATGGGGCTCATGAAAAATTTATTCGTTGAATTTTCATTTCAAATGCATAAAAGAATAGTTAGGAAGTAAAAAGAGGGACTCACAAGCTTTTTAATGCATCAAGTTTCATACAATTCTGAGTCCGAATGAAGAAGATATGGACCTTAGACCATTACATAGTGTTTTGGGCTCCCAAAGACCACCAAATGGGACCCATTGTTTATATGGCAACCACATGAACGAATTTCCACATCATCTCGCACCTCATTAGACACATGGATGCCACATGAACGATGACATTGCATGAAATCTTCCAAACAAGAAAGTAAGTGAGCGCATGTAGCATATGGACCACATCTTCCACTGTGAAAACTTTGGATTTAAAACAAAATCTTTGATCGAAACCTTGATCTAATTTTGTAATCAAGTTTGAGGTACCAAATGATATTGAATTTTCATAAAATTGGATTTATTGAAAATATTATTCAATTATCTTTCTAACAAATAAAAATTTGTGCAATTCTAATATATATATAGATGAAGTTATGGTTATTTTTGTAATCGGGTGTCAGATAATGATAATAAACTGTACTTTTTTGAAATATTTCATTTTCGTAACTATGAATCTCTATAAATTGGAGACATGGATGGCCATTATTGTACACAATCAGAAGTTCAACTAATTGAAACTTAAAGCTTTGAGTCTTTCCTTTGTGGTGACTGTTTTTATTTGATTTTCTAGTTAATTTTCTTGTTCAATTTCTTAAGTTCTAATTTTATTTTTTCGTCAGTGCGGCATCCAATAATTCAAGAAGGCATCCCTTGATAGTATTTCTTCACTATCGCTTCAGTGTAGATCTTATGATAGCTACTCCCACCATGTATTTTTTAACTTTATTGTTTCTCATGGAGTTTGGACACAACTTCAGACAAAATTTTCTAGCGTAGCGATTCTTCTACGGGTATTTTGTGTAATCCGACATGGGTTTTACTGTATTGTCTATTTTGCCCTTCGAATTGGCTCTCGGATCATTGATTCCTTCCACTATAGTATAAATCGGCTCACTACTTGGCTCACTGATTACTCACCGGATCACTGACCGGCTCACTGAAATTTATCTAAGTGAGACTGTCTTTTCATACAGAACAATAAATCGGATCACTGACCGAATCACTATTTTTTTTTTTAAATACTTTCGTACGATAATGGAAGGGTAAAATGGGTAATACTCTAAATCCCGTGTCTCGTTACACAAAATGCAAGTAGGAAGATCGCTACCTAATTTTCTACTCTCTTTTAATTTAGTAGATACTCTCTCAAATTTGTCGTATGGTTTTTTCCTATGTATTGAAGAGTTTTTCATGTAAAATTTTGTATTATAATTTTGTGATTTATTATTTTAATTTGACTTTATATTTCTTATTATGATGTGATTTTTTATTTTTCCCATATTAATTTACATATGAAGGCTTCATCTTCCCAACACCTATTATAGTAATTTCTAATTATATCATTTAAAGTTAATCTATTCTAATTTTATCTATTTATCTTTTTGGTTTCTATCGTCCAACAACCCATAAGAGTTGTGGGCTTCATAACTATTTTATAAACTATCTCCCCATGTTACATAAAATTTTATTAACTTATATTCATTTTGCTCACCTCTTCCCAATTCTATTAATTATATCTAAATCCACTAAAAGAAATTCTGTAAAACTTTTAATAACTTTCACATGTTTGAGACACTTATGTATGTTGTTGATTAGTCCAAAAATCATAGTTAAAAAAAAAAAAAAAAAAAAACACCAATGTATGACATCCTAGAGCCACCAAAACTTCAATGTGAAAACATTGGTTGCCCTTTAGTAAAGATGAAAGAGAAGGGTCAATCGTAGATGGGTGGCTATCCTAACATAGGAGAACTATTTTAGAATACATGGATTTTTCAAATTTTTCACTTTATCTCTATCTGTCCGTACGGGTTTTAGTGAACTTTCAAAAATCAATTCACTTTCTAGTAAATCAGTCCACTCGATAGGTGCACTGGCCCGGTGCACTGATTGGATCACTTTTCTCAAATTTTTTATTTCCAAATGATCTAGTCGGTGCACCGATCTAGTAAACCGATTTATTGGAAAGTGAACCAATTTCTAAAAGTCCACTAAAATTCATACAGACAGATAAAAGTAAAATAAGAAGTTCACTAAAATCTGTGTCTGTTAAAAGAGTTTTCCAGTATTAAAATTGGCACCCCTAGATTAGCTTAAACATCACCTCATTTAGTCAAGTAGTCAAGTATTCTTTTCCAATCCAGATAAACATGAATTTCATCATATGGAGGTTGTGTAAGCGTGGTTGCATATCTTTTTCTCATACTCCTAAATCAGCGAATAATGTGGCAGATTTTTTGGCGAAGGCCGGTGTTCATCTACAAGCACCATCCCTGGAATTTTACTCTTATTTTTTATTCTAGGGTATTGAGTGATCAGCTGGTTTTGCTTGGGGTGAACCTATGGTTGTATCTTTTATTTGTTTCTTCCTTTTCCTCTTGGGATATGAGTATATATCTCCTATACTTGAATCCCTAACTTTGTAATTTCCTTTTTAATGAGAAGTTGACGTTAATGTTTCAAAAAAAAAAAAAACATGAATTTCATCAGTTTGACAAATAAATCATAAATGCCGAGAAGAAGAAGACGACCGTGGTGATTGAGATGGTTGCCAAGTTGCCATATTCTACAATGGCTGCGTTTCGATGGGGGTAATTTTTATAGGGATTACCCTTGAGTAGGGGTCACCTTGGAAAAGGAGTTACCCTTATCTTATTTGGTAATTGCAGTAGTAAAGTAAGAACTTACCCTAAGGATAAAAAATCATATTTGGTACTTATTAGTAGGGGTAACCTGATATATTAACAATTTTATGAGAAATTTTATAAAATATAATTATTAAATAATATTCATTAAGTAAATCTAATATTATCTAATTTTTATAGATTCTTTTTTATAACTATAATTTAAAATGAACACTTATATTCTAACAGTAAAAAAATAAATAATGAAAAAAATAAATATTATTATTTTAAATTCTAATAAATGAATAAAAAAATATCAACATATCTCTTCATAAAAAAATATAATTTGTTTATTGATAACATGAAATATATAATATAATAAACTATTATAATAGTTGAATAAATCACAACAAATATAAAAGTAATATTAAAAATTGTCACGGGCTGAACTCCTTAAAAATAGGACATTTTGACAAATGTGTTTAATAAAATTTTATTTTTAATTTTATTTTTTATATTATATAGATTTAATAAAAATTATTAATTCTCATAAAATTGTTAATAAGTCATGTTATCCCTACTTACAGTTATCCCTATTTAAGGGTAACCCCTGTAAAAATTTATCCTTCATCAAAATGCATCATGTTGAAAATGTTGACACATTTTTAAAATAAACTTCTAACAGAATAAATTGTTAATTACCTTGAAAAAGATTACCATGAACCTCAAACTCTTTCGAAGATTCGAGACTCTATTGAAATTTCGACAGAATCACCATTTAAAAATAGAATATTTTGACAAATATGTTTTAGAAAATTTTAATTTTATTTTTATATTATATAGATTTAATAAAATTATTAATTTTCATAAAATTGTTAATACATCAGTTTACCCCTACTTACAGTTACTCTTACTCAAGGGTAACCCCTGTAAAAATTTACCCCTTACCCAAATATATCACGTTGAAAATGTTGACACATTTTTAAATAAACTTCTAACAGAATAAATTGTTAATTACCTCAAACGTTTTCAGAGTTTTGAGACCCTATCGAAATTTCGACAAAATCACCCCTTAAAAATAAGACATTTTGACAAATACGGTTCAGAAATTTTATTTTTATTTTTATATTATATGAATTAAATAAAATTATTAATTATTCTAAAATTGTTAATATGTAAGGTTACCCCTACTTACAATTACCCCTACTCAAGGGTAACCTGGAGTAACTCCTGTAAAAATTTACCCCTTATCCAAATGCATCATGTTGAAAATCTATATAATATAAAAAATAAGTTGCTAATTATTTGAAATCTATTAATTTTTCAATTATATATATATAATTGAAAAATAGAAGAAGGCACGGGGTAAATAGGGGCAAGGTTTCCTTAAAAAATAAAAAATAAAAAAAACCTACTATTATTATTTTAAATTTCAATAAATGAATAAAAAAAATTTACATATCTCTTCATAAAAAAATATAATTTGTTGTTTGGTGATATCAAATTTATCAAATGGAAATAATAGAGTGCTTTTAAAAAAAAAAAAAAAGCCACGTACTCACCAAAATAAATAAATAAATAAAATGTTAAAAAAAAATCTCATGAAACAGCAAAACGGAGGGTAAGCAGGGGTATTCTCAAGAGTGAATACCCCAAGCCCCATAGAGGCATTCAAAATGATGGTGAGAAGAGTAAAAATTTGAATTTTTACCTTCACCCCCGTTTGATAACAAGGGGTAACGGAGGTGTACCCCTTTTACTACCATCCAAACGGATGAGGGGTAATTTTTATAGGGGTTACCTTTGAGTAGAGGTCACCTTTGAAAAATGGGTTACCCTTATCTTGTTTGGTAATTATAGTGGTAAAGTAAGAACTTACCTTAAGGGTAAAAAATCTTATTTGGTACCTATTAGTAGGGTAACTTTATATATTAACAATTTTATGAGAAATTTTATAAAATATAATTATTAAATAATATTTATTAAGTAAATCTAATATTATCTAATTTTTATAGATTCTTTTTTATAACTATAATTTAAAATGAACACTTGCATTCTAACAGTAAAAAAATAAATAAAGAAAAAATAGATATTATTATTTTAAATCTCAATAAATGAATAAAAAAATATCAACGTATCTCTTTATAAAAAAATATAATTTGTTCATTTGTAATATGAAATATATAATATAATAAACTATTATAATAGTTAATAAATCACAACAAATATAAAATTAATATTAAAAATTGTCACAGGCTGAACTCTTTAAAAATAGAATATTTTGACAAATATGTTTCAGAAAATTTTATGTTTATTTGTATATTATATAGATTTAATAAAATTATTAATTCTCATAAAATTAGTTAATATGCCAGTTTACCCCTTCTTACAATTACCCCTACTCAAGGGTAATCCCTGTAAAAATTTACCCCTCACCGAAATGCATCACGTTGAAAATGTTACAAATTTTTTTTATATTATATAGATTTAATAAAATTATTAATTCTCATAAAATTGTTAATATGTCAGTTTACCCCTACTTACAATTATCCCTACTCAAGGGTAACCTCTGTAAAAATTTACCCGTCACCCAATGCATCACGTTAAAAATGTTGCAGAATTTCTTTTTTTATATTGTATAGATTTAATAAAATTATTAATTCTCATAAAATTGTTAATATGTCAGTTACTCCTACTTACAATTACCCCTACTTCAAGGGTAACCCCTATAAAAATTTACCCCCTCACCCAAATGCATCACGTTGAAAATGTTACAGATTTTTTTTTATATTATATAGATTTAATAAAATTATTAATTCTCATAAAATTGTTAATATGTTAGTTTACCCCTACTTACAATTACCCCTGCTCAAGGGCAACCCCTGTAAAATATTTACCCCTCACCCAAATGTATCACTGTTGAAAATATCGCAGAATTTTTTTTTTATATTATATAAATTTAATAAAATTATTAATTTTCATAAAATTGTTAATATGTCAGTTTACCCCTACTTATAATTGACTCTACTCAAGGGTAACTCCTGTAAAAATTTACCCCTCACCCAATCCATTACGTTGAAAATATTGACACATTTTTAAATAATCTTCTAACAGAATAAATTGTTAATTATCCTTAAAGAGATTATCATGAACCTCAAACTTTTTTCAAAGTTTTGAGATCTTATCGAAATCTAGATAGAATCACCCCTTTAAAAATAGAACACTTTGACAATACGTTTTAGAAAATTTTATTTTTATTTTTATATTATATGGATTAAATAAAATTATTAATTATTCTAAAATTATTAATATGTCAGGTTACCCCTACTTACAATTACTCCTACTCAAGGGTAACCTGGGGTAACTCTGTAAAAAATTACTTCTCATCCAAATGCATCATGTTGAAAATCTATATAATATAAAACATAAATTATTAATTATTTGAAATCTTAATTTTTCAATTATATAATATATAATTGAAAAATAGAGAAGGTCACGAGATAAATAGGAGAAAGGTTTCCTTAAAAAATAAAAATAAAATAAAAAATCCACTATTATTATTTTAAATTTCAATAAATGAATAAAAAAATTCTACATATCTTTTCATAAAAAAATATAATTTGTTGTATGGTAATATAAAATTTATCAAATAGAAATAATAGTGTTTTTAAAAAAAATAAAAGTCAAAGTACTCATAAATAAATAAAATATAAAAAAAATGTCACGAAAAGGATAAGCAGAAGGTATTGAAGAGTGAATACTCCCAAACTTATAGGAGATATTCAAAATGGTGGTCAGAATGGTAAAAATTTAAATTTTTTCTCTCACCTGCTTATTAACAAAAGAGTGTACCAAAGGGTAAAGAGTTTACGGCTGCCCCAAGTACACACATTGTGCAGAGATGAGGAAAGGCTTAATGATTGACTTCGTATCTGCTTTTTCACTTCAGCCTCTCTCAGTGTCTTCCCATGTTCCATCCCACGTGTCCTTCGTTTCATGCTGCATTTCAATCAACGCGTTAACCTAATGGTCAGCGTTAACCTAATGGTCAGTCTTCTAGGAAGAGAGTTTTCAAGTTTGATTTACATTTAAATCTTTTCAAGTATTCTTCGCAAAATTTCTCTTCATTGATTTATTAGTTTATTTAGATTGAGAAATTTATATATATTATAAGATTAGTCTCACTTTCAATATAAAATGAGAATACTGATGTTACAAAAATTGTTCATTAAAACTTAAATATGAAAGATTGGTCTGATCAAGAAGTCTACCTCATTCTCAATATAGATTTAACTAATATGTGCAAATTGAAAAATTTATATATATTCGTAAAATTAATCATATATCTAATGTGAAGTAAAGATACTCATATTATCTAAAAAATATCTCAAATCTATTATAGAAGCAAATACTCACTTATGTTTCTTTTAAAATATACAAGTTAATTTGATTGATGGGATCGTGGTTAAGTTGATCTCACTAAGTGAATTGAAATGACTATATTAATTTTAACAATTTAAATCATTGATGGTTAAAAAAAGTATAAGTTATGACATGTTAAATCATCTGTTTCTTCTATTGAAAAAATTACGGTTGATAAAATTCTCTCTTTATATATATATAATAAAAACTATTGATATTGATTAATATTATGATATCAGCTGATATGATGTGATTTTAATATCAACACATCTACCGATAGTCAAATGATACAAATCATATCGACCAATATAATAACCCTGCGCTAGCTACTTACTTACGTTACTCGAATATTAATTTTCTAAAATTCTTTTAGATAAAGAGTCTTAATCATCACATCGTGGTCTCCACTCCTCAGTCGTACCGAGTACTAAAAAGTAAAATCTAAGTTATTCTGAGTTGAGGATGGTACGTACAGTAGGTTAGCTTTGGCTTTTCAGCCCCTTAGCGAACATGTGAAAACGACTAATTAATTAATTTTTGTATTAAGGTAATGGAGTTTTATCTAATATCGTGTACTCGAATAGAGCTGTAACTGTAAGTCTTGATATTCTTCATCATAATTTTTTTTTTAATTACTTTCTTCTTATCAGAAATGGTTGAATTTTTGTAAGATTATAAAAATTGAATTTTTGAACTGTTTTTATAATAATTCGGTCTAATTACGCTCAACTATTGAGTCAATGTATTAAAATTTAATATAAATTAACATCATAAAAGCATGATAAATTTTTAAAATAAAAAATATTTTTTGAAAACTATAAAAAAAGAAAAATCAAATTACGATTATGGTACTATAACAATAATAGTGAAAAGTGATGATTTTAAAGAAGAAAAAGATACGCAAAATTTTGAATTCAATTCATACTCAACTCCTTCCAACTATTTTTCATGAATTACAATAATAGAATACAATATAGGTACCTCAACCCTGGTTATATAGGTCCTAGACCCAAACTTGACTTGTCTCGAAATTATATATTACCCTTTTTTCCCCTCACTATAAACTTAATGATCGTGGACCTATTTGCTTCACCCATAGGCCAAATCTCACCAAATAACTTTCATTTTCTATTTGAATTTTTTTTTTTTATAAAAGAATTGGGTAAGAGTAGATCAGGTAGAATTGAGTAGACTAAAATTAAAGTTAGATTAGCTGGTTCAATATTCAAAAGAATTTAGATTTAAGTAGAATCGTGTGAGAAAAATATTTGTAAAATGCCTATGACCAATTCAACTTTACCTCACTTATTGCCACTTGTACTTGGAGAAGCGTGAGCTAGATACAGTGGCTATGAGATGGTAAGCTTCATAGAATATCATCTTAGAGAATAAAATAAATGAATTGTAAGAGTGACATATTATGTTTTCCATAAATGGTTAAATAGGATTCTGTAATGTAAATTTAAATAGACCATTGATATAAACATAATGAATACTTGCCATAGACATGGTTGTTATTGTTGGGGTCGAGTGTTACATCACTGAGAGGAAGAAAAATGTAAATATTTATACGAAGCTCGATGTCTTCATCTATCAGGCCAATATTTTGAGTTGGAAACCCAGTCTCAACCGTTGTATCAAAGCTAGGTTCTCCAAACCACCGCATGTGGACTCAAGAGATGTCCTAAGCAGACGGGATGACCGACGACATTTTATCCACCAGATAGTCTCGTTCGAGGGGAGATTGTTGGGGTAGCGAACGGGTCCAACATTGGTTGTGAAGGGGGAGATTTAGAGACTTACAAAAGATATTAGTCATTCCACTTAAGCGCTAGCCTGGAAACCTAGTCCCAACAGTGGTATTAAAATTAGGTTCCCCAAACCACTGCATGTGGACTCAGAAATTCACTAGCCGAATGGGATAATTGACGACGTTCTATTCGTCGAAGAACCTCTTTTGAGGGGGAGATTGTCGAACGAGTCCCACATCGGTGAGAGAGAAAAATATAAGATTTATATGGGACTAGATATCTCTACCTATCAAGCTAGTATTTTAGGCTGGAAGTCCAATCCCAACCGTTTTTAGGGCAAATGGTCCATGATGTGGACATCGAATCTCGACGATGACTTGATCAAGATCTGATTGAATGAAATCGGTGAATTGAATCTTCAAATTTATGCACGAATCAACATAATGCAAAGTGTGGATCTCGCGATGACTAAAATCAATATTCATCAAGCATGGCATCGGCCAATTTTGTCTTAACTGCTCATTTATCTGCCACTTAAAGGATTATTACGATTTTCCTAATTGATGTCATTGTTTATTTATTTATTGTTAAATCACATGTCTTTGTTTGAAGTACTTTGAACCTACTGGAAGGATGGCAGCCAAACGATGGATTTTACTTTTAGTGAAATGATCAATCATACACATGTACACGATGCTAAGTATCTAGGTATAGACAAAGCCCACTAAATAGAATGGTAATGAATACATCAGAAAAGCAATCTCATTAAATATATAGTCCATTAAAATCATCTTGATTAAATTAATAAAGTCATATTTTAAAAATGAAAAATTTAAAGATTAAAAATAATTTAAATTGATTAAATTCTAGAGAACTTAAAAATATCAATTGATTAATCTAACTAAAATAATTTTTCGTAGCCAAGATATTCAAGCCACTCATATCCATTTTATCTGACGGACCCTTGCAAGAAAAACAATCGCATGATGGCTTGCTTTTTTTTTTTTAATAAAGGGTTAGATTAATGATTCAAAAGAGCCCAAAAAATACAAATGATTGTGCTTTTTTTTTTAATGATTGTGCTTTTTTTTTTTAATGATGCCTTGCTTTGTTGACACGTTGGGCCGAAAGACTAGTTTATTGTATTCAAATGAGAACTTCCTGTTTAGTCTAAGTAACTAGAACGTTCATTGCATTCGGAGAATTCTTTATAATAAAAGGTCCATGCACAATCATTTATATAATTTCATCACTAAAGTGAACACTTTTCCATTTATTAAAATGAAATATTCACTAAAGTACAGTATTATCGTGCATGTTTAGGTGTAGAGCCCACTAAATGACGTGGTGATAGATTGTTGGTATGATCTTTTATTTCATATGTTGTTCACAAAAAATAACCATAATTAAATTAATCAAATCATAACTTTAAAGCTTTCAAATTTTTATCGTTGTAAATTATTTCTTTAATCACTAAACTTTAAGATATCTAAAAATATGATTGATCAATCCAATTATGATGATTTTATATGGACAATGTATTGAAAGAAAGAACATTTCAATGGGTCCATCACCATCTCATTACGTAATCCTTTATCGCCTTGGCTTAAGGTCAAATCGGCAGCCACCTAAGCCCCTCAATTTGACCAATAACCTAAGGCCCCCACCATGCACTTTCCTTAGGGCGTAGGGCCCCTGAAATTTCAGAATTGGTCCGGCCTATGCCTACATGTGCAGAGTAATAACATGTACTCTAATGTGTGATTAAACATCGACCCGCAATGGTGGAGATAAGATGACAGTACTTATCATATTTGATAAGCAGACTCCACAACACCTAAGATAAAGTAAAACTGTAAGCAATTGTATGCACACTCAATTTTCACTGGAATTACATGTTAACATACGAAGATGATCAATCTCTAAATATCCCCAAATAAAATCTAACTCTCAATCTTGAGAACTGAAGTGCAGGAAAGCCGTCTGATCTTTGAAATGTTAGCCATTGTTGACCACTTAACGAAAGTAAATCTGCATGAAGAGCAGAGAGAGAGAGAGAGAGAGGCCGTATCTTCCATTAATATTTCTGCCTCGAAGTCGACAGACATAGCGGTACAAAATCGCCAGTCTGACGTATTTTGGAGTCTCCTACCCTCTCTCTGTGAAAAGTAGGCTCACGAGTTCCTTCCAATGTAAACAAATCTTCGAAAATAAAAATAAAAACCATCCACAAGACCCAAATGTATAAAAATATTTAGGCGAGCCAAGACAAACCCATGAAGAGAATCTCAGAAATCTAACAGGAATTGTGGCTGAGAACCGTTCTCTCTCCTCAAACTCCCTCTTCTTTAGACTCGCAAAGTTTTGAAAACCAAGAAATCCAAACTCTCCAAAATCTCAAAGTCCATCCTTCTAATCTGCAATAAATCGTTCATGTGCCACGTAGATTTCGTCTATTAGAGTTATCCAGTGTCATTGCATGGTGGGATGCTTTCAGTATCCTCTCTCACAAGTCCAGAAGATGAAATTCATGAGAAAGATGAAGGGATGCCACCTTTTTCCGTTGGGCTCGATGAATTCTCCGATGGAAGTTTACTCGACGACATAAGTTTCGACGATCTCTTCATCGAAATCAACGATGGAGATGTCTTGCCGGATTTGGAGGTGGACCCGGAAATCTTCGCAGAGTTCTCAACTTCGGGATCCGACCTCAATTCTTCTTCGTCTTCCACAATCGAGAGAAAAGAAAAAGAAGAGAAGACAGATGAAGAAGGTTGTAAAATTCAAAGCAAGGGAGAGAGCAGAAGAGAGGAGTCGGTTGTGACTGCCAATTCAGTGTCGTCCGATGCCAATAGAGGCCGGAAGCTCGGGTCTGCTCAGGTGAAAGCCTCCCAAGGGAAGCGGAAAATGAAGGTAAATATCGAAAGGGCCAGTGATTTTTGCACCACCATTTTTTTTTCTCATTGCACCACCCTTAAATGAAAATTCAATTTTGTCGGTTCAAGTTTATTTTTTTTCCAATTTTTGCCGTAAGATTCAATTGGTGGAAAGGAATCATGAGAATAATCAGTATATCTTATTGGGAAAACACACCTTTTCCTATCGCACAAATTCCATGACACAATAATAATGATGATGAAAGCAATCAGCAGAAAAATAAATCAAGTACACACCATAAAAACACGAAGTATTTGCATCTGACCGAATTACACGAATTGTCTGTCAAGACATGTAAATTTGTGTTAATATGTTATGATGGGTTGCACGTAGGTGGATTGGACGCCGGAACTACACCGGCGATTTGTTCAAGCAGTGGAGCAGCTAGGTGTCGATAAGGCAGTGCCTTCAAGGATTTTAGAGATAATGGGAATTGACTGCCTCACCCGCCATAACATTGCTAGCCATCTTCAAGTACTTTCATGTTTCATTGATCTTACCTTAGTTTTTTTCCTTTTATGTGTATTTCTTACTCTTTTCATCTATTTAGCATTTGCATTCATTGAATTAGTGTCCACAGATTTTGATTGAAAAGTGGAAATGAAGAACAAGAACAGTGAAAAGCCTTCAAATTGTTTCTTCAGTTGGCCTCCATAAATTTATTTCTTTATAATTCTCTCATTTTTCTGAACAGCTATATGAATACATCTAAGCTTTTCCATGCATAAATACATTAGATGATCTTTACCCTAAACAGAAATTAGAAAGAGAGAAAATGAGGATGAGACTTTTGAATGATTAATAAAATTGTGAATTGTTCATGTATGGCAGAAATATAGATCTCATCGGAAGCATTTGCTGGCGAGGGAAGCAGAGGCAGCTAACTGGAGCCAAAGGCGGCAAATGTACGGTGGCTCTGGAGTGGGTCGCAAGAGAGACATGACCTCATGGCTTCCACCTCCACCTCCTACTATTGGCTTCCCTCCTCCTCCTCCTCCACCTCTACACCCTTTCAGGCCTTTGCACGTGTGGGGACATCCAACTGTTGATCAGCCTTTAATACAAGTGTGGCCCAAGCATATAGTTCATTCGCCATCTCCGCCCCCGCCACCATGGGCACCGCATCCTCCACTACCACCACCAACAGCAGATCTCTCCTACTGGCACCCTCCTCAGCAACGTGTACTCTCTCTCTCTCACTCACATACTCTCTCATTTCGTGTCATTCCAACTTGACAATGTAATTAGACCATATCATAGGGTTTCGTGTTGGAGAATAAAAGCACAGAAAATTAATGGGAAAATAAACTACATATCAAACACACAGAAATATAAACAGTTTTTACGTAAGTTTCTTTCGATACGTCCACAAGTTCAAAGCAGATTTAATATGCTCAAAGGCAAAATAACAAAAAAGAGACGGTTGACTCTTTGTTACAATTTTTACTTACTCGTACAAAAAAGAAATATTATATACTGTCCTAATTAAGACTACAAAATATGCAAAATGAAAATTACAAACTTACCATATAAAATCACGCTCTACAAAACCTAACATTTTTCAGCATCTTAAGCTAAAACTCATCTAGCGAAAACACTTCAAACCATGTAGTATACTCCCAATTTCAACTTAACAATGTACTGGAATCATGTTTGAGGTTTTTACAGCTTCTTTAAATGAGACCCATCTAGCAAAAGTCCTTAAAAGTGAAACCAAGTAATTTACTCTCCTCCGGTGGCTCACTGATCAGCCTCTGGAGCAGCATGCTTCTCCGAGTGTGGGAATCTTATGTAATTTGCATTGAACCTCTCATTTCTCCATTTTTTGGTTCTTGACCTGCTTATTGGTTTTGTTCTTGGCCTATCTATTTGGGTTGTAATTTTTTTGTCAATCGAAATATACATGTATACTTTGTAATCTTTTTTGGGATTTTCCCTCTTAAATAAACTTATCTTTTTCCTTCAAAAAAAAGTTTCTCTCTCTCTCTCTCTTCACATGCCAACATTACGATGTCCTGGGACCATACTTGGGATTTGGCAGCTTTGCTTAGGCTGAGAGTCATCCGGCAAAAATCCTGAAATGTAGATTACCTTAACTTCAAATCTCTCTCTCTCTCTCTCTCTCTCTCTCTCTCTCTCTTCTCTGAACATTACCTATCTTGCAGGGATCTAAAGATGGGTGGGTTCCAAATGTCCTTACACAAGGAACATTACCTTGCTTTACACCGCCACTAACAACAACGGTATCCACTTTTCCTTATTTGTTACCATTCGGGGTATCTTTTATTCAGTTTGGATGCATTCTTTATCCTGCTATCATAAGCATTGGTAATGGTAAGTAAATTTATGTGTAGAAAGTTTTACTTTGTTGGTAAATTACTGCAGAGGTTTTCGGCTCCTTTAGTCCCTGGCATTCCTACACAGGCCATGTATAAAGCAGATAACAGCATTGTTATCCCAAGGGGCCAAAGGGACTTCCATCTTCATTTCGATTTTCATCCTGTAAGAAACTGCTTTCTCTTCTTTTTATGGGTAATATTAAACTTGATTTTTTCATATATATATATATATCAAAAGAAAGAACCGAAGACAAGCACCAGCATACTAGAACAAGGAAAGAGAAAGCAGAAAATAAAAACAACAATAGACTACAAGGAACATAAGATGAAATACTTAAGCTAAGTTAACCCATTCTTTTCAAACACGCAAAATGTCTAATATAGATTATCTAATTGATTATTTGTCTCAACTTCTTTTAGTGGAACCTTCTAGTGTCCCACTGCAATATTTCTTAACGAAAGTATAAAATGTATGAATTCCTTAAAAAACAAAATAGAAGGAAAAAAAAGAAGAATATTTGAATGAGCTATTTCATTTCATAAAAGAAGAATGCAGTAAGGATTGTGTGCTGGACAGTTGAGCAAGTCCCACATCGATTGTGAAAGGGAAATCTAGAGACTCATATAAGATTTGGCCACTCCACCTATCAGATTAGTCTTTTGGCTGTTGAGAATTCTTTTTTCTCCTTCCTCTTTGATTCTTTGATCAGTCCATCTAAAAGACCTACATAGTAAAGCCACACGAAAAAAAATGTTTTGCTCCTCTCTCTCTACCTCTGTGTCTGAGCCAACTGGGTTGTTGATGAGCAATAAAAACGTTGTGTGACCATTTTGTATTTTGTTTTACACTTCTTTTTGTCTTTTGACACTTGAGTATTGTTAGGATCTGGATATCCAGTCTAAAAGATTAATCTATTAGGTGCAATGACTCAAATGCTTTATAATACTTTCCAATGTGAGACTCGTTCGCAGCTCCAACAATCTCTCCCCTCGAACGAGGCAAGTCCTTCCCGTCCACCTAGGTGATCTCCTGAGTCCAAATGAGGTAGCCTGACACATAGCTCTGATATCACTTGTTAGGATCTGGGTATCCAGCCCAAAAGACTAGCCTATTAGTTGAAATGGCCTAAGTCCTTTATAAATCTCTAGATCTCCCTATATACTTTCAATATGGGGCTCGTATGCAACCCCTGCAAGTATTTCGTTTGTCTTCATTTTGATGTGAACTTTACTAATGTGGTCCAATTTTTTTTAAGGAAAATCTGTACATTGGATGCCACCATATGTTTCCAAATATGTATAATAATTCAAATACTCCTTTGTAACCTTTAGACTTCATATGCCACGGATTATGGTTTTAATCTTTAAAGACCATCTTCCGGTCACTACATGAAGTTAGGGTTCCGGCAAATGGGCAAACCGGGCAAATCCTACCTAATATAGAACTGAAAATAAGCGTAAACCACGAGCTCACTCAAATTTAGGTTTCCGGTTCTCTCAAAGCAAAAACTACATTTTGTTGTTAAAAAATCAATAGTGACATATTTATAAATATGCTTGCAAAAAGAAAATAAAAGTACATACTAAAAATATTCCTTCACCTTGTCTCTCTATCTCATGTATGTTTCTTGGCGATGTTAACAGTCGAAGGAGACAGTAGATGCAGCTATTGGAGATGTTTTAGCAAAGCCATTGCTGTCACTCCCTCTTGGGCTGAAGCCCCCATCTCTGGAGAGTGTGATGGTGGAACTACAACGACAGGGCATTTCTACAGTGCCGCCCTCTTTTGCTTGATCTCATCATCATCACCACCAAATTCGACGACATAACCTACTTGTGCTAGTACCATGATTTTTCATTTTCCTTTTTTAATTTTTATGTTCTTTTTAATTTTCATTGTGTGTTCACCTTCTTCTTTCAATGTTTTCTATGAGGAACCTCTCTGATCGAAATAATCATGGATGAATAACCAATGCTGTGTTCTTTTTCTTTTTATTGTAAAGCTAGAGTAATTATCTCCCAGTCTATTATTATGTTGTCTTGCTTCTAACTTTCTTTCTTCTCTTCAAACCGGGTGTGTTTGTTTGCTTCAGTCGAAAATCAAACGCTTAGGTTTGTCATTTTGGTTGGAAATTCCCATTAACAAAAGGCTGCAAACATCAAAAGAAAGCGAGCTTTTGAAATATGGGACATCAACCATGGTCCACCAAATTGGACTGCCCCTTTAGATGCATCCTTTGGTGGAAGATTCTTCTCCCCAACTTTGAGTATATTTTTCCATTATTTAAATTAGATAAAAAGTCAAATTTAATACTCTATCCGTTCCATTTTAATTCCATTTTAATTGTCTCGTTTGGAAATTTGTATTTTTTAAAGAACTTTCTATTTAAGACTAGCACTCCATGTGATCTCATATATTTTCAACACATTTTATGCTAAATGAGATAACTATTTTGGAACAATTCCAAAATCCATATACGACAACTAATTTGGGACATAGGAGTATTCTTTTAGAAAAACATATTTTTAAAAATAGTATAGTTTGATGATCCAATAATCTCATCATTTAATTATAAGAAGTTAGTTTAATGGTTAATTCTACTCTTGTTTGTGATAGATATTGGAGTCAAGACTCCTTAACACAAAAGGGCTACTCCCTTTAATACTGTATCCGAACTCCGAAGTATGCAGATTGAGAGGTTTACACATATCCTAAAAATTAATCAGGTGAACTGAACGATTCAATACCTTGATATTAAAAAAAAAAATCTCTATCATTTCATTCGCATGTGTTGAAAAATAAATGGCTACAACAATTTAATTCTTCTTGTAGGCTGAATGATAAAAATATTAAATAGTCATTGTCTTCAAATTAAAGCCAAATGTAAGCCATGTACATCCGACATGAGTCATTTCTTGTCCGACCATCAACAACTTGTAAGTGGATTACATGGGACAAAAGGTAAAGCTACAGAACGTAGGCCCATCTTTATTTGAATTATAATTCTAAAAAGGGATATGGTTGTGGATATTAGTTTTCATACAATTATGAAGGACATAGTGCTGGATTGAATGATAATGGTGGTGTAATTATAAAAAGGTTTATAATTAATATGATTGTAGTTCAATTAGTCAAATTATAATATAACTCAAAGCTAAGAATTTGGTTACATGCAAAATATAACTCATGGGAATTAATTTGGTATTGCACTTATGCAATAGTGTCTACATTCTACCTTTCATTTTATCATAATAAAGCAAAAAGGAAATAAACAAAATTATCATTTTATTATGATAGAATGGAAGACAACGGGAGAAGGTGCTCGATTTTAGAAAAATCAATTCCTCTAACTCATTTTTTTTAAGATCCAAGAGAAACATCAGATCCATCACAATTTACACCTTGGATATAATCCTCCTAAAACTCTTTGAGAGAGCACCATAGATGCCCATGCTCCAGAGTAAGAGCCAGTAGGGTTTGAATCCGTGACCTCTCACTTCTCGATGAGAGAAGCTATCTAGTGGTGGGCACCCATAACTCATTTATGGTTTATACTTTATAGTATAGTTTAAAAAGTCAAAAAAAAAAAAAAAATTAAAGCAAATCTATCTGAATTGACTCAATTCGATAAGATTTTTAGTCGAACAAATTAATAAGTTTTTTAAATTTATATTTTTTAAAAAACTCAATCAAATTTCACGATTAAGTGAGATTTCGAGTCAAGTCTCAATTCCAACTTTGAGTTTTCGAGCCCGAAGGTAAAACACAAATAATTGGAAATTATGAATAAAATCATTTTTAATATTAAGTGATGTACAATTTATCTGTATGAATTGAGTGAGAGAGATGGGTAAATGCTAATACGGCTACATGTTGAAGTCATTTGTTTCAGATGGCGAGTCAAGATCGCTATAGGCACGGTCAAGATTGTTCCAAATTTGCAACAGAGATGCGGAGCAAGGAGAACCACTGGTTGTGACCTGGTGCGGGACCACTGAAGCTGGAAGTACCGAAAACTCCAACGTTTATAGCATGGAAATCCACATGGCAGGTGATTGCGAGTGGGGTTGTGTTTCAAGGACAAGGTCAAGACTGATTGAGGCAATGAGTTGATATGAGTTGATGAAGGTGGATTTAGAATCAGAGCCGTTGAACGTGTTGGAAGCAAGGGAGGTGGTGCATGTCTTCGGCTTCTCATCTTAGTAATTTATTCTATTAATATAGAGTTGATTTTATATTAAATTTGATAAGTTGTTTTTATATGCCAATTGTTTACTTGACGTCCATGAAACTTAAATATCAATCTTTGAACTATAATAATAAGCACTTAGCACATGCTATGATGCACCAAAACTTCAATAGTTCAATCCATATGGACCTAATGAAGTGGCCTACCCTCATAAGCCTTGAGCCCAATCATCCTTAAATGTGTGTTGGACTCTCTAATTTCAACAAATCATAGCTATCTATTTCGTAGATTTCTTTACCATTTGTTGCTAAACAATAATTTTATGTTTTTTTATGAAATAGCTGTATTAAGATTAACAGACCATCATTAACTCTATGCTGGTTAAATTTTCAACTTATCACAGTAAAGTAAGAAGTAAAAACAATAAAAGTATCAATTCACTTATAATACGGTGCCAAATTTTATAAAGTTACAGGTGCCAAAAGGAATGAGATACAAATCACATGTAAACAAAAGATCAAATTTCACAAACTCTGATCCTAAATTGCTGAGTCACGAGTTTTCATGGCTCGGTTTGATCTCTAAAATTCATTGCTTTTTGAATTATATTAATCTAAACTGAAGTATAGATTGTAAGTGTGTTGTTTAGAAAAGGAATTTTATTCAAATATTTTATTTTTTATTTAAATAAATAAAGTTAAGTCATGAAAAAACTCCTCTTTAACTATATATTTTATTTTATTTAGATTAAATGACTGTATATATTTAGTGAATATTTTTGTAATATCTCACATAAATAATTATTTACTGAACTCATCAGGATTAATAGTCCATTTTATTTTAAAATTAATTATTTGCCTTCAACATCGTTTTTATTTTATGCATGTCAGGTTGGTAAAAGCAAAGGGCATCTACTTCTCTTATCTTTTTTGTCTCTGTCTATTTGCCCCCCACCTCTCACGAGAAAGGCAGCCTGTTATTTTTACTGTAACAAAAAGAATTTTATTAAAAGAGAAGAGAAATCATTTTTTATATAATTAATTTTATGACCAAAAATCTCAGATTTTTTAGTCAATATTTCAACGTTGGATATAAAGTTATAACCTGTTTTATATATTTTTAGAGTGAAAATTTTAAGCTACTGTCCAAGTCGAAATCTCAATAGCTAAAATTCATGCACTCTGCCAAAACAGTGAAATTCCTCAAAGAAAAGAAGTGGGTACAATAGTAGGCCCGTCAGCTGTCCTCTCCACAGAAGCAAGAGAGAGTATAACTAGAACAAATGAATACCCCTTCAAAAGGGCATTTAAAAGTGAGAGAGTAAAAGTAAAAATGTGATTTCTACCTCTAATCCCTCGTTACCAAATAAGGGTAATTAGGGGTCGCATCCCCCTCATCCAAACGCAGATGGAAAGGGATTGGTGTGTTCACCACAAATTTGCATCAGTTGTATTTTTCAACAGGGATACTCCTATTTTATATTAGAGGTGAAATTAATCCACGAACATGTGTAAATCTTCTAATTCTCATATACTGGTAAGTTGATGAAGAGTAACACCATGGAGAGTAGCTCAAATAGATTTGAACGTGAATCGAACCAAAGACCCCCTTTGTGAGGGGAGCTTCTTAATCGCCATGTCAATCCCTCTAGGTTTACACAAATCTGCATCAGGAGTTGGGAGTTATTTACCGTAATAGCTGCATTTGGATTGTAGATAATGGGGGATAATCTCCTATTACAATAACTAAAGAGTAGAGGTAAAAAATCAACTTTTTACATCTCTCCTTCACCTTTAAAAATCCTTTTAAAAAAAAAGAGTATTCATAATACGTAGGATAACTCTTGGTCAAAAATAACTCTAGAGAACATCTATAAAATTTACCCCTCATCCAAAAGCACTCAATAACTCATTCTCATTAATAGAGAGTCCCAAATACCAAATGCAACTGTCCAATCCTATAAACAGTCATTTAAATTTTAAAGAATGAAGAGCCAAGCTTACTCTACACTTGTCCTTATCCAAAGGAAGGACTGACCTACTATATGGACATTTGTATAGGACATGATCGATTGTTTCTACTCATCGCTGCAAACAAAACAATTATGGATTTGCAAGTGAATAAATGTACTCGCTTTCTCATAAGTAGGTAATTTGTTCGATATAGCCTTAGAAAGAAATAAAAAATAACCCTTGAGTTTCATAGGATAGTTTGATTTTCAAATTTTGGACCATCTCATGTGTGTGTGACCCATTCTAGGTGCATGACATGTGAGATAAATGGACTTAACAATGCGCTCTCCAGTCCACTAGTGGTAATTGCCCATATTCTAATCTCATTCTCCCTATTAGGGTAGCTTTAGTTGAGCAATATCCTTGGACTAGATTTGAGAAGTAAAATCAACATCCCATGCAGATCTGACCTCTTTTTTTTTTATGATCGAAGTGTCAAAGTCTTTTAGAGTTTTTTAAAATATGTACAAATCTCTTTACCAACACACGTCTAAGTGACATTTTAGAGTAGAGTGAGAATCGAACTCAGTTCTTAATCATCACTTCAAATTCAGACCTAACCTTCTACTAGCCTTTGGCCCATTGCACCCATTGCACTATACTCTCACATTTGATCATGAGACTAATCTAGGAGACATTAACTTGAGCACTACATCCCACCACCCACGTTGTTTGTTCCCTAATAAGGTCTCTGTTCCTCCGAATGGCCTTCTAAATTAGAGAATTGTTTCTTACCCATCTCGTGAAGAGGGGCCCCCGTCTTCAAATGTTTCCTCTGTCAATATTTTAACTCAAAAAAGATTAGAATAGGTTAAAAAATGCCAAGTCACAGCTCTTGCATGTGTAAATCTACTCCCAACTAACCATCTTAATGGACTCGAATCATTGCAATTCCTTGGGAAAAAATCACCTTGTATTCTTTTGATTTTTTAAGGGGAGATTGTTCAGGACCATCCAGTAATTCAATATTGGGTTTGACACTACTTGGATGAGAATGTGTCTCCCTGCCACCGAAAGCATAGCCTTCCACCCACTAAGCTTAAGAGCCATCCTTTCTACTTGGGATTGAAATCATGACAAAATCTTTTTTTTCAATATTAAGAGGAGACCCATATAATAAAGGTCTCCAACAAACTCTATGCCCCAATGTGAAACCTTATTTCACGTTTAACTCTTGGCAATGTGTCTTGGAAAAACTTCATTTGGGATTTGGTCAAATTAACTTTTCCACTCGCTTCTTTACAAAAGAGATCAATACATTTGATAATCTTCCTTGCAGATTTCTGAAACACTCTAACAAGGAGTAGTTTGTCACCACAAATTGCAAGACGGGCACCTTAGTTCCCCCTTGCCAAAGATGCACAGGTTCTATGCTTCTTATATGTTTCTAGGGGTAAAATTTGGATTGGATTTTAACTCCACCTGCATTATCCGACTCGATAAATCAAGTGGACAAAATTAGAGTTGATTTGAATTGAAGAAAGTAAAATCAAATTAAATTCGGGCGGAGACGGGTCAAGCTTTTTTAAAATTGATCCTAATCTGACCTACTCAAAAAAAATTAATATAACACTCGGATTGAGTCTGGTCAGAAATTCTGACCAACATTCGAGTTGAGTTGGGTCAACAATTGGAGTCGTGTGAGGTTGAACAATTCGAGTCAAGTCAAATCGAGTTCAATAATTTTTTATATCAATATGGATTAAGTTTAATAAAATCCAACCCGAGCACTATGTGTTCCCTTGATGACCCATTTGACCTAGTGTATCCACACATGTGTACATTTAAGGGAATAAAGAATCCCCATATCTAAGGCCCCCGATGGATTTGGATTTAATCACTTGGAAAGAAGCCCCAAGAATTTGATAGGTGGCCGAGGTGATGCAGGTGATGGACTACTATTTAAAGAAGGTGATATTAATGAGGCATCCCTTTATTAAGCCCTAGCGAAGAACAATACAAGCCTTCTCTTCTCTATATCACATATTTACATTAACGTTACGCGCGGAAACAAGAAAAATCGAACGAAATAAAAACACAGCACAACATAATATTTTAACGTGGTTCGGCCCACCTGGCCTACGTCCACGAAGCGACAAAATATTCACTATAAATGAGAAAGAAAATACAAGTACAATAATATGACTCCCTTGAGTCATGAGCCCAAACTCGAAGTCCTGAGCCCCTTGTACACTCATGTATACAACACATCGATGTCACCTCTCAGTTGATGTGAATCTCTCTCATACCCAGAATAGTGAACCCAACTTCTGTATTCCTCCCTCTACACTTCATGCGTCCTACGAGCACATCCCGACGTGCTTCTCAAACGCAAGCGTCTCTGATGATGAGTTGACGTAATCAACCCAGACACGTCTTTCTGAAACCTCTCTACGCATATGGTCAAGAAGCCATCTCCTCGCGTACCGTCAGAGGCCAGAAGATCCTTCACCGTGCCTCCAATGATGGTGTGTTCCACATACACACAGATCTGCACTCCTACTCTGGCGAAGGGGCTTGTCTTTCCAGCCGCACTCCTGCTGGCTGCCACTCACAGATCTGTGAACCCAGATCTGCAGCGGTAGTGCACTGTTGCTTCCGCCCCTCTTCGGCCATTGAGCTATCCTCCAAACAGTATCAGATCTGCGACTCCTTCTATCAACGTCCAGCATCCATCTATCTCATGCTGAGACTTCCTTCATGGTTCACCATGAAGGCACATGGCCAAAAGGCCCTCTTTCTTGAAACCTTTCCTCGGCATATATGCTATGGGCCACCAAGGCTCAACACGTCCCATGAATATCTATGATATATTCATCGTATCTTAATGAGCCAACTTTAGCAAATATGATCAAGATGCTTTATTCAATTTGGCATCTTAATATTCCAAGAATGGAATGTGCTAATACCATCAAGCAGCGGAGATATGAAGCACACGTCAATGACACCCAGCTTAGACTCCTTGTAGACCTTACCCAGCCACTCCTTATTTTAAGGAGAAAATCTTGGCGGAATTGAGCCACCACCTCAACAATTTAAAGAGATCTACGTGTCCCAACTCCCAATTACCATCAAATATGAATGTCTAATTTGAAAACTCACCCATCTAACTAAATGTTTAGAAGTAAATAGATTCCATAGACCAGTGAAAGTTCTAACATTATGAACACTAGAAATCAAACTTTTATGAAGATCATAATTGATTTTACATGTCTGCAGTTCAAACTTCAAACGAAATGAATAGGTGTGAGAGGACAGAAAGGAAGGGATCGGATCATTGAACCGGTCTTAAGAGCAAGTAATGCATGCGTATTGCATCATCCCGAAGACAATAGAAGAAGATGAAGAAATTTAAGCAGATGCATACGCAGAACAGGAGGCAACATGTTGAGAAAATGCGCCATCTTTTCTCCAATCTATCTCTCAGGCCGCTCGATAGCTGCTACAACCGCATCCAGAGCTTCAATCACTTCCACCTTACCAGATTGCCCCCGTCCCGTTTCTCACCTCGGCAGCGATTCCTATGCCGGGTCATTGGGCGTGTTTGAACAAATGCCTCATAGAGGGTTGCTGCGAGCACCTTCTGATTTCAGCACCTTTCTCTCCACTTGCGCAAAATCAGCTTCTCTTTCTGCTGGCGTGCAAGCGCATTCACTCATTCTCAAGCTCGGCCTTGACTCAAATGTCTTCATTGGAAGTGCCCTCATCAGTTTGTATTGTAAGTGCAGTAGTTTTTCAGAAGCACATCGTGTGTTTGATGCAGTGCCTAAAAGGAACGTTGTCACCTGGAATTCACTTCTTTATGGATATTCTAATACCCATTTGGCTGATAGGGCCTTTGGAATCTTCATTGAGATGCTTGCACTGGAAATATCTCCAACGGCAACCACGTTCTCTTCTGCACTGGTTGCATGTACAAAGTTAGAAATGCTTGATATGGGAATTCAAATTCAATGTTTGGGGATAAAATTTGGGTTCTGCTATAATGTTGTAGTGTGGACGGAATTGATTCATATGTATTTGAAGTGTTCGTGTTTGGAGGTTTCGAGAATTGTGTTTGATGAAATGACCGAGCGAAATGTAGTTACATGGAGCTGTATGGTTACTGGGTATGCACAGCATCAACAATCTGGCGAGGCAATGGCTTTAGTTACAGAGATGAGGCGTTTGGGTGTTCAGTTGAATACAGTAACCTATACTAGTCTGCTCAGTTCTTTTTCTTGCTCAAAAGATTTGGATCACGGGAAGCAAGTTCATGGTCTGGTAATTCGGGAGGGCCTAGGCTCTGATGCACATGTGGCAGTTGCCCTGATAACCATGTATGCAAAATGTGGATGCACGGAAGATTTCTTTAAGATGTGCCCTTCTGTCTCTGCCGATCAAATTTCTTGCAATTCTATCATTGCGGGTTTTTCTCATTTGGGAAATGACTTGGAGGCCTTTAATTGCTTTGTAAAAATGAGGAGGGCATGTGTAGATCCAGATTACATCACCTTTGTGAGTGTCCTAAGAGCTATTGGAATCCTTTCAGCTGTGGAAGAAGGGAAACAAATCCATGCTCTAGTTTTAAAAACAGGCTATGCTTCACATACTCTTGTTCAGAACGGACTTGTTTCCATGTATTCAAGATGTGGT
Source organism: Chimonanthus salicifolius (assembly GCA_013350335.1). Lineage (NCBI taxonomy): Eukaryota > Viridiplantae > Streptophyta > Magnoliopsida > Laurales > Calycanthaceae > Chimonanthus > Chimonanthus salicifolius. The sequence continues at coordinate 48,676,099 of CM023536.1, forward strand.
GTGATTGAAGATTCACGGAAGACCTTCTTATCAATTGATGGACCTGATTTGGTTTCATGGAATTCTCTGTTATCAGGATGCGCCCAACATGGGCATGGAAAAGAAGCTGTTGAATCATTTGAAGAAATGAGGAGAACCGGGATTACACCAGATGATACTACCTTTTTGTCGGTGTTGTCTGCTTGTAGCCATGCTGGTTGGCTTGAGAAAGGAATTGAATATTTTGATTTAATGAGAAGTGGCAATTTGGTGGCAGCTCCAAGAGTGGAACATTATGCTTGTGTAGTTGATCTGCTAGGCCGAGCGGGCCACCTTGACGAGGCAGAATCATTAATTGAAAGCATGCCAATAAAACCTGGAGCTTCATTGTACCGAGCTCTGCTTAGTGCTTGCAGAGTGCATGGCAACATGGATATAGCAATGCGTGCATCTAAGTGCCTTCTGGAGCTGTGCCCAACAGATTCTGCTACCTATGTTTTGCTATCTAATGTCTTTGCCGCAGGAGGTTGTTGGGATGATGCAGCTGGAGTTAGGAAGCTAATGAGTGATAGGGGCGTGATGAAGAAGCCAGGATGTAGTTGGATTGAGGTTAATGACAAAAGTCCATTGCATGTTACGAGATGTACACCTGGGAAATCACAAAACAGTGGCCTAGAAGTTTTCAGATGATAGTGTTGAACTAATTTCTGGTAGCAAAGACTGGATAAGCCTAAGCATTTTATCAGAAGAAAGTTTCTAGAATGTTCTATAATGGCCATCAATTTAGGAGTTGTGACGTGATGGAGCAAGATGAATGAGGTGCTGAGGAAATATGTCAGCTACTTCCTCAGTGATATGTGATATGGCTTGCATCATGGTTAATAAGTATTTTTTATGAATCTGTCATTCACCTATTTACCTTCTCCAGAAAGAAACTAGAAAGTGGCTTTTACTCAATCATGGTGTGTAGCATTTTTCACTTGTTGCCGACAGAAGCATGGACTGAAGGCACATGGAGAATAATAAGCCTTTAACAAGCCTTCCATGAGCTGCCTCTTGGTCCATTATTTCTACCGAAAAAACAGAGTGGAGAGCCTGGCCCTGATTTCTGACAATGCCACTGAGTGAGTTTTATCTGAAGAAAGTTTCTAAAAGATGTCTATAATAACCATCAATTTAGGAGTTCCAAAGTGAGAGAGCAAAATGAATGAGGTGCAGAGGAAATCTGTCAGTTACTTCTCCACAAAGCAACTAGAAAGTGGCTTTTGCTCTGACATTGTGTATAGCATTTTTCCACTTGATGACAATAGAAGCATGGAATGAAAGAGGATGGAGAACAATAAACCCAATAAGCCCCCAACAGACCTTCCATGAGCTGCCTCTATGACTATTTCTTCCAAAGAAGGAGAAGCCTAGCCCCTAATTTCTGACAGTGCCACTAAGTGATTGTAGCTAAACTATGTGAAATTTATATCTTTGCAACATTGTCCTTCCTGTTATTTTTTTAATAAATTGGTTTCGTTGTCATATCTAGGGCAACTTTTGGATGGGGTAAGAGGGGGTAAACCCCGTTACCTCTTATCACAATTTTGAATAACCCCCATGGGGCTTCGGCTCCTTACCCCTCCATTTTGATGTTTCATGAGGATTTTTTTTTATTTATTTTTGTGAGTACTTGGCTTTTATTTTTTTTTTTTAAAAAAAGCACTCTATTATTTCCATTTGATAAATTTCATATCACCAAATAACAAATTATATTTTTGTATGAAGAGATATGTAGAATTCTTTTATTCATTTATTGAAATTTAAAATAATAATAGTGGTTTTTTATTTTTTGAGAAAATCTTGCCCCTATTTATCCCGTGCCTTCCTCTATTTTTCAATTACATATTATATAATTGAAAAATTAATAGATTTCAAATAATTAGCAATTTATTTTTTAAATTATATAGATTTTCAACATGATGCATTTGGATGAGGGGTAAATTTTTACAAGGGTTATCCCAGATTACCCTTGAGTAGGGGTAATCTGACATATTAACAATTTTAATAATTTTATTTAACCTATATAATATAAAAATATAAATAAAATTTTTTGAAACGTATTTATCAAAATGTCCTATTTTAAGAGGTGATTCTATAGAAATTTCGATAGGGTCTCAAAACTCTGAAAGAGTTTGAGGTTCATGGTAATCTCTTTCAGAGTAATTAACAATTTATTCTGTTAGAAGTTTATTTTAAAAATGTGTCAACATTTTCAACGTGATGCATTTGGGTGATGGGTAAATTTTTACATGAGTTACCATTGAGTATGGGTAACTGTAAGTAGAGGTAAACTGACATATTAACAATTTTATGAGAATTAATAATTTTATTAAATCTATATAATATAAAAATAAAAATAAAATTTTCAACGTGATGCATTTGGATGAGGGGTAAATTTTTACAAGAGTTACCTTTGAGTAGGGGTAACTGTAAGTAATGGTAAATTGACATATTAACAATTTTATGAGAATTAATAATTTTATTAAATTTATATAATATAAAAATAAAAATAAAATTTTCAACGTGATGCATTTGGGTGAGGGGTAATTTTTTATAGGGGTTACCCTTGAGTAGGGGTAACTGTAAGTAGGGGTAAACTGACATATTAACAATTTTATAAGAATTAATAATTTTATTAAATCTATATAATATAAAAATTAAAAAAAAAAAATCTGAAACATATTTGTCAAAATATTCTATTTTTAAGGGGTGATTTTGTCGAAATTTCGATAGAGTCTCGAATCTTTGAAAGAGTTTGCGGTTGACGGTAATCTCTTTCAGAGTAATTAACAATTTATTCTGTTAGAAGTTTATTTTAAAAATGTGTCATCATTTTCAACATGATGCATTTTGATGAGGGGTAAATTTTTACAGGGGTTACCTTTAAATAGGGGTAACTGTAAGCAGGGGTAATTTGACTTATTAACAATTTTATGAGAATTAATAATTTTTATTAAATCTATATAATATAAAAAATAAAAATAAAAATTTTATTAAACATATTTGTCAAAATGTCCTATTTTTAAGGAATTTAGTCCGTGATAATTTTTAATATTAATTTTATATTTGTTGTGATTTATTAAACTATTATAATAGTTTATTATATTATATATTTCATTTTACCAATAAACAAATTATATTTTTTTATGAATAGATATGTTGATATTTTTTTATTCATTTATTGGGATTTAAAATAATAATATCTATTTCTTTCTTTATTTATTATTTTACTGTTAGAATGCAAGTGTTCATTTTAAATTATAATTATAAAAAAAGAATCTATAAGAATTAGATAATATTAGATTTACTTAATGAATATTATTTAGTAATTATATTTTATAATTTTTTTTATAAAATTGTTAATATATCATGTTACTCCTGCTAATAGGTACCAAACAACATTTTTTACCCTTAAAGTAAGTTCTTATTTTACCACTGTAATTACTAAATAAGATAAGGGTGACTTCTTTTCAAAGGTGACCCCTACTCAAAGGTGACCCTTACTTAGAGGTAACCCCTATAAAAATTACCCCCATCCAAACGCAGCCTAATGATATCCATTTCCGGGGGAGCTAGATGTAGAGGCATGCTTGTATGCTTCTTTCTCCTTTTCTATTACACAGACATCTCATAAAAGAAATCCGTTTCGTAAGTCCCAAGTAAAGCATTGGCGTCTCTTGCCTCTTGTTCCATATATCTGTAGCTAATCAATGAGAAAATTCATCTGGGGTGTGTTAACAACTGCACTGTATGGACACAAAGATAAAAGCCCACAGTTCAAGCCATTTTCAAGAGATTTGAGCTTCTGCTTTTTTATTTGCTGCAAAGCCTAAGCTCATTTTTTTCTCTTTCTTCCCGAGAAACAACAAAACTGACTGAATCTAAACCTTGTGACAGGGAAAAGCATGGAGTGGTGATGCTGCACTGCTACCACACAATTTTGATTATTTGTACCATAATCTTTATTACTAGAAATGTTCAATCAAATCTGAAGGAATGAAAGAAAGAGTCACTGCCTTTAAAAAATGATTATGAAATGATTTATTTTTTCATTGTTTCTAGTATCTATTTCTTATCTAGTTATCTCTTTACTTGGTCTGTATTTGGATTTGGGTAGTAGCTACCTGTATGTGGCCATCTTTGTTGGTCCATACAAGTACACTCTAATCCATGGAAAATGCCATAGCATTATAAGTACTCCCCCAGCTGCTTATTTACAGTTAACAGTTCATAGAATAAAAGAGGATGGCAACGTGATATGAAAACATTGCTTGAGAAAAATTGCTAGTTCCTAATTTATGCTTGTTAGTTTTGTCTATACACCATTCTAAATGACAAAAATTCAGTGTGTTCTGTTTAGTCTTAAAAGAAAAGGATGAAGAAAAATCATTATGGCTTATTAGTCATAGAGGAGAAGGGAAGATGAATGTCCATTTTGTTGTTTTGAGAACTATGTCTTGTCAACTTTCATGGATTATGATGTTGGTGATGGAATCCAAGCTAGAATAAACTCAACTTGTTACCTCCCCTGCCCCCATTCCCCCTTGGAGAGATGATATAACGCAACTTGTCAATACTCCTTATGGTGAACTATGAATATGAATGCACTTCTCTATGATTTGCATGATCAATTTTCAGTTCTCACTTTCTTATGCTGATCTTGGTCACAAGCAATTGAGATGAGGACAAGACGTGGATGGATCCTCAATTGATAGCCTCCTCGTCATTTATGGAAATTGTGCACACCGGCCATGCCTTCATTTGAAATGCCAGTCCGTGTTTCTTTATGATCCATTGTCACTCAATTGGATTGGGCGACGAGTGCTTTATTATCTTCCTATATTGGTATTGCATGCTGTGCAATCCCAGCATAATGAAGCTCTGTTTAATATATTGGCTTGGATGTAGAATATAAATTGCAAAGCATGGACTCAGAAGTAGAAAATGAATTGCATAGCATCAACATCACGGCCATGCATCCCATCCCATCTACTTAGGGTTGGCACTCACACTTGGATATGGCAAATTTTTTTAATGGTTGTCTGTCAATCTGACGCCCATAGAACTTGAATCTCCAACCTTGAAGTAGGCACTTACCAACCGTGCTTGATGCATTGCAATTTGCAAAGCACTGGGAAATAACTGAGACTAGGAGATAACAAACCCGTAGCACATCAAATGTGTTCATTGTTGCAACAACATATGTCATCGCTTCATGTTACCATTGAAATTTTTTATACTGAGATGATTCACTTTCTAGAGCCCCAATCAAGACCAAGTGCAACTGCTACATGGTATCAAAAATCATATATTTCCTCTCTCAAGATATATGTATATATGTTATGGTTAATGTATTTCCACTAGTTACTGATGTTTTCCCTTCATGGATTTAGTCACGTCTCGTGATTACAATTACTTTTCATTCTTCTTCACTCTGTTCATTGAACTCACTTTTCTTCTTTCTGCTCAGAACCTTAGTGTGTGTTCACAACCAAAACTATGATTCTCCCTCATCTCATATAATCCTTCTTCCAAATCTGGCAGGTTTTCACATCTCCAAGTTGGCAAAGAACGGATCTTCAGTAGTGGTTTCAATCTGGATGTGAGTTCCCCATTGTTACCTTTCAAAACAAATGTAGTATTAGAATTTGAAACATAATTAAAACAAAATATTAGATATGCACCTATTAAACATGTACACAGTGGTGTTGGGGCGTTTCTGAGCTATTGCAGTGAATGCCCTACCTTATTTGGTGGATCCATGCCTAGACGTGCAGAATAAACAAGATACCCATCAATATAGAGGTGACCATTTTACTTATAAAAGTCACTATCTAGAAGTTGACATCACCGCAAGTTTTTAAGCATGGAATGTACAAGAGGGGTGTAACTTTGACGGGTAAATTATGTTGAGAGCTTAATCTTGTCTCATTTATACTTCTTCTGTTCCAGTTTAGTTGTCTCATTTCATAAAGTGTGTTGAAAATGAATGAGATCACATTCAGTACTAGTCTTATATAGAGAGTTTCTTAGAAAATACAAATATTTCAAATGAGACAACTAAAATGGGACGGAGGGAGTATTAAATTTGGATTACTATTTTTTTATTAAATTCATATTTCAATACTCTTTTCGATAAAACAATTCATTTTTAATTTGAGTTCAGTTAAATCGAATTATGAATTAACTTGTGTAATGGAGAGTTGTATGGATAAAATTCGAGTGACTCAGCCATGTTGGAGTTTATAAAAGAAGATGAGAAGTATCTTGTCAAGGAAGGCCGCGCTTCGATGAAACTTCAAACAAAAGATTCTTTTGGAGTAAGAGAACTACAAGAATATCCACTATTGAAGTTCCTCCGAAGAACTCCATCAAATTTCTCTTTTTAAGTCATATTGTCTAGGTGCTTATTTTATAGAGAATTTAACTTTAAAAGTTTAGAGCCAGATTCTATTCCGTTAAGGCCTGGGCCTGAGTTAGGGTTCAAAAGTAGGGCCTGATCTAAATTGGGAATGGGCTTGAGCTTTGCATTCTTAAGGACCAACCCGACCCAAAAGCCAAAATCAAAACTCTGGAACCTATGATATTTAATATATATTTAATGATACTAAATAGTATATTATGATTACTTCAAGTTTTTTCTCCATATATTATTAAACGCTACCGATTCATTCTAAATTTAATCTTAGTCATCTATAAATTTACTCATCTCTCCACTTCTCAACCCTAACTATATATATATATATATATATATATATATATATTTCTTTTCTCTTTTTAGAAAACTCGTTCCCCTATTTTGAAGAAGTAATTTTATTATTTTGAATGATAGAACATGAAACTTATATATTGTTTTTGTTTTTGAGCTTATTTGTTTAGACTAGGGAAAAAATATGGTAATTTTGATTAAAAAAATAAGAGAGATTTCTCGGCCGAGACTGATATTTATACTCCTGACTTTGGACGTTTGTATAATGAGTTGATTAGAAATAAAATAATAGAATTAATAGCTATGATGATAATTTGTGTTATGGAAAAAAACATTTAAATCCTATAAAAATTTTGGTGAAATAAATAATGAATTACTAGCACTTAATACTACAAATTAATAATAGTAATTAATTTAAACCTAAATTGAGTAAGGGTTTGAAAATCCAAAAGCTCAAACAGACCCTCATTTATTTTAGGACTCAAGTCCGACTTCAAATAATTTAGGCCCACATGGCCCTACTAAGCACAAGCCCTATGTTTGCAATCTGAGCCCTAATCCGAATTAACCTAGGGCCCAACTCGGCCCAGTCAAGTTGCACCTGTGGCTAGAGATTATTTGCCCATTGGGTTTAGCAAGTTCACTATATAAAAAATAATACAGTGAACTGTAAATTAGAGCATGAATTAATTCAATTACAATTTAGCCAATCTCAACTTCTATAAATGTACGAAATATCAACAAAGATGGAACTCTTGCCTATGAATACTTATATTTCTTGTAACACTTATTTTAATATATAATAAATAATTAATATTTTGAAAAAAAAATATTTAAATGTACGTGGAGTCGTGGACATATGATTAGCATTTTTATAAAAAATAAATTTGGTGCAATTGGTCATATATGTCTTTTTTTTATATAATTTATGTGCGCTTCAATAAAAACAAAACTTTTATGTTAGTGAGTGAAATCATCAAGGATCTTTAAAAAATAAATATAAATAGTAATTTCAACTACTAAAGGCTAAGATTTATTTTTTTACTAAAATTTGCCCAATTCCAGATTTCATCAAACCTGAGAAAAAAAAATTTAAGAAAGAAAAACCGCCAATCATACTTGCAAATTGCAATCTTAATTTCTCCTCTAGCCAATGGATTTCTAAAAGGAGTGGAGAATGTTAAATTTTTTTATTTTTTTAGAGACAGGTAACTATTATTTTTAATGAGCTCCACTTTTTCTTTTTTGAATAAAAAGTTAATACTCATTAAAAAAAAAAAAGTAAAAGCTTAAGAAGAAACAATAAAAGATTCAAAACTCGAGTTATAATATTTAAATCCTTATAGACACTGGTGGGCATCAAATGAATAATCTAATCATCAAAAGGTGCCTGATACCTAACGATGAGTCTCTTGGTGGAAATGGCAAGCAGAAATTTTGGACCTCATATGTGGCTGCATTTTGGAGGAGTTTTCAAAAGTTGAGATAAGAAGTAAAAAGTTGATTTTTTTTCTCTCTCTCTTAATTATCAAACAGAGGTAACGGGGGATTACCCCGTTACCCCCATCCGAACCCGGCCTTAACAGGGGTATTAGTTTTTTTTTATAACGTGAGATATTGTGTTTGTATTTTATCGATTTGTTATTATCTAAATAATAAAAAGATACATAAATATAAATATTTTTTGTTATAAAAAACAACAATATCAGTGTCATTTTCCATTAGAAAAAGTCAAGAGAGTTTCACCAACTTGTTTTCATTTTCACTAGCTGGTGATAAATCACTAGTTAATTCCTAACTTTTCTCAGAAGGTGTTTGGCCTGGTGAAAAGCAGCACATGGTCCACAACCCATGTTTATAGGGATAGAGATTAGAGAGAAGTTGGTGAGGGGCTGACCAGCATTAAGCTTTTGTCACGGTCAACATGACTTGTGGAAAAGGGTATCCAATAAGAAGAAGAAGAAGGAAATTGAAAGAGAAATCGCTTTCTTACAAACAAGATTGGTGTGGTAGCATCTCTCCGCTCATCACGGCACCAAATGGTTAGAAAATTTCAACCAATCAAACCAAAAGGAAAGAGACATCCTCCATTCCATTTTTGCATTGCATTCATGTCTCAAACCAGTTGACTGCCTTTTTCCTTTTGCCTTTTGTCCTTTCGGAGTGTAATTCAAGCAACATTAAACATTAAAAAAAACCACCATTTCTCTCTAATTCTCTGATTTTCTAGGGTAAGTAGAGATGGGCCTTCTTTAGCATGGTGTCACACGGGTGTATGTTGGGCACTACTCACAGTGGTTAACTATTTTAAGACTGAAAGCACCCCTATGACAATGGTATCAGAACCAACTCAAAAATACTATTGTATGGATTTAGAGACATTGCAGTGGAAATTCTCTTGACCTGTGAGCGCTGCACGAAAGGGTTGGATCCCTCTAACGAAGGCACTAAGAATTGGGTCAAAGAGCACGTAATGTGGGAGTATGTTGAGTTTCACATCGGATGTATACTTGAAAAAAAATTAAATTTATAAGTGGAGTTAGGCACTACCTGAAAAAGGCTTCCATGAAATTAGATTTTGCTTGTCTATTTATGAAATAAGCTCACTCTAGGGTTTTTTTTTTTTTTTTTTTACATATGTATAATTAAGCATGAAAGTTGAATGGTGGAAAGATCATTCATTGCTTGAAGCAAATAATACATAATATATTTGAACTTTTTTCAAATCATTCATCACACATTAAATGGTGTATATTTTTTTAAACAACCATTTTACAAATAACTTTGGTGTTCACTTTTTAGATAAAAATACAATGTATCTTAGTTAAAGATAAAGCATTCATTAATTTCAATTTAAATGTGTCTTTCATTTTGTTTTATCCTTTGAATTAATATTAAAATTTTAAAACATTTTTAACATTCGACAGTATGTCTTTTTATCAAAACTTAATCTCCCACTCCTAATTAGAAACCTTTACAAATTTAAACGGTAAAATAATAAATGAGAGAATTGAAAAGATTCCACAGAAGGTATAAAAATAAAACTTATTTACTTTTTACCTACCGAAATCAAAGCTTGTAATAATATCTAAGTCTCTAAATCGAAAATTGGGGCCCACATAAATCATTTGACATGATGGGCCCCACTGTTGTGGTAGGTTCTGGAAGCCATCAAAGAAGAATATCGTGGTTGTTCTCATCACTTTTATCTCAATTGCCATTTTCCTTAGTGGGCCCCAATCACACGATTAGAATGTTCTAAGTTCTAATTTAGAAAGAGGAGTTAATCCCTCGACTGGTTATTTCTCTTTGCTGATTTATTTTTGTGTCTTTTATGGGGTCGAGTATTATCGGTAGGTTTTTAGTAGGATTGTGACTGAAGTTTCCACACGTAAAAAAAAAAAAAAAAAAAGATATTAGGAAGAGGACTAGCCCATTTGAATGGGGCTCGTGATGATAAGGCCATAAATGATAAATGCTGAGAATAAAATTTAATTAATAAAAATATTTCACATTCATTTCTTTGAGAACTATTTTTTCGTATGAGAATGTTGGGTTTATCTTCATGTGCAAACAGTCCCCCACGTTTTTCTATTAATTTCTGTATGAAATTTAATAAAATGTGTCCATCTTAATTGTGTCAATCAATTTAATAAGTTAGTATAATCGTGGCTCCTCAATATCTATTTTAAATCCTAAAATTTAGTAATTTTTATAATTTTTTAGCCAGCTGCTGTAAATTATAAAACACATAATTTCTAATCATTTAAAGCTTTTCAATGACTTTTAATTAATATGTAAGATGGATGGTTCTAAATAAAATAAGGAATAGTTGAATAGATTGGGACCAAAAGCTGGATAGCTAAAGTGAAGCAATCCAATCTCATCCACAATCTGGATAACCAAACCATGGGCCCCAATTTATGAGATGTGGTGTATTAAATAATTCCTCATAAATACAGCTTTAATAAAAGGGAAAAAAAAATTGATGGCATGCCCAACCCATCAATTGTATTGATTTTATTGATTGGATATCCCCATCAATTGCAAGATTTTAATTTTTTAAAAAGGATGACATTCTTTAAGTTTTTTTTTTTTACCAAGGATGGTTCAAAAGGATGAATTGAAGCTCTTTAGACATTTTTTTTCACAGCAAATTATTATGTACTACAATTTAATACTCATCTAACAATTAAAATTCTCAAATAAATCCATTCATCTCAGAATTCTGATGAAAACATCTTAAATATAGAAAGAGCTATTTAATTGCAGTATGATAGTTTGTTATTGAGATTTAATCAATAATTTAAGTTGAATGGTCTAATTTCATGCGTTTTATTAACTTTAAAACTTTTTAAATATTGAACTTTGAAGGAAAAGAAATTAATCAAATTTCCCAATTTGATTATATTTAAAATTGATTCTGAAATTTAAATTTATTAACATTCATTGCAAGTGTTTAGTATTGAAAGACGATATGTCAACTTCACATTCAAACCACTGGCCAGCCTCTTCCATTGGCCATAGCCCAGGGACCTGACCATTTAGATGATCGTGTGGGAGCCAACTTTTATTGCCCATTGAATGTTGTTCATTTCTCTATTATGATTTTTAATTTTGATTTCAACCATATATCTTCACTTTTTTACTTAAAAAAAAAAAAGACAATTATTTAATATGAGATGAATATAATCTAATAAAATTAGAGGTCTAAATGATTTAAATTGTGCTAATGCTACTTACATTTTCTGATAGGATCTGGATATTCATCCCAAAAGACTAGTTAGATAGGTGGAGTGATCAAATTCTTTTATAAATTTCTAAATCTCCTTCTATATTTTCAATTTGTGACTCATTCACAATTAGCCCCAACAATCTCCCCTTCGAACGGGACCATCTATCTCGTCCGCCTGGGAAATCTCCTGAGTCCACATGAGTTAGTCTGAAACCTGACTCTGATACCGCTTATTAGGACTTGAGTATCTATCCCAAAAGATTAGCTTTATAAGTAGAGTGACCGAAGTTTTTTATAAATCTCTAAATCTTTCTACATTTCTAACATGAGAAAATGAAATTTTCATAGTTCTATCACAAAGACAAAGTTGTGTCTAATCTCTAATCCAATAGAACGAGTATGGTTGTCATTTTTTTTTTTTTGTTCTTATTTTTCTTTATTAGTCTGGTAAAATGTCTCTAAACTCATTAATCAGGACAGATGAGATGGGTAATGGACCATACAAATTATCAACCAATCTGGGTCCCTAACATAGCCCTGCCTATACTGTGATACTTTATGTAGACTCTTTACAAAATAATTTTACATAAGTTGGAACATTTAAATCCAGAGGTGTAGTTATTTGGAAATAAATGCTACAATTATTTAGCAGGTTAGCATATTTAATTATTTACACTTGTTTGGCCTTTAAGTGCAAATGTTATAATAGCACCTTCCAAAGATCAGGTGAAATTCAGTATGGAATTTGACAGCATGAGGGAGCATTTTGGTTAAAGAATCTTAAATACAGCACTAAAAATATTTTCCATCTACCAGGCTGATTGCACCACATACTTTCAACTTGATGAATGGGGCCAATTTTTTGAATAAACAATATAAATGTAACACAGGGTGTAAATATCAGTCGATACATATCATATCGTTCGATATATATCGATTTTTAAAACTTTATATATCGACTGAAATATTGGTCGATATTGGTGAGTTTTGTATAAAAAAAATAAGAGAAAAATATATCGACAAAACCCACTAATATTGTCTTATACCGATATTTATACCCCTGAATGGAAGGACTAACTAGGGAATTGATATTTACACCCACTACTTATGTTAGATCATTTTCTCCTAATTCTACTTCTAATATTGAAGATTTGAAGTGTCAATTGTCAAAATATACTTAATCAAAGTGAAATATTGGTAAGAATTAGTAAAATTAGAAGACATAGATGGCAATTATGGATATCCTTTTCATACTATATTTGCCTTATTATTTTGGTGAAAAGCAACCCAATAGAGTTACTAAATTGATGATATAATCTACTACTTTAGCAATAGCTAAGTGAAGCAATGTACCAACAAAAAGCTAAGTTATTAATTTATTATAATGGCTCCATCAAGTATTTGGATGAAGAAAACTTAAAGTAGAAGATATCCCACGCGGTTTCTCTTGAGTTGGAGAACCGAAGAGAATGTGGATGTCTCTTGCTGAGGGTAGACACATCAACCTTCTCTTAGAAGTGAAAAGTGAGGAACCAATATTCGCCGATGTTAGATTTTTTTAAAAAAAAAAAATAATTCGGTGGTGGGCCCAAGCTGATATCTCGATCGATATCGGCCATATTTAAAAAAAAAAAACTTCCTTTTGTTGTTCTAAATTTTTTTAATTCAAAAAAATTAAAATATATAAAAATACCGATATTTTTAAAAAAAGGAAAAAAACTCATTTTCAAATTATATAAAGGAGAATTCTTTTTATTCTCTCTTGAGTCCAAATATATTCTACATTTAAGAGCGAGAATTTATGAATCAACCCACCAACTCAACCTACACTCAATCTAAAAAACGCCATTTGGGCAAAGCCAACACGGCATGCTCAACCATAGGTTGAACGACTTTCTTTTCTTCAAATTTTTTGAAATTACTTAAAATATATTTAATAAATGGATGAGTTTGAGATCGGACTTTTAAAAAAGTCGGTTGGTCATTTCTTTCGTATAATTCATAGACAAACTTGTCAATCTAATTCTAGCTTGACTCAATACATCAATTTTCAGTTGTGTTTCTTTGATTTATTCAATGATCAGATTTACCTGATTTAAAGTTTTTGAAGTATTAGATTTGACAAGTGAATGAGCTTAATTCAATCTTATACAAATTCAACTTTTTACTATTGCAACAATGACTTAAAGGTCATATTACTGTTAGGATATGGGTTCCATCTCAAAATACTAGTATATTAGGTAGAGTAACTCAAATCAATCCTTTATAAATTCATAAATCTCCATCTACACTTCAAACGTGGAACTCGTTTAAAGGAACCTCAACCGTTACAAATTTAAACACTGACTAGTCCATGATTTCATCCATCAACCATATTGAAATTTCATGCAGTGAGCCAGTTAATGGTCTGTCTCAAAGTCTCAACCTAACCCACCAGGTTAGAGAAATTGTCAAAGGGTCCCCCCTTTTTCACACTTCACAGTTCACAGAGGTTAGATTGGAAAGAGTCTTTGGGCCAATCAACTTTTTTTGTGAAGGGGAGTAGAGAAAAAGTTTGAAGATGGTCTTTCGTCCTTGTCTGTTTACATACTTATTAGTCATAGAAGCACATGTCATGTTTATTAATTTAAAACCCAAGGCAGAACTATCCTTATTTCCATACCCACTTCCTGACTTCCACAATCCAATTCCAATTTCCAAGCGTCATCACCGGCGTATTTCAGAAAATTTTGACAGAAATAGACAAAACATTTGGGATAGATTTGATGAATCTGGACCATCCAAGTTTGAAATCATAGGTGCTGTCATTAGCAGGTTCAAATACCTGAAACCCATACTGATTTTTTGGTAAAAAGTCAGTCAAAGTTTCAAATTTTGGCCGAAAGTCGAAATATTAGTAAAAATTTATCAGATTTTAGAAAGGGGTGATATTTATACATAAATATTATGAAATATCATGTTTTTGGAAATGAGCCCGAGACCATTAATACCCAAAGTTGTGGATTTATCGGTGATAAATGTATTTATTTGGAAAAGAAATAAATTGGGCCTCAAATAGTTAAAATATTGTGACCCATTGAAAGGCTGATACTTTTAGCAGATATCCACAAAATTTGGAACTTCAAATATACATTGCATTATTTCTTTTTAGAGTTCATACATAATAATAAATATCAGATCCGCTCTACAGAGCACAATATTGTCCATTTTTAGCGTTTATACACCTATAACACTTTACATTAATAAATGTGCATCATATGAAGTCCATAAAATATTGTGCTAAAAGGAGAGTAGCATTAACTTATATCTAAGATCAAGACACTCATTTCGCACGATGTAGAACACAAGCGATAGGAGACAATTGGTGGAATTTCTCCCCCACCTTCCATCCATGCATAGAATTTCTCCCTCACCTTCCATCCAGACATAGAGTTTCTCCCCCCACCTTCCATCTAACACATGAATCTCATCTCGTGCATCTAGTACGTCTATCACAATATCGAGCACCATCATCACGCATTTACTATTTATCATTATATTATATCATTAAAATATTGCACAGACTGAGTGGTTGGATGGTCCCATTGAATGTAGGATCATAGATATTGTGCTTCAACCGTTCATGGTTGGTCAGCTAAGATCAATGGTTATGGTTACTCCGTTGCTGTTAAATGATGATGGGCACTATGAATTTTATTTTTTTATTTCAGTAGGTGCCCCAATTTTTGAGATGGCACTTGTTGCTCCATTGGTATCTTTCAGAATTCAGACATGTGGCCCTATGCAGCTCATGATTCATACCATTTAAAATATATTTATTTAATTTACTCAATTATAAATATTTATTTTTAAAATTAGAAATTACTTATACAATATAAAAAGTCGGGGGGTTCAAACATCAATCTGAAATTGATACGGTCAAATTTTAAATATTTTTTAAAAACGTGGAAGCCACAAAAAGCACCTTCATTAGTAATATGCATATTTGAATATGAAATTCATAAAAATCATTTTAATTAAATTAATTAAATCAATTTTTCAACTCTTCAAATTTTCATAACTTCAAATATTTGTCAATCTCTAGTCTCTTACTTCCTCTAAAAACATGTGGAAAAGAATAACTTAATAAAAAAAAAAATTGAGGTTATTATATTATGAAAAATAAGCTCCATTTATACTTTTAACCATCTAATGTGAAGTATTGTACTTAAATTAGTTAATGGCTAAGATCTCTGTCTTTAGGTAGATCATATATTAACTACAATAATCTATTTTTTTTATTTGTTTGTTTATTGGGCATCATTATTATTTTTACCCCAGTTATTCATTAACTCCACATTTACACTAAATATTCCAAGTTATAACATGATTCCCAATAGAAAAGAAAAGAAAAGGGTAATCTTTAAGTACTGAGCCGGTTAACCGGTTTCTCTCAAGGTAAAAATGACTGTCACATGACTGGCAACCAGCGTCAGCTCTTTCGAGTTTCCTCTATATTAAGGGGTCGGATCAGAACATCTTCCTCACTCCACCTCTGTTCTCCCAACGCTCTCTCTGTTCTTATCTTTCCCCTCTCTGTTCTTACTCATGGCTGTATCCACCACCTCCTCCTTTCTCTTCCTCCTTTTCCTTGTCTCCTCTCTCACAATCCATGCCAGGGAAGTGAGGGAGAGCAACTTCAACAAGGCCGTCAGAGAAAACAACCTCAATAACCCCGAGACCGTCGAAAAAAACCTCCCTTCTCCAAAAGAAGACGACCCCACCACCACCTTCTCCCCACAAGACCAAAACGGCTACGGCCTCTACGGCCGTGTCGGCTACGGCAATGGCGGCTACCAGTACCCAACCATCCCACCCCCCACCACAAACTACAACGCAGAGTACAACTCTCCCAATGATTTCCAATCAAAGTATCCCAATGGAGAATTCAATAACAATGAAGAAAAAAAGTACGAAAACAAGGACTCTACTCTCTACTCCAACCCCCAATACTCGAACAACCGACAAGGAATGAGCGACACAAGGTTCGTGGAGAATGGTAAGTATTTTTACAATGTAAATGCAGAGAGGCAAGGTAACAGGTACGGATCAGGCAACAATATGGGGTTCGGATCCACTAGGTACAGCAACGATGATATGCGTTCTGGATCAAGGCAAGCGGATTCCACAAACAAGTACAACAATTACAACAACAACAATTACTACAGCAACAACTACAACCCCAACAATGAAGCTTATGGGAGGAACGAGTTTCCCTACGAGTACAACGGTGCTCAAAATCGCTTCCAAAACCAACAAGAGATTGAGGAAGATTTTGAGCCTTGAATGAATTGCAGACGACGATCAAAGGCTTTTGATCATCTGGGTTCATCATCAATCGTCTTGCTTTCATGAGTGTTGCTGTTCAAACTTCATTTCTTTTTATTTTTACTTTACTTTTTAAGTTATTTATATGGTAATGGGTCGTATAAGGTAGGTTTTATTTTATAAATGGATCTCTCGTTGGAAGTTTGGGGGATGTTTTTCTTCCTAATGATATTTATATTATTTACTCTGTCTTGCTCTGTCTTGTACCTCAGTGATGGGAAATTTTCAAAACCCATAATAAGATATATAGAGTGGAAGATATTCTCCTTTCTAGTTTTAGGTTTTTTCTTTTATGGATGATGCGTTTGGAATGTTGTAAATGGCTTGGATCTTAAAAAGGTCTGGTGTGGATTCAATTTTTTTACTTTCTTTTGAGTTTCTCAATCTAGCAGAGCAAAGAGGTAATAGGCCAAGTTTTTTACTGCCAGAGTTGTTGGTACCAGGTAAAAGCAAAGACCATACACCTACTTCCTTGGAGATCCAGTTGAATGTGGACCATTTTGAAACTTTTAAATGATGATTTTATCCATCTAAACTTGCAGTTTATGGGGTAATTTGTTTTTGGGTAAATCTTTAGGACTTAGGAGATTATCAAGGAAATGCAATTTAACACATGGACAAATATCTGGGTGAAAAAATTACTTTTTGAGTTTTGACAGACAGGATAGATAGGTGAGCCAAGATTGACCTTTTGCCAAGTGAAAACGGAAAAAAAAAAAAAAAAAATTAATGCAATTCAATTATATGATGGATTTAGAATATATATTTCAGCTCAACCTATATAACAGGATTCAGGGGTCTGCAATACTTTATACTTTATCTTTTTTTGTAAGGGTGCCCATATATACACCGCAAAAAACCTGTCAGCATACACCGAATTAAGAAATTTTACTGAAAATTACCATTTTGCCATTTTTGCGTGGAATCGATCGATTCGATTCTTCAGTGCATTTTTGCGTTGATCGATCGATTTTAGGAGCGGAAGAAATGGAACAGTAAAATGGGGATTTGATTCCGTCGATCGATTCATAGCATCAATTGATTATGTCGATCGATTCATAGCATCAATCGATTCATTATATGCATGCTACAGTAATAAAAAAAATCTTTAAAATTTTAACGTTATTTTTTAAGCACTGTGTATTTTCAAAATTTCTCAAATTAAATATCTGGACTAATTACGATAGTCTGATAAAAATACTTTAAGACTTTAAGGTCTTTTGACACTCCGAAATATTTAAAACACAGTATTTTACAAATAAGGGTATCCCTAGGATATGCCGAAAACATATTTAGGAGTGTCAAAAGACCTTAAAGTCTTAAAGTATTTTTATCAGGTTATCGTAATTAGTCTGGATATTCAATTTGAGAAATTTTGAAAATACACAGTGTTTAAAAAATAATGTTAAACTTTAAAACTTTAACATTATTTTTTAAACACTGTGTATTTTCAAAATTTTTCAAATTGAATATTCGGACTAATTACGATAACCTAATAAAAATACTTTAAGACTCTAAGGTCTTTGACTCCGAAATATTTAAAACACAGTATTTTACAAATAAGGGTATCCCTAGGGTGTGCCGAAAACACATTTCGGAGTGTCAAAAGACCTTTAAGTCTTAAAGTATTTTTATCAGGCTATCGTAATTAGTCCAGATATTTAATTTGAGAAATTTTGAAAATACACGGTGCTTGAAAAATAATGTTAAAGTTTTATGTTTCCTTTAAAACTTTAACATTATTTTTTAAGCACTGTGTATTTTCAAATTTTCTCAAATTAAATATCTGGACTAATTACGATAACCTGATAAAAATACTTTAAGACTTTAAGGTCTTTTGACACTCCTAAATGTGTTTTCGGCATACCCTAGGGATACCCTTATTTGTAAAATACTGTGTTTTAAATATTTCGGAGTGTGAAAAGACCTTAAAGTCTTAAAGTATTTTTATCAGACTATCGTAATTAGTCCAGATATGTAATTTGAGAAATTTTGAAAATACACAGTACTTAAAAAATAACGTTAAAATTTTAAAGATTTTTTTTTTTAATTACTGTATGAATCGATCATTGATAGCATGCTATGAATCGATAGATTGATAGCATTCGACAGAATCAATTTCATATTTTTACGATCATTTTCATCATCTCATGTAATCGATCGATCGATACGAAAAGTGCACTGCACAATCGATCGATCGATTCTGCGCGGAAGGGTAGAATGGTAATTTCCACTTAAAATCTAAAAATCGGTGTCTGGTGACAAGATTATGCGGTGTCTATATGGGCACCCTTTTTGTAAAAATAAATATTTTAAAAAAAATTACTTTATTTAAATTTTTAAAGAGACTTTGCATGTCTTTTTATTAAAGAAAGTTTTTTTTTTTTATAATTGAGGGGAACCACTGGGCAAGGGCCTCCATAAACCTCTCGGAGGAATCTCCCACATTCACACACGACGCCTCCGCTTTACGCTGCTAGAACTCAAACAGACTAATTATTGTCTGAATATTGAAGTGAAGCACATATTTTTAGATAAAGTTTTTCTAAGAATATAAATTATATAAAATTTTCTTATCAATGTTTATATATTTACTGCTCATATCAATCTATCAATTTTTTCTTATCAATATATAAAAATCTGACAAAAAGTGGCCAATATTTGTATCTAAGAATTAAAGCCCATCAAGTCATTTAATCACTCTAGGGTCGTTGGAGCAGCCACAATTTTCGATTTGATACATTAGTATCACAACAACAATAATAATAAAACCATAATTTTTCATATAGCTAATATTTTAAAATTAAGCTTTTAATTAAATTTCTCTTATAAATGCTTATTTAATTAGATTCAACTGCTTTAAACTATTATAATCCGTGATGTTAGTAAAAAGATCAGAATAACAGATGCATTATTATATTTAAAAATAAATTACATATAATATAAAAATTAGGAAAATATTGTAACTGTGATACTATGGTAGTAATGATGAAAATGATTCAACAAGATCGGTAGAAAAGTTTTGACGTGTGAAAATGTGAAATGATTAAATGCAAGAGACGTAACTATAATTAAAATTAATTTTTTATAAATCCATCATTTATTAATAAAATTTGGTATTTAAAAATATTTAAGTTTATTAATGAATGATAGATATGAAAAATCTGAACTTGAATTAGATTTAAGATCTAACAGTTTTAATAGATAAAATCTAATTTAGTTCTATTTGTATATCATCTTACGTCTGACTAAAAAAATTTGAAATTTAATAATATTAAATTTATTAATGAATGATAGATATGAAAAATCTGAACTTGAATTAGATTTAAGATCTAACAATTTTAATAGATAAAATCTAATTTACTTCTATTTATATATTATCTTATGTCTGAGAAGTCATTGAAGGGAAAACACAAGCATAAAGTAAGAGATAAGTTGTGTAACATGAAACTTACATAATCTGAATGTGTCAAATTATATATAAAAAAAAAATACTCTAATTAATATAAATTAAAAATAAGTCATTTTCTTCAAATTGAATCTATAATTTAAAAGTTATTAATTTATCTATATTTAAGATTATATCAATTAAATATAAATTAATCCTAATATAAGTTGCACTGTATACTTTATGCTATCTATACAAATGTCAAAGACAATAGTGCGAAAGTGTCGTAAAGCTGAAACTTTTTTTGCCCTTTGCCGTCCATGTTATAATTGCATAAGCACTCACCACTCATTGTGCCGGACTGGCTGCACCTAAATTATGATTGCACCCAACAATCAACCTTTCTGACCTTTTCTTCCATGGGCTTCGAGCCCTCAAAAAAGAATAAATAAAGAGCTATGCTCATGTAACATTCTTCTCTTACTTTAATTTTACTTAAATCCAATCTAATCTGTTTAAATACGGGGTAAATTTTGGAGGGATTATTTAGATAATATGAAAATCTTTCTTTTGGAAAGCATTTTCAAAAATTTAAGGAGATAAGTAAAAAGTTAATTTTTTATCCTTCTCCATAATTATCAAATAGCGGTAATGGATCCGAAACAGCTTAATTGTCTATAGCTTAATTTTTTATATTTTTTAAAGAACAAGGTATCCATACGTTCTACCTGAATTTTCAGATGTCATATCCATCTAATCTTTAAGGCATGTGTAAATCTCTCAATCAACACACACCGAGTGCACAATTAAGAGGAGTGACCCTTTTTGTGTTGAGGAAGGTTAGATATCAAGACCTCCTATAAATAAAGGTTGAAATTGACTATCAAACTAAACTAATCTAGTTTAATAACTTAAATTTATTATTGTTTATTTATAAGAAATTTTCTAATAATATTTTAACAAATAGACTTTAAAAATGAAGGACAACCATGTGACGAAATAAGAGTACTTCATAATTGAGTTCTTGTTACCAACAAAAGGGGATGGAATGTGCTTTTCTGTGGGCCCACTTGGGCCTACACTTATCAATTTGATCGCATGGAAGTGTAGAACCACAACATGCTCAGTTGTTCTAAGTAATTTTAATTTTACTCTAGTAATTTTTTATGCTAAAAGCCTGAGAATATACATCTCTTCTACTTTGGGGTATGGGGTCTAATCTATTGAGTAATTGGGCCGCAGAAGGCCCTAGAAAAAAGGCATTCCATACTTACTACCAGGGGTAAAAATATCGGCCAATACTGTGCGTATCGGCCGTACAAAAAAAAATTCGGCCGATATGACCGATTTTTTGACCGAATTATCGGTCATCATATCGGCCGAATTTTAAAAATTCCTTTTTTTATTTTTATTTTTTTAATAAATATCGGCCGAGATGACTGATATATCGGTCCAAATCTCGGTCAAATCTGGGCCGAATTTGGGCCGAAACGGACGTTTTTTCCCCTAAAAAACAGTAAAACTCGGGCCTGGCCCAACTCAAGTCCGGCGATATTTTTCCGATATATCGGACGATATCCCATGTCCGATATATTGGGCGAGATCTTGGACGAGATCTCACCTGTCAACCAATTTCTCCCTTTCACATCTCTGTGTACAGCGGACTGCAGGATTCGGCTGGTCCGGCATGCGTGAATATTTTATTATTTTTTTTAAATCTGAAAAATCGAACCGTTCCAATTTTTTTCTATGAATACCATTCACTTACATCTCAAATTTCACACCTTATTTTCAAGGAAAAAACCAGATTTTACTATTTATCTTCCAAAAAAAAATTTCACTCTTCATTACTTGATTTAACTAAGTTCTAAACGACCCGGATTTGTTTGAAACCGAACGATCCAGACCGTTCAAAGGTTTCTTCATTTATAGATCTACTGATCTTGTAAGTTTTGTAATTTATTTCGATTTATCTGTATTTTATTTTAATTTTTTTAGCCAAAAATGACATAAAAGTGTTACAAAAAGTTAAAAAATGCTTGAAGTTAAATAAGATATGTAGTAAATAAAAGTTTTATATAGGTATTATAATTTTTTTCCATCTGAATGTATCTGTAGTTATTTTTTATCTACTTTGTTAGTTACTTTTTTTTTCATTTATTTATTCCTTTTTGTTAACTATTTCAACATAAAATAGCATAAATGAAAAAAAAAAAGTTAGAAAATGATAATACCTATAAAATAATAGATGAAAATTTTTCATTTGCTCTTAGTTACTGTTGCTAACATGTCAAAATTTACAACAACATTTTTTACATTCACTTACTCTTTATTTTAATTATTTCATCATTAACTATGGATTATGACATATAAATGTTAGTAAATGGTAAAACCTATAAAATAATACATGAAATTTTTTTATTTGCTGTTATTTACTGTATACTAACTTCTTTTACAGGGATGTAATTTTTTCCTTTTATTTTCTTTCTTTTTGTAATTATTTCATTATTATCTATGGACTATGACATATAAATGTTAGAAAATGGTAAAACCTATAAAATAAGACATGAAATTTTTTTATTTGCTGTTATTTAATGTATACTAACGTCTTTTACAGGGATGAAATTTTTCCTTTTATTTACTTTCTTTTTGTAATTATTTCAATATTATTTATGGACTATGACATATAAATGTTAGAAAATGGTAAAACCTATAAAATAATACATGAATTTTTTTATTTGCTGTTATTTAATGTATACTAACGTCTTTTACAGGGATGCAATTTTTTCCTTTTATTTTCTTTCTTTTTGTAATTATTTCATTATTAACTATGGATTATGACATATAAATGTAAATGGTAAAACCTATAAAATAATAAATGAAATTTTCTTATTTGCTGTTATTTTTTTATTATAATTAAAAATGTATGACATTTGTGTGGTTATCAGTTCAAGTAATTAGGACCCCATTAGTTTCATTTTCTAATATTTTTCTACATTATTATGTAATTTTCAATCATTTTATTATTTATTTATTTTTATTTCTAGAACTTCATAACTTAAAATAACACTCATTGACTAAGAAAATAAATTATGAAATTATTTCTACAAATTTTCCTCATTTATATCCTTTTCCTTGTAATTTTCACCATTTCATTACTATTTATATAATTTCCCGCTATCGTAACTTCAAAAATATATTAGAAGATGTAAATGTCCGATATTTTATGAAAAAATTACATATCTGCATTTACTATAAATTTTTTGGAATTTTTTTTAATAAAAAAAGACAGGAGAGAGAAAAAGTTCAGCCGATTTTTCTACCCCTGCTTACTACAAAACAGTGCTTGGGCTTGTCTTGTTAGTTGTTGTTACCTTGAAACCAACGGACATTTTCAAGCCGTTTTAGCCGGTTTGAAAAATATCAGTACAAAAGGTTTAAATTTTTTTTTTTTTAATTTACGTGTGAGAAACCATAGAATACCTAGTGAAAAACCCTCATGGGTGAGCCCATTACTCTTAGGACATACCAAGATTAGGTTATGAGAACTCGAATTTATAAACTCCCACTTCCTAAAACAGGAGACAACCAACTACATTAATTTTGATTTAATTCGAAGTGCATATACCCTCTACTTATTATTATATATACTCTACTAACAATGTACATAATGAAATTTCGGGACCGTTTTCAAATCCAAATATTGATTTCGATGTTTTTTATTGTAATGTCCATCAATTTTCAAGATTTTTATTTATTTTATGTTTTATTTCATTTATAATACTGTTTAATCTCTTATAACCATTTGGTTTAAAATAATATAAGATCTAAAATTCATCCTCATAGTTTATGTATCCTTTAATTATTTATTACAGTTTGGTTTTGAGTTTATTCTTTAAAGTTTGCCATGCTTGTGTTTATATCTTTTGTTTCAATTTGATTATTTTACTTTTTTATTTTTTTATATGCTTGACCTTTTTTTTAATTTTTGGGGCACTTTCTCTATCTTCTTTGCATTAATTTATTTAACTCACTAAATACCTCTTTCACAAACTCACATCTCTCTCCCCTCTTAAATCACTTAGAACAAACTTATTTTTTTAAATTATCATAAATTTTATTATGTTAAATTTAATCATTTTAATATTTCACCCTTACTCTTCATGTCATAAAAATATCTTCCTTTTGATAATAGAAGTTTGTCTTTTCTTTTTCTGACAAGTCTATCATTATTGAGATGTTAATTTAAGTCCTTTATATATCATCTTATATTTTAATTGTTATTTTACTCCGTTGTATTTGTTCAATATTTGTTCTTTCTTTTATTTGACCGTTTTACTATTTATTATTTTCTATATCATAATTTTATTAACAAATAAAATTGATTAAATTATATTTCTTTTTATTATTCAATATTTATTTTTATTTAGAAAATAAAAGATCTATGAAGAACCTAAGGTTTAAATATCGGCCGATACATATCGTATCGGCCGATATATATCGGTTTTTTGAAACCTTGAAATATCGGCCGATACGATAAGTATCGGCCGTACTGTTGGAATATCGGCCGATATGGGCGATAAACGGTCCCCAATATCGGCCCTAATATCGGCCGATATTCGAAAATATCGGTATATTAGATTTTTTTTTCGTTTTTTTTTTAAAAAAAAATAATACAATATCGCCCGATACGGGCGATATATCGGTCCGAATATCGGCCCAATATCACCCGATATACTATTTATCGGGCTGGAAAGTATGGTTTTTTTTTTTTTTAAAAAAAAAATATCGATAATTCGGTCATGATATCGGCCGAATTTTAAAAATTCGGTTGTTTGGTTTTTTTTTTAAAAAAAGCTTTTTTTTTTAGAGATATCGGACTAGAAAGGATGGAAAGAGAGAAAATAAAATATGGAGAAAAGATTGAAGAAAAAAAATCGCTACAGCTTACCTTTCTCTTATTTTTCTTCTTCGGTTGATCGAAAAATACAGAGAGCAATACAGAGAGCGGCGGCTGTTAGGGTTTAGCAGAAAGAGGGAAAGAGAAGAAGGGTATAAAAAGAAGTGCATTAGGGTTTGTAAGTGAAGAAGTAACACACGTGAGCTTACTAAAAAGCTCACGTGTGTAACCTAATATTTTTTCAAAATAATAAAATTTTGTTTTAAATAGAAAGTAAAAATTATAATATTTTTTTTAGTTATCTTATTGTAATAATTTAATATTATATTTACCATCTAATAATTTTAGGGTATCTATTCATAGTAATTAAATAATAAAATCTTCTTTAAAACTTTAAAATTATTTTTTAAGCACTGTGTATTTTTAAAATTTCTCAAAATGAATATCCGGACTAATTACAATAACCTGATAAAAATACTTTAAGGCTTAAAGGTCTTTTGACACTCTTAAATATTTAAAACACAGTATTTTACAAATAAGAGTATCCCTAAGGTATGCCGAAAATACATTTAGGTGTGTCAAAAGACCTTAAAGTCTTAAAGTATATTTATCAGGTTATCGTAATTAGTCCGGATATTCAATTTGAGAAATTTTAAAAATACACGATGCTTAAAAAATAATGTGCATAATGTATTAAATAATAAAATCTCCTTTAAGCACTGTGTATTTTCAAAATTTCTCAAATTGAATATCCGGACTAATTACGATAACCTGATAAAAATACTTTAAGACTTCAAGGTCTTTTGACTTTCCTAAATGTGTTTTCGGCACACCCAAGGGATACCCTTATTTGTAAAATACTGTGTTTTCGGCACACCCTAGGGATATCCTAACTTAAAATAACACTCATTGACTAAAAAAATAAATTATGAAATTATTTCTACAAATTTTCCTCATTTATATCATTTTCCTTGTAATTTTTACAATTTTATTACTAATTATATAATTTCTCGTTGTCGTAACTTCAAAAATATATTAGAAGACGTAAATGTCCGATATTTTATGAAAAAATTACATATTCAATAAGCCCATAATTATCTGTATTTACTGTAATTTTTTTGAATTTTTTTAAAAATAAAAAATAAAAAAATAAAAAGGGTAGGAGAGAGAAAAAATTCGGCCGATATATCGGCCGAACCGATATATCGGCCGATATGAAAAATCGGCCGGGATCTCGGCCCGGCCGATTTTTCTACCCCTGTGAAGAACCACCTAATATAAAATTTCTGTTATCTAATAATCTCTAGTGAGATTTATCTTCTATACAATTCATAAATTTCTATCATAGAAAAATGAATTTATGGAAACATTAAAAAAAAAAAAAAAATCAGCCTGCATTAAAGATTCTTCATCTAATCAGTAAATATTTGTATTCTTGCCGGAGTTGTAATTCGGGTGGCCAAGTCATGCCTTTAGTCGACTCCAGCTTAGGCCCAGAATCCAATTATATGGCCTGAACATTTATTGGGCCCAAACAGGCCTTAATTCCTTGAAAGCGGATTCGAGTCTTAAAAAAATAAAATAATTTAAATTGTAGTTCAAGTTCACTCACTAATATAAAATAATTAAATACAGTTTGATTCATTACATAGTCCATATACTTAGTTTAACTAACTTTCTGATAAATTATTTGTTTGCTCACAATAATAGCATATTGTGAACTTTGAATGATTTTATTAAAGCTCATATATTAACGTAGTAGTCAAGAAATAACAGGTTTGACTTTCTACATAATTTTTCTGAAATGAATCTCTTTAATAACAAAAGAAATATGAACAATTTAGATGAATTATTTTACTGTTTGAATACGTATCATTTGTAAGCGACTAACACTAAAAAGCTCATACATGGGGATGCAAGTTGAGCCTTGAGTCAATTTAAGATAGGGCCCATTTTGGCTGCATTTAGATGAGAGGTAAATTTTACAAAAGTTATTCGGGATTATCTTTCACGAGGAGTTAACTGAATATTCTTATTTGAAAAGGGTTTTTAAAAAATGAAAGGGAAAGAGAAAATACCCTTTAATTACTAAACAAGAGTAATAGGGGTAGCCTTTACAATTATAAGACTTAATCTTAGGTAGCTAATCAAGACAAACCTTCTGATTTTGCATTTACTAAATTATTTAGACATATCTACATTGTTACTCTAAACTAAAAATGCCCTGAGACTTATTATCATCATCATCATCCATTAGACCATTACCATCATCAAATAAAATGAGAGCTAAAAAGGAAGAATCATACCGTCATCGGACAAGAACATTTTTTCCCCTAAGAATGCCTCAACAAGTGGGGCCAATTCAAGTGCCATCAACCTGTGATATCCAACTTGAAGAACATTTGCATTACGGTGACTGCCATCTTATGCAGTTGAAACTTGTAAGCATGTTTTTAGTGATACCACACTATTAAGAAAATAATTATCTGCATATTTCCTCAAATTTTATACTTTTTACCAAAGGTTCAAATATCGGCCGATACATATCGTATCGGTCGATATATATCGATTTTTTTAGACCGAGTAATATCGGCCGATAAGATAAGTATCGGCTGTACATACCGAATATCGGCCGATATGGCCGATATTAGGTCCGAAATATCGGCCACAATATCGGCCGATATTCATAAATATAGGTATTTAATTATTTTTTTTAAAACACCGATACGATTTTTACACGGTTTTTCACGGTTTTTGACGGTTCAGGTTTACGGGTTTCACGGGTTCTCACGGTTTTTTGCGGTTTTTTGCAGTTTTTCACGGTTCCGATATCGGAGGAGAGAGAAATATACTGATATCGGAGGAGAGAGAAAAATATCGGCCGATATTTACATATCGGCCGATATATCGGTTAAACCGATTTTTTAATCCCTGCTCTTTACAGTCTCTCTCTCTCAGTTTTAAAAAACTCAGATCCAGCCTGTTGGGCCTTACATAAACACAACCTAGTCCAACAACAAACCTTTTGAGTCAAATCCAACAAAGTAAAAGTTAGTATAAGACAATCATATTTTCTCAATTGTTGGTATATATGTGTACCTTTTAATAATATTCATCGGACAAACACCATCTTCCTGCACCATTTCAAGGAGGTTTGAGGCAGCTCAAACAACATTTGGAAATCAAACTTCAGCATTCATACACAAACAAATGAGTCATTGAAACTGGCAAACTGCAATTGATTGTTAGAAATGCTAAGAGTATTTCATATAAGAGGTAGGAGAAGATAGGAAAAACTTAAGTCCTGTAGTTTATTTTTTGGGTATTAATAAAATAAAGGAAAGCCTGCAGTAGCTTCATAAAATACTACAAACGACAATAGCCAAGATGGAGAGTTAGGGGCAGAGCCAGAAACTTTCCCCTTGAGGGCCAAAGTTTAAAAAAATCTTTTTCAAAATAAGAAGGAAACCTTTTTTTTTAACCTTCAAATAAGAAGAAAACCTGCTCTTCTGCTTATAAATGGCAGATGAGTATATCCCATGTTATTGCCTAATGGAAGCTTTTAGTAGTTTGTCACAATACATGAAATATTCAGGTCTTGAATGATTTGAAATCCAGACTACCATTGGCTAAATTGATAAAGGGGTCAGGTATATCCAAAACCGTTTCAAAATAATTCGGGTCAATAGTCTGAAATTTGACAGATTACACCATACACCCGACAAAATGTAACCTGAATCAATTATTCAAATAAAAACCGAAACGATTTTAGGGGATATGGGTTTAATTTTTTCACTGATTAATAATCAAGTTAAGTATATCTAAACCTATTTTAAAATGATTTGGGTCAATCGGATAATTGATTTAGAAAAACTCTACTGACACTTTAACAAGACATACCATTTAAGAGTCTTTAAGGCCTCTGTACATGGATCTATAAATGGATGTAAGGTAAAAAGCACAATGAGTGGATTGTGTGTGAGATTTCATTTTCATTTAATCATTCAATCTTTTGATTTTAAATTTTTAAAAATTAATAATTTTTTATTCATCAAAATTTTAAGATTAAAATTATATAACTTTATCTTACAGTGAAATTTTATATCCTTTATATCGATATAATCACTTCTAAAATGAATCTATCAGTACGACATTGTCTCAATTGTAGTGTTATCAGAACTAGACCGTCTACCAAACCGTTTTCGAAGAAGGTTCGGTTCAACCGTGGTCAGATTCGGTCAAACTCTAAATTGAATATTATATTATAAATATTATTAGATTATGAATTAATCTTTTTCTATATAAATAAATCTCTTATAAGAAAGATTTCTTTTCAAATTATAAAAAGTTGAAAATTGACCATTCTTTTTAAAACAATATGATTTCCAATTCTTAATAATCACCACTTATTACGTTGCAAAGTATAAAGCATTTTAATATATACATGTAGGCTAATCTTTTCTAAATATATGAGTGGTCTATTATATATTATCATGGATTGAATCTTATAAATTTAATTTAGCTTTCAAATTCATTCTAATTAACAATGTAATTAGTTGTTATTATTTTTTTAAAAGCCAAAACAGGAAAGCTACTTATCATGACATTCTAAATTTTTAACTCTAAAATGAAATTTATTATAATATAATGTTTTATTTCATTTGAGAAAATAGATTTTATTTTTCATTAATAATAATTAGATAAATAAAATTATTAGATAAAATTATGAGCTATAGTTAACTATGTTACATTGATATAATAAAAAATAAAGAATACCTTTTAATAATAATGACAATGGTAAAAATATTAGATGATAAATATAATATTAAATTATTATAATAAGATAAATAAAAGAAAACATTATAATTTTTACTTTCATATAAATAAATATTGTATTTAAAATAAAAAAAATATCATTTTCACATTAAAAGTAATTTTTTGATAAAATATTAGAATAAACACGTGACCTTCTATGTGAGCTTTTTAGCAAGCACACGTGAATTCCTTTTGATAAAGATGAGTTTTCACTTAAAAACCCTAATGCTGATATTTTAATACCCTTCTTCTCTTTCACTCTCTCTATTAAACTCTAGCCGCCGCCGCCGCTCTCTGTATTTTTCCTATCAACAAAAAAGAAAAAAGAAGAGAAAGAAAAGCTGTGAAAGGTGTAGCGATTTTTTTTCTTCAATCTTTTCTCCATATTTTCTTTTTTCTCTTCCCATTCTTTCTCTCCGCCGTTTCATTTATTCTCATTCCATGTTTTTCTATTGAATTTTACTGTTTTGTTGGGAGGCCAGAGTCGCAGCTTTAATTTTTTTTCTAACTTTCCATTTTTTCCAAAACCGCGGTTCACGGCTCACGATTAGATTAAAAAAACCGATTTAAACCGAGGATTGAAACGGTTTTTTGCGGCTTAATTTATCAGATCGGACCGAGAATATGACGGTTGCGGTCGAACCTGAGGTCCAACTGCGGTCTGTTCCGGTTCTGATAACACTGCTCAGTTGGCTTAACGCATCGATTTATCCATTTTACCGTTATTCATTCTAATGTAAAACACCGTTGTTCACCTTATCAGCCCTAAACCCCTAAACCTCGACTTCCATTCTCTTACTTCTCCTCTCTCGTCCCTCTCATCTCAGGCTCAGACTCAGACTCGACCCTCGTAGGAGCGGATTCTCGACCCTCTCAGGCTCTCTTCTCTCAAACCCTTTCTCTCTCCAGCGCTCTGCTCTCGAGTTTCGTCCCTCTTGGGCTTTCTGATCCATTCCAGTCCAGTCGTCCCTCTCAGGCTCTCCGATTTTGTCTCTTTCGGGCTCTCCGGTCTCGTCCCTCTCAGGCTTCCTCGTCCCCTACAGTGGTGCAGCCTGCCCCACGGTTGAGGCCCCCTCGTCCCTCTCAGGCCCTCGTCCCTCTCAGGCCCTCGTCCCCTGCAGCCTGCCCCTCCCCTTCCCTGATTGGCTGATTCAACGACGGTTGAGCTTCTTCTCCTTCACCAGAACCAGACACAGCTACACCAGAATTGTGTTTCAATTTGGCTCTCTAACTCTTCTCCAAAGGACGGGTATTATTTGATTTCTCTTCCAAATTTCTCTTTCATTCCATGTTTTAACAAATGGGTAACCTTGAATTTATTGTATTTTTTCTATTTTGTATGTGATATGCAGAATGCTCTTTCAAATTTCTATTTGCCACAATTGACTCATATCTTATTAATTGGATTCTTACTATTTTAAATATTTGTTTTACTGTTATCATCATCATCATTATGATTTCAGAGTATATATATTTTGTGAATTGAGTGGCTACCATTTGTATCACTGGCAATATTGTTAACCAGTGCATAAAGTTTGATTTTTATTATTGACATTAAATTTGTGTACTCTGAACTGATTAACCATGATTTTGTTCTATCTTTTGCTTGAAATCATTTTTCTTCTTAAAGTAATTGTGGTTTAAAAAGTGTATGATTTTCCATATAAACAAAATTGTTGTTTGCTCTAACAAGTCTTGTGTTAATTTCGAACATTAAATCTTTCATGATCTATTTAGTGATTATATATGGAATATTCACTTTTATATTTCAAAATCCATCTATTCCTCTATGCTTCAGGAGGTTAGTGGTTGAAGTTGAGATTTTCAATCGTTAGTGCATCCCACATCCCTTCCTATGAATTGGGAATCCTTGATTTGCTTTTACTTGTTCTATCTTTTCTACCTTTTCACAAATTTAATCACTTTTCATGAAGAAGTCTCTCAATTCTTACTATTGACTGTATTATTTTTCACTACAAGAAGCATTGCATGTTATTTAATGTTAACCTTGTTAGTTCTGATTTATTATTTTTACATTGTCAGCCTTGTATGTGGAACTGTAGCTTTGTTTTATTTTGATGGGTATTGGTTAAACTGATCACATTTCTCACCGATTTTGATGATAATGTATTGCTTCAGTTTATTGGTTGTAGATGCAACCGTAACCCTGTTATGGATATTCTACAACAACTGAATGTTTTAGAAAGCCTGCTTAGTTACATCATTAATGTTTTGCCTTCCAAGCAGTCTTATTTTTTCTTGAATGCAGCTTCGGATCACTATTTGATATCATTCTTTTGGTTGGTTTGTAAATATTAGTATTAATATTAGATAACAGTAACTCAGTTTTATTTGACAGAAATCATATGCATTAATTTTGCAAATGGCTGTAATTCATTTTTTTTCTTAAAGAAAGAGATAACATATTTACATGATTTTATAGTTTCTTATCAAGTTGTTGATTGAATATTGATAGATTTTTTTCTATATTGACATGATTGCTTTTTGTTTGATTGACTAATAACTCAAAATATTGTTTCATGATTTTTTTATTATGAATTTATAATTACTTTGATTATTCTTTATAGATTATTCATTACATTTTTACTTGTTATTTGGTTAAATTGTTACTATAATGTTATTGAAAAGACTGTTTACTGGTTGAAGGTGTAACTTATTTTTATTCACTAGAAGGTGATATTGAAAACTTTTTAACATGCTTTTTTTATGATGTTATCAAAATATTGTATTATATTTATGTGGAAATTATACTGATCCTTTGTATAGATGTTGGGGTGGGCGGACACTAAGATGGAATAGACCTACTAATATGCCCAATGTACCTACTGCAATATGATGAGAGGCTCCTTCCGGAACAAAAGGATCAAAACCTTCCGCACCCCATGCGGGATTTACAGGTTGTGTTTTTCTGGTTAGGCCATAAGGGTCAGACACCCATATTCTGCGACCGTAAAAACCTGTTACATGAAATGTGTCAACCCAAAGCAAGCCGCCCCTGAGAGAAATAAATGAATTCCAAAGATCTTGCAAATCCAAAGAAGGTTTTCCTGTACATTCATCACAGAATATTTCTGGGTCCCAATACACCCAATGCCAGATAGCTGCTAAGAAGCACAAGCTAGAAAACACAATATGTGCCTTGGCCACACTTCGTAACTCCAAATACCCAAATTCGTTATAGTTCCTACTGTGATACTCCAACCACCCCATGAATTGGTTATTCCTAAACGAGTCATGAAGGGTATAACGGACATATCTTTTCTCCAAATTGGATCAAGAACAGGGCCGGAGGGATCAAAAACTGCTAATTCTTATAGAGCCATTGTACTGACCCAACCAGAAACTAGAGTTGTATGCATTATATGGGCAGAAAGCAACCGACTATGATCATTTAGTATGACGGTATGAACACAATACCAAGGCAAACCCATGAAAATATCCCTTTATCAGAGAAAATATAGTCACTATCTAACTTTATCTCATTGGAAAAGACTACCATGGACCTCTTATGTTATTGACATGTTGGAGCTATATGTAACTAATAAATGTGATATTGATTTTTTTACTTGATTTTAACGATGTTATTAAAATCTTTTAAAGTTGAAATTGTAAGCAATTTTTTTTATATTATTGAAATATTGTTTATAGGTTGAAATTACCAATCATGATTTTTAATGCTATTGTAGATATTTTAATTTTTTAAATATTTCCATATATGAAAATTTAGTTATTGAACATTTATATATTCTTTTAGATTTATAAGAATTTTATTGTTTAATATTATTTCTATTTTTTAAAATAAGCTAAACATCTATATGTTTATGAAAAGCGAATGGGTAACCCAAAATTCGACCGATCCGAACTGAACTTGAAATAAACCTAAACCAACTAACCCATGTAATAAACAAGTGATTAATGAATTGAGGTTTGGTGACCCGAAATCGATTGAGACCCGATTCGAAACCGAACTGACCCGATCCATTGCAAGGTCATCTCAACAACTTCTCTCATTTGTTCCTCCTTAGAAGTATCGTTATTTGGATCTGTTCCATTTCATGGATTCTGCAGTTAACACATAAATATCCCATTTCTTTGGAAATCTTTGATGCAGACGATGAAAGTCAAGGTGATATCTCGGTCCACGGATGAATTTACCCGCGAACGCAGCCAAGATCTCCAGGTGGCTTTTCCGTCTCTGAATGTCTTCTCTCAATGTCATTAAATTGAAACTGATTTATCTTCATGTTTTTTTCTTCTCCTAGAGAAAGGGTTGTGAAATTTGTATTTTTCATTTATTATTCTTTTGTGAATTGGCATATATTGGTTTATGTATGTCGTGTTGCTGCAGGCGGTTCTGTAGGTTGTGAGCGTTGGTATTTATAATTTGAAATGACAATCCTGCATTTTCCTTAGAAAGTGTTTCTCCATTGGGGGAATATCCTGGAAACAAAACAAAGTGCTTCCACTAGGAACAGAAAAATTGTCAACTTTAAAGCATTTGTGAGAAAAAAAGGAAAAATTTCTAGTCCTATCCTTTTCTAGAAGAGGAAAATTGCCAACTAAAAAAATGCATGCAAGAACATTTTTGCAAAGTGGTATACCTTAGGTTGTGTTTGTTGAATGCTGCAGATATGGGTTTTCTGCTGGGAATAGGGGACGTCACTCGAAGGGGGGTTTTAGGAGAACTAACCTAACCCCAGGAGTTTCAAGGAGATTTCACCCCCTTTGTTCTAAAAAAAATTAGGGTGACATGCTCGTACCTAGCAGTTCTGATTCCTTTGCATTTCGTTTGACCAGTATTTTCTCTGGTTTGCTATTTCAGTAGCTTTTTCTACTGAAATTAGAATAGTTTGCTTGTTCAGCAGCTTTGTCTACTGAAAGTGGAATGGGCTTTCTACTCAAAATTCCTGCCCCCACAATGCAATAAAAGATGGTTTCCATGGTAAATATTGGGTGTTTGGGTAAGTGTTTTGGGTAAGTGTTATGGGTGGGGTGCACGAGATGGAGGATGGCAAACAAGGTCTTATAGAAATTGGTGAATTACTTTATGTTTTTAGAAGTGGTTACATACATTACTCGATCACATTTCTTTTGTTGATTGGTTTGGGAAGGGGGTGGGGTTCTTGGCAAGCATCCCTTGCTGTCAACCTAGTTCATTTGGGCTGTGTTTGGATGAGAACTTAAAGTAGAAGTCTCCTTGCTTATCTTGGGTAAGAGGTTAGGAGAACTTCTACCCCTTGATGTTCTCCTATAAATTGTTGATTTGAATGGTTTAGGGCGGAGAACTGAAAGTAAGGCTGCATCTGTTAGGTCTTTTTTATTTTCTAGGATAATCATGAATTTCTTAATGAAAAATATCCGATGGAGTTGAAAGTTTGTTTCAAGCTCGTCATGTGGACCAAATGTCACTTGAAAAATTGAATTTTAACCACTTGATCTTAGCAGTCAAAATCATCAGGTGTCCTCAGACAAAAGAAAGGATGTTTGTTGATGTTTGAACACTAAGATTAGGTTTCTAAATTTTGATTTTTGCAGCTGAAATTTGGTTCTGATTTTAAGCTTCAAATTCACTCAACTCCAATCGTTGAGATTTTTTTAATAAACTGTAAAAAATTAAAAATAGAGAAGCATGATCATGTTCAACTTGTGACTGGCTGCATAAAACACCATCAAAGTTTGTCATCTTGTAGGCCCCACTTTCTCCTGTGAAGGAGATCCAAATAGGAGAACTCAGAAGTCTTTTAACTACTCTTCATCCAAACACAACCCTGGTGTGCAACATTGGTCTTTATAAAAGAAAAGAAACTGAAAACGATAACCATATTTGATGTACGACATGAGAGACCTATCTCTCTTAGGATTTCCTATTTTTGCATTATTTTTAATTTAAAATTCTTGTGTCACAAGGAAGTTAGGTCGGTAGCTTTCCTATTTGATTTAGGAGTCCTTTTCTATTTTTATTTTTTTTATAAATACAATGCATGTAAGAGAGGGACTCACCTCTTCAATTATTATGAAATAAAAATCAGATTTGTTTATCCCTTGCTTTCGAGCACAGGTTATCTTCTCTTTTTTGCCTCTAGTTGCAGATGAATATCCTTTGCTGGCTCGTTCCAGCCTTCATCTCGCCGGATCTTGGGCTTCATCCCAAGAGAAATCATCACTGCAAACAAAACTTGGGCTTCATCCCAAGAGAAATCATCACTGCAAACAAAACTTGGGCTTTATCTCAAGTCACCATCGTCGCTTCCGCCTCTCTTCGCTGTTTTACTGCAAACAGCCATCGCCTCCACTGCTGCCAGATCTCTCCACCTGCCACCTGTTTCGTCTCTTCTTGGTGTTTCCATCCATAAACCAGGTACCTCGACCCTTTCTTTCATCTTGTTCTTCTCCTCCCCTTCGATCTCTTATCTCTTCTGCTCCTCTTTCCGCCGTCGCCAGCCTCTGCTTCTTCCGCTGCCTGCTTTATTCCTCTTTTCCCTCTTCCTTCGAGACTCATTCGCAAGCCCTAATTAAGACAGCACTTCCCACATGCGTGACTTAAAGTCCTCTCCACAGGTGTGAGTCAACTTATGTGTGTGTGAGCCCCGATCTTTCGTCGGGAGTGACTTATTTCGATTTCTTCCCCGCTTTCGCTACATTAATATCCTTATCATTGTTGGCCTACAGACAATGGTTAATGTTGAGATATATTTAGATGATTGTCTCTACTAAGTTTAGGGCTTTCCCTTTTTATTTTATTTTACCTTCCTTATTTATATTATGTT
Source organism: Chimonanthus salicifolius (assembly GCA_013350335.1). Classification (NCBI taxonomy): domain Eukaryota; kingdom Viridiplantae; phylum Streptophyta; class Magnoliopsida; order Laurales; family Calycanthaceae; genus Chimonanthus; species Chimonanthus salicifolius. The sequence goes on from CM023536.1 coordinate 48,712,825, forward strand.
TTCTTATAAATATAAATCATAAGATCTCTCCTTGATTAAGGGAGACACACCAAACTCTGTGTGTGTTATTCTATCAGAGCCAGAAGTAGATCCACTTTCTGAATTCTTGAGAGAGAGAAAAAGACCACCTTCGGTGCTTTCCCCCTCTCTCTTTGCTGGTTGCAACTCCACCAACATAGGGAGAACCCCTTCGATTTCCCTTTTCTCTCATCTCAGCAACATCACAACTTCCGCTGCCTTTCCAGTTTTTGTCTTTCTTGCCATTGATTTTCTTGCAGCGTTTTTTCTTTACGCCGTCAATCTCCTTTTTCGGCGAACCTCCTGCCAACGGGAACCCACCTACCCCTGTCGTTTTTGACAGGGCTATCCATCCGAAGGGTTGGATCTTTGTTCTAACTACTCTCGGACAAGCTTTTGCAAGGTTCTTCCTCATGTGAAATTGTTGTTCAAGAAACCCAGGTCTGTGGATTTTTTCCTTCGATCCAAGTGGATCTTGCACCTTTGCTACTGGGATTGACACCACCAGAGTCGCCCCTGACCCACCTCCCTGTGCCCCAGGTTAACCTTGGATTTCGGTCAACGGTGGGGGCCCAGTTGCTGCTTTTCTTCCTACGTCTCTTGCCCAAAAACTCTTTGTTTCTCAGTTTTTCTGCGAGATCTGCATGGATACTGGACTTCTGCCACGTGGTTGTTCACCACTAGTGTCGCCCCTGAGCCTAGTTTCCATCGCACCTGGTGGGTCCCTCTTTTCAACCTTCTCCCAGTCTTTGCCTGGGACGTCTGCCTTCCCATTTTTTGGGTATTTTTCATTAGATCTGCAAGGAACCAACATCCTAGCCCCTGGTTTTTGGACCACCAGTTTCGTTTCTCCCTCTAGTTTGCATCTACAAGGCCTCTGCTCTAGTATGTGCTTCGTGGGACCCACTGTTGCAGTTTTTTTTTCTCCTCGATACTCGTCCGAATAAATAAAATCCTCTCTCCCGTCCTTTTGTTTGTCAAAGGATCCACCATTTGCCTCCTAGATCTGATTCTCGAACCCTTTGTCCTCTCATTTTAGAGATTTTTTTCCCTGCATTTTGTGGGTCGTTTATAGGACAATCTCTGTTTGTTTCCTTAGATTTGGAGTCTTTCTTCAGATTTGAACCTATAATCCCACAACTCTATAGTAATTTTGGCCCTACATCACATCTGTATGGCGTGATTTTGAGTTTGAATGCTGGTGGAATCCTGTGAGTTATATTTTTGGTCTCGTTGAATGGAGGTTTACGTTTTTATCTGTTTTACTGTTCTTGTCCACGTTACTGTTCTTCGTCGGACTTTGGCATCTTCTTCGTATCAGTTTATCTTTCCGGTAGACTTCTGTAGCGGAATTTTATGCCTACCAACGTTTCTTCCCGTTGTAGCTAGTGCTTTTTGGCATCAGATCTAGCCATCAGAACATTTTAAGTCGGCGGGATCCCTCTCTTTCCCTGCCGTTTTGGAAACCTATACATCTGTACAATGGAGTTGCAGCCTTACTATTTCTAGAATTGAGTTTCCACAGTTCATTCTCCAGTACTTGTTTCGGTACATGTTGCTGCAAGACATTAGCTAGTTCCAGTTATGGCTTTTCTGCTTCGACCGGGCTCGATTTTTGGAGATTCTTGTTGATCTGCTTTCGCTCCATCAGATGGCATCACCATTGGATCATCCAATTGAATATGTGCAAACTTCTCTCCTTGATTAAGGGAGACACACCAAACTCTGTGTGTGTTATTCTACAGTTAAAAGAATTCATGATATAAGGATTATATGCATCAAGAGAAAGTCCAGTGATTGGATGGGTCACTCGAAGGATTTCTTCATTTTCGTTCCATATGAAGGCACACTAGATGAACCATCCATGTTGCTAAATGGTGGGCTCACATGTATATATTACTTTTTCTCAACAAATGTCGGTCATAGACTCGTAGTAGTTACAAACACTAGTAGCCTCCCATCCTATTTGCGTCTTGCCTAGCCTTGAGGTAGGTACACATTTACTCAATTTTTTTTTGGATGAAGAAGAAACCGAGGACCCCCACCTTTCCCCAAGTATGAAGGTGTTGGGTGAACTCTGGATACACATAACCCCCCACAAGCCACATGCATTGGGTTACTACGGGACTTGAACCTGGGATGTCTGATTCTTGAGTCAGAGCGCTTGCTAGTTGAGCTATCTCGAGTGGAGTAGCTATAGTGCTATACATTTACTAGGCCTAAGTTTTTTTTTTTTAAGTTTTATAATAAACCATTTTTAGTGTTTATAATAAGTAATTATTAAGTGTTCTAGATAATGGGTTTTATTACTACATATACTTCATCATAAATCCCCAATTAATAGAATAGCTAGAAACTCTTAACTTAACATACACACATACATAAAGAACATGGATCTCCAACAAACTAGTTTGTACCAAAGTTTGGTGCAAATGGGCCAATAGCTCCACCTGAGCCTAATGGATTGGTGGATTTAAAAGGCTTTTGCTTGTGTATGGTGCTTGCCAAATTTTATCTTGGTTGGATAAAAGAAGTCATATTTTTTAAAGTCTTTAAAATTTCCATTTATCAAATGGTGAAAATTCATTGGATTAGATCAATGGGCTTTTAATAGTCAAATTGGTGTCAAATTGAGTACAAGTGCAATTCATGAGGGGTAGGTGGGTGTGAGGGAGGGAATTGGATCAAGATGAAATTTTATAGGCACCATTTACAAGCTTTTAGGCCATTTAAACCCACCTATCCATATGGGCCTAGATACCGCCCATTGGCCGTTCTCATGAAAATCTGACAAGAACTATTCTTAGGGGATCCTTATTATATACATGCGTGTGTGTGTGTGTTTATTGTACTCCATGATATGGTAACCCATGCTTATGTGTCACTGTCATGCCACTAAAAAAAGTGAGAAAAATTCATTTTTTGGGACCTATCACTATCACTACTACTAAAAAACTTGTTATGTGGGCCTAATGCTTGGTTAATATATTAGTATTTAAGAGTTTCTTATATATATATATATATGTACAACATTAACATGATACATTTGGAAGTCCCACTTGCCCTTACATTTTGGTGCTGTGCGTAAATGCTATGTATGTGTATCCTAAAGATGCAATAACAAGTACACATATCTATTTTAAAATGTCCATGAGTGTAATATCAAAAGTCGCCTTGTGTTCTGTAGCAAGAACACTTTGGAACTTCTTTGCAAAACTGGTAGGGGTTTCTTTGGTGCTAGACACATCATGTAGGGGCATAGTAGAGAGTTGGGCGTTGTCACCCTCAAGATCAAAATTGAGGAAAGCGTGGCATACAATACTTGGGTGGTCTTATGGTCAATATGGAAAGAAATGAATGCAAGAATATTTGAGGGTAAGAATAAACAAGTAAAGGAGTTAGTGTCTACTGCCTTGAGGAGACCATGTGTGTGACTGACAACCGATAGAGAGTTTAAGGAATATAAATTAAGTGATATGTTACTTTCTTTTGAGGGTTGTATGAGCAATGGTCCTAGGGTGGTTAGGCCTCGGGAGGTGTGGTCTCCTCCTCCTCCTCCATTAGGGACGTCCAAGTTTCTCATAGACAATGCCACTGTTGGAAAACCAGGCTCAATAGGGATAGGGGGAGTCATTAGGGATTTAAGGGGTGTGTCTTCTTTGATGTTTTTAAAATCTCTGGGTATAAGAGACTCAAACGAAGTAGAACTCTTAGCTATTAGAAGTGCTCTTGTATTGTGGAGGTCCGAGGCTTAGGGAAACTTATTATTGAAGGGAACTCAGCGAATACCATAAAATGGGCTAAGGGGAGAAAAAGGCCCCTATGGAGATTGATGATAGTGGTGAGGGAACTTCAGAGCTTGTGCATTTGGTTAGGGATATCCTTTTAGCAGGTCAGACGAACAAGCAATGTTGTTGTGGATTTCTACGCAAAGCTGAGTGTGAATGCCACATTCAATGGCGTTTACCACCTATGATTCATGGGACTAGGCCCATGAATGATCCTCGTGGCTTTTCATGGGTTATATATGGGGTCTCTATATATATTTTATGGTTGCTTTAGGTCTAAGTCTCTTGGACCCTCCTCTTGTATTTGTACACCTCTTACTCATTTTAATAAATTTTTCTTTAGTTAAATTGGCTTCGAATAAAATAATCATCTAATATTTGATTGCGTTATTACAGAAAGTTTTCCGGAACTATGATCCCAACATTCGTCCTCAAGAAAAGGCTACTGAATATGTTCGTGCTCTTAATGCTGCAAAGTTGGAGAAGGTAACTCTCTCTCTCTCTCTCTCTCTCTCTCTCTCTCTCTCTCTCACATTGATAACATAAAGGTTCACATTTATGCTTCTTGATGAACTCTCCTCAATTGTCTATTTTGGATGATTAGATATTTGCAAAACCTTTCATTGGAGCAATGGATGGGCACATTGATGCTGTCTCTTGCATGGCAAAGAATCCAAATCACTTAAAAGGAATATTTTCGGGATCAATGGATGGAGGTACCTTTTCCCTCTAAGGCCTCTTATGTGAAAGTGTAACTTGAGGTTTACATCTATATGAAAAGTGCGTCTTCTTCTTGAAATGTTAGGAAATGTGCAAATGTAATGCATGTTCATGTGTTTTATTCTTTGGCAGATATTCGTCTTTGGGATATAGCATCCAGGTACTAGCACGTGACTCTTGGTTGGATTAGTTTATATGCATAATTTTTATTTTCACTTAGTAGTTTAGGTTGTGCTATAGGATTGGGTAAGCTTGTAATCTAACTTGTTTATTATATAGGTTATCTCCCCTTGACCCAAGCCCAGATCAAAATAATTGGGTCAAAGCACCAACATTTAAAAAAAAAATCAATGGCTCATGTTAGAAATCCATCACAAATTTCCAGTCAACATAGAGCTGTAAATTACCCAAATTCATGAAATGGTTCCTACATCAAATCCTAGTAACATTGAGACCATGTTTGGGTCAATGTGAGTTAAAGTAGAGGGTTCCCCATAGAACTTGAAAAATGGGGGGTTTCAGGTGGAGAACTCCCCCCTGCTTTACTTTTCTTACCATTTAAGACACCTTATTTTTACAAATTTTGAAATGGAAAACTTGGCATTCCCTAAGAGAATGGTGATAATTTTTTTTTTGCTTTTTATCTTTTGCTATATTATAAGGCATCATTACTTATAATATGGAATGCGGCCCATTTACCTTGTTATTCATTGGCACACTGCACACCTATGTAAGAAAGAAATACATTGTTGGAACTTTTCAAAAAAGAAATACACTGTTGATACCAAATTTGACACAGAACATGCTTAAATATTGGAAACCCTAGATCTAAATGCTAGATGGATGCCTTTATGGGAATATGCGATATGTGTAGTAAATTCTAAAATGACATGCAACCTATGTCAATGATTCATGTAAGATGTTAGAGAGGTAAATTAATATTAAGCAAAGAATAACACAAAAACTTAGGCAAATTCACACTCACAATTAATCAAAGAGATTAAAAAATAGGAATAACACCTACACTTAAAGCCTTTATGGATGTATTGCTAGCCTTCAATGCAAAATCCCTCAAAAGACTAATTAAATCATACCAAATCTTATCCTAGGTTTTCTAGATTTAAAAATCAGTCACCAAGGGATGACTTAGGACTATGGAGCAATCTAGGGTTTGCCAAAAGGGATCAAAGTTTATTATTTATTTTACTTTGGGTAAAACTAGGGCTCAAATAGGGTGATACAGTAGTTAGGGTTAGATCTACCTGTCTAAGGTAGAGACACAGAAGTTGGAGTGCAAAATAGGACACAATAGGGGCAAAGTGGGCTTTTCCAAATGGTCATATGGACATATACGAATGCCTGTATGGGCTGGTGGGTTTCAGTGTCCAAGGGTGGGGTCCAGTGGGTTTTGGTGTCCAAGGTTGGGGTTGGGTCTTGGTTTGGCTGGGGTTAAGGTTTAGATGAAAAAGGGACAAAAGTAACACATAGAAAGAGGGAAAAAGTGGGGAAAAAAGAGAGGAGAACAGGGAAAAGAAGAAAAAGTCAGGGAAGAAAAGGAGGAGAAGAAGAAGAAGGAGAAACATTTGTACCTTGAATCATACAAGGTCCCTTGATCTCACACCAAAGAGACATAAGGAGTCACACTAAGCTCTGCAGATCGGAGAAACTTGAATTTCTTCTTTCATTCATTCATCATAAAAAAGTGTTTCTATAAGGCCATTGATAGAAAAATACCTTTTTAAAATCCTAGACACTGTGACTTGAGGCGCACATGTGGACTATCTAAAATCATAAAAAACAAATACATGTGTACAACACTTTTGAAACACATATAAACTAAATAATATGACACTGATAAAATATGAAGAAAATAAATGTCTTTTTTTGAAGCAGTTAAGAATAGACTTTCATTAAAGAAAAATATAATAGTACAAGATAAAGGAAAAGAAGGTGGTAGCCTAATTGAATTAGGCCCCCCGCCCAAATACAAGGAAAACAACAACAAAAACAACGAAGTAAACAAAAACAGCAAAACTCTGCGACCCAAAAGATATCCCTAGAGGAAGAAGCTGCTAACCACCTGGGGCAAGAAAGGTGCCACGAATAGCCCCGTCGACACCATTTTTTGCGAGGAAATCCGCTACCCCGTTTGCTGACCTACTAATTTGAGAAAAAGATACTTCCAAACCCTCCGTTAATTCCTTAATCTCCCTAACTAAGGTGATTAATTTCCAAGGGAGACGCTTCAGACCCTTGGCCCATTTGATAGCATTGGAAGAGCCACTTTCAATAATTAATTTCTCACCCCCTAAAACCACCCCTAAGGATAAAGCCCTCCGAATACTAAGAAATGGATAAATGTCTTAACAACACTTGATCAACAGCTTGATCGATCCAATCCACAAATGGACGACTTGGATGATGTAAATGGTGGTTCAAGTCGGATATTCAAACTGTTGCTAGATCAGTGTACAATGAAGGCTATCCATGACCAGTTCTCTCTTTATCCATGGTCAGATATAATGGGATGGTACCAAAAATCATCTAAATCTAGATTCTGATGCATCCTTCTATACTAGCATCTAATCAAAGCATTGCTTAATAAACGGGTTTGGTTCACACTGAGGGTTCAAACTAATCAGGTTGGTTGACTTGACTTATTGCTATTCTTAGCCTAGGCTATATCTTGTACTCAACTTTCCTAGTGAGACATAATGTATATGCCTTCTGTTACCTCTGAATGAAAATCCAAACAAGCCCTTATTCTATAAAGTAATAATTAACTTTGGGGACTTTGGTCCATTTTTTTCCTTCAATGACAATGTAGGTATGGATTATGATATGCACAGTATTTTTCCTTATCAAGTATGCAGCTGTCTTACACGATTCACTGATATTTTTCTTAATTAGATTGGTTGTGTGGACTTGTTTTGCATTACTTTGCTGATGAGATGAATGCTGCTTACTGTTAATCAACTTAGGCCTGAGCAAGGGCCATGCTAGCCAATTATTTTTCGTTGTCATATGATGAAAGTTCTCTTAAAAATAAACAGGCGAACAGTTCGCCAGTTCCATGGTCACCAAGGTGCTGTTCGGGGCTTGACGGCATCTACAGATGGACGCATTCTTGTTTCCTGTGGAAGTGATTGCACGTGAGTTCAGCTTTATAATCTCTGCAGCCATTTCCTGATTACACAATCATTGCATCTATGTACCATATAAAAAAAGAACTAATATTATGTGAAATCAATTGTATATCTATTTCACATGCTGATGTCTTTTATCATAAGATGTTTATTTAAGTTCTCAATGTCATTCCTGCCATGGACAGTGTTAGACTTTGGAATGTTCCTGTTAGTAATATTATGGACTCAAGTGGCTTAGTTGATTCAGAGGTCAGTTATTTCTCAAATTCTGGTAACATGTGTTTCATTATTTTCTTGAGTTCATTACTTATATTCTTTTTTTCTTTTTCTTTTTTGTACTTTCCAGCCTCTGGCAGTTTATGTTTGGAAGAATGCTTTCTGGTGAGGATTTTCTACATCTTGAAACAATGTGACTTTATGTGATTAAGGATCTCTTCTAACTGTATTGCTAGTACTTCGCTCCTTTATTCTTTTTCTGATTTGATTTATACACTTAAATTTTTACCTCTCAAAAATTGCTTGCTTACATTTTTTTTTTTGAGAGATACGTCCTCAATTTTTTATCTGTTACTGATCAGTGGAGACTTTTTAATTGCATTTGCAGGGCTGTAGATCATCAATGGGATGGTGATCTTTTTGCTACTGCTGGTGCTCAAGTTGATATATGGGATCACAATAGGTTTCAATTTAAGCTTGCATTTATCCTTTTTGTTTGATCATTTCATATGCCATTGTGTCTGACAAGACAGATATCTCTTGCATAAAGGTCACAGCCAATCAACAGTTTCGAATGGGGGAAGGATACTGTTATTTCTGTTCGTTTCAATCCAGGAGAACCAGATGTTTTGGCAACGTCAGCTAGGTATATATATATAAATTTTTTTTTTCCTTTTCTTTTAAGTTGCCATTATAATTGGAACTGATAGAATAGTTTAGTTGGTGATAGTTTAGAGTTTTATTTGGTCACCATATATTAACATCCACTATAATAGTATTAACTTGCTTTGTATGATTTGTGTTTAATGAATGGAGGTGGTCTGGTATTTCTTGTCCTTAGCCAGTCTTCCAAGCCTGATTTAAATGTCGGTAGTGTCATTATGCAGTGTGTTGCTTGGTTATTCTTAACGTGTATTTGACGTTCAACATAAAAATTGAACTGCCATGTGGTTCATTTGTGGCTGCCTTTTCACCATGGGAACCTGCTATGATGAAATTGAATCTTCACTTTGGCGCTTGCGTTTATTGTATACCGTATTAAATGCGTGCATTGTGTAGTGACTCGACTAGGTTTGGTTTAGGTTTAGGAGCGGTAATCTCATTATCAAAGGCAATGTTGTGAATCTTGAACTACAAATTGTATAATCATAAGATTCATAAGTCTGTTCCCTCAAAATATTTAATATATGAAATAACATAAAATGTATCGAAAATGTAATAATATGAGCAATTCTTCAACTTTCTTTCAATATTAAATAAATATTATATAATTAGTTCATTGGAGTTCAAATTTCAATGCTCCAACTCCCAAAAGTATAAGACTAGTATATAATCCACAAATTTCATTGTTGTATCTTTTCTTTTACTTCATGTTTTTTCTTGTTTCTTTTTCTTCTTCTTCTTGGTTCTGGATATATCTCTCCTATACTTGAATCCACCTCTTGTACTCTCTTTTCGTTTTTTAATGAATTAAGTCGTTAATGTTTAAAAAAAAAAAATTTGCGTGCATTGTAAGCTGCATTGTTATATTGTGGTTTTCAGATGGAATATAACTTAGTCTTTCTGGTTGTGTAGTGACCGTAGCATAACCTTGTACGATTTGCGCATGTCATCACCAGCACGGAAACTTATTATGAAGGTATTATGGCATTTTTATCTTTTTATTTTAGATTTGGACAATGAAATTACATATTTTTGTTGTAATTTGGGACATTGAGACATCAACGTTCTGTTGTACTTCTCCACAATGCCTCAATTGAATCTCCAGCACCGGTTACTTGTTCATATCCCTCGTGCACCTAAACTCCCTTCTTTTGCGGTTTTTTGTATTTTTTTTTTTTTTTGAATGGTTTTTTGTATATATTTTTTGAATGATGATAAACATTTTATTTAAAGAAAAGGTAGAGAATAGTCCAACAAAAAAGTCCGAACTGGGCCCAAACTGGGATAGAATTCAACAGAAGAAGCATAATCTAGCTTACAGCCAAAGCTGACCCCAAACAGGTAAAACAGGAAAACACCCGAACTGAAATAAAATTCCCTTCTTTTGGTTTGCCCAACTAAAATGTCATCAACTAGATTTTCGTAGTCTTTTCAAATCCTCTCAAAGAAAGTCTCATTCAATCCTCTCTAACATTTTCATCACCACTAGAATTTTTAAGCTATAAATCATGTATGGAAGTTTTTCCATAGTTGTTTTAGTGAGAATTGCTCTTTCACCCACAGATAGATACGTACCTTCTTTTCTGAGATGTTAACTTCCTTTTGAACATTTCCAGTACATCCACATGCTTTGGAACTAGGGGACCTTCCACCATGCAGTTCTCTATCAATTGCAAAGCACAACCCATATCTTGCCATGAGGAGACATCTGCCAAAATACTTTTACTGAGATTAATCCATAAACCTGATACCTCTGAGATTTTTTTAAAATAGTGGCAATGGAAATTTTATTGCAAAAGAGCACAAGAAGTGCATCAGATACAAAGAAGGCAACAGACAAAAGAAGAATAGGGAATGGTATCATCTAGAATGAAGTCATAAAATATACAACAACTAATCCCTATGCCAATGCTTTCCTTCCAAGCTTGGGATATACCTATTGGAGAATTTTTTTGATACCCTAAGTGATTATTGACATAAACATTAAAAATCTACAACTTTAGATGCACTTATATTTTCTCGTCTAAAAAAAGAGAAGCATCACTACAGTTAAGACTACAATATGAAAATTGTTTGTGCTTGATTGCTAAATCTTATCTTACTGTGTTGCAACCATGGTCCCAGTTATAGCTTCATTTCAAGTATATTTACTTGATTTTGTCGCTTGCTAATGTTTGATGCAGCTGAGTTACACAAGACACATAATAAACAATATTAAATATCTAACTAATTTCCAAAACTTACATGGCTTTGAAAGAGTTCATAGTAACATTGTCCATTGTATGGCCAAAAAACGGTTGGGTATCAATGTAGGTTGGAATATTAAAGAAAGATGAGATTTTTTTGAAAGATAAAACAAACATTCAAAGAAAGAAAATTGATTGGCACCTTATTAAATTTAACAATATGGCTTTTGTTAAAGATTCTGATGCCGATCAAATGTAGGTCAGACTTTCATTCTTGTAGTTTTTGTACTTGTCACTTCCATCAATTTTTTTCTTGGTTGAATATATTGGTATCTTCATTTGTAATTCTCTCTTTATTGCTGTTCCTGTTTGTCTATGCAATACTCTCTCTCTCTCTAGGTAATATTCTCATTCATGGGGTGATTCTCTTAACTGGCTATGTTCTATTGAGTGCTGACCTGTGTGTGTTTATTTTTTGATGACCACCTGTGTTTGTTTATTACAGACAAAGACTAATGCCATTTCTTGGAATCCTATGGAGCCAATGAATTTCACAGCAGTAAGCACATTTCTCAAAAACCATTCCATATTATGTTCTTTTACGAAGTGCGTGGAGACTGAATTTATTTGTGTATTCTAATTGTTTGCACAATATGGTTCTTCCTGAAGCAAGCAGTTTTCCTTCTTAACTGGGGATTTTGTTTAGGATTTTGGGTTAATTATTTTGAGTTTTTCGTATGTTTATCAGTCTATGTGATATATATATATATATTATGACGGAGAACCCCAAGATCCCCACCTTTCTCTGAGTATGAGGGTGTTGGGTAGAACTCTGGATGCATGCAGACGCCCGCAAGGCACAGGCATCGGATTATTACCGGTCTCGAATTTAGACCTCTAGTTCTTGATCCAGAGTGTCTACTAGTTGAGCTACCCCGTGCGGGACATTAGTTTATGATATTTTGGGCTTAGAATTAAAGTTCGCAATTTTAAGTAGAATTTTGTGAGGGTCCAAAACCTTGGTGTATGTAACAAGGACATAGCACTTTGTGGCCTCTTACCATGTTGATACACTGGGATACAGGTCCACCTGTCAAGGACATGGCCTGTCATACTGAAAATGTTTCAAGTAGTAATTGTTAATTCGCCATAAACCCACCAGTCCAGACATGGCTTGTCCACAGAAAATGTTTCAAATAGTTGTAATTGTAAATATTAGTCTAAGGTGGTAATTGTTGGTAGTCTCCACCACCCACTATCATTGTCAAGGCCTAATCCTATATTGTTATTATTATTGTCATTATAGCTCTCTGATTAGTAGTCAAAAGCGTGCCTTAATTGCGCCCGAGTCCTCACCTAGTTCTCTTAGAAACTTTTCTATATGATAGGCCTATTTTTCAAGGGTTTCTTTTAATAGCTAGAAAATGTGATAATTAAGATGAAGTGATTGTTAGTAAATAATTAAAAAAATTCTAATTATTAGGTAATATACTTGTGCATGTATTATATACATGCTTATAATTGCCATTCCCCAAAAAAATGCTTATAATTAGTGCTTGGAAGCTCAGTTGCCAATGTATTTTGGTGCTTTGGATGATTGGTATTGATGCGGAACACGTCTGCAACTCGGTAGGAAGAGAAGAAAATATGCATGTATCTACGACAGGAGAAGAAGAAAGGAAGAAGATAGGAAAAAGGCTCTGTCTTGAGTAATTTCATTCCATAATCCATCGTGTATATCTTTCTCAACCCATTATATAGCTTTATATAGGAAAACACTATCTCGAAAATAGAAAAGGGTTCTCGATAAACTAGGAAAGCCACCGAGTTGGTTTCCTTGCTAAACAAGAATTCTAAAAATAAAAATATGCGAAAATATGAAAATAGGAAATACTAAATGGGTCTATGCTGTGTGTCCTACATCAGGTATGGTATTTTGTTAATATTGATGCCGTAAGGACAAAAATCCATGAGTCTATATATATTTTTTAAGCATCTAATTAAGTGTGCCTAGCAAAACTATGCTCGTGCCTAGACATGTATGTGCCTTGCCCTTAGGCTCTAGGAGCCTACCTTGATTGCACCTCGTACTGACTATTATGGTTCTCTAACTCGGCAAGTCAACCAAGAACTGTGCTGGGTCAAGTCAACCAAGTCAACTTGTCTAGTTGGTCTGTCTGGTCAACCTGTTCTGGTGCCTAGTTGATTCATTGAATTGCTGGGTCAACCCATTAGCCACTTGGTCAACTCATGGAATCACCTGGTTGATTCTTTTGGTAAAAAAATTATGTTATTTACCTATGTTATGTTTTTAGTATTAAAAATACATACTTATAATTAATAACCAACTAATTGACTCATTAAGTCACGTGATCACTGGTTGAGTTCTGGCCCTTAGTCAACCAACTATACTTGTTATCATTATCATAAAGAAAGCCATTTTCCGATTAAAAGACTCTTATCTCATATAAGTAGTAGTTTGTACTACATTAGTTCTCTCTTCTTCTTTTTTTGGAAATTGGAAGGTGATTTTAATGTTTTTAACTGTTCAAAATGCTCTAATTCAAGTTTTGGGTTTTCATTTGTCGTTAGTTTTTTTTTTTTTTTTTTTTGCATTTTTTAATATGCGGGAATATGTTTAGAATCAAAATAGCTTGGCATATTGGGTTACTAAATACAGACACTAGCATTCACTAACATGGGCCCTTGGACTGGCCAACCAAAAGGAAAGAAAATAATAGTCTTAAGTGGAAGTAAATATTCCTAGCCCCTTTGTAGACTGCGGTTTCGATGATCACAAAATTTATCCATCCTTATTTTTATAAATGCAGGCAAATGAAGATTGCAACTGCTATAGCTATGATACAAGGAAACTGAATGAAGCCAAATGTGTTCACCAAGATCATGTTTCTTCTGTGTAAGTGGCGTGGTTATGGAAACTCTTTTTAATATTTCATATTTTATTGCCCTGGACAAGGCATTCTTTCTTGCCTTAAGCAGTCACATTTGCCAGTGCTAACTATTTCTATATTTGTGGCAAAAATGTTGTTTTTTCATTGAAGGGGGTAAAATTATTTATATTGCACCATATACGGTTGCCCTTATTTGCTCACCCGAATGTAGGGTCCATGTGGATTGTTGGAAATGTCTTTGCTTGAATAGGTTGCCTATCAAAATCACCTTGATTGTATATGTGAAACTATTTTTAAAGTCCTAAAGATTCAGTTTTATCCAGCAGTAGAAGTTCATTGGGTTGAATCATTGAGCTACGTGATTCAGGTTAGAGTCAAATTGGATTAGGATCCAATCCATAGTGGTAGGTGGGTGTTAGGGGGAAAGGGGTGTGATTGGGGGCCATGGTGACCCATTTGGCGAAGACCACAAGTTGTTATTGAGATCTGGTCCCGAGGGATCCTAGTTATGAGGCAAGTAGTGTAACTTGAATCCACAATCTTTGAGTTGCACTTACCAATGTGCCATGGGCTGTTCTCACCCTTTGTAATATTAGAGAAATAAAAAAGTAAAATAAAATAAATAAATGCATTTTGTTGATGTCTAGTTCTAATAAATCCATATATTAACATGTTTTTTTATTGAACCCTATGTGGTAAGCAATTTTATTTATTTTTAAAATAAAGTGTCATTTGACCGTAATTTTTATGTACAATTTGGTGTAGACCACATATATCAAATTTTGTAACCTATGATTTGTTGGTCTTGCTCTGCATAATTACGACTATATACCTACAAAAGAAAAAAGGATTATGAGTACGATGAAAAATTGAAAATGAGCAGCCAGAACTTGATTAAGCTAATTTTCCACATCATGGGAATCACCCCCCTATCCACCAAGCTGTTTGAGAGTTGTCTCTTCTTTAACATGGACCTTGCTCACCAAGGGTTGTAATGAGTGGTATCTTTTTTGCAGGATGGACATTGATTATTCTCCGACTGGTCGAGAATTTGTCACTGGATCTTATGATCGCACAGTGAGTTCTTTCTTGTGTGTGTTAAATTATATTTTGTTCTCTTCTAAGTTGGTATCTGTATTAATTAGGGCTGAAACTTGGGTTAGGTTAGGTTTTAATAAACTCAACCCAACCCATGTCAAGATTTATTAAACCCGACCGACTAGGCCCGAATTACTCAACACAACCTGACCCGACCTGACCCTAATTTCTAATCCGAGTCAACCCAAGTGCCGTTTTATAACTTGGTTCACTCGGGTCGAGTCGGGTTATGTCGGGTTGATTTTTAATTGTCTCAATCCAACCCGACCCGATTTCATACGGGTTTTATTTTTCCAACCCTACCCGACCTGAAATATACAAATACATAACCCAAACTCACTGATTTCTCGAGTCAGGTCACGCGGGTCGGGTTCACCCCTAGTATTAATGTATATTGTCATCGGAATTGGTTGTCATTATCTTGCCTACTCTCATCACAATGTTCTTAATTGGTGTTTGAACTTAAAACTTAAACTTGTCCAGGTAAGAATCTTCAAATTTGATGGTGGTCATAGCAGGGAAATATACCATACAAAGAGGATGCAAAGGTAGATGGTTATGAATTTTTTTCATCATGGTTTTGTAGTCAGTTTGCCTTTCTAGTAATAGAATCCTGAAGAATCATATGATCTTTAAAGGGTAAAGTTAAAAACTTTCTTCTATTTGTCCCTGTAAATCTTGTATGGTTCTTTATAAGACAATCAGCTATACTACAATAGTAATCTAACCCATGTTGTGGGGCCTGTGCAGCCAACGTGCATATGTTGGTGCATTAGATAGTACATGTTGATTGCATATGACCATTTCAGTTTATTTGATGATTATAACCCTTGAATCAGGAGTCTAACTTGGAAAACTAGGCAAAACTGTTGTAGCCATTTATTTTGGATACCTCTTATGAGAATGTTAAGATCGTTAAGGTGATGTTTGGCCATATGCTATTAGACCTTAGACTAATTTGAGTTTGGATGATCAACCCTCAATCCATTACTTCTTTATTAAATTGTTAGTCGGATCGGGTCTAATTTTGGTTTGGGTTGCCCATGTACTTGACTCAAATCGATTTAAACCATTTAGACATTTAGCTCACTTTTAAAAATAATCAGTTTGGGTCTATCCAAACCCAACTACCTATTTAATTAAAGAAAAACTCTACCGAGACCTTGTCTACCGAGAGTCTCTAACGAGACCACCATCTAATGGGTCTTGGGGCCCACATAGTTGGGTGTGATGTAAAGAGAACCACATGAGTAGGTTTTGTATGAAGTTTCACCTGCATCTTATCATTCTATCTCTTGATTTTAAACTTTAAAAAATCAATGACTATACTCATCAACATTTAAGGTCAAGCTTATATAGTGAAACTTTAAATTCCATATCCATGTAATCACCTATCAAATGAACCCAATCATGTGGGACTCATCAACCATTTGATGGCATGTCTCGTTAGAGAGTCTCACTTGGTGCGTCTCCCTAGCCAAACTCTTAATTAAATGGGTTGACCCACTTAACCAACCCAAACCCATTTAAACCCATGTACCTATTTAGGCTTTTAGCTTCTTTTAAAAATACAAAATGTATAAAATTTAAAATACCAATAAATCCAAAAAATTATAAAAATGTGCCAAATGATGGATTCTCACACCCTTTATATTAGGTAAAACAAAAACACAATGTGCAAATGTAGTTTCCATATTCAAGGCTGCAATTTTTGGGCTTTGACGTTGGACTTGGTGGCTTCATTGAATAGACGTTTTAACAAGGAGTTGCCATCAATCCTATTTTTGCCGAGATCTAGCTAGCCACGTTTGAGTCCCTTAGACTCGACTCCGCTCGGTGCTATGAACCAATGATTCTGTATTAGTATTTCTGTTACGCCAGTGGAAGGTGTTAGGCACCCTCAGAGCATCTGTTGGTTTGACAGTCCCTTCTAAAGATTTTACTTAGCAATTTCTCCAAAAGTAAATTCTCTAGCCATTTATGAAAATAGAATAACCCAGGAACGAGCCAAGGCCACGGTCATTCTAAGTTCTCGTGCGTGTTCAATAGTGTCTTAAATTGCAAAGTATTTATTAAAAATAAAATGTCCATATCCCAAAACAATCCTTTAGAATACTCACCTAACTTACCCAAATGATGTAAAGCTTTGGAATGTGCAAATAGTGTACCAAAATGAGTCATGTTAGCTGATTGAAAGGTTTATCACGTTGTCAAGCTTGATTTTTCCTGCATAGTGTGCTAAATGAGTTGTTAAATCCTGCCATCTGGTCTTCCAAAGCTCTCCCCCGAGCCATCAACTTTTCTTGGACTGCAGGATTGGGGTAAATTCTTATCCAATACAACCTGTGCAAGAGGGAAAGAGTACTATTTGGTGCTAATTGCTCATTGCTTGAGTGCATTAGTAGTATAGTATAACTTGAAAATTCTCATGATTTAAAATTACAAAACTTAACTTTTTATTAATATTATCGTTGTTGAGTTACATGTAGCAAGACTCAATTCTAACGCTACTCCTTAAATGGGTTTAGACCTATATGATTGGATATGTTGCATATAGACATGAAAATGGTTAGGTCAATCGGGTCTACCCATATAAATGAGTTTGGGCCAGGTCTACCCTTTTAATTAATGGGTAAAAAATCTTAGTATCGGTTTCGAGTTGGGTTAGATTTTGCCTGGTCTATATTGTATCCATACATAGTTCTTCTTGACCTTTTAATATAAGGGGGACCGATTGGAGATCAAATTGAGAAATATGAGAACTTTGAATGCCTATTTTAAAATTTGAATCTTTTACAGTGGATGGGACAAGATAATTCTAAATGTTGGATCCTTCTCAAGAGATAGGTCCAATAACCTTTTTACAAAGAAAAGCACACTGACAACTGGCCCTATTGAGGTGGTCCAAAGATGACCTTGAACTCCAAAATTTCTCAAATGTATGGATCTCTAGGTAATTGTAAATTTGTAATAGCAAAACTTGAGGATACAAGAGAGCTCCCTGCAGAGTCACCTCCATTGGATGGGAACCAAGGATATTTACACACTAGAGAAGTGGTTGAGTTTGTAACTTATTCAACCCTCCATTTTTAGGCATGTTGTGCTTCCTTTTGAACAATTGTCTAATTTTAGACAAGTTGCCGTTATCATTGTACAACTGCCCTTTTGTACAAGTGAATTAGAGTCTGCATTTCAATTTGCACAACTGTCCATTTAGTTTGGATATGTTGGCACATCTATTTGTACAATCATCCACTTTCATGCATCCAAATGTGCTCCATAGCACAAGATGCATGCTCACTAATATATGGGAGAAAATCTTACTATATTTCCTTCTAAGAAAATACTTATGTCAATTTTATGTTTAAAGAGTTTATTTTACCTATGTAGGGTTTTTTGCGTACAATTTAGCTGTGATGCTACTTACGTTATTTCTGGAAGTGACGACACCAATATTCGGCTGTGGAAAGCAAAAGCGTCAGAACAATTGGGTGTTGTAAGTACTTGTTCCCTACATGATCTGTTTTTTAGATTTAGAAACATTGCATTTTAGTATTCATCATTATTAGGCTTGTTCACGAGTTGGGTCCGGGCTGGGCTTTGTGAAAAAGCCCGAGCCCATTTATATCCACAAAAGTTTGAGCCCATTTGAAGGCCGTCAGGCTTTTAAAGGCCAAAGCCCAAGCTTGCTGTTTAAAGGCCGTTTTTTTTTTTTAACTAGTCACAAGGTAGCACCTGGCACAATTTTTTTTATTAATTTTATCTTATAATTTGAAAATCTAACTGTACAAATTGAAAGTAGACTTAAAGGCCTACCACCACTTTAAAATTTCACTTTAAAAATCAATTTCTTGCCATTTGGTCTTAACTGTCAAAGTTGGCGGACGTCCTTGAAAAGAAACTAATGACCATTAAGCTTAAGTAGCTAGAAGTTGATGTTTGCAATGAAATTTTAACAGATTATAGGTCTTTAAGTCTTCGTTCAATACACTGAGATTTCAATATACAAAACAAAAATTAAAAAAATAAAAACAGTAAAATGTGTGACCTTGTGATATATTATAATATAAGAAAATAAACAGGCCTAAAAGGCTTAGCCCAGCCCTTTGGATAAAAATGCTTGTTCAAGGCCATTAATTTAAGTCGGGTTTGGGCGTCGCGGGCCAAGTTCAGACAAATGAGCAACTATAACGCCCCGCCCTGCGACGAACCTGTGACATATGCTGAAATTTCGGTAGAAATCTCGAACGTTAATTGTACAAAGGAATTTAGTTCTTCCCGTTGTGTGTGGTGATGAGATTTGAATTTTTAAATGAGAATCCCACGTTTTCGTCACGTGGCGGATCGTGTCGTGTCGGTGTCACGGGTTCGTCGTGGGGCGGGGCGTTACAACAACCCCAAGTATTAAATCCTCCCCACCAAAATCATCGCAAGTGGATAACAATTTTATTGTCTCAATTAGTCATATAGTGTTTGGCCTTTTCACTCCTAGAGATTGCAGGTGATTATATTCCAACCAATTTACTTCTTGCATGCAGCTTCTTCCAAGGGAACGTAAAAAGCAGGAGTATCTTGAGGCTGTGAAGGAGCGTTACAAGCATCTCCCTGAAGTCAAGCGCATTGTTAGGTACACTGTGTTTTTCACTTTCATGAGTATCTGTTCTGCGTCATTCTGGAGCATATTTGGAGTAAAAATGGCATAATATCAGGACATTAACAAACGGGAGAATCTATTTTGGGATCCATGTCATCGACCAGTGTGAGGCCTTTGGTTGCAGTCCTAATCTGCTGCTCAATGATTTTCAAAGAGAAATAGTGAAGAACGCAAAAACTGTCTACGTGCAATTGTTGAAAACCAAAGGCTCTAACTAATATCTGCCAATCTGAGAGATTTCTGGGATGCATGCCATGAGTGTGGCCTTGTGATCAATGATATGGATCGCAATACGTAGGGCTCAAGTTGTATTAGGCCATAGCTGTGTAATATTAGCTTTCATGTCTATTTCAGAAAAAAAAAAAAATTCAATTTAACACTATTACCCCTTTTGAAAAATGATGCTTAGAAGTTGCCACATGAGTTGGGGAATGCATCTAAAGTTGCCCAATTGTGGGTATGTGCATTAGAACCTGATGCTAGAACAAGTTTTCCAATGGCTACAAATCCCATGTACAGGGTTTGTGGATTTGACATAAATGAGTACATTTAAATTGGGTATGGATACAAATCATGGGAGACAAATGGGTGTAAGAAGGAGGTGTGATTTCACTCCTCAGTGATTCCCACCTGTTTCACCAAGGGCAATTTCACCCATGGGCGACACCGCCTTGGTGAAAATTATTCACAGTACCAGTATTTATATAATGTTGAATTTTTCTTAAAAAAATATATAATTTAAAAAAGCTGCGAAAGATTTCAATATTGAGTTAGATTTTGAAAGAGAAGGCATCACTATGCGATAATATTTTATCATCTTGGAATGGAATGTAAAAATCTTTAAAAGAAAATGAGTAGAACTTAACTGTTGGAAGAATTGGAACAGCACATTACTCTCATGTTTGATATGTCTAACATGGTAAGACCTATCATTTCTTAGAATGCCAGAACATCGCCATTGTCAAAATTCAAAATTCTTAAATGATAGTTGTCATTGAAAATAATAATAAGTTAAACACTGAGAGTTTTAAGCACTCAGACCAACATACAATCAAGTTTTAGACCAACCATATAAGCTTCTTATGAAAAGCATCGACATTTAATATACAATATAAGTTGCCAAAACTAGCTCATGAGGCCTAGCAAAATGAATTAGGGACTTGGGGTATTACATCCGACACTACCATGTCAGATAAGCTTGATAAAGTACCGAGCTTATTGCAAAGCCCTTGAACCATCAGGCATTTTTAAGTTCTCGTAACATTTAGGACATATTTGTTTACTCTTTTAAGACAAAAGAAATCTGAGATTTGATGAGAAAATGTTTTACTAGAAATGATGTTGAGATATCTTCTCTGATGATTTTTATTTATTCTTCTTGATGTTTGTTTGCATACTTGAACATGGTTATGTGACCAGTAGTTAAAGGCAACACCTTTGCTGTGCCTGGGCCTACGCCTTGGTTCCAAACCCATTTTGTGTCTCGCCTAGCTCAAAGGTGGGCTCCCCTTGATTAAGCCAATCTTTTTAGGACCTTTTTCCATGATAAGTTAAAATTTAACATTTTTGTTATAGATAGTAAATATTATAGTT
This sequence comes from Chimonanthus salicifolius, assembly GCA_013350335.1. NCBI lineage: Eukaryota > Viridiplantae > Streptophyta > Magnoliopsida > Laurales > Calycanthaceae > Chimonanthus > Chimonanthus salicifolius. The sequence continues at coordinate 48,733,819 of CM023536.1, forward strand.
AACATTAAGTAACTCTTATAAATATTAATGAGAAACTCCAATTAATTTATGATGTATTTGTGCATGTATATAATAAATACTTATGTTTGGAACCTCAAGTGTCAATTTGGTGCTTTGTTTAATAGCATTGTGCTTTGTCAATGCAATAAGGACACAAATAACATTCACTTTGAAGTATCTAAATGTGTCTAGCATAATTACTCTTGTGCTTAGATATACACCTTACTTCTTAAATTTCAAGACCCCTTGGTGCATCGATTTTACTCCTTTATTACTATGATAATGAGACCAACAAAGCATAAGAAACCACACCCACTCAATCTGTTTCCTTGTGACATTTAGGGCAGGTTGCCTTGCTAATACCATAGAAGTGATGGAACTCACAGACATTTCAGTATGGTTTTTAATCTATTCAGATCACATGTAGTGCATTGGAAAAAGAATCCAAAGTCCATTATTTCCAATCCCATCCCATTGTCAAATTAGAGATGAGGTGCCAAGCAAACACCCATAAACTCGCATGTCATTTAGGATTTGGGTTGAGTCAAGTGACCAAAATTTTGATCCCTCAACCTGTTTAAGCAGATTCAAGTCAGATCAACCTATTTATTGAGTCGGAATACTCAACCCAAATCCTTTTTTCCAAGTCAGGTTCCAATTGGGTGGTGAACTGGATTTGCATTGGATTGGGTTGGCAGGTTGGGTTGAAGGGTGCACAGAAACATGCTTGAGTTCACCTTTTTCATACCTTATATCATATGGTAGGAGGTGAAATGCATGAAAGGGAACCACTTTTCTCATGTCAGGAGTGGATCTCTCATGTACATGAGATGAAACTTCGCACAAACAAATGTGGCCTTGGGGTGCTTACAGGTGGGATGCGTTTTCCCCCAATTCTCAAAATCAGCTATTGATCCAGGTTCACCTTTTGTGTTGCAAATTTAGAATTTTGGTAGTAGGAACAATAACACAACCAGCATGATATGGTTTTGCCCATTCTGAAAGCAAATGTGGCAATAATGGCCACTATCTCCACGAACGTAAACTGATTAAAATGAAAAATAAATAAAGAAACTTGCAAGGTGCCTTACATCAGTAAACTTCCTATTATCAGGGGAAGTAAGGTCTAGGAACAACTTGATTATCTTCTGAAAAAAAGGGGGAATTACCAATTCAAAAAAGAGAAGTAAAAACACTGGATTAACTAAAATTGATGATTTATAATTTATTTCAAGCTTGCTTACATCCACTTACTTATTGTTATTAGAAAATTACCACCCTCTCCCACCTCCCTCCCTCCCCCCCCTTCCCCAAGAAAAAGGGAAAAAAATAGGATATACACAATTAACTGAAATAATGATTTATGCTGGCAGGCACAGGCACTTACCGAAACCAATATACAAGGCAGCCTCTCTCAGACGCACCATAATTGATGCGGAAAGGAGGAAAGAGGAAAGGAGGAGAGCTCACAGTGCACCCGGTAGCACGTCAACACAGCCTTTCCGGAAGAAAAGAATCCTTACAGAAGTTGAATGAATGCCATTTAGGGAGAGCTGCAGTTGGCATGCATCTCAAATGTTGGAGAAGCAGCTTCCTCATACGAATTCTCACTCTGCTTGCTGCTCAATTTTCAAAGTTCAGAACGTTGATATTTCAGCAATCTGAGCTTACTGCTTTGGGTTGGTAACATTTTTGGTAGGTCATGTTCAGATAACAAAATCATGTGCAGGAAGATTTGTATATGTCAATCAGATGCTTATGGAGTCTGTGCTTTGTCAAAATATTCTAAAGCATTTCATGACAACTTTCTAACGATAATTTATGATTTCATTATTAATGAAGAGAATGATGCCATATTATGAGGGATGCAAGGGTAACCATTAAAAAAAAGAGGAATGCGTCGGCTGGACCCGGCCTTGAGTTAATTTGGGCCAACCCGAGTCACAAATTCAGGACCCGAACTTTGCCGGTGCCATATGGGCCTCTGGGCCCTTATTCAATTTACTATGAGTCATACAAGCCCTAAGAGTCACATGGGCCCTAATTATTTGAACTTGGACTTGGATCTTACCAAAAGAAATAGGGCTCATGTGGGCCTTTGAGCCTCTAATTTAGTCGAAAATAAATTACTATAAGTCATTATCTAAGTTAAATTCAGAAAATCAGGATTCTTTTTAATAATATAAATGATCATTATCATCATAGTCATGAATACCTTCATACCTATCATATAAATAGATTTTCAAAGTCAGTAAAAGTCACTATATATTAATATTATAAGGTAATTCTTTAATTTGATGTAAATATATCAATAAGTGAAAGCAAAAATTATTATTAACGGGCTGGGTTTAATTTGGGTTCATTTTTCTGGGACTTGATTTCAAACCCGAAAGTGGGCCCAGTCGTAGGCCCATGCTTTGTGGCTGGCCTGAGGTGGAAGTGTGGGACCATTATTCAGTCTGTAATAGATCAAGGATTCATGTACTAACTAGTTAAACGTGTGTGCTTCTTACATGTTAATCTCACTTGATTAAAACTTAGAAATGTGTAAGCGTATGATAAAAAAAAATTGATTTAGGTTGTGATTTTGAAGTATTGCATGTTTAAATCTTTCAATTGCATGTCTAATGAAAAAGTAAGAGAAGATAGAACAATAGAAAGCTACAAAAACATTTATTCACCAAAATTAAATTTAAATTTGAAGTACTGTTGTTGGATATAAAGCTACTAAAATGAAAATAATTTTGATTTATATCATTAAAATGAAAGTAAAGTTCGGAGAAAGTGTGTAAAAGGTGAATAGAAGTTATTAAGTTATCTTTTGAGTTGTGCCTATTACTGATATTTATCAATTTTAAATATTAAACAGGTAGTAAATATGCAAGTAACTATTTTTCATATTTGCAATGGTTTCATAGGCAAACTGAAGTTTTATGAAGATTTAAATTAGACACTATTATTATCTTAAATAAGGTAATTATTATGAAATTTTGATTTGAACATTCGTATTTTTTTTTCCTGAAAAGAGGAAACTTTGTCTTTTTTACTATGTCAATATTCAAATGGTAGAAAGCACCAAAGGTGCCTTTTATCAAAATTGGAAGTGCCAAAATTAAAACCCTTTGTATAAAGCCATTTTCATTTAATTAAAACCCACTGAGGTAGTTTGATGGTTGGAGGTTTTAGAAATAGATTAGAAGTCTTGAGTTTGAGTGTCACATGCAGACTTACTCAATCATGTGATTTGCAAATGGTTTTATATAGTTATCGAATTAGTCTTACCTTCAATAAGAAACTCATAATATACAGGTATTTTCTTGGAAAACTACTAGCTCGAGTTTCTTAAACATATTGAAAGAAGGAAACTACGTGCTTGTGTGGAAGTTAATTTACTAAAAACTTGACACAATATTATCCAAATTTATAATATTAGAGTGTAGATAAAATAAGGAACGATCAATTGTATGGTTGCTCTTGATCTAATATTCTTTTCATTTTCATGAAATACATTAAAAAACTAATCTGTCGACTCTAGATAGATGGGATTATGGCTTATGATGATGATGACATTAAAAAGATGTAATACCCTAGCCCAATTTAAGAATTAATTATGATTAATTATGATTAATTAAATATTTTTTATCCGTTAATTATGAAATATTTTCCTCTAATCGTAAAGTGTATCAAATAAGTTTTTCAACGGATCTAAGTTTGACTTGATCCGAATCCGATAACTCTTTTAATTAAATTCCAAAGGTATATGGGTGAGTTATGAATATAATAATAATATTATTTTAGGCTTAAACCTTAGCTGCTGTATAAAATCAGTCATTTGACTTAGTTTGAACTTCAAATTTTAGGTTATGCATTATTTTTAAATTCCGGACCTAATGACATGCCAATCTCACTATAATTTCGCTAATTTATTTTACCCCTAAGTTTTAAAGTGGTAAAACCCCAATTTGACAGGGTAGAGGAAGTCCTAAAAATATACAGAGAGAGTCAGTACTCATTCTGTATTATAACTAAGTTGTTTATTTCTTTACACTCTAAAATAGTTAGTTTTTTTATATTTATTTTAAGCCATGAAATATGGGCCGTTGAATATTCTTTCACTTAGAAAATGTGGTTTTTGACTTCAAAACCCTTTGAAACTTTAGAATGTTTTTATCAGACAAATTTACTCTATCAAACTATAAGGTGAGATACTTTCAAAAAGAATCTTGAAGATTAGGAGATTTTCTTAAAACGGTGATTTTTAGCAAAAACACTGGGTTTTTGAGATAGATTTCACTCCAATTTTTAATACCATGCTCAGTTTTTAATACCTGACCTACTGAACTAATTGTATCAATTTAGTGAGATCCTGAAATACCCCGATAAAAGAAAGGACATAGATGTAAATAGTAAAAAGAATAAACTAATATTATATTATAAAATAATATCAGAAACATGTGAAAGATGAGTTTAAAGCTACGGATGTAGCTTATAGCTGTGTTGGAAGAGTATAACACCGCCAATTGCCTATGCGGTTGGTGGTAGTTGGAATAGTAATTATAAAATATATAACAATAAATGCAGAGTTATTAAAAAACTTATAAACCTACGAATAACTTAGGCAACCTGTATGATTAAAAAATGCATACGGTTGCCTATAAATAGGTGTAATCGGCGAGGAAACCAGAAAGTAAAGAAAAAAAAACTCTTCTGCCGTTTTGCTCCCTCTCCCTCTTTCAAAAACAGCAAGCCCTCTCTCTCCTATTTTCTTTTCTTTCTTGTTCTTTCTCCTGCTTTGGCGATACCAGCAGCAGCCGAACGTTCGGGTTTCCCGTATTCTTTTAAAGGTTTTCAAATTTAGTCAATCTTATACAGAATTTTGCACCCAAGGTATCGAAATAATTCTATTTTTATTTTTATTAACTCCATAGCAAATTAAGAGTAAAATAGCTTAGTATTGGGGTTCAAACAATGAGATTTTTTAAATGGAGGAAAAATAGATTTCCTCTTAAAATATAAATTTTACTCTCAAGATTTGTATTATTTCACGTTCAAAATATAATTTTTGACCCTAAGTAAAATCGGGGAAAAGATTAACCCCAGCTGACTATTGTGTGTTTATTTTTCCGCCTTGTGTGTTTAAATTCCTGTACTGTACCCTCTGGGCCATATTCTCAATACGTCATTCTTCTAGAAGACAATACGAGGATAGGGCACTGAGTACTTTTATTTACTTTACTGTCTCTGTACCCTCTGGGTCATATTCTCAATACGTCCTTCTTCTAGAAGACAATACGAGGATAGGGCACTGAGTACTTTTATTTACTTTACTGTCTCTGTACCCTCTGGGCCTCTCACAATACGTCTCCATGGTCCTTTCTCCAGAAGACAAGAGAAGGCACTGAGTACTTTATATTTTTCATTTTATTGTAATGTTTTGGATGGCTGACAACTAACTTTCTGACATAATTTAAAGGAATAGAAAGAGCCTAGGTGACTCATTACACATATCATGTTTTCTGGAAAAAAATAGCACGGGGTTTGGGAAATTATTATGCGTATATACTGACAAATAGAAAATTTATACATTTTACTCTATCTTACAGATTTTCTGTGAAAAACTCAACCGGAGAAGGTGAGGAGACTCGAACCAACACTTGTATTGTGTTATATGTTAAACCCACTAACACCAGACTGAATTGGGACCCATGGTCAATTAAAGATGGAAAAGGCTATATAGGTCCAGAATACGATACCTGACACTGCCTACATGTAAGGGATGTAAATGTTCTAACTTTTTAGAACGTACGCGTTAAAATGGTGTCGGGGAGTCGAGGACTTGTAGTCTCTAACGCAGTATGGACCCATGGAGTGTCTGGGAATTGTCGGGTAAAAAACTGGGTGAAGGCATTCGTGTTATTAAATCCATTTTTATATGTTGTGTGATATTGATTATTTTATTGATCTCTTATATTGGTATTTGATACACCAAATGGTAAGGCTGAAATATGGTGGTTCTCTCAGAATAAGTCCCTGTGTAAGGAGGGCACTGGAAATCATGCATTATCATGCACTTGACATTTGCATGTGATAATTATGTTTATAAGTTAAATCCGTGGAAGATAATAACTTTGTAAAGTTTGATATTTGCCGTTGGGCTATAATTGCTGAGATTAGCCGAACACCGTTTGCGAACCGCTGGGTTGGACGTGTTAGTAGGCTGTGGTCGACCGCCATCAACCGTTGGTGTTGGATGGGCTAGTAGACTGGGTCGTAGAGACCGTATGCATTTGCAAGTTGCTATATTATTTCCGTGGAGGAATTAATATTAGTTCTGGTTGGAACTTTGAATGGGGGATGACTCCGGTGTTGTAACATGGCTGGGGACTGACCCCGGTGTTAACAATACAATCTGAGTAAAAACCTTAGAAGATGATCCTAGGGTGAAAATGGGTTAAGTGGATTAACCGCATTGCATTCATGAAACATGCATTATTTATTGTTTCATATAATATGTTGGATGTTATGGTGAAAATGAGTTAAGTGGATTAACTGCGTTTCATTTATGGAATATGCATTGTTATTTATTCCATGAATATTGTATATTGGATTTTATGGTGAGTTCTCCCCACTGGGCTGTTGCTCACGTCCCTTACAATGCAGGATCTGAACCAGAGGAGGGATTGGAGGGACCAGTGGTGCCTCGTTGAAAGTAGGAACTTAGAAGTTCCTAAGGTTTTCCGCACATGGAAACCATTTATTTGCTTAAATATGTTTGAGTATTTGTAATAAATATGCCTCATGTGGCGTAAGAAACTTATATCTGTAAGTTTTAATGTCGTTGTTTTAATGTCGTATACATTATATCCACTATGTTTTCGTGCGTAACGCTGATGGATAAAAATATCCGTTGTGTGATATGGATTGTATATGGGACATATGGTATATGTTTGAGTCCATGTGTGAAAAGCACGTGTGACATTTTCTAGGATAGGGTTTTGGGTAAACTTGAAGATCCAGCCTAGTTATGACGATGGGTGATTAGAATTTATTGTAAAAAAAAAAAAAAAATTTAGTCGCGTTTCGGGTCCACATCTGGGTTCGAGGCGTGACAAAAGCTAACCTATTAATTAAAATAAAATTTGATGAACTATAAATGGATCAAATTTCAACTCAACATTCAATTTTAGCCACTTGCTCTTAATTCTTGAAATCTATAGTTGTCTTGAATTTTTTAAGTCGCTTAATGATTTTGACTATTAAAATCAAATGGATTAGAATTGAATTCTGCTCTAAATTTTGTTATTCACTCTGTGTCTAATTTTAATCCATATCGTTAATGTTTTTAGTGGATCAATTAAAATTTAAGAAAAAAGGAAATGGGCTGGTGGAACACTATTACTCCATATACTTAGACATGAGTCACGTGAGCCTATCAAATAGAGTAGTAATGGGTACATTTATAGGGTCTTTTTTTTTTTAATACAAAGCCTACTAAAAACCACTTGATTAGATTAATCAAATCATGTTTTTAAAGTCGTAAAATTTAAAGAATAAAATATAATTTAAATTGATCAAATTTTAGAGAGTTTGAAAACATGATTTTTGGTGGCCAACGTATTTAAAGAAATACTTTTCTAACGAACCCATCAACTTAATTTTTAATTTATTTGTGGTCTACCCATGTTATTGTCTTATTTAAAGATATTTTTTGATCTATTTTTCATTGGCAGGAGCAAATCCCATCTTGAAATTGATTCGCCAATACTTGAATTCTACTCCATTGTGAGCTCTTATTGCACGCCCACCTTGGCTACTCCTCTCACTTACTATTGTTGGGATTATTGTTGATTGGTGTATGCGTCTTTGTAGATTGTAAATTTTTTATAAATTTTTTATTTTTTCTTAATTTTTATAATTTTTGTTCAATTAAATGACACTATTTTCTTCAAAATAATCATTTTATCTTAATAAACGATATCAAATTAATGACAAACAATTATTAAGATTGGTTTTCCATTTTTATTTTTTTTATTTTTGAACCATTCTTCACATTTTGATAATTATTAAAGATTTCGACTTCATACATTTTTAAAAGATATAAGTTAAGAAAAATGAATCTCATAATTTTTTCTATTCTTTATAATATTTTTGAATTTTGAATTTTTTTAAAAAGTAGGACATAATGCAATTATTAGCACAATCACTGCAAATACATACTGGGTGATCCTCTTGGAAATTATTTTAATCATTGTTGCAAATATTTAAAATTTATATCTAAAATGTTGAGTTATTATAGCTGAATTAAAAAATGTATAATTCATTTTAAAATATTTTATATACAAATTTTATTAAAAATATAAATATATATCAATTTAAAATTGATAGCACCTTATCACTCACTTATCATTTATCAGCTGTGTTCGGACAATCTGGTCCCAATATTTCGAGAGAAATGAAATTGTTAGGGAAAAGTTTTTAATAACCGCGTTATCTTAACACTCGTGTGCTGCCACATCAGCACTGCGCCTGGCCACAGATGACAACATACCCTCCCGTTTTTATTATAAAATATAAAAACAAAATCTAATCTCTCTCTCTCTCTCGCTCTCTCTGTTCCAAGTCTCCTTCCCCAAAATTTCTTCACAATTTTGACAAATTCAACAAATAAAATCACAAAATCAAAGAAAACGGGAAAATCCGGGAAAAGTAGGAGACAGTGTGGAAAAAATCAGTCGATTTATCTGATTTTCTTGCATCATTTCTTCTATTATTTTCCATGGATTCCGATCTCTGGACCTCCCGCCTCGCTGCTGCCAAACGCCAGTACTCGCTTCAACACCACCAGAACTCCCAATTAGGTTGGTTGCCTTTTTCGTCCTTTGATTTTATTTGTATTTCTGGGTTTTTTTTTGGGGGGGCGTTAAGATCTGCAAAGATCCGATCTTTTGCTCATTTTCCATGTGATTTGGGTGGTTTTGAAGCAGATCGATTGAGTATCGAGGATTTTGAGGTGGAAGAGGACGTTCGACCTGATTTCCCCTGCCCTTTTTGCTACGAAGACTACGACATCGCTTCTCTATGCTCTCATCTTGAAGACGAGCATCCATTTGAATCGAAAGTCGCGGTGAGTGTTGCAAAGATCCAACTTTTGTCTCTTGTGGGGGATGAAAATCCATTTTTTTAATCTGGGTGCTTTTGATCTTGCAATTTGACCGTCTTTTTTAAATATTGTAATTGTTCGATTGAAAATGGCGTTCATTATCATTATTTACATGGTCATTTCTTTGACGATTTTTTCGTGAAGTTGCGATTTTTACTTTCTGATCGATGGAATGTCATTCTTTTTTCACCTTGGTAGTGTTGATCTTGCAATTTGATTCTCTTTTTTAAATTTTAATTTATTGGATTGAAATGATGTTTGATTTCTATTATTTATACGGTTATCTGCTTTTATAAAATGTCTCAAAGATGGAATTTTTTATCTTCTGATCGATGGAAGCTTCTAACTATTCATCTGGGAATCGTTGACCTTGATTTGATGATATTTTTAAAATATTTTAAATTTGTACTATCGAAAATTATATTCTATATCCATTAATTACAGTCATTGGAACGGAGGCAGGATTTCACCTCTGGGTAATTTAGGATTATACTTGTGCTGGAGTTAAAAGTCATTACGATTGTTGAAATCTTATCTTTTATTCTCCTTCCGGTACAAATATCCAAAATATTAATCATTTGTTTTGTGTTTTCTGATTTTCCAATTTGGTTTTACGGATTTTCATTTTTTTTATTGTTTTTCATGTTTGGATTGAAAAACCAGATACATGAAAAAATGGCTATGATGATGATGTTTGGATTGGAAGGATATCCATTTTATCTGTGAAAAACAAGCATTTTCTCCTTCTGAGAATCACTATGTATTAAAACTTTTTTCCTCTTATGAATAGTTTGTACCCAATCTTTACATGCAATGTTGTATGTGAGATTTTTGGTCCAACCATTCTATTGACATCTCATAGAAACTCCAATCTTTATCTGTCTATCTGTTGATTCTGGTTGGTCTTCTTGTTTTTTAGTGTTCATAAAAAAAAAAAAAAATCGTGTATCTTTAGTTAAAAGGGTTATAAGCCCTCCACTGGTTTTGTATCCTTCTTCAATTGACTTGGGAACATAATTTTCGTCATCTTGTTGTACTGATTATGTATATCATCGAATTGGGCTATGGCCTATGTGTACTAAACACTAGGGCTGCAACTCGGGTCGGGTTTTGGCCCGACCCGCATGACCCGACCCGAGAAATCATGCGGGTCGCGTTACAAGGGTCGGGCTGTAGGGTTGGGTTGGGTTGAGAAAAGAAAAACCCGACCGAAATTCGGGTCGGGTTGGGTTGAGCCCTTTAAATTTCAACCCGACCCGAGAAAATCCGACCCGAGAAGACCCGACCCGACCCGACCCTATATAACTTACTATAAAAGCTGTCTTACCTCATTCCCAAACCCTAGCAGATAACAGAAGAAATGAAGAAATGGGTTCGATGGAAGGAAAAGGGAAAAAGGGGATGGAGAGAGTTCGATTCGATGGAAGGAAAAGGGAAAAAGGGGATGGAGAGGTCTCGTCTTCTCGTTCTCGTAATCTTCTCCATGCTCGTCCCACTTGTCTTCCTTCTTGGCCTTCACAACGGCTTTCATTCCGGTAACCCCCAAAACCCTAGATCTCCTTCTTCTTCTCCAGATCTGCTTACTTTTCCACAAGATTCCGCTATCGGAACTCGTGATTTGGCCAATGCCACCTTTTTGGATTCCGATTCCCACATTTTCCTAGAGTTTCTGTTTCATTTTCTGAATCTCATTGTGGCTTCAGCCATCTCCTCTCGAGTTGAGATCTCTGATCTCGAGTCCTCGTGGATTGGAGATTTCCTTGATCGAATCTACAATGTGGCTTTCGGATTCTGATCTTCTCGATACTGCATTTCCAGTTAAAAGTTGAGATATCTGATATTTCTCTTTTTTATTTTGTTATTTACTTTAAATTTAGCAATTTGTTACTTTTATTTCGTTTTGGTTTTAGCAAGTCATGGCTGAATAATGGTTTATTTGAAGACCAGTTTATGAAATGTTTGAATAAAATCAGTTTGATTTTTTCGTTAGGAAACTCAGTGGAGTTTTTTGGAGAGGAAATCCTCTATTTTATAGAATTTGAATTCAATTGGCAACCGAGTCTTCTACCCTATTGCCACTGAGATCTGAAGGGCTGCAACTCGGGTCGGGTTTTGTCGGGTTAAGGGTCAGGTCGGGTTGGGTTAAGGGTATTACAATCTCGGGTCGGGTTGGGTTCAATATGGAGTAAGTCGGGTTAGGGTTGGGTTTATTAAAACCCAGCCCGCCCGACCCGAGTTGCAGCCCTACTAAACACTAACCATTTCGTTTTCTTTTTTAATTGATAGAAAGTTCCTTATTTCTGAGATGGAGCATACTGGGTGTCATTAATTGTATATATGTCAATTGTACCCGCCTACTCCAGACATACAAGTCCTTGCTGATATATGGGCAGCTGTTTGCCAGTAGTCAATGAACAGTAATCTTTAAAAAAATCTAAGAAAAACGATAGTAGTCAATGAACAGTGTAGATTTAACTATAGACAGTAACTTTAGGAATGGCGTCTGTATTTATCTGTCACCATTTTATAGTGTTGGCTATGGCCATGGTAGTGAAAATCTTTTGGCATTAAAAAAATATTATCCAGGTCCATCAAAATATGGTAATACGCTGTTTATATACCAGTCCATGGTAGTGTTTGTTCTATTCAAACTGAACCAGTTTCCATTTTTTAGTGGTAAGCATGAACCTTTGCTTTAACAGTTGTAATGATCGTGTTTAGAGACGACTTTTCATTGGCCGTTTAGCAACAATTTTATGGATGCTGTGGAAGATATTAGACACGGGAAAGTCCTACAGAGAAAGTGAAATCAGCAGCATAATATAGAAATTGGGCATTCAAAAATTCATTTCTAGATGAATTTATTGATCAAAGACTAATACACAGCAGAAAATTGGAGCACTTCATCTGAAAAAAAATGCTGCAAGAAGGGTTAGAAGCCCCTATAGTTAAACTCAATCAGCCACTGACTCCTTAGAGTTTCGTGTTCGGATTAGCTGTAGGTCTCACCATGTGACTGTTAGAACGTGGAACTAGTTTATTCCTCATGTTGTTTTCCCGTTTGTTTTTCTTTCTTCCTAGCTTTTATGGATGCTACACATATACCTTACGTTTCATTGCTTAATACATTTGTAACTTGCACAGATCTCCTAATTTTTTACCTATGGCATGGATTTTTGGTGGAATAACTCTCTCTCTCTCTCTCTCTCTCTCTCTATATATATATATATATATATATATATATATATATATATATATATATATATATATATATATATATATCCGAAATCACAACCTTTTAGGTTGCTTAGTAAGAACTAACCAGTTGTCACGAGCTATTGTCTAATCTGTTTTTTCCTCTCTCACAGGTTTGCCCTATATGCTCAGTTAAGGTTGCACGTGACTTGCTAAATCACATCACCTTACAACATGGACACCTATTCAAGATATCCTTCTGATATATTAGTTTTTGAAATAGAAACATACAGTGTTCACAACCTCTTGGTGATCTTATTTGCGTATACAGTACTCTTTAATGTTGATAGGATACAACACCCCCTCCCCCTCAGGGAGAGAGCGAGACATCTATTTTGCTCTTGTTACATGTGGACCATCAGATACAACATGCAGGCCTCGTGTTAAGTCTTGGCTCTGAATTATGAAAAAAGATGCATTAGAATATGATTGGTGATACCTCCACAATAAATGATGGCTGATGGAGATGAACACTGCCACACACACACCCACCAGGGGTCCAAGCTATGGATTAGATTACTGAAAAGGAGTCCACCTATATCACTTATAGTTAAATAGATAAAAAATTGATGCCTCCTGCAAAAACCATCATATTATGCATATTTTCTGAAGCAATATTTGTTAGAAAACCATAACTTGATAATACTCTTGAGATAGAACTCATTTTCAAAAGCTAGTGATTGAGAGAAGGATGCCTCAAGTGTTATATAGAGTCATTGGTTTCACAAATTAACTGATGTGAGACTTTTTGTCACTTCACACCTGCCCTCACGCCTGCGGCTGCACATAGAAACTTTAGACCTGCCCTCAGTGCAGTTGCGGTTGCACACAGAACCTGCTCTGATACCATGTTAGAAAATTATGACTTGATAACATTCTTGAAGTAGAACTCACTCTCAAAAGCTAGTCATTGAGAGAAGGATGCCTCAAGTGTTATATAGAGTCATTGGTTTCACAAATTAACGGATGTGGGACTTTTTGTCACTTCACACTATTGGTATCTTTCTTTGTCTTTTCCCCCCTTTTTGAAGTGGAATCTTCTTTAGCCAAAATTTAAGTCCCTTTTTTTTTCCTTAACTAAAGATTACTTGCAAAGACGTCGAAGGTTACGGAGAGTTGCTATACCCAACAGTCAGGCACTTTCTTTGCTGGGTAGGGACCTTCGTGAGGCCCATTTGCAGGTTCTCCTTGGAGGTGGTGGATATCGGTCAAGCAATGCTAATGCACCAAATGCAGTGACCGATCCATTCTTTTCGTCACTTGTGTTGAATTTCCCTGGATCTGAAGCGGATGATATTTCAAAATGTGTTGTTTCCAGTGCTGAGGATACGTCTGTGAAGAATGTGACATCCACGAAGACTTGGAAATCAAGGTACTGATTTTAGTCATCTTACTTTTGGTGAAGGGTTGAAGCTGGTATATATATAGATTTTTCATTATTAACTTTGTGCCATATTTTATTTTTCCACCAAGTATGTTTTGAACGTTATTCTTAACTGGTTTAGTTTAGAGTGCGGTTGGATATGGTTTAAATATTTTGGTATAAATGATTATTTTTATTCTTAGTTATTATCATTTTGTTACTTTGAGATGGTGACTTGAACTTGCGACCTATATTTTTGCAAAAAATGAATGCTTGCTAGCTGTTCTACACTTCTACAGGCTTTTATCAAATATGACTTGTTATCAGTTATGCATTGCCACTGGGCCATTTCAAAATGAGATACTGTATTAAGAGGTGTACTTTTTTCTTGGGCTGCCCCAATTAACTGTCAGTACCCATTGCATATATTGAGTGGCTTAAGTGCCTGAATTGTATGCAAGCTGTTTAGGGGTGTAGGCTTGAGCTTGTTATATTCAACTGTTGTTAGAGTTGAAGTATGTCATATTAAAATCCTGAGAGATTCAAACTGATATTATTTGGTTGTTTTTAGAATTTTGTTAGAATCAAACTCTGTTCGGCTGATCCTACTTTATTTGATTTTTATATGAAATCTTGAAAAAATAAAATAAAAACTAATAAGTATATATTATAATTATCAGTATAAAATTTCAACAGCATCAATCATGATATGAATAATTAACATCAATTACTATATTACCATCCATAATTTATGGAAAGCCATTTGACGATTAAAAAAAAGTGAGATTGCAATCTTGTGTAGATAATATTTGAAATAAACACTAACAAAATTATAAAATATCATAAACATCAATCATAATATGAATTTATTATCAATTACTATGTAATCATGTATAATAAAATTTATTCACAATATATGGTAATATGTCTGACTATGGAAAAAAATGGTGATATTGCAATGTATAATCTTTGGGTGGAGGCCCTAGGAGCAAATTTCAGCTTTTTGAGAGAGACAAATCTAATCTCATGCAGGTGAGCGATTTTCTCAAACTCAAAGTTCTCATGACTATAGATTTAAATCTTTAACATAAACAAATCTCACAGTTATCAAACATGCACTTTCATATATTATGAACAGTCCTTTTTTCCCTACTACCAATTGAATATGCATCATTGTCGTTGGCATCTATCACTGATATAGCCATTTTCCCTTGTATCTAGGATTGGTTTTTTGAGTTTTACTTCCCCTCCATTACATGAAAAATCATATTTCTATCATTCCATAATTTTCACACTTGGATTTGCCAATGTGTTTTAAATGGGCCAACTGCTCATTTTATTTGATGCTTTCAACAGTCATTTAATCTAGCTGTGGACATGTACATGATGGAATAACAACATTTGGTGGAGTCATCAATTGAACATGTATCGTTTCTTCATTCATTTTTTTTTTTTATGGTTACAAATTTTTTATTAAAAATAGAATCTCTACAGCATGGGAAACTTGACAGGGATCTAGCTAAAAGGGAACAAAAATTGAAAACTTCTAGCAAGACTTCTTCTACTGAGACTTGATACGGAGACTGCCCTTTTAATGGGTCTTGGGTCCCACTTAGTTGCATGTGATGTAAAGAGCGCTATATGTAAGGGGTATATAACGTTTCACACCTATCTGATTATTCTATCCCTCGATTTTAAAATTCTAAAATTACATGGCTGAGATGATAAGTTGGTCGTGGAACTATACACATGCCATATCCATGTAGTCACCTATCCCATTCACTTCACTATGTGGGGCTCATTTCTATTTGATAGGAAGTTTTGTTAGCGAGTCTCCGTAGAAAGGTCTCACTAGCACAACTCGAATAAAATCTCTTTCAACAAAAATGAAGTTATAAGCAAAGAGCCAGATCCTAGGTCATATCAATATTAAGCTGTGGACATTATTTCCAATCTGTTTACAAGCCAATGCTGATTCCGTTGCCTTTAAAGATTTTGAGTCTGATTACACAATTGTGGCCAGATTCCTAGCCTTTTTCTGTACCTATGATTCTTCATCACATGCATTTTGAAGCGTCTTATTTTTCCCTTGTTCCTAGACTAACCAAATGATTGCTGGGAGCACCATGACCCCTTAAGCTGCATCACAATGAGCTGTAATCATTGAACTGCGTATGCATACATTTCACAAGAGTTTGCAGCATCACCCAGACATTCCTAAACAAATCCAAGAAAGTGCTTTATACTCCTTTGGAGTAGGGAAATTAGGGAGAGAAAAGAAGGAAAAAGTAATCAATGATTTATGTGTCTGCAAGACTGGTGTGACTTGGGCAGACATTGAGGTTCAAGAGGTCATCCCAGGCTGACCTTTTAATTTGTGTCAGTGTCTTTTCTGTCATGGCTCATAACCCAGGCCCAACCTGCCTTGCCCATAGCTCAAGCCTGTATTTGAAACCCCAGCACTTGCTCATTTCAAGGTGGATTTTGTTGGGATAGTGGACCTATAATTGGATAAGCCTCCAATTGTTCGGCTGTTGGGTATTGCTTTTTGCCTTCCGAAAGCTTGGTCTGAGTTGTTTAATGAAGACGTCGTCATATTTGGTAGCTCTTTTCGTCGAAATCTTTGGAAAGCAACGGCTCTAAACATTGTTTGGTCCATTTGGTTAGAAAGAAATTAGAGGAATCTTTCAAGGGAAGGTCGACTCTTTTGCTAATCTTCTGGATAAAACCAGGCTTCGGGTTGCTTGGTGGGTGGTAGGCTCGATGAAGTTCCTGCATGTTTCTATTTCAGAGGTGTGTAGGGATCGGGCGTCAGTGGATTCTTCTAGTCCTCGATTGGATTCACGGCCTTCTGTTCCTTGGTCTTCCCCACCTGCAGGGTTTCTCAAACTCAATTTCGATGGAAGTTGTATGTGTGAGGTTGAACTTGCAGGTTATGGGAGGGAATACCTTGATCTCCTTTGCTGCCCCTCCCTAATGGAGTCGGTAATTGAGGTGGAATTGTTTGCATTATGGAGAAGCATTTTAGAGATGGAAGAGCTAGGGGTTCAAGGGAGTTTGGTGGAAGGTGATTCTAAGGTAGTGGTGGGGTGGGCATTGGGTTCTCTTTGTCCTTGGATTTACTTAGACAAAGATGATTTGTCATTCTATTGCTACTTTTGATTTTAAGATTGCTTGGGTTCCTAGGTCAGCTAATTCAGATGTTGATACTTTGTAGATAGGGGCTTACTTTAGATATGGAATTTGTAAACAGACTGATATAACATGGGTTTTTTGTTTTGTTTTTTGCTGTTCTTTTGGTGGGTTTTTGGCTGCCTACCTCTTTGTATCCTCTTTTTGATCAATGAAGTTAACTTTAAAAAAATTGGATAAGCCTCAAGATAGATTCCATTAGTCCATTTTCTACAGTCATCCAAGATTCCTGGCCTTATTTTTGAATCGTGGCCCATAGTTTAGTATATAATCTATGCATAATTCATAAGAATATTATTTTTACAAAAAAACACACAAACAAGGTTTCAACTATATATATGCACGTGAAGTTGGTTATGAAATAGAACCCAATTGAAGGGTGTTTACAAAATATTTCCAAATGAAGTAAAGATAGTATTAACTATGATGAATAAGAGATCATTAGGACCAAATGGTATCCCTATCGAAGTACAGGTTTTGTTAGCTGAAACTGAGGCTAGTTGGTTAGCTATAACGATAAAAATTGATTATAAAAAGAATGTTTGAAGAATGACAAAGGCACCAAGATCCACTTTTACAAGAAAAGAGGTTTTGTTCAAGATTTTGCTAACGGTTGAGCTATTAAGCTCATGATCTATACATGAAGCTTTGGGAAAGAGTAAATAGAGCAACACTTGAGACAAAAATCTAAAAAGGTGGAAGAGGCAATGCATCCCTTATGGATATATCAAGATTATACAGAATATGTTTGAAGGGGTAATGGGTGTAACAATAATATATGGAGAAATGACAAAGTTTCTAACGGGAGTTGAGCTCATCAAGGGTTCACTTTGAGCCTTGTTTTGGTTATAAACACCTTAAGAATCCATGATAGAGGATGAGGCTCCATGATGGTTTGTTTTTCGTAGATGATATTATGCTAATCGATAAGATAAAAAATCAGTTAAATAATAAGTTGGTATTTTCATTTTCAAATAATAGCAATAACAATGATGATAATGATGATGATGATGATGATGATGTTAGTAATAACAAGTTGGAATTGTGGAGAAGAGCTATTGAGATGAATGGTTTAAAATTTAGCGAGACAAGGAATATACAATGTAGATTTAGTGGTGTGATAAACCCCTTTTTTAATTTGTAAAAAACGAGGAAAGAAGTGTGGAGGATGAACTTATATATTGAAAATGACTTTGCAGCACCTTGTGATAATCTTTAGTAGTTGGGTGCAATTGTTTTGACCAAAACAAGGGTCTGATTGGGAATTCTAGATGGATGGCTGTAGGGTGGGGAAGTGTAGGTGAACTAGTGGAATTTTGTGTCATAGAAGAGTTCCATGTCAATTAAAGGGTATTTGTATAAGATGGAAGTTAAACCTACAATGCCATATGGAGCTAAAAGTTGTGCAATGAAGAAAGGCAAGTAGATACAGAGAAAGGGTAGACGTTGTTGTTAAGATGGATTTTTTATTTTTTATTTTTTGCAAAAAGAGAGAACCACAAAAGAAGAGGGAATGATGTTTATGCGGTTTTGTCATAGTAACTTGGAAAAACTCTAGCACAAAGAATTGAGTAATTAAAAATAGAGGGTATCATGAGAATTGTGAAGCCATTAAAGACTTCAATTAACAATGAACATGATATCCTGTGGTCTGATGGAGAACATGAGAACATGATTTTTATTGAGTTCAATTGAAGAGTGGATCTCTTAAAGCAGATGCTAGATAGATGGTAAAAATGGCTTTGATGTTGATGGCGGTACATAAACAATTCCAGGTTACAGACTGGTTGAGTCAACCCTTCTGACCTGAATTTAATTTGATGAAGCTTTTTTGATGTGGCCTGTTACCTGAACCCAACCTCCCCCACCCCAGCTTGCACAAACTTCCAATTAGGGCAGTCATATTTGGGTCAACCTGGACCCAAGTTGCACCCCTTATTTAAGAAACACAATACAGCCCCCATGGGGTTACTCCCCATCGACTTACCCATTGTGTGTGGATTGGGAGGTTTACACATGCTCGTGGGATTAGTCTCACCTCTAATGTGGGGTGGGGATACCAATGTTACAAAAAAAAAAAAAAAACACAATACAGCCATTCACCAATATAATTCCAATAATTAAAGCATTTCTAAAAGGCCCTTGTTAGACGGTCAATGTTAATCTTAACCAGAATTGATAAATTTGCCAGAAATTGGAAATTGACCCTTCTTTTGGGTGTCAGAAATTGGCTGGTTGTTGGGCCACTGCTAATGCAAATCTTTTGATGTCCAATTCTGAAGTCATTGATTATGGGCTGTGTTTTATTCATCCACATGGTTGATATAATGGACCTCACTATAAATAGGGTATGATTTAAACCCATCCCAGGTTGGAGAGTTTTTTTTTTTGAGTGCTTTCCCAGGTTGGAGAGTTATAGCCATTTATTGTTTAGATAGAGATTTATGAATCTGTGGAGTTGTTAAGGAATGTGTCCGCTTTTGTCATAGTAGGGTTTCATCATGTCAGAAGCAAAAATATGGATCACTGAGTAGCAGTGCGCATTTCTGAGGCTCAGGATTGATAGTTTATCCTCTTATTTTTTTTTCCTTTCTACCTGTACTAACAGATTAAAAGATGCAGCTATGCATGGTGACATGTATAAGATACTTTCTGGATTGCTGTTCTTTAAGATCTTTAATGTAGATGATATTATTAGGTCCTTCGAATGCCAAGCATTAGATTGCAAGAAGACACCATATTTAGATGTAATCTTCAAGGTCCTTTTCGATGCTTAAATTTCACCTCTCTAATTGATATTCGATAAACCCTGAACCCTGAGAAAGATAGGATAAAAGTAGATTTTCTTTTTTCACATTTAGAATAGTGCAAAGAACTAAAACATGAAGTTTGACAGTGAAGGAACTATCTCTAGGTGCATACTGTCTTGCTTTTTGCAAGATACAATGGAATACACAATTGCACACAGGTATAACCTCTTAAATGCAACCTGCACTGGAAGCTTTTCTGGAATCAACTCAAGTATCAGTGTTGTTGGTGGTATGCAGTGGAATTATGAATTATCAGTTCTAATTTGAGTTTCACCATTCAGGTGTGAATAAGCTGGAGTAACAATATAATCATGTTATATAGATTTTTTAAAAAAAATCAAGTATTGAGACATTAATGCCAGAATTTTAATTTGGAGTTTCGAATCTGCATATTGCATTACTACACATAGAGGTAGACTATTTTACACTATTTTCTACTGTAAATGTATGTGAATTGTCTAGTTCTCATTGAAAAAGTTCTTTGTTCTTCAAAACTTTAAGAGTTCACTTGTGCAACTGCAAACGTTTTGGGCCCAAAACACACCATTTACTTTTAAAGGAGGAGAAATACCACAACCATCAGCCTGGGATTTTAACAATTGTTTTGAAGATTTAAACTGCTATATGATATTTATCTTCATTCATGCAAATGTAACACAATTAGAAGGTGCTCAATGTTGCAACTTGCAGGCTTGAGTCGCATTACCATTAAAATAGTTTTTGCATCTATTTTGACAGCCATGAATGAAATTCTTTAAGACCGCAACTTCTGACTAGGTTTCTTTATTTTACAGTTTTGACTCTTCACTGAGTCATGAAGAGAGGGAACAGAAGATGAAGCAGGCCACTGTGAGGGCAACATTCATGCAGGATATGCTTCTCTCCACACTGTTCAGCAACTAGCTGTAGCCGAGCGTGGCATCCAATGGTAAATGAGTTACTTGGTGGTTCCAATAGCTTATCAAAGGCAGTGCTGGGGACCTTCTAGTTATGCACAACATCCAATAATGACACCCTAGTTCTTGCCACCTTGGATGTCTCTTGTAGCAGCTTCTATGGAGCATCCATTTCTGCTATTTGCTGAAAAGAGGATACATTCCTGAAGAAGTGGATGGTCTGCGATAGTTCTGTTTTACCATCTTAAATACTTTTCTCATGAATTCATCTTTTCTACACTTTCTCATGCCCAATCCGTTTACTAGTTAGAAATGGAGTTGCATTGAACTTACTATAGGATCTCATCATATACTTTAGTAGTCTCAGAAAGAGAACATCTACCCAGAATCATTAGGTATAAAAATATTTTGGTAGGAAAAATTATTGTGCCGTCATGCATGTCTCGTGGGGTTGCAGTGCAGGAATCAAAATCTCATTTGCTAGAAAATCAGAAACCCCCCTAGCATGGTTTGCCACTGGAAATGCTTAATGGAATACTGACACATTTAGTATATACCTTATTCTACTGTAGACTTGGGAGTCTTAGCATTAGGTTTTTCCCCTTTCTATATGTGGTTTTAGCCTTGTGATTTTCCGTCCATATTTAAGAAAACTTTCGGTGAGTTGCATTTGAGGCAGACTAAGTAAATATTAGCACCAGGGGTAAAAGTCTCGGTATCAGCTGATAAATTTCTCTCCTATTTTTTTTTAACAAAAACCATAAATATCGGCTGATATTATAAATATCGGCCAAGATTATTATCCCTGATTAGCACTGTTAACGATTGGTGGAGTCCATAGCCCTACCAGACCAAGGAAGGGTTTTGGTTGAGCAATGGTATTTAAAAAAAAAAAACACTAAGGCTAGATCATTCCTTGTCATCTAACCTAAGGGTTGTCTGGGTTAATCTCAATATGAGAGAATTCAAGGGTATTGATGTGTGTGTGTTTTTTTTATGTTTAGAATGGATTCTTTGAGATTGAATTATGTCACATTATTGAATTACACGTTTTAAAAGGAAATCTAGCAGACCTAGATAGAATTTGTGATCAAGCAATGAGGCAGAAACAAACCAGGTTAATCATTCCTGAATAGAGAATCGAAGGCAATCTGGTGAGTTCATCCCATATGAAACTATTCTTGTGTCAAATTGCAGCCTGAATATCTTGGTAGAATGGCTCCTGTCGTACACTTCATGCAATGAAATCCCCCGTTTAACTCCATATTACTGAAGAATATATCCTCAGCACTGTGCATGAGATAAGCTCATGAGCTCAGTCAGCCACTCGCAGCCTATCCAACCCATGGCTTGGTGATAGACAGTTAAACTTAGCCAAGCACCGGCAAAAAGCCGGTTGGATGGAGTGCTACAGATGTCCTTTGAGCTGATTTTCTCTAGATGTTAAAATGTTAAATCGATGGGCCTCCCTTTTGATGGGTGCACCATTTGCCATTATGGAGGCATTTTTACCATGCTACAATGCTATGAGAAGCAGCCCTACTGTTTCATTATGGAATACATTTCGACTAAGAGCATCTTTCACAGCACTATAGTTTGTAATATTTCAATGTTTGCATTACACCTTATAATTAATAATGGACAACACTCATACTTGAAGTGAATGCAAACATTATACAAATTTGTTGAACACTTATTTTTATCTTATTTTATTTTTCTCTCTCATTTTTATTAAAATTACTAAAATTTAATAATTATACTTAGCACAAATAGTTCAACATGAGATCATCTCTTGTGATTCTAATCCAGGAAAGGAAATATCCAGCAAAGATGTAGGAGATTTTTTATAATGTGGGTATCTCTATTTTATATTGGATGTGAGAGAGTGAGATTAATCCCACGGATACACGAAATCACATACAAGCCTGTGTATAGGTAAGTTCGGGAGGGGTCAAATTTAAGACCTCTTGTCTATTTCTAGAAGCTTAAACTAAGTGTCCCTTTTATCCCTGATGGAGTATGTGTCGCTGTTCACTCTTTACAGGGGACCTCTCTCCTCTCTTCATTGGCTGGTAGAAGCTCACCACTGCACTCACTAATCTGTAATTCAGTATTCATCATCACTTGCCCTCCCTTCCTTTCCATGATTCCATCCTTTCCTCTTTCCTCTATCATCACGTGGGAAACAAAAAAAGATGGGCCCCACTCAGACATCACTATGTACTACTTACTCACTCCTATTTTCTATTCCTAACCATGTGAAAAAGAGCACTTGAGTTTCACTAAAATTAAGTCCATCCATTGGACCACTTTCTGCCCTTCTGTTTTGGGTCCACCACCCTACACATCCAATTTGGGTCTGGAGAAAAGATTTCGAACTTATTTAATTTTTTATTTTAATAAAATAAAAATACTATAATATGAATATTAAAATACTTTTCACATTTGTTTTTTTTTTTTTTTTTGAATGGTACTTTTTACATTTGTTAAGATGAAGATGTTGAAATTCATCGAAAGATGTTTAAAGAAGGATTAATTCAAATGAATAGGATAAAAATAACATTAGATTAATTCAAATGATCTAAACTTTTAAAGTTAGATTAGAAGTCTTGGTTTTAACTCTTCTAAAATTTAAATAATTTCATGTATATATATGAGATTGATTTCACTTCTACTATCATTTCTCTTTGATTTGATAAAAGAATTCATCCCAAACATAGTTTAAAAACTCAAAATAATATAAGACAATTTGTTCAAGTATACTTAGACTCAATAGGATTTTAAATCAAATAAATTAATAATTTTTTTAGGGTAGCGATCCTTCCCATGAGTATTTTGTGTAACTAGACACAGATTTTAAGGTATTCTCAATTCTACCTTTCCATCTTTGTACTGAAAAAAAAAGGAATATCATTCCGGCTATTCAAAAATGAATCTATTATTCGAATTGTCATTTCGACTAAGTCAAATCTGCCATTTTGACTAAGTCGAAATCGAATATACCATTTCAACTAATCGAAATTGAAATTTTCACCTTGACTAGTCGAATCTTAATCGATTTATATAACAATGAAAAGAGAAAATGTACAATGTCCTAAATTTCATGTATCATTACAGAACATGCAATCGCTTCCCCTTTTTTTTTTTTCCTTTCCATTTACATTACATTTAGCAGTGGCAGTGAATCTGGAAGATATTTTGACCATATCTGAATTCTGAAGAGAAGGTGTTAATTCCAGCTGTGTGAACAGTGACAACTGACAACAGGCTCAGGGCACGCAACAAGTGCAGTAGGCACAGCCCTATCAACACACGGCTAAACCTCTATGAATACAAGATAAGAAAAAAAAACAACAAGGGTCACTGATGCTGACGCAATCAAATTATAAGATTTTCATAATGTGATTTAAAATCAATCACTATTTAAAGAAATTAATCTCATTAGATACATATTAATAATAAATTTAAATTAAAATAAATTCTCTATCAATTCTTGACTTTCTTATTTAAAATAAAAAATATTTTTAACAATGAAAATATAAATAATTTTAGTTTGGTTTAATATATTATTTAATAAAATAATATTTTATTAAAAGAAATAGTTAAGATAGGAAAATGCTGATGTAACAAATTATGTTACTTTAACAAAGAAATAATTTTATCTATATAAAATATTTAGGTGGCAAATAATCTCTATCACGTTGAAAGTTTAGTATAAAAATATGAAAATTAAAATATTTTAAACTTTATTTTTCGATTCATCAAATCACTAACAAAAAAGTTATTAATTTTATTTTTTTAAATTATATAATTAATAATTACGTTTAATATCAAAATTTTATTTTTTTTAACTTCCACGCACTTTCTAGCAATACTCTCGATAATTTGGGAGGTCATATCGTCACAAGAAGAGATTCGAATCCACGTAAGGAAGGAATACAGAGGAATTACAATTGGAATAAAATTTATCAGTGTAACCATGATGAGAATTACAAGGTTTAAAATTCGGTATCAACTAATATTTTTTTATTTTATTTTTTTACAAAAATGACCGCTATAATACGGTTGAGATATCAGTCGATACGAATCGTAGTGACCGATATTTGGACCTCTGCATACACTAATACCATATTTATACTAAAACTCTAAACTTAAGAATAAAGGAAATAATAAAAACAAAATTACAAAATAAAATTACAGGAAAAAATAATTGTCTTTTACATTTTGGGTCAGTTATGATTTTCGCTTTCAGCTAGATCATGTCAATCGCGGGTTGTCCTACATCATCTCCTATGGTTAAAAAAGAATCCATCATCGAGTTCGAAGAATATTCGAAATTTGATGGTGCTTTGTCTTCATATTGATGGTTCAAATAAGTGAGGAACATGATTTGGTCATTAAAGATTGTTAAAGATATTAAATGCAATCTGAATAATATGTGCTAGGACGGGTTGTATACACCATCACCTTGGTACGTGCACTAGTTATGGTACTGCAGAACACCACTTAATAGGTCAAATTAAGATAGTATGGTTTGAAGGCTTGCAAATCAAGATAAGTATGACTTTGAATGCTTGCTAAATGAAGTCGGTGTAATCTTAAAAATGACATTTGAGTGTGCGTTAGTTCATATGAAGTATTTTCATTTAAAAAAATTTGACTAGACATATGAATCAATGTGATCTAAATAAAGTTTTTAGAACAGTGCTATCTAATAATAGTTTTTGAAATATTTTTATAAAATCATATATAATATTTATATTATAATTTAATATGCCCGAATCCGATGTATTTCATATCAATTATCAAAAAACATTTTCTTTTGATGCGACTCAAGTAACATACTAGCTTAGCATGGTTTTTGAAAAAAAAAAAAAAAGAGGAACGTAGAATGGAAAGGGACGAGAAAACGAGCGACTAGGAATTTCGAGGAGACGAGGGTGGCGCCGTCTGACTTCAGCGTTGCAGTCAGGCTTGATTTTCGGATTGCAGAGTCAGGATCCTCCTTAGAAGTGAACTAAAACTTCTTTCCCTTATCTTTTTATTAAAAAATTATTTAAATAATCCATTGATAATGTCAGAGAAAATACTTTAAAATGCAGAAGATCTCTTACTCTTTCTATCTGTATGCTGAGCTTCGTGTCCCAAAAGTCAACTTCCCTGTTCCTCTCTCTCTCTCTCTCAAAAACCAAGATGTAAATCATTTTCTTTCTGTTTGAATATTTCATGAACCTTTTAATTGCAAAAAACTGTAACTTTTTTAAATTTTTAGCCATTAATTGTTTAGAAGGATAAAAATCATCTTCAATATAACTTTTCAAATGGGCTGAGATAAGTCTGAGAAGAGCACCTGTTACAATTAATCATGATATTTGCAAATTCTAATTATACAAAAGTATTCATACAGGAGCTGAGGAGCAAGCATGCGTGAGAGATGAAATCAACCCTCCCAACAACTACAAAGAATCTTAAATAAATACTCTTTGTTTAGTTATATTTGGGATCATCTTAATTTTAAGTTTTTTTTTCTCTTCAGATTGAGAGCAAGGCCTAAATGACTCTCAAAAACTATTTACCAATTTTTTTTAATATTGATGTAAATACCCTAGAAATGCTACTTTTCTTCATTATAAAGATAAAATATGCTCTTTCTGTGTTGAATAGAGTCCCATTTCATGATCTTCTATAAATAAGAATGGAAATTAACTATCAAATTAATCTCCTAAATTATACGACTTTCTCATTTTTATTGGTTGTTCACTTCATACACTCCTTAGAATTTTAGGGAGTTTCATTTCATGATCTTCCATAAATAAGAATAAAAATTAACTATCAAATTAATCTCCTAAATTATACGACTTTCTCATTTTTATTGGTTGTTCACTTCATTCACTTCGTAGAATTTTGAAAACCCCAATTTGGAGTTGGGTTGAAAGCTCAACCTAAATACAGAGTGAAAGAGTACATGGCTGGAGATTTGGCTGCTTTGTTTTGGTGTGGAAACTTTTGTTGGTTTGCATGACATAAGCTCTACTCTACACTACTAGAAGATGTTGAAAAGGGGAAGTTGGGTGGCTTCCAAAGAAAAGAGTTGCAGACTCGCTGGTGTGGAAACAGGGGAAGGATTTTCCTTTGCTAAATCCAAGGGGATGGGAAGATGGAAAGAGGATGGCAAAGTGAGGAAAGAAAAGAAAAAAAGAGAGAGAAGGAAGCGACAGACGTTTGACGTTTCAAGAACATTGAAAGAGAGAGAGATGATTTGATATAAAGCTGCCAAACATCTCTTAAATCTATGCATGACGCGTCGGAAAATCTCCAGCATATCAATCTCACGATTGTGATGGATGGATGGATGGATGGAATGATGGATGCATGCAAATGCTGGATGAAAAATATTTCACTTGTACATATCAGAAGAAAAGAAAAGCTAACTAATTTGATGTAGCCAAATGTTTGGGATGATCCATTGGATCAAATTTGAAAGTTTAAACATACGGGTTTATTGTTGAAGACAATAAAATAATAATAAAATTAAAAATTATCAGATATTTTGTGTAATTCGATTGTATCCTCATTTAATTTTTTTAAATCAACTCGTCGAAATCTTTAAATTGACTCGACAAAACATATAATAGATTTTAAGTTAGTTGATATGTATGTCAAAATATGAAATATTGAGACACTCAGTAAATATGGATTTAAAAAAAAAATTGAATTTGATTATTTTTTAAATATTTTTTAATTCAAAAAGATTTAAAAGCAAGGCATTTAATTTTAGAGGTATCTTTAGTTATTATCATTCATTTTTACTTTTTGATTTATTTCAATTAATATTTTTGACTTAATGCTTTAGATAATTTCAAAATTTAAGTTTTTATAGTATCTATGTGAATATTTCTACAATTAAATGAAGTGCCATAGATATAATTGTTAGAATTTTTAAGATTTTTGTGTAATTTTTTAATATTTCAATATTTTTATGAATTTTTTTTAAATTATGATTTGTAATAAAAAGTACTCCATTTATCCCAATTTAGTTGTCTTATATAGATTTTAAAATTGTCTCAAAATAGTTTTCATTTATATTGGAATAGCATAAAGTAGGTTGAAAATAGATAAGATCATATGAACTACTAGCCTTTGAGAGTTCTTTAAAAAATACATATATTTTAAATAAGACAATTAAAATAGAAATGACGGAGTATATCTCATCAAGAGATACTTGAGAAATGAAATTCATATTTAAGTGTTTCCTCATCTTACTTTCCTTCTTTATAATTTTTTTAGACATTTTTAAAGTTTTAAGATATTTTTAAAAAGGTTATACAATCTTAACCATTCAACTTTAAATTAATTTTTAATAGTTAAGGACCCCAATAGTTTCATCAAATTATGCTCCTCCATCTCAAAAAACTTAATTAAAAATTAGATATCCAACAAATAAAATAAAAAAGGCAGCAAGTTTGTGCAGAGCAACAAATCAAAGGTGCAGAGAGAAGTTCCAAAAAATTGCTGAAGCATATAGCTCGGAGTAAGGCTGTAAAGCAGAGGACGACTGAGGTTACGGATGAAATGAAAACAAAGAAAGCAGAGAAATGGCGTGGTTTTTTACCTTGTCACTGTCGTATGATTATTTAACTTGTACTGTACTGTACTGACAGAAGAGATACGAAGCAGCTTTCTCAATCCATGATCCAGAACAGAAACCCTTTCCCTTCCCTCGTAAAACTTCCTTTTGTTCCCTCTCCCATTCCATTGCTGACACTCCAATGCCTCCTCCCACCTTCTCATTAATCTCTATTTACCATCGTATATGCATGCGTGCGTGTGAGAGAGAGAGAGAGAAAGTGTGTTTAATGGTGGGGAGCCTACTGTCTCTTTCAGCCTTTCCAATTCTTTTCTTGTAGATTTCACCTTTAGCCTGTCCTGATTCATCAAATCGACACAACCAGGAACCCCACCTTATAAGCCTGCTGCCATCCTCTAAAGTTCTTGTCTTCACTCTTGTCAGCTCCCAAGAGATTTGCACTGGTGAACCTGTATTCCTTTCTCTCTGTGGCTTTTGGATTGAAGATGCTATGTCTCTCTTGAATTCTGATTTTTTTTTGCTTCAATATATCAATTGCTCGTTGATTTCATCTCTGTTTCTCTCGCTCTTGCTGGGTGGTTTGATGGGTGGCTCTTGAATCCTGTTTTTGTCTATTTTACTATCATCTTTTTCCTGAATTTGGGCTTTAAATGGAAAGACGTGGCGGTGTTATCTGCATCTTTTCATCTCTAAGTTCATAGTTCGTTTTTCCTCTGTCTTTATGTATGCATTTTGAAATATGTTTTTTCAATCATCTATGATCTGCTTTGATTTCTCAGTTTTCCCTTCTTTGTGCTTGGAATATAGCTAAATGGAACTTTTATGGGAACGTAAAATGCTCTATTTACAACCTGGGTTCACTTACATTTCTGCTGCTTGCCTGTTCTACTAATCGGAGTCATGGCCATTACTCAAATAGTCAAATATCTTTGCCCCCTCTTCAATTTTTGATCTTTTGCTCTGTTTACTCCATTAATCCTTCGATAAAAAGTTTAATGTTATACCTTCTCTTGGTGGTTTTGATTTCAGCTGTCCCACTTGAATCTGCACCTGCGTTCCCATGGAGAACTTCCATCATTTTGACAACAATGAATCGCAGCTGGCACCCGGTTACCGATTCCACCCAACTGATGAAGAGCTTATAACATACTATCTTGTGAAGAAAGTGCTCGATAGCAACTTTATGGCTAGAGCAATCGCTGAAGTAGACCTCAACAAATGCGAGCCATGGGAACTTCCTGGTATTCACATTCCTTATATTTCCACCTAAAGATGGTTTTTTTTTTTTTTTTGTAGAAATTTCCTTTTTCTTATCGTAATGGAAGAAAATTGCAGGAAAAGCGAAGATGGGAGAAAAAGAATGGTATTTTTTCAGCCTCCGGGATCGAAAGTATCCCACTGGCCTTCGAACAAACAGAGCTACTGAAGCTGGCTACTGGAAGGCTACTGGGAAGGACAGAGAGATTTTTGGTTCGAGGACTGGTTCTCTTCTGGGGATGAAGAAGACACTGGTATTTTACAAGGGAAGGGCTCCAAAGGGGGAAAAGACCAACTGGGTCATGCATGAATATCGTCTTGAAGGAAAATTCTCTTACCTTTATCTCTCAACAACATCCAAGGTAACCTTCACCTCATTAGTTCTCTCCCTTTCCCATTCTTCCTGCTATTTTGGGGCTCCATAATTAGCTCTACATCATGCCATGGCTGTGTTGGAAATTTAGAAGAATTGATTATATCCAAGCTGCAACCATGGCTCTGGATTTTACACCTGAGTTCAGAGGGTTTGAATTGTTCTGGTAGTTGAAAGTTGAGATTTATTAGAATGTAAGCCTCAGTTCAGTCTGCAGGATTCTGTACTGATGAGTGAATTTCAATCATGTTCGTTTTGAGTATTCACACCTTTAAATACTTGAGAAATTATTCATTGTAAATTAGTTCAGAAATTATTGAAAGTATACCATAAACCCTAAAGATTACAGTATCTCTGTTTATTTTTTGATCTTGGGTAAGGATCTAATTTGGGCCTTTCATTAATGCATGTGTCAATATCTGTACACTAGATCAATTAAGAACTTTTAATTGAACACACTGAGAGCATTAATCTATGATAATGGGATTGAATATTACTTCCTTTGTCCTATTTTAATGATCTCATTTTAAATATTTATATTTTTCGTCTTATTTTTATTGTCTCATACTAGCACTGTGATCTCATGTATTTTCAATGCATTTTATACTATTTAAATACAAATGAGAACTATTTTGATACAATTGACAATTAATTTGGGACAAGTATTTTTTACATTTGTCGACCATTGGTCTTTGAAGTGCTAGAAGTCATTAAATATAGATTTAGTGGAACCTATTCATGGGGATCTAACCTTGGTATAACCCTTCCAAATTCATCTTTTTTTTTTTTAGAAATTTATTTTGGTGTTTTTAATAATATGGATATTTTCCATGCAATAGTTGTATACAGCTAAATTGGCAATTAAATTCACTTATTTTCATTTTTAGCACGAGTGGGTGATTTCAAGGGTGTTTCACAAGAGTGGAGGTGGAGGAAGCGGAAAGAAGAGTCGAGTCACCGGCAGTGTCTACACGGAGATGGGTTCTCCGTCATCGACGTCCCTTCCTCCACTCTTCGAATCCTCTCTGTTCACAGGGATGACCGATCAAGAGAGCTGCTCTTGCGAGAGCGACAACACTAGGGAGCATGTGCCCTGCTTCTCCACGGCCACAGCCGCCGCGTCTGCCAACTTCAGTCTCCATCCATTTGCTCCGCCATCAATCATTGCCAACCCAATGGCTAGATTTGGTAATTCAAGAGCTTCGGCATTTCCAAGTCTACAGTCCCTTCAGGAGAAACTTCAGCAACCATTCTTCTCCGCGGTGGAGCCGCCGATGACGAGCTCTCCGTTGGGTTTCGAGCAGCAGAATCAGATGGGTGGCTGCAGTCCTGCTGGAAATTTTCCGGAACCGGAACAGGTGGTGGCAAGACGTAACAGGCAGCAGCTGCAGATGGGGGCTGTTGAGCTGGACTGCCTGTGGACTTTGCTGAAGTAAGATGGCTCGCGGTCCACTGAAGGAACTCGGATGCCTAGTATTTGACTTGTTAATTATTATTATTCTAACATGACGAAACTGCCGTTATGCTTAATTATGTCTCCTTTTCTCTCATTAGTCCTGTAAGAGAGAATTATGTCTAGTAATTAAAAGTGGTTGTTTTTCTAAAACCCATTTCAAATTCGTACAACAGTAAAAGCAATGAGCTCGGAATGCAACCAATGCAAGAATTTTATTATTTTCAAAATAAGATGCTATTTTTTTTATTTTTTAAAGATCGTTTTTACGTGGAGTAATAAACATCAAAAATACATTTTGAAACACATAGTATAGACTTGTAATTAATTCTATAACTTTTAACACTAAAAATATTGAGAAAGAACATGTAACACATTTGATATTAGAAAAGAGTTTTCAACATATGCATGGACAAATGATTTTTTTGGCTTTTGGCACTTAAGTGTTGAAAAAGAGTATATAATATATAAAATACAAAAAATATTTCCAGCAAAAACGCAGGCAATTAATTTCATATTTTCATTGTTTTAGTGTAAGAATAACTAAAAAAAGTATGTAATATATTAGGCATTGAATGGCAATTGGTAAGAAAAAGGATGCGGGACACTCTTAACTGAACTTTTACCATGGAATTTACTTTTAAACAATTGAAGAAAAAAGAATTTAAAAAATTTAAACCCTGGCCTTCTACTAGTTAGTGTTGATGCAGGCAAAATACAATGTAGATCAAATTGATAAGAACTAGAGAGAAATTTTCACTGTGAGAAAATTTTAAATATTTCAAGGAATTATATTAAATTAGAGTGGTGATAATGACATATGAATTTTTAGGATATTGTCTATTTTATTATTCTATTGTCGTACGAAAGCCTTTAAAAGAAATCAGTGATTCGATCAATAATTTGATTTGCTGTTCTTTATAAAAAAATAGTCTCATTCAGATAAATTTCAGTGATTCAATTTTAGTGAGCCAGTTGGAGGATTCGGTCATTGAGCTGATCAGGGATTCAGTGAGTGAGTTGATTTATACTACAATAGAAAAATAAAATGGACAATACTCTAAATCCTTATTTGACTACGCAAGAATCGCTACCCTTAAATTAAGCATAAAGTCTATGAGATACGAACGTAACAGATTTGAATAGAAATCGGAGGCGTTAACACATTTTGAATCTGTCTTCAAAAGAGATTCTCGGTGGGAAGAATGAGGCACTGCAGAATGATCATGCATGCCATGTGGCAAGCGCTGGTGTGCAATGGGACATGGGCCCCACGAGGTCTGAAGTATGAATTGTGAACGGCGACTTTCACGGCATGCGCTAATGATAATATGATATCACAGCAGAGGAGTGTAACTGTAAATATAAGATTCTACTTCTGCATTGCGTACTAAATAGTAAAATACAAATTTGTGCATGCCCTCTCCCAAATGGATTGGACTTTCAATAGAATAGATAGACCCAACAAAAAAAGTACAGTGAGTTCACAAAGTTATTTTTTTAATGAAAGGTAAGTATAATTTACTCAAGAAGAAGAAAACAAACAAGCCCTAAGATAGAAATTTAATCAAAGCCCAGGTCAGATAAGGGAAACCAGAATAAGGCCTCAAAATTAAGGCCAACAGAGAATGCATGCCCAACCAGGCTGAGGCACAAGAAGCACACACAAATGCAAAGAAAATCAGTTCACCACCTCATGAGGAGGGACACAACTATTACGAAAAGCCTCATTGAACAGCTGAAGGTAATTGGCATGAAAGGTAGATAATTTCTTGGAATGACAGTTTAGCATATCAAGAAGTTTGCAAGAAGTAGCGTGTATCGTGCAAGAGCGCCAATAAGTGGAGCTAAGATTCCGATCTCTAATGATATTGATGTTGCTCCAAAGGCAATGAGTGGAGTTGAGCCCCTTCTCCACAAGTAGGGCTGCAACTAAGATTTGTCGGGTTTCTTAAAATTCAACCCGACCTGAGTTGATATATATAGAACCCGGCCCAAATTCTTAATCCGAACTTCACAACCCGACCCGAATTCTGACCCGACCTGCATTATGAACCCATTTTAGTCTAATTTTAACAGGGTCGGACTGCATTGCGTTGGATCAGGTTAACTTGTAAAATCCTCAACCCGACCCGACCCGAATTTCATGCTGGTTTTTATCTTCTCGACCCGACCCGCTGGCCCGAAATTCTCGACCCGACCCACATGATTTCTCGGGTCGGGTCAACCTGATCCGAGTTGCAGCCTTGTTCACAAGGGACTTTAGGAACCATTGAATACCAGTGGAAAGACACAAGATCCAGTTTGTTTTTCATTTTGTGGAGGCATTTCACAATAAGAATGCCATCGTGGCTAAGGAAAATGGCAGCAAGGAAGAAATCATTCCCCAACTCAGTGCAGTACAGTAGCAGGCAGTGGAATAATGGCCTCAATTTACTAGGAGGATCAGGAGGCTTTTTTGGAGGATCAATTCTTTCCGGCGGGAGATTTCATTGAGCGGAGAAAATGCTAGATATATCTTTGAGATCATCATTAGAAAGAAGAAATAGCAGTCTCTGGCGGATGTCCTTGTATATGACGGCACAAGTGAAGGAAGGATTGCAGTTGAGTTTTTTTTTTGAAAACCCAAGAATTGCGCGCAGACCAACAATGCCAGATGAGAGCTGATAGCGCTAAATTTGCAGCCACATGATGTAGCCGAACAAAGGATGAGGATGAGACAAGCATCTCAGCTTGAGAAATGATGTCATTACTAGGAGGAGGCTGCCCCAATTTACAAACCAAACTTTGCCAGACCTGCAGAACGAAAGGGCACTGAAGGAGATGAAGCTTTGTCTCACTGACAGGCAAAGAGAGCAGGTGGTATCAGCAATAACACCAATGTCACGAAGGAAATTGTTGGAATATAATTAGGATTTTATAATATAGAATTATTATGTGATTAAGTTTCTGCGTGGAGCAATGTCCCTCCCTCCCTCTGCCGATTATGTCCTCCGGTAGAGGGAGAGAAGAAGAGGTGTGTATTGAAGGCTCACTCAGGAACGAATTTTGGCTGATACCATGTAGAAAATGAATACGTTGTG
Source organism: Chimonanthus salicifolius (assembly GCA_013350335.1). NCBI lineage: Eukaryota > Viridiplantae > Streptophyta > Magnoliopsida > Laurales > Calycanthaceae > Chimonanthus > Chimonanthus salicifolius. The sequence goes on from CM023536.1 coordinate 48,768,249, forward strand.
TATTGTATTGAATACCTAAACTATTACATATATTTATAGCCTCTAACTAACCCTAGGGCCATCAAAATTAAACTGAAACTCTTAACATAAGTCTAAATCAAATACATCTCTTATTAGAGATAAACCCAAATATAGAAACTTAATCACATAATAATTCTATATTCTAAAATCCTAATTATATTCCAATAGAATTGCCTAGTTTTAAGCCCCCTATTGAAGTCGAACCAGCTAACCACCGAATGTCGATGTATATTACCACTGAACCAAGTGTAGCCAATCCAATCCGGGACAGGGGAAGCCTCATTATAAAAGGCCGAAGCAAGACTGAATAATCTTGACTTGTTTGCGACCCAAATAACTTGGTCTTCCTCGCAGCAGCAGGGAAGAGAGATGCTTATAATCAGACGCCAAATATCGAGAGGCATATCCTTGGTCTGATGAGGGAGGGACCAACAACCATTGGAAATGAAGGAGCTCACCATGCAATTACGACCCAAACCCAGAGAGTAAGCAACGCGATTACCGAAAATCTCGATCAAAATAAAGCATGGACTGACCAACGGGTCCAGCCAGAAACGAATACGATTACCATTGCCTATAGCATAAACAATCATATGCTTGGCATCTTCACGGACTTTAAGGATGGAGTTCCATCCCTATGAAGCATAATTACTTTTTGAAATTTCTCAGATACTATGGCCCCGCACGTACTTAGCATGGATCCACCTTAACCAAAGACCGTCTTTCCCCGACATCATCGCCCATATATGTTTCATGAGGCAAGCACAGTTGATGTCATACAGGTTTCTGATACCCATACCGCCATTTTTTTCGATTTGCAAACAGTATTACAACAGACCATGTGGATTTTTTCCCTCGAAGTAGTGCCACCCTATAGGAAAGCTTGCATGATTTTCTCTAACTTATTCAAGACAAGACGGGAGAAGAGAAGAGTGAGAAAGAGTTAGCCTAGTATTGGTGAAGATTGTTTATAGTTGATTTGAGAAGTTCCACCCTGCAGGCATAGGGGTTTTACGCTGGGTATCCTGTGGTTTTCTACACGTAAATTCATTAAAAAAAAAAAAAAGGACAATTGGAGGACCAACCATTAATCTTGTTACAAACTTTTTATAGGAGAAAAGAACCATCTCTAGCAAGGGCTCTAGCGGAAAGAAGGGGCAGACCCAAGTAGGTAATGGGCAAAATAGCTTCATTCATCCTGAACATGGACAAGATCTCATTCTTTATAATTTGTGATGAACAAGATCTCATTCTTTATAATTTCACATAAGTTCACAAAGTTATTCTTAATAGATAAATTTTCCTATCTTTTTCAATAATAAACAATTAACAAAACATCTAGTTTTAGAATGCTTCTGTATGACGAGCTATAGAATAAATAGCTTTGATGCTGATGTAAGCATAAAATCTTCAACCGATATACCAAGCCCCAATATATCCTTTTTGCATCAGCCTGGGTCACTGGAGAAAATACCAGGAATGCAACAGAGAAATGATCCACTCACAAAAGTTGGTGTGAGCGTACAATTACAGCTCTTAAATTAAGCTTTCAAACGAATTTAAAAATTAAATATAATAATTTTGTATTAATCCAAAAAAATATTATTGAAAGTTCACATCAAATCATTATAAAACCTGATTCAAAACCGATAATTTCTCGACATGCACGGGCCAAATCCAGGCATTTTCGTGAAGCCCAGCCATCAAGGCATCCACAAGGATGAGGTGCCAACGGAAAGTAGCTGCATCCATGCTATCCATCTATTCTAGCCATGTTTCCCGAGAGGTTAGTGTTACAATTAAGCTCAGGTCACTTGAGCTTAATTGTGTATATAGTCTAAAAATTCAATCCACAATCAATTGTATCTATAGTTTAAAAATTCAAAAAAAAATACTCAAGCGAGTCAATACGTAATAACTCGAATCAATAAGATTTTGAATCAAACAACGTCAATCCAAGTTGACTTAAATTGATAAAATTGAGTGAAGTGAGTCAATGAGTTTTACTGAGTTCTTGAGTCTAGTTCAAAAATTCAGCCTAGTAAATAAGATTTCAAGCCATTTGAGTATTGAGTTTTCAATATCCCTACCATCATCAATCTGAGTCTTTACAAACCTCATCTTCTCTCAGTACCTTCCACTTGTAACCCCTTCAAATTTTCATGTTGGTGTTGTTCTTAGACCCAAGTTTTGAATTTTCAAACTATGAATATCTTTATTATCAACAATTTGAGTCTGTAAAAGTCTCCATCTTCTCTTACAACCTTCCACTTGTATAACCCCTTCAAATTTTCATACTAGAGCTGTACTTGGGTCTTTTCTAGACCATCTTCTCATCTAAAGCTACTTTAACATTCCTCTAGTGCATTTAAGACATTTGCAGAGTAACAGAGATTCAAAAATTTATTCCTTTTTCCTGATTAAAAGGGTTGTTTGATAGAATTCATGGAGAAGGGTCATCTGCCAAACATTATTATTTCACTATTCCATCAATAACACCTCTTGAGAAGGAATGAAAGAATGAGAATGGATGGATGATCACTCTGCACAAAAGTTATGTTGCCTTACCAAACAGAACTTATTTTTAAAATAAAGCCACCTCAACACCCATTTTCCATTCCATTCTCTATTATGTCTACCAAACACCCCCCCTACTCTTCTAGGATTGAACGATCAAGTATTCCATCAGTAACTCTGCTAGCAGTGATTTACACAAATAATACAAATCAAAAGTTGTGTAGAATAAATTACAGACATTTCAAAATAATAATAATAATAGTAACAAATTATAAACAGAAATTCAACGTCTAAATTGAGATCTTAGCTGGAAATCTACACATGTATAGGCAGCGGAGCGGGAATCATCTCTGGAAACGAATTCCACTGAAGAAATGCTATGTGAAGCTCAGGAAATTTATTAATTCCAACTATAGAATACGCAGAAATGCAAAGGCCTACTAACCGATAGTTACAGTGCTCCAGTAAGATTCGACATGAAAAGGTCAAAAAAAAAAAAAAAATTTACAACAATAAAGAAAAGGGAAGACGATGAAAAAGGAGATGATCCGTTTTCTTGGTTAATATGAAGGGAAAAGAACTGATCACTAGTTATGCACAAAACCCTAGTTCCATCTCTAAACTCGCAACATGGTGAAAATCCTCTTCGCACCATCACTAAATGTGACAAACATGGAGTCCCCTGGGGAGTGAGCTGCAATTTACACCACTACTACAATTAGTTGATGCACGTATATACGCACATGAAATGACACTACCATCAGTTCAAGACTCAAACAATGAGAAAAAAGGTAAACGAGAGTTGTATAAATGTGAAGAGTGAAGAATTGATCAATAGCTTGTTTAATGCACTAAATTTCCACAGGTATCATATATTTCTCCATCCCTAGGAACACAGCTTTCCGTCAAAAGCATGCAACCAACAATCACAAAATCAAACAAATTCATATTCAAGACAGCATTATGTCACGGACGCGCTTCTTGTCCCAAAATGGTTAACCACTATACCATTCAAAAAAAAAAAATTGGTTAACCACTATGGGTGGTGCCTGCCCCGTTACCAACCCCCATTATAAATCCAGGACTTTGCCACCACACATCCAATATGGGACTGAACACATGCCCGCCTGACAGGCTCCCCAGCCCAATCCATGAACACCCTTGCTAGGGGGGCCCACACCTCTTTCATGTAAGGCCCACTCAATACATGCCCACCTAACACGCTCCCCAACCCAATCCCTGACACCCTTGCCAGGGGGACCCACAGCTTAGGTGGACGGCGAAGAAGGCCTCCTTCCGGGGGGGCCAAGCCATCAGTACCTCTTTTGTGTAGGGCCCACATATCAAAGGGATACCCAGTGCAGTGACCCTGAGCCCACACGATAGTGCTCCCGGGTTGGCTATGATACCACTTGTCAAAGAGGCACTTCCCATCCCAAGATGGTCAACCACTACGGGTGGCGGCCCCAAACCTAGGACCTTATGAGCACACATCCGATGTGGGACTCCACACATGCCCGCATGACAATTCGCTCTGTAGTATTAGTCAAACGAATAAGTGGATCCCAAATATACATTTCAAATTCTTTTGTTCTTTGTGATATATAATCATCCAGTCTGGTGGATAATAAAAGAATGGAAGTGAGGAACTCAGAGAGCCAACTCCAAATACATAGGACGACTGGCTTTGATGATAATGATTCTAGTGGAATTTTTCATAGGATTTTTTACAGATGAAATTCATGACATAAATGTTTCTCTAGCAAGTGAGAAGTTAATGCATGATGTATTGCAACAACCCAAACTTGCTGTAAGTTAATGCATGATGTATTGCAACATTTAGCAAGTGCAAGTCCTCTCAAATTTAGTTAGGCGGTGCAGTACTGAAGTTCAAATAATGAAGGTCCATAGAAGAATTTGCAACTTATAATATACAGGTTCATAGAAGAAACAGATGAGGGGTAAAAAAATTGGGTTCTCTACCAAAATAAGATTTAAGATTAGATTCATGTTGCATCACTTTTTTATACAATTAGGACATACCATGTCTTTTTTGCCTGATGAGAAAGCTGAATGGTGCTCCTAATTACCTCCATCAGTGACCTAGTAATAGCAGGCCTGCTAGAAGAACAAGGCCTACACGTTGTGCAAATGCTATCTTCTGGGTTTCTGTGCTTCTTCTGTGGATGTTGTTCAACTGATTTATGGGGCGGGCAGTTGGTTTATATCCTTCCCCTTGAATCCATGCTTTAAATGTCTCCATTTCCTAGTTCTTTCTAATTGCAACCTTTCAATTTATGGGTTCTATGAATGTTGTTCAACTGATTTATTGGGCGGGCAGTTGGTTAACTTTAAAAAAAAGCAGGAAGAAATGACCCCTTTGCGAAAAATTGAAAGGTGGCAAGTAGAAGGAACAAGGAAAGGGAGACATTTAAAAGCCCATTCAAGGGCAAGGATATAGAGTAACAGAGGTATGGTTTTTTATAGGAAATAATGGAATAGAACTCAAAAAAGCCTGCTCAATAGATGGGATTAGTGGCTATAATGATTATGATGATGGAATCAGTTGCCTTATGGTGGGTTGGATACAGATCAAAGTCAGGTTGATGAAGGGTAGCAGATATAGACCCAACTTGAACCAGACTCCTTGATTTAATTAGGTTGGAAATGCAATCTAACTCACAACTACCAGCAGTCCAGTTGGGTTAGCAGATTGGTCAATAATTCTCAGACACAGACGTAATGAGCTTGGCTGATTTGGGGTTTGGTCATATGACAAAGCTTGATGGGATGGACCCAACAAAAATGCGACCCATTTGTTGATTGACTATTGCCGACTGAAACCACCATCATTTACCAATAAGTTGTATACGCCCACCAGAATTAAGAATTGGCACTCCTTATTCAGGTTGGGTTGGTGTCTTCTGAGGAATCCCACACTAGAATAGTTCCATTTCAAAAGAAGTGCCAAGACCAACACTGGAGAAAGCATCAATAGCAAATTTATGGATATTCTATCTTGTCTACAATATTTGTTTCTACAACTATGAAGTTAAACCTAGGAACTAAAGTATCGGGAAACGATGAAATCACAATAATAAAAGTTTGCAAGTATATGATAAAATGGATGCAATGACTAACACAAAAGGACGAACAAAGAATAAGCACATCAAAGGAAAACTACTGGGAGGCTCCCAAAAGTGAAAAAGGATCAAGGGATGTCATCTGAGATGGGCTTGGCATGGACATGGAAGACATGAAACATCCCTTTACGAAGAATCCTTTCTTTAGGGAACATAAAACTGAAATGTTGAAAGCATAACTAAGAGAAGCGAGAGAGAAAGAAAGACATGGAATGAAATGGCAAAACACAACATGATAGATTATGGGGTGAAAGATTATAAATCCTGTAGAGGCTAAAAGGCTATTGTAAATAAATGAGACAGTTTTGACAAGCAATGTTTTAAAACTCAGCTCGGCTAGGCAGTCAAACCACGGTTTGACTGAAACTCCCGTGTATGTGGGTGGGGCCAAGTTAAAACCATCTCATCTTTCAAAATCACATAAAATCCGTCAAGAACCACAGGTGAAAGTGTTAAAACTGTTGACCCGCAACCAGTGGCCCTTGCAAACCCATTTTCATTAAAATATTAAAAACAAAGGTTTAGGGTAAAAAATATGAAAGGGCAGCTTGGGTTTCGAGAGTTCACAGTTGTCCCTATTTACAATAGGAGATAATGCTGCAGGGATCTGCATTTCAAATTTCCAGCCTGTGGCCCGTGCAACTCCATGGCACCACTCCTCCAGCTTCCCTCTCCTCTCTTGCCTCCAATGTGGTTTGAGGGTTCACAGTTGTCCCTATTTACAAGAGGAGATAATGCTGCAGGGATCTGCATTTCAAATTTCCAGCCTGTGGCCCATGCACCACCATGGCGCCACTCCACCAGCTCCCCTCTCCTTTCTTGCCTCTAATGTGGGCATTCACAGTTATAAGTTTCCGTTTTCGTTTTTTCTTATTTTACACCTCCAATTTAACAACTTTTGGATCAGAACTTGATTCAGATTCTTGCATTAAATCAATGTATTTTATTGATTTGTGAAGATCTCTGAAATTCTTTTGACTATTCAAAAAAGTCGGGGTCTTTGGGAGAAATTGTTAGGTATGTATTAGTTTTTTTTTTTTTTTTCATGGATCATCACTGCTTAGGCTCTCTGGTGATATTTATTTTGTTGATTTTGAAACTTGACTTGATTTGTTTGAGATAATAGCTATTTTTATGTTTATTTTGCCTTCCAAAAAATATTACTGACTGGCATTTTACTTTTTTATTTATCTGGGTCAATAAATTCTAGCACTATTCTCTGTTTTTTTTAATTGAAAAGACAGTAGATAGGATTTTGATTTTGCTTCTTTTTTTATTTATATGTTTGAAAATATCAATTCTTTGCGCCCTGTTCCATTGACTTGAAACTTATTCCATGATTGATGACTCCTATTTTTAGATTTTTGATACGTTATCATGAATTTTTAGAGTAAAAGAGTAAAAGAGAGAGAGAGAGAGAGAGAGAGAGAGAGAGAGAGAGAGAGAGAGGAAAAAGGCAATGATATATAACATTTTATATTTTAAATTTTTAGTGTTACTTATATTTTATTTACTTAATAATTAATATCATACCCTTGTTATGGGTTTCACCGAGTTAGACTACAATTGAACCTTGTTTGAACTCTTAAACGTAAACTTTTAATAAAAGGGTTGTTCATGGTATTATCTAGATAAAATCGACATAATTCGTCATTCTATGGGTCTTATGGATAGTCTCTTGGGCTCCTCGCTCAGCAAACTCAGAGTCCGATGAGTTGGCTCGTCAGGGTGTTGCTTTTCATCGGAGATTGTAAATAATTTGATGTAAACTTGGGGGAGTTTTCTTGTTTGTTTTTTTCTAGGTTGCAACGTTGTGTGCTTGCTCCCTTTAGTTGATGTTTTGTTTCTCTTTTTTCCTTGATTAATGAAGTTACTTTTTAAAAAAAAGTTTGACTCACAGGTCGATTTTTAAAACATTGTTGACGATGAGAGCCTCACATTTCTAGAAAAAAAAATTATTGTGTTATTTGGAGCTAATTACAACTGAATGTCAATACGACATCAGCAATATCAAGTAAATCATCCAATTATAGCACCCAATTTCTTTCTTTAGTTCTATTGTGGGTTTTTTTATGAAAGAGATGTTTTCAAGAGATACCCAAACATAAATTTTTTCTAACATATACAAATATATAATCAGCTGAGAAAGGCTATATATTTGACAGGAATCAATCATTGAAGACGACGTAGAATTGTACTACTGTCATCACACCCACAGTATGCTAGCAATCATGTCTGTCAAATTATGAAATTATAGAATGTGGAGACATGACTAGAGTCCTCTCATTTTTTTTTTAAAGATAACTGGAGCCTCCTTATCAAAGGATCTTCTTTTGTTGCAACTGGACATCCTTTATTCAGGAGAAGTTCAATTGTTTGGTAGCGTTGTTTTGAAGCAGTTAAAAGTCTCATAGATGGAAACCCACCAGTCGCCAATACAATTTTCGGGTATGTTAGGGTCTTGATATCCATTGCTACCACACATCAATGCCTCTTCAACAGTTGGATGTCAAAAATGTCTTTCCTCATGGTGATTTAAAAGAAGAAGTATACATGCTTCCACCACCCGGGTTTGTAAAACAGAGGGAGCACAAATAGGTTTGCAAACTCAAGACGGCTATCTATAGTCTCACGCAATCTCCATAGCATGGTTTGACAAATTCAATAATACTTAATTAAAGCATGAGTTGTTTTTTTTTTTTTTTGAAATAGTACTTGTATTAATAGAGCAATAAGCACCAGAGTTGCAAATATAAAGAGTACAAACAAACAGGAAAAAAAAAAGACCAAAACACACAAACTAGACGGAAAGAGAAGCTAACAAAGCAAACAGATCATAAAACTAAATACAAAATATTGGGTGGTTGTGATGATGAAGCTAAAAATTGACGGTCAAAATACCAAATCACCAAGATTCTTCACAATTCAAGATAGGATCAACAACAGGGATCCGATTTATCACCTCGAATATGTCTAGGTGCTTTAGATCTATTCTGTTTACAACTAGAGTAATTGATAGAGGAACTCAGGCGAGATAATTCTCTGACGGTTCCATCTTTTCTTCTAGTCTTCGCATGAGTGGATTCTAAGTCCCTCACGGCAAGGTAAGAGATGATCATTTCCTGGCCATTGGTGATCAATCCACTTTTTCTACCAACCTCTAGCATTTTTCGTTCAACCCACTCTAAAGGATGAGAATCGGTCATATGGGTTGTTGATTCTTCACAGTATGGGTTTTCTCAATGTCAAGTAGATCACTATGTTGTAATACTTCTTGTTGTTTATGCGGATGACATTGTTCTTACAGGAAATGATGCTCCAGTTATTACTACATTCAAAGATTACTTGCAACGCTCATTTGATATCAAAGATTTGGGGTCACTCTGTTATTTTCTAGGGATTGAAGTTGCTCATTGTTCTAAATGGTTTTCTCTTTGTCAAAGAAAATACGCTTCAGATCTCTTTGGATGCAAATACTAAGTTGTCGGCTTCATATGGCATTTCACTAAATGATCCAACATTTTATCAGAGATTAGTGGGAAAATTTATTTATCTCACAATCACTCGGCTATATTTATCCTATGTTGTTGGAATGGTCAATCAATTTATGCATGCCCCTCGTGATGCCCATCTTCACGTTGTTTTTTGGATCCTTCATTATCTTAAGGCTCATCCTGGGCGAGGATTATTCTATATACAGCAATCTCAAATGGCCATTTGTGATTGCTCGGATGCTAATTGGGATGGCTCTACTAAGACTGTCACTCAACCACAGGATATTGTGATTTTCTTGGTATCTCATCTCGTCTCTTGGTAAAGCAAGAAACATACTATTGTTGCTCGTTCTAATGGGGAGGCAGAATATCGTGCCATGGCCAATACTGCCTCTGAGCTACTTTGGTTCCGGCAACTTCTCACCGAGTTAGGATTTGCCTCTTCTGAACCATTACAAACATTCTATGATAATCAAGTCACCATCAACATTGCATCCAAGCCTGTGTTTCATGAATGGACAAAGCATATTGAGGTTGATTGTCACTTTCTTCATCATCATATTTCAGTAGGACAAATTCTCATTCCTTACCTGCAATTAAGGAATCAACTTGTTGATATGCTCACAAAGGTTGTTTCTCGATCACAGCTTTATAATGTTTTAGGCAAGTTGGGCTTCATCGGTATCTTCACACCAGCTTGAGAAGGAGTGGAGTAAATAATATTCAAGAGTTGACCGACAGATATAGTCACTTGTTATTGATTTGTCATTTATTATTCTTTCTTTTTTTGTCACCATGATTGGTTCCTTATAATCTATGTTTGTATATTCTTTTTCTTCAATACAAGAAACATATACATTGAATTAATCTCTCTCAATTTTTGTCCCTTCTCTTCATTATCTTCTTCTCACATTTTTCATGTCAACATTGCGACCTTGGTCTCGCACCTTTCTTCCCTCTTAGGCCCACTATCACCTCATGAATTGGATCTAACTTATGTAAACCATTTCCAGTTATGGTCAATCATCTATTCAAGCCGATTTTGCTAGGCCACATGGACCTTTCCAACCAACTCATTCTCATGATCCAAGGTGAGTTCCACCAAAAGTGCTTACTGACTTCAATGGACAAATGGTAGATTTATTAGCCTTGTATTTTTTAATTTTTTATTATTTCTTTGTTGAGGGGTGGGGTGAGTTGGTTGGTTGTGAAGCAGGGCACATGAGAACGGTGAAAGATGGGGAAGAAATTCCTCTCTTTTCCCTATTTCTTCTCCCTTTGAATGGAGATTCTATAAAGAGTGGAATCTTAAACTAAGATATAGAACTATAAAGAATACATATCTTCTGTGTGTTAAAAACAATGTAGTTTTAAGGTACTCATCTTCTCTATTCCCTGAACTTTTTCTATGGTAACATTCTTTCCATTCTCTCTCTCTCTCTACTCCCTTGTGATTGAAATGAAGAGTTGATTCAGTGTTTGGCCTTATGACAGTTCAAGAGCAAAAGGAACAAAAGATTAGATGTAAAACATATTTAATCGGCATGTTGTAAAACAATTTTTGCAATAGCAGCAAAGGGCAAGACATGAAAGAATGTGTGGTGATAGAGAACAAGATTGTCAATAGGATTGAGTGGAAAAGTAAAACTTGAAAAGCCAACACCTGATACATGGACAAAAGCTTTAATGATGATGATAATGCGTCTTCTTGTGGAGAAGTACCTTTTTGCTGTTTGTGATTTCAGTCATACTTAACCAAGGAGGTGGAATTCTTAGTTTGAGACACATGCTTGGTTTAGCTGGGATCTTGTTCTCTCACTAAGTTTGGCCTTCTAAATATTAGCAATGTCCAGTTCTTTTGGTGAAATTAAAATACGCCTACATTAAAAATTATAAAAAAAAAAAAACAGTAAAAAGGAATCCCACTGTTGATTAAGCATTGGTCTTTTGGTAACCATTCTCAAGGATGTAACTATAGCAATTTGATCCAGCGTTTTTAATGAATCTAATTACATGCATTTTAAAAATCCTTCTGCCTCTACATAACATAAAATGGGGACTTTTTAAGATACCAAACCACATAGAAATTGTTTAGAGTTATTTGCCACATTTTTCAAATTCCCATTTTTATTTCTCCAGTGTGAATGAGTATTTTCTAGCAGTATCCTGGATCTCCCCTGTGTATTTACAGCAATTAATCCAAAAGGGTATCTGGCAGATTTATAGCGAGTTAATTTAAAGGCATAGGCCACATGTAGAGCACATTCAATTACTGATAATAATAATAACTGTGGGATTAGTCTCACCTCCATGTGGGGTGAGGATACCCATGTTATTCAAATAATAATAATAAGAGAACTATAAAAATGGATATCACTGCGGATTAAGCATTTGGTCTTTTTGTAACCATTCTCAAAGATGTAATTACTATCTATTATCTAGAATGAGTTTAATTACAGACAAAAAAATGTAAAAAAGGATCTCATTGCTGATTAAGCATTTGTTCTTCTTGTATTTATCTCTAAATTTAAATAATTTTATATGACCTCAATAACATTTTTTAAGGTAGAAAGCTCTTGCTGCTAGCATACTCATAAGAACAGGATGACCAATGGCAAAACCTCATTCTCTATGTTACAAGGGATGAAATAGCTTATTTTTTAACATTAGAGTCAGTTTGGTGCTGTTTTTCTTTTTTTTTTTGAAAGGTAGTTTGGTACTGTTTATAAAACTGTTTTGTAGTAACCATAACTTTTAATTCTAAATATAACTAGATAGCATATATTAGCTTTTAGGGTTCCTGCACTGGAGGTCGTGACCCTTCATCCATTGTAATATTGCAAGAAACATACGGCGCTTCTTCCTGAAGCTTTTGGGTGTAACTCAGGTAATGCCTAGCTTAGCTCTCATTAACATGTGTAAATTCTTGGGGTCCAAGAGATTTTCAATCCTGCAGAGGTCTTGTACTTACTGAGCTATTTTATGAACATTGTAGCATGATAGAAATAATAGAAAATTTCAAGGCATCAGGTCAATGATTGCTAAAGTCAACTATATACAAAGCTCTCGAGATGGTGAGATGAATCCATAGTTTTCTCTTGGGCCTGCGTAACTCAAGAACGCAACAGAATTTCTAAGGGAGACTGGTTTCATGCTTTCAATGATATCATTCAAACGGACCACAGCAACGCAGCCCCCTCTCCCAAGTGAAACTGCATCATAGGTGGGAATTGCTCATTGTTTCAACCACAAAGGTTGTGAGTTCGAGATTCCCATCTGAAAAAAGGAACTATCTTGTGGTACTTCAGAGATGTATGGCATTAGCTGAAATTAATGCTTCAAGGAAACTCTTTTTCTGCTTGTTTTGGGCTAATCAAAAGGGTCCTTTTCCATGGAAATTCGCAGATTGGACTTATGACACGAGAGAACCCAACAGAATTTCTAAGGGAGATTGGTTTCATGCTTTCAATGATATCATTCAAACGGACCACAGCAATGCAGCCCCCTCTCCCAAGTGAACCTGCATCATAGATGGGAATTGCTCATTGTTTCAACCACAAAGGTTGTGAGTTCGAGATTCCCATCTGAAAAAAGGAACTACCTTGTGGTACTTCAGAGATGTATGACATTAGCTGAAATTAATGCTTCAAGGAAACTCTTTCTCTGCTTGTTTTGGGCTATCAAAAGGGTCCTTTTCCATGGAAATGGGCAGATTGGACTTATGACACGAGAGAGTAATCCTCTGCCCACAGCTTTTTCATATGCAATGTTACGAGATCAACCAACTCTGATGCTGATAAATCTCACAAAAGAAGGCGGCTTAAGACAGTTCACACATATATTATATCTTATCTACTTACTCTCTCTTAGAGAGAGAGAGAGAGTTTTAGTATCTGCAACAAATACAAACAGTGTACTATGGTGCACAAAATCAAGTGACTACTGTATATAAATGAGGTTAAAACATAAGAAATATTCCAATAAGTGCAAAAATCAGAATGTCATATCTAAAAACTCAAGAATGCAATAAAAAACGCCATGAACAAGGTTAGCAGAGGGAAAAGGAATGCTAACAAACTAGCAAGGGAAAATAGTATGTTTAGACACACAGGACTACTTCAATGCAGTTCAAAACCATGAGCAGCATAAAAAGATAATAGAAAACAGTGAACAAGGAACTTTAGAAATAAACATATCAAAGAATTCATAAATGAATTACCTTGGATCATAAGTCACTGGATTTTTTGCCTGTTAGAATACGAGAAATCTGGAGGCCCCGGCTAAATGCTTCATTGAAGAGAATCCTTGTCTGCATTGACTGGAACCCAGGCATCCATGATAGTAGTGCCACAGGAGCCATAACAATCACTCCAAACAGTACATCATACAGCCGAGCAACGGAAACTACAGTTTCCCACACCACAGTGGACTGCAAAAAGGGTCGAATTACCTGGGCAATTGATATCATGCCCCAGCCAGTGGGAATAAATGCCATCAAACTTGTAAGCAGATCTATAAATTCAAAGCTGGTAAATCTCAACAAAATTATTATAACCAGTGTTGTCAGGCAGATGGCAAGGAATTGAACTGCCCTGTAGTAGATGTGTTCCTTGGCAGAATACTTGTCCCGAGCATAAATAATCAATACATAAATCGCGAGGGCCACAACCACATAGATCCAAGATAGCAGGTAGACAGCAATACTGGTGCTCTTATTGGCAATGCCAAGTTGGTATACGATCCCATACTGGAAAAAGAAGAAACGGAGATCTAGAATTATCTCCAATAATTTTCCCCAAAGACCAGTCGATCTAAGATGATCTTGTTCTTCATACCACCAAGTCTCCCAGCTTTGGTCTGCTTTTGTAAATACCCCACCTCGATACCATATCCAATTCATAAAGTCATCAAAGTCGTACACAGTTTTCAACCAATCAAAACCAGAAGGGTTGAATATGAAGGGTGCCATGATCCAAGATACAACCAAAAACCAACTCGAGATCGTCATGACCAAGTAAACGAAAGTGGATTTACCCATGGGACTGTGTGAGGCATAAACGGTTAATATCACTCCAAGCTCAATGGCCTTCACAAAATGGCTACGACCATAGAGTCTATAATTCTCGGCAAAGCTCTTGTGCTCCACAACAAAACCACGTCCGGTAGCTCGATACTTTGCACCTCCATGAAGAATTGTGCGCCCAAAGTAATGTGTACGAGTTCCCATAGAGAAAGTATAGAAAACAGATGCAAGCTGGAGCTGCATGGTCAGAAAATCCCATACTGCATGAAGAAAGCCCTGCTCGAGTGAATTCTCAACAATCATTGGAAGAGCAGTAAACAGACCAATCTGGATGATGAACTGCTGATTGAGAATTGTGCCAAGTGCTGCATTGTTGGCAGGGTTGTCTTTGGCAGCCTTAATGATGGAACTCTCAACTCCACTCAGTGCCAAGTAAAGACGACCCCACACAAACGTGTAGGTAGTAAGAACAACCATCATAGTGTTGAAGTAGAACCCCACTGTTGTGTAGAAAAATGACAGCATTCGGAAGAAGTCCAACCTATGACCCAAGCGATAGACATCCCTACTCAATATTTGCTCGCCATTACCACTGGCAACCTTGGCCTCAAACATGGATACCTGATTCATGCCAACATCCCGTCCCTTACCTACCTGAATATATTCGTGGTGTGTCACATTCCCACCACGAAGTGTGCAATTGAAGCCAGCAAATATGTCTTCACTGATGTTGATCACCCTGGAAGCCTTGCTAAGACCACCACGGCTCAAAAACCACAGTCGATCAAACACATCGGGGTGACCATAATGCATCCGCACTTTTAGGGGGTTGGCCAACACACGCTGCCCAAGGGTGACAAAGCTGGTTTCCTGAGAAGACATGAACCAAGCAAGTGACGAGACAGAGCCTGTGAATATATGTTCACGAACTCCCAAGATTGTTGGCTTTCTAATACCGTAGTACCTTTGGAACTCCTCCAGCAGATTTCGCATTTTGAGGGCCTCCTCAAAGTAGTTGTCTTGATTCATATCAATGGTCTGAACTGCCTCACCTCTTGTAAAGATAACAGCATGGTTCTGGTTCTCTGGTTTGCCTTCACCAAGTTTCAAGGGCCCTGGTAACCTAATCCTGTATATCTCAACCTCCTTCTGCAGCTGTTGATCATACTTCACGAGAACAGAGCAATACTCCACTTCTTCCCTTCCTGTGTGAACCTCATCCACATAAGCAACACGCAGGGCTTCATTGTTTTTCATCAGATACAGAATCTCCTCAGCATTGGGGTTCTTGTTTGCTTTTTGGGTTCCATATATCTGGCAAGCAACAACATAAGTGAACTTCATCAGAGCTGTACCATATTCATGGCCCTTGAATAACATGCTAACCCCACTGTCCTCTCTGCTAAGACTCTGGGATGGCAGAGACCTACCAGAGTCCACATTGTTGGAGAGACTATCACGTCTCATTGAACCAAATGCAGCAAGCTCCCTTGACCCTTCACGGATGTCCATCTCTGAAGCAGAATCAAGAAAAGCCAGCATCTCCAGAGCCTTGTAGTAATACATCATTCCTCTAACCGTGCGTCCAAGTGTCTGACCTCGGTATGATGCCCAGAGGCGGAGGTCCCTCAACCTCTCAGTCCAGACGTCCTCATCGTTGGCCATTCCAGTCCTACGCATACGCTCCATAAAGTTACGCCATTCATCATCATATATCTTCTGCAAATAAAACAGAATAGAAATTCCATCTTCATTCTCTTTCCCCAACTGCTCCTTGCCATAGAGGACATCCTCACTGTAGTATGGAGTCAGAACACTGAAAGCCATCATCTTTTCGACTTGGGGAGCACGAGGAATATTCATAAACAAAGAGTTGCTGAAGAATGCAATCCGGCGTCTGGCCTCAAGATTAACAGGAACATTGTGCATAGAATCCTTTGATGTGAGAATTGTCTGCAAACGCCTTACCTGTCGGTAGAAGTCCAAGTTATTATCTTGCGGCAACTCAATGGCATTCTCAAAGAGCAAGCTGGCAGAAGTCCTCTGCGGCACCAACCCGTCCTGCCTCAGCTGCTCCATGTTTCTCTTTACCTTTGGAAGGTCTCGAATTGCAATGTCATACAGCGTCTGCAATGTGTTCACCACCTTGTTCATGTCTTTCTTTGGCGAAGAAGTAAGAAGCTCAACAAGATATATCAGCTTGGTGTGGACTTTTGGCAATGCTTCCATCTTATATGTCTGTGTGAACTTCTCCTTCTGAATTGCATCATCAATCTCAATAAACAAGTTGGAAACAATGGACTGCTCATCGCCTCTCGTAACAATCTCAAGTAGCAAGTGCTTGATGCTATCATAGGCCTCGACAACAGCACAACGCCTATACTCATTCTTACATATCTTTCGCCAAAGCACCTTATCTGATGCATCCAGTTCCTTGGCCTGGCGGAGAGCAAGTAGCAGCTCATTGCAGATGAGCAAACACGGCCAACGGATGACTCTTATGTTCCAGGAATTTGGAGGAAGTTCCATGAGTTCTACCTCATGATCACTTATAATGTCTTCTTCCCTGAAGGTCTTGATGATCTCATTCCAAATCAAAGCAAACCTGGTCGCCTCCACCTGATTGGACTCAATCTTCTTGTAGGGCCGCCCGAGCCCATACCGCAGCTTCAGCCGGCGAATGGCATCATTGAACTTGTTCCGCAATGATCCTCTTGTCTTGAATAGCTGCTCCTCCGGCATTAGATTGAATTGCATTGCACTGGAAAAGAATTGGAAGCGCAGCCTCAGTTGGCTGATGTTCCGTATCTCTCCCAGATGGGAAAACAACCCAACCAATGCCCCCACAAAGGAAGAATAGATGGAGTACCAGACACTCACATCCATGAGATAGATCAAAACCACAGGAAGCCATAACAGGGCAAGAGCAAACCTTCGTGTGTTATTGAAGAATTCGTGCCACCTATATTCCATCCGTTGGATACTTAATATAGCCTTTGTTGGGGCAACCATGGGCTTGATCTGGAGGAAATAACTGAAAATGAATTTGGAGGCAAGGACTACAATCCAGAAGAGGGTATACTTGAGGTTGTCAACAATCCCCTCTCTAAGGCCTCGTCCCACAAAGGTGCGGCTCTGAAACCACCAAGTAAGAGCATAGAAGATCTTCCAATTGGTCTTCTCAAGAAAATTCCGAACCCATGGAAGAACAAAGAGGGCCAAGGCTAATAGTTCTGGCAGCACGAACACGAATGCGGCCTCGAGGAAATTGACCAGCCTCCTGTTGGCCTCTGCCGACCAGCTGCGGTCTTGATTCCTCTGAGACCAGATCCTGCTGTAGAGCACACTGAATGCAACGGTCCATGCAGTCGCTGCAAGGCTCTTCAACAGCATCCTCACCCCCAACCATAGGGTTTCTCTAGAGACAAGGCTGTACTGGGTTCCTGCATCAAGCAAGGACTGCACGAAGCGGAGACCAGCCCAGGTGATGAAGATTGTTAGTACCTTTACCTGGACATTCCTGAATACAAGAGCCTGCCATGGATAGGTTGTGCCTTCCATGGCCACAATCAGAGCAGCCTGGAAGAAGAGTATATGCATTATCCAGAGGCGGTCAAAACTGCGGAAGGCATTCCAGAATGACCGCTGCTCGACAAATCCCGTCTTGCCCACCTTCTTCCGGTTGCCGGAAACAAAGAAGTTGCTGCTGCGGTCGATTGGCCACTTGAGCTTGTCGAAGCAGCGGCGGCTCCAGAAATACTCGTTTATATCGTCGTAATTCCGCCAGGCAGAGTGGGGGGCAGTGCCGTTGCGGCTGCTCTCGACCTCAGCCTTGATGGCCTGATAAATTGGAGTGACGACCTGATACAAGAAGGCATTCTCACCAGAGATGGAAGGAAGAACAGGCCGTCCTGTGTTCTCATCGATATAGCCCTCAAGTATGCGGTTGAGCTCCATGGCCATGTGGTGAAAGATGTAGCAGAGGCATTCAGGAACAAAACGGAGATTTGCAGCTTCGCCCCAGATTAGGAGGTAGAGGGAGGTGTAGAGCAGCTCACGGCGGGAATCGACATCACGACGGTCGGAGACCCAGACATTGGACTTCCGGCCGAGGTAGTTGCACCAAGAAGTGTAATTCCCAAGGACCTTGCGGCGGAGGCGTCTGACGACGGATGAGTCAAGCGCATCGATGTTGTCGGGAGGCGGGGTGATGCGCATCTGGGCATTGGAGAGGAGGAGGACAAGATGCTCGCGCTGGTTCCGAACATTATCGCGCTGGAAGCCGAAGAAGGCACCGAGCCAGTCGATGAGGTCCATGCCATCGCGCCAGGGGACAAAGGGCGGCTTCCTGAGATCGCCCACCGTGCGGAGCCCTGCAATGGCAGCACGAACCTCAGGGTAGCGGAGGGATGGGTGGTCTGCTAGGTGGTTGTGGATTGGGATGATGTTGAAGATCTCTTCGGCCTCTGCCTCGAAGCCTCCGCCGTCGACCCGGTTGGGGCCGTAGGGAGAACCGCGGCCATGGGCTTGCGGTTGGCGCTGCCGCAGGCTCATGACATCAGATGAAGAAGAAGAAGAAGAACCAAATCCGAGTTTCCTTCAATTCTTCTTCTGTCAGCCAACCCTATTTACTACCCTCTTCTGCTTCTGCTCCCCATCACAAAATTCCTTCTCATTTCTACTGCTGCTGCTTTTCTCTGTCCCTTTTTCTGCAGAGTTTTGTTTTTCCATTGTTATCTTAATTATTATTTTATCATTTTTATCATCCTTATCGATACGTGCGCTCTTATCTTTTTTCTTCAATCTCCGTTTTTACCTTATAATTTATATTTTATAATACTCATCTAATCAATAAATATTTTCTATTCTATTAATATCTTTTAAATAAGATATAACTTTATATTATAGTTATTTTACCGTTAAAAGAAAAAAGAAACAAGTCATTCGATCTGTATATACACCTTTTCATCAAATCCTTTCCAAAGTTTCTATTTATCATTTTTTTCTTATTTATGATAACATCATATGAACCATAGAAATCAAAACATCAACTTCAATATAAATAAAATTTCTATGAATAATGACAACAACAATTAATAATGAAATTTCTTTGAAAGTTACTTGTTAAGAACTTATTGACTATTATGTATTTTTATAAGTAGAATGATCAAAAGAGATAATAAGCTTAAAATTTAAAAGAAGAGATCAAAGGTGAAGAAAAAATTCTAATTAAAGACAATTCAAAATTTATTAAATATATTTTTGAAGTTATTAACATTTTAAAATAAACACTTTGGTTTATTTAATCAAAATATTTTATCTATGATTAACCTTTTCTACAAAAATCTATTACAATATGCCAACTATGTCATGTACAGTGTGAGCCAGGGATAATAATACCGGCCGATACGATATGTATCGACATATTATTGGCCAATATGGCCAATATATTAGTCTTTTTTAAATAAATAAAAAATCAAGTCGGTGGTAAGCCCGAGCCGATATCTGCCCAAATATCGACCGATATTTATGTTTTCAAAATTTTTATTAAAAAAAAATAGCTTCCTTTTGATTTTTTATTTATTTTTTAATTTAGAAAATTTAAAATATATAAAAAAATTGATATTTTTCAAAATAAATTTAAAAAAATGAGAGAGAAATTTATCGGCCGATATATTGAAGAGGCCGAATTTTTCACCAGTGGCCTAAAGCCAACGTTCATGGAGAGATCTTTTCAATAGGCAATTTATATTAGGCCACATTGGAATCACAAAGGAAGTGAATATTTAAAAATTAAAAATAATTTAAAGTCATTTAAATATAAAACACTTTAAAATATGATTTTCTTCATTCAATGAAGAAGTGCATTTTTTTAAGGGCTCATTGTTATGCTTAGATTTTCAAACAGACGCATCACACTCAATTAAAGTGGTTGGGGTCCTAATAAAGGTTACATATTATAAATATAATTTATGTATGCCCTAATTTCACTTGTATGAGATATGCAGTGAAAGTGTCTGAATTGTAGGAGAATTGACTATTACCTAAAAGCTTCAAAGTTGAAAGAGTGAAATAAGATATTTGATTCTAGTTTATTAATCACTCTTTACATAAGAAATTACTCTATTTCTTCTAATTTAGTTGTCTTATATAGATTTTGAAATTATTTTAAAATAGTTGTCTCATTTATATTGGAGTAACATAAAATATAAAGTATATTGAAAATATATGAAATCACATGGAGTGTTAATCTTATATAGAGAGTTTCTTAAAAAATACAAATATTTCAAATAAGAGAACTAAAATAAAACGGATGAAATATATATTATTACATTCGATAACCCTTTCACCTTGATTGCCTTTATCAGAATTCAAACACAATACCTACAACCTATTATAATATCAATTGTTAGAGTCCTAACCAACATACCAGAAGCTTTAGAGCTGTGGAACTTAAATCCATCTTTAAAAGTCAATCACACCAAGCATCTTCTTCAACTTCTCCAAAGAATTTGTCTCCAATGGTGGCATCAAAATATCTGCAGCCTGATTTTATTTCCTTCTTGATCATTTCCTTTAAGCATCATCTGTGTTCTACACTTCAGTATCGAGAAAACAAGACCGCAGTCCCATATCTATCGTTTCAAGCTGGCTGCTCATAACCTCTCTGAATTCATCAAACATTGACTTACAATTACTTGTTAATATCATAACATCTACGTACAAACAGAAAATCATTAAATTACCTTTGGTATTTGATTTGATATACATTGTAAGTTTGTAAGGACACCTTTTGTTGTACGAAAAATATTTAAACTTTTATTAAAATATATAGAAAATGTTGAAATTTATATCAGAGATAAAAAAAGTCTTGCCAATTGGGAGATTGAGTAGAGATCATATGCAAAAAAAGATTATTTTAGTCAAGTTTAATAAGCGAATAAATTGTAGAACCAATTCTAAGGCACGATCTTATCTGCTTTAACTAGTCTAGAATCTATCAAGTCAGGCTCATAACTTTGTTTTTTCAGTTTTTAAAGAGAAAGAATCCACCTTATAGTAATGATTATGGATGTTTACTCTTCCAATGTGGATTAATGCCTAACCCAAAATCCATCAAGCAAGCAGCTTCTCACCTCCAGGGTGATATGGAAACCAAGAGGCCCTGCATCATTCACCCCACCTTTTAAAGCAGAGGCATCATTGGCTTTGATACCATCTAATGTAGAACTGACCCCGAAGCACGATATTGCCCGCTTTGATCGACCTGGAATCTATCAGGTTAGACTCACAATTTTGTTTTTCAGCACATGAAATGCGTCGTATCTAAAGAAGAGGGAATCTACTTTATAGTCAAAACTCTAGACGTCTATTCTTTCAATATAAGACTAATGTCCAATCCAGAATCCACTTTATTAGTAAGTAGGACTCCTCAGAACCAGGACAATCTGACATCCATAATGCCCCCTATTAGAATCCACTTGCGTGGGAAAGTCCCCATCATATAATTTGATAGAATTTATTTGAACACTGGTACTTCCATTAACATTAGACATTGCCTTCATTTTATTACAATAAATCAATAATATTTCTGTTTTGTGTTTTCATTTTTATCATCCATTGTAACAAAATAAAAGATAGAATGAGGATCTATCTCGCATTAATATCAATTTCCTAATTTAAAGTGACTAACTTTATAATTGACAACGTAAATCTGAAAAATTTATTTCCCAAAATAGAAAATTTATCAAAATAAGAATAAATCATACCAATGGGATAAAAAGAAAATAAAAGAGCGAATGCGCGTTATATTCAATAATTAATTGACTAGTTGGACTTTATCAAGGAGAAGGGCGTTTAGTTTCATACTTTCATGTCTCTTGTTTATTAAGGTACCAACGGGGAGTGGGTCGAAGAGAAGACCTTTCGCGGCCTTGAATTCTTGAAAAGTTCAAAGGCTTACTGTTTCTTCAGCTTCCGTGGGTTTTTTTTTTTTTTTAATGGTCAAGATCTAGAAGGACAAGTGGAGTATTGAAAATGAGGGTTAATGGAGTCAAGAATGAAATTATTTAATATATTGAAAAATTGGAAGTCCAACCAGCAAGGATCCTAGTAAAATGACAGAAATGCCCATGACTGTCTTGTCAGTTTTGCAAATTTTTTTCTTTTATTTAATGCACAAGTGGAAATGAGCCAATGCCTCCATGTGGGCTTGATTCTTTATAAGCAAATTAGTCTAATTCAAAAAAAAAAATAATAATAAAAATAAAGGAGAGCTATCTTCTTAGATTCTGATATTTTATCTAATTCAACATCAATTTTACTTTAATATTCATTTTACTCTTTGAATTGTCTCATCGAACCCTTTGTTGTAAGTGATTCGAAGGGTTCGACAAGTCAATTCGAAAGGAAAAATGGATAATAAATTAAAAAAAAAGTGTCAGGTTATACAAAATGTTCGTGGGAGGATCCCTGTCCAAAAGAAATCATGGGTGTAATACTTTAACCATCGATAATAACTCTATAGTACTCCCTCCATCTCATTTTAGTTGTTTGATTTGAAACATTTGTATTTTTTAATGAACTCTTTGTATAAGACTAGCACTCTATGTGATCTCATCTATTTTTAATACATTTTATGCTACTCCAATATAAATGAGACAACTATTTTGGAACAATTCCAAAATCCATATAGGATAATTAATTTGGGACAGAGGAAGTATATAAAATAGTTTTATTTTTACACTAGAATTATATGTGAAATTAAATAATGAATCAAAATGACTTTGCATAACTCGAATGCGTATTTCAAAAATTGACTAAAAATCTATAAATTGTAATAGAAGATATATCACTAAGAGATATTTGAGAATATAAAGGTTATATTAGATATTTACTCGTGTAGATTTCATATTTTATATATAAAAAAAGGATGCCCATCTTCACACGAATATACTCTTTTAGGAGACACGGGTTTTAGTTAACTTCCCACTTTGCCCCCTATCCATCCGTAGAAACCGGTTGGTGCACCTATTTGAACTATTTCCATTTCCAAATAAATCGGTTCACGCATCCATGCACCGGACAAGTGACCTGATTTACTAGAAAGTGAAACGATTTCTGTAGATGGATAGAAGGTAAAGTGAGAAATTTGAAAACGTGTTAGGAGGGCCACAAAAAGAATTTGACATTTTTAAATTTTTTAACATATGAGTCAAAATTTCTAACTTTCAAGGGTTCAAAACTTCCTAACGATGACTATTATTTTAAAAAAATGCTCACGTTAGATTTATGTATTTTTTCAGAAAAAATAAAAAGAAGAGAGAATGTGTATTATTGATTTGTAACTAATACGTTACATATCGCGATACCCTATATCGGAGGAACAAATTTTTAACCCTTGGTACTTTAGATGTGTAGGCAGTCTACTTCTTAAAAATGGTTTCATATGCTCAATAACTATTCTCTCTTTTTCTTATTTCATTAAAAATGTCATTGTTGCAATATGTTTTTCAATTTTTTGTGATTTTAATAATTTATTTTTAAAATATAATATTGTATTGTGTTATTCTAATGTTATACTAACAACATTTTTAAATTGAAAGATTAAAATTATGAAAAAAAAAGAAGTGATTTGCTTAATGATTAAAATTTTATGACATCTATTTGATCAATTTCGAGTTTCTAAATGATACTGACCGTAAACACTAAGCCCAAGCTTTCAAAAAATTTGCAGGTCTAAACTCAGTTCATTTATGTATTCAGGTTAAGCCCGATTGGAAGTGAGAAATTAATTATTGTAACTAATTTTCCGTGGAAAATGAATGTGAATTTTTATGCACAGGTTTAAAATTTTACTTTTGAATTCAGCACAAAGTACCATTTAAAAGTTATTATTAAAAATTCATAATGGACTAAAGTCAAATAATCAAACAACCAACGTCGTTGTTCAATCAAAGTATGAAAAACACATATGAGTTGATAAGTCTTGATTGAGTCATTCAAGTCAATTATAAACTAAAAAATTTTATATCTCAGATTTCATTAAACCACAGACCATATATTTTATAAATTTATTGTGGTTATTGTTTTTAATAAGAGGTTAGTATTCATTCAAAAGAAAAGGAAAAGTGCCGCAGAAAAGACAATAAAAGATCCAAAGTCAGGGTCAGACAGCGATAAGACAAAACCTTTCCATACCAAAAACATCACAAAAAGAAACTATAAATTAAATTTTTGGATAGCAATTCGCCAGACACGAATTTTAGTGTAGGACAATTTTACTCTTTGCATGAATAGTAAAATCGGTTAGTCGAAATTCACATGAATAGTAAATCAATTCGCTAAAATTCACATGAACAGTGAATCGATTCGTCAAAATTCACATGAATAGCAAAATCAGCTAGCTGAAATTTGCATAAACAGTAAATCGGCTTATCAAAATTTTATTGTTCATGTGAAGGATCCAATTTTACTGTTCATGCAAAGGGTAAAATTGACAATACACTAAAACCTGTGTGGGATTACACAAAATACTCATAGGACGATCGCTACCCAAATGTTTTGTGGTAATAAAGTGATATCTCTAACCTTATAAATTGCATGGATCTAGTTTAACTTGTTGCCTCCCGTCTTAAGAAACGGGATGTCGTGGGTTCAAGTCCCAATGACCTAATTTTGGTGTATCATAGGAGTAGTGTGCTCATCCGTGAGATTTTACGCTGGGTATTCACAGTTTAATACATAAGTTAAAAAAAAATATTATTATGAGATTTTATAAAAAGTAAGTCTCATAAAAATTTTGAGTCATTAAATTTAAATAAGAAAATTAGACAGATGCAAATTACAATAGCGTTTTTTTAACTGTCAACTTTATTTGCTTAAATTAAATAAATAAAATAATAATTTTAAAATCATAATATTAACAAATTCTAATATATTTTAGCGAGGCTACTCCTTTAAATAAATTAACATGTTATAAAAAATTAAACTGAGTCACCGGATAACGTCTGGTGAGAGTTTTCGCTGCATCATCTATTGCTTCTCACTCTAAAGAGGCTTGATGCAAAGACTTTCCATAAATAAAGGTAGGGGTGAAAATCTTGCTAAAAAATATCGGCCATCGATATAACTAATATCGGCCTCAACCCATGGGCAATATCTGATTTAAAAAAAAAAACGATATCTATAAATATCGGTCAATATTTACACTCTTTGAAGAAAAGTGAAAATTGACTATCACACTAACTAATCAAAATTATATAAAACCTTCTAAACACCGGTAAAGTGCATGTAATGATGATATATGATTGTGATAATTGATTATTATTTCTCAGTAATTTTTCTAAATTGATATTTATCTGATTAAAATTTGTTTAAATTATATTTCTCATTATTTTAAATTCAAATATGGTTCTGAATGATAATTCAAATGAAATATTTTTGTAATTAATTTTATATCTAAGTTTAGATATTTCTCCACTCGACCCGTTTAGGAATAAGAAATAGTAGATAAAAGTTAAGACAACTATCCTCCTATTTTATTTTTTGAATTGGTTGAACTTTTTGAATTGACTCACCAAATTCTTTGAATTGATTAGCCAACCTTTTATTGTAAGTGATTCAAAAAATTCAACAAACTAATTCATAAGATAAAATAAATAATAAGTACAAAATATTCATGTCAAATTATACAAAATATTTAAAATATAATTGTCGTCGTTCTAACTTCAAAATTCAAATTTAAGTAGTGGGAAATCCTCGCGTTCAATTTCAAAAGGGACTTTCGGTTACAGTTGTACATAACGACGCCAGTACGCCACCAAGAATGCCAGCACGTGTCCGGAAATCCGCAATAGCTTTGGCTTTATTCAACGTTGCCAGATCCAATGGAGCCCACCTCACAAACAAACAATAAATAAAAAATAAAACAAAGAAAGGGTAATTTCGTCCATGAAAATCTGTCGTGGCCAATTGCCGTTGTGGCTTATTGGCTCGTACGAGTGGAATCGATCTGATTCTTTCAAGTTTCAACTTCAACACCAGTCTGTTCTTAATTCTTATTAACGAAGGACAAATTGCACTAAAATCAATAGATTCCATTGAAGTAACTCTAAAATAGATAATACATACTTATCTGTTAAATTCTCACGTGTACAGATATCTATTTGATTTTATAAAATATTATATCATTTTAAATTGAGTCATGGAATTTTCTTGACTTAGTTATCTTGATTTACCATAGTTGTATTGAAATATTATAAATTAATAATTAGACTAGTTGATTGCAATTTAAACTTTTAAAGATTTATAAATATTTTATGATTGAATTTGTCCATATATTTTTTCTTATGTATATATAATGGGGCTCAATTTGAGGTATAGACATTGGATTACACCAGTCTAACATAAGATAAGCGAATGATTTGATTTTTTACATTTTATCAACTTTAGAGTTTTTGACGTATCGGTCATATATCTAACATATGGTATGAAAGCATGATTGAAAGTGATAGTTTTCATGGAGCGGACAACTTGGACGTCACTCAGAAGCATGGTGATATGTTATATGTCAATAGGATCAACTTGAGATATGAGCATTAGGTTCGACTAGTTTAACATTGAATAGGCTTAAAGATTTGATTTTCTATATTCCATCAATTCTAAATATTTTAACGTGTTAATCAAATTGTACTTAATAATTTCAAACTAAATATAGAGGATTTTTTTAAGGATAAAATTGATGGCATTAGAAGAGTGTTTAACCTTAAAGTGAAAGTTGAGGCTTGAGATTAAGAAAATCTTGAAACCTAAACACCATAAAAGAAGGGAAAATTGAGCTAACATATATAAAATATGAGAAAGAGAGCATAAGAGAAGTAGAGAATGGAGATGAGCTTTGGAATTCTAACCCTAACCCTAACTTCTTTAGTTATCGGGAGTTTAATAGTCAATTCCATTCCATTTCAACTTGAGTGTTTCTGTTCTGCCGAAAAATGGAATGGAATGGCTTAAAGCATAGTAATGGGTCCATTCTGGCCTATTTTAGATTATTTCAATATGTTTCTGCTTGAGGTTTAAAATTCGATATTGATTAATATTTTCTTTTTTTTTTTTATAAAAATGGTCGATATCGACTGATACGATTCGTATCGGCATATATTTAGACTCCTGATTCAGCCATAATGGATTTGATCCAAGTGAAAACGAGCCAGACTAGTCTATTTTAGCTTTAGCCATTCTGCTATATTGATTTTATATTTTTAATTTTTTTTACACATTATATAAAGTATAACTATATGAATTAACAATATACTTAATTAGATAAAAGTGGACAAAAATCAACTCAAATTTTGATTTCTAACCACTTGATTTTACTAGTCAAAGTCACCATGTGTCTTTAACTCAAGGATGCTTGATGACATTAAACATTAAGATTAAGTGGCTGAAAATTTGAAATTTGAATTAAATTTGGTTCACTCGTAATCCATCAAGTCTATTTTTAATTCTCAGTTTTGATACTTTATGGTTGTAACATAAAATAAAATTAGAATCTAAGTTTTTATTGGATATTTATTGGGTTTCTTTTGTCTAATTGGATTTTATTTGAGTCTTATTAGAGCAAAATTTTAATCTTCTTAATTAGTATTTGATAATTACACTATTATGACTTAAGATTATAAACATGAATAGGTATTTAATGATAATTTATATTTTTATCTGTGTAGACTAGTGCGAAATAAAAAATATTAATCAATTGCAACACATTTATAAATTTATATGATTTTTTTATATTTATATTTTTAATATTTTTTGTCATATTTTCTGAAATGGAACACTAAGACGGTTGAAAAATTAAAACGTTCCTCCATGAAAACAAGACATGTTGATAGAGCCATTTGGATAAATTTACAAGAAAAATTTGAGAAATGAATCATTTTTATTCTTTAAAATTTTTGAGTTTGATGTAGGATTTAATTTGATTCCAAGTGGCGGCTTTATTTTTCACGGTCTATTCATAAATATAAGTGAATTTTTTTTGTTAATATATCATCAGTAAAACCATTTGAGCTTGTAAAATGAAATAGTTGGTTTTCGTAGGACCGCAATTTCGTGTCATGTTTGAATTCGACCTTATCAAGTATTGGGGCTCCAATTTGATTTCATTTTGTTTTTTAAATAAAATAAATAAAAAATTATATTAATTTTGTTCAAATTATATATTTTTTAATTTACGTATGGAATATCATGAGATTCTCAGTGTAAAACTCTATGAGAGATTCTACTATATGTAGAACACACCAAAATTAAATCATAAGACTCGAACTTAAAATCGGAAAACAACTGTAAAAAAGATAATAGTCATCACTTTTGTGACTACATATATATTTACATTTTTTACTAGGTTTACATAATTAGGGTCTTGCCTCTTCCCCCACGCATTGAAGTTTAGACTTTAGAGGCAAGCCGCACCAACCTTCACGTCATCCATTGTTTCACTTGAAAATTATTTTAAGGAAAAACACTATAAATAATTTTTTTATGAAGAATTCATGGGTTTTTTAATATTTAAAAAAATATGAAGCATAATTAGGGTCTTTCTTTAATTAAGATATATAAGAAATAGAAAAGGAATTAATATTAATTGGTAAATTTTGATCTCATTTGATCATTTTAGTATAATAGTTAAACATTTGTGAAGAATTCGGTAAAGAATTATCCATCTCACATAATTATTATGTGGAGTCTAACTTTTGATAAATTTATGGCATCTCTTGAAAAGTTTACTCCAAACTCTTTGAATATTTTATAATGGTAATAAAAAATATTCATCAATAATATTACACATTTTTATCTTTACCTAATTCTTTACAAATTTTCCATTAAAATCTCAATATAAAAAAAAAAAATATCACACATATCATGAAATTCATTTCAACTTTTGAGATATTTTTTTTGCAAGTTGAATTAATTTTTTAGAAAAATTACTTACGAACTAAAAAGTTCTATTGTCTTATAAAAAGATATGCAATAAATAAATATTGACATCCTCTAATTTATACGTATACTTTTAATGTAAATTTTAAATATAGAACTTTTTAGTTTGTAAGTAATTAAAAAATTTAGATGGTCCCTAACCCTAAAGATAAGCAATTAAAAAATTTAGATACTCCATAAATTATGTGAACCCATGTGCAAGAGATAGGTGGGCCTAAGAATATGAAAAGAGATGGTTTTTTCTAAGATGTCCACGTGGAGTCTTAAGAACGTTGCTTAACCGTGTTATCTGTACTATTACAATGATGTCATATGAACAAGACACGGTGGACCTTTTGAATCAAGATGACCCACCAACAGTCCACATTTGGCCTTATCTGTGGTCTTTCTTCTAGAAAAATTAATTATTTGTTAATATTTTTTTAAGCTAACGATCCTCGTTGATTCCTCCTAAAGATTTCATTTCAATTGAAATTTGTCACCATGTACGATCCATGGCTGAATGGTTAAAGCATCCTACATTCACTTTATATAACTCGACACAAGTTTTACTTTATTGTCTATTTTGTCTTTTGAATTAGCTCATCGGATTATTGACTGGATAATTGACTCTTCTACCGCAGTATAAATCGATTCACTGATCGGCTAGCCGAATCATTGATCCTTTCATTGCGGTATAAATTGGTTTCCTGACTGACTTGCCGGATCACTAAAATTTATATAAGTGAGACTATTTTTTTTATACAAAATAGCAAATCGGATTACTAAAATTGGATCACTGAATTTTTTTTTAAATGCTTTGTACGATAATGGAAGGGTAAAATGGACAATATCCCAAATTCCATGTCTCGCTATATAAAATGCCTGTGGGAGGATTGCTACTTTTTTTTTATTGTAAATTAGATACTATATTTATATAGAGCTGGGTCAGATTTAGGTAAAATTCAATTTGCATCTATTTAATATTAATCGTATGTGGATTCTGAAATGAATCATAAATATATGTTTCAAACCAGAATCCATTAAAAAAAATTCAAATTCAAATTCATATTTGAATATTTCTAAAACTAGAAATATGGTAATTCTCTCTATAAGAGAAAAATCAAATTAATTAAATAATCATTTTTTCATATAAAAAAATAATACAATACAACACATAATTGATAAATATTATAAGAAAAACTATAAAATAATCTTAACAACTTTATTAATTTAATGATGAGTGTGTTTTAAAATAGAGATGAAATGAGTATGAATTCAACTTAGGAATAAAAGAATTAAAAGTGTCAATATAAATTACATTTCAAAAATTAATTATGTAATTTATAACAATTTTTTTTTTAAAAGATAATCCTCTCCTTATATAATTCATTCAAATGGTGGAGTAGCCGTGTTAGATAAATTTGACAGGAATGTGATGTTTATAAATATGAATAGGACATGAGACATCTACTCCTACCTACATTTTGATTTTAGCTTTTGCACAAAAGTGTTACTTCCCATTCTTAAAAACATCTTTAAATTAGAAATATTCAAAAGTGGTGACACAGTTAAAAGAATGAAAGCGATTCAAATTTCAAAGAAAGTAGATGGAGGAATTATACTGATAATGTGGAATTTAGAAAAATAAAAAACCAGTTTTCATGAACTCGAGACCTCTATCTATCTCTAAGTACGAGGACAAGCCACGAGCGACAGGGGACTCTAATTCGAGACCTTTGAATTCCGAACTAAAGTGTCGGTAAGTTAAGCTACTCCGTAACAAACTTTAGAAAGTGCTTTCATGAGTTATGTGAGAATAATTTGTAAAAAAAAAATACTCAAAAAGACTTTGAGAAAGAGGATAACTAATTTTCATGACTTATGTGAGAATATAATTAAAAAAAATTCAAATCACTTTTAACAGGAGCATTTTTATAAAAAAATTGATGACTTCTTTATTATAAGAAATGATGAAGATGCACTTTTTGAGAATGATTTGAATTTTTTTTTTTTTTTTGAATTCTGATGAAAAGCCAACGACAAAAAAAAGTTTTGTGTTCTTTTTAGGTAGTTCACAATTTGAACTTTTGTTGCGACCACTGCTTTAAGGATTAATGTACTGATGTTGGGGTCTGCGAATGATAGATAGGTATGAGGTTTATTGGAAAGGTTACTCGTGCCTGGCCCATTTGGGTCGGGCTTGGACCCATGTACTGTATAATAGGATTTCCAACTAAAAAGGCCCTATTTGTAACTGAGCTGGGATTAGACTTGGAATTTTAGAAGCAACTATAAGTCCTAACCATGGGTTTAAATCTCGGCCAATATGATAGGTATCGGTCAAAGGGGAAAAAATCGGCCAATATATGCCCATATTTATATATTTTTTTTCAAAAAACAGCTTTTTCGATTTTTTTAAATGATTTTTTCAAAAAAAAAGCCACAGGAATTTAAAAAAAAAAATTTGAAGAGAGAGATTTTATCCGATATGAAAAATCGGCCGAAATCTCAACTCAGCCAATTTTTCGACCCTTGGTCCTAACATAGTGATAAGGCATCTTATTTTTGAGTTTTATCCTGAGAAAAAAAATCGGCTAATGTCCATGGCTGTCAGGGGATTGCATATAATCGAAGTTTTACCCAATACTCGCACTAAAAAAAGGTAAATTTTTTGAATTAGATAACAATGCTTCAAAGTTTCCTTTCAGCTTCATCTCTCTTCTTAGTTGAGTTCCAAAGTGTAATTGTAGAGTCAGCATTTCTGGGTATTCTTCAATCGACAATGGGTCATCATCATCTTGCAATTTAAAGTATAAAAGATTATCCATTCTCCCTCTCTTCTATCTCTCCATGTGACTCTTGAATAATTTAATTCCTTTATCAAAACCTTGAAGATGACTTTCGTATGTTTCAATTTCTCTCTCTACCCTTTTCGTTTGCTGGGCTTTCCCACTATTTTCTATTTTTCTTACTTGGCCCGGGATGTGGGCTCCCTCTCTTGGCCTAGTCAGTGTGAGGCTGCTTGGGCTACTCGTTGGACCCGTGTGTCATCTGCCTGGCCCGGGCTGTGGGCACCAGATGTATATTCTTTTGGGCTTGTTTTTTAATGAATTTAATAACCATCATTAAAAAAAAAAAAAAAATCTTGTCAGACCCCTCTTCGTCTTTCTTTCTCTCCGATCATTGGTTGATTTATCGTGTAATTTATCAATAAATAAGTATCTATTCAAATAGTCTAATTATATACTAATCAATTACAAACTTTTAATATCAATATGAATAGATAGTATCAAATTGAAAAACCTATTTATAAAAATCTAATATCAATGAAAATGTTGATTTAAGAAGATGATATTCTATATTCAACGATTAACACAAGATCTATGCAAATAACAACACAAAAATCAAAAGAGGTAAAGAGATCCATATCATACAAGCATATTAAACTCTAGAAGTAATCACAAATCGAGATATTGGGGTTTCAAATATCTTAAGATTAGATTCAACGCCTAGTGTTATTTAGTGTGTGTGGATAGGGAGATTTGCACATGTCAAAAGAAAGAAAAATTGGGAAAAAGTTAGGGAAGAAAGAAAAGAAGGAGAAGAAGAGATTAGAAAGAAAAGAAAGGATAGAAAACACATGATTCCTTGGACTCACACTAAAGAAGGGATGTAGTCACACCACCAATATTCTTAAGAAAGCATGCAAAAAATTCTTCTTCACCTGTATTCTAATTGTGAAATAATGAGTTTACAAGTATTTATAAGAGAAACCTATGAAATCCTAGAAACACATGCATGTGTGAACAATACAAACCTTAATTTGTTACATTCTATAAAGTTGATATTCAAATAAAACTAAAATAACCAATAAAACAAACTTTCTAAATCCGCTATTATGGCAACTTCGAACAAACCAATCATGATTAGATAGACAAAACAGCTTCCAAAACCCAATCTAATGAAACGAACGGTCAGATAAGGCCTTCTAAGGAATTAAATAACAGATCCATGTACAAACATTAGATTTGTTGCTCATCCCCCAACCATATTGTCCCGATAGTAGCCTCGAAGGGTTGGTCTGACGTTCAAAAACTCACCTCAGGAAGCAGGGGTCTTGAGTTCGATTCACGCTCAACTCCAAAGGGCCACTCCCCGTATGTGCATACTCGCCTATGCGGATTTGGGAGGTTTACACAAGTCCCAAAGATTAGTTGGGTGAGACGTCTGCACACTTTGGTCATAAAAAAAAAAATAGCCCCGATATGTGTGTTATGTATCTTCCGAGATCTCTAATAGAACCGGTAGACATCATGGACATTTTCGTCAAATAGGAGAACACTTGGAACAAAACAGGAGTCGCATTCTTCTCTGAGTAGAATGCGCAGAAACAACACAAGAAAGAAAACAGTCGTCTCATCTTTCCATAGCCATGGATTTTCAGATCTGTGGCATCTTGAAGCTCATCGTCATTGTCCATCTCATCTCCCTCGCCTCTGCTTATCCATTTCCTCATCCAAGGCATCTGAAGGCGCTCCTGTCCTGGGGCAGATGAAATCCAACTTTGTTGTGGCAGCCTCCATCAACTCCCATCAATATGAATCTTCGATGTCTTGATCCAAAGTCTAGCCAATAATAAAGAAGACTCACCTAAAAATCTTCATCTAGATTCTCTAGAGGTTCGACAAGATCTCTTGTGTTTTCTACATTGAGAGATCTTCTCCTACCTTAGCTGTGTGGAAACACATGGATGGTGTCCAATGATAGAGAGAGGAATCAATCTCTATGGAACAAAGACAAACTTGCAAAACATACAGACCTTATCTCAACCATTAAAACTAACGGATGATTAAAGATTTATTTGATGGTCACTTTTAACTGTCTCTTATATATAAATAAATTATAGATAGATATATAGATATAGACAGAGATAGATAAAGTAGAGAGATACCAAGTACCTTGTTTTCTCTTGATAGGAAGTACAAATGTAATGCTAGAAAACGGAAAAAAGAAGAAGGAATTCTCTGATTTTTTTCCCATCTACATGTTACATGTCCATCACTACTCACGTCAGTTCATCAGGCAAGCCATGCGACAGAGATCCACAACTCAAAAATTATGTTGGAATATGTTGAATAATTTGATGGGGAATTGAATGGAGTACATTTTGAATACACTTGCACGTTTTTGTGCATGACAAGAAAAGCTACATACAATGCCCACCCATGGGGACATGATTTTGGGAGTGAAACACTACTACTGTAAAATCTCATCTTGCGAGATCATTGGACCCATCATCACTCTAAAGCCTAGTGATTGGAAGGAGGATCATTACCAATAATCTTGACAAGAACATGAGCCATCTTTGAAATGGTGGAAGCGATGCTTGTCTCTAACTATTATTTCTCTATCAGTAATAGTTGAGATGTATTTGATGGCCAAATGACAATCACTGCACATTCTGAGGTTCTTCACAACCCTGATCAAGGTCCCCTTACCAGTGCTCATCAAACCAAATGCTATGGCTAGCTTCTCGCTATGGAAGCTAAGTGCAAATTCTCTCTCTTCTTCTTCCAATTCATGCATCACAGCTTCTGTTTCCGGCACATACCCTAATTCTCGCATTTTCCGAATCAAGTTCTCTAAGTAATGGTAGATCTCTGATGTTTGTGGGTGTGAGGTATCACCCATACGAAACATATGACCCACATGATCAACCTCTATCAAGCTATACCCAGTTTGCTTCTTCAAGCCTTTCCTTATCATCACATTTCTCACCATTTCGACCCGGTCCATCCTTCCTGCCAATGCATATATGTTTGAAAGTAACACGTAATGGCCAGGATTGTCAGGCTCAATTGCTAAGAGATGTTCAGCCACTTCAACCCCAAGATTGAAATTCTTGTGCATCTTGCAAGCCCCAAGCATTGCAGTCCATACTGCTGGTGCTGGCTCCCCATGTATTGATTCTTTGATGAATTGGAATGCTTGGTTGAGAAATCCAGCACGTCCAAGCATGTCAACCATGCAAACATGGTGCTCCACCCTTGGTTGTAACCCATAGTCTCGTGACATGCAGGCATAAGCCTCACAACCTTCTGTCACCAGTCCAGCATGGGCACACGCAGATAAGACTGCAACAAAGGTCACATCATTTGGTGGAGGTCCACTGCTTCTCATCCGATGAAATAGCTCAATTGCTTGAGCTCCATAGCCGTGCATTCCATACCCAGAAATCATGGCTGTCCATGCAACCACATTTCGCTTCCGCAACCCATCAAATGTTTCACGTGCCTTGTGAAGACATCCACATCTGGAATACATATTAATCAAAGAAGTACCTAAGATTACATTGACACCAAAACCATTATGAACGATATAATCATTAACTGATTGGCCTAAGCTAAGATGGCCCAAGTGAGAACAGGCAGACAACAAGCTCACCAATGTTGCTGAATCGGGCTCCACACTTGCCTTTCTCATTCGGTAGAACAGATCAACAGCTTCATTAGCAAGCCCATTCTGTTCATAACCCGAAACCATAGAATTCCAAGCAACAACACTTCTTTCGGGCATTTTGTCGAACACTTGCCGTGCAGTTTTCAAGTCGCCTGATTTTGCATAGAGAGACACGAAAGCGGCCTGGACGAAAGAATCTGCGCCGAACCCAGAAACCAACGCGTGGGAATGCACGATTCTTCCAATTTTGAGAGATGAAAGATCGGCGCAGGCCTTGATAACGGAGGTGAAGGTGAAGTTGGAGGGGGAGAACAGAGAAAGACGCATGTGGCGGTAGAAGAGGATGGCATGGAAGGAGAAGCCGGACTTAGAGGACGCAGTGATGAGGGAATTGAAGAGGAAGGAATCGGGGTTGGGGACGGAGAAGAAGAGGAGGTGAGAGTAGGAGATAGAACCAGCGATGCAGGCCAAGGTGAGGAGCTTGGTGAGAAGGGCCCGGCAGCGGTGGAGACCAGAGACGACCATGCGAGCATGGACTTGCTTGAGAGGACGGATGCGCGGGCCAGCTTCTAAGAGAGCTTGGTAAGTTGGGGAGTGGGAAGACGGCCATTCCCGCTCTGCCTGAATTGGACAAGGCCATGACATGAAAATCCAGAATCAACAGAGACGGACGAGGGAACCTAGGTAAGTCTTTACATTGAACTATTTACTAAATTTGAAAAATAAAATAGAAATGATTTTATATGGTTGTCTTGATGGATCAAATAGGCAACTGATTTGAGCATCCATACTTTTATTGAGATGGGGTGTTGACATTATCTTATTTTTTATTTTATCATGATAAATTAAAATGTGAAAAAGCAAAAATAAGAATATTAATATATTTATTGTGATAAATAAAAAAGCAAAATAGACTCCATATCTACTAAGACTAGTGACAAAATCAATTTCTATCAAATAAAAGGGGGTGATGAATTTTAAAGATTTTTTAATTATCTCAATGAGTTCCATAATTTTATATGATTTTTAATTATATATATATATATATATATAATATTTATCTTTGTATTAAAAATTAATAAATTGTATAAAATTTTAAGAAGTGGACTGCACATGTTCCAAATAACACCTAATGTTTTGTCAGAAAAATGGGGAAGAATATGAGAAAACCTAATGGAAAATGGGAAAGAATGAAAAACCTAGTGTGAGAAAAAATATTTTTGAAAAAGTTTCATTAATTTTTAGAAAATCCAACTTTCATTATTTTTTAAAAAAGTTTGAAAAATCACATACACACCCTGCAAACTATGTCAATCACATTAACACATCTTCATTGAATTTTATAAGTATTGAATATTATTTAATTAAGTTATTTTTTTATAAAAAACCTAATTTGAGATTAACTTAGTCAAATTAAAAAAAAAAAGAATTGATGAAAATAACTCAAAATAGTCAAATATAAGAAAAAAAAATGCTTGAAATTGACAAATGCCTTTCATGTTTGAACTTTGAAGAACTTATTTCTAAACCTTCTCACACTCACACTCAATACAAAATTCAAACTTGAAAAATAATCAAAATATTTTTTTTCAAAAATTAAAAATAATTATGTCGGTTGATACTATTCCATATGTTCGACCGCATTGGCTATTTTTCAAGAATCATGCCACAACTGCCTCCAGTTGTATAAACTTAGAATTTATATCTACTCATGTAAAATTACAAATATGATTTTTTTTTGCCCCTTCTGTAATTAACAAAATTTGATCTAACCTGGCATTTCATATAGGTTTAAAGTTTTCGGATTCTGAAATAGACCCACACTGACTAACCATTTAATAAACAAATAATTAATGACTTGAGAATTGTTAACTCAAGTCCAAATAAAACCTGACACGATCTAACCCAACCGAGACTTTCATTCCTATTACCATTACTATTCCTTTCATTCTATCTGGATTTCTCATCTCCATCGGATTTGGTAAGAAATGAAAGAAAAAAGAGTGCAGGTAACATAAACTTTCTTTCATATTTACATTCCTACTCCTTCGATTTTGTCTCAGATTTCTCATCCCTCTATTATCAAACTGGGAACGCAAAAAAGGAGCACAGATAACAGATTGTTTCCACAGTTGGAACTCTAAAATACAGGGGGTGAGCATACACCTTTTCACTGTGGGAACACTAAAATATAGAGATGTGCATTCATCAAAAACTTGGTGTATGCAAAAATGGAAAAA
Organism: Chimonanthus salicifolius; assembly: GCA_013350335.1. Lineage (NCBI taxonomy): Eukaryota > Viridiplantae > Streptophyta > Magnoliopsida > Laurales > Calycanthaceae > Chimonanthus > Chimonanthus salicifolius. The sequence goes on from CM023536.1 coordinate 48,806,125, forward strand.
ATACAATTTACAATTCTACAGTAGTAAAGACTATGGATTCTATTTTATGTTTACTTAAAGCAATTTTGTGGCACACACTATTGGCAGAGGGAATAGCATTCATGCATCATAAATTCTAGCTGCAAAAGTGAAAATATTTCAAACTAGTCAAGAAGCCATTCATTTCTAGGCATTGAACCAGCACATGACAATATCAACACAACAGAGCTTGCAATTCTTAAGCTAATATGCTATGAAGACACTCGAAAAAACATGGGAGAATAGTCTTCACAGAAAAGCAGGCGACAAATCCCTTCAACAAGACAGTGGGTTCATTAATGGTACTTGCTAATTGCTCACCGGCAACTGGGATTTTCTTCTCAGGTTTTATTAGTTTCTAATTCACAGTCCAATTCAAGAATAAGGCAGCAAAAGAAAGAGTAAAACAATAATCACTCCTATTGCATTTAAAGACACTACAAAAGCACCGAAACAAGAATGCTTGGTAAGAATATATACAGTTGAATTTACACCCACAAGATGGCAGAAATTATGTGGCTGGGAGTGTCACCCAGAGACACAAACTTTAAGCACGACGCTTGCTTAAACGCCATGAGTTGGGTTCATGGTATCTATCATATAGGGGCTCAATCCGCTCTTGTCGTTTGCGCTTGCTCATTTTGGTAGGATCTGCAACCTTGAAAAATCTTGGTGCCAGTTCTACCAACCATTTGGGGTCAATGACAGTAACCTCACGCATGTACTCCTTTGTAGTCATTACAAGCTCATTGTACATCACCCAGTCAGGTTGTCTTTGGAAAAGAGCACTGCTAGGATGAATGTAAACTGGCTGGTTTTCAACTAATGTTCTGTAACCCTCTTGGGGATCCTTTCTTGCTGCATGGAAAAAGAAGCCAGCACAAATTGCCTTCCTAATCTTTGTAAAATTCTTTCCAACACTTACAACATCCAATTTATACCTGAAAAGATAGTGGTTACAATCACAAGTTAATTAATTAGGCACATTATTTTACTAAGGATTTAACAATCATCTAAGTCTAATCACAAGGATTTTTTTTTTTCAATTGTTAAAAAGGTAATTCCTTATCATTAAAGTGAGCCGAGAGAGAGAGTAAATTGAAGAAATTGAAGTGACGAATGCATTCTCATCTTCCATCCAATTAATTCATCATCACCATGATTATCGAACCTATTTATTTCCACCAATGCAGGGTTCACACTCATAATTGTTTTTTTTTGAAAGATCACTTATGATTGAATTTGGACAAATTATTTTACATGGACCGACCACCTATGTGATGCCAATGTCATATTACTGGCTAATGATAAAATTGGGAGATTTTTAAAATTTGTCAATCTCTAGAAAATATAATATTTTAAAAGGAAAAAAATACAAGAACAAATACACAAATGAAAACGACACTTCATAACCATTAATAATTGAAATGCAAATCTGTCATTAAAACTGAAATAACCTAGTTCAAAACCCAACACCAAACATATTCATGCCTTGATACAAATTGTTTTAGAAGCATACATGAGATTTAAATTTTGAAAAACTTCAAGAGAGGAGGGGGGAGGCCGACGGCGACAATGTGAATGGGGGAGAGCCGACAAGGAGAGGTGGTCAAGGCAACGGTAACAATGTAAGAGAAGGAGCTTATGAGTACAAAGAGAGGAGCGGGACTTGAGGAGGCAAACGGGACGCTACCAGCTGATGTATGCCCTAGGGTTTGGCCATTTGGGAGGAAGGAAGAATGGAAAGGAGGGGAGGCCGACGGCGACAATGTGAATGGGGGAGAACCAACAGCGAGAGGTGGTCAAGGCAACGGTAACAATGTAAGAGAAGGAGAGGGGGCATCTCTTATGAGTATAGAGAGAGGAGCGGGACTTGAGGAGGCAAAAGGAATGCTACCAGCCATGTATGTCCTAGGTTTTGGGAGGAAGGAAGAATGGAAAATTATCCGGTGTGAAATGTTTCACAATGATCTGTTGTGAGCTTACAATGATGGCCTTTAAATGATAATATTAGCTCATGTCAAAAAGTAAAATTTAACAGTTTTTTCTCATCCAAGGGCTTTGATCGAAAGTTCACACCAATTTTTGTGAACCACTAATACATAATTTCTCTGGAAGAATGGAACAAATGGGAAGGAATGAGGAATCGATCAATGGTATAGAAGGAATGTGGAAATGCTAGCATTGTAATAAAAATGATTAGTATATGATATTACATGGGTTTGTGAGCCTTATCATATTAAATGTAGAATTTTCTTGGATCAAAATTGAAGACCAAAGACTATTTTCAGCCATCAGATTTAGAGAAGTCAAAATCAAAAGTGAGAAGATGATTATTTTCAATGTATTTAAATTAGATAGCTTTCAATCACTTTTAATTTCAATTTGTCTCTAAGATACTTCAATTCTAAATTGAATATGGTGGGACCCACTGGCCCACTTTATGCCATGTGTTGAAATTATCTATTATGTTAAGGTAACACACAACTCTAAGGTGAGAGTTTTGAGTCGTGCAAGAGGGGGCTCATGAGTTCATATGCATACCAAAAAAATAAAAAAAAATACAATAATATAGTGACATCACAAATATTGAAAAGATTTCACTTAGGATCGTGCCCATGGGTGACAGCCCACTTGGACCCTTATGTGGGGCAGACCAAGGTCTGACCGTAAATTGTATTGGTTACCAATTTGGATCCATTTAGAGTTGATCTCACCAATGGATTAAAAATTCATCCAAAACTGACCCCATTGTGATTGTTGATCTTTGGACCCATGAAAATTTTCAAAGATGAGCTTGATTTTTAGTTAGAAGCATCATCCTAAAAATACCTTCCAAGGATCGCACGCCTATGGACCCCATAGAGCCCAAGGGTAGATTGTCACCCATGAGTGATATTGCTTGCTAAAAGTGATTCCACAAGATTATTGTGACAAAAACAAAATTGCCAATAAAAATGGAAAAATACCAATAACTAAATGGTATTATCAGCATGCACTATTTTCACAATAAAATCACACACGAAACCAAAATATCGGCAATATTGTTACATTGTGTGATGCCCCCTATGATTCAAACCCACAACCTCTAATGATTGCAACAATAAGCACTGAAAAAATGTGCTACAAGCTCCTGTTGAAAATATAAAAAATAAATAAATCTTCCACCCAATTCTCTCAAAATAATAAATAACATCTCAATTGCAAACCTGAGTGCATCAAACTTTATTTTGCAACCCAACCTCTACACTCCTAATCCAGGCAAAGTAAATGGATCCCAACAAAAATTGATTATATTTTCTATATACACTTGTCAATTCGTATTTCATTGTCCAAGGTGCCAAATTTCTCCTAAACACAAGGTCATGGGTCAGTTTGATAATACATGGGCCGTCTTTATCCAAGCCACAAATAACACCATGTAAACCTCTCTAAATTCTGAACTTCAAAAAATCTGCAGTGTAATGAGCATAAACCTCTCTCCATCTCTCTAAACCTCTCCAAATTCCAAACTTTGAAACAATCTGTTGGGTAATGGGTATAAATCCTTCCCTCCCCTCCACTCCCTCTCTAAATCTCACTAAATTCCAAACCTTCAAAATCACTACTAGATAATGGGCAGAAATCTCTCTCCCTCTCTCTCTCAACCCCTTTAAATTCCAAACCTTCAAAAAATTTATTTGGTAATGGGCATAAGTCTCTTTGGTAGGGGAATGTGTGGTTGTTGGGGAAGAACCTGTTTCACCTAGGCAATAAAGCACCCTGGGTCCTATAGGGCCCACATGGGTGGACCCTAATGGATGGGAATGGGGTGCTAAAAGATATTTCTAGGATGATTCTTCCTATAAAAAATCAGGTCCATTAGATTTGAAAGCCATGTTTTCAAGGGTCCAAAAATCAATGGTCAAAATGGGGTCAGTTTTGGATTGAATTTCAATCCAATAACGAGATCAACTGAAAATGGGTTCAAATTGGCCAGGGACCCAATTCATGGGGGGTAGATGAGTGCGAGGAAAAAGGGTGTTTGTAGGCCATGGATTGAAAATTCCACTGCCCATTGGTGAGCAAGCTCAAGTAAAACAAGTTTGTTGGGGGAAGCATCAAAAACTATGCTGCCCAAGCAGCATTCCATTGATCTACTTAGCCTAGGAACCACATATGACGCCTAGACTACTAGGATTGAGGAGGTAAGTGCCTAAAAACATACCACAGCCATGGATGGCACTATCCATTCACATTTTGTAACCAACTAGAAATCCTTATGCACACGAGTAGAATGTCTATCAAACAACCAATCAAATTCTTTCAATTGATGCTCCTCCCATTAAAAACTCCTTGACCCAAATCTGCCCACAAGATTTTGCTGGGATAGCCCTTTTCTCCTTCAAGAGTAACCTTCAATATAACAGGAACCATAGTAGAGAGAAACCTCAAATTTGAAAATCCACTTAAGCCAACTAGCCTATAAATTACCTCTCTTTATTAAAATTAATATCGAAGTAACAAATTTGCTCATAAGAAATGGCCAATGCGATAGGTAGCAATAAGAAAACTTAGTTCATTAATTATAGGACAATTGCCAAATGAGGGTATTGGATGCTCAGCATATCAAAGAATTTTTTTTGCTACTTTCAAAGTTAAAAGGTCGAGATTCAGCGGAGGAGAGATGAATTGCAGAGGAAAGATATAAAAAGCAAAACATGGAGAGAAAAACAGAGGAGGGATCCTACGTTTTGGTTTTGGAGGATGGGGGAATTGTTCAAATTGTACTACTGAGACTGATGTAGACAAGTTAGGAGAGTAGAAGAGATCAAAATAGACAAGGTTTACTTACCAAAAAAGAAAAAGACAAGATTGGCAGTGGGAGATCAGTCAAACATCTGTATTTCGAGAAGTTAGGGTGGGGTGATGAACCGTCATGGACCATGAGATTCAAGAACTCCAAAATCTAGGAGCAGTTGACAAAAGGGGTGGGGGTAAGGCAGCAGGTGTTTTTTTTTAGCAAATTTGTTTACAACCTCATCAAAACCTGCACCTTGCCTGTTCTTCGGCATGAAGATCTCATAAAAACCTGCATCTTGACGGAGAAGTTTCCCATTCAAAATGACAGATGGGTGGTCAGCTGCCCCAGAAGAGGAGCTTCTTTCTTTGGAAAGGCATTTGTTCGTTGGAGCCTTTTCTTCTCTATTAAGATCAGACTTAGAGTGGGTCAAGGAGATAAGAGTTTTGTTCTGGCAGGATTACTAGGCTTCCAATAGGCCTCTGAAAGACCACTTCCCTAATCTTATCATACTGCCATGGATCCTTTTGGTGTGGTGCAAGATTGTTTCTGCCGTCATCCCTCCCAAGCAGTTCGGTGCCCTGTCTTTAGAAGGAGAGCCTTAATGACTGAGGGGAGATTTCTTATATTGATCTTCTGCAAGCCCTTAGTGGCAGCTACACCAGTCCAGGAAGGCAAGATTGTAGAATTTGGATACTTGAGAGCCAAAGCTCCAGTTAGGAGCTTGACTACCAGGTTCTGTAAATTCTATCAGTCCTCTCAGATTTGCCTGGATTGCTAAAGCTCCAGTTAAGTGCTTGACTCTCCATTGGGCTACCTCTCAGAATAGGATTTTGAACATTGAAGATCTGAAAAAACACCATAACAATCTGATCCTTATCAACGGATTTTCGATATGTTTACGAAGTGGGGAATCTGCTGTCCACCTTTTCCTGCACTGCAAGGTGGCTTCTTACGTATGGTTTGAAGTGCTATCTTGGTTCAATGGTGAGTGTGTTTTCTCAGGTTCCTTATAAGCATCTTTTAAGTTGGCAATTTCATTCTTAAGGCAGGCTGTCTTCTTTGGAATATTGCACTCATGGCAGTCTATTGGTCTATTTAGCTAGAAAGGAATAATAGAGTTTTTTGAACAAGGCTGCAAGGAATGAAGACATCATTCAGTAGGTTAAATTTGATGTGCCTCTCGGGCCTCCATTGTCCCAGAGTTCAACACAATCCCGGTGGAGTTCATCATCCACAATTGGTCCTCGATCATTTGTGATTCACCCCATCACTCCCTACCTCTGTTCACTGGCAGCCACCTCCTTAGGTCACTTCAAATTAAACTCTGACGAAAGTGCATTAGGGGCTCTTGTATTGGTGGTTTGATCAGCAATGACAAAGGTGTCCCACACTACTTTCTCAGGCTCTTGTGGACCTTGTTTTTCTTATGAGGCGGAACCCAGGGCCCTCCTAGAACAGGTTTCTCCCTATTATTGATGAGGGTGATTCCTTCTGCGCTATCAAGTGGGCTGTCAAGGCTGCTAATTCATTCCCGTGGTTGATTGTTGACATTGTTGAGATTGTCAACCTTTGCAGGAATGGATCCTTCTCCTTTGTACACATTATGAGATGGGCAAATGGTGAAGTTGATTCTTTAGCAAAGAGACGAGTCGTCTCTAGAGATCAGGTGATAATTGGTGGGCTTGAGTAATGTAGTCTTAGTTGTTGCTTTTATGGCCCTTCAGGGTGTATCTATCTAGGGTTCCTCAGTTCCAAAAGGGTTTGGGTTAAGGCAGCAAGTGTTTTTCAAGCAAATCTGTTTACAATTTCATCAAACCTTCGGGTAGCGTCTTCGTCGTTGTCATCGTCTTCATCATCATCTATTAAATATTAAAATGCAAAAAAAAAAATCCAAAAATAACTGCATCCTCTTCCATTATTTCCAACCAAAACAAACAAGCCCACACCCACCCACACACCAACAGTAGAAACAACAGGAAGAAAATGATAAAACACAACAAAAAAACTAAATTTCGCCCCTTCTTTTCCTTTAGAACAGCTTGCAAAATCTATGGCCCCTTCTCATGTCAAAGCCTTTTTTGGACAGCCACATCCAACAACCTTCTGACCAATGATAACATTCAATTAAGGAACACCCAAAAATTCATAGGTCCAAAACATTGTTCCCCAAATTGGAGAAAAGAGGAATCCACGAATCACACATTTTCACATTGCCACTTTGCTAAGTCCATCTGGTCCTCCTTTAATCTGCGGTGGTGTCAGGGGGTTAAACTGATATGATTAAGTTCGGGGACAGATAAATGCATTGCTATTGGGTAAATCCATTTTTGATACAGAAACACTCCCTATTGACAACAGATTTAGCCAAATAATCCCTTTCCTCAGAGACTCCGAGTGCATGTAGCCCACAATGGAGATATATTAGGCATGCACAGGATACAACAACATAAGACCATATTTAAAAAGCTCTAATAGGGGAAAAGGCAGACAAGGGTGACAAGGACTCAAAAGGCCAACCCCATAAAGATGGGAAAATGGCTAATGATGATAATGGTGGCGAAGAAAGATGAATGTTAGCATTATAATAATGACCACAGTGTGCCCACCTTTTGTGAATCCAACATTCCAACCTATTCAATAAACCACCACCCACGAATGGGTCGGACCCAGTTAACTCCTCACTAAAGAGTGATAGTCACCATTAAAACAAATACCTCAAAAATATGTGGACTCTACATGTGGTTTAATGTGCCAATCCAAAAGCTAGTATTTGATGCCCATGAAGCCAAATGTGGTAAATGTGATTGAATACAATGGTTTCAGGAAATAGGTGGGAGGAAATTTGAAAAATAAAGTATAGCCTGCAAGGTTTATAATCAATGAAAATCCTTGTTAAGAGAGATATGCCTATCTATGCTAAATAAGCAGAAATCTGTGTCATATAAACAATAAAAATCAAACAATACCTGTCCATGATGGTAAGAAGTTGCTTTCTAACATCCTGTGCCCTCCTCAAAGATCTAGACTGAACGAAGTTCTCAAAGCACCATGGTCCAGAAAAGTTCTTTGCTTTCCAAGCCTCATAAACGGCAAGCAAAGTCAGATGGTCACCTTCTGGCTGAAAAAATTTGGCCCTCTTCTGGTCTGCTTGGGCCTGCTTCTCCCTGGGCCTGTAAAAGATGTTTTGCGTCTGAATCATTGCTATGATGGTCAAAATCTCATCACTGCATCCAAGGTCTACACTTGCAAGAAGCATCTTTGACAGTGGTGGCTCCAATGGAAATTCTGCCATTTTCCTGCCCAATTTGGTCAGAAGCCCCTCCTCGTCCAAAGCTCCAAGACTGTATAGTTGTTCCATGGCAGAGACAAGTGCTTGAGGAGAAGGAGGGTCCATAAAATCAAACGATAGAAGATCATTTATTCCCATTGCCTTCATTGTCAATGTTGTCAATCCCAAATTGATTCTTTGAATTTCTGGAATAGAGGTAGGAGACATCTCATTACGATAAGCACTTTCAGTGTAAAGTCGATAGCACTTCCCTGGTCCAGTACGGCCAGCCCGCCCGGCTCGCTGCTTTGCTGATGCTTGTGATATAGGAGTTATAATCAATGAATCAAGTCCTTGTTTTGGGTTATAGACATTCTGCTTTGCAAAACCTGGATCTATGACATAGAATATCCCATCAATAGTCAAAGAAGCCTCAGCAATGTTGGTAGCCACAACCACCTTCCTTTTCCCAGGAGGAGCAGGTTCAAAAATCCTCGATTGCATTTCACTAGGAAGAGCACTGTAAACGGGCAATATTATCAGTTCTGGAACATTCTTCCCGAGGCCTTTCATTCTTTCATGTAGGGACTGGCATGCATGATCTATCTCCTCTTGCCCCGTTAAGAAAACAAGGATATCACCTTCAGGTTCTGTCAAGTGAATCTGCAACACAGTGATCAGTGCGGCATCTAGGTAATCACTTTCGGGTTGTTTCGTGTACAGAATCTCAACTGGGAACGTTCTTCCAGGAATCGTGAAGATATTACAGTTGAAAAAATATCCTGAAAATTTCTCTGCATCAAGTGTTGCAGAAGTGACAATCAAACGCAGATCAGGTCTACGTTTAACAAGCTGCTTCAGTAATCCAAACAGCACATCAGTATGGATTGTCCTCTCGTGAGCCTCATCAAGCATAATTACAGAATATTGAGAAAGGTTCTCGTCAACCAAAATTTCCCTAAGAAGCATACCATCAGTCATGTACTTGATCACGGTTTCCGGTCCAGTGCAATCTTCAAATCGAATAGCATAACCAACTTCCTCCCCCAAGCGGCACCCAAATTCTTCTGCCACCCTCTTTGCCACGGACATTGCTGCCACCCTACGCGGTTGAGTGCACCCGATCTTACCCCTTGTTGTGTAACCTGCTTCAGCAAGATACTGTGTCACCTGAGTAGTCTTTCCAGAACCTGTCTCTCCAATGACGACCAGCACCTGGTTGTCATGTACTGCCTGAATCAACTCTTTCTTCAGTTTGAATATTGGTAAACTCTGCCTTTGTTCCTGGATGGGAAGCTTTGATCTCTGACCAAAGGTCAGTGCTTTCCCATAAGCGTCCTTCTTCCACTCAGGCATATCATATGCTGATAAGCCTACACCCCTCAACTCCTGAGCGAGATGCCTCTCACCTGTCTCTGGCATTGGGTCCTCCCAAGGACGATTGAGATCCTTTGGGATGGAATCAAGCATAGTGCGTTGCTGCTGCTCACGTACTTCTCTCCTCTCCTTTATGAGAGCCGACTGTAGTGCTGCAGCACGACTTAGTGACCCCTCTGGATTCTTGAAGATCTTTACAGGTGACATGTCGATAGAGTACCTACTTTGACCTTGCAAGAATGCTGGCTCATCCTCATTCAATTCAATTTCAAGCTCTTCCTCTGCACCCTCTTCATGATAAAGTAACCCACCTCCATCATCATCATACATAGGATAGTCCTTAACATCCAAAACACCTGATGCAATCAGCTGCTTAGCTTCCCATTTCTCTGGTGAGCTCATCCTCTTCAATGGGCGACGTGATGAGACATTCTCATCCTCTTCCACAATTGTAATACCTGACAGGCCTGTTCTGGTCATTGGGCCAGGGTTTGCACTTGATGGGTTCGCCCTAAAAGCTTCATCCTCTGTACTACTCCTCATTGGAAGGAGATCCTTTCCCGTCTTCTGATCAACATCCCTCATCGACAGACTCATCTTCTGACCCAAAACAGAGATCACTTTGACAAAAACCTCCTGATCACGCTTCACCACATCCTTGGCATTTGCAACCCTCTTATTTGCAATTTGAGAGACATGCACCAGACCTTCCTTCCCTCGGAAATCATTCAGCTGGACAAAGCAACCTGTATCCATCACTCTAGACACCCGACCAGCATACACCTTATACAATTCAGGCTCATTCGATTGGTTCCGGCCATTGTACCTGCTCCGAAGGTTTTCTCTGTCTTCTCTATCATCACCCCTATCACCGTCACCCCCATTCTCATCATATTCTTCCCTTCCATATCTTCTATGCTGGTCCCGATGCTTCCCACCGGACCTAGACTCTCTTCTATCATCATAATCATCATCATCCCGATCTCGTCGCCTATAATCTCCTTCATCCCTGTATTTTCCCCTTCGCCCATCCCTATCTCTGTCTCTATCTCTGTCTCTATCTCTATCACTCTCCCGATCCCTACCTCGATCTCGATGATGCCTCCTCTCTCTTTCATCATCCCGACCACGATGATGATCCTGGTACCGGTCCCAATCCTTATCATAGTCTTGATCCTTTTCCTGATCTTTCTGCTTGGCTTCTTCTACAAGCTCTTGCTCCAGATTCTTTACCCGCTCACGATCATCAGCAATGGAGAGTGCTGGGAACGCCGATGCTGACACTGACTTCTTGTCATTTTCGGACTTGGGTTGGGGAGGGAGAATGGCATGGATGATGGTGAGGAGGGTGCGGACAAAGTAGTCGGGCATCTCCGCACCGTTCTCCTTCAATTTGGCATCAAATTGGTGGACTGTCTCCGAGTGTCGGCCAATGTCGATTATAAACTCGGCCAAGACCTTGTCGTTGCAGCCGACATGGGATTCAAGTTCGGAACAGACCTTGGATACAAGCGAGAGATACTCGAGCTTCTTCGAGACCTCGTCTAATGCATCCGACGGCATTGCTGGGGTTAGTGTTAAGAGTAAGGATTAGGGTTTGAGTTTTAGGGATTTCACGTACATGACCAAGAAGGAAGAAGGAAGAAGTTTGTAGTCCTTTCGCTACTCGTTCTCCTTTCTTCTCGTCTTCTCTTTTCTGTGGAAAGGGCTCAGCGAAGGGAGTTAGGTTTCCTTCATTTTTTTTTACACTAGTATTGAATGAGTATATCGAGTAAAACATGATTTAATACTTTAAATAAAAATTATTTATATTTTTAGTAAGTTAAGCTTTAAAAAAAAAACTTTAAAATTTAGATGTTAGAAATTAAAAAAATAATCATAAAAAAAATCTAAGTTACTATCAATACAAAGTTTATAATGTAAAATTAAAATATTTATAATAAACGATTTTTTTAAGATTGAATTTTTTTTTTGAATGATTAAAATGTATATTATATTTTTATATTGATTAATATGATAATATTGTCAAACAGTTAAAATCTAAGGTTCTTTTTTTTCATTTCCACAAATTCTTTAAATTTAATTTAGATTTGTGTTTATAGAATTGAATTGAATTATTTAGGTTTTAATTTTTGTCATGGTGGATTTAATTTCTTGTCATGCATTTTTTCTCATTCTTAATTAAATTACGATTCTATTGTCAAATCCTAGAAGGTTCAATAATTGTCAAATCGAATTAGTATCGGATTTAATTTCCATGTTGTATGCCAGACTTAGGCCTTTGGGAAAGAAAACTTAACCTCTGATTTGATTTTATTAATTTTCTTTTAGTATTTGTAATTGTGTTTGTGAAAACAAGAATATTTTTATGAACATATAATCTTGTCTTTTATCATGTGTTTAAATTTTATTTTTTAGTAATTTATTTTATATTTTTTAATAGTTAATAATTTAATATTATTTATAATATTATATTCATGGCATAGGTATGACCAAATTTGAACTTTCTTAAATCTTATTTAACCCAACATTTCATTGAGTGACCTCAATTTTTAAAATATTAGAGAAAGTCGAAATCAGAGGTAATAATCTCGGTTGTTAAAACTTTGATATCTCGGCCGATACGATATGTATCGGTCGAGATTACCTTTATTGGCGATATATATTGTCGATATCGGCCGATAAAAATAATTTAAAAAAAAAATAATAAGAGAGAAATTTATCAGAAAAGACATCTGCCGATACCGAAATCTAATACCCTGGCTTAAACTTTTCCACTTTTTTACTCTTATATACGTTTGGGAAAATGATTGATCAAAACACCCTCGATTTCTCTAGAAAACGGTTATCGCCTGTTTCGTTGGAAACTATTTCTGCAGATTTAATCAACTATTTACATGGATTTGTCCTGATTTAATAATATAATAAATCTAGTTAACGATTGAGTATGTTGATTTGAATTATCTATAGTTAAATGAGATATTTAGTTAATTCATTTGGAAATTTTTACAACTTGGATTGGTTGATCTTGAACTCAAATGGACGAAGTGGGTTATGGTTGGCTCCTAAGTCGAAGTTTTTGCATAAAATTGAAAATTGTGAGAACTAAAATTTAAGACAAAAATTGAACCACATTCCATCTGATTCAATCAATTTTTCACATTATGTATATAAATAGATCTACCAATAAGGATCCTCTAAAACCAATTCTCATAAAATTTTCAAGAAAACTTAGTTTGTATCCATGTGGGGCCATGGCAAAGGTAATGGATTCAATTTCCCCCTCACAAGGTCAAATCCACCAACCATATGAATTGTACCCATACTCAATTTGACACCAATTTGAATTTTGAAGTCCACAATTTCTATTGTTAAAAAAAATATGAAATTATTAAGACTTAAAAAATATGATTTCTCTTATTCAATCAAGATGAAATTTATTAAGTACCATAAACAAGCCAAAGCCTTCAAAACTCACTCAGTCACTCATTCATATAGACTTAATTAGTATATCACGAGAACTATTCTCAAAAGATGTAAAGATTTTTTATTTGTTAGTACATGAAACCTTTACTTGAAATACGTAAAAAATAATGAAAGCAGGGGTTCGACAGAAACATAACCTTTTAGTTGGCCTACATCAATTTATGTAAAACGATTAGAAGGTCTCATTATATTTGGGTGAATCATTTACGTGTCCATCAGTGTTTGAGTAGACCATTTAGTATTATGTTAGGATTTAGATGGACCACTAAGTCTCTCTATTGGGATTTCATGGACCATTTATACTCCTATTTGGAATTTGATGAGTTGTTTATCAGGTCTATCTCAATGAGCTAAATCAAATGAGGTGAGGTGAGGTTTGGGATTAATTAAATCATGGATAATGTTTCGGGAGAAATATGAATTCTTCCTAGGGAATTCAGTTCTGGATATTTGAAATAGAGGAGAAAGAATGAAGAGATAACAACCAAAGGATAAAAAATTCAAGATTAAAATATAAGGACGAAAAGAGCGAAGTTCACAAAGTATAAAAGCATTTCTTGTCAAAGTTCCCTAAAAACCCATTAGCTTTAAAAAGGTAAGAGAGAGATTTTTTTTTATAAGACGTGAGACTAATCCCACGGGTATGGGCAGACCTCTTAATCCACACACACCAGTTAAGTGCATGGAGAGTGACATGAGAGTTGAGTGTGAATCAAACTCAAGACTCCGTTTAATAAAGCGGGCTTTTTGACCATCGGGCCAACCCCTTGATGACCAATAGCTTCAACTGATTTTCTCCCTTACTCTGCAAATTGATTAACCAATAAAGGAAATACATGTAATTTGGGATCAAACGAGTGCTGAGTCAATATTACTTCATGCATCTATAGGAACTCTTTTATCTACCATACCCCGAGTTTTACCAGTAGTGCTTATATACATCATACAACCCCTCTCCTAGGCGAAACACAACTAAACGATTCAAGTGAGCGTTTCCCACAAAAGAAGAGAAAAAGGTGGCTTAAGTGCAATAGAGATGGTCAAAGGACAAGAACATTTGATTTTGACAAAGTGGACATGACATTAAAGGAAAATTGATGTTGCTAATGAAATAGAATATGGTGCAACACTTAAACGAGGTACCATAAAGGCATGATTCAGGGTTTAGAGTAGATAATGATATATCTTTGAATGGGAGAGAATGGTTGTAAAAAGGGTGGGAAAGGCAAAAAGGTAGAAATACTTGGCTGGCTGAGATGAAAAAGCTAATTTTGCAGAAGCAGGATCTATGGTGGAATGACCAAAATATCTTCGTAGAACTAGAATTGAGGCAGACAAGATTGTGTTGCTATTAAGTAGTCATATCATAACTTGGAATTGGTCATGGCAAGGAGTGGGTGAATCATGAAAAAATATTCTAGAAGAAATCATCTCAAATCTAATGAGTCGAAGAAGTGACTTACAGATGACCGATCATATGATGCTTGTTACAAATATCATTGGTGCCTCAGAAGAAAGTCTCGCAAGTCTGCTCTACATAATCCACGTTAGTGATAAAGAAATCAGTTTTACTCGGGATGATGTAACTATTCCTTACAACTTTCTTATCATTGAAGCACCACCTCATAAAAGAACGAAGGATTAGCAGTAAAAATCATGGAGTGCCTGGAGTGAATGGACACAACTTTTCACTATCTTGTCCATGTTGAATGACATTTTGGAACGATTATCAAGATTTTTTTTTGAATAGTGACTATATTAATAAAAAGAGGAGGCACCAGAGGTGCAAATACAGAAACAAGGCGAAAAGGAAAAGAGTACAAAAGCCCAAAACCAAAAACGATCAAAAGGAGCAACAAAAGCAAGAAACTACACAAAAAGAAGATTATACAATGCTTTATTTTGTTGCTCTACAAGTGTACTTTTCTCCGTCTTGCAAAAAGGATCACAACAGGTGCAAATTATTAGTGTGGCTCTAGTTGTTAGAGGCTTTGTATCACAAAATGGAGAAGTTCATTCTTATGTATGAGAAAGAAAATGGTCACCTGCATCTTTCTTGTTAGAATAGAGATTTGATTTTTTTTTTTTTCCAAATGTGAGTCTAGAGAGGATTGTTGGGTTGTCTTTGCTATTCTCAAACTCTAAAGGTGTTATTACAAATGGATGTCAAAACATCAAGTGGCATCCTATGACGAAACATGTTAAGAAAGGATACTAGTTTGGGAAACCAAGAGGCTTGAGTCCATCAAGAAATTGATTGTTAATTTCTGAAATGCAAAGATTGTATGCAGAGCTTACACACAAAACCCGTTTGGATGGGAAGTGCCAAAGTATTGTTGGGAGGTCAGCAGAGCACTTACTCTGAATGTTGAAACATTAATAGGCATGGACAAGTTTGCTGCTTTGACCATGACCTCAAAGTTGAGGTCATTCAAGGATGTTGAAAATAGGTACCATGAACAGTAACCTACAATAGGCACTATTTTGCAAATCAATTGGGTTTGACCAAGGTATTCCAAGAGGGGTGGTTGCTTATGTCCCATTTGTTTAGGAATGGGAGAACTAGCATGGGATCAAGATCATGATTCTCAAAGAAAGCAGAGGACTCAGATGTTCAAGTTGTATACTAAATAGTATACAAAATTTGAAAACATCTTTTAGATCAAGGAATCAAACTTCAGACAAAAGCACTCATGAAATCAAAAGTAGGCAAGCAAAAGAAAAAAAGAAATAGGGAAGGACAATGTTGTGACCATTGTGATGGTAAAGAAACATGACGAAAAGGCTTTAAAAAGAAGAAACAAAAGGAGCAGAGAAGACACCACTATGAATCAGGGAATTACTAGGTAAAAGATTCACCTACCAGCATTTGTGGTGCCAATTTTGCAAGCACTGATTGCAACATAAACAAGTGGGAAGAAATGCATTCAAAACCAAGTCTCAAGTAGCAATTGAGGGGACATCACATTCTAACTAGTAGTAGAACAGTCAAACATACCAAGCAATGAGACACGTTTGGCTACTAGACTTAGTCCATGAGAAAGAAAAGGAAAAAAGAACACATAAAACACTCGTCCAAGGCCAAAGCTCCAAGAAAAGAAAGAGGAGCAAGTAGAAGAAGATGACCAATGACTTTATGTGCTTGGAGATCAGCTTGGAGGCTTGGAGTTTAGGTGTTGAGTTCTGCCAACCTAGTATAAGATAGGATAAAGAGACAGATTTTTGTGTCCATAAGCTCTAGAGCTTTTGGTTTATTGGTCAAGTTCTTAAGAGTTGGTATCAAATCAGATACAATGTTTCACGAATCCTGGTAAAGGCAACTTCGGGAAAGGTGGGCCCTCAAAGAAGGTTGGCAGGGAAGTGGTAGTGTTTGTTATTTGACAAGTCACCAATGAGAGGGGCTGCTGAGATTCATAGATGATTTGTCATGTGCTTGGTAGGGTTCAGCCAAGAGGCCTGGAGTACAGGCATTGAGTTGTGCTAACCAAGTATGTGATAGAATAAAGGGCCAAATTTTCGGCATTCTATCAACTTTAGAGTTTTTGACGTATTAGTCAAATTCCTAATTGGTTTAAGCATTATAACCAAATAGAGTTGTGACTAGTGAGTGTATCTCATCCATTCAAGGTTGCAATTTGCCAAGGATCAATGATGTTAGAGAATGGGAGAGAATTAAATCAATGTAATATTTTTCTTATATCATAACACTGCATGAGAGCCAAATACATAGAAGATAACTGAGGATCCTAAATTCCTAATTGAGAGATATACATAATCTCTCACAATCTCATCATAATCTTACTTTAATCAATCACAATCTAAATTAAATCTCATTACAATATAAACCATATCTTAACCTATCTTAACAAATGGAGATGCCATTTTTTATTTCGACTCGAGGGGTGAAGAAAAGAACCTGAAAGAAAAGGGGGACAAGATTCATTTGTTGTCTTCTATACATGTGTCAGCAACATTGACATAAAATGCACACAATATGGAAATTATTAACTTAGAAAGTGAAGGAAATGAGATAGGTGTTCGGGGAAGGAAGCTAAGGAGCAGTCACATCAGCGTGAAGGGGAGGGATGGAACAAGATAAAGAGAAAGGACAGGAAAATGAAGAAGAGAGACCAACTACTTTCAAAAGAAAATGAAGGCAAAGGCTTTCTTGGAGATTGATCACAATAGTGAAAGAAATTAGGATGTTTCTGTTCAGGAACAAATGTCTCTTTCGTTGCGGTTCGAAGATCAGCAAATTAGGTGGCTGCCTCTTGCTAAAAATGGGGTGACTTCTAATATGAGTGGAGTGTTTCACATTTGACAGACCTCAGGAGTATTATTGTTGTTTTTCATAGGATTTTTGATGTATTCATAGGTGTTTTGTGATACGATGTACTTTTCTTTTTGGCATCCCATGTGATGCGGGAAGAAGATAGAAATGTCTGCAACTTGGGCAGAAGTAGGAGAAGACAAAAATCAACCAGATAAATCTGAATCTTTAATTCATTATTCGAATAGAGGTGTATCCCTCTCTTACATCTATCATATTTATAAGAAGACAAAGAGATAAAAATAGAAGAGGAATCCTAAACAAACTAAGAAACTTCCTAATTATTCTAAAACGCAAATAGAACTTCTAATCTTATCCTAGACTCCTAAATAAATTGGGAAAGCCACAGGCCTGACTTCCTTGCTAAATAAGAATTCTAAAAATAAAATAATGCGAAAATACAAAAATAATAAATACTAAAATTGAGCCTATGAGCTGCGTGTCCTACATCATTCGCATTATTTTTTTTTTAGAATTCTTATTTGGCAAGGAAGTCAGGTTGGTGGCTTAGCTTAAGGAAGGTACGTGGGTTTAGGTGAAGAAGACGAAGTGAATCTGCTGCGAGAAGGGAAAGACTTCGAGTAGCAGAGGTGTAGGCGACGGCTCTGGGATGAAGCCCAGAGATTAGCGAAGATGGGGGACTTCTCTTGGGATTAAGCCCAAGATCTGAAGAGATGAAGAACTCGAGTGGAACTGAACCACCAAGGGAAGAATCGTCTGCAACTAAGGCAGAGAAAAGGGTAACCGATGCTCGAAGGCAAAAGATAATCAAATCTTATTTCATAATTTTCGAAAGAGGTGTATATCTCTCTTACATCTATCATATTTATAAGAAGGCAATGAGATAAAAATAGAAGAGGAATCCTAAACAAATTAAGAAACTTCCTAATTATTCTAAAACGAAAATAGAACTTCTAATCTTATCCTAGACTCCTAAATAAATTGGGAAAGCCACAGACCTGACTTCCTTACTAAATAAGAATTCTAAAAATAAAATAATGCGAAAATACAAAAATAATAAATACTAAAATTGAGCCTATGAGCTGCGTGTCCTACATCACCATGGGTCTATACCTTTTAGTCCCAACAGTGCCATTTCATGTACAATACTTTTTAATATAATTTATTTGATGTATAATGCTTAAAATGGCTCCAAATGGCGAAGATAACCCACACATGTCGGTTGCTGAGTCCCCTATTACTGTGCCATTGACGGTGTCTGATTCGTACCCCCATGCTATGCCTCATCCTTCGATTCCGGTCGCCGGGTTCTCTACTCCTTCAGGTGCTCCTATCCCTCCATCTCATTTGTTATTGTCTTTTTCCACCTTTATTCCCCTTACCCCGGTCTCTTCCGAGTCGGGGACCATTCTCTTCCCTTTTCAAGCTAGTGTTTCAACGGGACCATGCTATGCCGCATCAGCTACCTGCAGGGGCCCCTACCTTCTCATCCAGTGTCCTCTTCAGTTGGCGAAGGTCCGGCGTTTCAACAGCATCCTTCGGAGGCGTCTCTTCTCGGCCCAGGTGATATCCATCCTTCTGCACTCCTCCATTTTGTTCCTTCTCCTACCTATCTTACCATGGGGGGAGTCTGGCCTAGAGTTAGTAGGGAACTTGCAGTTGATTCTCTTAGAGAGGGGGCTATTGGTCCTATCCGTAGACCTATTCCGGGGCTCTCTAATACTTCTGGTGGTTGGGAGCAAACTGGGTATCCAAGTTTGGAGGGCGTTGCTTTCAGCTTCCTTGACTCAGGGAAGGCTTCATGGTTAGAACGAGAGTTTGAGGAGGTAGAGGTGTTGGAGGCTTTGCATAGTGTGGACGGGGATAAGGTTCCGGCTCCCGACGGTTTCAACTTTAAATTCCTTAGGAGTTGTTGGGAAATCATTAAAGAGGATTTCCTTAAATTTTTTAGGGAGTTTCATAGGAGGGGTGTTCTAAACAAGTCTCAAATATAGCTTGATAGCCTTAATTCCAATAAAAGAAGGAGCCTCAAAGTTATCTCATTATAGACCTATAGCCTAGTCGGGTGCGTGTATAAATTGCTGGCCAAGGTCTTAGCTGCGAGACTTAGATTAGTTCTTGGGGACTTGATTGGAGAATCACAAGGGGCCTTTATTGGGGGTAGACAAATTTTGGATAAAGTGTTGATAGCAAACGAATTGATCCATGCTAGACGAAAGGATGGTCTTAGGGGCGTGCTCTTGAAGCTTGATATGGAGAAGACCTATGATCATGTAAGATGGGAGTTTGTGGACTATCTTTTTTGGAGAATGGGTTTTGGCACCAAATGGCGGAGTTGGTTGAGGGCATGTGTACAAGAGTCTTCTTATTCAATTTTGGTGAATGGCTCTCTTACGGAACCAATTAAGGCCACTAGGGGTCTACGTCAAGGGGATCCACTCTCTCCATTCCTTTTTCACAATGGTTGCGGAAGCACTCAATGGCCTCATGAATCGTGTCAAGCAGTCAAATCTTATCAAATGTTTGGAGATCTCTCCAGGTGGTAGGTCAATCAGTCACCTACAGTTTGCGGATGATACGTTATTGTTCTATGAAGTATCTAGTGAGGAACTCTTTGGGGTGAGAGCGGTCCTGAGGTGCTTTGAGCTGGTATCGGGGCTAAGAATAAATCTAGGAAAAAGTAATATCATTGGAGTGGGGGTGGAGGAGGAGGAACTTGAAAGGTTGGCTAGTAAGATAGGGTGTGGTGTAGGCAAAATCCCATTTACATACCTTGGTTTGCCAGTTGGTGGAAATTCGAGATCCAAAGCTTTTTGGGAACCTGTGATGGAAAGAATATCAAAGAAGTTGAATGCATGGAGCAAGTTTTATCTCTCATTGGGGGGTAGATTGACTCTTATTAAATTGAGCCTCGTGAATCTCCCCACCTACTATCTCTCGTTATATGAAATCCCTAAGGGGGTGGCAAAAAGGATAGAAAAAATTCAAAGAGATCTATGGGAAGGGAAGGAGATTAAAAAGAAAATCCACTTAGTGAAATGGGAGATAGCTAAGGACTTGAGAGAGAAAGGTGGGTTGGGGATTTACAGTATTAGTGATAGAAATCATGCCCTTCTGAGTAAATGGTTGTGGAGGTTTGCTTCGGATAGGGAGGCCTTGTGGAGGAAGATTTTAATAGAAAGGTACGGCGTGGTTGACCCTGGGGGTTGGAGATTAGGTAGTAGAGCTTCTAGGGATGGGTCGTCGGTAGTAAAAGCCTTAATGAAGATTGGGAGGGGGGGAGGAATGGTTGGGAAAGTGTTTCAAAGGGGGATTAGGATGCTAGTTGGCAATGGTAGAAGGGTGTTGTTTTGGAGGGATATTTGGGTGGGGGAGAGGCCTTTAATGATAGTTTTTCCAAGGCCTTTTAGAGTGGTTCAAAATCGTGAAGCTTTGATCAGTGATTACTATAGCGAGATTAAAGGTATACCACAGTGGTCAATCCCCTTCAGGAGGACCTTGCGGGATTTTGAGGAGGGTATCCATCAAGTCCTGTCAGGAATTCTAATGGATACCAGGTGCTGGATTGAGGATGAGGACAAGTGGATTTGGTCTATGGAGTCGTTAGGGTCCTTCTCGGTTAAATCAATCCTACGCTCGGCATATACAATAAATTTATCCTCACCTCCTATTTGCAATTTGGCTTGGAACAATTCGATCCCCCCTAAGATTCAATTCTTTATGTGGACGGCCCTGCAGAAGAAGATCCTTGTGAGACACAATTTTAAGAGAAGGCGCATTATTCCAGATGAGGCTCCACTTGTTTGTCCCTTATGCGAGGGGGAGGAGGAAACTGTTGACCACTTGTTATGCAAATGTCGATTCACATGGGTAGTTTGGGCTTCTTTCCTGAAACTATTTGGGTGTTCATGGGTTCTTAGTAGTGGTGTGGAGGATTTCTTTGTGTCTTGGTTGGGGGGTTCCTTTAGAGGAATACTTAGGGTAGCATGGAAAATGATTCATTTTGCTGTCTCGTGGGCTATTTGGAACGAGCGTAATGGGAAGATCTTTGAGGGAAAAAGGGGAGACCCTAGAGATGTTTTTGAAAAGGCAAAATGGCAAGTGATTGGGTGGTTGTCTGTGTGTAAGGAGTTTCGGGGTCTAGCTCCGGAGGATTTTTATCTGTCTTGGGAGGGGTGTATGAAGGGAGTTGGTAGAGCTAAAACGCGGTTGGCCAAGTGGGTTGCGCCTCCCTTAGGTTCTTGCAAATTCAATGTTGATGGGGCGGCAAGGGGTAAACCAGGACCGGCAGGAATAGGAGGTGTGTTACATGATGATAGAGGTAGATTGGTGGCAGCTTTCTCCGAATCAGTAGGATTGATGGAGTCAAATGAAACAGAACTGAGGGCAATTAGAAGAACACTTCAGGTGTAGTTTGAGTTTAGGAGTGGTAACCTCATTATCGAAGGTGATTCAACTAATGCCATATCCTGCGCTAGTAAAAAAAAATTCCCCCCATGGAGGTTGATGGGTATTGCTAGGGACATTTGGAGGTTATGCGGGTTAGGTGGTGTCTCCTTCATTCATACACCTCGATCGGCAAATTGTGTTGCAGACTTCTTGGCGAAATCTGGTGTTATGTTACAAAGTCCATCCTTGGAATTTTTTTCTTCTTCTCAACCTTGCTGGGATTGGGGGTTTGATTTGTTTATTGTGGGATTTGTCATTTTATGTATCTTGTTTTGTCATGTTTCTTTGTACTTTTCTTGTTGTTTGTATTTCCTTTCTCGGCTCTGAGTATATATCTCCTATACTCAGATCCCTTTTTTGTACTCCCTTTTTTTAATGATATTTAGTCGACAATGTTTCAAAAAAAGATGTATAATGCTTAAAAATTGAGGTCAGCACTAATTGTAAGTGGCAATTTTTTTTTATAAGAAGTGGCATTCTTTTTATCAGATAAATGGTGCCACTAAATAAAGTATTACTATTGCAAATTTGCAATGACCCAATGCTTTTCTAATATGGTAAAAGTCAATTCAATTCCCTCCATGTGAATACTACGAATTCACATTCTGGTCTTAAACTACAACCATAAACTACTAAGAAATTCATAACTTTGAGTGACAATTTATTTTTGGTTCAAATAGAAACATGTTAAATCCAGATGGACATTGTGAATGTCTAATACAACAGAAGGTTACCGACATGGAAATATTATATAGCCTGCCTTCGCATCAAGGACATAGGTAAGCTAGGATACTTAGTAACGGTACTTGGTTGAGTAATCTTTGGGAGCAATGACCAGACCGCGACCTTTCCTCGCTCCTCTGTAGACAGTCTCAATAATGTTTATGAATTCTTGCTTGTCCTTGAGAGCCCAGTTGATCTTGTTGTTGTTTCCAGTACCAAGGTCGATCATGATGTGCTTGTTGCGGAAGAAGAACATGACAGTTGAGGGGTCATACAGCTCGTACATGGTGTTGAAGTCAGGCACCTCAGTGATATCCACCAGGTAAATGACTGCAAAGTTCTTTAATGTCTCAGCAACAGAAGCCAAGACTTCATCCATCTGCAACCAACCAAAGACATGGGACCAAAACACTGAGAGGTGATGGATAAAAAGCTAATGCTTTGTTCCTCTCTTTTTTCTTTTTCTTTGTTTTTACACTCATTTTCTTTTCTTCTTTTTTTACTCTCTTTTGTTATTTTTTTAACTATCTTCTGTTACTCTTTTTCATGAATAACAAAAAAGTTGGGGATTTTTTGCATGAATTTTTTTTGGAAATGAACCTTTTTGCATGAGACTGCTTAAAAATGGTGAGTACCTCATACTGCCGCTGTCATAATGGAAAACGATGAAGTTACCCCCAAGATGAGGCATTTTGTCCATAGGTACAAATTGGTCCAGAACAATACCGCAATTTTCATATTCCATAAACACAGATTTTAAAAATAGCCAAACAATTGCAGTACAGCAAGTTCGTCCACGTTCTGATACCGCAACTTTGTTCACATTCCAGATTCTAAACCTAGTGATTTTACTCTTGTTTCTTCTTGGGCATTATTTGTTTGAAAATTTGAGTTTTGGTTAAAATCCTCCCTTCCTCTCCTTCAAAGTGAATTCTAAGATACTCTATGAAGCTTACTTTGCTTACTTCTTGGTCTCATTTTGAATAAGGGCAAGATTTGAGTTGCTATTTGTATGATTGATGACTCAAATAATAAACATGGGGAATGAGTTGTAACAGCAAGATTTAAAACAAAAAATATCAGGATGAAATTCTACAAAGAAGATTTACCATTGCCTTAAACAAAGGGGAATTGATAAGGAAAAGAATAAATAATTGAGAGGAATGATCTTATGCTGCCATCCTAATGGTAAGGATGACTTCATATGGCATTAGCTGGGACATGTGGGGTCCACCTCTTAAAAATCTAAACCGTTCATTAATTTTTAAATGCAAGAATGCATGTGTATCTTTTTATATTTTGTAAAACTGTTGGGTCCATTATTGGATGGACCAAATGAAAAGTATTTGATTAGTAAATCTATAAAGTTTATCATACTCCTCACATTTGATCCATCCAACAGTCGGCCCAACAGTTTCACAAACTCTACAAGGATACACTAATGCATATTTGCATTTAGAAGTTAATTAACGATCTAGATTTTTAACATGTGGATCCACATGTCACCATTTGAAGTCATCCTTACCCTTAGGATGGCAACATAGGATCATTCATCAATAAATGATTAAGGCAGAAAATGAGTTACGGACGACAAATGTGAGGCGACCACATTTCAAACTCTAATGGAAAAGAAATCAACACAACATTGTGGGAAGAAACATTGGGTTACCTATTAAAGTTCTTGTTTGCGTTCCTATATCTTTGTTTTTATTTATTTATTTAAAGAAAGAGAACACTAAAAAGTACCACAATATTGTAGCCTTTTAACCTCACACGAGGTAGCTTGACTGGCAAACTCTTCAACTCAAGAACTAAATGCCCCATGTTCGAGTCCCATAGTCGCCTGATGCCCGTGACTTGCAGGGGGCTTCGTGCATTACCCAACGCCCTCATACTCAGGGAGAGGTGGGGGTCTTGGGGTTTTCCGTAATCCCAAAAAAAACAAAAAACAAAAAAAAATTGCAGCCTTTTAAGATTGTAGTACTACAATCTCAACAAAATAAAGATTATTGCGTGCACTCAAATACAAAAGGGTAACTTCATCATTTGCCATAATGACATGACAGAATGATGAACTCTCACTTGAAAAAAAAAATGAAACTCTCATGCAAAAAGTATATTCCTAAGAATTTTAACACAAAAATCCCATAATTTTATTAATGGAGAGAACACGAGGCATGAACCATTTACGAGGTCATGAAAGCAGGGAAATCATTCAATTTGGACATCACAATTTTGAAAAACTCACTCTACATCACTCCCAAAAGTAAAGTTTTGCCAAAGCAGCAACCTTAAAAAATTGAAGAAGAAAGAAGAAAAAGTAAGCAAGCAAGCCAAAGCAACTATGGTAACATTACAGCTCTAATTACTTTTCAAAAAAAAAACATTACAGCTCTAATCTCATAAGTGCAAAGAAAGGACAGGTTCTCAACACCACACCTCCAGGCCCCAAGCCCCAAAACCTATAACCCCGAGCAGTTCAATTGTTATGCAGAACCCCTTTCCACGGTGGACTGAAAAGACAAGGATCTCAAAGCTTCACATATTACAAAGCCTACTCTTTGTTTTAACATTTGAAACCCACCTACTGAATCTAAGCATGCCAACCAAATTAGTCTGGTATTATCCAACGGGCTTTCCCATCTAAGGAGTTTGCTGGTCAAGTAGTAGTTGTTTTCAATAGGTGTGGA
Source organism: Chimonanthus salicifolius (assembly GCA_013350335.1). Taxonomy (NCBI): domain Eukaryota; kingdom Viridiplantae; phylum Streptophyta; class Magnoliopsida; order Laurales; family Calycanthaceae; genus Chimonanthus; species Chimonanthus salicifolius. The sequence goes on from CM023536.1 coordinate 48,831,210, forward strand.
TATCTCTTTATGAAGTAATTTGATTGTGTAAGTTTTCTCTCTCTATCTATCTCTATCCATCCCCTCCCCCCTCCCCCCCCCCCCCCCCCTTCCCTCTTCCCTCCTCGAGTCCAGCTCACCTCTTTGCCCAAGCAGCTCTAATAATTCTTGAAAAAGTTCCACCTCCTCACTACCCAGACATTTCCCAAAGACTTTCATCAAATGTACTGGAAGGTCATAAAGGACATTATAGCTTTTGGCCAAAATTTTCATGATATGGAAAATTATCAAACGCTATGGAGGCTGCATCATTGTGCTGCTCCCAGATGAATATGGGGCTAAAAACATAAGAGATTTTAATCATATTAGTGATGTTGGTAGCTTCCAACAAAAAAAAGGAGAACAATAAAATAGATAAGGTCCACTCACACCCAACAACTATTATCCTTAATACCATACAAAATCACCATTTTCATCAACACAATGTCTCCCATCTATATTAAAACTTGGCAAATTGGTTTCTATGGGCCAACTTCCTATTTGAACACCCACAACGTCTTCCTTTATCTTGCTTGTTGACATACACATAATGGAATACCAACATGTTGCGAATATAATATTCTTGTTACGACGTCAAAAAAAAGTGTTGTAGAGATAATACCATCCAAGTGACACCAAACAAAAAATATGAATTGCTCAATCAACAACAAATCAATAAAATTTCAAGACTCAAGGAACAAAACATGCCTTAATTGATATGCACTATTTAAGAACTAAAGTAACATGTATTTTAGTATGGAGAGAGGTGAGCCAACACTGTGTGCAAGACCCATCGACCTGCTTCCAACAATACCACACCATTACCACTAAAATTTTCCATATAAACTGACTCATTTCCCCATGGTTCTCCATTTTTTAGTTTATCCATGTTCCTATAATGGATAAAATTACTATTATGGCATATGCTATGATTGAAAAGGTACATGCAGAGTGCAAAAAATACATGGTTCGTGCACACAACACTGCTTATGCCTCACTTACTATGAAACAAGCTGTGCATCAAGGAATGTATAGCGCATGGAGGTAAGTTACTGAAAAGGTGTTACTTTCTGAAATTTGTTTTTTAATGTTGATGCAGATGTGCATAACATTATCTTAACGAGATATTTAATGATGGTTCAACTACATGCTTCTTTTTCCATTAGACTTGCTCAACGATAAGTATAGATGGTTTAAATCTTTGTATTGAAGCATGTTGAAAATTAGTTCTGAAACAATGCATGCTAGTTAATGCATAGTCACTTTTTCCTTGAACATTTCCAATTTATTGTATATTAGGCAATTAAATGTTTTCATTTTGTATTGAATGGATGGGATCAACTTTTTTTTTTTGAAGAGTATGGGATCAACTATTTCACATGTTGGTATTCCATCATGTGCTTATCAGCAAACAAGATGATGGACCATGGGCATCAAATAGGCAACCGAACCATGTAAAGTAATTTGTCAACAAAAACAAATAAGTTGTCCCTAAATTGATGGGATAAATGGGTTTGATGGGGATGACAACAAAAACAAAATACATAAATTAGCAATGTAGCTAATGAATAAACTAGTGTAGATATAGACAAATATTTTCTACATGTTCATCATTCTACAGATGCCCCGTGCTACTCCCCTTATTCAGAGATTGTTTTAATGCTAAAAACAAAATGAAACTCCATGGTTTAGGGCTCACCATTGCATCACCACCCTCCAAATGTTTACTAGTGTCCTCTCCTCCTAATGGACTATTAATTAGTTTACTACTTCAATTTCAAGAAAGTTTCTTTCATGTCTTCTGTGTATGTTTTCAAGTCATTTCTTCTTCTTCTTTGAAAGATAACTTCATTAATGAAAAAAGAGGGGGAACATATACAAGAAATCAAAACAAGCAGAAATAGGCAGCCACCAAAAAGAGGATAAGAAACTACCCCCAGAAATTACATAAAATTATGAACAATTTCTAACACCAAAGTCACACCCTGGCGAGCCAACTCATCGGCTCTCGAATTTGCAGAGCAGGGAGCCCAAGAGACTAAATGCCCAAAAGTTTGAATAGACAAATGAATCTTATCAATCTTATCCAAATAAGACCAAGGACAAAGAGACCCCAAGGCCCAACCCACAACAAGCTTAGAGTCCCCTTCTAAGATACTCCCAACCGCCCCCAATTCTTCAAAAGCCAAAACACCTCTCCATAAAGCATACAACTTGATGTAGAACGAGATTTGGCAGAGAATCGAGCCAAAAATTGCAATCTCAATCGAATCGGAAAACCCGGCAAGAATCAAAGGAATCAAGCAATTTCTATTTTCATTTTATTTTTATTTCCCTATTTGCAAGATTGAGAATATTTAAGATTATTTCTATATTTAACTTTCTATTTTCTTTTTTTATTTTGTTGCTATTTTAATTTTAAATTTTCCTATAAAACCCAATTAGAGAATGTAAAGATTATGAAAATGAAAATTTGAGATTTTATCTCCTTCACTCTACGGGTGCGCTCATCTCTCTTTCTCGTCGGTGGATTCCGACGACCCCTTCTACTCTTCTTCTCTACCAGTGACTTCATCTCTAACGGTGTGGTACAGAGACTCCCCGGCTTGGAGTTCCAGCAATCGGCTCATCTCTATCTTCTTATTCCTTCTTCTCTTCTACAATGTGATCCATAACTTACATATCTCAAGATTGCTGCGCCGTGCTTGCATTTTGCTGCCAGCCATTGTCTGCAACTACCACCAGATCCCGCCTCCTCTCTGTATCTCGGATCTGCATCTTCCACTGCCCAAACACCTAGGCTAGCTCGCCTCCTCAACACCCAGATCCATAATACCCAGATTCAATTGACCCCCATATCATCCCTGTCACCTCACCCAGATCAACGCCCAACCTTGCCTTGACCAAACCCAAGCCAAGCCTTCTCCATCGTCCAGATCAGCCACACCATTCCCAGGTTCGCTCATTCCCTCTCATCCTCTGTGTTTTCTTTATCTCAATCTCACCGTCCCTCTTCTTTTCTTCCATTCTTTATTATTCCCCACAAACCCATTAATTCACCACTAACCTCCATCCATCCCTTTCATTAATTAGCCATGTTGACCAACCACCAACCACTCACCCAAGAGCATTTCACATGACCACCTAGCCCATCATTACCTATTTGATCCCTTTAATTACAGCATTTAACCCATTATTAACTCTCATTATTAAAATTAAACCCAATACTCCGATTATTAATTCTCATTAACTTGATCCGTTTATCTTCAACCCCCTACCTTGTTTACCCATTTAATTCCGTCATACGTCCACCTTAAATTCGATTATGCCCACGCTGCGTCACAACTCCACATCAAGCACTGAACCATTCGAAAGAGGACCTGCAAAGGATAACAAAGTTTCACCAGAATTATTTCGAATCACTCCCCCATAACTAGCAAACCCTTGCTCAAGCACACAACTTCCATCAAAAGTTAAGCTTGAGGACACCCAAATCTAAAGGAGACCAATCAAAAGAACTTGCCGAAGCTGAAGAAGGCATAACATGATCCACTAAATCCCACACCCTACAAACATCAGAAATATTGACACCACCACACTGCCCTGATCCAACTATCCACCAAGCAACTCTGCACTTAATAATATCAATAACGTGTCTCACAGAGGATTCTTTACTTAGAAAAACCCTTAAGTTCCTTTTCAACCAAATGGACCATACAATACTCAAAACAGTAGCCGCCCAAAGACTCCTTCTAAACGAACTACCTCCCAATAAAACATCTTCATTAAACAAAGCCAACCAAGCTTTCGGCGGACAAAAAGGCATCCCTAATAAATGAAAAAAATGACACCAAATCTGAAAAGAAAACTAACAATGAAGAAGGGGATGAATTATTGACTCTTCATTAGCCAAGCAAAGCGGGCACGCATTGACAATAATCATACGACGCAGCCGCAAGTTATTTATCGTCAAAATCTTCTCCATTTTCTAACAATGCACATCTTTGCAACAGCCAGATTTTGGTATGTTTTTAAATTTTATTTACTTCCCATTAGTTATTAAATTCTCAAGTATTGAACCGAATACATCCAATCAAAGAGCACCCCCACCATGTAAGGTTTTGATGATAAAGCCTTGTTTAAAAAATAAAGGAAAATTGTGTACTTTCTGTTCTTCATTTTAGTTTTAAAATCACAAATATGTATTTTAAGGCTCTACTCATCATTTTTCCATCTTAAGGGTGGTGTTTGGATGTGGTATAAATGCATAGTAGGGTTACCTCATTGAGCAGAGCAAACTCAAAGTTGAGAAACCCCAGGCAGAGAAGCCCCACATTTTGCCCCCTTTGGTGTTCACCAGTGGAAGTGGAAGCGGAGAAACAGTCTCACCTAAGCATTTTATCAAACAGTTGGAATAGGAAAGAGAACGGGGACAAGACCAACGGGGGATTAGTTTGGTTTGACAACTCCCCATAGAGGAACAAATGCTTGGACTACCAGCAAGTGGGAAATTGATAACTGCTATGCTCCTCTTAGCAACAGGAGCAAACCCTAACCCTACTGAAAAAAAAAAATCCCCGCATCAAAACAACCTTCGAAGTATTGTAAAGTAAGGTCGTGGATCACATAAGCCAATCAAACAGATTCAGGGAATGGAAAGGGAATACCGTGGAAATAAAAATACAAGAGAAGTGAGAGAGAAGAGGAAGCAACCTGCATGCAGGTTTCGTCCCAATCGTGACCAAAACGAATAACGACGAGTCGCTCTTCTTCGGCTAGAATCGCCTGATCCACGGCCCATCCCGAGTGCAGATGCGGAAGAAGGTAAGACATCTACCTCTTATCTCTGCTTTTGAAAACAGAACAAGTCTCAAAACAACATAGAAAGAAGCATAAACATGTTGAGACTCAGCAATTCTCTCCTCATTAGTTTCAGAGAAAGGAAGACAAAAAAAAAAATCTGATACGAGAAGAGAGATAACATACAGCTGCTGCAGAAAGGAGAGAAAGATCGTACAGAACTGGAAGATACGGAGATGAAATCAGAGTGAGGATCGCGATAATGGGTCGGATCGTGGTACTTATTATTCCAACGGGGGAGATCGAGTTCTTCCATCGGAGACGGGCGCAGGCCTTTCAGGCGAGGTTCGAAAATTCGGCCAATATTTTTTTTCTCTCTTCAATTTTCTTTTTTTAATCTCGGCCTTTTAAAAAAAAAACTGTTTTTTTTTAATATAAATATAGGCCGATATTTTAGGCTGATATTCGTCCGATATAGACAAATATCGGTCGAGATATCAGCCGGGCCTACAATTGAATCTGTCAATATTCGGCCAAGATCTTGGCCGAATTTTTTTCTTTGGCCCATATGATATCTCGGTCCTCAAAAATCAGATATGTATCGGTCGATTTGCACAGTATCGGTCGATATTTATATTCCTGCTTTGAGGTACCTACATATTAAATTAAATAAAAAAATCCAAAAGTATGACTTTTGAGAAAAAAAAAAAACCTAAAACTAACACAGTAGGTATCTAAATATTAAATTAAATAAAAAAAACTCCAAAAGTATGATTTTTGAGGAAAAAAAAACTAAAAGTAACACAGTTAGAAGTTTTGAACCAATCAATTTAGAAAAAAAAATCATACAATGTGTTAGTTGAGGAATTTTTGTTGTATAATTGAAAAAATCAAATTTGTTATAAAATCAGATATTGAAAAGGTAAAAAAATTAAGAAGATGGTTTAGAGCCTATATCTAGACGATTCAATTTGAGAAAAAAAATTGGTCAAATGTGAGAAACTGAGAACAAAAAGTAAAATGAACATCAAGATCAGAGAGAGTTAAGTGAGAAGAGTAAGAGATTGGGAGAGAGGAAATGATCATAATTAAAAATATGGAGAAAGAGGAATTTTTGTCATGCAACTTAAAAAACTCAAATTAGATATTTAAAAATAAAAAATGAGAATTTTGATTTTAGCCTATGTCCGGATAATCCAATTTGAGAGAAAAAAAATGGCCAAATCTCATATTCGAAAATGAGACGATGTCGAGAGAGAAATTGGTCGCTACGAGAAATGGAAAATGACTCAGAAAGAAGTGAGAATTAATAAATAATGACAATCTTAAAATTAAGTGAAAAGTGATAAAAATGATAAAATAGGAATTAAAAAATGAAAATCTCATGTTGTAGCTCCCCATCTTAAAAAAAAGTTCCGATCCCCAAATCAATTCTCTTTGGAGGTTTAATCTTGGTGTGCCTTAGGGGTAGGGTTCACCCGTGGAGGTTTTACGTTGGGTATCCTGCAGTTTTCCACACGTAAATTAAAAAAAACAAAAAAAGAAAAAAAGTTTAAAACCAAAATCTCTAATCTAATATTAAAAATTTAGACTAACTAAATTATCCGTACGAATTTTAAACAATAGCATGTTTCTTTTGGCCCTCTTCAAAGCTGTAAGTGCAACTAAAGTGGCCTGGGCAGGTTTTTAGTCAAGAGGACGAAGGCGTCATATGTCATCAAAGAGCCTAAACTTTGCTATTAGCCTTGTTGTAAAATTGGGTTGGTTTATTGCATATGCTTTAACTTCTTCACATTTTTTAAAATATATATACATGTGATGTTTTTAATGATTCGCAGAAAACTTCTTTATAGATGTGATCTTTTTAATGGTAAATAGAAAAGTTCTGAGTTAAATTATAGTTGGACTTGAACCATCTTTGATTTAGAAGTTTAATAAGCAAGGACTCGATGGATGATGTCAGCATCTAATTTGATGTGTGAAGATTATAGGATATTAGATCATGTTGATATTAAATATGATTAATGTAGAGTATAAACTGGGGGTGGTAATGGGTTGGATCAAGTCGAGTAGGCTATAAATAATAAAATATTTTTTCTGACCTAATTCGAATTAACTCAGATTTTATTTTATTCAACTCAACTCGAATTTATATGAGGATTTTTTAAAAAAAATTAAAAAATGAAAGGAAAATTATTTTTAATAAAAAATGAAAGATAAAAGTGCTTTCCTTTCATGTGAGCATATTAAGATACAGAGAATTGAGGCAATATATTGAGACGGGATACATGGGTTAAAAATTTTAATAGGTTAAAACAAATAAATTATTTAAATGTAAATTTAATTTTAATTCAAATTAGGTCATATTTGAAACTCCTTTACCCAATACAACTTGAATTTATTTCAGTTCTAGTAAAATCAAATCAATTCAATTCTTTTTAAGAAATGCAAGAGCGAAACTCGATTTTTTTAGAGAGACTTCATATAAGATATTTTCTTAGGCCATGTTGGATTGCAAGTAAGTTCAAATATATATATTTTTTTTAAATTAAATGTGTGGGAAACCAGTTGAGCTACATCCATGTGAGTATAAGTCATTTAATTTTACTACCACTTATTTCTAAAATCAAATGCGAGATTAATGTAAGATTTCTTCCTTGATATTAGCTTAAACAAATACATGAATAAACTATGAGGAATTAGCTTGATGGTCAATTCTCACTATTGTTTATGGGAGTCTTGGGATCAAGTCCCCTCAATACAAAAAATATCACTCTTCTTAATTTTGTACCGAGCGTGGGACGCTAGGACTGCAGAATAATAAGGTGATGCTATGACGGTGGCTTTGACCCATTCAAAAAATAAACTGAGACACTAGTATTTTTACTAACATCAAATATGATTTCACAATAAATCAAAAGTTTTTTTCCATTTTACTCTTTCACTTTAAATTGGTTTTTCAAATTATCATAATAAAAGAAAATGAAAAATAGATTTTTTTTAATTTTATCATGAGATGATGTCTAATATTATTGAAAACAACAGTGTCCCAATCAATTTACAAAAGCTCAATATACAATCTAAATGAAAAAAATGAAAGAACGTGACAATCGAGTTTCTGCAAATGAATTAAACTAATCTTTCCAAAAGATTATGAAAAAGTTCAAAAATAGACAATAAAATAAAGTATGAGAACTCCACCGATGTAATGTCGCTTCTCGGTTTCTTAAGCATGTCCACATGTCTCAACTGACTTAATGAGTCTATTATAATATATGTTAGAAGTTATATGTCAGACTATATTGGCTCACATAAAATTTATGTTAAAACAACATATGATGTCTGAATTATAAAAATCAATAATTTATAACAATCAAATAATTAATATTAAAATCAAAAGATTAATTCGATTGAATAAAAGTGAAATATTGTATATCCACAGCCATATTGTTGTCTGAACATCTCACTCAAACATGTTTAATCCCTTTAAAAATTTGATCCCAACTCCTAATTAGAGTTTTTTACTTTTTTTACATTGTATTTCTCACGTTGCTCATTTTCCTTCTCAACAATGATGCTAAGAGGAATTTATGCCGGTAAGAACTTTAAATTAGAGATGAAGTCTAGATATTGAAAATTTAAAGGGGTTGAAATGATGATCAAGAAATTCAACTCAGTAAGTGGGAGTCCTGAGATGATTATCATTTCACTCTAGAAAAGCCACTCCTAGTTATCCGGTGTGTGTGTGCATGATTGAAACCTCAGAATTGAGTGGATAAGTAGTTGGGCATGATCTCAACATGTCTATCGAGAGACTAATATGAAAATGGAGACTCGAGGAGCCTACCAACCCAAATTAATCAAGCTCAATAAAAATTCTATCAAAACTTTTAAGAATGGACCACTTAATAAGACATATTATCAAATAAATTTTAAGAATTATATAGTTGGTGTGATGTAAAGAGTACCTTATGAGCAATATGTATATGAAATTTCACGCTCATCTCATCATTTTGTCCTTTGATTTTAAATTTTTAAAAATTAATAGTTTATACTCGTCAAGATTAAAAGTCAAGAATATGTACCTTAGATTAGTGTGAAACTTTATATACTCTATTTCTATACAACCACCTATGAAATAAATTAAAATAAGTAAGTCTTATAATCTATTTAATGACATATCTAATTAAATTGTCTCTCGCATAAGACAAACTCCTTGTCGAACCTGTGACACCTACGGTCCTACAGTAGTATGTCACATCCAAGCTCAATAATTTGATAAAAATTTATACATTTTGGTGGTATTTGTCGATGCATTTATGCTCTCACAGCTGTAAGGTTCCCTCTCTTTGGCTCTCTCCCCCTGTGTGGTCACCAGGTTGAAGAAGTAAGAGATATTATAAGAAAAACATTTCATCATGTGAATTGTTATGTCAACAGATGAAACTTTAGATACTTTCATGAGATTCCCATATCATTTTTCAGAGCATATATTTCCAAGAAATTAAAAAAATGCTAAAAATATGAATTGCCATGGAAGAGAGAATCCAAGCAGATCTTTCCTTGAAAAGAGAAGTCAACATGCAAAAGAAATGCACTGACATGGAAAAAGAAAGCCTCAGAAAATCTCTTTCTTGAAATAGAATCCATAAAACAGAGAAAGGAGCAAAGACAGAGTGAGAGACAGAGTACACAGGCAAGGAAACATGGAAATTGAAGGTGGGGTCAATCACTGAATGGGTACTGTTCATATCTAATGGTGCAATCATAGAGAACAGCACGAGCTCCAATTCGGCTGTTGCAGGTCTCAGCCATGACATCCATGGCTGAGTTTAAGCAGGTGGTGCAATCGGCAATTGTGAGGGTGGCATTGCAAGCAGCATGACCATATGCAAAGGCGTTTGGAAATGGTGAGATGTTGTAATAGTCGTGGCCGGCCCGCGACGCCGTCTCCGTCCGCAATTCTTGTAAAACATAAGCAAGATTAGTAGCAAAAGGATCACCGCTAGTATACACACCTGAATTGCAGAGCACGGATGTAATGTTTGTATTTGGGGCAGCACTGACCATGGTGATCAATACCATCACCATGATCAAGATTGTGATTCTGATTAGGGACCTCATCTTCGACCTCCCTTCTTCTATCTTGAGGTCTGTCTCAAACATGGAGGGAGTTTATGTATAGGATTTCTTTGGTTTTTTCATCGATTTGACAATGTCAATGATCTCTGTTCTTGTTTTCTATCTATTGTCTCTTTCAGAAGTTCAGGATTCTTTTTCTTTGTTGACTTGTTCTCTTTCTCAATTGTCCTGACTCTACACTGTTCATGATCTGGGGATTGATATAATAATATATATAATATTTAATATATATCCCCATTTGCTCCTTAGTCTTATGAATGTTTGGTATGGGTCATTTTGCTAATTTCAAATTTGCAGGGGTAATATAATTGGTTTAAGTTTTTAGGTTATCTTAAAAGTTTTAAGTTTGATTTCTTATGAATTATTTAATATACGAAGTTTACAGATAATTTCTTATATCTATAGAATTAGTCTATTTTCAATGTAGAATGAGAATACCTATATTAATAAAAAAAGATGTATTCATGTTAGTTTAAGACTAATTGTCCATGATACAGTTCTTAGATGCTTATTATAACAATTTAAAAAGTTGAGAACTAACGCAAGTACAAGTAAAACTTGGGTACCCAACTCCATATACTGCCGGCAGTATTAAATTGTGAGTTATATCCAACATTGATTAAGATAAAAAAAATTAAAATTAAAATTAATCGTGGATACTGTCGACAATTTCAAGTCAGGAAAAATACGAGAGTTGAATTAGGCATTTTTATTTTAGTATTTAGTTGAGTTGAGGTAGAAAATTTCAACTTAAATTTGAATTAAAGACTATTTTTTAAAACTTGATCGTAACCGAATCTCACTTATTAAACTCTAGATTACTCTGCATTCACCCACCTATATGTGTACTATAATTTTTTTTTAATGTTTTTTTAGATAATTATGATTTAACATGTTTATTAGTAGAACCCTCTTTATATTGTCTATGAGTTTGTCAGTACTTATTAATACAAAGATCTATACCTGTTATATACCTAGATTTAACTTGCTTGGGCCATGTAGGAATTCAAGCTAGAGTGAGGTCGGAGTTGGGCCCATGTATGACGTGAGTTTGACTGGGTTAAGCAAAGTCAGACTTAAGTTGCCCGAGTTTTACCCCTAATGCAAGATAAATTGTTTGTTTATGAAAAATAATATAAACAAATAATTTCTCAAATTCAAACGAGTACTTATATTTAATTATGGAATTGATTGTGCTCCGGTCCTTATTCACCTCATTCTTTACTCTCTTTTGAGTTTACATGTAAAAAATTGTGGGATACTAAAATTCCATCGGTGATCCCAGTACCTTTAAGGCAAACGAAAAGTTAGATCATAATGGCTCGAACCCCTAACCTCCTACTTCCTTCTTGATACGGAAAGCAACCAATTAAATTACACTACACCCATGTAGATAATATTTGATCTACCTCATTCTTTATTTATAATGATAAATTAATAAATTTTTTTATTTTATCTTTTTATTGCTTCAATTTATTATATTAAAATTAAGAATAAAAAAGACAGGCGCTCTATTTAAATAAGATTATCGTGCATAAATCAATTCCTCATGCAAAATAATATTATGCTTTCATGATGCCAATAAATGGTTTCATGATTTCTTCTAGTGCAAAACCAACCTCGTTAATTACATTGCGAAATTCAAAGAGAAGCCTTCTTCAATTTTCACACGTAAACCCGTTGGAAATTTGAAAACAAAAAGAAAAAGGCCTTGGGTTGAGTTGAGTAACTCAGCCCAGTTCATTGAATGATTGTGCGTGCAGCTTGCAAAAGGGTCAGTCACGGGACTCGTCGAGTCACGCCGAGTTGTAAATCAGTGGTCTAGGGAGGCGGAGGAGATGATGAATCGAGGAGCGGTCGGACCTCTGTCTTAAAGAGCAGGAAAGAGAGTTTGTCGAGAGAGAAGTAGAGAAATCCACCGGGCGAGTGAGTCAGAAACGAGCCGAAGCTCTTCCCCACCACGCAATGCCACGCCGGTCCGTACGACGCGTCAAACTCCTGCAAATATGTCATGTCCGATCAATCATTTACTTCTCCCATCTTCTTTTGTTTCTTTTTCTCAAAAGGCATAGATAAAAAAAAAATAGTGGTACAAAAGTCACTATCCGAAAAGAATACCTTTTTTATGGCAAGAGCAATCTGGGTGGGATTAGGACGGGCGTCGGAAGCTGCATCCAAGACCGCTCGAGTGTAACGGAGCGCTTTCTCCTGCATACCGAACGGCATGTCGGCCGCCTTCAATCGTATATTGAGGCCCACTGCCACGGCGGCTAGCTTCACCTCCGTAGCAGGACATCTCTCGACGGGTAATCGCCTTGGAGGACAAAGTACATGCTCCATCTTCTTCCTTTCCTTGTCTTCTTTTCTCTGAAGACGAACAGCTCTTACCTCATTCTCTGCTTTCTCCATGAAGAAGAAGAAGGCGAAGACCGGTGATTGACAGGAGGAGAAAGAAGAGGTTTGGTGGGGTGGGCAGAAATGTCTGAATATTGACCGGGTGACAAGTGAAAGAATTAAAGAGACGGAGAGAAGGGGAGTTGGGAAAAGAAGGTCCACTGAGTACTAATGGGAAGGGATTCCGATTTCCGACAGGAGAAAGGCATGGACGGGCATGTTGTGTGGGCCACTCTCTTTCATTAGAGACTTTGACTTTGACTGTACATTGCGGAATAAGAAGAGTCCGCAGACATCAACTTGATCTTTGCAATCTCTTTCTTTTTGTCTTCACTCTTTCTTTTTTATTGAATTTATATGAATTTTAAAATTTAATTTATAAGTAAATTAGTTATGGCATAAAAGAAAAAGTACGTCATAAAAATGCAAAATGGCTGTAGCAATTTATCTTATTTTGTAGAAGGTGAAATACTGAAATTTGAAATTTTTATGATACAAAAAATCGTAACTCTCGTCACGTTTCCAACTTTTGACTCCCACTTCTTAAAGAAGAGAGATACAAAAAATGTGGTCATTTAGACACTTGACTTTTCTTTTATGAGACACTCAATTTCAAAATTTTATGTAAGAATTATCATTTTGCCCTTTAATTTTTTTTTTAAAAAAAAGACAATTCCTCCGTACAAAAACTGAGAGGTAAAATGGTAATTTCACATGATATCAAATGTCTCTTAAAAGAAAAAATCGGTTGTCTAAATGAATAGCCTAAAAAAAGAAATAAGTCTCTACCCATTATAATGAAGTAATTCAAAGAGATGAAATGAGCGATTAAAAAGTAATTTTATTTCAGCAAATTTGTTTTAATCTCTAATTATAGTCTGTTGATATCGTCTTAGTGTTATAGTTTAAGGAATAGTAGCGGGGTTAAAATTCTCACTTATTTTATTTTCATAATTCAATATATAGGCAATTTTTCTCTTGTAATGGTTAAATGGTTTTCAAATTATTAAAAAAAAATTGAAGAATGAGAAAGAGAGGAAATAAGAAATATTAAAGCTATACTTTCTATTTAGAACTTAAAAGAAAATATATAAAATTTCAACTTCATATCTTTGTCAAATTATGTAAGAGTGGGGATGTGAAGAGTAGAAAATTTTTAGAGTCTAGACATATTTTATAAACAAATGCATTTATCACATTCAAAGTGAATTCTATTACTAAAATGGAAAGATGATTTTATCTAATTCCAAATCAACTAAACTTTTTAAGTTGTGACTTAATCTTGAATTAAACTCTACGGAGACTAATGATTATAAAATTAAAGAAACAGTTGTTATATAAATTTTAAAAAATAATTTTAAAATAGTTATTTCATTTAAATTAAATAAAGTAAATGATTGAAGTGAACCTGAATATTGTATTCATTTAAATCAAATAAATAAAAATATTTAATTATTTTTTTATAATTAATATGTAATTATCTAAACTTTAATTTATTTAAGATTAGTAGACTCCATCATTTATGTTCCATCTTTTGTTTTAATTAAAATTGAGTCATCAATGCTTATGTTACATTAGAATTTTAGATTCCAAACCCTGATGGCTTCACTAGTTTTATCAAACGGGTGATTACTTGGCATGTTTTAAGATATCTGTCCTAAAACCCCAAGCTGCGAGTGTGTATTTTTTTTCAGAAATGAGTTGCAAAACCCAAAAGTGATTTTGGTAAATTCTCTTCTTTCCACGGGAGAATTGTGTATAGAGACACGGGTTTTACTTTGTTTTTTATTTTGCCGTTGGAAATTGGCTCGCCGAACCCTCTGAATCGGCTTGCCGAACTCTTACAATACTAGAATCACTGATTCGGCGAGTCGATTTCTAAGAGTAAAATGGGAAACACAATAAAATCCGTATCTGTGTGACATTTTTTTTTCTCTTTTTGATAACATGGGTATCAACATCTTACATTGGAAGTGAGATTAATCACGTATAAACCTCCCAATAAAATATTTTTTCCTCATGTCATTTTCCTGATTTGGGATAGAAAAGTCTAAAAGACAGCATCTCAAGTGCGAAATCAAACTGTTCTTATCTCTCTAGCCCAGGGAATCCATGAAAATGGCGCCCATTTCTTCTGTGTCTAGCTTACCCATTGACTCAGTCAGATTCCATTCTGGTTGACTGAGTCGGAAAAACTTGGCTGGGGTTTGTTTCGGCAATGATTCTTGCTTCCGAAATTATCTGATACATAGGCTTGTGGATAATCTATCCTTGTGATTAGTCTCGACTCCAACCAGTGTGGGAATCATGTTATAAGAAAAAGTTGGCTATATTCTTCGAATACAAATATTTTACTTTATTCATGTATTTATGTAATAAAATCAGTATCCACATGAAAAAAAAGAAATACCATCAACAATAGACCTGGCAATGGATTAGGTTAGGTCTATTTGTGTTTGAGTCTATTTCTTGTCTTGTTAAACATGTTAAGTTGATATATTAAAAAAATGGATTAAGTCGATTCAATTATATTTTAGGTTCACTTTGGTTGACTTCAAGTCGAGTTTAACTATTTACCTGACTGAGTGAAGAGACTTTTCTAGCAACATACACACTAAAACTATTCTTTAAATGAGTGTCGACCTCATATAATTTGATTTGTTTCACACAAACAAGACATTAGTCGGGTGAATTAGGTCTGCTGGTTCAGTTAACAAGGATGGTTAGTTAACCATTTATACTTTTCGTGATGCGGTTTGTATGAATTTCAAGGAACTACAACCGGTTGAGCCACACCCATGTTCCTGAGATTAATGTTTTCTATTCTTATCGAATACCATATTCATCTGTATCAATCTGCATTCCCAAATAATTTTTTTTGCACATCTGAGTAGTGTTAGAACTGGGAAATGGCTAGTGTTCCATTTGCTGAAAGTTGCATTTTGAGATTCTGTTGGGTTAAATAAATGTTATAAGTGAAGAAGTGGATTTCTGCACCTCACTCCTTTCTATTCTCCCATGCCCATAACTGAAATCCCAGCATAGATCCATAAAACACTGGATACTTGAATCACTGTCACCAAGCATTAAGAGATTTGAACAACACTGGAAAGAAATAGAAGAAAAAATCCTTGGTTTAGGGGTTCCAATATGGGATTCTTGTCAGCGAATTGGTTTTGGAAGTGGCCTAAGACTATGGAGGTAGCTTCTCATTAAAAAAATCCTATCTTATCCTAAATATTCGAGTTTTTCTTTCTTGATTCTGTAATGTTCTGTTTGTTTCCTTCTGTTAGTAAGTCAAGGATGGTTGGTTGCGATGTTTGAAAATTGAATTTAGATTCTTAATTTTTAATAAAATTTAGAAATATTTGAAATAACATTAACAATATCTTAAAAAGTAATAATATGAGCAGTTCTTTGAGTTCTTTCAATAGTAAATGAAAGTGCAGAATGCACTAACACTTATTTCTTTGTAGTTCAAATTTCTAACTTCTAGAAGTTGTATACTTTCATCCTCCAAATACTCTTGTAAAAGGCCCCAAAGATACATATGCCTAGGCTCCCCAATAAATCAAGTGTGAAAGCCTATTGAAACTAGAAGTTCCACACTTCAAATTCCCTATAGTGACAACGTTGTATGTTCCACAGAAATCTTATGATTTCAAAGTAGATATCGATCAATCCTCTTGTGATATCGTACACTGACATGAATTAACCCTAAGGGGTTGGTTTGATGTTCAAAAAACCCGCCCATGTTTTGCAGAAAATCTTGGGATCAAGTCCCCCTCAACACAAAAAGGGCCACTCTTCGTTTGTTCTGTACCCAGTGTGTGCAGATTAGGAGGCTTTCACATGCTCAAGGATCAGTCAGGTGAGACGCCTGGATACCTTGGTCTTCAAAAAAAAAAAAAAACAGTATAAGTGTTGTTGGGAGTACGTGGGTGGCTCTATGAAGGTTGGCCTTGTGGACTCCTAGATGCAGACAAGGTTCTATAGTTGGTTGCTTGTAGGGGTGAAAATTCTTGTTCCAACCTGAGCCTGATTTGGAAACTGAATTTAGATCGAGACTTTTGACCCATTTAACAACTGAGTTTCTCTGATCCAATCCATTAACAAATGTGTTGATTGGACTGGTTGGTATAAATACTTAAAACACTCAAGTCCCAACCTTTTTTTTTCTTTCTAATCCACACTTACATTATGTTTTCTGTTTGTGGATATAACTATCACAACATATGGTCTTATGAACTTGTTCCATTCAAACATTTAAGTGAATTTGGGACCTTCCTCTGATGACCAACATAAATACACTTGTTTAAGTTAATGTGTGACCAAGTAGGGACTATCATTATAACCAGGGCCGGCCCTGAGCATAAGCGGCGTAGGCCGCCGCCTAGGGCCCCAAACAAAAAGGGCCTCCACACACTTATACTCCTTAGCATAGCATTGAGATTTTTGGAGATCTCAGAGCCAGCCCTGATTATAACAGAGGCTGCTAGTTTGAAATCATTTGTTGGATTATTTGTCTTGTCTTTGAGGTTCTTTTAAAGATAGAATTGCTATTGTACAATTGTTTTGTGAAATGTGTTGGAATGCTACAGATGCATGTGATTTTTTTTAGGAAAATGCTCTATGAACCTGTTATTATAGTTTTTTTTTTCTTTGATTATACAGCTTGATTCAATTAGGGCCAAATCACATGATTTCCAATTTTGACAGCCCAGGTGGTTAGGTTGGGAAGATAATTCTTGGACTAAGCCCACCAAAAATCCACTCAATGGGATCAAATCAGGTGTGGTTTTTCTTTGAATGCTAAAGTTGTTGTTTTTTTTTTAAACAGTTTTCTATCAGTTTCTCCTCAAGGGTTTGGTTGCACTTGAAACTTTGACACAGCTTTTGATAACAGCTGCTTACTGTGAAATGGAGCATTTTAAGAATGAGATGTTGCATTTTTATTGCTGAATAAGAAGCTGAATTAAAGGAATTGAAGGTAAAGACCTTCAGAGTTGGGTGGCATTGTAATAGAACCAAGTTTGTCAACTTGCTTTAAAAGGTGGTGGGCTGTATGATATGACAGCCACCTTCCATATTTTGTCATAAATTCTACAATAACAGTGATGGCATGTACATTCTTATTTCCATTATTGAATTGGTGAAGTAGAATACATCAATTTTATTTTATTTTTTTACAGAGCTCCCTTCTCTGTAAAATCAGAGATGTCTAATCTCCGTTCTGAAGCAGGTTATGTATGTTCTCTGCCTTATCTACAGTAGTAACATACCCTGAAACCCAAATCCACAATGGACCTCTTCAAACCATTTTAAATGTTGACATGTATCAAAGGGCTGTTGTATATTTTACAGATACAAATGGTAGTAAAGTACGTATCCAAATTCATCCATGTCCCTCAAGGACGAAATCGAAACCATTCATCAGCCGCCCCCTTCTTTGTATGGAGTGTTCAAGGCAGAGCATTGTTTATATTCTGTTTCACTTTTAGGCCATCATCATCATCAGATCAATTTATTCCAACTACTTAGGATTGACACTCATAATTGAATTTGACAAATGTTTTCGATGAATCATCTGCACTTCCAACCTTGTGGTTACAATGAGTACACATAATAAATTTACTACATGTTTTTGTCCACTTTTTAGGCTGTGAGCAAGAGCTGTTGAACTGTGACCAATAATTACAGAATGCAATTGGAAGAGAAGATAAAGAAAAAATGGAAGGAAAAGAATAAGAATTAAAAGGTAAGTAGACTTTGTCTAGGTGGGATGAAACACAAGAGTCAATGGAGGAAAGAAGGACGTAACTGAAGTTGGTGCAGTTGACATGGTATTGTGTGAAGTGGACAATGACAACAGCTCCCACTGAGGTGGAGAATAAAAGCAGACCCTCCTCACCCAAGGAATGCATGCAGTGTATCAACAGCATTAGCCATGTCTCGGTTCTCAGTTTTCCTTCTCCTCCTCTTGATCCTGCACTCAGCTTCCAGTAAGCCAACAGTCTTACATTTGAAATCCATTTTCCCTATATGTTTCTTGATCAACTAATAAGTCACTTCTCTGACAGGCAACGTTGAAGGCATTCAGGATGAAGTGGTTCATTTTCCATACCTGTATCACAAGGTAACGTCTGTGTTGCACCTACTCTGAGTCTTCCATCTCATGTGCATTTGTTGATGAACATGAACTCAATGATTCATAGCTTTGATTATGGGCCTCACCAAGAATAGACCATGATGTGGAAGTCATCAAGATCTGAAGGTCCTGACCATACAGTAGTCTTTCATACTTCGAACGAAATATGTACTGTTCACACATTCTCTCTCTCTCTCTCTCTCTCAGTCCAATCTGCACTAACCTAACATGGGATAGGTTTAAAGGGGCTGATTTTCTACGTTTCATAAGCTCTAGAGCTTTTGGCATATAGTTCAGGTCCCAAACACATACAGGTGGTGTTGTGTCTTTTATACTCCACTTCAAAATGATGTTTCTATACTGTGCGGAATACCTTCAATTGTAAAATGTTTGTCCAATTGCGTTAATCCATGTCGTGTCAATGACTCCCTGATGCATCATGGATTAAATCTGACCAATGATATAGAACATGCTTTAAGCAAATTTTGCTAGTTTCTCTTGTAGGGTTTTGTCAACACAATATACATCATGGGTCTATGCTAGGATTCAATCTCTCTTTCTTAGAACATTTCTAATATATGTAACATGTTATGATTTCTGTCATCCAGATGAACATAAGGGATCGCATGGTGTTGGAGAATATACTGCATGACTACACTCCATCTGGACCGAATAAAGGCCATGATCCACCAACTAAACCAAGGCCATGATCCACCAACTAAACCCCATTAGCATCATCCAAGTCTTGTCTGTTGCAGTTGCAGTTGTCCATGGCCATAAAAGAAGTCGTCTGCGTCCACCTGTGTGCGTGTATGTGCGTCCATTTGATAGGATGGATGGTTAAATAAAATGGATTATGTTTGCAACTTTTGAGTGGACCATCTACAATTATGCCCATAAATACAGACAGATGTATTTTGTATAGCCTATGAGAATAAGAAGTTGTAATTCTGTACGGTTTACTTTGTAAGACTTGGACTGAATTTGATCTAGTTTACTCTATTCAATTTGATTTTGATTGAATGAGCCTAGTGCTCTACTTAAATTCATTCTAATTGGGGGAAAAAACTCATTGAATTACTCGAGTCTGATTCTTGGGGCAGTGATGCACAATGGAAAGAGAGTCAATATGGGTGTGATGGGATTGTCTCATACCAACTGGTATCCTGAATCATTCATGTTTCTGTAAAAACCATAAAAAAATGAAAGGGGCATAGGAATTGCAGAGACCTCTGTCTCATCCAGCATATACCCAGCACAGAGTGGTCTAATTGAAGGCTTTGTTTAAAAAATCAGCATATTGAATTGTATTGGATACAAGTGGGTTGACTCAAACTGGTTTCAGCTGAGCTAGATTTGCCTCAGAAGTCATCTTATTATCTAAATTATTGATGTGTCCTTTGTCTTCTTTTGAGCAATGAATAATCTAAAAGAATCCTATGCATGGATAATATGAGCTAATGAAATTAAGATCCTCAAAAATCCTCATGATGCCGACTTGTTTGAAAACCCATCCAACATTTGATCTGCACCTCAAGTCTTAAAATCGAGTGTTGATTTTGAAACATCTAGTGTTGGGTTCCAACTCAAAATAGCACTGAAATGAAAGAGGACTATTTGAGCTACTGTTGTCTGTGTGAGCTGGGCGCTAGGTTTTAACTATTAGACTCGATCTCAGATTTGTCTCTTTGCTACTTTGCTCTTTTTCCATTGTGCTACTGGTTGGCCTAATCTTGGTGTGTCCTAAGGGTAGTGGATTTACCTGTGAGGGACTGTGTCTGAGTTTTCCACACGTAAATCCAAAAAAAGAAATTATAATGAAAGTGCTACATATTTTTATATCTCCCAAGAACCTATCTTTTACTTAGTAACTGACCCCAGAAAAGAATATTTATGTTGCAAACATTACAACCATTCTATAAAAATTATATGTTTTTTTAATCGCTTAGAAAAGTTATATGTTGTGAATTAGTTCACAATCAATAGATATGAACTTTAATCACAATTTTTAGATGAGCAAAAAACAGTCATAATTTACTTTTGAATTAATCTAATAGGTGTGATTGAAAGTTTTACAATTAATTCAATGGGGTTGGAGTGATGGCCAAGAACTCACCTCCGAAAGTTAGAGGTCTTGAGTTCAATTCCCACTCCCCCAAAAGATCACTCCCCCTAATTTTAGTCGGTGTGTGTCGATAGAGAGATTTACAGATGTCCAAAGATTAATCAAGTGACCCAAGAGGCCTCACATTAGTCTAAAAAAAAAATCTCCTTACAATTGCACGTTCTATACCATACATGGGAGATTCTACATGCATTAAACAACTATAGTCTATTTTATTGAGATATTGATGGGATAAATCATAATTTATTAAATTCTCCACAACTTCACACTAGTATTGATTAGTGGAATACTTATTAGTCGTTGTGGCCATTATAATCAGTATAGCTGTCTTTGATATTAAAAAATAATTCAGTTTTTTGTTTTTGTGATTGTGAAATCATCAAATGTTCAATCATTTCATGATCCATTTGAATTACGAGATGAAGAATGTCATTTCTCACTGAGGGTCAAGATATCGGCCGATACATATTGTATTGGCCGTACAACCTTCATATCGGCCGATATGGCCAATATATCGCAGAATTATGTCGGTCCGATATCAGCCGATATGATTAATATCGGTATTTAAAAAAAAAAAATTAAAACGGTAATGGGTCCAGGTCAAAATATCGAATATCGGCCGATATCAGCCGATATTTACATTTTCAATTTTTTTTTTAAAAAAAATAGTTTCTATTTTGGTTTTTTTATATTTTTTAATTCAGAAAAAATAAAATAATAAAATAATACCGATATTAAAAAAAAACAAAAAGAGGAGAGAGAATAATATTGGCGGATATTTGCATATCGGTCGGGCCGTTTTTTGAACCCCTGTTCGTCACTATAACAGTAACAGTGGTGTTTTGGCATTTATATGACAAGAAAACTACATAGTCAACTGCAACTTTAGATTTTAGAAGGTGGTGTTGTTTCTTTGAATCATGATTGATAGAGATATAAATTGTTAATGGAAGTTTTCAACAAAATCAACACAAAAGTCAATAAGAACCACAAGTTCAGAGATAATAAAGATGAGGTGCATATCTCAAAGCAGAAAGGTATTTCTATGGTGTCCATGCCTTCTGATATATTTCTTTTATATATATAGAAATAAAGTAGACTGAGGTCATTTTCAAATTTTACAGTTGTAATGTGTGATGAGGTCGTGTCATTTGTTGCAAAATCAATCCAATTAGAATGCTTTTTGAGATTAGGGTTTTTTTTTTTTAAATCTTATGTAACGGTAAAAAACTCACTTTAGAAAGTAGGGATCTTCTGTTCAATTTATACTTAATCTCAAATGACTACTCGTCGTTGAATTTATCGAGTGTGTGGATTAAGAGATTTACATATGTTCTGAAAATTAATCAATTAAATCTCTTGAACATCTTAATTATAAAAAATATATATATTTCTTAGTACCCATCTCTAGTTTTGCCAATTCGTGTATAAAACAACTGAAAGTAGTAAGAACTTTCAGATAGTGAATCAGATGGAAGAACAAAAATATCCATTCAAGATAAGTGATGCTTTCTTAAATAATAATTATGATGTAGATACTAAGGCTTAATTGTAGAAAAGTATAGAAAAAAAAAAAAGAATTCATTAAATCGTGATATAAATAGTTTCTATTTGATACATTGGCATGATAAACCTTTTATAATAATGATATTGATTTTGGCTAACCTGATATTCATTACAGTGTATTGTTATGTCCTTTTCACTGGGCTGGTTAGCTCACACAACTCACGTTTCAGGAGATGTGCCTGAGGAGGAAGAACCTCCATTTCAAGCTTAGGATGGAAGCTGTTGTAGTTTCTTATGATTTCAGCGGATGGGAATTTCATTCTTATTTTGACTATTGGTTCATTTGAACCATGTTTTGTGTAAAATACATCATGTGGCACTTATTATGTTAAAATCATGTATGAACCACTATGGTACCGTTAGTAACTTTGATAGGAATGAAGGATATCTTTTTATGATAGAAATATTCGTTTTATATGATATATGCTTGTAAATGGGTACACATATAGTACATGTTTGAGTCCACATGTAAAGAGCATGTGAGACATTTATTTCTGGGCTTAACTATTGATCCAGCCCAGTTAAGAGCTATTAAAAAAAAAAATAGTAGCGTTCTAGGCCCACCTCCGAGTCGGAGCGTTATAAGAACTCTCTATATAAGCCTAGCATTTTATGTGATCTTATCAAATTCAACACACTTTATACTACTCCAATATAAATAAGACAATTATTTTAGGACAATCCCAAAATCCATATCAGACAACTAAATTGAGACAGACAGAGTATTAGATTATTGAAATTTTAGATATGATCATATGGCTCTTCTCTTTGTGAATAGCACATCTAAGTGATTTAATTTTTTTTTTTATAATGACATTTCGTAATAGTGGGTCTTTTCTCTATCAAGGCCTATCATAGGAAAAAGAAAACACAGGAGAAATGATTTTTTTTTCTACGAGAGCCTATCCAATTCTATTTAGTTTTGAAAATCTTAAAATCATATATTTATCAGAAAAATAATCTTTTTTTTTTTACTTTTTGTACCAAATTTCAAAATTTTAATGATGATTAAAAATGAATGACTTAAAGTTGTCACACACTCACATCAACATAGAATTTATAAAATTAAAGATTCCAAACTCTCAAATTTAAAATCCTTATAATTTAAATCACTGAAGATTAAAAATCCATAAATTATACTTCCGCACAATGGTGCCCTTAAATTCAGGTGTGAATATCAATTCTATCTTACCTAAAAATAAATAATGTTATAATGAGCACAATTTTGTACAAATAAATAACTTATAATTTCATCAATGAGTCATTCAAAAGGAGGTTACAATATACATCTCTTCTTTTTTTATGACCATAGTGTCTGTACCTTTTATAATACCGGACAAATTTTCAGAGCATGTGTAAGTTTTTTTATAAACACTGAGTAAATCTATAAAAAATAACTCTTTAGAATAGAGTGAAAATTGTTGACGGAATCTAACGTAATACAAGCTGTCATTGTCATTAGGGGCAGTGGAATTGTGCAACTAGTGTAGGGTTGGTAGGTTACAAAGACACACATTCCAACGGCCATCATAATTACCAACATTTTGTTTCTTAAAGGATGATTAATTTAATCTCCACCAACAATGTTCTGTCCTGGGCAGTGGAATTTTGTTTCTTAATATTTCATATTAGTGCCCCACTAATTAACTTACCTTAATCCTCTCCTTTCTAAATCCTAATCCTCAACTATTCAAGTGATTGGGATTGGGATTTTAATATAAGTTATGTCTATTCCACAAGATGTTAATTAAAATCATGAAAAAAATTATATAATAAAATAATAATAATAGAAAAACAAGATTTTTTTTCTTTTTTAATAATAAGGTATATGAATATAACTTTTCCACATATGTAAAAAAAGATAGGTCTACTATTATTTTTTATTAAAATATGTAACGTAGCTCCTGTAAAACTAGACATAGAAGAAAAATCTTGCCACGTATAGAGAGAATACTTTACCAACTAAGGGATAATTATGCGACACCAGTGATTTTGATAAAAAAAAAGGGACACTGGAGTTATATTTTGTATGCTTGTCATCATCTAAGTGATGAAAAAAGTTAAAATGCTTGCGAGAGACTACTCTGAAAGTGTGAGTAATGTATCACAACTATTCCATTAATCATACAAGAGGGTGATATCCGGTTCAGAATTCTGCCTTTTGTAGATATCACTCTAACCCCTAAAGTGAAGGAAGAGAGAATCAAAACAAGAGAAAATAGCAGAAGTGAGATAGTGGGGATCATTGACCCACATACTTTTTCATGATTTTTTCGTGGAGTGAAGTAGAATTTCTGTGAAAATGAAGTTGGTGCAGTTGCCATTGGAATACAATGGATCTCATCTTTCTATAAAGCTCTCAAAGTGGATTGGGGGACCCTGATTAAAGCTTTCACATGGTCATATTCTCTTCTCAACCCCCATTAAACATCTTTCCACTTTTCCTTTTTAATTTTTCCTTCAATGACCATTTCACCTCCTGTCTTAACAAGAGTAACATCATTCAGTTCTTGGAGTATAAAGTTGGAAGGCTTGATAATCAATTGCACAAAGTAATATACGATGGTAGAGATAATGACTTAGTTACATTATTTTTTGATAAAATTAGGTCATGTTTCTACTTTTCAACGTATGAAAATATTTCTTTGAAAGTTCATTTAAAATAATTTCATTAGAGACAAGAAAAAAGTACCTGATGCCTGAATAGCAATCCATGATGATTTTACCCGAGAATTAACAGTGATCTCTAACATCAAGCTAGTACAACCATGGCATATGGCCTAACTACCACAAAAATATATTCCTATCCAACACACATAGCATGAAACTCCAGAAGAAAATGGCAGCTTTGTCTCACTGGGTCAGTTCGACTCTCAAAATGACTAGCCATTTTAAGGTCTCAACCCTTT
Organism: Chimonanthus salicifolius; assembly: GCA_013350335.1. Lineage (NCBI taxonomy): Eukaryota > Viridiplantae > Streptophyta > Magnoliopsida > Laurales > Calycanthaceae > Chimonanthus > Chimonanthus salicifolius. Next base: position 48,856,312 of record CM023536.1, read on the forward strand.
TTAGTTTTAAACCCAGAGTCACCTCTATTGAGTTTCCGATGTGGGACTTTGTCCCGTGACATTTGTCTATCACGAGACAATCTCTCCCTCTCACTAGATAGAATTTGACTGACCCAGTTACCCAACCTGCCCCAATTTGACTTGTTCGACAAATGACTTGACCCAACCAAAACTTGCTTGTAAATGAGTAAACTCGACTTGAACCCATTTATAAATATGTAGATCCGTTCTAAACTCATTTATAAATAGATAGACTCATTTCAAACCAATTTATAAATGAGTAGATTTAATTGATCTGACTATTGCCACATCTATACAACACATCAAACTATATCAAACCTACAACTATGTAAGGAGTAATCTTAGCATTTGTCTCGCTAGAGAAGTCTCTTTAATGAGTTAAATGGGTAAAATCAACCTAAATCGTACGGGAACTTAGAATCCAAAATATATTTGAACTCAATAAGACATGACAAGTCAGGTTTTGATTGAAAACTGTGAATTGAAAGGTTATTTTTGGATCAGAGTAATTTTCTACTTTAAATTTATTAAAAAGGGTATTTTAAATGGTGGAAAAAAATAAAAATATAGAGAAAACCCCTCCTCTCCCTCCCTATTTTATAAGTTTACCAGAAATTGCTAGGGACACATGTCTCTTTGATAACACCAGTGTCCCTGTACATTCCTTTATTTCCCTTATATCTGTGTGTACTTACTAGAGATACTAGCCACTTCTGTTTCCTCCTGTCTTCTTTGTTGTGTCTCGACCTTTCATTAGAAATGGGAAAACTGTTATTAAGGGCAGATAAAATTGAAGAATATAGGTAGAAAGACAGAGTAAAAAGAAGGAGAAAGTTGCAGAACCCACAGCCCAATCCGAATCCAAACCCGGAAACATTGAAGTGAGCCAGGTTTCACTCAATCGTAGGGGGTGGCAATAGGTTAGTTGGGTTTGGCACTGAAGGTGGCAGGTAGAAGAAACAAAACTAAGTTGGATTTTTAATCATTTGCAATTTGCACATCAGTGATACCATCCTCTTCCGTAGTAGTTCCAGTTCATATAATGATCATACCATAATTTAAATTTGTCCATCTCCTACTCATATAGCTACTATCAGGCCAAAAATTGGGCTCCATTGCAGAGTTACAAGGGTGTCAATCCATCCAATTCACTATCTTGTCGAGAATTGGACGTTGCAGTGCAGATTGAACTAGATAGTTCGTTACCCGAGCCCATCCAGAACCTGGAATCGGCAAATCTGTGATGTTTGTGAATTTGTTAGATAGATGGATTTTAGTCTGTCATTCATATGGTGCAGAAACCCAGCTGTTCAATTTAGCAATGGCTCCTTTCAGCTGAATATGAATATCCTTTGAATGGCAAATGGTTTAAAATTTTTTTGTAGAGTGAATAGTTGTAAATTTGGCTCTGTGTTTGTGATGTCAGAAAGTTAAGACTATATCAGGTAAGACAAAATTTTCAATCCATTTCACCAAAAATCAACATTCAGAATGAATAGTGATTGCAGTGACAGTGATCGCTACCAAGAAGGCAGAAATAATCTTCCAGTTTATGGCCTTTTCAATTCCATAGTGCCCCAAATGCAGAGTCAACAAACATTTGATAACCATCCACTGGGCCGAAATATTGGAAACATTTGATAACCATCCACTAGGCCGAAATATTGGAAATGCTTATGATTTGGTGTTGAAAAGAAGTGACTTTTTTTAATTGACGGAAGGGGGGAACCTTGAGCACAGCCCTACCAACCACCCCCCCCTCTTTCCTTCGGGTGACGTCCCACACCCCCATAGGATAGCCACTGGGACTCGAACTCGCACCATCCCGCTTCCTGAGGCGGAATGTTACCAGCTTAATCCATAGCAGCTTGAATTCAACCTCTGCGTGAAATTTCTGTCATAATTCTCAGCTCATTACGGTGTTTTTTTAACGATGAAGAACTCTAAGACCCCCACCTCTCCTCAAGTATGAGGGCATTGGGTAAAACACCGGATGCATGCAGTCCCCCCGCAAGCGACGGGCATCAGGTTACTAAGGGATTCAATCTTGGGACCTTTGGTTCCTGAGCCAAAGTGTCTACTAGTTGAGCTATCCCATGCGGGGTAGTTCATTAAGGTGTTTACATGTCTATGTTTTCTTCTTCTCCTCTCTCTCTTCTTTTTGACTGACATATTAGAAATGTGGTGAATTGTTTTACTGTGAATTACCAACAGACTATGATGACCACAACAGCATGAATACAGCAAAGACACGACTATGGATATAGCACATACATTGATTTTACACAGAAATGAAGTATCCATTGCAATATTATAAGAACAATACCTACTTTGAAGCATCTGGGTTTCATAACCATAGACTCAAAGCAGATGCCTGATAATGTAGATTCCCTGTTGTCTAGATACGTGGCTTTCGAGCACCAAGAAGATGGACCCCAGAACCAAAGATAACGATGACGAGAGGTATCAATCAAATATCTGAACCTTTCTTCAGATGTTGAATAATGATGATAAATGCTACATTTCATTCTTAAACATCCTTCAGCCCACTTCTCTAAGGATTAGGACTACTGCTTAATTGGAGATTCAACTTTGACACTACCTTCTCCATTGAAAAGGAATAACATGGTTGTCGTTTTATCAGAGAAATGCATAGAGATTTCATCAAAATTCCCTATATTTCAAATTTCTTCTGTGTTTAGATGATGATAATTTGGGAAGGAACTTACGCTAATGCTCCATTTGTGACGGTGCAATGGTAAAGAATGCTCATCTAACAACTAGGAGCTATGATGCCCAGACATGACATGCAAACAACACATACAAATTTTACACATAAAAATGAAGTATCCAACATGATAAGATATGAAAGTGTTGCCTACTTTCAAGTGTTTGGGAACAACAGAGGAGAGTTTGTGATAAAATGCATGCTTGACATGTCCAAAATCCCAAGTATTTCCTTGTTAACACACAACAACATTATAATTATTATTTACCCAAGAGATGTGATCTCTTATCGGCATAAATTGTCTTTTATTTAAGCTTGCTTGAAAAGGATAATTTTGAGATGTACATATGGGATGTGTAGCTTAAGACAAGAACTCTTTCATAATTTATGAAGGGGGCCTTTAGAAGTAACCCCAAATAAATAACACTAAGACATGGAATAATGATTCTGTATTTAAGGTCTGTACACTTACAAGGTACACATGAAGTGGGGATATATATTATATCTACTTTGTATACATGTTAGGGAAGTTTTGAATTCACATAGAGAGAAAAGAAGATATCCAAATTCCTATAGACACAATACCAACTGTAGCAAAAGCTTGGCTTAATTCAAAAGCAAAATTCTGCTGCTGAGGTGGCACACTCTGCCAATCTGTCCTCCTGCGCAGAAGTGAAGACCAGTTCAGGAAGGAAACAAGATAAATCAAGAGACACAAAAAAGACCTTCTAAAAAGTAAAAACATTTGATCTGCCCTTTAGCTTGACAGGACCTATGGCATGCAACTAGTCTACTGCAGCATGATTATGATGGATGATGCTAGGCTACACCCAACATATATGCAGTAGCAAGAAAAGAAAATTTTAAAGACAAAAATGTTGAGCAAAATATTGATGGATTATGAATTAGTAATTGCAGTAATCTAATAATCTTACTTGTGGAATTCTTGTGCATCAAATGGATGCCTAAAAGAAAATGGTCTAAGGTCAGTCATATACACCTGGAAATTACCTTTGGTGGAAAAGGGAAAAACAAAAAAGAACGTTTTAATCTTGATTTTTGGGTTGGGTTTGAATCTGGTTCCCGTTTTCTTTGGTGGCTTGGCACTTTTTTTTTTTTTTTCTCTCAATCAATAAAATGGTAATCTTTCATAATAATAATGGTTGTATGCAAATGGTTAGGTTTGTCTAATCAATCTAGTTTTCAGCAATGATCTAACCACAATGAGCACACAATTTAGTGGCTCTTGATTGATGCAAAGTGAGCAGCTTGTATGAGAGAAACTAGATGATCCACAACTTCAAGTGTCAAGAGTATAACTAAAATATCAACAGTTATATAATTGTACATCAGTCAGATCACAGACGTGGGGTTTGCGGCAATATGGAATGGTACATTCATGTGTTAGTTGTATAGGACACTTTAGATGTGAGCATGTTGGTTTGGAAAAAAGGGGGAAGAAGGCCCGCAGGATACTTCGAGATGTAAATTGGTTTGAGACAAATTTGAGGATACTTCGAGATGAAAGTCCTCGAATATGTCAAAATGCATTTACAACATTTTGCAGGTTGCTTTCGAGTAAATGCTCTTCTTTGGCATTGTCCTGAAAAGGGTGTGATCAAAATACGTCTTCAAAGAAGAAAGTTCTGAAGAAGAACATTCAAAGTTTAATCTCTATCCTTTGAGCACTAGGTCGAGGCTGCTGAGAATTGAGGTGAGGTGTCAAGCCCTAGTTGGAAGTTTGTATAACAGTTGTTATTAGGGAATTAAACTTGTCATAAGTACAGTACATGGTAAGCACTCTTGCTTATCCCTAACAACTTAGAGCATCCTCTAGCTTTCGCTGACAGCTGAAAACTTGGTAAAAGGAGAATGCATCTCCCTTTGAAAGTTATTTAAGATCAAGGGCCGAGATTAACGAAGTTGACTCATAAATACTCCCTCGTTCATAGAAGAAAAAAAAGGAAGGAAGAAAGAAAAAAAGAGTTTTTAGGAGGAAGAAAAGGAATTTAAAGGGATTTTTCTAAAGTGGAGGATTTTTATAGAGAACATTTGAAGGTAATTTCCATCGAAGAAGAAGACTTCTTATTTTCTTATTGTTGTGTGGGTTTGTACAGGGTTTGCTGAAGTTCCTTCTTAATTGTAATTCTTGGTTTGAATGATGAAAAAAATCAAGTTTTGCCCAAATTGCATTTGATATTTTTTCCATTTTGCATGTAATAGCTTATGCTTTTGATGATTCACTTGCATTTTCTGCCTTCTCATGTTGATTCATTATTTACAACATAGGAAGAACACCACTGAATTCTCAAACCTATTTTTGTTTGTAGACCCCCATAGACCATTTATAAATCAATTATTCTTCTTCTTTGGTTTTCCAACTATAAAAAATGTGACTCCACTTCGAACACCTTTCCCCGTCCTTCGCCATTCATTACAGTCCTTTGAAGTCTTACATTAGTTTTTCTCCTCTTTTGCGGAACTTACAATATGTATGTATGTATGTATATATATAGGAAAATGATCAGCCACGCACCCCTTAAAGTGCTTCGACAGTGGGAGCTCCATGTGGAGTCCACCTATGATTATGGGGTTAGGTGGTTTGAAAGATCTACATGTGTTCGATGCTTATGAGAAAATACTTTGATTGAATGGTTCTAGCCATGGGATCGAACTGGATAAAATTGCACCATATTTATTGTGATTTCCAAGTTCTTCAAAACCATAATTAGAGTTGTTTAATTAAGTTGATTTTTGTTAGGCATTATATACACACATAGTTCTTTCAAATCCATCTAACCCCATGATCATAGGTGAGAGAGAGAGAGAGCTAGCTCCTAAGAACAAGTTTGCACCAAGTTTGGTGAATACATTTATCAGACGGTGTCTATAAAATTTCTACTTTTATAAAATGTCTCACCTAGCTCTAAGAAGAAGTTTGCACCAATCAAAGGCCTTTCCCAATGAACAAGTTTACATCAAGTTTGAAAGGTCTTTCCTTTTATATGGTGTCTATAAAATTTCTACCTTGATTGGATAAAAGAAATTATGTTTTTAAAGCCCTAAAAATTTCACATTTATCAAACGGTGGAAATTCATCGGGTTAGATCATTGGGCTTTAAAACTCAAAATAGTGTCAAATTGGGTATGAGTGTAATTCACAGGGGTAGGTGGGTGCAAGGGGGAAGTTAGATCCATTAAGTCTACTACGGGCCCCACAAGCCAAACTTTTCATGAAAGTCTTATGATAACGGTTCTTAGGGGAGAACTATTATTATTGTTATTATTTTATATATACAGAAAATAATCAGCCGCATACTCTATAAAGTTTTTCCATGGTAGGAGTTTCATGTAGAGTCCACCTATGATCATGGGGTTGGGTGAGTTTGAAAGAATCATGTGTGTATCTAATGCTCATGAAGAATTAGCTCGATTAAATGGCTCTAGCCATGGAATTAAACTTAATAAAATTGCACTCCTATTTATCATTGATTTTTGGGTCATTCAAAACCATGGCTAGAGTTGTTTGATAAAGATGATTATAGACATTATATACACATATAGATTTTTCAAACCCATCCCACCCCATGATCATAGGTGGAATCTACAGGGAGATCCTATTGTGAGAGCACTTTATGTATATATATAACAATGATCCTCTAAGAACAGTTTCATGAGATTTTCATGAGAAATTTGGTTTGTGGAGCCAATAGTAGACCTAATGAATCCAAATCCTCCCTCACACTTACTTACCCCTCATGAATTGCACATTTACCCAATTTGACATTTAAAGCCCATTAATCTAACCCGATGAATTTCTACTGTTGCATAAATGTGACATTTTGAGCTGAGCTGAGGGCAATTAGGAGAGTTCTCCTAATATGGTCTAGGTTTGGAAGTGGTAATCTCATTATCGAAGGTTACTCAACTAATGCCATTGTCTGGGCTAGTAATAGGAAATTCCCCCCGTGGAGGTTGGTCTGTATTACTAGGGATATTTGGAGGTTGTGCAGGATGGGTGGCATCTCATTCAATTATACTCCCCGTTGTGCTAACTGTGTTGCAAATTTCTTGACGAAGGCTGGTGTCCATGTACAAAGACCAGCTTTGGAATTTTTTCAATTATCAATCAGAGGAGTTAGGGGGTTTGGAGTCCTTTTGAGTTCCTTGTTGGGTGGACTCCTTTTGTTGTATTTCTTTATTTTCTCTTTTTTATTTTATTTTTATTTTTCTTATTGTATCTCTTCCTGGCCCTGAGTATAAATCTCCTATACTCGAAGTCATCTCATGTACCTTCTTTTCTTTTTAATGAAATTTCATTGGTAATGTTTAAAAAAAAAAAAATTTGACAATTTGAGTTTAAAAAAACGTGGCTTCTCTTATCCAATAAAGATAAAATTATATATATACCAATGGCATCATCAAATTTTGAAAATACATGAAAAGACTATGGAAATCAACACCACAACAGTCTCCAAATTCCAAAATACCAAAGAAGGAATAGGTGCATACCCCAAATCGGCTATGACAATACTAACATTGTCTTGTGAACGGCGGTCCTGTAGAATATATGAAATGATTAGATTATGGAACCACTTAAATTATTCCACAATACGGCCTGCAAGTAAAAATATGATGATGAGAAAATCACAAAAACCAGTCATACCAAAGCTGCATGAGCAAGTGCTTCACACGCCAGCTGAAATTGAAATAAAGGGAAATCAAGGACTGGGCGGAGACAAAAAGCTACAATTCAAAGATTGCTAAGGAAATTTGTACAATGTAGATATCACTATAACCTGAACATCTCCGTGCTTACGAAGTTGATTCCTAACAAATGTTACTGCATCAGAGCTGAAAAATAACAAAAAAAATCCATCTCAAAAATAAATATTTAACAAAAAATTTAGAGAGATGAGTGGTTCTCACTTGTTACATTCATTGTCACCGTTAGGGTATTTAATAATCAATGCATGGGTGGCTAACCTGTTCATGTAATCCCACAGCCCATCAGATGCCATTATTATAAATTCTGCATCTGATCCGAGGGCTACTTGATAAACATTTGGAGTTGCAGTCACCAAGTCCCCGTTGAACTGTACCCTACACAACATAAACACATGAAAAATCAGAATAGTAAAGCACAAGAAAAGCCCATCAAGTTGTAAAGGTTATCAGAATTAGGACATATTGTTTGTACTTCAGCATCATCTTAATGGAAATGAACAAGTACAAAGCCAAATAAGTTGGTGAAAGACAATAAGGATTAGAAATAAAGCAACCTAGATTATGAAGTTCAAGAGGCAAATGAATGCTCGAAGAAAATTTGATATTGGAGAAGAGTGTCATTGACACTCAAGCCACTCATGTCTAATAGCTATCCGAAGCATAAATTTGCACTTGGTTTTTAGTTTCAGATCATTTATTGTTTTTATTTTTTCAAAGTCTCTTAGCTTCTTAAGCTTTTGCATGATTTTATCCTTTTGAGCCTTAAACAGGACCTAAATTATTGAGACAGATTTTCTCCATTTTTCCTTTCTTCTAGGATTACGAGAGAAGTACGAAAAATTAATTATAAGATTACTCTTTATCAAGTTGAGAATGATCAAAGGTCGTCAATGAGATCGAGTTTTTGAAGGTTGTTTTTTCAATTTATTATTAAAATTGCAAGATTTCTCAGTAACCATTTATTTTTGCATGCATACTTGTTAGATCCAACTTTCCTCTGCATTAGTCTTTGACAAAAAGAAAATCGCCATATCAAAGTTGGAATGTCACCAGTGTTACAAGCAAAAGGTCGTGGGAACACCAATCCATCAATAACTTTGGTAAATTAGTCAACAGTTCAGGAATATCCCCATAGTGGTGTGGGAGGCCATGAAGATCACCATCACTAATGTCTTGAATTCCAGAGTTTTGACATGCCCAAGTATGGCTCCTTATTTGTGTTTAAACATGTTGAAGTTCCAGGCATGTCAAATAAGACATGCAACAAGTTGGTCCTACTGTGTGGAAATCAGGTCCTAAATTAAGATGGTCCACATCAGGTGAGCCAAATATGTATATTTTGTAAAGTATGGAGTGCGACTATGGTGATTCATGACAATATGAAAGACAATGAAAAGATCTTAGGATATATTATTCTCTCTCAAGAGGTTAAAAAAAGAAGAAGCTGAACAGGATGGTTAAAGTCAGTTAAAGAATTTTACCGAGAAATAAACTTTTTGGTCCACCTACCCTCCTCAACTCCTTTCTCCAGCATCCTTCAAGGAAAAAAGGTTTGAAAATCATCAGGACCTAGAATATGTATCAATTGAATATTTCAATAGATTCAAATTCCATGTGTGATAAATAATCAAGATCCTTAAGAATAAGGGGACAGAGAGGAGAGTACAAGGGACGAACTCATTTTTCTTTGTCTTGAATCGCAGGTCACCAAAAGCACGAGACACAGAGATATCACCACAAATTCGTCCATTAACAATCTGTAGAGACTGTGAAGTTGAGTCCAAAGAACATTGAAGTTGTCTAGATGAAATAACATATCAATTTACACATATTTGCAATTCAAAGCTTGTTTCTATGCTAATATATCAACATATTTAAAATTTAGCCATGCCTTGAGAACAAGTCAGTCAACCATAATATACAAGAAGAAATGCCTTGGGTTAAAATAGAGCACGAAGTTTAGCATCAGAAAACAGAACTTTGTTCCCACTGAAACATGCAAAGCATGGTAATACCATCAGATGATAGCCAATGACTTGCTATGAAGTATGAACTCATGTAAATAATGAGGCAAAAACAAGCACAGGAAGACACACCCAGCCACCTGCTTCTCTGATTCTTCTGATTTCTTCAAGAGAAACGTTGCTATTTCCATAGGGTCGGTGTGAACTTGTCAACACTTCAGCTTTTCCAGAGCGGGATATAACCTGCATTTGATATTTTTTTTTTAAAAAAAAAGAAAGAAAAAAGAAAACAATTGATTTGTCAATGTGCTACCAGAATAATTCTTGCATAGATCACATAGGGTCAAATTTGTACCACGCATGAATCACCAACATGTGAAATGATCAGCACATCTTTTCCTAGAAACATAACTGTTGCTGTTGACCCAGATTCAACATCCTTCCCTGTCTCTTCAAGCCTCAAAAGCGCCAAAACACCAACTAAAACTTAAGCTCAACATAGATAAAATAATAGACTGAACTCAACATGCATCTCAGATTTCAGGGCGTGTTTGATCAGAAGTTATTAATGACCAGATAATATAAAATTTTAAACTTTTTTTGATAGCATAAAATTTATAACTTCAGTCTTATGCTGGTATTAATCACAGCAGAATATATTATGATTGAATTATTTATTTATTAATTATTCTGTGGTGGTGGGGTTGAACTTTCAACCTAAAAATTGCAATATAGAGGGCTTCCACTTTGCTACAAGATCTTGTTGTAAACAAGTATTATGATTGAATTGTCATTCTAAAAAATGCTCTATTGCAATATTTCAGCACATGCATTGCGACTCTTATCAACAATAAAAACAATATTGTATTGAAATGATACATTATCTTGTCCACATGTACTGTAAATTGTCTATAGAGAATAACCCATCCTATTTAGATATGGATGCCTTTGCCCTTTGGCTATCTCATGGAAATGTTCTGGCAGGATACTGTCCACCCAGCCTAGCACCATTCAATTTTTCCAAGCCACAGCGAAATATGTAGCAATAAAAAGTGGTCATCTATTTGTACAGAAGATATCCGGTTAACTAGCAAATTTGTGGTACACCCAAGTGAGGCCGTAACTAAGATTTCCTTAAAACTTCCTCCATACTCACACCCAACACAAACACTTACCAATTCAACAACTTCGAATCAGCATTTGCAAAAGCAGTTTGTATTGCCTCTTTTATGGTACTAAAATCTCTTCCATTAAGGAGCAACCCACTCTGTAGAGCTGCAATGCACTCTTTGTACAATTCATCCCTGAACAGCATAATTTACAGAGTGAGATTGTGTGGAATGAACATAATTAACAACAAGTGCTTCTACAGATTAAAGCAGCTTGATGTCTTTTTAGCAACTGTTTAGAAATGAAATTGAGATGAAATTATGAATGCATTGAGAAAAAAGGAATGGAGCCAATTCATTTTCAATCACTACAATATGAGACACTTACATCTGTTTTGCTTCCCACTACCATTGGGTTTTACTCCAACAAGTTCTACCACACAATCATCAGAAGCCCATTCCATTTCACCCAAAAGAGTTCAGTGATGGGAATTGCACTTTATATGCAGCATTTTCGCTATACAGGTGCCAGAAAACAGAGGCAAGTTGATGTAGAGAGAGTTGTGGATGACTATATGGGTTGTTTGTATAAAAAAAAGTGGGCCCATGAGGGTCTTGATTTAAAAGTTTGGATTAGAAATATTAGTTGTGTCATGTTTAGCACACTGCTAAATATTAATTATTATTTTCAGACACTTTTCTTTTCAGTTGGTCTTGACCATGAAGTTATGTTTGATGATGTTTTTCAGTCTTCAACTAATAGTTTATGAAAGAAAATTATTATAGTGCTTTGGTCCCTTCTCTAATTCCTTTTTGGGATTAAGGGAAAATCAATGCTCTTTCTCTTATTTCATCCAACTCAACTGAATCACAGGTGGAATGAAATGAGTTGGTAAGTAATTGAAATTGAGGAGCTTTGAAGAACACATGAGTTTTGTTACAGTCAAGTGGAAAAATATGACTAAGAAAGCTGACTTCACATAGATAGGATGAATGACTTCGATAATGGTGATGAGATCATACTTTTGAAATTTGAATATGCTACAGACTCTGAAGGATGATCAGTAACTAATAGTAGTGAAAGGTAACAGTTTAGCATGAAATATTAACTTATAGTCATATCGGATTAATGAATTCTGATTGCCCGTAAGGCCGTAACCCCTCCTGGAAATTAATTCTACCGTCCAAAAATCAGAAGAGGGAACAGTAATCGGATATGAGAAATGGAGGTAAAAATTACCTGAGGAATTCCACGGAAGAGAAGCCAGCGTGGCCGTCGAAGACGGCAGCGAAGGAGAAACCGTTGAGACTGTCGGAGCGGAGGACGATATCATCTTCCATCTCCTCGCGTGCGCCCTGCAAGCGGCTCGATCCCCACCTTATTCCCACCACACCCACGGATGACGGAGCGTCAATTGCAATGGCCGAGCAGCATCGATGGCGATTCCTTTGCTTCTTCGTACTTGCTTTTATTCTGCTGTTGCTACTGCTACAGCTGAAGAGGAACTTTTGCAGCAACTGCTGGCTCAGCAGCGCCATTTTCGAGCAGCAGCTGCTTCACCACTCTCGACACCAGCAACGAGATTCAGACAGATCAAGAGAAGAAGAAATCAACAGAAGCAGAAGCAGAAGCAGAAGAAGAAAGAAGAGATAAAAAGAGAGTAAAGGCTAACCTCTCAAATTCTTCCAACGGATAAAATTTCAGATTCCCTCTCGCTTCCTTTTCCTTCTTTCGTCACCTCTGTCAAACTCTCTGTGTGAGATTTTATGTGGTATTTAATAAAAAATATCATGTATGGGTTTTAATAACAAATTTCAACCAAACTAAATTATAGATAATTGATTTTTTATGTTAATATAAGTTTATTTATTTATTTTAATTGTTTTATTTTCTTGATCTTAAAGGATAAAATAAATGGACAGTATTGCTGGTGACTAATTTAGAGATAATGGCTTTTAGATCTATTTTATTTACTTAGATAAATAGTTTAAAGTTTAAAAAGCCTAATATGCAATAGATTTGATTTTAAATAAATGGTTAATAACCTCAATAATATGATATTACCGTTCCAATATTTAAGATATCATTTTATAATTGTGCTGAATTTGAAGCACACAATATCATTTTGTTTGATGGCCGCGCGTCCTTTATTTTTAAATTTTTTTGTATATTTTAAAGATAACGAAGTGGTGGGACCCACAAGGCATAAACTGGTGGTGAAAATTGGGCAAGTACGACTTGCCCATGCACCTCAGTCGGTCACTTTTTTTCTTTCTATTGTTAATGAAGTTTACAATTTATATAATTTGAATTACTTTATTTAATTCATATAAAATCACAAAACTTGATGACTGAATCTAGATTTGTATACCCCACTCCTCCCCGCTTCGTTTAAACTCATCAGCTTAAAATTGAGTTTTTTCTTAAAAAAAATACTCCTTTTGTTCTATTTTAATTGTTTTATTTGAAATATTTATATTTTTTAAGGAACTTTTTATATAAGACTAAAACTCTATGATCTCATCTATTTTCAAGAAACTTTATACTAGTCTAATATAAATGAGACAACTATTTTGAGACAATTCTAAAATTTATATAGGACAACTAATTTGGGACAGATGGAGTATAAAATAAGTTACAAAATAAACAATTTTTAAATAGGCGGGTTCGAGCTTCATATATTTTAATAGGATGGATTCGGACATTGGCGTTTAAAAGTCCGACGGACTTCAATTGAGTTCAGAGCTTTTTTTGACAAAACTTAGCCTGTAAACGAGCTTAATGTCTAGAAGCTTATATAACTATATAAATGAATTTTTTTTTCCAAAACCTTCTAGTTGCACCATATAGACCTCTTCTCTAATTCACCATTTAAGAAAGTCACATTAACATTCATCTGTTGTAATTAAGATTAAAATAAGTCACTAAAGTTAAAATAATCCTAAGTGATTCCTTTTAAGACATAGGTGAAAAACTCCTTAAAATTGATGTTTTTTTTTTTGTTGGGTGAAGCCTTTAGCAATAAATTTAATTGTATATCACTCAACATTGCCTATTGAACCATATTTGATTTTGAATACCCAATTACAATCCACAGTTTGAAAACTCTAAGCTAATTAAATAAGATTCCAAACTCTATTGTGATCCATTGATTTCAGTTTTCCTTCATGGCATTCCACCATATCTTCTAAATAAAGCACATGACCTAAGTTTGAAATAAATCTAAAACTACTAATAAGGAACCGATCCTGTCCTAATTAGCTCCGATCCTAATTAGCTACTACCAGCAACTAATAAAACAAATACTAAATTAAGTTGGACTCTCCATCGTTGGCTCCTTATTGCTTGCCAATTCATGTTGGCCCACCATGGAGAATCATGCTTTAAGTTGGACCCAAGGCTTGATGAACTTGGCTAAATTGCATTATTGAATTAAAGTCCACAATCCATCTTCAAATTTCCACCTTGATACCTATCTAGATCGAAGATATAATTTTTATCATTCAACTTGGAGCTTGAACTTGTCAAATTGCTTGCGCACCCACCTATATTAAAATTAAAATTTTGATCACAACCAAAGATGTCCACTTCAGTTCGTTGTAGTAAATATGACATGCAAATCTTAATAGTAAAACTTGGGCCATAGGATTGGCCCAGACGATGTGTGAAATTGAGTCACTGAATAATGCAGGTTAACTCATTGAGTTGGGATTGATACCTAAAGGGGCAAAAAGAAAAAAAAAACTTTTTTTAATGTTCTCTTTAATTTTCTCTGAACAATCAAAGTCTGTAACAAATCCATCTAATAAAATCAAAGAACTTTAAAATAGTTGCTTACTTGTTCTTGGCAACCTTTACTCTTGTTGGAATTTTCTTAAGATTTATTTACTTAAATAAGTCTTTTGGGTCTTTATATATTAAAGTTGTTGTGTCTTATGTCTTGGACTCTTCTATGGTATTTGTACTCTCTTATTTTTTATATATATTTTATTCAATTACCTTCCAAAAAAACTAACTCTTTTCCACATTGATTTTGAGCATTAATCCAAATCACTACTTTTATTGATCAAAATCTCTCTTCAAATATTGGGTAATTCATTCTATTGTGGATCTAATTTCAAATTTTCTAAAAAAAAAATCAAAATTCAGCTTTTTTTTTTAATTGTTTCACCAGTGTTAAGAAAAGAAAAAAATAGAATGATTTGACATAGAATAATTTTTAGGTGGATGCATCCCATCACATTTTGACATAGAATGACTTGATACAATCAATCATACCACTTCCACTTTGCTTCTATTGCAAACATGACCCTCCCAATCAACAGAATTTGTCCATGGATCACAATGCAGCAACTATGGGCCATCATCATTCCACAATTCACACTCATTGGACAATCTTCATCGTCTATTTGATAGGATTTGCAATCTTGTGATGCAAATGGGTGGTCACATTCTCCAAATGTAGAAGTCAAATTAAGGCCATTTGCATCTATGTCAAGTTTTAAAGATCTCAGTTCAAATTTGAAATATAATAGATGCAGCAGCATTTTTTACCTTGTACTTAGAAATTTAGGTGAATTTGAATCCAAATTTAAGTCAAAACCAATCATGCTTTAATTTTTCTCCTGTTACTTCGAACATTTCCAACGTAAATGGCATAACCTTTTATAGAGCATGATCACTTCCACACTGATGTCAAGGGTTCAAAATTCGCCAGGAACTTTTTTTTTTAAACTCTTTTTCTTGTTTTAAATATCGGCTGTTTTCTGAAAAAAATACATAATATCGGCCATATTGGTGGGACCCAGCACCGATTTTGATTTTCAATTATTTTTTTTTAATTCGGCCAATATTTTGGGCCGATACATATCGTAAATATTGCCGATATTTCTTTAGGAAAGTTGATACATATCCTATCGGCCTTCAAAAAATCGATAATATCAGCTTATACGATATATATCGGCCGATATTATCACCTTTGACTAATGTGCGTTGTATTTAGGGGTGAAATTTGAGTCCAGTTTTAGCCTGATCCGCATGACCCGATCCGAGAAATTAAGTTAGTTGGATTTTATATTTTTTAAATTAGGGTCAGGTTGGGTTTCTAAGAAAAAAAATCTGAATTAAATTTGGAACGAGTCAGGTCAATCTTTTTTAAAATTGACTCGACCCAATCCGACCCACTCAAAAAAATTAATATAGCACTCGAATTGAGTCGGGCCAACACTCATACTGAGTCAGATCATCAATTCGAATCAGGTTGGGTTAAGCAATTTGGGTCAGCAATTCAGATTAGATCGAGTTCAATAATTTTTTATATGAGTTGAGTTGAATTTATTAATCTGATTCACCCGAGTTTTAGCCCTAAGCATATTCTACTACACATCTAGGCATGGCCGCATCAACTAAGTATAGTAATGAACCACTAGAAAGGTCTTTCATTTAATGTGGCTCATGAGCATACTGATGCCCATCACTTATGGATCATTGGAAAGATCTTTCACTGAATGTGGTAGTTATATTAGTTCTCATATTATTAAGACACAAAATTAAAAAATTAAATTTTAAAAGCTTAATAAAATAACTTTATTTATTTAATTAAAGTGATTTTTATGGACTATATAATCAAGGAATGACCTTTGTAACTAATCTATCACGGTCACATTTGATGGGTTCTATATCTAAATGTTTAAGGAAATATGATACACATCAGTGTGTGGATGAACATTAATTGACATTTGAATTTTTGGATAAATAAGAGTAGATTTCATCTAAACTCGAATTTTATATGAAAATTAAATACTCTCTTTGTCCCAATTTATTTGTCTGATATGTATTTTGGGACTGTCCCAAAATAATTGTCTAATGTGTCATTTTAATTTTATCTATTTACTGACTATCTAGCTATTCTTTATTAAAAGAGTTATAGGTTGTTAAAGAGAAGTACATAAGTCTTTTGAGAGTATTTTTTTAAAAAAAATAAAATTTTAAAATGAGACAATTAAAATTAGATGTAGGGAGTATTAAATATCATACCATGCAAAAAAATAAGATGGTTGAGAGTTTTAAATTTAAAAACATTTTAAGTGGGATATTTAAAAAATAAAAATCTACATCCTTGTCAAGCAACATTGATGAGAAATTTATTTTGCTCTTTAGTGTGACAATGGTGACATTGCCAATAAGATAAGAGACACATTTATTGATGACAATAAATGAAGTTGTCCTAGTTATCCATATCCAACAAATTTGATGAGAGTAGGTAACACCTCAAATTATTTTCAAAGTAAAAAAAACATTAGTTGAGTTGTCATTGACTCAATGTGGGTGTGGATAAGTTTAACCCAATTATTTTCTTTTAAAAAGAAGAAAATTCAATTCAACTAATTTAATTTTTTTTTTATATTTTTTTTAAATGCTACATCGTATTTTCTTAAACAATTAATGACGCGAGGGCTTATAAAACATCTAATGATGTTTATTACAAACAACTTAATTAGCTTCACCCAATCTCGTGTATAGCTATTTTAGACTTATAATATATAAAAAACTAGATATCATTTTGTATTATTAATTAAAAAACTTGATGGTTATAATTCAATAGAATTAAGCGTCTAAAAATACTCATAAGAGGCTGATTCATCTCACTCCATTAAAATGCAAATATTGTTATGTTTTGTATTTTTTTGTCATAAACATAAATTGCTGTGTAATTTTTTATGAATTTTGGTTGAGTGTAGGAAAGGATATTTAGGAGTTAAAAGGAAAGGCATCACATTATTCTTTTTTCTTTTTTACAAATAATATGAATATTTCTATTTTACATTAAAGGTAAGACTAATCATATAGATAAATAAATCACCCGTAAATCTCATAAGTTAGAAAAACTTGAGAGAATTTGAATCCAAAGAAATCACCATCAAAGGCTTAGAAAAAAAACTCTAAAACCTGACAAAGTCCATTTTGAATTTCCTTTATATTAAAAATCAAAATAAATCAATATTTTAATAAAAAGAAATTAGATACGCACGTTAGGTTCTATGACAGATTAAATTTTGGTCCTACCTAACTACACCTATTGTCAACTATTTTCGTATTCCCATCCTATCACGAGAAGGGCCTTGCATACACCGGAAGTTGGGTGTATTATGATATCCAACTTGTACGAAATTCAAAGATGGTTCAAGCATCTAAATATCCAATGGTACCTTTTTGTACCAAGTTTCATACATGTAACAGATATGAAAAATATATAAATGTTTTATTTACACATTTCACAATAAATACCTTAAGATTAATATTTATAAATAATAAATGCTTATATGATCCATCTCAAAAGACTAAAATAATTAAAAAATTGAAACTTTATCCTGCTTCATCTAATTTTGTCTAGTTTGATTTCCCATTTTTGGGATTGGTACATTGTTGAGTGGGCACACCTCATCTGGAGGTGGTGGTGGCCCATTACTAGTAAAAATAAAATTCAGGGTTAAGTCTTATGTTGGTGTAAGGGTTATCTGGGTATCACCATTTGCTAAATTAGACTTTGTATATGAGTTGTAGAGAGAAAATAAATTGTTTGCATTTATTTATTTATTTTTAATATGAATATTTTCATCTTATATTAGAGATAAGGCTAATTCCTGAAGTATATGTAAACTTTCCAATCCAGACACTTAACTAGTTGTCGAAAGACATTTCATGTAAGAATGACCTCATTTAGAAAGTCTCTAATGTCAAACCAACTTTTTTAGGTGTAATTTCGCTTTCATGTGTCAGTGCTGTGTCCAAATAAAAGGAGAAAAAGAAAGTCCTATTTTAAATATGCTAAAAGGAGAATGGGAGGATATTAATTATTGGTATTTTTATTTTAAATTTATAATAATAAAATTAGAGATAATATAGGAAAAAAATCATATTTTATTTGATGTCCTTTTTAACAAAAGTACCAATTCTCAAATTAATTCACTTTTCATCCCTCTTTCAAAAGTTCTCTTGTAAAAAAGAGAGTGAAAGAAGATTAATAAGGAGGCAATATATGAAGGTGCATGAGTCCATCCTTGCTATTATTTCTATCATTATAGTAAAAACTAAAGAGAAAGAATTAGCTTTATATATTTTTTATGCCTCTAATTATAGCTTAATTTTATTGATTAAAAGAATAATGTATTGTTCACTTAACTTCTTGATTAGCTAAAAGAATTTGATGAGATATCTTTGAAATTCTATGATCAAGAACACCAAAAAATGGTTGACATAATGAAACTTTTGGATATGAAGACAAAATCAAAATAAAATTTAATTTAAATCTGACAACAATTTTAAACTAAGAAAGGCATTGGTCATCTCTCAACAGGAGAAAGGTTTCAGTCATTGGATGTCTAACATCTTCATCTTTGAGCTAACTTTGGAGCATTGTCCATTCAACTTCTACTGATCAGCAATCAGTAACCAGAGAAGGACCCTAAATAAGTCATGAAATAAAATTTTAAAAAATACCGATTAAAATATATTTTTCAGCTTTTCAAGATGTCAATAAAAAAAAATACTGAAATCTCAGCCATATGTTGGAGATAAATAAATGATAGTAATAAAATTATACGAACTAAAATATTGAAATTTCAAAGTGTTACCCATGCAGTTAGTTCCAATCAAAATCTTATAATTAATGCACTCGGTGTATATAAATTGAGAAATTTACACATATCTTAAAGATTACTCATGTAAAATCGCTATCTTGCTCTTAAAAAAAGGTTTAAAGTCATAAAATTTTAAGATCCATGAGATTCTAATTGTTCCTCTCCCTTTCATAAAATACTATATAATTTCAAATTTTCAATTTAAAAAAGATTTTATGGGTGTGACCAGCATTTCAACTTGTATTTAAATAGCAAGTATTCCCTATCACAGGAATCTTAGTTGGCAAGTCCATCCCCAGGACCAAACTTAATCTTATTTTAATCTTTCTATATTCAATTTAAGGGCAAATTTTCAAAAAAGAGGATCCTACTTCTTCTACTGTTGGTTATCTGCCTCTTCCGCTTTTAATTAAATTAATTTGATCATACTCTACTAGAGTTCACTGTTTCTCCTTTTAAAGAAAAAAAACCCTAGAAGACACCCTTTGATCTAGAATTCAAAATCATTTAAAATTGGGGCTCAAATCATTTGCAATTTATAAAACTTGTAAGCATTAAAATCTGAAATTATATATTTATATATTTTATGTTGATATGAGGAGTTCAAATCTCGGTATCGACCGATATCTGAGTCGAGAAATTTTTCACCTAATCTTTTTTAATTAAAATTTGAGATATCTACCGATATACCAATGTATTAATATCCGAGATTTATTCCCCTGATTGGTATCATAGGTGATTTTAATATTTTTTTAACTCTCGAGAGATCAAATAATTATAAGTTATCACATCAAAGTAGTGTATAAAAAATATTGTTTCAAGATAAAAATATCATCCCCTTTCATCAGCTAAATATATATAAAGATACAATTGGTGAATATTTTGATATATTCTGAGGAATAAATGGTAATTGCTGATAACTTCTTTTATCAGAGATAAAGCCAAATAGCTTAAGAGATCATTATATAGTTTTTACAACTTTATTTTCCATAAATCAAACATATCCCATGTTTATTTTTTATTTAACTTTTATAATGACATCACCATGATACCATGGCTTTTATTAAGTGAAACTTTTAAAATTAAATGCAAACGGTCTACTAAATGAGTTGGGTTGGAGTGTATCATGGACTTCATTCTACACAACTTAATTTAAATATAATAATTTAAATTGTAATATTTTTTAAATTTGTATGTGAAAAATCACAGAAAATTTATCGTAAAATTTTCACAGATGATACTCATTATCCTTAAAGTATACAGGTGAGGCCGAATTTATTAATTCTTTAAATAGATTAGACTACTATTGCATGCCAATCTTTTACATTTTATAATATCTTTTCAAATATAGTATGCAAGAATCAAGATTGAAATATTTTGGATATTCAAATCTTGTAGAAATTTTTTATCACCAACCAAAGACAAACCTCACGTGCGTACATTCAGGCCCCACGATTGCCAGCAATGAAAATCAAAGCATTTCCTCATCGTGGCCCACCGGCAGCGTGGGACCAACCAAATGTGCTGTCAAGATTTCACCTAATATAAACTGTCACTGCAATTGATAATAAAATGATAAAATGGTATTAATTGGACATTGACAAGGACAGTTGGTCCGCCAACTAGCAATGATTAAAGCATAGCTGATGATTATAATCTCACAAACCCTAATCATTATTGTAGCTTTTATGATGAGGAAATGGTGATCTTTTAATAAAAAAGGAAAATTTGTACCATTTCTTAAAAGAAATCCTAAGACATAAATGGTTTTATTCATTTATTCAAATATTTAGTATATTTTTCATTTGTACAATTATTTTCACCTTTAATAAAGAGTCGAAATAATCATATTATCTAAAACATAATTTTTTTATAATCAAGATGTTTAGTGATCGTCACTTGTATTTAAACAGGTGATATTTTAAGAACGCTAATCTTTTGAGGCATGTGTAAGTCTTTCAATCTCACACATACCAAGTAAGCAACTAGAAGAACTTCTTGACTGGGACACCAACCCTTCTTCAATTATTTTATCTTTTACTATTTACACGGTGAATTATCATTTTAGATAGGAGTGTTTCTAAGTATAAAAATATACATTGTCTTATTCATGATCTTCACTAAAAACATTATACAAATAAAATATTGGCCAAAGTATTCAACATTTAAATTTAATATTATTTTTCATCTTACTCTAACTATAAAAAATAATTTTTCATTAATGACATGTAGTAAATCAAGGGTTCACTATATTTAAAATAAGATGCATGGATGAAATATTTATATAAAAATTATAATTGAGGATTTGTTCAAGTCAATTTCACAAAATCTGATCATACTCTCTCCTCCGATATCGGCCATTTCTCTCTCATCCGATATCGAAACCGTGAAAAATCGCAAAAAATCGCAAAAAACCGTGTAAAACCGTGAAAGCCGTATCGGAAGAACCGCAAAAAACCGTATCGGTTTTTTTAAAAAAATAAATAAAAAAATAACTTTTAAATACCGATATTTGTACATATCGGCCAATATGGTGACCGATATTGCGGACCGAATATCGGCCATATCGGCCGATATTCGTTTTGTACGGCCGATACATATCGTATCGGCCGATATTGCTCGGTCTTAAAAAACCGATACATATCAGCCGATATGATATGTATCGGCCGATATTTCGACCCTTGATTGATAGTGATGCCCTATTGGATGCTCCTCTGATCTCTTCTTTAATTGATCTGGCATTTTTCCATTGAACACGTCATTTGATATTTAAAAACTTATTATGACATCTTTAATTGAGATTTAGACAAAATTTAGATAAAAATTTTGGTCTATCTTTCAAATTTCTATAGAAATTTGTAATTGAGATAATGAAGGAATAAAAAATAGTTTTCATCTAAAGTTCATTTAAATTTTGTGATAGCAGGAGAAAATAGAGAAATCTATTTGAATAATTTAATAGATAAATATCATGAGAGGAGAAATAATATTAGATGACATTTTATTTTATTAATTTAGAGATACTAGAATTTCTTACACTTTTTTCTTAAAATATTTTTTTTCTAATTTAAATGTAATTTTGTTAACATTGTATTTTAAATATTAAAAATTTTGAGTGTTGGTTTTTATAGCTATTTTACAATAATAGAATAATTGAATTTTCCTTTATTCTATATAAACAGCCTCTTGGACAAAATCACCACCTCAAACTCCTTAAACTTGCTCTATATTTTTTCTAATAAAAATATTTTTTTATTTATCTTCCATTTAAAGTTTATTTTATTTTAATTTTCCCCTCACTTCGTCACGAGAATTGAGAAGTGCCTTCTAAGCAACTTCCTCTCTCTTCCCTCTACTCGCCTCTCTTCTTCTTTCTTCTTTCTTCTTCACCGTCTCTGTGTCCCATCTGGAAATTCCCTTCTATCCAGCACCGAATCCTTGCGTTTCTTCTTCTTCTTCTTGAGAGTGAGCCATGCCTGGTCTGGTGAAAACCCCTCCAGAAGCCCCACCGCTCCAAATTCTAGTCCCCCATGAGGGAAATCATTCAACGACCCCGAACCGCGAGGAAGAACCCAGCACCCGCAATCCAAATTCCAGGTCTCCGGCCCCAAAGAAGGTGGCCCCAACGACGCCTTCGTCTTCGTCCCGCGCCAAGCCATCACCAAAGAAGAAGGCCGGAGAGAGCCCAAAAGTGAACGAATCGTCTCTGGACAACCCGGATCTGGGGCCATTCCTACTGAAGTTGGCGAGGGACACGATAGCATCGGGGGAAAGCGCAAACAAGGCGTTGGAGTACGCTGTCCGGGCGTCGAGATCGTTCGAGATGTGCGCGGGGGAGGGGGAGCCGAGCCTGGAGCTGGCCATGAGCCTGCACGTGGTGGCGGCCATCTACTGCAGTTTGGGCAGGCTGGAGGAGGCGGTGCCGGTGCTGGAGAGGGCGATATGTGTCCCTGATGTGGAGAGGGGGCCGGAGCACGCGCTGGCGGCGTTTTCCGGCTATATGCAGCTGGGCGACACTCATTCCATGCTGGGGCAGCTGGATCGATCCATAGCCTACTACGCCGCCGGCTTGAAGATCCAGATTGACACTCTCGGCGAGTCAGATCCCCGTGTCGCTGAGACTTGCAGGTGAGGTGCGCCGTTCCTCTTTTCTTCTTCTTCTTCTTCTTCCTCCTCTGTTCTCTGATCCCACTCTCTGTAATTTAATCAAAATTTATCAAATCACCTAATTTTACGTCTAAACTGCAGCAAGTAATACACGCTTTAATAGAAACATATGTAATTCAATACAAGAGCTCAAATTAAGAAATATTTAAGATATATAATATTTTTTTATTTATTAAGACATTATCATTAAATTGTAAATCATTCTTGTATACAAGACTGCATTTCTTTTTTAATCATTTGTTACATTTTTTTCTACTTTTTGTATATAATTAAAAAAATACTACTATTTAATGTTCCTCTTCTGATTGAGGTGTTCAATTTTGATCAACATTGAAAGATAATTTTTCGGTGTACAGCGTAGAAGATGAATTTAGACTAGAATTCTAATTACTAACTAAATATTTTAAAATGATTAAAATACTTATAATTTTATCCAATGAAGGTTGTAAGTTTTTCTGCAGTAAATCACTATTTTTTAATTTACCAAATTATTAATAGTAATATTTAGTAAAAATGATCTCAATATATTAAAAAAATTTAGAAGGGGAGGAGTGAGCCATTCATTTGTAAAAAAATTTGGGAAGGCCGGCCTCTTTAATTAGAAAAAAATGGTCTAAAATGTGTCAAATATGTTTAAGTATGTGTTGACTTTGTAAAATTAATGAAATTTTAAGCTGGGTTATAAAATTAATTGAATAAATGGATTGGCACATGAAGGGTTGGTTGGCTCAGAGGCGCAAGTGAGCGGCTTGCGTGAGCTGGTAGAGTTATTCTTCTTTGAGCCGCTGTTATTTTAGCCGATCGTTTGATGCTTATTAGTAGGCACACGTTAGGGGGCGCGTTCCCCTGCGGGATTTGTCGGAGTTCTCACGAGATTCCTTTTGCTGATCCGTTTGGTAATCTGCCCATCATCAGCCCATGTGGTGGGTCCCACACTCGAGGTCCCACACTCGAGCAACCAACCACTCTGCTTTTTGTTATCTCTCCTACACATTTCTCACTCTTCACTTTTCTGTTCAATGTTTTTGTCTGACTGAAAGTTTTAGTCCACGTTCCGATCGCATTTACTATTTTGATCACAATTGATGATTTAAGTAAAACCACTAAAAAAAAATTAAAACTTAATTAATTTTTCCAAAATATAAGAATTTTTTTCCAAAATTTGATAAATATCGGTTAATATAAATGTTTTTTTTTTTTAAATCACTTGTATTTTCAGAACTTATGTTCAAATCGAAAAAAATTAGTGGAAATTTGGGATTTCTACTATCCATATGTAACCCAAGGGTGGCTTTCCTGGCATGAAATCAGCAAGTCACTAAATCAAAATTAACAAGTATTTTTAAAAGTTGAAAGAGTATTAAAGCGGGGAGTGGTTGAAGAAAATGCCCTGCAACCAAATCCTTTGGACCTTCGATGATGTATACGTTATTAGGTCGCCTGAAAGTAGGATGCAATTGTCAAGATGATGTTATCCACAGTGTGAAAATGTGACATGTATCTTGTGATGGGTCTCACGGGTATACTAAATATAATAAAAATAAGAGCTTCTCTGCAACTATCTCAATAACAAGTGCATTGTAATTTTATTTTAATCTTTATATTTTATTCCCTCTGTCCTAATTTAATTGTCTGATATGAATTTTTGAATTGTCCCAAAAAAGTTGTCCCATTTATATTGGAGTAGTATAAAGTGTGTTGAAAATGAATGAAAGCACATGAAGTGCTAGCTTTTTATAGAGAGTTCCTTAAAAAATACAAATGTTTCAAATGAGACAACTAAAATAGAACGAAGGGAGTAATATAGAACATATCTGGACTAATAAAATTATCTGAAGATCAAATGGTGTAGAACAGTAGAAGAATAATTTTTCTTCAGTTGGAAATGCTAGAAAGAATACTACATGAGGAACATTTCTACGCTTGAAATTTCAAAGTGTAGCACTCATTCAGTTAGTAACAAAGAATAACCTGTGATTGGATGGAAGAAACATGTTTCAGTAAGATATTAGAAGCTCATGGAGTTGCATAAATGGAAATGGAAGAAGAAGAAGGTGAAAGTAATTTAGAACATTGAAAATGAAACAATTACTCTCTACAAGAAATTGTAACTGAGTTTTACATGTACTAGGTACCTAGCAGAGGCATATGCTCAAGCCATGCAATTCGATGATGCAGAGAACCTCTGCCAAAAGACCCTGGAAATCCACCGTGAGCACAGTGCACCGGCATCACTAGAAGAAGCTGCCGACCGCCGGCTCATGGCCCTTATCTGTGAGACCAAAGGTGAGTATGAAACTGCCCTTGAACACCTAGTCCTTGCAAGCATGGCCATGATAGCCAATGGCCAGGACAACGAGGTTGCAGCTATAGACATTAGCATTGGTGACATCTACCTTTCTCTCTGCCGCTTTGACGAGGCCGTCTTCTCCTACCAGAAGGCCCTCACCGTCTTCAAATCTGCGAAGGGTGAGAACCACCCTGCAGTTGCCTCAGTCTTCATCCGTCTTGCTGACCTCTACTACAAAACTGGCAAGCTCCGAGAGTCCAAATCCTACTGTGAAAGTGCTCTCAGAATCTACACAAAACCTGTTCCTGGTACGACCACTGAGGAGATTGCTGGTGGGTTGACTGAGATCGCTGGCATCTTCGAAGCCATGAACGAGCCAGAGGAGGCACTGAAACTATTGCACAAGGCAAAGAGGCTGCTGGACGATGTGCCTGGACAACAGAGTACTGTTGCAGGGATTGAGGCACAGATGGGTGTGATGTTTTACATGGTTGGGAGATTCGGGGAGGCTCGCAGCTCTTTCAAGAGTGCTGTGGCAAAGCTTAGGGCTAGCGGGGAGAGGAAATCGGCATTCTTCGGGGTCATGTTGAACCAGATGGGATTGGCATGTGTACAGCTCTATAAGATAGAAGAGGCAGCCGGATTGTTTGAAGAAGCACGGGGTATTCTGGAGCAGGAATGTGGGCCTTTCCATCCTGATACCCTTGGTGTGTATAGCAATCTTGCAGCAACTTACGATGCTATGGGCAGGTAACCACACATCCATTTTGAGTCATCTGTTTTTCTTATAATCATTTGAAGCTTCTATTTGAAAAGCTAGCCATTTGAGCTTCGCAATTTCGAAATCTGCACATTTGAATCCCTTATATTTAGAATCCGATGGAGTCAGGTTCCTCTTTCAGTCCTTGATTTCTCTCTTTGAAGATGTTCTTTTTGTCTAGTCAATTTCTTGATTCTGGGATCCATGTTAGTGCAAACCCCCAAATAACATTCTCTCCTTGATTTTAATATGATTTTATCACAATCACTTTCAGTGCCTCCTACAATCAACCAAGCCAGTTGAAGAGTTTCTTCTTTCTTGGGGCCGTAAATTTTTTTTTTTCTGTCATTTAGCTCCTGTTTTCTCCTCTAATTTTGGCTTTTGTTTGGCCTTTTCCTCTCTTTTGTTCCAGATATTCTTCTTTGTAGTAGCTTGGTTTTGGCCTTTGTGCACTAAGAAATTATTTGCCATCTTTATGACAGGATAGAAGATGCAATTGAGACTTTGGAACATGTTCTTAAGGCGAGGGAGGAGAAACTTGGGACTGCGAATCCTGATGTAGATGATGAGAAGAAAAGGCTTGCTGAACTTCTGAGAGAAGCTGGTAGAGTCCGAAACAGAAAAGCAAAATCACTAGAAAATCTTCTTGATGGCAACTCTCATAAGATAAAGAAAGAGGCAACAAAGAAGTGGCCAAGCTTGGGTTTCAGGACTTGATTCTCTCTCTCTTTCTCTCTCTCTCTCTCTCTCTCTCTCTCTCTCTCTCTCTGTAAAATAGAAGAAATGTGTAAAGATCAAGTTGCCATTGGGTGGGCTTCCTGTTTCTTGAGCTTCTAATCCTTGTTTGTGTTCTTTCCCACGATTGTTTATTTGAATATTCGTGTCATGATTGAAGCTTCATTCCTAAAAATCAGGTATTTTGGTGAATAAATATTTACATTTGATCTCATTGTTAAGGTTTGCATTCCAATCTCCTTCTAAAAGCAGCTATTATAGTAGAATCAGAGACCACTAGAAGATCGTAATTAGTGCATACACCTTTTTTCCCTTTATCAAAAATTATAACTTGGAAGTCGGATGGCAAATTTGGGGTGTCATTTTGGATCTGATCGAGTTCAAGATAGTATCTCAAAGAAATTTTCTGAATTTAACATCTAACTCACTCCTATTTGAAAGCATCCCAAGTGAGTCAAAACCACCACAAGAAGAGAACCCTGGCAAGTCATATTTGCCTAGAGTTCAGCAACAATTTGCGTCCCGAACGTTTTGATCATTAGGCTGTTGAGAAAGATTCATCTCCTAAATATGTAATTTACCAGAAGACTTAATTTGAGAGAGAGTTTCAAAATAGCTTTGATAGATATCAAGAGAAAATCATTTGAATTGGTATGATCATATTAATAGAAGATCAAGGATGACCCAAAAGGGGTGAGAACCTAGATGGGTGGTGCACTCAGAGGGGTTGGTCTGACGGTAAAAAGCTCCCAGGAAATCTTGAGTTTGATTCACATTCAAACCCCTTCTGGGCCACTCCCTATAGGATTATTCCTCATCAATTTATCAGTGTATGTGGATTAAGAGATTTACATATACTTGTGTGTTTATTCTCACCTCCAATGTGAAGTGAAAAAATGATTCTAATTCATAGAGTTTGGTTGAGAAGTTAAATATCAAAAGCACTAGAAGCTCAAGCACTAGAAGCTCATCATCAAAAAATTTAAAAAAATAATGGTAGAATAGGACATGTGAAATTTGTAAAATGACTGATTGTATAGTTTATGATATGTTTAGTTGAAGAAGAACTTAGACAGCCAATTCATAGGCCTGAATTCCACAGATGAAATTTTTACTTTTTTGTGTTTTTTATTTTTTTTTCACAACATTAAGGTAAAGTGGTAAACAATCAAATCCATGGAGATTTCTTAAAAATTACAGTTGAAAACAAGAACTCACCAACCATTAAACCCCTTTATCCCTCAAAAAAGACCTTGTTCTGTTTCTTCTGAGCTTAATTTATGGGAGTTTTATATCTCCAAAGCAAAACTTAAAATTTTTTATGGTGGTGGTGGGTACGTTGGAAAGATATAATTTTTAAAATGTGATCTACTAAACTATTTTATCATATTAATGAAGTAATAGTTTTAAATTCCTAAAATTTTAAAGACTAAAAAAATAAGTCAATCTAAAACTAAGATTTTAATTAATTAGATCAAGACATTTGTATGGGCCAAATATTGAAACATAGACTTCACTAAAAGAATTCTTCTCCACTCATTTATCAAAATTTTGAGATGCATCGTCAATTATTAAATGGCCTAGTCTAGCAAATGATCAGACTTAAATACTCAAAATTGCTAAGAAGAAAAATTAGAGGGTGTGACGCATTCTATGGCAAATACTTCTTCTGTCTCATTTTAGTTGTCTGATTTAAAACCTTTGTATTTTTTAAGAAACTCTCTATATAAGGCTAGTGCTTTATTTGATCTTCATCTATTTTCAACACACTTTATACTATTTTAATATGAATGTAACAACTAATTTGGAATAATTCTAAAACCCATATCAAACAACTAAATTGGCTCAGAAGAGTATTATTTATGGTCAAATAGTTAATCACGAAGATATCAAACTATTTAAGATGGAGTAAATTCTATCTCTTAATTTTTTTTAAATTAAAAAAAAATAATTTGATAAGTATTTTTATTTATAATATCCAAAGCCCCACAAGAGGTCCGTACACTGAAATGGACTCTGTTTTACCAGACTCAGTTCAACTTGTATTAGCAAGTTTATTTACAATATTACCAAGCTAGGTTGTGTGGGGTTGAGTCCCGTTTCACCAATCTAATTGTTTTCAAACCAACTCGACTGGATCCATTTATTAACATATCATCTATTTTACAACTCAAGTCATTTCATTTTTAATTTGAATTAAATAATATAATCTTAAGTGATAACCCAAATTGAACTAACTAAACATTACTCAAATTACCAATTTGTTAATTGAGATTGAGATTCAACTCAATCCTAATTACACTTTCGTTCTAAACTGAATAATTAAATTTTTATGAGACATATTTAAATGAGAATTAGTTGGTTTTAAGGATCTAATCTAATATAAAAAGATATCAAAATTCAATTTAAAAAATTATTTTAAATATGATTACAAATATTATAAAATGAATAAGGGCTTCTTCCATACATTACGGCTTATAACATTTCCAACTTTTTAGACTTTTTGTCTTTGCATATAAACTTTTTAATGAAAACAAAAAAATTCAAAGTGTATACATAATTTTTTTAAATTTAATTATAAAATGAATAAAAAATTAAATTATAAAATATTATAAAAGTATTAATATATATAACCAATAAAAAAATAATCTCATTTACAAAGAAGCCATTTTGATATTAGCTTTTTCAGATCTCACTGCTACGATGAAATCTAACAAAGTGGAGTTATTAGCGATTAGAAAAACAATCGAGTTAATGGTCAAAGTATGCCAATAACCATCTTAAACAATAATTAACATTGTGAGAGAGATTAACAAAGTTATTTATTTTAGACATATTAAAAGCATTACTAATTGTGTGACTGACTTCTTGATCTACTCGTGATAGAAGATTTTGTTTAATATATTGCTAGCTATGTGAGGATGTTAGGAATGTATAATTCCTTGTATTAAGTTTTTGAATTAGAGACTTTATTTTATGTTTTTATTTATTATCTTCTTATAATTTGTATAATTCTCTTATATAATTCATAAAATTTCTGTAATCTTTCTTTAATAAATTTAATCATTAAAAAAAATCCATTTCCAGATGTGAAGTTTATCATGCTCAGGGCCTCAGGCCCATGACCGCCTGCGCTTATTATCCCCAACAACAGCAGAGCGAGCAACAATGGCGTCTACGCATTTCTTCCCTTCTCTCCCTTTCACTGACACGTACGCATATTCCATTTCCCTTCCCTTCTTAATCTCTATAAACCTCATTTTTTTAATCATCTACTCCCAGCGTTTTTCTGCTTTCTATTGCTATAATCCTTGTTTATTGCTAAAACACATGCTCGGATCTATATTTCACGTTATATACATTTAAATTTCTTGTTGGGGATTAGAATTCTGTAGAATATCACGAAAAGTGAGAAGCAAAAGAGAAATTTTGGGAAAGAGAAGTTCAGTTGTTGATGAGCTTCATAGTATCTGTTTAGGGTTTAGGGTTCTAAACAGGGTGTAATAACATGGACAACAAACTCGGGTAAATCTCGGGTTAACTTGGTTGGATGTTGAATTGGGTGAGTCAGTGAGTTATTATAAGTTTTTCCAAGTTTAGTTGGAAAGCTCTCCCACGTCACGCAGCTCAATTCGATTTTGAGTTGAGTTCAAGTTTTGAGCTATTGAAATGCTTATGAGGATTTTCCCTGTTAGCAACACGCTACCCATCATCAGTACCGGTCCTGAAATCTCTGGGCCCTAGGTGCAGTGCATTGGTGGGGGCCCTAGGCCCTGAGAGCAATGCAAATGGAGGCCCTACAGCCCACTGATCACATTAGGGGGCCCTAGGCGGCGGCCTAAAGCCAGGGCCGGCTCTGCCCATCATCGAAAAGCACTTGTAGCATAATTGGCAAATGTGCATTGTTGCAATTATAGAGATTATAAGTTTGAGTCAGTATTACTGTCTCTGAGAAAATGGGAACAAACCATTTAGCCTCACTTGGGTTGCCATTACTTGTGATCAGTGAATGAATTATTGCCAAAGCATGGATTGTTTGGAAACTCCAGATGGTGTATTGAAATTTATGTCCAAATTTTGAGATGTTGTTGACCTACACAGAATGGCCTATGGTTAGTGTTTATTGTGGATTTGGAATCCTTACATGATCCATTGGCTGCAAATTTGATGCTAATGTAGATTTTAAAGCCAAAATTTACTTGATTTTCTATTCATATATGTATAACAGTTCTATTACTTAAAGAAATTTCAAACACCTCTGTTCAACTTTTCAGGAAGGCTGGCAAGTCCCATCACCCAAAGCACTATCCAAAGGTCATTATGTGTTTTTCCCATGTTTCCAAACACTATACCAAGCTTTATCCTGTTTTTCTTAGAAGAGGCCATGCAATGCATTGTATTTCTTCAGAAGGTAGGATGAAGCTACACAACACTCGCAAGGAGGATCACTTTTCTTTTCATGTCATGAATCAGGAGGATTTGAAGAGGTGTGTGTCTTCTCTAATATCAAGTGAACTTCTTTATTTTTTTAAAAAAATTCTTCTGTAGACAATGGGATATCTAAAATAATAAATTGTTTGATTGAATTAGTAGAAGCTGTCTTGCCGTGCATAAGGTCCTTTTTGGTACTCAAAATTTAGTATTGGAAATTTGGATTTGTTGGAATTTGATAAATTCTGCCCAAAATCCATTATTAGGTTCATCTAAAATTTTTCAAATTCCTAAAGTTGCCAAAATTCCAGGAGTTTAAATTCTTTTGAAAAGCTATTATTTCTGAAATTCCAAAACTCCCAAATCCACAAGAATCCTGAAGTTCTTCTAAAAAGGCATGCATGATTGGTTGAATTTCCCAACGACTAGAATTTGGTGTTGGAGATAAGCCTTCTGGTTTCATCATGCACCAATTTTGTTGCCCCATTGTCGGCTAGCTTAGTTAGTCTAAGCTTCTAGGATTAGATTTAGAGGTCTTGGGTTCGACTCCTCTCGGCCTTACATGATACACGGGGCTTGCAAGTGGTTTCATGTATCTATGGGGTTAGTCTCATCTCAAATGTTGGGTGGAGATACCCATGTTATCCAAAAAAAAGTATAGACCTTTTCATTAGATCTATAAAATGTGACCAAAGTAGACCCACATAGGAGTGCACATGAAGTGTATGGCTAAGTCTACATGTGATTATTTTCTGTTATGATATTATTAAGATGTTCTAAGTGTGTGGTGGTGTGGAGTCTTCAAATGTACACCGTATCTAGGGCCCCACCAATGATAATGGATATTGCTTCTTTAGAAATGATTATGCTTGAATATGGAGTTCACTAGAACAACTAATACATGATTTTAAAGGCAATAAAGTTTATGATTAAAAAAAATTAAAGTGACACAAATTTAGAGAGTTATAAAATGTGGCATTGAATAGAGTTCATTAAT
Organism: Chimonanthus salicifolius; assembly: GCA_013350335.1. Classification (NCBI taxonomy): domain Eukaryota; kingdom Viridiplantae; phylum Streptophyta; class Magnoliopsida; order Laurales; family Calycanthaceae; genus Chimonanthus; species Chimonanthus salicifolius. The sequence continues at coordinate 48,888,882 of CM023536.1, forward strand.
TCGTGCTATGATGGTAGGCATTAATGTTTTGATTATTTTTCATGCTCTTTTGTTTTAATATATTTTAATTGATGATGAGCGGAATCCTTTCCATTCATAATTTTTGTAGGTTTTTTATGCAAAATAATATTAGCATTTGGTTATAAGATGTTGTTTTTTTTCCAATTTCATGCTCATGTTTGTTAGTAATCTGTAATTTAAGTAATTAACAAGAAATTTTTGGGGCCCACATTATTTTTTTTAATAGTCTGCTTGTGTGCAAATTATTTGAACTAATTGCTAGATGGATAAGGTTGGATTGATTGTGCTCTAATCTGTTTGCTTTTCCTCGTGCACTGATGGTACCAACATGTGCAGTCCTATCATTCTAGAATAATTGATGCCCTGCGTATTTACTGGTGGCAGGTCCAAGACATTGCTTGATAATTCAAGTACCCCAATGGATGATGTAAATGATTTTGAGAGACAGCTGCAGGCGTTATTCAATGAAGTCAAATCCATGCTTATATCAGGCAACAAAGATGGTGCAATAGATCTACTCCAAGCTAATTATTTAGCAGTGAAAGAGCAGATAGATGAAGGAGCTAAAGGCATGGAGCAAGCTGCTATTCTTGACATTGTAGCCTTGGGATACATGGGTGTTGGTGACTTCAAGTTTGTTGACAGTATCTTAGAGAGGGTAAATTCTTCCATTTTTATCCGAAATTGTATTTTAAGGAAGCAGGATCTTTTATATATTTTTCTTTTCCAAGCACATTGATATTTGATTTTCTCCCTGAGACATTGATATTACTGTTAGGTTTTCTCCTTTGACAATGCATTGCTGATTTTCATCTTCTATTGTGAATAATAGTTGCATGAGTTGGTGCAAAGTGTACATGATGATGATCCACTTCTGGATTCAGTATTGATGCATATGGGAAGTATGTATACTACCTTGGGAAAGTTTGAGAATGGAATGGTTGTGTATGGACGAGGTCTTGAAATTCTAGAGGGTTTATTTGGTAAGTACCAAATTACAAGTTTGTAGGATGTCACGTTTTTCTCTTCCTCCCATTTTACCAAGAATACCTATGAAACACGTGTGGTTGATTACTTGATGTTGTTGTTCAAATATTAAATTCTGGATTTTAGCTCTCTTGCTGGCAATCTTTTGTTGAATCTCTAAGATCTACAAGAGCTGTCAATGTCTTTGCCCATTTTCCGTCATTGAGACAAGAAAGAAAAATACAGTGGAAATGTGAATTATTGTTTCCGATGGATTCTTCTGGGCTTGAAATTTTAGGTCACTTTCACTCTGCTTATGTTATTTATCTGAGAGAAAACTTGCTAAACAGCAATGAAATGGTTTTGAGCAACTTGTTACATGAAAATATTATTTTCAATTTTTTGCATCAGTCTTTTTTTGTCAGCAACAATTCAGCAATCATACCCAACAGTCCAGTTCCCTCCCTCCCTCCCCCCCGATAGCAATTGATAAAGTATGGCTGTTTGTTTTCTCAGGGAAGCATAGTCCTTTTCTTCTCACACCACTTATGGGAATGGCAAAAATCTTTGGCATTCTTGGGAGGGCTACAAAAGCAATAGAGATCTACCATCGGGCAATCACCATTTTGGAAATGAGTAGAGGTACTGAGTGTGAGGATCTTGTGATGCCTCTATGTGCACTAGGGAATCTTTTCATCAAGGAGGGAAAGGCTACAGATGCAGAAATTTATTTTAAAAGGTTATTTCACTTTCCAGAATATTTTAATTTGCCTTCACTTTCATTACTGATATCTTTGTGATGGTAGGAACTCAATTTTTATGTACATGCACTTCCACAACGATTCATCTACTATTTTATGATATCTGACTTCACATGCTAATGCTGTTTCATGGTTCTGAATGGCATGATATATAAATTAGTCTCTATGGTTTCATATGCATTCATTTTTCCAATCACAGTACACAAATGGCCCAACTTTTGTGTAGAAGCAGATGTTCTGTGACTTTTTGCTCTAAAATCTCTGAGCCATCTCCAAATAGGATCAATTTACCTTTTCAGCTATGTCTTTTGAATTGCAGCTCTGATTCCAGAACTTCCTAAAATATACTTTATAGTATAACTGGCAAAGATTTTATCTCACCACTGTCTGTTAAAGAGGGGTTACTCACAAATTTACAGTTCACATGAGAAAATAAAGAAATGCCGTCTGAGATGGTTTGTCCATGTGCTGGAGACCAGGAACGTCCTCTGTTCAAAGAAAAAAGGAAATAAAGAAAGCAATAAGGAAGCCCCTGTCCATGGAGGCTTCTGGACAAAATGGAAGAAATAAGGAAAATTATTAAGGATATGGATCTGGTGGTTTCTCTGTTTCCTAGATCCGCAAATGGCAAGGTAGATATGTTTGCAAAAGCAGGAATTTCTCAAGTAGTAGAGACTGTTTCCAGGAATTTGGCTCTGTTGGGCTCTTAATGGGGCTTGCTCCAGCCAGTTTTTTTCCTCTTATGTTTGTGTCATCTGGGTGTTGTTTTGGACTCTTTCTCCCCGGGTTGGCCTTCGGCTCTTCACGTTGTTTTGGCATTCTTTGTTATGAAATAAATTACCTTTCCTCCCCAAAAAAGGGTTTGCCTCTTATTGATATCCTGCAAATGTGAATGCTGCTCTCCTTTTCTCCTTCCCTCGTGGTGTTGTGGCATTCTTTCTTATAAAATATATTATCTTCCCAAAAAAGAAAAAAAAAGTTTGCTTCTCTCTGATATCCTGCAAATGTGAACACTTCCCCCCCTCCCCTGATGAGAATAAATAGGAGAAAATGTTATGTCTATTGCTTGATTCAGAAACTGTACAAAGGAGCCCTTTCTTTGACACAATTCACAATAGAAAAAGGAAGGTCAACTCTCGTATATAAGATAGTCCTAGAGAATATACAAAAAAAAAATAGAACTCTGTCCTTAAAAGGAAAAACACAAGTTCATATTATAACGCTTCCCCTCAAGCTGGTGTGAATATATCAATTAAGCAAGCCCGAATTGCTGAAGATATCATCAAGTTGTGAGCGAGAGTTGGCCTTGGTGAGAATATCAACAAGTTGATTGGACTGCTTTAATAAGGAGTGAGAATATAACTTGCAAAAAATGTGATGGAGAAGAAAATGACATCAACTTCAATATGCTTTGTGCACTCGTTGAACACCGGTTGGACATAATGTTGATTGCAGTCCAATTATCACAAAACATTAATAAAGGTTCAAAGGAGGCAAAACTCAACTTAACTAGAAATTGTTGGAACCAGAGTAATTCACATGCCTTTTTAGGTTCGTTTCCCATAAGGGTTACAAACCACTTCTCTAATCGTGAAAGATTGGATTGAAAAATCACCGCCCACAGGTGCTTTCGCGGAAGTCGATCAACGGTGGCTAATAACCTTTCCTCACTTGAGAAGCAAGCAGTGAGTTGCTTTGGTTTGCTCAGCTTTATCCGAAAGGGTGAGTTGATGCTAGGGTGGGGGCCTTCAAGCATCCGAAATATGCCGGGGTTGTAAATGACATATCGTTGCTGATAGAAAATGATGACTTCTTCAGAAAAACGAAGTTATTCAAGTTTTTTAGCTATGTTATTCAGCCTTTGCACTAGAATGGGCAACAATAGTCTGATTCTTGCTACACCAAGAGACTAGTTGGGAACCTAAGAAAATACAATAACTAGTGGTCAATTGATTATTGTCAGGAGAGCCGGCCCAATTAGCATCGGAGTAACCACCAAGGACCAGTTGAGACTGATGTTTTTAAAGCAATCCTTGTCCAGAGTGAGCTTTTAGATAATGAAGGATCCAAAAAACAATTTGAAAATGGGCATCAAGTGGAGCATGCATAAATTGCCTGACTACTCCAACAACATAATAAAAATTTGGTCAAGTGATAGATAAGTTTGCCCACTAGTTTTTTATAAAATGTGGGGCCATCTAGTGGAGTCCCATCTGTTATAGAAAGCTTAGTATTGACATCATGAGGGGTGTCTATTGGCATACATCCAGAGTATCTTGTATCATGTAAGAGATTTAAGGCATATTTTTATTGCGAGAAAAGAGTCCCTTAGAAGAACGAGCAACCTCAATCCTAAGAAAATAGCGGAGTGCCCCAAATCTTTGATATCAAAAAAGCTCCTTAAATAGTCTTTCATTGTAATAGAGCATTGTTCACTGTAAGAACAATATCATCAATATAAACAACTAAAAGTATCGTAATAAAGCTAATACGATAGACAAACACAAAATAATCTGTCGGACAACAAGAAAAACTATATTTCAATAATGCATTGCTGAATTTGTCAAACCATGCCCACAGAGATTGCTTGAGGCTATAGATAGCCTTTTTGAGTTTATGTACCAACCTTTGCTCCCCCCATGTTTCACAAACCCGAGAGGAGGAAGCATGTAAACTTTTTCTTTCAGGTCATTGTGAAAAAAAGCATTCTTGACGTCTAACTGATGAAGAGGCCATTAATGCATGGTAGCAATGGATATCAAGATCCTTATAGATGTGATTTTGGCTGGAAGAGAGAAAGTCTCCTGATACTCAAGCTCATGTGTGTGCATAAAGCCTTTGGCAATCAACCTAGCTTTATATCGGGCAATTGGACCATCATAATTATGCTTCATAAAAACACATTTGTAGCCAACTGGAGTTTTCCATGCAGGAAAAGAAACCATCTCCAATGTATGATTTTTTTTTTTTCAAGTGCCACAAATTCTTCTTCTATTACAGCTGTCCAAGAAGGATCCTGATGAGCCATATCAATCCTGTTAGGAATATGAGTGTTGTCAAGAGCAGTCAAGAAGCTCTGATAGGATAGAGAGATACACAAATCGATCAATAAGATGGTCAGTACAAGCATGTTTACCTTTCCGAAGGGCAATAGGAAGGTTGAATTCAGTGGGAGAGGGATCTGAATCACCAGTGGATGGTTGAGTAGTGTCATGTTGGGCCATGGGTTTATGTTTTTTTTGTTAATACACAACAAGAAGCTTAGATTGTTCATGAGTAGCAACATCATCTATGAGAATAGGAAGGACTGAAGGAAATAAAGGATCAGATCAAGTTTGATCGAAATATGGACCATATTAAAAAAAACTGACACTTACCACTTATGAGACGAAGAGTATCCCAAAAATAGACTTTTCACTAAACATTTGAAAAGTTTGTCATTAGAAAACAAATGAACAAAGAAAACACATCCAAAGGCATGTAAAAGAATAGTGAAAACATATTTGTATATGGACACAATATTAATCGCTGCTTTGTTGTGCAAAACATGGGAAGGCATTCGATTAATGAGATAGCATGAAGTTAAAACAGCTTCTGGCCAATAAAATTTAGGTAATACATGGTAAATAGCATGGAATGGGCTATCCTTTTGACAATAACATTTCCTTGAGGTGTGAAAGGACAAGTGGTTGGAGATTGAGATTCAATATTGTAGTCAAATTGAGTTTTGACCCACTGATAAAAAGTGCGAAAGCAATAAAAAACTGCACACTTATGTTTCATCATGTATACCAAGTCATAGAAAAATAATCATTAACTAAAGTAACAAAATAACAAAAATTAGTACGTGAAACTAGAGGAGACATCTAAACATCAGAGTGAATAAGAGAAAAAAAGGTATATGTACATTTATTAAGTGAAATTGGAAAAATATGGTTTACAATGTTTGCCATAATGGCAATGTTCACACTCAAAATTATTAAAAGACAAAAATGATCTAATTGACTTCATTTGATGTGTGCCCTAAACGATAGTGCCAAAGCCACATATCCTGAGAAGACAAGGTAGAGCAAGTAGCTCGAAGGTCAAAAAAATATAAATCGTTGGTTTCACGACCACCACCAATTGTCCACTTTGTGGCCAAATCCTAGAAGACACGATGAGTAACATAAAAAGTTGCTGAACAATTCAATGACTTAGTAAGGGCACTAACAGACGAGATTGCGAGATAAATGAGTAACATGTAATACAGATGATAAATCAAGACTAGAAAACAAGGGGAGAGTCCCTTTACCATCAATATCAGTGAAAGAACCATTAGTAAACTTGACTCTACCAAGAAAAATAGGGGAAAGTATGGAAAAAGTATGAGACGTACCATTCATATGATCAGTAGCTCCCGAATAAATAATCCAAGAACCATCTGATGAAGCATGGAGAGCAAGTGGTGCATTTCTTGACTGAGTTGTGACAACATGGGAAGCCTTAGAGGCTTGAACGTTCTTCAGTTGCAAATCATCTTTAGTGCCTAAATAAAGAAAAACAAATGGACAATGTCACTCAATTGCATGTGGATGGTATAGATTTGAGTTCTTGCTATGAACAACAAGGCTCTATTGGAAAAAGGCTAAAGGAAAGGAAAAAACTTTGCTCAGCACTTCACTTACTTTTATTAACCTCTCACATAGAATGGTTAAATAAATAAGCAATTGGTAAATATTTTGATACCGCTTCTTGTCTTTGTATCTAATAGTATTAAATCAATTATGATTTTCTTGATTTCTTATAGCATATTAATGGTTTCAACTTTCCTTTTCTCCTTTCTTTTTCTTCTATAGGATTCTCAACATATATACAAAGTTATATGGAGCCAATGATGGAAGAGTAGGAATGGCTATGTGTTCCTTAGCCCATGCCATGTGTGCAAATGGTAAATTTTTTCTATCATTGAATAGCGCTTTATTCTGCACATTTGGACTACTCGTAACTACTGTTGTAGCATTTTGGTATCTTGTTTCTTTTTGCTTTTAGATTTTGTCATTGTACAGTTCTTGATGAACTCAATTGTTTCTTCAGGAAATGTGAATGAAGCAATTAATTTGTATAGAAAGAGTCTCCAGGTTATCAAGGACTCAGAATATGTAGCTTTAGATGATAATGTTCTGGAAAAGATTAGGATAGACTTGGCAGAGCTACTTCATGTTGCGGGAAGGTAAAAAGTTGTATTTCAGTATGCCATTGCCACTTGAAAAATGGAATAGATGATGATGATCAATATATTAACTAAGTTATTCATCAGTTATTACTCACATTTGCATGTATTATGTGCCTATTGTTATGGACCTCTGGAATTGCACTTAGTGAGTCGGCCTTTACCAGTTTGCTCACTCCTTTTGGGACCAAGGTTCCCCACCTCTAACCTCACACTCTCTCACACACAAGAAAGAAGGAAAGCACAAAAGTAAGCAAATGAGAATCCTTTATTCAGTTGTGCTACAACTTGGCATGGCTTGACTTCTTCCAAACTTCACTAAAAATGGAAGACCACACCTATTTATGATTGTAGGTCTAGCAGTAGCACATGAGTGTCTAATCGCAACACTTGTCAAACATCTACAACCTATGAAACTTCTAATCCATTCTCTAAAACATTCCAACTCTCTTTACAATACTCCTTCCTTTTCTACTAAGCTCTACGTAATTCCAAAGACTTCTACACAATACTAGAAAGCTCTATATTATTCTGTAGACTTGTAAGTCATTCTGTAGAACTTTATAGGCTTATTGATGCAGGACAAACTCTGATACTAAATCTAATGCATAATAGGTCAAAATATTGGAAACTAAATCTAAGTGCTAGATGGATGCCTTCATGAGATGCAAACTGTGTGTATGGTGAATCCTAAAATGACATGCGAACTATAACCATGATTTACATAAGATATTAGAGAGAGAGATTAATATTAAATAAAGAATATAACAGAACTATGCAAATTCATATACACAATTAATCAAAAAGATTTCAAAAGAAGAATGACACCTACACATAAAGCCCTCAAGGTTGTGTTGCTGGCCTTCAATGCAAAATCTCTCGAAAACCAATTAAATCATACAAAATCCTGACCTAGATTTAAAAATCAGTCACCAAGGGATGATATAGGGCTTTAAGATCACCTAGGGTTCCTTCAATGCAAAATCTCTCGAAAAACCAATTAAATCATACAAAATCCTGACCTAGATTTAAAAATCAGTCACCAAGGGATGATATAGGGCTTTAAGATCACCTAGAGTTTGCCAAAGGAATTAGGGTTTGCTATTTTTTTTTTCAAGCAAAAGGTGGTCTCAAATAGGTTAAGGTTAGATTTAGAGGGCTCAGATAGAGATCTAGAGGTTGGGGTGCAAAATAGGGCAAAATGGGTCCAAATTGAGTTTGTTTGTAGTCGTACACAAGGCTTGTGGAAACTAGTGGATGGCTTCGTGTATCTGTTCCTAGAAGCTCAAACTGATTGAACTGCACCTGTGTAGGTTGACTCTCCCAGAGTTGCCCGATACAATAGTCTTGTGGATGACTTCGTGTATCTGTGGGATTAGTCTCCTCCAGCATGGGATGGGGATACTCATGTTACTCAAAATAAGAAAAAAAAGAAGATGATTTGATTCCTTTTCATTTGCAGGTCACTTTTTCAGTTTATAAAGTTTCAAATTTTATATTTTCCTGGTTTTACATTTATCCCTTTGCATTTGCCTTAATGCTGAGCTTTAGAGATTTTGGCCTAATGATGGATTGCCGACCACTCACAATATTATTACACTTCTGTCGTTTAGTTTTTTTAGGATTCTTAGTTTGTTTCTGCATGAACTAGATATGCATGGTTTCTAGGATTTATTGTTTTGTGTAACTGAGCATTATTTGTCTATTTCATTTTGATGGAGATGTATTCGCACATAATTTGTTTTACAGGGAACGTGAGGGTCGGGAGCTTCTGGAAGAGTCTTTGCTTATCTCTGAAAGGTACAAAGGTAAAGATCATCCCAGTTCAGTCACCCACCTTCTAAACCTTGCCAGATCCTACTCACGTTCTAAGAATTTTGTGGAGGCTGAGCGCTTGTTGAGGACAAGTCTGCAGATCATGTCAAAAACTGTGGCTCCAGAGGATCAATCCTTCACCATCCCAATGTTGCACCTTGCAGTTACACTCTTCCATCTGAAACAAGATGAAGAAGCAGAGAGACTTGCTTTAGAGGCTGTACGTATCCGTGAGAATGCATTTGGAAAGCAATCTCTTCCTGTTGGTGAGTGGGTCTTATCTGCCTTTACCATCTATATTTAGCATCTCAGTAGAGCAAGAGTCAGCAGAATTATTGGATCATGTAAATCTACTTGCTAATAATGGCAAGCTTGTTTTACCTGCAGCTTGATGAAATAGCTGTCTTTTCACTGGCATGAGAGGTCATGATTGCATCTATCTTAGTTGTTGGAATCATTTCCTAGCCTACAATTCATATGAAATCGTTCTTCAGATTCAAGTTTCCAAGAAACCTGGGAAGTGGAAAAAAGAATATATCATGAGAATTAGTAGCTCAAGGGTTTTTTGCCTTTAACATATATAGCATGATTTAAGGCATTATTCCTCTTGAGAACTGGTTCTGATAAAGGGCTCATGAGGAATTTATTGGTTTTGGTCTTTTGCATGATATAGCTATGTGATTCAACACATAATTAAAAGAGAAAAAGTAAAAAAACAAGGAAGAAAAGAAAAGAGAATAAACAAGTAGCAAATTTATGTTTCTTCTTTTCTAGGATCACTTTATGTTCATTAAGAAGATGAGTGTCATGGTAGAAATGTCCTAAAAGCTACATCAGAGCATCAAAATTGGGTCATAGTGAATCCCAAGGGGTTGGCCTAGTAGTTGAGACACAACATTTTAGGATTGAGGTCTTGGGTTCAATCCCTGGTAACTCCAATGAAGGGCCACGCTCCGTGGGATATGTACAGAGTAAGGTCCCACCACTTGAACCCGGCATGTGTGTGTAGGGAGGTGTGCACCACTTGAACCCGGCATGTGTGTGTAGGGAGGTGTGCACGTGCCCCGAAGGACTAGTAAGGCGAGACACCTGGACACCTTTGGTCAAAAAAAAAAAATTGGGTCATAGTGTGTGCTTGGTTTACTTTAGTCACAAAATATTACTAAATGATTGGTTAGCCACAATGCAGTTGGGGTGGCACAGACGTTCTGAAATTGGAAAACCACTTTTAATAAGCTGTTTGTCCAACTTTTCCACCCAAGACTAATGTCAGTGATCAATGTGGATGACAATCTGGTTGAAAAGGCAGAGAGTCATTCCACATCAATGATGGAATCCAACATTAGTTCCACACATCAATGATGGGATCCTGGGTTTGAACCAGCCCCACCATCATGGGGAGGGTGATTATGTGTGTGTTGTCAAAATATTCAAACTAGAAGTATGATTTGCATCTGAAGGAACTTTTTTCCTTCTTTCCATAGTTGTCAGTTGTTTCAGAACCTGTTCTTATTTTGTCTTGGTAGTGGAACATTCTGGCGTTCCAGCAGTTCCGGAAAAGACAACGTAAAAATTAAAAAAAATAGAAATATTATAAAATATGAAGAAAATAGTACAAACTTATAAAAATGTTGCAATTAATTATTTTCATCATTTCACGCTAATTTGCACAGATACAACATAAGTTATCATTAAATAAATATTTATATTTGTAATCTGAAGTCATAATAGCATAATTTTCAAATACTAGTTCAAGAGGGTATGGATTCTACTCTAATAAGAATCAAACAAAAATTGAATTAGACAAAAAACCAAAAATATCCCTAGAAATAAACTTGAATTCTCATTTTATTCAAAATCAATGGTCAAAACTCAAAACACATAGGCACACCAGCTCATTTTCATTTTTTCCTGTAATTTTTGTCATATCCATAAAATATTGACTGTATAAATTGAAAGTAGATCAGCATAGTTATCATTTCAAAAACAAGAATTGAAAATAGACTTCATTAACTACAAGTGGACCAAATTCCATCTTTAATTTCAATCTCTAGCCACTTGATCTTAATGGTTAAAGTAACCAAGGTGTCTTTAAGTGTTCTGAAACTAAGGAAGCTAGGTGCCTTTGATCATTAAGATTAATGGTTAGAAATTGGATTTTTGACTAAAATTTGGTCTACTGCTAGTTCATCAGGTCAGTTTTATTCCATACAGTTAGATTTTATATGTATATGCGATTTAAAAAAAAATGAAATCAATTGAGTGGAACGGGTAGGGCCAAAATGAGCCATCCCGGACCATTTCGGATGGAACTAACTGGAATGGAACGTAACTCGGAACCAAATCTTAAGCTATTCCATTCTCTTTCTTTCTTCTTTTTCTTTTTTTTTTTGTTTGGAACCTAACATTGCATCTGTTCCGGCTGGAGCAGAGCGGAATTGACAACTAATTTTTTTTCTATTAAGCCTAGTGCTCACGTGGTTCTTTCCCTTTCTTGGTTTAGGACACAGTTAAGTTGGCCTGAGGAATGTGTGCATTGCCACACAAAGATATGTTACTAAACAGCTTATGTCAAACTTACTTGTATGATTGAGAGTATCTTCACAAAAAAACATGTTTACCAACTACTTTCCCCCCACACACACAGGAGGGAAAAACAAAAGCAGTAGCCATGTGCCTGACCTGTATGCCACAGGTGTGGTTTGTGAAGATGCCATTGATTTGTCAATCTATGTTTTACTTTGTTCAATTCATTTGGTTAATTTGGTTGATTTAACCCGATTAGTTAGTTGCTATTATATCATCAGGCTCCAAAACTCATTACTTGACTATAGTGGGAACATGGGACTGACTAAATTCTGATTTTCAGCGTTCTCCTTTTGTATGGCAGGGGAAGCTCTTGATTGTTTAGTATCAATTCAGGCAAGAACGGGAAAGGATGATGATGACTTATTGATCTTACTAAAAAGAATATTAAGCATTCAAGAGGAAGCATTTGGTTATGAGAGTGAGGAAGTCATGGATACCCTCAAAAAAATTATCTTCTTTCTAGACAAGATGGGGAGAAGGCATGAGAAACTACCACTACAGAGGAGATTATCTATGCTTAGGAGCAAGTACAAGCAAAGGGTTCCTACTTGATGGGTCTTCAATAATAGCATAAATGAATCAGCTACCTTATTGGCTCGGTAAGGGAAGGGATGTTTGTGAACCACTGTTCAGTATCACTTCATCAACTCTTTGAATGAACTGAATATAGAACATTGCTGTTTGGGCTCTCAAATGGTAAATTTCAATTCCATCTGGGAATAGGAATGCATCTCTTAACAGCAGCAAGGTTCCTGCAGCAAATGGAAGGGTTCCAGTTTCTGGAATCAGGTCTTCAAGAATTCAATGATACTTCAGGTACTGATATCAGGTTTGAATGTGCAGCACTGGGATTGTAATGGAGAAAAGCTTGTATCTTTATCTGGGGGACAGTTCTTGCACCAACTCTTTCATGAGGATTTGGTGATTTCTGCAATTTCTCCAATGGCTATGAAAAACTAAAATACAAGAATATTGTCCATGGGTAAACATAACACAAAGATACAACCATGGATCTATTTTTTTTCCAGAACAATAATACCCGCGGAATAAGATGGATTTAAATAACCTTGTTAATGTCATCTTCTGCTTAGGTTTGGAAGGTCCATAATCCATATCCCTTAGTGATGAACCCTTGTACTCGAAAGATTCAGAAAAATGAATGGGAAAGTGTTGAATGCGGTATGCCCAGCAAACACATCCAAAAGGATGTACTCTTCAATCATTATTCTGTAACTATATTTAAATTTATCATGGCCTGTGCCTAGGGGTGAAACTTGGGTCGGGTTTTAACCCGATCAAGGCTATTGATTGAATGGACCCTACGACCGAAGGACAAATGCACTTGAAGTCTTCTTGCTCCATTTGTAATAGTTTTCTGAATTCTGAAAGTTCCACCAGTTCAAATGATGGTAAGGCAATGAGGCCCAATTGGGGTTGCTCATCATTAGAGAGTTGTATAAATTGATCATATGACTCATGTTTGAGGCCCGCATAATAGGCCTATATTAAGGCATGGATCCACCCTGCGGCCCAAAACTGTATTGGACTGAGCGAGCCCATTTAGAATTACTTAGACCCATTATGTTAAAATTTTGTTTCTGGATAAAGCTTTAAAAATTGGGCCTTCAAAGAGATGAAACTTGCGTAGCCCAGAACGTTAAATAAATTCAGGCCCAAATGGTCTAGGTCGTTCGAAGGGTTTAAACCCGAACTTAAAATTTCACCAATATCCAAAATACCAGGCACCAAATGAGCCAAAAAATTTCAACCATTTCAGTCCATATTGGGCCCAGATATTCTTTTTTTTTAAAAAAAAAAACTTGTCGCCAGTAAATCTAAAACTCAGTCTAATTTCAGGTATATTGTTATTGTGTCCATCTTCTGAAAAACTTTTTTATATTTCCATATTACCCCCTTCAAGTCCAATAAACTACAGCCCGACACAAAATTTGAAACTCAAGCATTACCCATGTGGGTTTCCGCGAGGCTGGACTTGGGCTGTCCTTGCCCCTGCGGTTGGTTCCTGTCTATCACATGCAAAGGCATCTGGGCCTTTCATATGAATGGATGATCAGATAATTGATCTGAACCACATATTTAGTGGGCCTTCTAAAGTATCAAACTAAACGCCAGGGCATGTGCAAGTCTCTCTACCCACACACACTGAGTAAATCTATGTGAATTTCTCTTTCGGATAGAGTGGGAATTAAACTCAGCACTCGCGCTTCCCTATGAAGGTTCTGATGGTCATCACTCTAACCCCTTTGGATTTGCTTGAATAAATCACTTTAAGCTTGATTATAGAAGATATTGAGATTGAACAAATTCTAGAAATAGGACTTATTCCAAGGATTGCGTGTATCTTGAAATAGATTGAAATAAGGTATACATCTATTTAAAAAAAAAAAAATGAGATGGTGAGTATTTAATGAAAGAAAAAAATGTTTAAGTGGATCAGAAAAAAAAAACTATTTCTTCAACATTAGACTTGGTAATGCAAAATTGTGATTTTCAATTTGAATGGTGATGAGTCTCATCAACCAGATTTTTAGATTTTCATAACCATTTGGATGGAATTACTCCATACCCAATTGCTATGTTTATGCCCAAATAAAAGTGTAAACAAAATTTAGTTTCATATGGCATTTCCCTTTTATACATATCAAGCAAATTGCCGGTGACGAAGACTAATTTCAAAATAATTAACTTATATTAAATATTTCTATCACTAGTTTATTTAGGATGACTCAATCCCCAAGCTGAACCCATTATATAAATGATAGTTTTGAGTTCGATTCTCATTCTACTCCAAAGAATCACTCAGTGTAAAATTATTCGATATATATAGATAAAAATACTTTAACGTGTGCTGAAAATTAACCAGATTTATCATAATATATATATATATATATATATATATATATATATATATATATATATATATATATATATATATATATATATATATATATATAAGATGACACTCACTGTGATAGTCGAGTCAATGTGAAACCCAAAAGTTATTCAACAAAACATCGGCTAAATTGTGAGAATTTTCTCTACAGTTTCTTCCACAGGGGTTGTTGGTAAAGAAACTGGCACAAGCTAAGTACCAGAAAGAAACCTTGTTGTTTTCCATGCAGACATACAACATGTGTTGGAGACAACAAAAATGCCTGAGGAAAGCTGTAGGAAGAAGAGCAGTTGAAGAATGTAATATAGAGCAAGCAACACACGATGTTCTTACCACAAAAGACAGAACAATGAGTGGTGACAGCTTAAAATGGAGACTTGAATAAAGATTAACATAAACACGCTATCTAACTACTCATGGTTTGCGTAATGATGCTTCTCTTCCAAGTCCCAAACTCCAGCAGGGATTTTCAACAGTCAATCTCAACTTGTCAGTAACTTCATCTTCATCCACATCCATTCTCACAGAATGCCATCAACCCAATCGGAGTGGTTAACCTGTCCATCCATATCGACGAGGCAAGATCTGGGTTCATCGTTAAAATCATTTTTCTCATCTATTTTTTTTTTTAAACATTTATAGTTTTATATGATGTTGTGACAAGCTTATAATAGATGTTTTGAGTACTTTTACTTTTATCCTTCATTTAAAAACTTGACAAAATTTCAAATAACTCGTCTGAGTCTCCATGATTAGATTGAATGTTGAGTAAGCCACCGAGTTATATGAAGACTTATATACAACTTCATTGAGCTTTAAGTTGGTTCAAAGCTGTATATTAATAAGGTGCAGTAGAAGTTATAGTGTCAACACCATATAATCTACACTATTTGTGAATATATCTGAAATATGGATTGGCATTTTCAAAACAAGAGATTTTAATGAGTTGAGAGACAAGAGTTTAATTAATTAATTATTTATTTATTTCTTGAATTATTTACTTATTTATATGTTGAAGGAGAGACAAGGGTCCCTGTTGGAGTCTTTTGAGTATTCCATTTAATTGAATTAGGGTAGGGACTAGGGAGGATGAAGGTGAGAAGAAAACAGGAAAAAGCCCATTTGCCACATGATAAAAAAGATGATGAAGAAAAATCTTCACAACATTTTCAAACCAGTAGACCTTCTTTTGGCCGTTAGTCCTCCAAATTTCCCAAATTACTTGGAGAATTTCGCTATCAGACTTGTGGCCCATGAGGAGCATCTATGACTCACTTTGTTAAATCTCTGTCATTGAAAATTAGAATGGAACGGATACAGCAACAAGAAGAACAAGATAATGATTATGAAAAAATGACCACAATAACCTTGATTTAGAGAGGGATTGATGACACTTTTCTATTTTTTCTGGAAAGCCTTAAATTCAAACTGGTTGGAGAAATCCTTAGTCTCAAAGCATTTGATTACATGACTTCACAAAGAAAATAGATGGTTTGTTTTGAAGCAAAGTCAACATTAGTTCCATGACTCTCTCCAATTTTTATTTTTTTATTGACAAGTTATTTTTTTATTCATAGGTGACTTTATTCGACTAATCGTTCTGAATATGTGCGTATTTTCCTGTACACTCGTACCAGATTTAAGCGATGAGAAGTAACTTCATGAGGAGTGGTTCAGAGGATTTTGAACGTAAATCAAAGGTAAGACCTCCCTTCTTAAGAGGAGTTTTTTGACCGCCAGACCAACCCCCTCTGAGTTATATTAAGAAGTTATTTGGAAGGGTTGAGATTCTCTGATCTTAATCTTATAAGTTAGGACCTCCAACCTGAGGGTTAGCTTAATTCCTACCTTTGTTTGTGGGAAGTCTTGGGATAAAGCTCCCTTTAACACAAAAAGGCCACTCTCTTTAGTTCTGTACCCTGTGTGTGGATTGATATGTTTACACATGCCCCAATGATTAATTAGGTGGGACGCTCGAATACCTTGGTCTTAAAAAAAAAAGGTTAGGACCTGCCTAAGTGATGGTTTAGATATCATGATAGTGCTACCAAACCAGACCGATATGTGCAAAATAATGATAATAAGTCACCAACAAAGAGTAAAGCCTGGACAACACTAGGGCTGTCACTGTGTTAGAGTCTAGTGTTAGACCGGCCCAAGCTCAATTTGATAATTTAATAAATGGACAAGTTGAATAGATCATAAGACCGGTCACATTTTAAGGCTTGAGGCAAATGTAAACCTCTATCCGCACGCGCTGGGTACAAACTATGGCGAGTAGTCCTTTTTGTGTTGAGGGGGATTTGATCCTAAGACCTCCTACAAACAAAGACAAGGTTATTTTATGAATGGTTGTCATTGATCAAAATGATAGCACCTAATGAGATTGTGAATAACAGCCTCTTGCTCTGGTATTTTTATTTGTGAGCAAGTTGTTTTTTTCTATCCAATGTTCCAGTAACTCAATGATGAGCTGCATTTTCAGGGAAATCAAGTCTAGCAATCTGGGTTTGAAGTTTGTTCACACTTGTCACAGTGGTGTTGCCCTATGAACTTTACCATAAGGTCCTAGAAGGTTTGTATAGTGCCCTATGGAAAGGACATGAACCAATGAAGAACATCCCCCCTCCAGTCTTTTAGAGAACAATTAGGTCAAAGCAATTCATGACTTTTACACAACTACGACGGATAGTTGATTACTACAAAATTCATGGCCCAAGTGATGGCTTGGGTTGCCTTTCATGTTCTACTTTGAAAACTTTGGCATTTTAAATTGTTAAGTCGTTTTGGCTTCACGTGGGTCTATACTTTTTAGACTTAACGATACCATTTCATGTACAAAAAGGTCACTTCACTTTGTTCTGTACTTAGCCTCTGCAGATTGAGAAGTTTTACATATGCCCCAATATATCAGGTATTTGGTTGAAATCTAAACTTATATTGATTGATATGTGTCGAGCTGCTCTTGGTCTAAATCAATTTATATGGTTTCAATTGGACTAAATCAGCTAATTTTGGGGTATTTTTTTAAAAAAAATTATTTTGATTTTAGAGATACACCAAGCATTTGAGGATTTTGGAGTTTAATGGAGGTGTGATATTGCTTTGCTATTTTTTTTTTCAATCTATAGCGCTATTTAAACATAGTTAAATTCATGTAAAATGTTTGTCTGCATACATTTCTCCCTTTTTTTTTCTGAATTCTTTGAACATATTTTATACTTTTTGATGTACTTTAGTCATATCTAATAATTCATTTTCCAGGATTTCCTTTTTCCTTTACAAAAATCATGAAAGATAAGAAAATGACTGTGGATGAATAATGATAGATGAAACTGAGAACAACTTACATATAATGAAAAGCCAAGGAAAATGAGTTTCCTGCATTAATTAAACTAGTACACCCAATGAAATGTGGAAACTGCTGCATGTACATATTGGGCCTGCCGGGCTGAGGGAGAAGAAGAAGAAGAAACATTCAATTATCATTAGTCCTCACATGGAATAATGGGCCCATCCATGCCTTTCCACCAGGTCAAAAAAAAAACGCCCTAGATATCTCGTATTGGTCGAGATATCTCGGGTTTTTTATGCCCGAGATATATTGGCCGTACAGGCAAGATCTCGGCCGATATGACCGAGATCTCGCCGATATCGGCCAAGATTTGTAAAGAGAGAGAGAACAAATATCCCCTGATATCAACAAAATATCGGTGTCTTGCCCGAGATCTTGGATCCACCATTTTTTGAACTCCTGCATGCACCACATGTCTTACTATTAATGTGAGGCCTATCCACGTTCACATGCTTTTTTCTGCCCAAACATGGACTAAGGAAAATTGGCATATATTCCACTTGTGTTTCCCCCATCACATGGCACATTAAGTTCTTCATAAATAAGATTCAATTAATTTTCACTTTGTGACTCACTTTTAAAAAAAGAATCTTTAAATCTCAACATCTGTATATCATTGTCAATAAGTCTTAATATCAATTACTTAATTTTTATGACAGAGGAGGTACCTCGAGCACAACTCTATTAAATCCTCTCTTCGGATTAGGTCCCACACCCCCATAGGATAGCCACTGGATTATGCCACAGGAACTCGAATTCGTACTATCTCGCTTCCTGAGGCGGAATGTTACCAGTTGAGGTACCCCGTGTGAGGTTTAATATCAATTACTTATGAAAAATTCAATTGAATTAAAGCAACTCATCAACTTCTTTATTTTATCTGTCTAATAAGATTTGATAAACTCAACCGCTTGTTCTATTAAAATCTAATGGAATTGTTAAGTTTTTAAGTACTCTCTTAGTTGAACTGTTGGACCCATACTTAAACTGTTTTTAGTAAAAGAATTTTTTTTTGAAAAAAAAAATATTTTCCGTGAAAAGTTGAGTACCATTCTATGTAACAGATTAAAAATATATAAAAATTAAGCCATAAATAAATTGAACACAGTATAAACATCTAATGCCAAAGTATATATGTTTTCAAGAAAAATATTACAAACAAGTTACCAACAAATACAAGAAAATGCAAAAATTGTATGTGTTCAGTAAGAGACTTGAAGTTTATATTATTTTATTTAAAAGAAGAAGTATGAATATGAGATTGTCATCTAAATTCTTTGAGAAATATAACTAATACTACACAACAACAAAATTTGCCTATTGAGATCTGAACGGGCACTCTATTCTTCTTATACTCATCTAACTCTTATGAATCATATTTGTATTGAATTCGAACTCATTTCAAGTTGATCTAACCTTTAGATTAAAATTCCTTTAAAAACTAACCTCATTTTAACCCGTGATCTTTAGACCTTTGTATATTGATTGCTTTTCAAAATCAATAGAATTATTTTTTATAAGAGTTGATGTCGTAAAAATAGTTTTCAAACTCGCCCATCTTCGTACATTGAACTTCATCCCTATAAATGCTAGAGAATCGAACTCGACTATCGCTCTTAGATAACGTGACCCACCGAAAACTGATTGTGTATACACATTTTTTTCATATATCGACTGATCATATTGGAGCAACATGTCACATGGTCCAGTCAAACATTTTCATGAGGTCTTCCAACACAAGAAGTTGCCATTTTCTCTGGTTTTGGCTATTCAAATTTTGCATAAGGTGGCAGCTCTAATGGCTTGCCAAAAGAAAGATAAAGAGTAACATGGCGTGTTTCTTATCCATTCTACTGCATTTCATTATCTGTGCACATGCACCTGGATATGGAGAGACGTGACATATTCGAACTTCCGTAGACTCATCTTGTGTGTCCTTAGGATAAATGATATAATCTTTGGAGATTTTACGTTGAATTTCCTACGGTTATCAACATGTTTCTTTTTTGCTAATTTTGAGTGCTTTTTATTTTTTGCAACAAAGAAACGTGGACTCATCCAGCAATCTTGATATCATTTTCCTCTCACTGTCCCAATGCATATAAATGTCAGAGATTATTTGCAAGAAATGAATATATAGAGAGAATCCTATAATATTTTTTTCTATATGCTTTTACTCATGGATTTTTTTTTTAACCAAAGTATCCAAGCATCTCACCCGATTAATTTTCAAGGTATATGTAAATCTCTCGATCCACACATAGCAAATAAGTTCAATGAATAGTGACCCTTTAATACCACAATTTTAAGGCATTACACTGTTGAAAACTAAATAAGAAAACTTTGAGGGTCGACTGATTTTAACTTCAAATTCTTACGTGTGGTTTTGAAGAGTAGTTTTGATGGTTAAATTAGGCACTCATTTCAGGAGAAAAAAATGAATTTATTAAATTCAATGATAAATGAGATATTTAGCTTTGACTGGTGACGACATTTTCTCATGTATTCTTCAATGCTGCAAATGATGAACTCTAAATTTTAAAAACGAAATGAATATTTTGGAGGGTGGAGTGATACCAGTGACCCAAAAAAATAGATCTATGACTCTTCAGAGACATCCAATAAAATTCGAATAATATAGAGAAGATTAGCATGGTTGAAATGGGTTAGAGTAATGGTTAAGAACCTACTTGAGTCTTTAAGTTTAATTCCTACTTCAATCTATAAGATCACTTGTCGTAAAGTTATTCGATGTATGTGTAAGTAAGAAGGGTTACACATGCCCCGATGATTAATCGAATGCTTTAAGAGACATGAACACCTGGGTCATTAAAAGTCTTTTTGAATCTAGATCCTCACTACAGCGATAAGAATTTTATGCTGCCACCACTAATTTTCTTTAATATGAATGAATTCATTATTAAATTAGTCTTTTCAGTGATAGAGAAAAATTGCAAAATATATATATATATATATTTATTTATTTATTTTTGCATAGGTCAGGATCTAAATTTAAAAATCGAGTCCCACATTAAAATGAAAAAATGAAAAAATTTCTTGCTTAACTTGTTGGGTCCCATCTCTAGAATCAAATGTCTGTCATTGGGTGGGCATTGGACTGAGTTACAAAATAGAAATAGTGGATTTCCCTCATAAAGTCCAATGAATCAATGATGTCGAAGAAGCTGTTTCTTCCCCAAATTCAGCAAAAGATGAGCCACCTCATCCTTGTGCTGCTTCCAGTGAATTATATTATATTATTATTTTTCAAAGAAGAGGAACTTGGAATCAAAGAGATTCTATTTAGGTAAATTTCCATGAAAATGAAATTTCTAGGAAAAAATGATTGTAGGCAAGACTTTAAGACACTGCCTTGCATTTCTTACTTTATTTTTTCAAAGACGAGTGACGCATTTCGATCCAAGCGTAAAATTTTCATAGGTGATATCCACTTTCTTTAGAGCACAATGAGTGCACGAATCTGGCACCTCTCATTTCTTAAAGTGGAATATTATTGATTGAGCTACACCCATTTGAACTATTTTCTAATATATCTGATAAATCATTACGTATTATTTTCAATAGAAAAGATAACTAAACACTTGCGAAGACAGTGAAAGCAACTAATCCATCACATCATTGAAGAAAATCTCATAAGAACAACTATTGATGATAGGATTAAGATTTACAAGAATTAAGAGCCACATGACCCCCCCTTTTCCTAAGAATCGGGTTTACAACGGAAACTCTAGGGAGACTTCTCAAATCTTTCCATCTAAAAAAGTGATCTTTAAATATTAAAATAGGCTATACAAATTTTTTTTATAGAACATGCGAAAAATGATAAATACATTGTCTGAATAAAATTTGAATTTTATCTGGTCAACTAAACTTTGTAATTTTAGACTTTAAAAAATTAAAATGTTATAAACTATTAATTTTTCATGCTCCACCTCACAAAATTATGATAATTGTATCAAAGAATTGGAATCTAATCAATGGGTACTTAAATTTCTCTAGAGTCTATAGCTCACAATGGTATAAATAGATGGTCAAAATTAATTAAATTAGTGAATTAATTGGTCAAAAGCGTGTGGTTAACCTGTTTACAGTTTGGCAGGTTGACCAATTGGCATGCATTAAACGATGGTGAAACAATCAACTTTACTGAATGGGTTGGAAGCAGATGGTCACAATGTAGTATGAGAAGAATTAATCTGGGCGATATTCTGATATTATTATTTTCATTATATTGAGTATTTTTTTAATTTTTTCTGATTAAAAAAATTAAAAGTTTGAAAACTTGGCTGTTTCAAATAAATCATTATTGTTGTTGAATTTTATCGATGATTTAAGATAAAAGACTATTTTTTTTCACTTTTTCAACTTTAAAGTATTTTACATATTGATCAAGTACGTAACATTTAATATTAGAGTAGGTATCATGTTATATATTCAAATTCTCTAGTGGCAATATAGAAAAGAACAACTTAATGGCAATGATAAAACCGTCGGAGTCATAGAAAGAGCTACGTATTTTAGAGTGAGAACTGCCATAAATTAAGTCATAAAGGAGGTCGACACGAAAGCATAGTAGTAATCTGTTACGTAACAAGTTATTGATAAGAGTGAGCATTAAAATCCATCCATGACTTAGAATTAGAGATTCCTTTGCCATTGTCTGTCTAAAGTGGGCCCATCTTAATCCCTTATGGACCAACTTCCATCACTAGCTATAAATTACAACGTTTGGATTGTAGCCAAAAACATGGAGACAGTTAATGGAATGAAATTTCTACAATAAATCTTCTTTAACAAAAATGGAAATAAAAAGTTCAGAACTTCATAAGATGTTTGTTGAGCGTTGAAATTGTCTCTAAAATCTAGAAGGGGGACTATATTGGTATTTTTTTTTTTTTAAATCTTCCCTTTTTCAAAAGAAAAAAAATCTAAAAGAAATATTCTAAGATTAGGAAAAATAAAAAAAAATACACGTCCCCAAAGTTTCTTTTCATATCTCAATGGCTTTTATAGCATATTAGTGCCTATATATCAAAATTGTAATGTCTAAAGTATGTCAAAGATTGTGATAATATTCAAAAATTTAAGAAAACGAAAACATACTATTGACATGTACTTCACTATGTTTGAATGTCATCTAATTGACTTAAAAAAACCTCAAATTAAAAAAATTAAAGAAAATTTATAAAAATGGAGAAATTATTGAGAAATTGGAAAATTTAGCAAAACAATTAAATTAAACCTCCAATTAAAACTAAAAACTCAAACTATTGACCCAACCCTTAATTCAAAAAGCAAATACTAAAATTATCCTAGGATACCAATAACTTGTTGGTCTTACATTGCAAATGTATAGAGAGATGTAGGGATTTATAAAGGAATTGGCTCACTCTACCTAATAGGTTAGTCTTTTGGGATGGATATCTGGTCAGAGCCAATCTCAGACTACCTCATCTGGACTCAAGAAATTCCTCAGGTGGGCGGGATTACTTGTCTCATTCGAAAGGTCACTCTATCTAATATGCTAGTGTTTTGGGATGAATACTTAGTCTTAACAAACCCAATTTAAAAAAAAAAAAATTTAAATAAATGATAATATAGCTGACGGTTTCGTAATGCCGACGGTATATGATCATTTCTCCCCAAATATATACAGTCATTTTTTGCTTTGGTGGACATTTCTTCCACCAGCCCATCGGTGCTTGCTTCAGTCAGTGTCACACTAAGTACACAACAAAAGTAGGCAAGAAACTGATGGAACGATTAGGACCACACTGTATTTTCTTCTTAGACTTCCTTTGAATGATCAAGATTGATAAATACATACAACAATTATATCAAGAAAACATTTTTGTACCACATACAACCCACATGGTTGTGCGTTGAAAATACCACATAAATTTATAATATCATTCTCATCTCTCTTAAACATGCAGTAATTTAATGACAAAACTCTCTTCAATGGGTCCAAACTGGTAGTAAGGTAGATATCAAATTGCCTATATTTCTCTACTAAAAATCTGTCCTTGAGTGGCCGCCCCGACTACTTCTTCCGACTGAAACTTTGAACTTCTGCACCCTAGAAAATGAGCACAACCCATGTCCCTATCCATTGATCACGACTTGACCCACCTTTGGGCTTTATATAATCCCTCAACCAACACACACACAATCAACACTTGCAAATTGGGTTACCTCAATCCCTCTCTGTAATTATTTTTTTTCCATTGAATTCGACGGCATTCTCGGATCTGTTTCACATTATTTTCAACAATGCAACAATTAGAGAGAACCATGTCGCCGATGGATTCCCAATTTCAGGTGCGAATGCGAAGCAACCAACCGTGCGCCGCGTGTAGGATGCTTCGCCGCAGATGCTCTGAGAATTGCCTTCTGGCTCCCTACTTCCCGGCTGATGAGGCAGACAACTTTGCTCGTGTGCACAAGGTGTTCGGCGCCAGCAATGTAATCAAGATACTTCAGGTCAGTGTTCATTCCTAATCTACTCTTAATTAGACTTCACTCTCATTCCAATTTTGATTGGATTTGTGACATGTTCAATCTTAAATTAGTTTAATTAACAATTGTTTGTGATGGTTTCAGATGGTTGAAGAGACCCAAAGAGAGGATACTGTGAAAAGCATGGTTTATGAGGCCAGAGCAAGGCTTCAAGACCCTGTCTACGGCTGCGCCGGGATCATCTTCTGCCTGCAGAACCATGTTAGAGATCTTCAGGAGCAATTAGAACTGACCAAATCGGAGTTCATCGAAACACAAGTTCAGAGAGAGAATTTGCTGAAGATTTTGATGGATGTTGATCAGTTCAATCCGAAAGAACCACCGATTAACGACGTTTTCTTCGACAGTTTCAATTTAGTATTGGATGATAGCAGAATTGGATGTGACCCATATGAATATTCCATGGATTTCTCTGGTTCACTTGAAATTTCAGGGCTCCATGGCCTCCATGGACAGACCAGTTGCTCTACATATTGAGACAAGATTGCAAGGAAAAAGGAAAAGCATGCTCTGCTATGTGTATTGGATAGGAACATTTTCTTAGTGAATGATATTCAAATGAAATCTAGAATTGTAAATCATCAATACTCAATAGGGATCTGATTTTGTATCTTTAATCTAATTTTTATGGTAGTAATTTTGTATGGTATTTAGTTATTACATGTCAAATAATTGGGGTGAGATTCCTTTCATTGTAAGTGATACTCAAATAATAAGGATTTTAATTTTTCACAGCTATGTTCTAGAAAATTGAGCTAGATCCCTAAGTTCAAGGACAAAATGAAGAACAATTATTTTTTATTCAAATTAATATCTTAAATACGAGCAAAAAGAAAATGCTCAAGACTTTGTAATCCTAGTTACCACCAATTTCAACGATTTTGACCCATTGAATGGTTTGGATCTGACCCGAATGACTGTGAAGCTGATTTGGATCTCAGCAGTGTTCATAGGTAATTTAGAGTTGATTACTTATTTATGAAACATTGGATTTGGATAGCATGCAAGTGATGCACTAAGTCAAACCATAAACAAACAATTACTCATTAGAATGACAATTCTACCCTTCAAATTGGGAGTACAATTTTGACTATAAACGGGTCGGGTCGGAACCACATCCGCAATGGTGTTAAATACTGAGTTAGATTTAGATATTAAAACAGGAACAGTGCTAGGCTGACTGTCAAGCTCCAAATCTGAACGTAGATTCAGAACGTGACTATTTTTTTTTTTCTGTGAAATAAATCATTAAAATAAATTCCTAACAAAAGAGTAATAAGTTTTTTTTTTGCTGTGGAAACCTTCGAAAGCCAAAACTAATTTAAATCTGATTTTCGAAGTACATTTATATCAGAAGCCACTAGTCATGTACAAGTATTATATTAGATCAGTTGTATAGAAAAGAAAAAAAAATCATGTGCCCGTCTCATGGCGGGTCGTGACACTGACATGACTAAATTGATATTACATGACAATTAACAAAAGGGGGACCCACTGATCTTATCAAATTAAATAAATTGTTGATATGAGATATTTAAAGAATGTACTTTTGTCAAACATATATAGTTATTAGATTTAAACTAAATAGAATAAACAGCTGAAATAGAGCTTCTCATTAATTGTAGAGTTTGTTTGCTTAAATCAAATTTATAAAAATTATAAATGAGAGCTTTCTTAATGATTGCAATGTTGGAGACCCTTAGTTCATTTTTGGTAAGATTAATCTCTCTAATAAATTAATATATATTTAGATTTAAAATGAGTAACAAGAACCTTGTAATTCAATTATATCAAATTAGAGTTTTCGTTAAAACAGGGCAAAAATCTATAGGTAAAAGTCATTTATTTTGAGTTAAAAGCTTTTACTTATTAGATTATTAAAAGATTTATTCCATCTCTAATTATAGGAGGAGCCAGTGATTTGGTCGAATCTGGGCATTCAAAGTTTTGATAAATTGATAATCTCGTAAAGTTGTTTATCTATTTCTATAGAAAAAGAATTATATTTTTATAGAGAATATAAAATAATTATATGAATGTAGTTCAATTGGTAATCCCCTGCTTCAAAAAGCAATAGGTATCACTTGTAAAATTTTATACTGAATTTTTGATAATTTCTCACGCATAAATTTAAAAGAAGAAAATAAAATAATTATGAAGCGTTAAGAATGAATTGGCACGTTTTTAATTGGAAAGGACACCGAAAATTCATAGTTGACCCTTGTACACATGGTATCATGTAAGTCGCCTGAGAGGTGGTATTGGGGCCCACATATGGAAGTCATTGGTACTGCAGCACCACAGTCCTTTTGACTTGGCCTACCATTTCAGCCTCACTGAATTTAAGGTCTGCACTTTGTAGGTACAATCCTTTGACACATTGGCCAAAAAAATTGTTGTCTAGTGACAACACCAACCATCATCCTCCCATCTACTAGGAATTTATCTACCTGCCAAAGTACTCATTTTCTAAGTTCCAACAACAAACTTCACAGTCCTAAAAGGGTTCAAAAGAATAAAAACTGGTTTAAGTTTCTAATTTACTAAATTCTTAGGAGAAATTCATGGTTTAAAAACTTAAAACTCTAACTCGACTTTAACTCAAAAAAAATTGAATTTCATATTAAGTTAAATAATGAATCAAATTCTATTCAAATTTTAATCTAATGGAGTTCGAGTGATAACAGAATACTTGCAAATGTCTCGAAAATTAATTAAGTGCTCTAAGAAGTCTAAATACATTATCCATCAAAATTTTAAACCATTGAAAAAACTAAGTGGACGTTAAGGCCATATATTTCAAGTTCTCTTGTTTATTATTGGGTGGATTTGGTAGGATGGTCACAGCTTGAAGAGTGTATGATTTGTGAGTTGATCATTTAGTACCAACTAGACAGCAAAAGCCATTTGTTTTGTAGGATTCTTTTCAGAGAAGCCAAATGAATCTTTAAGAAATGAAACCTGTGATTGGTTCTTTTATTTAAGGAGTATAAAAATTACTTTATAATCTATGATAGTGTTAAGTGGAGAAGTAAAATCCAAAAAAGCAATTATAGATAAATAAAATTTTAAAAATAATGTTGATGATGAGGAGAAATTATTCTCTTCATTTCATGAACTCTGCCAGTGGAACAAAACTTCCAAGAACCAGAATAATATCTGCTGCTACTAAAATGGCAAAACACATGCAGAGAGATGAGAGAGATTTTATGGGGCTAACTAGCCTGTATGAAGAAATCTTTTGCCAAGATGTGAGGAAAAAATGAAATATATTTGACTTGAAGGATAGAATGAAATGATTGAACTTGTGTTTGGGCTAGTCCAAGTTTATCAAAGCCTAGTTCATTCCATTCTCACTATTCCTAAAACATTTGGCCCCAGGCTATTGAAGAAAAGCCCAACTTAGGTCATCTCTTTACTTGGAGAAATAGGGGTGAACTCTAGTTCTACAGCGAATAACAGTTCTTCACTTCTTCTTTTTTAAGACCAACGTATCCAAGCGTCCCACCTGACTTAGCAAGATGTCTTACTGAACTAATCTTTAGGGTATGCGAAAACCTCCATATCCGCACACGCCGAGTACAAACTAAGGAGAGTGGCCCTTTTTGTGTTAAATAACAGTTCTTCACTTTAGATGCAGCAATTCGAGAAATCATGTCTTTCTGAAGAAAAAATCTCTCCTTCTAAATGGATAACAATTTTCCAACGACATGTGGATCGATCACAGGTCTCCAATTGTGACTTCCTCCCCCGGATTCAAATCCATTCTCTTACCAACCATTTTTCTAATTTCTTAGATACAGTAGGACACCAGCACTCAGGGAATCCTCTACCTGCACAAGAAGCTCCACCTTTTACTTCCACTAGAAAACCCCTTTGAATTTCTCCACATCCAAACACACCTACGGATGAAACTCGGGTTGGGTTTTTGCCCGAACCTGCATGGCCCAACCCAAAAATCATGCCGGTCGGATTATGAAGGTCGGATCAATATATCGGATTGGGTTAAGAAGTTAGAAACCCACATTGAATTTGGATTAGGTTGGGTTGAGAGATTTTAAAATTAATCCGACCCGACCCGATCAAATCTAACCAAGTAAAAAGTAAACTAAAGTAGGTTCAAAATGCAGATCGGGTTTTAGGTTGAGTCGGGTTATAATTCAGGCCGGGTTGGGTCAAGACGTCCGGGTTAAAAGTTCGGGTCGGGTCACTTTTCATATGTTAGTAGCTCGGGTCGAGTTGGATTTTTAAAAATCCAACCCGACCCGACCCGGCCCGTTTTCAGCCCTAAACACACCTATTAGGAGAAAATGGAGAGAATTTTGTTCAAGCAATTCAGTTGCCAACCAAGTAAACGTGCATTCTCCAGGCCATTAAGTATTTCTCCGAATCCAAGAGACATTGACGTTGTTCCAGCCAACTGCTGGTTCATTGGTCATTTCAAATGGTGATTCAGCAGAGCATGGGTGGCAATGCAGATGACCTTATCCATTCAACAGATGGAAGCAAATGGATGAACAGAATTAGTGAATTACTAACAAAAGACCTTAGCAATGCAACAGGTAGCCCGCAAATGGATGAACAGAAGGATAAATCCAACAAACCCATGCGCAGGTGAAACCAGTATCAATGGACTCTTTTCTGTTAACTATTCAGTCAATGGTGGGTCGGGGGCATCAGACATATATGTGCCCCTCCTACAAAACAAGAAGTATGACCAAAAATGCCAGTAACTTCCTGTGAAATATTGGACACTTTCTAAAAACTAGAAAGAAGAAACCACCAACATCCCAAACGTGAAAACATTAGCAGCTTCCTTGTACAATAGGTGCAATTGACAATAGACCTCTAATTTCTGCAATGTGTAAACAAGAACCTTCATAAACTCATAATCCATGAAACTGCTATGTCCTGACATCCACAACAAGAAAGCAAAATTCTACAGAAACTTCAAAACTCTTTCATATCTGCGTCCCACTGGGAGTTCCATATTGACCATTTGATGGAAGCTTCACAGGTGTCAATAGTGAATAAGATACTTTCATGAGCTAGACACAGAACATATACAAAGCAAATATACCATAAGTTCCATCCTGTGTCATGTGAAGCTATTGGAACAGGTTGAGCTTATCATCATCAGTAAAGGTAGTTGTTTTTGCTGACCCCAGCAAAAGATGGACATTGCTAGAAAACGATGCTCAAAAAATTATAATAGATATGCCCATAGCAAAGCACCCAAGCGCCACCCAAGGACTCAAGCGCTCACCTGATTCAGCAAAATGAATTTGTCAAGTTTCACATCAACACAAACACAACAATGCTGAGAGCGGTAAGACATTTAGAGCTCCCTGGAGCAATGATTTACAAACCCAGTTCAACAGTGTTCTTACACACATTGCACTAGTGAATTCTAATGAAAACAAACAGTGGTAATAGTGCAAGGCCCGATCATAGAACTTAGGCACAAGGCACATGTTTAGGCACAAGCCTAATTTTGCTGAAGTACACTTATTTATATACTTCAAAATATTGTGTCCTTACTCTTCATTGCATAAATAACAAAATACAATATCATCCAAAGAACCATAATATAATATGTTGGCCACTGTGCTTCCAAATACTTAATATAAGCATGTACATGCATGCACAAGTATATTATCAAATAATTAGAGCTTTTATTAAGAATTAATATCATTTACCCTATAATATTTTTTACCAGTTATTGCAAAATAAAAATAAAAAATAGGCTTGTTATAGGACAAAAAAGGAAGTTTCTAGAAGAACTAGATGAGGGTCTAGGCATAAAATGCACTAGGTGAGGCACAAAACGAGTCAGAAGCCTTAGTGAGCAATTAAGGTACTATAAGAGTAGAAAGATATTCAATGAAGAATCACAGAGGATCTAAGAGTATCTTCTTGAGCAAATCCTTCTTCTCATTGTCTAAGCCAAAATCTAGAACTTCATTTTGAAGAATTGTATGGAAACACCAAATGCCTCCTAGAGTTGAGCCATTTTATTGGATGGCCACATCCAATCAAACTTGACACTACATCACCTTAAGTGACTCACGTTACTTGCACTTTTAAATAGAAAGTCCATTTGGCAATCTGATGTGGAATCCGATAATCATCAAGCACTGTACGCTCGATCATTGTGGTATAGTTCCTTGCCCTCTTCACCATCTTTGAGCCATTGTAATGGATGGTTGGGGTTCTGACCCATTTATAAACCTCAGCCAAACAGAATCTCTAGCAGCTACTTGGGTATTTTGGAAGTAAAGAAATACCAGAAATTTACAAAGTAAAGAAAACATGGCTTCTCGCCTTAACAGAGGTTGAGGTTCAAAGACTAAGGAATTTAATGCAATATTGGCTTTTAACCACAATAGATATGTCGGCACTAATCGATAACTTAACCATGTTTAGTGCTTAGTTTATGCAACTAGATCACCACTGCATTGGGAGGTCTCATATCATCTGTGGACAACAGTTTAAAACATAACCCAGGGTCATTCACATGGGAGGGATTAGAAGTATGACAATGGTGCAATTGTTCCAACCTTTCTGGACCCTGCCAATAAAGCTGACCCAAGAAGAGCTGAAATACAAGTGACATCAAATCAAATTTGCACTGGTTGAATGGGACTCTAGGGAATAGAAACAGATAGCATGGACTAGGGATAAGACATCTGTAATAAGGAGAAGATGTCTCTTTTTTTCATCCAGTGCCAAGAGAATTAAAGGCAGGATGGACTAGTCGTCTCCTTATTCTTCTATTTGACAATACTACATTATCCATTCCATATTGTCCATCATCTTGGGAGGTCCATCTGAAGAAGGAAGAAGCAAAATACAGACATCTGTGTTTGATCATTTCAGCCCATCTGGTGTCAATTTAAACTATTTGAATGCCTCGATTCAGATTGGATGGGAAAAGACACTGACACCAGTAAAACCAAGATGGTCTATGTTGGTTTTCAAAATATTGATTTAAGCTGCAAGGGAAATTTTACACCAAGATGCCAAGAAGAGCAACCACAAGCCCCGAGAAGGGTGAAGGAGGTTTGAACTTGGGATAGCTGGAGTGCATGGTTTTCATTTATAGATCCAACCCCTACACATCATGATCAAGTGTTCAATAATCGAAGTCACACAGGATGCACAAGAAGCAGCCACTTAGATGTATTTCTATTTTGATTTCCTTCAAAAAGATCAGCAATGCAAGGCGGCCGTTCATTTCCTGTCAATGTTCCTATTCATGGTTAAAATCCATTTTATGATCATTGCAAGATATGCATATGTTTGAGAATAAATATCATATGCAATCAGCTGCATCTACTTCTTCCATAGATGATATTTTTTTTTTGAGTTATAGCTTTCCTGCTGTAGAATCTCTTACATTATAATTTTGTATGTAAACAGATAACAAAACAAAATGTTACACAGGAGCCCTAAAAGTTAGTATACAGCAAGTAAATTAGAATTAAATGTAGCTATTACTAACAAAAAAAGTTATGTAAACAGCAAAACTAATAATATAAAACAAAGAAGCAGAGAGATGGGTGCAAGAGTTTGACAGGATACAAAGTGTCCAAAATCAACAGTGTCCAGTTACTAGAGGTGACGAGAAGACACCAAAGATTAAGAGGTAATGGAAGTAGACATTAAGCAATTTTGACACATCAAGGTTCTAAAAAATAAGGATTCTGTATTGGCACCCTGAAGACAAGTTGTTCAACTGTAGTCAAGAAGATTGACAAATTGCTTTTGCTGACTGAATACCGTGAGAACGTACAGAACCTTTAAGTTCTAGAAAATGAGGAAAAAAAAACATTTTTGGACACAAGATATATATATATATATATATATATATATATATATATATATATTTTTTTTTTTTTTTTTTATTGAATTTACAACAAAGCAACTCTGTGAAGACCACCCAACCACAGCTTGCTGGCAATCAAAATCTGCCCAGTTGCTGACTAGTGGCTGATCACAGAACCAAACATTCTGTAAAATCCAAAATAACAAGAGCACATTCTACTATTCAAAGATAAGCTAGTCTCACCCCTTATGACAGAGAATAGGTTTTGCTGTAGCTTGCCCAATTCTTATGAGTACACTTGTGGCAAGAGCAATCTCTCCTCCAGATGGGGAGACAATCAAATGTAGACAGGATAACACCCCACATATTTTTTGTGTACGGAAGAAGAGAGCAATTGAGGGCACTGGAGCAGCAGTATATGATAAGAGAGGTAGTTTTGCTTTCTCTCATTCATTCATTTGGTTCAAGATGGAAAGGTAAAGTTCTTGGGCCTGTCAGGAACTTGTGACCATTGTGTTAAACAAATTTCAAAGAACAAATTAATTTTGCAATTTTTTTGAAAGGTAATTAATTTCTCATTCTTATTATGAATGCACGAGTACAAGAGTTCAAAGTACCAGATTTAAGTTCCTTTTTGGGAGACTTGTCCAGTACTCTTAAAAGTACTAAGAGTGAAGACCAGATGAAAGCCTAGGTTGTTGAATTTTCTTGTCCAATGGGACCCCTAGAGACTAGATCCACTTGAAGTATTGGTTCAAGAATTAAAGTTAGAGTTTGATCTCAGAAATAACTTTAAAAAAAAAATCCCCTGAGTTCAATATAGTAAACTCTACAAATTTTAATAAGAAGACCTCAAAGACTTAAAAGATTTGAAGTCATTAAGAGGTTGTTTACCGAGGAACTCCATGGAAAACATACATCTGGGTGTAATTTGTATCATCTGACAGGCGTCATAAAATCCAGTGTCGTGCCAGGCCATAAAAACCAAAAAAAATTGTTGCTTGCACCAAAAACCTTTATTGCCATTAAAAATGAAGAACTCGTTCTCTCGCCAACAAAGGAAAAGCTATCACATGGACCGATGGACATTTCAAGGTGAGCTTTCGATGTTGGATTTGTTGTCTCAACTCATGCCCTTTCTCCGTCGTTGTTAGAGATTGGGGTGCAATTTGGGTAGGCGGATCAAGTTGAGGGCCAAATCTTAGCCCGCTCATATTTAATTCGGATCACTATTTTTCAACGCAACCCATATTTTAACCTCCTCCGAGCTGCCCATAACCCAACCCATTTTTAATTTGGGTCAAAGTTCAAACAATTTGGATTGGGTTAAATCAGATAACAACCCATATAATTAAGTAGATATCTGGTATATATATTGCATTGATATGCTTCGAGTGAAGAGGCATCCATAAAACCATCTATTTACCACTAAAACATAATCATTGTAGAGAATTCATTCTAAAAAATCATCAAATAATGATACAAAAATGAGGAGTGTGTTTATATATATTTATATTTACATACAATTTAGGTAATTCAGGCAAATCGAGATATACAAAGCATAACCCTAGCCCAACCCAAATTAAAAACGAGAAAAGTTTTTTTGGCCCAGATCAACCCATATTTAAATGGGTTCGGGTTGACCCTAACCCAAGTTGCATCCCTAGTTGGAGAGCTTTGTATAGTCACTTAGTGTCTTTAGATTATCTTGTATTATCAGTGACCATATCAATCATATGAGCAGATTGGTTTTAGAATCTCATCAAAGAAGAGCCAATCTTCTACTTAAATCACAATGATATTTGGAGGCTTCATTCGTTGGTGAAAACTTTGATTTTTTGCATTCATGGCACTTCTAATGTAATCCTTGACTATTTCACCATCCTATTGCTCGGTTAGCAAGCTCCATCTACGATATCCTTTCATCACCATTGAAGAAATGAGCCACAAATTTTCTTTCCAGGTCAGCCCAAGAAGTTGTGCACCTTGTTTGCAACCTCCATCACTGGTGGAATGCAGGGGCCACGAAGGGACATGGTGAATGACTTGATTTTCAATGACTAAAAATCAACTTGGCTAGTACCATCCTTTTCCATCAAACAGCATGATATGTGGAAATTTAAATCATTCTAGCCATTTGACTTCTTCCATCCATTTTGGGTTTGAGCGTTAACAAGCTTTGATTGATCCTTTGCTCTTACATTTCCTATAAGATTCCAAATATTTTTTTCTCTTGACAATGTCCTTGTATTGACGTTGTGCTCTCTTTTCCATTTATTTTCAGGTTTAGATTTGTGTTCATCATCATCATAAGTTTCACCTTTGGAGACTTTGTCTTGAGTGTTTATACTTCCTGTAAAAGCCAACTACTACAACTGTTGTTGGATGACCATTGGCATCTCCTGCATCTCCATCAATTTCTTATTCATTTCTTCTCATCTGTTGATCTTAATTATCTTGTAGGCTATGTTCAGAGCAAGGTGAGTTGAGAGGAAGAGGTTGAACTAACCTTGAAAATGCAAACTCACCCTATTTGGATTGTAATCGTGTGGTTTCTACGCTTAAGAAACTCACCCCAAAACATGTTGACTTAACTCCCACCAAAGGGTGAGGGAATCAATCCACACTTATAGTTCCTCCACCCCACTGCTCCACCTCATGCACGGCTTGACTATTCCAAGATATGTGACTAGTTTTTTTTCTATTTTTTTGAAGAAAATTAAAGTAGGGATTATAGCCATCATATATGTTATTTTCTTTGTTCTTTTTTTTTTTTATTATTATTGATATCTCAAATATCATATGACCTTGCAATTTAGTAATTTATACAGGAGATTTTTTCCTCATATACAAAATTATTATGAAAATTAAAACGAGTGAGAGGAATAACTGGTTGCATGACATGATGACACATGAACCCCAATTGCAGTAAATTCAATCGCCCATATGACCAACAAGATCAACAATTTCATCATCCTAGATGTTCAACATGAACATCGAAATTGGAAAAAATCTGTGGGCCCCACTATATATTTCTTCCTTACAAGGGTCTAGCAATGATTAACCAAGTAAAGGGTCCCAATTTCATATTATAAATAGTGATGCTTATTACTTGGCAAAGGAAAAAAATTAAACTTTTCACTGTTCCACAGGGGAATGTTTAAGTTCTCAACCTGAACTTACCAGAAAACATGTTTTAAATAATTGGGAAAATAAGATTAGGAGATTCTCCACCTATAAAGGACCCCTTATTATCAAGTTCCCTATGGAACCCCCTACTTTTTTTACTTACCCTTATCCAAACATAGCCATAGTGAAAACAAGTATTCTTGCCCTTGCCCAGACGAACACATTGGTGTTAGTGAGTACATCATTATCTAAGGAAAAATGGAATGCTTTACCCTATTGTATTTGCTACTCAACATTGGACCTTCCAAACAGTTTGGTAGGTCCAAACTAACTTAGGGCCACGATGACATATCTAGTTTTGGGCCGAGATGGATTTAATGGTGTAGACCAGTCCATGGGCGCTTCAAGCTTTCTTTCTTCCTTGCTTCATGAACCTCCAACCATGTCCACACTCACTGGTGGTGCTCAACCTCTTTCAGTACCTATTTTTGGGTGAACTTGATATGGTTCATCAATCTCCATGGTTTTAGCTGCTTCTTGTTCTTGCCTTATTTTCAAGTTTTTTTTGCTTTTCAAGCTACCACATTTTCTAGTTCTTGATGATTCATGGTCCTAGTACCCACTTAACTATCAATGCTTGCCTCTTGCTCTCATTTGCCAAATCCCAATGTAGATCGGGGCTAGGTTGCTTGTCCACCATATAATAGTTGATTTCTGTAGGCATGTGTTCCTTTTGTGGCTTTTCATCCTTCTTTGGTGCTTGCAAGACCAATCTTAAATCTGGTTTTGGCAATATTTTCCTAACTGGGAGTGTGGTTTTTACTACATTCTTTAATCCTCCCTTCCCAAGCCTTTTCACAAGTGCTATATCTTTCCAACCTTGGTGATGGCTTTGGAGCAAGACTATGTAACTAGCCATTGTGCATATTCATTTTCTTTTCTTTTTTGTTATTTTCTTTTCAAAGTTTCAGGGCTTCAATCCAAATGGAGAGTTCCTCCCATCCTTCACTTTAGGATGTCGTGTATAAGGAATGATGTCGCCATTGGACCATCATTTCAATGAAGTATCAGGTGTTGTTGATCGTTCTAGTTGTAAGGATTCTCATGCTCAAAAATGTGTTTTAGGATTTCATACCAATTCTTGACTAATAGTCCCTTCTTTTCTTTGGATTCTGAAACAACCTTTTTTCCATGTGGCGGTCCCAACCCACATTTTTTGTGTGGGGACTTTGCTTTACTTCTGCCCCACAAAAGGGGTCATATTAAATTCCATAATGCTTGCCTATAAGGAAAGGATGGTGTCCACGCCTAACTCGAAGAAAGTTTCTAAAACAAGGTTGGAAGGGAATGGGTTCTCTTTCAATGTCCACCATAGTAGTCGAAGCACAAGACACAATCAAGGTGTCGGGCAGCCCTGGAGCCTAATTTTTTTTTTTTTTTTGGAAAGGTAACATATAAAGAAAAGAAGAATATACAAAAAAGGATGACTGAGATGTCACCCCTTAGAACAAACAACCCTCCCTATTACAATGTTCCAGTTACAGATTCTAGAGATTAGATACACCCCCCTTGACGAGCAAGTTCATCTACAGCAAAATTACAACTCCGATTGGCCCATGCTATGTGAAAGTTGTGGGTATAGGATACTTGTCTAATCTGTTCAATCTTATCCAAATAACGCCACGGGCACTAGGTGCCTGTTGCCCACCCCTCCACTACCTGTGAATCTCCTTCGACAATAATCCCTTGGACACCTAATTTGGCCAACTCTATTATGCCTCTCCAAAGGCCAACTC
The DNA here is from genome assembly GCA_013350335.1 of Chimonanthus salicifolius. Taxonomy (NCBI): domain Eukaryota; kingdom Viridiplantae; phylum Streptophyta; class Magnoliopsida; order Laurales; family Calycanthaceae; genus Chimonanthus; species Chimonanthus salicifolius. Next base: position 48,925,808 of record CM023536.1, read on the forward strand.
CCTAGAGCCTAATTTTGCTAGGTGAACTTATTTAGATATTTTAAAATTTATAAAGATTCATGAATTTGTGACCTTATTGCATCAATATTAACAAAATATAATACTAATCATCTAAAGCACCAAAATATATTAGCAACTAACCTTCCAAGCGCATTGCATAAGCATGTATTATATACATTGACTAGTGTATTACCTAATAATTAGAATTTTTAATTCAGAACTACTTCACGTTAACTATAATATTACTAGCTACTACCAAAAAAAAAAACCATTAAAAAATGGGCTTATTATTATTTTTTTAAAAAAATCCAGAAGAACTTAGTGAGGGCCTAGGCGCAAAATGGGTTTGAAGCCTAGGCAAGGGCCTAAGTGAAATTAAGGCACGTCTTTGACGACTATGGTGTCCATTCTCCACTTTTGTTGTTGAGCAAAGATTTTTTCATTTCCACATTTATGGTCACATTAAATGTAGCAGCATTGTCTTTGAAGTCCTCCTTTCATATCTCTTTGAACCTTTTGTTGTTTGGCTTCAAGATATTCTTGATATTTGTCCAAATTGAAAGTTTTTATTAACTTTTGGTCTCTCATGTTGCTATTAAAGAAGTTGTCAAAGTCTTTGACTCTACGAGACTAATGTCCCAATGGGTGTGCCAAGAAACTTGTCCCAGACAAAGTTCAAAGCATAAATTAATTTTGTATTGATATTATGAATGTGTGAGTACAAGAGGTCCAAGTACTAAGTCTAAGCTCCTCTTTGAGAGATTTTTCCAATACACTTAAAACTCAATATGTTGGACTCAGTTCGGGTTTAGGTAAATTCCGATTTCAGATCATGCTAGATTCTTAAATGCACAATCCAAACCCCACATACACTTTATATTGTTGGATCGGATTTGAATTCAAATATTTCCAAAACTAAAAACATTGACATTCTCCTTTATAGAAGGAAAATTAGAATACTTAAATAACCAAGTTCCCATATCAAAAAATAACCCAAATCTTAAACAATATATAATTAGTAAATATTATGAGAAAAAACGTAAAAAATATTCCTAAAAATATTTTAAAAAAGAAATTGCAAAAGAAGCCACAGAAATGCAAACATAAAGCATGTGATAAAACCTTCAATAAAAATGGTAGAATCCAATTATATCTTATATGTGATATTATTTCCTAATTCCAAATACGATAGATAGCATGACAAGCATATATAAGAGTAAATATTTGGGTTTTATCCACATATAGTTTAACACATAACTTATTTATTAACAATATATTATTTACCTAACTTGTTATATGGGTTACGGGTTATTAGATTCAGATAATGGCAAAATCAAAACCAGCATCCACTAGATTTTATATTGGACTCAAATCCAATATAAATTAAGTGGATATAGAGTTTGCATCCAAATCCATTTATTTCACGTCAGATGCTATTGGGTTTTTGGATTTCGAATATCCATTTACATCCTTATTTAAAAGTAGAAAAATTTAAAGCACAAGATAAAAGCCTTGATTGCTGAATCTTCTTGTTTGATGGGTTCCCCAGAGAATTGACCCACTTGTGAAGTTGCTCTAAGAATCAAAGTTAGAGTTTGATCCGTAGAAATTTAAAAAGAAAAATAAAAATACGAATCTCCTAAGTTAAATATGTTGAACTCTAGGAATTCTAATAAGAAGGATTAGAACTCTTTAAGGTGTTACAAGAGATCTCCCTAAACTCCAAGATGAAGTTCAAGAAGATTGCTAAAAAGACTAGGATCTATAGTTCAAGAGAACCCAAAGGATTTAACCTTCAGTCTCACTCCAAGTGTTTGAAGATTTCTGCGAACACTCCACTCTTTAAGGCCAAAGGATGCCCCCAAGTGCCTCCATAAAAGCTATTTATAGGTTGAGAAATCCCTCAAAAAAAGAACACTCCTCAGATTCATGGAACCACACATTTCTTGAAACCATACGCTGCATTTCTAAGAACCGTAAGTTGTAGTTTTGGGAACCACACATTGGTAGATTCTTTTCTATGCAACTTTTCGTTCTTGTCCTTACATTTTCCACATCCAAAATTCAATTTGGGATCTACAAATTGCATTGGAAAGCTGATTTGACGATCTTTCTATTGATATAAGATTAGAAGCATTTTCAAATCTTTTTGTGGGCCCCACGAGATCATAAATTGGATCCACCTAGAGTTAGCAGTTTTTGGCAATTCCATTTTCTCATTCAAACTTGGATTCAAGATAAGGATCCTTAAGATGATATCCATGTGACAATCGCATGACCATCATAGGTGGGACACACTTTGTATCTTTTGACCCAAGTATCTGATCACAATCAGTATGTTGTCTATGGAAGGTACTTAAAGGATCTCCCAAGTCATGATCATATGGTCATGGCTGGTGGGCCCACATTGTATTTTTTATCCGCTTATTTGAACAACGATCCATTTCTTTTGTTGCATCCTTCAAACTTTAGATATATCATCAATCAACTCTATATGCATTTTTGCATCATCCATGTCTTCTCTTTGATTGATTGAACTATGTAAACTCATGATCCTCGTGAATCTTATTGGATGTTCATTCAATTGATTTGTATGAGTTCGAAATTGCCATGATCAAACTATTTTTTAGTCTATTTTGACATGATTAGCCTATGTTAGTTAACATCAACATAATCTTTCAAGGATGCTTTAAGATCCCTTTTTTATGCAACTTGAGAGTTCCAAATTATGTCTGCTTGAAGCAATTTGCAAAAACTTAGATGCCAAAAACCATAGACAAAAAGTTATCAATCAAGGGCTTAAGACACTATCCAAGTTCATATTGTAATAGTTGTTTTGATTTCTCTTTGGGATATCCTTGATTCATTCATGTAGGCAATCGCCTTAATGGACAGCAAAAGAGTATCATTTTCTCTTTCATATAAATTTTTTAATAGTTCTCAATGATGATGAATGAATGGATGAATGGACAAAAGAAAAAGAAACAATAGTTATATAATTCCAGACTTCAAATAAATAAAGTGAACTCCCATTAAGATTTCCATGGCACAGAGGGCAGTCTACCTTAAAAATGCTATTGAGTTCAAATCATCTAAAAACGTGATTGCATGTTGTATAGCACTTAATAGTAAGCCATATAAGTATGCATGTATAATGCATGTTGCACTTGATCTTTATTCAAGCAATAAGGTATCCCAATGTTTACCTATTCTTGCTGCCTTCCAGAAAAAGCCCCGAAACCTGCAAGCGTTGAAGCTCCATAAAAATTCTACTAAATACATACTCAAATATAAATGCCATCAGAACATGTAAGATGCTGTCTTACTATCTTTGCCTAACCAGGACAAGCTAAGGTGAATTTGGATGCACTGCAAATAGTAAACGAGAATTTACCAAGGCAACAAGCAGTCTACCGAACACCTGGTTTCTTTGCATGGCCAATGAGGTCGATGGGATAGGAATCATGTGGTAGAAGGGAAGCAAAGTAGCGAGGAAAGAAATGGGAGAGTTCAAATAAATCATTAATTGGGCCCCACCTAGTGCCCTCCACCAGGCTTACCTTCTAGATTTATAGTGACTGTTTGTGCGCATGTATTAAGCTGGTTGAAGTTTGAATATTATTCTAGAAGTCCAGTTAACCATTCCACTCTCCATTTGTGGCGTCAGGGAAATTGGAAATTGAATAATATTTTCCGGTTATGGATCTTCTTTCCCTTTTCTCTGTCCCAAAATACCATCCACGTTTGCAGAGGAAAATTCCTAGAGAGGCATATTGGATTAATCCTTCTTTCAGAACTTCAATAGAAAAACGATGGCTACTAAAGATTTTTTAGGGGTAAATAAATTCCCGTTTCATTCAGATCGCCAATTATTCAATCAATAGCATTACGATATTTTCCACAAACAAATGCAGATGACTCGGTAGCTTCCAGCCCAAATAAACAAATTATAGAGAAAATGAAGATGTAAATTATACAAAAAAAAAAAAAGACAAATCAAGAGCCAACACTCGATACCCAGTTCTGTGCTCGAGAATGGTGGGGAACTGCATCTTGATGTACGTGCAAGTACAGATGACCAACAGCACCACCGTCAGAAACGAATGGAAATTGAAGAGTGCTGACTGCCCAATTTCAAGAAAAGGGGTGTGAGAAAAACACTTTACAGAGCAATGATCAGACAAAAAAAAATTGTACGATGAAGATTGTGGATCTTTTTTTGCTCACCATGATCGGATTCTCCTGCAAGCGGCTACTTCGTCGTCGTCGGCGTCTTGGATCTGCAGAGAATTACACGGCAGTCGCAAACAGAGAGCAAAGATCTATAAAGAAGAGAGGAATAAGAGAGCAACGGAAATTCAGAGGGAAAGTGATGACTCTTACTGAAAAACAACCGTAATTTACTTTTAACGTAATATTTAAAAGAAAACTGAAAGACTCGCATGTTATAAAATGAAATAGGAGATATAGATTTATTAAAATAGAAAAATTTAGTGGTGATGTTTTAACTTTTAACTTAAAATTTGGCATTGATATTTCAATTCTAATTGTATAATTCATATATTTTAAACAATCAAGTGATTTTTTTAATTTCTTCCGTTTAGATGGATTCACGATCCTATCTTACTTTTCATTCTAAAGATTGAATTTATTTTAGCATATATTTATATAGTTGAAAAGTTTTCCAAACACCTCGAATGCTAAGTCTTTTTTAATCTTTTAAAATAGTTAAATTCTATGCATAATATCACACTATAAATAGATTTAAATAAAACTAGAGATGAGTCTCAACATCTAATCTCTGAAAAAAACTTGCCTAAGTACTTCAACGAGTAGACACTCTAATTAAGGAGAAATTAAAAGTCTCATATTTAAGTTTCGTAATAGTCCAATCTCCAGCTTGTGGAAATTTGCACGAGTTCAAAACTTTATTGAACACCCCGTATTCCCCATAAAGGTAGGAATCCTAGAATTCTTCACTGTAAAAAATGTCTCCTCTCTAAAAATTTTGAATTCCAACTAATGTCATGATACAAAAAACTCAGAGTCCATACAAATAGGAGCTCTAATAATAATATGAGCCATTATATGTCAATTACAAAATATAGTTTTAATATCCAAAAATAACATAAACTAAAACTACTCAAAATACTCCTAATGTAAATTACATCATTTCAAAATCACATAAGCTAGTGCTCATTGAAGAGTAAAGCAAGAGAGGGAGTGGGTAAGCAATTCAAGAGGATGATGTTTTTTAGTGATTGAGTGAAAAGAAAAATTTTAAAGAGAGGGATGGGCACAGAGAGAATGAGTCCATGTTCCACTCCAAATGTTTGGGGGAGGGTTTCTCTTTCTTTGTTTTATTTTCTTTACATCATTTTGAATGTAGTTTAGGGTTAATGTAAATTAATTGGAGATCTCCATTTTTGTATTTTATTTGTGTGTGGATCATTGATTTTTTAAAGTTTAAAATGAAAGGATTGAATCATTAGGACCCTAAACTTCATACAAAAACTATTCATATAATCCTCTTTACATCAGCCTTAGCAACCGTCCTAAAATTCATTCTAAGAAATGTCTTTCTTTTTACCAATACACAACATGTCTCAGTGGAGTTTTTTATCTATTTATCCATATTATTACTTAAAGTTTATCAAAACACCTAAATTTATTCTTTCAAACTTATCCATCTATTTTTATAGATTTATGTATGTCAAGTATAAAATATTTTTAAAATAAATTTTAGTGATTAAGTGGACTCAAATAATATGTTTTATCTGATAATCATGCCATATGTCCATCCATAATGAAGTGTATTTTCATCACAATTTTGAATCAGGTCTCAACTTGTTACCTGAATATTTTATATTCATTAGTATTTGAGGTCATACTAAATCAGACCCTGATTAGGGTTCTTAAGAGATTTTGCCCAAAGCGGTGGGTGACACAAGGGCAATATCAAAGGGCATTTTTCATAATTTTATATTAGATGCTATTTATAATTTTATATTTTTAAGATGCGTACATCTATCATTTTAGATTTTTTAAAATTGTTAGATTCATCATTTTTTTTTTAATTTATATGTGGAAAACTGTATGATACCCAGCTTAAAACTCACATGAGTGAGCCCAATACGCTTACGGCACATCAAGATTAGATCATGGATGGTCGAACCCACAACCTACTTGATCATAAAATTCATAAAGTTTATCACAACTCTCTCAAAAGATCTATCTAACAATGGGCTTAATAATTTCATAAAATTAAAAAAATATACATATATACATCTTTGCATTTAAATATTAATGACTGATTTAGATTTATAAAATAAACCACACATGAACCAAATGGAGCCGTCGGGTCATTTCTTGAGATAAAATTCAAGTTGAAGAACCATTCTAAGAATGTGAAGGCAATAAATCTTATTCATTCAAATTTAATATGATGGTGATTATATTTTAAAATAAATTTAAATTAAACCTTGTTTCAATTAAATAAGCATAATAATGAATATTAGAAAGATATATAACACAGCAACAGTGTAAAAATAAATAAATTTAGATACATTATACAACGTATTTATAAGTTCTTTCCCGTTTGATCGTTGCGCAGTAAAAAGGCCCTGTGAAGAAGAAAATAAAAAAAAGAAGCGCGCCTACTCCTCCATTTCAACTGTTTCATTTCTTCAAACACCGTAACTTCCATTCCCTGATACATGGGTCTTTCCCCCACATTGCCTAAAAAATTACCTGATCTAATTGCTGTGATTCTTCCCATATTGCCTTTATGATCTCCACCACGTTATTCATGGCAGTTGATCAATTGATTTGCGGTGATTCGTGTGTCGCTTTTCTCAAATTGTGAAGTAGAGAGGGGAATTCCTACAAACACATGGGGGACACGAAGAGGTGGACAGTGACCTACACAAAACACATGAAGCAAAAAAGGAAAGTGTACCAGGATGGTGTTTTAGAGCTCCACGGTTCATGTGACAAGGTAGCGTTGCTTGTAATTTTAATTAATTAATTAATTGTTCTCATCCTCATAATCGTCTTCGTTGCCTGGGATAGCTTCTGCAAGAGGGAAAATTTTCTATAACTCGGGTGAGGTGGTCGGAACCACTCTGCCTTCCTAAATTCAAATTCACCCGAACTTAACACTTATTCAACTGATCTTCACTGTTGCGTTTAAAATGAATGTTTTTGTCAATAGTCTGGGAGGCTTAAAATTGAGGGTACTGATAATTTGTCACATACCAGTATACCACTTTAAACATGAGCCCAATTTAGATGGTTTCGTATCCATCCATCCTATTTGCCATGTGGCTGGGATCTGCTTTTGAGAAATTATCCATTTTGTTGGTTTCAAAAATTGGTGTGAGAACTTTCAATCAAAGCCTTTGGATAATCATAGAAATGTCAAATTTTGCTGTTTAAATTCAATCGATAATTCAATCAAGGACTATCAATGAAAGCTCATAGTTGATTGTTGTAAACCGGTTCACAAGAGATAATTTCTCTTATGTCTTTAGGTTTGAACTTTTACTAGACCATCATTTTAAAAGATAGTATTGCCGACAAATGAGAGCTCTACTGTTATCAGTGGCTCAAAAACAACCTTATCTTATAGCATACCATGTCAGAGGAAGGACCCCACCATATGGTTCCATAGATGAATGGATGGATGCATACTCTTGTAATCTAGGTGCCCTTTTAAAGTGGGCCCATTAATAATCCTAATCCTTGATCTTGGATCTCAAAAGTCTAAGATATGGCTCTTTAGCATACAGGCCTTGTGTTGCAATCTTCTGGTTGTAGTTTCAAGTCACTACTTACTTTAAAATTAATAAAAAGAAATAATGCATTGATAAAGAAATTCATTCTTGATCATTTAACCAACGGCAAGAAGCACTCAAATAGAGATCCGTGCTGTCAATTTGAAATCATGATAGGGTAGAGTAGCCTGGATGATTTGGATTGTATGAAAAGTACACCCTGCTTCACAGGCAGTTTGCTTTAGCACTTTGCAGATTTAGGCGGTCAATATTGAACTCTCTTTTAATCCCTACAGACATGCTATTTTGTTTGCTTTGATGGTACCATTTAAAACCAACACTCTGCTTTTCTGAGTTGAATTGTACTTTTTGTTTGAGCCTCTGTTGTATACATTAGTATTTTATTAATTTTGGTTATTTGTACTTGTATCTTTATCTGTATGGGCGCTGGTTACCATCTTTGCTGTTATTTTACATGTTTTCTTTTTCCAAATCTGTGGCTTGTATGTCTTTAATTTTTTTATGTTTAATCAGGTTTTGCTTTATGATGATGGAAGAAAAATCTTGGGCAGTAGATTCTGGAAGAAAGATGAGGTGATTGAATCTGGGGGAACTCTAGCATTTGATGCTTATCTTGTTGACATTGGAGAACTCGAAGGAAATTATAAGCCCTTGAAGGATTTAAATATTCAAAGAAGAGATAAGAAACCAATCGAGAAGATGGGGGCACAAAGACAAAAGGCCAGTCACAGTTCTGGTAGTAGCTCTTTAAACAACAAAGAAAATAAAATGGATTCATATTTGCTTGGGACTTCACTATTTATATACTTCTTTATAATTTTCAAACATTTAATTGCTCTTTATGGGATTTTAATGTTACTTCTTTTCTCCCTCAGAAGACAGAAAGGTAGAATTGAAAAATAGTGGAGCATCACAGAATTATCCAAATGTGACAAAGAAATTTATCAAAGGTCAGTAATAACGTTTTTATTGTGTTAGCCTCTTTCAATACACAAGTTTAGTCTCTTTTTTTGTTTTCTCATATATTTACTGTAAAATAATAAAAAAAATCAAGGTTATGTGTAATGAACATGATTTTAGTTTAGTCACAGCATTCTGTGTAATGTGTTTCCACATTCAGAGCACGGGATGGGTAATTTTCATAACTACAGAACAGAAGAGAATTGGATAGATGCCACTCGGACTGGTGCAAGTAGTTAGTCTATGAGCATCTAGCCTATGTTGTCAGCACCATTTAATCATTTAATTTCTCTCTCTTCTCTACATATTCTCACATTATATTTCTAGAATGGATTTTCATCTCTGTAAGATGGTCATATCTTCATAGTAGTGTGAATTTTTGGTTTATGTGGTTGACAGAAATTTATTCCTGTACCTTGTTTAGTCATGTTACATCAACAATGCATTTCTGTTTTGATGTGCAGTAGTCTAACATTCACAACTTACTATTTCACCAGGGAATAAACAGATTGAATTGCAGAAAAGCATCAAACCACAGGATCAATCTAATGCTACGCAAACCTCTTCAAGAAGTTAGATAATGAACATTCTATTTGCTTTGATTCCTCATGTTTAGGTTTTTATTTCTATTTCTATTTTTGGGTGTGTGAAAAATATCAATCAACTTGTGTAACCCCCCCACCCTCCAAATCAAAAAATAGAGAACTCTTATTTTGGGGGGCACTCTAGTAATTTTCTATGTGAATGTGAGTACGTAGTTTCTGCATTTCTTTTTCTTATTCTATGACCACTATTGACTATTTAAGTCCATGTGGTATTAGGGATGTAAATGGATATTAGAAAGTCCAAAATCCAAAAAGTGTGATAAAAAAGGTTTAGATGCAAATTTCAGACCTATCTTTCAAAAAAAAAAAAAGAAGCAAATTTCAGATCTGTTTACAATTTTGGATCTGAATTTAATATCTTATTCTTAAATGGATTTGGATCCAATACATAAAGAGGATATGCATGTAGTACAAGTAATTTATATTACAAATTAAGAAAAAGGTCTGAATTCAAATCCAGATCTAGATAATGAGTTGGATGCATGTGCTGATACAGATGTACGTATTTGGATGTGGATGCAGAAATCCTGCACCAAGCATTTGAGCTGGGTTCTGATCTGGATTCAGATTTTGCATAAAGGATTTGGTTTATATGCAGATTTTATTCAAATCTCAAATCTAAGTTGTTTCTAGGGAAGAATAAATAATAATTGAGTTAGTGTTGCTTTATGGTTTTGATGATGGTGCATTTATGATTTCCCCCATTGGAATTGGTGTCTAAATAAAGAAACTGTTATTTCAATTTCCTATTGATGACATTTGAAGATGCCTTTTATGCAGAATGGTCTGTCTTGTACACAACCCAAGTAACCCAAAAGGCCAAGAAGTATCATGATGGTATTCTTAGACAATTGTTTTGTGGTTCACACCAGAGACAGGTTAGTGACTTAGTATACATATTTATTTTTTCCAGAAACAAGCATTCCATTTTTTTTTTCTGTAATGTGGCACACTTGGAAGTCTATACATATTTATTTTTTCCGGAAACCAGAGTTCCATTTTTATTTTGTAATGTGGCACACTTGAAATCTATACATATTTATTTTTTTCCAAAAATCCGAGTTCCATTTTTGTTCTGTATTGTGGCCCACTTGGAAATCTAACAACATGATTCATTCAAAGGTATTTGGAGTTATTATTTCTGACAATTTTGTAGCTCTATACATTCACACTGTTTGCATTTAGCATCAACATTTTGAATTTCCAATCATTGAATGTCAATTCTCCATCCATTCTCAGAAAATTTAAATGAGAAGTTTCTAAAACTATTAAAGGCTTGAAAACATGACTTCCAGAGTTAAAGGGAATGCATCTGAAATTTCTATTGTCAGACTACTGTTTGCCGATTCATAGTTCGACCGCATCTTCACTTGGAATTCTAAATAGCTGAGTAGATGAACTGAGTCTTGAGTCAATATCATCATCATCACTGAAGCCACAAATCCCATCTACCTGGGATTGGCTTTCTGAATTCTTCTCTTCCATTCTGTCTAGTCTTGATTTGATGAATTTTGGAAATATGAACTCTCTGAATCTGGATATAGTTGAGTTTCGTGAATCTGACTTTTGTCTCTGATTTACTGTTATTGACATGAAGGCATTAAATGTAATTCATAAACCATAATTATGGTTTTTTCTGGTTGTTCACATTATGTATTTAAAATGTATTAGACCTGAGTTCATCCATCCATTTGACTTCTTTCGGGTCTATGTACAGGTTATTCTGTATGATGATTGTGGGCAACTTTTAGTCAGCAGGTTCTTAAAGAAAGATGAGCTTGTTGAATCTGGTGCAACAATAGCATTTGATACCCACCTTGTTGACATTGGAGATTCTGAAGAAAAATATGAGAATTCTATTGATTTAAATGCTCCAGGAGATAAGCACTCAAATGAAAAAACTGGTATAATGGGGAAGAAAGTTGGAAACAATTATTTTGTTAGTAAGTCCTTAACCATTATTATTTGTTGTTGAAATTCTGCTGTCATCAATTGATACATTGGCATGTAGATATTCAGTCTTTTAAAAAAAATCACATGAAGCACATTTGCAGGGTTGTTTATTTCAATTGAATTTCCTTTTTTTCTTCAGGGAATAATACAGTTGAATTGAAAAAAAATGAAGGACCACCAAACAGTGCTAGAGGTAGTGTATTAGTATTCACAAACTTCTCTTATGTTTGATATAGATTTAGAACAAATACAAGCCATTGGTTGCTAGAATTGTTGGTATAGAAATCCAAAGTGATTTTCAATGGTATCAGCTGCTTTAAAACCAACTGTAAGTCTTTAACCATTATTATTTTTTGTTGAAATTCTGCTGTCATCAATTGATACCTTGGCATGTAGATATTCAATCTTTTAAAAAAAATCACATGAATCACATTTGCAGGGTTGTTTATTTCAATTGAATTTCCTTTTTTCTTCAGGGAATAATAAAGTTGAATTGAAAAAAAATGAAGGACCACCAAACAGTGCTAGAGGTAGTGTATTAGTATTCACAAACTTTTCTTACGTTTGATATAGATTTAGAACAAATACAAGCCATTGGTTGCTAGAATTGTTGGTATAGAAATCCAAAGTGATTTTCAATGGTATCAGCTGCTTTAAAACCAATTGTAAGTCTTTAACCATTATTATTTTTTGTTGAAATTCTACTGTCATCAATTGATACCTTGGCATGTAGATATTCAATCTTTTAAAAAAAATCACATGAATCACATTTGCAGGGTTGTTTATTTCAATTGAATTTCCTTTTTTCTTCAGGGAATAATAAAGTTGAATTGAAAAAAAATGACGGACCACCAAACAGTGCTAGAGGTAGTGTATTAGTATTCACAAACTTTTCTTATGTTTGATATAGATTTAGAACAAATACAAGCCATTGGTTGCTAGATTTGTTGGTATAGAAATCCAAAGTGATTAAAGATTTAGATCAAATACAAGCCATTGGTTGCTAGAATTGTTGGTATAGAAATCCAAAGTGATTTTCAATGGTATCAGCTGCTTTAAAACCAATTGTAAGTCTTTAACCATTATTATTTTTTGTTGAAATTCTGCTGTCATCAATTGATACCTTGGCATGTAGATATTCAATCTTTTAAAAAAAAATCACATGAATCACATTTGCAGGGTTGTTTATTTCAATTGAATTTCCTTTTTTCTTCAGGGAATAATAAAGTTGAATTGAAAAAAAATGAAGGACCACCAAACAGTGCTAGAGGTAGTGTATTAGTATTCACAAACTTTTCTTACGTTTGATATAGATTTAGAACAAATAAAAGCCATTGGTTGCTAGATTTGTTGGTATAGAAATCCAAAATGATTTTCAATGGTATCAGCTGCTTTAAAACCGAACAATTCCCAGTAGTTGTTTTAAACTATCCTAGAGCTACTGTCTTCTCTGAGCAATTTGATCATACACTTTTCAGTTCTAGGAGCTGAGGACTCTTGTATGTTGTTCTTCTTTGTTGTCAAGGTACACGAAGGACCTCATAACTTGCAACATTTCTCGTGACTTTGTTTTCTTTTTGAGATAATGAAAGCTCTATTAAAAGAAAGAGATAATGTGCATGGAGAGATCAGCCTAGAAGAGCAATGAGACTGATAATGCAACCCAAGAGAGAAAAGACCCAAGACCACTAAGCAACTACAAAAGACACATTAAGAAATCCTCAATCAATTCCCATTAAAATAATCGACCAAATAGCCTCTGAAAATGCTTTCAACCAGCAGCTATTGAATAATGTTAGATCTGATGCTCCCAAGGAGCCCTTGAAGAAGCTTTTATCTTCAAACATCTTGTCCTTGTTTGAGACAAACCAAGCAATGGCCAGAGATACAAGCTTTCATAAAGCTTGGTTCTTCTTGTGGAATGGCTTTGAACCCCAACAACAAATGAGGGCACCAAAAGAAGAGGGAAACGCCCAACACATGAAGAAGTAGACGGGGTAGCAAGAGGAAAGCCAGGGCCCGCTGGGATTGGCGGGGTTCTTAGAGACCATGAGGGGACCACATCCATTGTCTTCAATGAGTCGGTGGGAACGCGAGATTCCAATGAAGCAGAAATTCTTAGCATTAGGAGAGTTATATACATCTGGAAAACGTATGGGCAAGGAGAACTCATTATAGAGGGGGATTCGGCAAATATAATTAAGTGGGGTAACGAACAAAAACATCTTCCCTGGAAACTGATCACTTTGATTAGGGAGATTAGGGAGCTAGCTTCGGGAATGGATGTATCCTTTGTCTAAATCGGCCGAGCAACGAATGGAGTGACAAATTATTTTGTCAAGCTTGGAGTCACAGACCTTTTTCCAGGCATTTTCTTTTTTTGAGTTTGAAGAAGCTTTTGTTCTTGTTTTCTTGTATTTTCTGCTTTACTTGCCGTTATTCTCTTTTTCTTTGGGTCTAAAAAGGGACTGAAAAGGACCAAATGAGGAAGACAAAAAGAACAATGTAGAAAAAGGTCATTGATGGGTTCCTCATTATTCCAACAAAGACCAAATGTTGGGGAGTGAAAAGTTTCAACATTTATGGTTGTCCAAAGTTACAAATTTGTTCAAGGAGGTTGTCCAACAAAAATCTTCCACCTTGAAGGGGGTAAGGGATGGCTAAACAACTAGATGGGGATAAAAAGAATTGGAAAAGGGTAAAAGGAGAAAGCTGAGAGTTGACTGAAAGAACAAAAAAAATTTGGAACCTCATTCTCCTATATCGGTTGTGAGTGCAACTGGAGCTTCTAGTATTAATAAAAATAAAATAAAATAATGGAGCTTCTATCCTCTTAGCACAAACTATAGAATCATGAGCATGCACACATCCTCATGAGAATGCATACACTTTGGAATGCTACCAAGCATGGCACCAAAACATCTGCATAGGATGCATCTTTCTCAGGTACATTCCAAACCTTCTGGTGCAGTTACTCTGGAACAACAACTCAGGCAGTCCATTTTAACACATAGACAAGGTCCCATGCATTATTGGTAGTCATTCATGTGTTGGCTATACATTAAGATTTATAATGTGTTCATCTTGAATGTGAGGATATTTGATTAATCTGCCTGTCTTTCCATACATGAATACTTCCATAATTGGAGAGAGCTGTGTTTTATATTTATCCTACCTTAAGCATGGAACGTTTATAGTAAAGAATTAGATCTAATGATGCTGTAGTTATCAGTCTCATTGATTCTCTTTAGAATATGATGGATGTACTTTGAATATCCAGGAAGCCACCAGAATGATGCTTCAGGTCATGCCCTGCATTTATATTCTAGCGGAACTATTGATACATTAGCAAGTAGCGTTTGGATTCCTAGGAAGGAGCTTCAACGAGATGGTTTGTTTTCTGCTACCAGATTTTTTTTATGTGAAAAATGTCATTCACTTAAGATGATATACAGTATTAATCATATATATATATATATATATATATATATATATATATATATATATAGGGCGTCTTGACTTTTTTTTTTTTTGGGGGGGGGGGGGAGGAATGAAAAGTCTTCCTAGGAATGAACTTTTTTCAAAGGAGGTGAGAAGTTTTGGTCAACCCATTTTAAGTTAGAACAGAAGAATAGACTTCAACTCAAACCCCTTGATCTCTTGCTTTGCTGTGCTACATGGCAATGAAGAGCAAATTTGGAGGCACACTCATATTCATGTTGGATTGCTCAGGTCATGTTTTCCTGGTGTAAAAACTTTTCCATTCCATCCCTTGCTTTAGGACTTCATGAACAGAGGCCCAATTTGTATTTACACGGCCCAAGGCTGAGAGAGCCCAATTTTAAACCTGAATTATGTAGTTGGGGCTTGAGATTTTCTTGGGCCAAAATTGGGCTTAGTTTGAATTGTAGTATCAAATTTTACAAAAGTATAAGCTATGCACTAAATGATCTATATTTTTTGCAAAATATTTTTAATAATTTAAAATATTATTCAAACAAAATTAGGCTTACAGGCCTTTTTTGGATTCAGACTCAAATTTGGGCTTTCAATGCTAGCTTGGGTTTGCCAGATTGGAAAAATCAGTCTGTAGTTTGGGTCCAAAGCCCAGCCAATCCCAGTTTTTAGTGGGCTTTTTCACGTGGGTTTTGGCTGTGGCCCAGGTTGCATTGGCTTAAACACAAACTTAAGTGTGATATATTTTTTGGTGTTGATGATGGAGTCCTAATAATGGGTGTTTATTGACTTGTACATGTAAGAAAAACACACACATACTTTGATTGGTCATATGGGCAGTTGATTGGGAAAGGGACCATGCTCCGACGTGTAGTCCTCATGGCCTATTGGACCATTCAATGCTGGTGAAAAAAAATCTCTTATTTTTAATATTTAAGGTTACTGTTTCTGTTTCTCTAGGTATGCATTGATGTCAGTTCCAAATGTCAGATGTTTCCATATTGTTGAACTTGAATACGGTTGAAGACACATTTTCTAAGCCTCCTATAACAATGATCAATGGGTAATTCTAGGTTCACCTTTGCAGCATGCCAGATCTTATCAATTCTTAAAAACCCAGAAGCACAGAAGAGGCTGGAGTCTGTAAATCTGCAGATTGAGCAGACCTATCTGGAACAATCATTGCTTCAGTCCCATCCACAATTCAAGGGAGAAAGTGCATCAGGGATGGTAACTTCAAATATAGATGCTGGAGACAAGTATGACAGGGGTTTTCAGAAATACGTCACAGAAGATTATACTCATATTTGCCCCTCTGGAAGCACTTCCTCACAAGCGAAAGTATCTCAGAGAATTACATCGTCAGGTGCCACTAATCAGATAGATGCTGCGATCAAAGACAAATCACAACCAGATTATTCTTCTGCTTTGTCTAATGCTTTTCCTGGGTATGCATGAATAGAATATGTTTTTATTTTTATTTATGAATCTCATGGGCCTGAATACAATATGTTCAATGTGACTTAGTAACATTTTTGTTTTTCATTATTTTAATCATAAACTGGGAACAGTTGAGGTCTAATGTCTGGATGTAACCAAATTGCATTCTTTTTGAACAGTTCAGAGAAATGGAGGGTTATCCATTTCACAGCATAATGGGACAGCACAGTAATTGGATCTGGAAAGAACACTAACTGGGACACTGTTCTAACTTGACTTGAGGTGGAATAGGCTGAAAAGAAGTCTAAAACATAGTGGAATGGATAATACAGGCCAACTGTCCAAGATTGGTGGGCCTCACTTAATCATGTGTAGGCCGCAAACATATTATGTTAGATCTAATACATGACTATAAAAACATAATCAAATAAAAAATGTTATCAAAGTAAGCACCTATCTGTTTTGGGACCCAATGAGAGCCAAGACTCTTAATCTTGTTTATCAAATAGAAAGAAGCACAACTGGAAGCTCTAGACAATTCCAATTCACCCCTCTTGATTCAACGGACTACACGGTTACCATGATGAGTGAGTGATGCTAGTAAGATGGATGATAACAAATGAAACTTCAAAAACTTGTTCCTCTCTCATCGATTGTGGGTTTATATAGGAGTATTTAACTGTGGTACCACATGGAACATGGTGAGTAGGTTTCAATGGGAGAGAAAGACTTGTGCCACCACATGACACATGGTGGGTTAGGGGTGAAACTTGGGTTGGGTTTTGGCCCGACCTGACTGACCCAACCCGAAAATATTGTGGGCTAGGTTATAGAAATTGTAAACTCGGGTCGGGTTGGGTTAGGAAAAAAAAAACCGACTGAAATTTGGGTCGGGTTGGGCTAGAGAATTTAAATTTCAACCCCGACCCGATCCGGAAAAACCCGACCCGAATTCATAACTTAAATAAAACCCTAAATACATTAACCCTAATGAAACCCATTCGGGGCCCCTTCCACTCTTACAATAAATTAGAATATTACACGTCCCAAATATAAATTGTCATCTAAGGATCTTCTACAAAGCAAAAAACAAAAAAAAAATCCTTACAATTTATATTTGGGAGTTGTAATATTCTATTTTATTTTGATTAGATGTAACACATTATTATTTATTGTTTGCATGTTTGATAGGTTGATGTAGTAATTTTTTTTTTTTAATGGATTGATGAAATATTTAATATTGAATTGTTAGATTTGAAGACAACAATATGGGTTACTTGGGGGAGTACTGGATAGCTTCCTGAAGTAGGAAGGAAAGGCTCATTCGGGCTAACTCGGGTCGGGTCGGGTCAACTCTTGGGTTGAGGGTATTAGCAATTCGGGTCGAGTTGGGTTGACGTACTCAGGTTTGCAATTCGGGTTGGGTCGGGTTGGGTTCAAATTTTTTTGACATGGGACAAACCCAGCCCGCCCGACCCGAGTTTCAGCCCTATGGTGGGCTATGTGGGCTAAGTGTCAAAGGGAGAGAAACTTGTTCCTCTCTTGGATTCATGGGCTTATATAGGAGTAATTTACTCTACCACCACATGATGTATGGTGAGTAGGTGTCAATGGGAAAGAGGCATTTGTACATGGTAGGCAATAGACGTTAATGGAAGGGAGGCTTATACCACGACATGATACATGATGGGTTAGATGTCAATAGGAGAAAAACTTAAGCCACTACATGACACATGGTAGGGGAGAAAAATGTTCATTCCGCCATATGATACTTGGGCATCTAGGTGTCAAGGGGATTGAAAGCTCATGCTACTAGTTTATCCATAGATGGGTTATTTTGAGAAGGAAGTTTGCTGCCAAGTCTGTGGGCCAAGAGATTTAGAGGAATGACCCAATTATCCCCATTAAATGGGCTGCATGCAAGTGGGCTCAATTTATGGGTCTAAGTGAGCCCACTACTGACACCAATTGCTTCATAAACCATGCTGTTGTAGGCATTTGAAGATTGGTATGGTTGTTTATCTATTGATGACATTTGAGACATTGGTTTTATAGGTGCTTTAGCACTGATTTCAATGTGGAAATAGTTTAAATTCCTAGAACTCCTGTTTTGAGCCAGTCATCTAAACTATTTTTAAGGCCCAATTTATCTGTACATTGAACAATCTTCCATGTATTTATTTCCCTTTCCCCTGTTGCATGTTACCCTCTCCATGAAATTCTATGTTCACAGACCTGGTTAGTGGTGCTGATGATGGAACTTCTGTGTTATATTAGATTTTTCATCCAATAAAAATGTTGAATTGATTGCTGATTTCCTTTCAGCGCAGCAGCATCTACGAATTCAAAGCCATTGTTAGTCACAGAATATTCCCAGAAAGGCGTTATCGACCTAATGACTGCAACTGAGGGATCTCATGATTTAGAAATCAATACTTGTGATTCACGTCAAAATAATGACATAAATTGCACACAATCAGAAAAGAGAGGAAGAACCATTAGCTTCTGCGATACTTCTAAAGCACCAACAAATTGCTTGAGTGAAAATGTTGAAGCTGAGAAATCATTGGGACAAATTTGTTGTGAAGGTGGGCATGACCATGACGATGCCCCTCTAAAGCAAAGTAATAATGCTGACAACAGAAGCATAGCTAATGGTAAGTGGCTCTTGTGCTCAAGGTTCACTGGTTCTCCTTCCAAAGTTCTATGTAGCTTTTGTTGGTTAATTTTCTTACACTTGGTTAGTGTCATTGAAGATTGTATAGTAATTTATGTTTCTTTAAGAGCAACTGAATTGCATGTTTATACAGAATCCAGTCACATTGCAATTTGGATTCTTGAGGATGAGAAAGAGGAAAAATTGACCAAGGTTCAATCCTCAGAGGTATGTTCTCGTGTTAACAAGCATGTTATATGGAAACTTCATGTCCATAATTTTTTTTCTGGATTTGATTGTTAAACCTGCTTGTGGTGATTGAACGTCAGTCTTTTTTCAACTTCTATCCAATCTGTTTGTATATTCTGCTCAGTGATGTTGTGCAGTTTTACTGTGTGCAGCAGCCTAGTTGGGACCTGCCTGACCCATTTGCTTGTCTTCTCCACCTCATCTTCCTTCCCCACATTCCTTTCTCTATTTTCAACACCAACTGCATCCTCCTTTGCATTGAAAATAAAGCACCCCTCCCCCTCCCCATTTTCTTGTTGATGCTTTGGGACTCGGAAACCATGTCAACAAAAATCTAGTCAAGCTCATAGTTATTGGTATCTATTCAGACCCTTTTAAACCAGCCAATTTTGGTGAATCATCATGCATTCAAGCAGGTCTCCATGGTGGTATCTATTACACACACTGAGAGACACGTGCACAATACATGTATACATAAATGATCACCTAAACACCCTTTAACACTATACTTCTTGAGCTCTTGGAGACTTGAATTTACGCACCTCTACTTTTGAAAGTTATATGTACCCAATTTAACCCCATTCTGAGTTGAACTCAGCATTGGATTAAAATTCATGTCTCATGACATTGTTAATCTCTGATCTTCAAAGCCATATCTAAAGTGATCTAATTATTTATTTCTGCCCCAGTCTGAGCAAAATCCCTTCAAACTCCCTACCCCTACACATTGAAACCCATCCAAGTGCATCCTGCAGAAACTAGCATTGTCTATTGTCAGAATCTTCAAGGATTTTAAAATTGTAACTAGAAAATCCATTAAGCTGATTTTGGGTGGACCCATTGTTTAAGCATGGATCTTTCCCAATCCCACCCACCCAACTCGATGTGTCCGAATCCATCCAAGTTGATCTCCGTGCACCAGTGTGTGACTTGGTTAAGCTGCACATTATGTTTGGGTGAATATTACTCTCTCAGGCAGAGACAGACATACAAAGCATTCACTGAAACACGTTAACTATGTCAGCATTCCCCAGACGCAATTGAATGAAGACTTACATTCATCACGATCATTTAAAGAATAATTCGCCTCTTGAATAAGCCAAATGCTGGAGCTTATACGGATTATGTGTCTATTAACATGTGATCAATGAGACTTGTATGGAAACATCATCCAAGAGTTGGATGATTGATCAAAGATATGAAGTCTATGAAATATGTGTTCTTTTTGTGCATTTAACCATTAAAAAGTGGACCGTCAGTTACATGGTCTAGATTCTATTTGAGTAGTGTATGGTTTGTGCTACCTCTATGCATCAACTGATGTGCTTCTGCTTGGATTATGGTGGGTCATCCCATGACCTTGCTCAAGGGATTAAAGTGGGTTGGGTTAGGGCCAGGCCTTTTCTATGCACAATGCTGGAGACCAATATGGGTTCGATAGGTAGGAAGAAACCTAAGTCTTATGAGTGCAAAAAGCCTGATAGGCAGCCTGTTATTCTCATGTTCCCACTCCAAATCCAAACATAACTCATATAAACCAACCCATCTGTCGTATTCCAAACCCAACCTAGAATAACTCATATTTCAGAAAATAGTTCTAGAAATACGAAGAGAGAGGGAGAACATAGAAGAAACAGGGTATCTTTAAGTCATTACAGGTGAAAAAAAAGCTTCACCGGAATCCCCTTTTCAACCCTATTTGTCTTGTTTCATCTCTCTATTCTAAATTCTTTTTCTAAGCTGCCTCCATAAATCTTCATTTTAAGATCTTTTCATTCTCAAGTGGCATTTCCAAATTCAGACCATTGGATTCAAAGACTTGTGTCTGAAGCCCTTGTGCTGCAATTAAAGCTTGAAAATGAGGGTGTTCTCGTTCCAATATCCTTCTTTCTTCCGTTGGTGGAAAATGGGGAGGTTCCTTGCCAAAGGTATGTTAATGAATGGAGAAATCGCAACAGTGTTTCTTCTCCATTCATGATCCCAATACTCTGATTCCATCTTAACTTCATTTGGCTAAAGTCCAACTTGCAAAACCTGAATCTGAGGATTTCTCTAAGAATGGATCGAGTCTTTTGGGTTTGGTGGTGTATAAGCCCAAGCTTGGCTGGATAACCATTCAGGCTTGAAGTTCATATTTGAACCTGTGCTTTTAGCTTGCTCAGGTAGAAGTCATTTCTGAATGACTATTTTAACTACCACACTCTTGACAAGATCTATAGACACTATTAGACATACATTTCCAAAAATTGACTGATGTAGTCTTAAAATAGGCAATTGTGTGGGTGCTAAGGATCTTCTGTCAGAGAGAAATGTGGCACAGTCAATCCATGGGGTGGTACATACTGTTCGTTCTATGATCTAGATGTGTCAATACATGCATCAATGATATTGTGTGAACATTAAAACAGACTACAGGATCCTCTGGACGCTTTTAATGAATATTAACATAGCTCACTCATGTCGGTGAATGTTAACTTCCCTAGTGCTGCCACCATAACCCACATGCATGGGTTTGGATACACAATCCCCAAGGCAAAAACTTCAATTTGCTCACTTCTTTCCCAATCAATAACCTGTTGCTTTAATATAATTCTCTTTTATGTCCTACTGTTCCATACAGGTTTTCATGGACAATGTAAACCCAGATGCTCAGAGATGCGAGGAAGCTTTCCTTTTGAGCTCCTCATCTGGCTCGGTTCACCCATCTGCTTGTGTTAGAGCCAATGCAAAAAAGGACAACTCTAAGGAACTCAAAAGCGTAGCGAATGAAGAAAAGAATGTGGTTGACATTCCGAGCTTTGATTTGGGAATTTAGATTCAGAATGGCCTTTTGGAGCTGATGTCTTTGCTGTCTGATTTTTAAGATGCAGGTAATAAAAGACAATTGTATGCTGAAATGCCACAAGATGCTTGAGGAAGTGTTTTTACGTCTTTAGCCAAAGCCATATAGGCTTTTTGTTGTGCCTTTTCGAGATTTTAGTATGAAAGGGAAAGATGAAACTAGAGATTTTAATATGAACTAATGCCAGTTCAACTTAGTTGTCGACAGTGAGCACTTACAGGGGATTATTGGAAATGCTGTAGGCATTACTTACAATTTCCACAAGCAGGTAAAATTCATAAAGTGTATAGCTTCTTTTTTCTCTAGTTTTGTGTGTCTGCTATTTTTTCCCTACATTCTGGGCTGCTCCCTTGTCTAAGTAATTACCATTGACCCTAATGTTGACATGCTGGGTTAATTTCAGCTAGATGTTAGGAAAACAATATCAAGTAGATGGTGTCAGGAGAATCGAACTGTGTTATTTTTTTTTTTTACCAGAGTGTCAGCCCTTTGAGATGATGGAGTGCAGATCGAACCTAAGACTCACTTCTTCAAATGGGTTTTTAACCATCACTCTAACCTATTTGAGTTATTGCTAACTGGTTAAATACATATGCACTCTCTCATTCGTTCCCCTTTAAATTTTACTTTGTTGATACTGGGCATCAGTATTTTGTGTCAGTATTTCATAGTTGATGCCAACAACTTGGGACAAATGACTAACGTTGCTGACGAGTGGTGACAGATATTTTATAATTGATCTATCTTAAAAGGAAAAAAAAAAAAACATGGAAATGATGCAACAGAGGCAAATATGAAGAACCAAAGTAGAAAAATATTAGAGGCCCTTTATTCTTTATTCTTTTTTCTTTTTACTTTTACTTGGACTAAGTATTTTAAGATGGTGAAAGCGATGCATAATACCAAAGTACTATGATTCACTTTAGAGAGAAGATGTGTCTTAAATCAGTGAAAATTGATTTTAGAATCAAATCTATGTTCAATGGCCAATCACTAAAGCTTCAACGATCGACATTATGACTCTGGTGGGCTCCTTATGGTCGTAAGCAATTTCCTTTTACTATTTTAAGTGCTATAGACATTATGTAAAAGCCAAAAGGAAAAGGATATACAAATTGAAATTGGAATGGCATATTATAAAGTAAGGTACAGTCATTTATCAGTTAGCACTTGTAGATTTTCTTACTTCCTTTTCTTCCTTCTTTTTGGAAGCAGGTAAATCATTATTTTATTACCAATGTAAAGTCAGCTTTTATATTTTATTTTAGAAAATCAATTTTATAGATTAGTATTTTATTTATCTGAGGATGCTGACTATATAAAGATTAGTTTATATTGACATAATGATGGTTCATCGTTTTTATCAATTTTTGGATATTATCTTCATAGATGAAACAATCTACTCAAATGAGTCACTGATAAAGGAATTGAGGTTGGTTTTTAATGTTTATTTAGGCCGTCTTGTCATTATAAGATAATTTTAGATTCGGGGTTTTAGATCAGATCAAAGATTTTAATGATATAAATCCTAAGAAAATCAACTCTCAATCCTCTCGATCACTATCAAGAAAAGAAAGATGTCACTAATTCGACAGGATAATATGAGATTGGTAAAATATTACCTAGATTAGATCATTGAATTTTTTAAACTTCTCAAATTTTAAGGTTTTAAATGATTTTTTAATCTTTAAAATTTGTTACCTTATTTTAACTTTACTTTAGTCCAATGTGATACACCCATTGCAATAGTTTAATGATTAATATGGAACTAATAAAAATTAACTTGATTGTATAATTAAATTCATTTTTTAATCTCATCTCATTCTATTATTGAATTAAAATTTTAAACACTATAATTATATTTGAATTAAACTTAATTTCATTATCATTTTCATATTCATCTCATATTTTTAAGTATATATATATATTAGAACATTCATAGTTAACTTTTATTTTATTTATAAATTTATTTTTAGTAACCATGTTTGTGAAAGGCCAATTGAGCTAATTAATTCTGAAATTGAACAACTTATAGATGGTGGCAGGGATTAATTTGGAAATTGGTAAACTTAAGATGCATTTAACTCGTGGAACGTGGAGCCCACCGACAAAACCTACCTGCCACCAGCAACTAAAGGCATAGTAGAAACTAAGCATTGACTAGTTTAGAAAAAAAAAATCATATATATATATATATATATATATATATATATATATATATATGAAAAATTGCATAAAATTTGTACATCTTAACCCTAGCAAGGAGTAACGTTGGAGTGTTATTCCACTTGAATTTATTTTAAAATTTAAATAATAAATCAAGTTTTTAAATCTATGTGTGAGATAATGTGAGATACGTAACGTAAAATCTTCACGGATAAGTCCACTATCTCTATAGTACATCAACATTAGGCTATGAAGACATAAACCTATAACGTTCCATTTCTTAAATCAATTAAACAACAAGTTTACTATTAAACCAAATTATTTTGAACTGCTTTGATCTATAATATTCATATCATTATAATATATCTCTTTTTATCCATGTGCCAATCTGATTATTCAAAATTGAGATTTAAGTTTTGAACCTTGACCGATGTGATGTATTCATTTATATATCTTCTAATTAACTTCAATTATTCATGGTAAATTTAATGATCATTCGATATTTGTTTTTACAAAGTCTTATCTTTCCATCCTTTGTCCCACTCTCCCTTCCGTAGTCAACCTTCAACTCTCAGATGTCAAATATTTTTAATGTTATAATTAGAGTTATCTTCCCACGTGGGCTTTTCCCTATGTCGGCATGTAAATAGTGGGACCCATCACTTGTTTGTATTTTTCCCTCAAATTTTCTCTCAAAACACTTTTTTAAGTATTTATTATTAATTACTATTTTCAACATGGTTTAGCTTCACCTGGTTGGCTTCCCATTTTAAGAAGTGAAAAGTGTCAAGTTCGAGCTCCCATGACCTAACTTAATGTACCTTAAGGGCAGTGGGTATCATCGATAGGGGTTTTACGCTGGGTTTCCCATATGGGTGTAGCTCAGCTGGTTACCTCCCATTTCAGGAAGTGGGAGGTCACAGGTTCGAGCTCCCATGGTCTAACCTTAGTGTGCCTTAGAGGTAAAGGTCCACCCATAGGGATTTTACGCTGGGTATCTAACGATTTTCCACATATAAATTCAAAAAAAAAATCAAACCTTAAGAAAGTGAAATTTAGATAAATAACAATTAAGTGTACAACGATATTTAAATTTTAGAAAGTAGAGCGCTGTTTAGTAGATGCTTGATCAACAGTATTGGGCACTCAAGGAATTCTAAGAGGTTAGTGTGGTGGTTAGAAATTTGTCTTAAGATACGAGAGTCCCGACTTAGAACAGTCACTCATAATTTTATTTGGTGTATGATATGTAAAGGTAGAAAGGCTTATAAATGTCATGAGAATTAGTGAACTGCTTTAAAGAGTCTTGGACATAGATCATAAAAAAATATTGGTTAT
Organism: Chimonanthus salicifolius; assembly: GCA_013350335.1. Classification (NCBI taxonomy): domain Eukaryota; kingdom Viridiplantae; phylum Streptophyta; class Magnoliopsida; order Laurales; family Calycanthaceae; genus Chimonanthus; species Chimonanthus salicifolius. The sequence goes on from CM023536.1 coordinate 48,951,269, forward strand.
CTATGAATAGACAAGTCAAGATCCGTATTTTTGGATAAGGGGTAAATTTTACAAGAGTTATCCAAAGTTACCTTTGACCGTAGGTTATCCTAAATATTACCTCTTGTTTAGAAAAAAATTTCAAAAGTGAGAGCTAAAGAGTAAAAAATTGATTTTTTATCCTAACCTCTTAGTTACCGGTAGAGGTCGAAAATTCGTATTGGCCGAATCTCAACTGAGATTTTTTCTCTCTTTAATTTTTTTTTTTTTGGAAATCTTAGTGGTTTTTTTTTAAATCATTTAAAAATAATAAAAAGTCTTTTTTAATAAAAAATAAAAAATAAAAAAATAAAAATATCAGCCGATATTTAGGCTGGCAAATATCAGCTGAGCCCACAACTGAAAAAAAAATATATATTGGACATATCAACTGAATTATTTAATATTTAATCAATACTTACTGTATCAGCCGAGATATCTTGATTCCTCGGATCCGCACAACATCAATCTAGATTTATACCCATCACATACCGGACCAGGATACAGCGGTAATCCAAATGCAGCCCAAAGGAATGTAGATAATTCAATATATGGACGCATGTATGTGGCCCCACATGTGAGATCCAAACGTGGGCCCTACTACATCACGTTGGCTCTATATTCGAAGCAGAAGACGAAATAGATAACCGTGTGCTTTTCAGTTAGAGAGAGAGAGAGGGGGACAGATTGGCTGTTTGGATAGACTAGAAGCTGAGCCAAGGCACTCACAGGAAGAAAACTAAATGATGGAGTAATATTTTAGCTATGTAAGATTTACTTCTTAAAGATTTTAATGGTTAATTATTATTTTTATATATGGACAAATGTTTTTTTTTCTATTTTACAAAATTAAAAAAAAATGATAAGATAAATTGTACTTTTCAAAAATAGATTTTATAAGATTTTTAATTTTATCAATTCAACAGTGAATCCATTATTTTCTTAAAATCTGAAATTAAATATATATGTAAATATGTTTGGAGATAACATGGGTATCTCCACCTCACATTCGAAATGAGACTAATCCCACATATACACAAAATCACTTGTAAATCTCATGTATCACGTAAACTTGAGAAAAGCCGAATTCAAAACCTTTGGTCTAATCTTAAAAATTTAAACTAAATGAACTAACGGTTAGAATGTAAGCATGTCCAAAATGCCACCATTTATTATTATTTTTACCATTTTACAAAATAAGATCATCTCAGCATATAATCAAATTCAGATTCGTTTAATGAAGTTTAAAATTTTAAATATAGAGTTTCTATAAATAAATGATAGAAATGTAAGGTCTAATCACACCTCAGTCGACTCTCTTGCATTTTTGTTTTTCTTAAAAATTAAAATATATATCACATTATCATGGTGATAGGAAAGTCTTTCAAAATTAAGTTCCATATAATTAAGAGAAGATTATTAGAAAATATGATTATAATCAATTTTTTGTTTGGCTATTATCAAAGTTGGTCAAGATTAGTATAATAGATTTGATGAAAACTGATAATTTTAATAATAATGATGATAAAGAAGCAAGAAAATATTTAACCTATGCACATAATTTAGTTAATTTGAACTTTTAGAATTAAATTAGAAGTCTTAAATTTAATTCCTATGATAGACTGATATAATTAATGAAAGAATGCAATCTCATTTGTCTAATTTTTTTTTTTTTTTAAATAGAGAAAATGATGCATGAAAAACATTTTTTTTATTTTCTTTTTAAAATTATGAATTCTGTAATGTCTAGAGTAAGACAGCTCCAATTACATACGATCGTAGAATAAGTCTCATTAAATACAAAATAAATATAAGAATCCACAAAATGGAGTGTAACACTTTTATTACATATGTAAAATGTGAGAAGAAAAAGAAACAACATTTCTATATATAAAATTAATTTTGAATCCTATCAAATATCAAAATAAATAAATAAGTCAACATATCTCTTGATACATATTTATAATTTATTTACTCTACTCGTAAAATATACAATATAATAAGTTAATATTCACAATTTATAAAAAATCAGAGTTAAAAAACCTTTCCTTTCTCTCCTCCAAATTCAATTGTGGAAAAAGTTTATTTAAGATTGTTTTCTTCTTTTTACTGAATTTAGAATTAAGTTTTTTATCATAAATTTAAATATATTAATAAATAATGATTAAATTATTAATTTTGATATATTTAGATTAAATAATTATTAATGACTTGTAATTGTAATTTTTGATTTCAAACCGTCAAAAATTGAGAATTCAATACACTATGCCACTTGTAAAAAAAACCATTTCGTTTTTAACACGTTCGTATCCTTTTGTATAGAAGTGAGAAAGAGAGTTGGGCGAAGACAAGGGTAGAAGAGAGAGAGAGTGAGACAAACGTCATTTCTCTGTCCCTCCGCCGTGGATTCGTTCTTAGATCTCATTAACACACAGAATTTTTGCCTCTTCCCATCTCATCCCATCCTTCCAACCCTTTCTTTTTTGTTCTAAGAGAAAAAAATATTTATTAAAATCATTAACAAACGAGACCCTTCTGTTCAATTGTAGTCTCTCCTGCAAAGCTTCAGCAGGTATTAAGAATTCGATTCTCGTGGGTGCCAGATTACCTACATGAATCTTCAAGGTTTCTTGGGTAATTCTTATTGGGCTTCATTCATTTGGTTTCATTGCAAAGCGATGTGTATGATATATTGTGTTTTTGATCAGATTAATTTCCTTTTTTTGTTTATCTTGGATAGGACTCTTTCTCATGAATGGTTTATTGATTTGTGGAAATTATGCAGTTTGGGCCAGTTTATGTGTTGGGTTATGCATTTTTCCCCATATTGGCAGTTTACATGGTATCTTACTTTTTTTAGAAAATGGTATTGGGGAGTTGTGAGTGGGGTTTTGTGTGCTGCTTTTCGGCAATTATGGAACCTATCCTTGATCTTTCCACTTTAGCTTTTGTTTTTAAGGTGATTTTGGTCGATTTTGGGTTATTCGTTTTGCTTGTGAGGGATTATGAAAAATGGTGGTTTTAAGAATGACAGCTGACCTGGAGAATGTTTGAATTTGTTTTTTTTTTTCGTATAATTTGGTTCTTATGGATTGGGATTTTTTTTTTTCCTTTTGGTTGTTGTGGGGAAACTTTTATTATTTATTTCTTTATTATTTATTTATTTCTTTCTTTTCTTAGGTAAGAGGTGTGACTTGAACCCATGAACTTTTGCGGTTGCACATGATGCGTGAACTGAATTCACAGAGTAAATAGTTTTTCATCTTGAATTGGGGATTTTATGGGATTGGAGATTGGGTTTCCTTTGCAACTTGCAAGTGCGTTCTTGTCTCTGGAAGTCGGGATGGAGTTTTCAAATGAATGTAGCTTTTCATTTGGATTTTGCTCTCTCTCTCTCTCTCTCTCTCTCTCTCTCTATCTGTTAAGGGCAAATCTTGAGTTTGAACGTTGGTTTTTGTGTTGGTAATCTACTTTTGTTTCTTGAGATTGTTTGAATCTATGCCCCAAATTTTATGGCACTTGCATGTAGTTTTGGTCTTTCATCCAATAAAGCTCCTTTTTTAAGGAAATACTTTCATCCAATGAAACTCAATTTGGTTGGTCTTGATACTTGTTAGTAATTATTTTACATGCATCAAAATGCTATTTTATATGCATTCCTCTAAAAGGAGAAAGTGTCTTTTATTGATCTCAATCTTGTTCTCTTTTGATACTTAATGATTCTACCACGGCACTTTTGTTTTTTCCCTCATTGTCTTATAAATGTCATGTATTACAAGTTTACATTTACCTTAAGTTTAGGTTTCAGCACCTTCCAGAACTGTTTTAGATCGATTTTAGCCACTATGCATCTTTCATCATTGAATCACCCCCTCTTTGCACGAATAGGCATGGGAAGTTTAGGTCATGCCACTATTTCCCATACACATGCAACTTATAGTAAATGGAAAGTACAATTGTGTTGAGCATGCTTGATTTGGTTACTAGTTCAATCCATTCCGATATCTATGACACCTTTAAAGCTATTCTAGAAGCATTTATCAATTACTGACATTTTGATAATTTACTTCAGTAATGAAATAATGATACTTGTAGTTTTCATTTTCTTATCAAAGTTTTTAAATATCCCTGATCTTAGATTGACACCCTCCCTGAGATGTCCATGCATGTAACCATCTGTAAAACTCACATGCGACCCTTCCTCGGACACTGAATATGAACCATACTGTAGACAGTTTCAGGAAAAAAATGTCTCTTGGATTTGATGAATAAGCAACAACTCTATCTTTTAGTCTTGGTTTGAGTGCAGAATTTGAGTTGTACGCAATTAATTTAGTAAAGAGGAAATGACCAAATAGTAATGATGTTTCCTAGCATTCACAGGAAAAAACAACCCTCAAATTGAAATATAACATTTTTAAGCCCAATGTGAAAGTAATTTAACTGCAATTTAGATCCTATTGGCTATTATGATTGTACTAAGGTTGTTATTAATTGCATAATTTAGTCATTTTCTATTTATTTAATATTTTATTATTTGAAATGGAAGTTCTATTTTAAAAAATGCTGCATCCAACTGCAACCATAATAATTAAAAAATAATGATGATATCTAATTCACCAAAGATGTTGATGCTTTCCTTCAGGTCTAATGTCCACTATTGAACTTTAGTCTCTTCATGTTCAGTTCATGACTGTAGTCATGCCTTTGGAAGTCTAGATTTGTTGCACTGACTAGGAATTTCTTTCCTCTCCATGCCTTCTCAATGTATTGGATAAAAGGAAAAACTTTCCTCATTCTGTCATACTGATTATGTTGCTGCAGTTACATGTAGCGGAAAATGAGGCAGTAATGGCTGCGGCAGAAGCCAGGGCTGCGTGGCAGCGGACTGCAAATCGCTGCTTTGTCCAAGAAGATGCTAAAAGAGCACCGAAGTTAGCTTCCTGTTCTTCATCATCATCAAAACCGCAATGTGATGCATCCAATGGTGATGCATGGAATGGGCCAGATCATGCTCCCGCAGGTTTCATGCCCCTCAACTGGAATCCCACTAATTCTAGTCTACCACCTGACACAAAATGGTGGCTCCAGTTGCAACCGAACTTTGTGTGCCCCAAGGATTTCTCCTATGAACAACTAAATATCTTAGATGCTGAGTGTGAAGGTCCGAAAGATGGAGATCTAATTCCTTCTAATAAGCTTAATGGGGATCCTCCCCCAGGCGAAGATGCTAAGGTCGATCCTGAAGAGAATCCTTGCCCATCTCTAGACTTCCACTGGAGGTTGTCGGCTGCCCGTATGAAGCATGATTCTGAAACAAGAGTTAAAGAGCTGAAGGCTGTAAACAGTAACTTGCCACATCCACTTAAGCAGAAAGCAGACATTGGTGAATATTGGTGTGCAGATGAAGAGTTTATGGATTGGAATCAAGTCAACCAGTTAATTTCAGATGAAAAGGCTTGTTTCAACTTAGAGATGCCTTGGATGGAAGGTGAGAAGACCGAACCCTGGTGGCGGACTGCTGATAAAGATGAACTGGCTTCATTGGTCGCACAGAAGTCTTTAGAGCATGTTGAGAACTGTGATCTTCCACGGCCCCAAACAATGAATGCAAGGAGAGGTCCATTTACCTGTTTTGAGAGTTTTGGTCATGATGTAGTGTTTTCTTCATCCTTAGATCGGAATGTGCCTGCTGCTTTCTGCAATGAAGTTGATAACATGCAGCATAGTCCTTTAGGAAGCGCAGATGGAAAGAAATGGCCTTCCACTGAAGCACTTCACTCATTCTATGGAGTTGATAAACCAAGCAGGTAAACTGTCTACTTCTGCCAGTAATGTTAATAATTTTTTTCATCTAAATTCTCTCAAATGTCAGATGTGGGAGATTTGCAGGCACTCTGTGTGTGTGTGTGTGCGTGCACATTTTTTAAGTCGTACATTTGATTTCTGTTTCCTCCTATTCAACTAGATGTTGGTTAGGCAATTCTTGTTTTTGGTTTGTATGGCGAAAGGTAAATTTTTTGCATGAGTTGTTGTGATATTGGGGCATTTTGTCTGCTTTTGCCAATAACATTTTGTAATTTTTTTCCTCCAAATTCTTTCAAATGTCAGATGTGGGAGATTTGCAGGAATCCTCTGTATGTGTGTGTGTATTTTAAGGAGTGCATTTGATTTCTGTTTCCTCCTATTCAAGTAGATGTTGGTTAGGCAACCAGGCATCTCTAAATTCTTGTTTTTTGGTTTGTATGGTGGAAGGTAGTACTTTTGCTTGAGTTATAGTGATATTGGGGGCATTTTCGACCTTTGTGTGTGCGTAACATATTTATGCCATGTGTAAAGGGTCAAAGTAAATCTCAAGATGCAAATTAGTGTGATTAGCCACCCTTATCTGCTTCCTAGTCAAATAAAATAATTATGGTAATTTTTCAATAATATGATTAAAGGGATTTGTTTCCCAAATATCATTATTTCCATTTGAGTTGTTACCAGCCTATTTATAAGATAAATTGAGTAATGAAAAAGTAAGTGAGATTTCCCCCACATTCAGCTCAGGCTAGGAAGTTTGTTTTCTCCTAAAATTAAAACCAAAGTTGGATGCTTGATTCCTCTTGGAAGTGAAATCCTTATCTCCATTTTCTCCAATCTTCTTAATTCTCTTACATTTACCATATGTTTTCATTAGGGTTCATATTACTTGGTATAAGATCCTTTATCTCCTTCTCCATCTTTTTATTCTTTTTTCTTGTTTTCGAAGAAAACGAAAAGAAGAAAAAGAATTTAGAGAAGGGAAGGATGGTATTCCTACTATCGGCCTTCTACCTCCATCATCCTCTTTCTACAGTAACAGCTACTACGTCTTTATTGTAAGAGGCACTAAACTCGCCATAGGCCTCTTCACCACTTCTTTCTCACGCCACTCTATCTCCTTCATATAGCCTCACTCGATCCCCAAACACCTTTTCCACTATTTCCTTTTTCACGATTCACGTCCCTCTTGAAACTAAGTTTTCCACCCTTCTAAAAAAAAGGAAAAAGAAGAGTTTATTTCCGTCCACCGTCTGTCGTCTACTTTCCCTTGTCTATTCACTTGTCTATCCGTCCGTCCGTCCGTCCGTCCTCCTGTCCATCTGCTCGTTCGCTTGCCCATCTGCCCACTTGTTCGCTCGTCCATCTGTCTGCTCGTTTGTCCACTCATGTTCGTTCAGTTGTCCGTTTGTCTGTCCACTCATCTTCGCCTGTTTACTCGTCCATCGGTCCACTTGTTCGCTAATCCGTCCATCTGTTTGTTCTCTAGTCAACCTCTTAATTTCTTTGATGAACTCAAATGGGATGTACACTTGTGGTGACTATTCAAGACATGTCCAACATGTTGAAGGACATCCCAATGTCAGTAGTCACTATAAAATCGAACATTGATTGCATTCACCAAAGGCTTTCTCAAAGGATGTATCCAAATCAGCAATCGATAATGGTGAACATATTGATCATGGTGGTGCCAATCCAGCCTCGATTTTTTTTAAAGCCAGTTCATGAGTTTGAAATTACAAGTGATGATAATAATGCTCGAGTTGGCGAAATTCGAGCCAGTCTCCTTAAGTTGGACTTTTCTTAGTATGCCAACAACACTCCGATCAATGAGAGCTATCAAGCTCAATTTTCTGCATACCAAGTGTCTCTAGATCAATATGTATTATTGCCTTCCCTTCATTTGGACATTGCAGTGATGGACTTTTTGGTCACCAAAGCTTGGTTTAATTTGAATGATAACGGTGTGTGGAATGTTCCCTACTAGCATTCAATAGAGGGTGCAAATTTTCCAATCTGTGGCACAAGGGACGATGTTAACATCTTTTGTATTATTGGATTACATTGGAGTCACTGCAAGTCTTCATTCTTTAGGGACATTTTAGAGCACTCAAGGAATTTAAATCAAGGAAGTCGTCTCTAGAAAAAGTTTTCTGAACCTTGAGGATAAGGTTCATTGTCATGGGAGTGGATGATAGCATATTAATCAAATAAAATGATTATGAGTAATTTTTTTCAGCATTAAATTTAGTAGGTTGTTCTAAAAAGGTATTTGTTTGCCAAACCTCAAGGTTTGTCTTCGTAGGAGTGGAATGATATCATCTTAATCAAATAAATAATAGCAAGTCATTTTTCAACATTAAAATTAGTAGGTTGTCATAAAAAGGAATTTGTAAATATTATTATCTCTATTTAAGTTGTAAATAAAGCCTATTTATAGGCTAAATTGAATAATGAGAAATATGAGAGATTTTCCCCAAATTCAGATTGGGATAGGAGGTTGGTTTCTCATTAAATTGAGACCAAGGCTTGATTTCTCCATGAAGTGAAATCCTCGTCTCCATTTTCTTCATTTTTCTTTATTTTCTAATATTTTCCATATGTTTCCTTAGGGTTCATACCATTGTGCTGCACTACATTCCATCAAAGTGAAGTTTCTCGATTTCAAACATTATTGTTCTTTTCATCTTATTTGAGTCTTTCTCATATTTAGGGATCCCTTTGAAATGTATTGTGAAGCATGAGTTGGTTGAGATACCTACCATCATTCTGAGCTATGCTTTGGCTTCTATCCAACTTTATCGCTTAGTAGTATGTACTGTTAGTCCATTCTAGCAGGATAGATTTATATCTTGAGGCCCTGATGTTGGTCACTTCATTTCTTTGCTATCCACTGTAGTTTCTGTTAGCAATGCATGTTTCAAGGGCATGAAATTGGACCATAGCAAGGTTCTTTTCTACCAAGTTCAATTGGACATGTGGCTTGATGATCTGTGGTATAAAAGGTTCAGATTTATGGAGACTGATGGACTGTGGAGCTGGATGTTTCTGCTCATGGGATTGGTAGGCTCTCTCATTCATTGTTGATCGTCAGCTATTCAGTAGCATTGAGATTTTTCTATCACAGTCTAGGTAATGTTTGCCAACCTTGCTATGAAGGTTTAGATCATGGACCTTCATACCATGAGATGGGTTTTAGTACATCCCCCAAATAAACCACGCAAGCATTACAATGGCCAGGTTTCTTGTAGCAGATGGATGCAGAAGTTTGTTGAACAAAACTTACCTATGATATCCAATTTCATGGTTCCCTTTGTTCAGATTGCCATGTTTGGGTGGATCTCATTTGGTATCAGTAGATTGTATTATAAAATCCTCTTCTTTCTGTTTGTTTTGCTGTATGGTTTGCTAGACTTCTTATGATCAGTTTACTTTATGGTTAGATCTAAATGTTCAAATCATGGTTCAAAAACTTGATAATTTAACTTGACTCGATTTTTCTTTGAGTTGAGTCAACTTGAAGACTCGAGCGAGTTTCGACAAGTTAAAAGTAAGACTCAGTGAAATTTAATTAAATAATATTATTTTAAATTTATATACATATATAAAAATATAAAATATAGTAAATAAAAGGAAAAAAAGTATCTTAAGAATAAAACACCAAAAACATGATTTAGGGAAAGAACTAAAGAGGTAGGAGAAAAAAACAGACGAGAAAAAAAAAAAAAGAATAAGAAAAATAAAGAAATCTTTCAAAAAAAAAAAAGGATAAATACAGAAAGAAGAAAAATGTAGAAAATTAAGAAGCCAAAAGCTAAAATTAAACAAAAAAAATCTAGAAGGCATAGAAGGAGAAAATAGAGGAAAAAAAATAAAATGATGAAAAAAAAAAAAGAAATATCAAGAACAAAAAAAGGCTGCATGAGGAATAGAAAAAGAATCAAGAAAAAGAAAGAATGAAAAAGGGAAAATAATGCATAGACATCCAATTAAACATGTTCTTTATGAACCATAAAAAGAATAGATCAATAGAACAAAGAGAGAGGGAGAACAATTGTAGTTACCTGGGCTTGAGGGGAGCTTCCCCTCTCGTTTCGCTAACCATAGAGAGTTTTTGTTTTATATAGTTCTCCTTCTTCCAAGTTTTCCCTTATGTTTTTTCTAAATAGCACCTGTCTACTCAACTCGTCCGAATTACTCAGTGAGGTAACTGAGTCTGCATAAAACTCTAAGGTCAATTGAGTTTCCTTTGTCGAGTCGAGTTGACTCAGTTAAGTTGACCAAGTCAAAATCAAGTTTTCATGCTATAGTTTAAATAGGAAGGGCATGATAGATTTGTTATTTTTGTTAATAGGTACTTGGGTTCACAATTTATATGAAACATATTGCAAAACTGTTATTCTTATCTTACAGCGTACAATTGAATGTCCATAATTTGTGAGGTTGAATGAGGAGGCTCATGTGTCATAGTGAAGTGGTGAGTTTTGAAATTGTAGTTAGTATAGGAGATGTTTTGGGTTGACCACCCTCATTGAGCTGTCATATTCAGTTTGTATTTTAGCTTTGTGGGTGGATGTTTATGGTCTGATGGACCACTCTTTGTTTATAAATGTATAGTTGTCTTCTTGTTCTCTCTGTTAATTTTTTTGCTTTCTCTTCTTTGATAGTATTTTTTCATTTATTTTTGAAATGGTCAAACTATTTTAATATTATTAGTGTTACTCTTTCATTTCCTCATTGTGAGTTACATTTAGAATGATGGGTCTCTACTAATTAAACACAATGGTGAGTTTCTTGTAAACCTGGATTCTATAGGTCCCCATAGATCACGGGCATGCAGATGACCAACAAAATCTTCCTAACTGAAATTTGCAAATTCCTGACCAGGCCAGATGGATCATTCAATTATGCATTTGGTGCATTCTTTGGTCACCTGCTTATTTTGTGTTCCAGTCCAAGACCATTGATGTCATGCTAGTTTGTTATATCAGTGTACGGGCTAGATTGTGCAGCTGATATTGTATTGTGATATCCTTAACAAGCTGTGTTTTCTTTCAATCTTCTAATGGTCAACCTTAGCATCAACTACCCGTATGCTTAAAGAGAAGACTGCATTTCTATCACAAGTGACAATCCAGGCGCCTGTGATGGTTTTTTTCCATCTTCATTTTCTTGTATTAGCAGCTTATTCATGTCACGATTATATACAGTGGCACCAACAGCATTGGCACAACCGTTATGGATTTGATTGAGAATGGGCACATAACTGAGGATGCTGCCAGTAAGGCTCAGCTGTTAGAAGCACTTCGCCATTCCCAAACACGGGCAAGGGAAGCAGAGAAGGCAGCTGAGCAGGCATGCAATGAGAAGGAACATGTCATTAAGCTCTTCTTTAGACAAGCATCACATCTATTTGCATATAAGCAGTGGCTGCAACTCTTACAGCTGGAGACCCTTCTTCTCCAGCTGAAGGGTAAGGATCATCAGAAGATATATACACTCCTTCCAAGCTTGCCATGGATGCCACTTACAGCAAGACAGTTTCGGAAGGGTGTGCATAAGGTGATTAGGAGAAAGGGGAGCCATAAAAAATGCTCCATTAGTAAGTATGCTGTAGCGGTGGCTGTCGGTTTGGGGCTTGCTGGAGCTGGGCTGCTGTTAGGCTGGACCATGGGGTGGCTACTGCCTGCCTTCTAGATTGCGCTGCATTTGTATCATGCACTCAAAGTCTTCAATATGGGCGACATACCTATATGTTTGGTTGGTAAATTTTCTTGCCAGGTAACCAGCATATTCTATATTCCTAGAGTAGTGTCTATTTGTAATTTTTCTGGTTTTGTAGTGTGCAAGGAATGGATTGGTGATGTTTATGTTGTGCTGCTGTTTTCTAGGACCCTTTATTGTGTAGATAAGCCTCAGATAATGTATTTTTTGAAAAAACTGAAAATATCCAGATAAACTTGTTGACTTGCTCGATTCAAAACCTTGCCGAGTTGAGTCGACTACTTGCCTGAGTTTTTTCGATTTTTTAAACAATGATCTTGCATATTTTTCATGGCATGAATGTGCTACCCAAACTTGAATTGCTAATTGTATTAGTACCAAGGGTGTAAAAAACGGCATGTGCATATAGGCCGAATTATCGGCCAATAAATCTCTCCTCTCCGATATTTCCATATATTTGTATTTTGGTCCAAAAATTTTATGGTAATTTCAGAAAATTTGGGGCTTCTTGAAAATGTAACTTTTTCATTAAATATCGGTAATATACATATTCAAATTATTTATTTAAGTTTCGAATACGATTAATATTAAAATTAACAATAAAATCAAGAGAAATGATAAAAAAAATTAAAAATTATGAAAAAATATGTAAGAAATTTTTGATAAATTTAGTGATTAAGCGTTTTCCATACTTTTATACTAATTCAAGATAAAACAATTAATAATAAATACTTAAGATCTCCTTTAAAAGCTAACATCATCAAAAGAGAAAAAAGCGAAAACAATTTTACTAGTTAAAATTTCCGATACTGCTCAAACCATGTTTACAAATTTTTGTAATTTCCTTGTGCATCACATACATAGATTCCATTTTCGAAATCCATACCCTTATTAAAAAAAGCCATGATATGCAAATAAAAGAATGGTAAATATTTTACCATCAATAACAAAAGTCTCTTAAAAAATAAAAGTACAAAATAAAAATCAAAATACAAAATTCTAGAAAGTAAGATCCCAATTTTAATAAAATTCTATTAAAAATTATGAAAAAGTATGTAACAAATTTTTGATAAATTTAGTGATTAGTATTATGATTTTTTAAAATGTTTGTTGTATTTTAATCTATCTAATTTCTTAAATTCTTAATCTTAGAGACAGAAATTTTAATGAATTTAAAGATAATATATTAAATCTAATAATAATGGTCGGTGTTAATATTTCAAAGTTGAGAACTTGAAATCACTTGAGTTTCACCAAATACATCGAAGCTTGAAAAATTTTCTTAAAAAAAAATGTAATATCAATATGGATCAAGTTCTTCATATGGATAACCGGGCATGTGGAAATAAAGTCTGGCATACGTCTCTTCTGGAAGCCGCTCATCAGTAAACGTGTACTTGGATGTTGACGATGGATGGTGATGCTGCCAACTATTGGAGGAGGGTTGCAACTGGTGATTTGAAATGGACATGGACTGCATATTGATAATGAGTCTGTGTCCAAGTGCCCATATCTCGATTGACCAAAATATCATGTGGGCATATATCTACACGATACATATCCTTCACTTTGACCGGGCATGTTTGTTCCGCCATGAGGAGGTGTATGCTGTCTATCCTCCTGTCTGTGATGGACTTCACTCATGTCGGGATAATACCCCGGTGGATTTTCAGGCTCAACATCCACAACAATATTTTGATGACCAAAATTGTGCCCATCATCTGACCCATTACCATCATCTGTAGATGAATCAGATCTGGCCGACCCATAATCACGCATGCTAGGTTGGCTGCTCTGAACAACAGGTTCTTTTTCTCTGATTGATCTCCTCCTCTGTGAAGAGATAGATTCCTCAGCTGTCCCAGTGGGATGCTCACTAACAGAATGACGACGTGGTGCCATCCTTGTACTTGTTTAACGTTCCAGACTTGCATTTGGAGGGCGGGACACACTCATTGAATGGCGACTACGGTCATTTTTCGCCTCTTCCTCGAAATCCTGCAATTCTCTCAACTCTACACTTTGATCTGAAAATGATATATCTAAATCATGAAGTACAGGTTGCTCTTCCTTTTCGATCCATTCACTCAATGGATCATTGTAGGTGAATAGAGACTCGAGGTCGATAGGGACGAAAAATTCTTTTGCATCTGCCCGCGTCAGCTCGGGGTACCTCTTCAAATTCCTTGCCCTCAGTTGCTGATTGTAGTGTAGGTACACTAAATCATTCAGTCTTTGAGACGATAACCTGTTTCGAGGCTTGCTGTGGACATATTTAAATGTCGACCAGTTACTCTCGCAGTTGGTTGCACTGTACGTTTGGCTCATCAGCTTAATGGCGTACTTCCTCAATACAAGTGAGCTGTTCACAAAATATGTCCATCACTGTGTAGCACTCATCGTCGTCGCCTCTTTCAACCTAACGTCAGAAGCTTCATCCGCAAATGACTCCAAGCGGTTCTCATAATTGTGTAACTTCAAAAAAAAAAAAAAAAAACACAATTAGTATTATCGGATAATAAACAACTTTCAAATCATCGAAAATATTTGGGTCATAATGAACGAAAGTAATACATCTCTAAAACATGCCGCCGGTTTACCAGGATGCAGGACACCCATAATCTTTAACGTTCGTCTTACGTAGTTACGAATTGAGTCGTCCGATAGCTCTAAACCTAAATCATTAGCTCTCTTTGAAAAGGGATTCAAATAATATGCTTCTAAGTGAAATACAATGCGATTAGCCTAAATATAAGATATGCACAATAATAAGATATAAACACACTAGCAAATGAAAAACTAACGTGCAACGAACTGTGGGTTTGAGATGAAAAACTGATTAATTCTCTCGTTGATGATTTGCATGAAATGATCCGGAGGATTAACTTTCGCAACTTCAGTTTTAGCCTTTATGATGCATTCAAAGACATAGGGGAGCGTTGACTTCTTGTCTCCGTCTACAAATCGTAGTGCTGTGACTATGGGAGCAGAGATATTGATGGAAGATACGATACTGTCTCAGAACACTTTAGATACAAATATGTATGTAATGTTCTGGTAATATCTTACGTGTTCTTCGTTCCTTATGTCGAACGCATTCGCAAAGGATATGTTTCTCACCATCTTCATCAATTTTGTTTTACTTCTTAAGAAGCTCTGCATAGTAAGGAATATTGTGGCGAAACGTGTTACTGCAGGTCGTAGTAGTTCACGACGCTTCGTGTATTTCCTCATTACCTCTAAGATTTTAACATGCTTGTATATAAATGTGGTAACGTCCTTACACCAGTCAATTAGGTTCGCAAATTCCCTCACATTAACAAAATCTTTGAGGATCAAGTCTATGTAGTGGGCCGCACAAGGGGTCCATAAGATCTACGGGTATGTGTTCCCGACCTTCCTCCCTCTCAACTTATAGCCCTGTCCATTGTCCGTTACAATTTGGACAACATTCTCAGGTCCAATTTCTTCACAGACAGACAACATCAAGCTACAAAGAAAATCTCCATCATTTGTTTGGCCCGATGTTTCGTACGATTTATGAAACACTGTGCCACATTGATTATAAATTAGGAAGTTAACGATACTCCGATTATCATCACTCTTCCAGCCATCCGACATAATGGTTACTCCCGTATCCTCCCAGGAATACTTCAAATTATTTACCCAGTCTCAGATCCGCTGTATTTCACGCGGGATGAATGTTGAAGAAATCTCATAAGGCGATGGGAAGGTGATATTAGGTCCAGCAACTGCGGATGCATAGCACACAGCCTTAAAATATGGATTCTCAATTTCCCTTGGTGGCCGGTGGCTATCAGAGAAATACTTAGTGGCTGCCGTCCCAAGGAATTGTTTTGTTTACTATTTGTCTAATTGATTTATTTTTCCTTGTTTTAAAGAAGTTGGCCTGTCCCATATTGGATCATCAGCACCAATTGTCTCCGGATTCACACCGTAGCGTTCAGTAGTTGCTCATTGTCCTCCTTTGAATGCATTTTTAATGGAATTCCATCGGCCCATAATTCCAGATTTTTGTTTGGATTATCCACTCGCAGTCCCTGTGTAGAGAAAAATAATTCATTTTTTGATATTTTAATGTAATTTTGAAATAAATTGCTTTTGTTAGATTAAACAATTAATTTAAGAAATTAACTTGCACCACTATGCTCTTTCATCTCATGTTCGCGGCGACTAATTCGCATTGCACACCACAAGTCTCTGTCCTCCTCAATCTTGTCCGATCTTCTTCTGAAGATGACGGGACATCTTGCACGTATTGGCCCTCCCTTTCACTTTCTAAGCAGTCGACCATTATGTGACTTATAGCATGGTCTTCTGCTTCGGTCCTTACTTTTTTTTTTTGGCATTGACTTCCAGTAGTTGCTGGCAAATAAGTTACAAGGCGCGTCTGCAAGTTGCTACATTTCCCGTCTTTCCGGCTATATGTTCCTTTAAATGGGTAATTCTTTCTGATATCATTTTTTCACAGAAGTTGTATTTCACTCTGTTATTACTATGTCGTTCAACGAAGGACCATGCTAGATCTTCTTTGTGTGGCGTCATTACTGTTTAAAAAATGCACAAAATTATAAAAAATAGCCACATTTATATATTTTTTGGCACTTGATCACATGAAAATGGGGGATTAAATGATAAAATGAAAAAAAAAAAGCCTCATGTGCTGTCAAACTGAAATTTTTTATAGTCCACAAACACTACACACTGAGAGGGTTGGTTTAAAAAAACTTCATATTTTTTTGATACATTTACATATTTTTTGGCAATTTATCACATGAAAACGGGGGATTAAATGATAAAATGAAAAAAATGCCTCATCTGCTGTCAAACTGATTTTTGTTTTTCAGTTCACAAACACTACACTGAGAGGGTTGGTTAAAAAAAATTCATATTTTTTTGATACATTTACATATTTTTTGGCAATTTATCACATGAAAACGGAGGATTAAATGATAAAATGAAAAAAGCCTCATCTGTTGTCAAACTGAATTTTTTTACAGCCCACAAACACTACACACTGAGAGGGTTGATTTAAAAAAAATTCATATTTTTTTGATACATTTACATATTTTTTGGCAATTTATCACATGAAAACGGGGGATTAAATGATAAAATGAAAAATAGCCTCATTTGCTGTCAAACTGAAATTTTTTTACAGTTCACAAACACTACACACTGAGAGGGTTGGTTTAAAAAAATCATATTTTTTTGATACATTTACATATTTTTTGGCAATTTATCACATGAAAATGGGGGATTAAATAATAAAATTAAAAAAAAGCCTCATCTGCTGTCTGATTTTTTTTACACTACACACTGAGAGGGTTGGTTTAAAAAAAATCTTATTTTTTTGATATATTTACATATTTTTTGGCAATTTATCACATGAAAATGGGGGACTAAATGATAAAATGAAAAAAAGCCTCATCTGCTGTCAAACTGAATTTTTTTACAGTCCACAAACACTACACATTAGAGGGTTGGTTTAAAAAAAATCATATTTTTTTTATACATTTACATATTTTTTGGCAATTTATCACATGAAAATGGGAGATTAAATGATAAAATTAAAAAAAAAAGCCTCATCTGCTGTCAAAATGAAATTTTTTACAGTTCTCAAACACTACACATTGAGAGGGTTGGTTTAAAAAAAATTCATATTTTTTTGATACGTTTACATATTTTTTGGCAATTTTTCACATGAAAATGGGGGATTAAATGATAAAATGGAAAAAAAAAAGTCTCATCTGATGTGAAACTGATTGTTTTTTTCATTCCACAAACAATATACACTGAGAGGGTTGGTTTAAAAAAATTTCATACTTTTTCGGTACATTTACATTGGTTTAAAAAAATTTCATACTTTTTCGGTACATTTACATATTTTTTGGCAATTTATCACATGAAATCGAGGTTTTTGTTTAAACATTTAAAATAAATAATCACATTGCATGAAATATATATTTTTTCACAGAACCTTCTTTCTAAAATCAGAGGGGTGGTTTATAAAAAAAATCAACAATTTCTCCCAATAATTACTATTTCTTATATTGTTTTGTACTTTTGTACATATAGGGGCCATTTTACTTTAGAAAATAAAAAAAAATGGAAAGAAACATTAATCTGCATGAAAAAAATAACATACAGTCACCATAAGTTCTATGCTAAATGTTTAAGTATAAATAAATCACTCAATCACTAACAGTAATTAATAATCCATATTTCTAAAATAACAAGATATTACAAGAAATGTATTAAATATTAAAGTATACATTAAAACCATAAAACATTTAGATGAAAAGGCTTAAAAATAAAAATGGAATAAAAACTTACAGGAAATGAAGATCTATTTATCAAACATACTTTGAATGGATTGGATCTTCCAAAATCAGCCAATTATACACTCTTTTCCAATGAAACGGGATGAAGGAAAGGGAGATGGAGATGGACTTAGAAAAAATCACCAGAGGTTTGAGTGGGTTTCTGAAAGATTCAGTGTGTGAATGAAGATGTGTATAAGGTCTTTTAATAATAGAGGGGTTTGGCTGGGTTAGATTTTCGAGTTTTCAAAAAATTATTAAAAAAATCTGGAGTGGGAAGCAGCAAGAATCAGACAACCTGTTGGAGTTTATGGAGCCTACCAAAATCAGGCGATATTTTGACCAATATATCGGCCGTGATATATCGTCTGGTATTACATCATAATATCGCTGATATTTTGTGGGCCCCAGGACCGATATTATTATTTTTAATTTTTAAACAAAACCGATGCAAAATCGATAAAATGAAATATCGGCCGATATTGTCTACCGATAAACGGTTGATATATCGGCCGATATTAGAACATAATATCGCTGATATCGTGTGGGGCCCACAACCATTATTGGATTTTTTTTTTTTTAAAACCACTCTTTCAAGATCGATAAATAGAATATCGGGTGATATGTGAACCGATATATCGGCCGTATTGGGCGATATCATTTTTCCTTTTTTAAAAAAAAAAGGAAATAAATTTTAAAAACTGAATTTCATTCATCACAACCGATATGGAGACTGATATTTTGGGCCGTTTATCGGTCATATCGGCCGATAAACTTTTAGTACGGCCGATATAAGACGTATCAGCCGATATTATTCGATCATTGAAACCCGATATATATATTATGACCCCTAATTAGTATGACGGATGATTGTTTCTTTTGCTTCGCATTTGGACAACGACAATAAGAGACCGCCGTGGGTGTTTTTATGACTTTTTATTTTTAAATGTTTTTCCCCTTTGTCCCCGTATACCATATTGATACAGTTGATGTTGACGGAATTGAAGAATGAAATAATAATTTTTTCTAATGTATTCAATTCAAGGTTTCCGAGACAAAATTTAAAAAGTATTGAGTTCAATTCACGTTTAACACCCCTTTAGCCCTTCTCTATAGTTGCTTATTTAATGCATGTGAAATTGAGAGACTTGCAGTCGTATATAGAATTTAGATTTGTTTTAGTGGAGGATGGTTTGAGGAAAAAGACGGGTAAATTTGGGGTCCATGTGATAATATCTAAATAGAAGATGTGAATGGATGGAATAAAGTTTTGTGGGTGGGGGGAAGGTGTGGGAAAGAAACGTTGTCATCCCTCAAATGAATCGTGCTTGGTGCGATTGTGGATTGAAACGGACGTCTACGTGTCGGCTTCGTTGCCGTTGCAAGGTATCTCTCGAATACTCCAATAATGAGAGCCGCTTTCTCTTTGGACCTTTAGATGTTCTCGAGATCTTGGATTCCAGGCTCCAAAAGTTTGAATTGTTTTTTGTAGAAATTTATTGTGATGATTTTTATTTTTATTAAAATAAAAATAAATAAATTTTATTTTATATGTATATTAGTTTCTTTAGTTTGGTGTGATAATAGGAGTTTTCATAATAATTCATAAATGAATTATTTTTATTGATAGGTGAAAGAGATATGATCATGATAACTTGATTATTGAAGGGGATTCAGCTTATCCTCTTAAATGGGCCTTAGGTGTGAAATGCCCATCTTGGAGAGTAACCAATGTAATTAGGGAGGTGAAAGATTTGTCAAGTGGGATGGATGTCTCCTTCGTCAAAATTGGGAGATCAGCTAATGGCGTGTTAGATTTTTTCGCTAAGCTTGGAGTTGACAACTACAGAGAGGGTGTTTTCCTTATTTGAGTTTTTCTGTTTGTTATATCTTTTCTTCATATGTTTTTCCCTTTCTCTTGGTTTAATTCTTTTACGCCTTTTCATGTACTTGCTTTTTCCTCTCTCTTAATGAATTTTCTTTAACGACTGCCAAAAAAAAAAGATAGGTAAAAGAGATATATATTGAGTTTGATTGTAGTTATTATGGTTATCATAATCACATGATAATAACAATAATAATTATATACACTAAATAGCTAATTTAATTTATATATATATATATATATATATATATATATATATTATTACAAATGATAATATTATATAAAGAGTACAATTGGTTTACATCTCAGTCTAACCTATCTTATTTTAATTTAGAAATTCATGAGATATGTCAGATTAGGTTGGTTCATTGATCGAGCAGCAAGTTACTATGGGAAATGCTTTAGATTTTTTCCTGAGTCAAGTAAATTTAGGGGTAAAATTTGGGTTGGATTTTAACTTCACCTGTATGACCTGACTTAAGAAATCAAGTAGGTTGGGATATTGGATTTTAAATTTTTAAAATTAGAGGGAGGTTGGATTGAAGAAAAAAAACCCGAATTAAATTTGAGTCGAATTGAGTTAAGTTTTTATTTTTTAAATTGTTGATTTTTCTCAATCTTTAAAAACTCAAAAAATATCAGGTGAGTGAGTTCGTGTTGACTCGACTTAATAAGATTTTAAGTTGAATGAATTAACAAATTTTATTGAATTTTTTAAGTTAATTAAAAAAATTATACGAATTACTCGACTTAATAAAATATCTAAGTTGAATCTGATTTGGACGGTGCAAATCAACAAAAATTTCATTGACCCGAAACTCAGTGTGACAATGCAAACAAAACTGTAGACCATTTTGATGGGTTACATACATAAAGACGATTAGTGGAATTTATTCCAAACATCTAAACAGGCATCATGTGGAAATATGGAGATCCAATCGTGAATTCATAAATTTATAATATTCTCTTCTCTATATGTTTGACGACAAAAGTTATTTTAACTTTATTTTTAATTATTATTATTATTGTCATCAGTGCTTCTAGAATATGTTTATAAAAAGTTGAGGGGATGTTGTGTCTATATATGATGTCTCTGATTAATTTTTTTTTTTCACGAAAGATAAAATAGATAATATAATAAAATTCGTATTGAATTAGACAAAATATCGTAGGAAGATCGTTATCCCTTTATTAAATATGATTTAAGAGTCTCATTTATATTCAAATGTGAAAAAAAAAGTTTTAAAAAGCTTATCAAACTTTAAGATTTAAATCAAATTATAACTTCAAAGTATGTTTTTATATTTTATTTGATGATTAATGTTTTTTTAATATTAATTATTTAATTTTATGTTCCATGACGTTGTATGATTCTTCATTCAATGAATGTGATAGGTCTCACGGTCCAAATCTTGCATACAAATATCAGTATATCATTATCAGTGATATATCTGTCTAATTTTTTAATTAGTAAAAATTTGAAAAGAAAATATAGAATTGAGATCTCAGTATCTCACTGACAATTTGTATTATTTAAATTAAAATATTAGTCGATACTAAGTCAAAATCTCAGAAAAATATAATCAAATCAACCATAAAAGATATTACATATATTGACTACAGAAGTTATTTGACCTTGCCTACTCCTTCTCAGACAGTCAGACCTTCCATCTTTGACCCAACCCTTAATCTTAAGTTCTCATCCCTCCATCTGACGTGGGACATCTCCAACCATAATCACCCACGTGTCAACCTTCTCCATTATAGCTGCAATTATATTCAACGTTCGTCTTCTCCTCTCAAAGAAAAAAAAAAAACAAAGCAAATATCTTCTACATTGTAATTGCAAATTGCAATTCAGCCAAAAAAAAGAGAAGAAAGTTGCAATCCAATACACAGATTCCAACGAAAATGCCATTTTGTGAAGTAAGCAAACATGAGGAAGGAGCAGATGGAATTAAGATCTTCTTCAGGACATATGGCCACGGCAAGACCAAAGTTCTCCTCATCATCGGTTCGTTTCTTTCTTCTTTCTCCTTTTCAATTAAATTTCTTTAAGTACATGCATTTTTATTTATTTAACGAATTGGGTTCTGTTTAGTTCTTCAAAATTTGTTGAGATTTGGTGGGGATGGATTACAGGATTGGCAGGGACCCACGATTCATGGGGCCCACAGATTAAGGGTCTGACGGGAGCAGAATCGGCCAACGATGTCGAATCCTTGGTCTCTGATGAGAAAATGGATGGCCCAGATGAGGAGAGAGATGGGATCCAGGTCTGCTCCTTTGACAACCGGGGAATGGGTCGGAGCTCCGTACCGGGAAAGAAGTCGGAGTACACGTGAGAGTCCGCTTCTTCCTTTGATCGTGTTTTTGTTCCGGCATTAATTACTTATTTTATTCTCTCTCTCTCCCTGCGCTATTTCTTATTTGGGGAATTGTCTTGTCCTATTCTTCTCTTCCTGGGTCTGATTATTGTGGTTGTTTTGGGTATTTTTTTGTTTCAAGTTCTCGTTTGTAAAATTTGATGCTGCGTAAAGAAAATAATCACAAAATACGAAGACTGCTAAATTTTCAGGAAACTTTGATTTTATCTTTGTGTTCATCATTTATTAATATTGTTGTTGTTTGGACAATTAGATGTAATTATATAGTTTAATGCAATTGTTCGACAGTGTCACTCACATCCAAGCTCTTCTTCAAAATCTGGTCTGCACTCATCTAATGTATGTGAATCAAGTGTTAATAACTCTTCCTTCACTGCTCCAAATCATTGTGCATCTCCTTCTGTGTACATTAAATGAAAGCTACAATCACCTTCATACAGGGGTATTTTTCATCTTTTCATTACGTAGAAAAGTAATAATTTTTTTTCGAATGACAAAAGCACATCTCTTTGATGGTTGTTTGGAACATTTCATTGGAAAATGCACCCAAATCCCCTATATATACTCCGTGCATTGATGATTTGGATAATGTTGCATGGCACTTATATGATGTGTTGTGAACTCACAATGTGTGCTGAGTGTTAACTGTATGGGCCCAACTGCTGAGTGCTGTATTCATCTGCCATGGTTTCCATTGCAGGTTATGTGCCCTCTAGAGTGGGGCTCATGAATTCTTTTAGTAGTACTCATATTCTTCTAGACAACAGAAGAAACAAAGTAAAGAAAAGAAAATTATGTTCCTAATGAAGTATTATTCTCCCTAACTTTTTGTTTCATTTTCATGTTTTATTCATCTCATATTATGTTTTATGAATGCACTTTCTGGAATTTGTCTGAACTGGAAATGTCAAGTAAAACTGTCTTCTATATGATGGGTCACAGAACAACAATCATGGCTAAAGATGCATTAGCTCTAATGGATCACTTACGTTGGAGAAAAGCCCATGTCTTTGGGCACTCCATGGGTGAGTTTGATAACTTGAATTTTCTCTTTTTTTTTTCCCTGTTTGAAATATTACTAATGTTGCTAAGATTATGGAGGAAATTATTGATCTCAATTGGTATTATAGGATCAAATCTTGATTCTTGATTATAGTTTTACAAAAGAATAGGCTTCAATAATTTCAAGCAAATTATTACGTTTGAATACTTCTGGCCATTAGTTACTAATTTGACTTGTTGTGACTGTCATAACAGGGGCTATGATAGCTTGCAAGTTGGCAGCAATGGTGCCTGATAGGATATTATCACTAGCTTTACTTAATGCAACTGGAGGCGGTTTTGAATGCTTGCCCAAGGCAAGTCTATGAACCATCCTTTTCCGACATTTTTATTGCTCTAGCGTGGCTATCTAATATTTCAGCTTGCTTATTGGCTGCAATTTCTTAGCACATAATTTTAGGACTCACTTTGCAAGTCACGCTTTGCAAATCCCTTTTGGGCTTTGCTAACAAACTGAATCTTTTGATTTGATGTGTTCCTTAGGTATCAACGTTAACTCTCAGTTTTTGCATATTACTGTTTGAATTTGTTATTTTTTCTTTTCTGTTTATTAGTGGAAAGATTGGTAAAGAATCAACTGACTATACAAAGATGAATCATGGAAGAGGAAATGGTGCCCCATGGATGGCAATACACTGTAGAAGCAGCTCTCTTTGCCTATGATATCAATAATCTATTAATCTCATTTGCTTTCCCCCCCTATATACGGCAAGAGGCAACTTTCTCTTCAAAGCAGAAGCTCTAATCTCACTCATGTTGAAAGGGTCTTCCTGCCTCGAAATTTTTCAATGGAACCCTCTTGATTGCCTTTTGAGAATATTCTCCCACTTACAATTCAAATGTCTCTTGAATCCTTCTGAAAACTGGAACACTCAGTGTAAAATTCAGTTCTTGTGTTCTCTCTCTCTCTCTCTCTCTCTCTCTCTCTCTCATACCATTCTTTATGGACCTTCAAAATCACAAACCAATATAAATAGGCATAGACACGTTGTGTTTTTAAGCTTGAAGTCATCCCTCATTTGAGTCAGGTGTACCCGTCATCTTGAGTACATCTTAATCTTACCTTTTCTATCCATCAAAACTCCAACACAACAATGATAATAAATACTGCATAAAACATCAGCAATCTGAAAAAAAACAATAGATGGATAATGAAGCAAGTTTATGTATAGTAGGACCCACATGAAACATATAGCATGATAAAAGAAGCTTGAAGTTTTGCTTCCTTCAGAATGAAGATTGACTGAGATGGGTGAGCAAAAATCAGAGGACAACAAATGCCTGACCTGCCTAAATTGAATATTATAATAAAATGTTGTATCAGTAAAATTTATTTTGTTTGCAGCCAATTCATTTATTTCTTGCTCTTTTTCATTATGCACGTTGATATCTCCAAAATTGAGTTTTGTGAGTTGCCATTTCTATTTGTGTAATGATACCAGTAGTGCTGATTGTCACTCTTCTCTTAAGCAGATTGACCGCAAAATGATATCCATTGCCATCCGTTTCTTGAGGGCCAGGACTCCTGAACAAAGGGCAGCTGTTGACTTGGATACCCACTACACAAAGGTCATCTGGAGTAACATTTTCACTTCTCTTTCAGATCGTTTTGTCTTCAATCTTTGAATTCCCTCAAAAAGAAAATCACTAGTCATTGGAGGTTCTGTTTTGCCACTATTTTGCCACAATTTTTTATCTTGCATGATACCGTTTATGTAATTTATTATTGCTTGAGATTGCCATTTCTCACTACCCTTTTTTTTCCACATTTATCACAGTGGTAGTAATGGTAGCTGCAGTAACTGTGGCAACAATAATTGTATGAAATGAGATATGTGGGTCACTTTGTTGACATTGTGGGGACCACTTAAATGGTCAATAGGCTTTGGGTATTGGCATTTGGGAGCCTCATTTTTTAGCTGTGGGGATAAATATCCAACTAGTATAGTTGTCCACAGAGCTATGATTTGTATTAGCCATATGAAGATGAGAAATTCCTAGGACCACTTATATGTATAGAATAATGGGGTGCGGGGGTAGCAAACATCCTAATCTAGGGATTTATCAATTTCAGCACCAATGGACATCTCTAGGGTATTATTTGAGCAACCCAAATTTCATCATTATACAAGTGTTTATATTTCAGGTATGTAATCCAATACTTAGCAAGTCAGATCAGCTGTGATGTATGCATACATGGGGTGGGCACTGTGCATGAGAATAGTTAAATTAACATGGAGGGCCTACATCGAAAATCCTTCCTAAATCTAATCAAGTATTAATCTCTCTTTAAATAATTTTCATGAATGGAGTTCATAGTCATAGCCTGCCAACTTGTGTCAATGGCCCAAAATTTCTTCCCAATGGTGTAGGATCATTTTTTTGATTGATCACATATCCTACACATGATTATTCATACATATAAGTGGAAAAACACAAGATCAATCCAACGGTATGCCTCACTTTGATTGGAGTGTGATTTAGAACAATGACATTTCATGGGATTTGCTTTGTGGGCAGTTTGAATTCAAGCAGCTTTTTTTTGGTGGGGGTGGGGGAGGTTGGGGTTGGGATTTAGTACCATTAAATTACATGCCAGCGAATTATCATGTTCCGGTTAATAACCCATTTGATTGATATGACTGTTGGACACTTGGATTAAAACTCTCCATAACTGACTACCTAGATACTTTTTAAATTTTGGCCACTCAAATCATTCTCAAGACATGTGCAATAGTGCCAAAACTTTATGCACCCCTAGATCAAGAGTTCCTCTACCCATTCCCACCCTCTTCCATATTCAAAAGCTTTCATGCAGGCCCGACAAATTGAGCTTTATCTGTCCTAATAGAGGTCACACACATCAAGTCTAACAAGAACTGGGCATGAACCTTGGGTCATCCAACATATAGTTTCATAGTAGTGTGGGAGAGTTTGAATTAATAATTGGGTGGATCAACCTATCAGTGAAACACTTGACGAACTTCCTGCCCTTGCTTATAAGAGTTTATCCTTTTTGATCGAAAGTAAATTAGATTGTTACTTCATAAAGTTTTATTCAAATAGTTGGTGTAAGTTTGTGAGTGAATGGTAGAATATTATATGCTAACATGTGCACATGGACACACGTACGTATCATCTGTGTAATGTTATGTGCACTTTCACACAATTCAACCAACATGGATTTACATTTGGGCAAACTTTGATGTATATGTATCAATGATGTTAGGGGGCCATGGACTATAGCTAGAGGTACCCTGCAAACTGACCCTTTTAACTTCATTTTGGTTGGAGTTTGGGATGTATACTTTCAGCTATTTGATCATTTAACTCGTGTACAAAACTGATGATAACTGTTGGGGTGCTAGATGGATCATGTGGTTCTATTTATCGTCATTATCATAATCTTCATTGTTGTCATCATAATCATCATTTGCCTCCATCCCATGGATTACTGTCCTCCCTAATATTTACAGCAGATAAGAGATTCCTTCCAAGTTGTACGTTTATGCAATCAGTAACACCACCTATTGTTATTCATAATTTGTTTGATGTGCAGGAATATCTTGATGAATATGTGGGATCCTACACACGAAGAAGTATTTTATATCAAGTAAGAAGCACTCACTGATTCCTGTACTGAAATTTTGTATCAGCAGGTGATTCAAGCTGAAAATGGAGGCTTCTTATTGATTTTATTAATTTATTTTTCTAAAACCCTCTGGTATTGGTCTCATATTGGCTAAGCAGTCATATTCTTATCTGTGCACTCGAGCTAAAATTTGGTGTACTGAATCTGGGAACAGTGCTGCACTATGTATTTTTGGCAACAGTTATCAGCCAATTGTTTCCAAGATGAGAACGACCAATCTCAATAATGTCTTGTTGCTGTGACAGTTATACATCTTAAATGGAAGTGATATAATATGACTATAATTTCTCTCTCTCTCTCATCACACCCCCCCCCCCCCCCCCCCCCCCCCCCCCTCCCTCTCTCCGAACCCACCCCAATCTCAATAATGTCTTGTTGCTGTGACAGTTATACATCTTAAATGGAAGTGATATTATATAACTTTCATCTCTCTCTCTCTCTCTCTCTCTCTCTCTCCCCATTTGAATGATAACATATTTAATAAATAAGGAAAAAGAATACATCCCATAGAAGAAGACAAGTCTTTGAGTTACATATCAGCAACTTAAACTGGAACCTCACGCCCAGGAATCCAAAGCAAGGAAATCAAGCAGTAGAAATATCATCCATCAGTATAAGACCAGGACCCTCACATCCTTTTCACCCCTACAAATTAGAGAAAAAAATAAGTAGAATAGAAATAGATTGACATACTCCAAAGTTCATGATCAGAGAGAGGACACATAAATTCTAGACAACCCCCCCAATCCCAACCCAAAGAAAAAGAAAAGAGAATATAGTGATCACACACCTTGATAGTTTTGTTGAGACAAACCCTAAAAACCTTTAGAATAAACTTTTTCAAAGTGGACTCCCATAATCAAAGATCTTTTCAAAAGAAGACTTTATCCCCTTACCCAAAAAAAAAAAAAATGAAGACTCTTGAGAAAAACCTCCCCACTTGTGGATGACTTGCTCTCCATTTTGAAAGCAACCTCAACCAACCCAGAACTCTCTTTTTTAACTTGGATTCACTCAAATGCCACTCCCCTAGATTATCTTGTACGTAGAACACAAGATTTACCACCATAAGTGTTGGTTTCTTTGCATATCTCCCACATTTGTTTGCATATCAAGGCTCCATTCCTTCCCCTTTAACTTCCCACCTCTAAGCCTCTGTGCTTTTTGGTTTCTTCACATCCTCCCATTTCGCCGGGTGAACCTCCTTCTTGTCACTACAACCTTCCAAAAGGAAGTCATATTCAATCTTCTCTAATCTTCTAGCTAGTGTAGCTACCACTGGACTCAAACTTGATAGAACTGGGCCACTCTCCATGGGGTTGCTCCTCATCGACTAAATGTGTGTGGATTTGGAGGTTTACACATGCTCGTGGGATTAGTCTTGCCTCCAATGTGAGGTGGGGATGCCCATGTTACATAAAAAAAATGCACCATTATAAACTGTTGTCTTGTCTTTGGGACCTAAAATTATATTAAGAGTCATCCAATCAAGTTGATTTTTAGTAGGCGTCATATCAAAGCATGAACTTTCTAATGGGTCTACACACATGATCATAGGTTGGTTCTACATCTAATGAATCCACTCACATTATAATAGGTAGGCCCACATTATCACACACACATAATATCCTAGCCATCAAATCCATTGCCACATTAAATCCCAATCATCACAACATCCAATAAAAACAAAAAAATACCCAGGCACCCCTAATCTACTGCTAGTTCTCTTGACTAAAACCAAAATAATAGATTGTTCCTTGTACATGAACCCACTTGTGAGACCCATGT
The DNA here is from genome assembly GCA_013350335.1 of Chimonanthus salicifolius. Taxonomy (NCBI): domain Eukaryota; kingdom Viridiplantae; phylum Streptophyta; class Magnoliopsida; order Laurales; family Calycanthaceae; genus Chimonanthus; species Chimonanthus salicifolius. Next base: position 48,979,931 of record CM023536.1, read on the forward strand.
GGACCATTGCTCCTCTTCCATGTATTTTGTGCTGTCCAATTGGTGTCACTATCACGAATTACAAATATGCCTGAGTATAGGCTTGGGTGGGCCTGAAAATTGTTTTCAGATGTTGGGCTGTCTATTTATTTAAATTTTCAGCTACCCATTTATTTGTTTTGCTGGTACCCAAAAGTCCAGCCCAGTCCAGTCTGATCTGGCTTATCAGAGACCAAACCCCCGTCCTGGAACTCAAGGGGCAAACATGGCCGTGTTGGCGACCTAATTGTCATCTGGCTGATTAGAGATGGCCACCTATATTTTTGCAGGAATATGTGAAAGCTATATCATCGACAGGAATGCAGTCTAACCATGGCCTTGAAGGACAAGTTAATGCATGTTGGACACACAAGCTGAGATCTAAAGAGAGAGATGCGATTCGTTCTTCTGGCTTTCTTATTTCAGTTATTCATGGAAGGTTGGTGTTCAAAGCGTGAAATCATGAGGCAGTGTATCCCTGTATTGGAATCTGATGTGTTTCTGCAGTTAATTTTCAACATGGGAAGTTCAAAGTGAAGTGTATTTTTAACACCTATTCTCAAGGATTTGATGGAAGTTCTTTACTCTGATAGGCAGGACATCGTTGCTCAAATATATCATGCAAGGAGACTTGCAGTAAAGATGCAGCCAGCTGCAAGAATGATAGAACTCCATGGCGGACATCTAGTGAGCCATGAGAGGCCTGAAGAGGTGTGTATTGTTGTCTCTTCATGACATGTGAAACGGATCATGTCCAGCAGATGGAATCAATTAATGTATCTGTTTCTAGGGGATCCATCTCTTTGATAACACAAGATTTATGTGCTGAAATCAACTTTGGCATATGTTCTGTAAATTTATGCAATGAATCCACTTTTAGGGGTGGCTATTGCTGTAGGTGTTGTTAAATTTTGCCAAACGTAGATCGGTTAAAATTTCAGAAATCGTTGCAAGGTAAATCATAAATGAAGTGTGGATATGCTTCATACTGTGACTTACCTTGAAAAATAGAAGTGCTTGGAAGATGGGAAGGTTTTTTTTAAAAAAAAATTGAGTGAAAAGGATACAGAAATTTGATGACGGTACTGTTTCTGTTATTATTATTATTGTTTTGGTGCTGCATTTTATACAGAATCAGAATCTAAATATAAATATTTTGGACTATGATGTAATGTCTTGAATTTCTGTACATGGTGATAAATATATTCAAATAAAAACACAAATTTCTCTGTAGACTACACTTAACCCCTGGCATGTCGACATCTGAGTGAAATTGCAAATATTTCAGGTGAATCAAGCTCTCATGGAGTTGATTAAAGCATCAGAATCAAAGGTGAACCCACAGGAGTGGTCAAATTTGCTGGAAAATGATGTTGGTATGTATACCACAGAGAGATCCTTCTATGTTTTTCTACTGCATTTGTCTCAGGTGTTTAAAACATGATCACGGGTAGCAGCACATCTGTCTCATCGTTTCAGCAAGTCTTTCCACCCTTGCTACATTTGCATTCTTATTGTCTATCTACCACCTCAAAGATCGCTGTCTCTGAGGCTGTGTAGAGCTCTAGGATGTGGCAGGAATGGTCCACATGCAGAAAGAAATTAAAGATTGTTTGGATGTTTTTCCTTCAACTTTCTTTTGAAGCATCCAAACGTCTTCTCTCTTTTCTATTAGGTTTGCCTTGGGATGGAACTCATGACCTCAACTGGTTACGATTGAAATGTCTCTGTCTAGGTATCTGTGGCTTTATTATACTTCTCATGCACTAGTTTATTCTGATTAGGGCAAGAAGCGACTGAGAGATCATTGTTGTTAACAAGATGGAAGCAGGGCCAAGATTGTCTACCTTCTCTTCTTTACATCTTAACAAAGCTACATCTGTGCCTGCTATGGGTATTTGGGATTTTTGTGATGGTCTTTGAACGTGCGAGGGAAATTGTCAGGAGTGTGAAGCCGGTTAGAGTTGCACCTTTCTTTTCCTAAGGTATATAGATATCATAATCATCATCCAAGCCATCTGCATACGCAACTGAAAAGAAATGTGCTTCTTGGGTGTAGAACTAAGAAATTCAATGTTTTGTATTCATTTGTCCTTGGGGGCTCCGAGAAGATTCAATGACAACTCTTTTTTCCTTGAAGGTGGGGATCCAAGTAAAATGAGGTGGTCTGTCTTCGCTGTTTGCCATGGTTATTTCAATGTGGAGAGAACTTTCTTCCCTGTTGTTGGAACACAGACCATAAGAGAACTTGTTATGAAAAGAGCAGTTTCTACATCTTGAGCAAATTCATGATTATTCAAGGTGTCTCCACATCTCTAACTTGAAGGACACACCGGTAGAGATTTTTGAGGGCATAGGAAAATGAAGCAAGTTCTTGTCCTCGATGCTAGATATATTGAAGTCCACATCAATTGTACCACATACATTTACAGTAAAAGGAAAAAAAATTCTTCTTTTATGTTCTCTCTTTTTCTTTATCTGTGATGACACCCTTGCAGAAAGATCTTTTTATCTTCTTTTTTTAAAAGGAATTGGTTTACATGTGGTAGAATGTAAATTTTTTCTTCCATAATGGAATGTAGAACTCAAAAAAACAATTCTAATTAAATGGAAAAATGACTGATGATAATGAGAATTTGGTCATATGTGTTGAACTGACATACTTTGTAGTTCAACAATAAGCACCTAACGACAGTGCTCCAGGCTCTTGTTAAGATCTTTTTTTTTCTTCATGTTTGCAATCAATGGCATAAAGGAGCAGCCTGAGGAGAGAGAGAGAGAGAGAGAGAGAGAGACGTGCCTGTAAGTTCTACGGGTTGTATTCTGCTTGTAAAGTGCCTGAAGTTTTGTTCTTGCTTCTGTTTCAGAAGCAGCCTGAGAGAGAGAGATATATGTATGGTGAAGTTTTATGGCTTGTATTCTGCCTCGCAGTAGCACAGAGAGAGAGAGAGAGAGAGATGGTCTTTACTAAACTGGGAGGAAAGTCTCTCTTTACTTAAGATGGTAGGAAAGTAGATTCCCCCAGTTAGATCCGCCCAGTTATAATATACCTATAGAATATTCATAAATACCATCCAGGGCTAGACTCACATCATGTTCAAATTTTGGTAGTTGAGCATCATCCAAAAGAGACTTATTTACATGTATAAAGTATTACATGAACATATATGAGATGCATAGAGTCAGTGGTTTTAGTCTTTAAAAATAAATGGGCAACAATAATTAAAATTTTAAGAGTGATTGTCAGCATTTTACTAATCTTGAAGATACGTTCAAGCCTCTCTATCTATATATATCAAGTAAATTTATATAAATTAGTCAAATTAAAGTGAGCATCAAATTCAAAACTACCGCTTATTTCTTAAAGCGAGTTGTAAACTCGAACCCATTGGTTCTTCCTAGGGCTGCAACTTGGGTCAGGCGGGTTAGGTTCTTTAAAATCCAACTCGACCCGAGTTGATATTTGTGGAAACCGATCTGACTCAAATTCTCGACCCGAACTTCTTAATCTGAGTCGACCCAAATTTTAACCCAAATCAACCTGAATTCTGAACCAACCCACATTTTGAACTCATTTTAGCTTAATTTTCGTCGGAACGGGTTGGATTAACTTGTAAAATCCTCAACCCAATCCGACCTGAAACTCATGCAGATTTTTGTCTTCTCAACCTGACCCGATTTGACCTGCTGACCTGAAATTCTTAACTCAACCTGCATAATTTGAATTGTAGCCCTAGTTCTTCCTTTACTGTTCGTCGACAAACGCTTATCCCTTATCCCGTATCCCAGAGGCAATTTATTCTCTCTTTTGTGTTGAGTGCAAAACCCTCTTTCAATTCTGATTGGATGGTTCTAGAGTACATTACTTGACTTGTTCAATTTGGCTTTTGAGAATTAATTATTATATGTAATAACCTGTCCAGAATTGGATGACCACAATTTGCAAGAAACAAAATGGCACCACGGGCATAGATGGAAATTGATTTCTGTTTACAGGTTTTAATTGTTAATATAAACTCATATTTAACATAGGAGCAAACATGGGTGTAGCTCAATTGGTTGCCTGTTTCAAGAAGCGGATGTTGCAGATCTGAGCCTCCATGGCCTAATCATGGTGTGTCTTAAGAATAGTGAGCTGATCCCGTGGGGGTTCTAGACTTTTAGAAGAACTGTGTCTGAGTTTTCCACACGTTAATAAAAAAAAAAAGGAAATAAAAATTATTGTATGTGCCCTAGGATGAAAATGAACTAATTTCCTCTAAAAATGTTTTTTTTTTCCATGTTTGGTTGGTTGTTTTCTATTATATTTAAATGACAAAAATATTCTTCTTTAAAGTAATTTAAAATAATCATATTGATAGTAATTTGCATATTTATAAATTCCATTTCTGAGGTCATTTTGATTTACTTCTAAAATGGAATATTTTAGCGTTTTGGTTATTTTGATGTTCCATTTCGAAACGTACACTATAACAAATTTAAGATTTGAAAGTTTATTTACAAGAATTAAAAATTGAAATATTAAGAATTAAAAATAGAAATAATACAATAGTGAATTATGCTAAAATCATGAAACAAGAAAAAAAAGGAAAATGCAAAAATAGTAATTATAAATTAAAAAATAATAAAATATTACATTATATTAGAAACTCCCATAATTAGAAAAATACATTAATATTTTCTATCGAACTAAGAAGAAAAAGTGATTTAATCAATAAGAAGTAAAATAAATATATTTGTCAAATCAAAATATAATATATAATTTTTTTATCCACGTACACCTGTTTCATGTGTAAGCTGAAATAGACCAAAATAAAATATTTCAATTTATTTTTAATTCATATTCAATGTTGCATGGATGGTTTGAATTTTCACTAGTCTCAAACCATTATTTAACTCCACCCATACATGTGGATCTACTGGTCAAGAAATCAAACCCATCCTCAATGATGACCATCATATCTAAGGCTTTGAAATGATGGCCATAGGGTTGTTGGGCCGGCGGCACTCTTTTTGAGTTGTAGGAAATCCAGCTCGCCTAATTTAAGATGCCTAACCAGTGCAGTAGTTATTATGTTGCCTGTTACAGTATCTTCTCTTTTTTCCTTTTAACTTAGATGGACTTGAGCTCACATCTTTAGGTAGAGAAATGATCCGCTTCCCATATGTGAAGTGGCAAGAAAAGTCGCACATCGTCTAAGTTGAAAAATGAAAAACTAACGACTCTATATAATACTTACACTCAAGACACCCTTCTCTCGATCGCTAGCTTTTGAGAGTAGATTTTATTTCAAGAAGTCATAGTTTTCTAACACGATATCAGAACAAGTTCCACAGGAAAACGCTACACATAAGGGAGGGTGAGCAAACTCACCTAATTTGAGAAATCAATGACTATCTAACACTTACACTTGAGATACTCTTCTCTCGATGACTAGTTTTTGAGGATAAATTTTGCCTTAAAAATATTATCAAATCGTGATTTTCTGACATCATATTAAAGTTCATGTCCTATTACCACCAATTAATTGCTATTCTATATCATTCTATATTATTTTTGTTCACGCATCAGTGGCGCCTGTCGGATCAACAGCGAACTCTGGAGCCTAAACTTGGACCTCACATATGTACTTGAGGATCATGTACCTTTGACATGTCTTAATGTCATTGTATCTTCTTTGTTAATTCAGCCATTTTGAAGCTGTGGAAGCAGTACTGCATCCATTCAGAGCATTTTGTGGAAATTCTGATGCTTGCAACAAAAACCATAGAAGAATTTGTGCCTGCAGTTGGGACACTATTGTGACTCGAGGCAATTGGCTCCTGACCAACCAAGCATGCATGTAAGAAACCTTCATCCAAGAAATCTAAAGCAGAACTTTGAGTTATGCTTCTTATTCATGACTTGTTGGTTTTGTACCAGTGATAACTGGAGCAGTCATTTTTTTCTCTTAAAAAAATATGAAGCATCAAGTTGGATACATTGGATTTCCCTTAAGAATTAGTATATTGATACAATATGGTGTAAATTTAACTGTCCGTGGTACATAGGAATGCCGATAACGCCATCTCTGGTAGAAGTACATTCTAGAAAATGGAGCAAAATGAGGATTGTCAGTCCTTGTTGGTTTAGTATTTGCAATTTGCAGCTCCCTAATATTCATCCAAATAACTATAAAGCATTTGATCCTTCTTCAAGGATTTGCGCTTGCTAAGTAAGGCCTTAAAAAGGCGTTTACTCTTGCTAGGGTATTGCTCAATCTCTTTCTCACTGTCCCTTTCCACAGACATGTGCATTGATGCTGATTTTCGGGTCCAAGGTTCTGAGGGATACTGCATGTATAAATGAGAGAATTCAGAAACTAAACCAGTGTGAATGAGCTTGTGTTCAATGTACAAAAAACATAAGACAATGGTGGACTGACTTTGTACCAAATACTGCTAGTTTAAGTTCATAAGGAAATGATCCAGTTCACTGCCACTAACGTACATTGAGACCCATCCACAGGCAAGTGAAACAGAGATCTCTTTTTTGGCAGGCTACATTGTATGGCTGTATGCAATTACCAGTGGCTGCTGAATTTGCAGCATGTGGCCCTTGCTAGGACTTGATATTCATTCTAAAAGACTAGCCTATTAGGTTGAGTGACCCAAGTCCTCTATAAATCCTTAGATCTCCTTCTACACTTCCAATGTGAGACTCATTCGTAGCCAGCCCCAATAATCCCCCCTTCAAAAATGCCAGCTATCCCGTCTGCCTAGGAGATCTCTTGAGCCCACATGAAGTAGCCTGAGACCTGACTCTATACCACTTGTTAGGACTGAATATCCATCCCAAAAGACTAGCCTGTTAGGTGGAGTGATCCAAATCCTTTATCAATCCCTAGATCTCTCTCTACACTTCCAATGTGGGACTCATTCACAACCAGCCCCAACAGTCCTCTGCCACCTCTCTTAACTATGGGAAACCATTTAGAATGATATGTATTTACATTCGTTCGGTGGATAATCAATGGATGAAAGCCAAGAATAAAAAAACTGAAGAAATTTCACTGGAGATGCTGGAAAATCCATGTACTTTACCTGCTGTCCTGCCCTAGAATCATTTGGAGTGGTGGGTCTACTTAAGAGTGATCCAGAACGACTGAGTGGACGTGAACCAGGCAGTGGAGAGGCTGCTCTTTTCTCTAATATGTTGCAAAGAGACCACAACAAAAAATAATACCTTCAGCAAAGACCACCGAGTGAACATGATAAAATGAGAAGGCAAATTCATCCAGAAGATCAACACCTCAATCATAAAGTAATGGTTTTGACGCACTCGTATGATCACATGTTTGGAGTCAGATATAGGCACTTAACGGTGTCAATCAGACATCAAAATCCACATGACACCCAGCTTAAGATATACCAACAAATATTGTCTTTGGTACATGAAGAAATACCTTTGAAGGAAAACGTCCCATGCCCTGGAGAAGGCGACTGAGAACGTGTTTTCCTGCATGTAGAATCCAAGAAATCATGCACCACACTAACATGAACTAGAAAAAATTCAGTTTAGTAGGATATCAAGGACATGAAAGCAACTTCACTCCCCAGAAAAATGAGGCATTTACCTGAAGGAAGATGATGGTGTCTCTCTAATTGATGCCCGAATTGCTGTAATGAAGATAATCACATAAATTCTCAAAGTTCTTTTCTTCTTTCTTTTGAAAAAAGAAAAGAATGCATCAAGATGACAGATGAGAATTTGTAACATTACCAGATCGAAGTTGATGCCAGTTGTAGTCATCTTCATGAAGGGTGAAACCCTGATATTTTCTTACAGCATGTCCATAGCCATTCAGGGATTCCCCAGCTGTACAAAAAGTTCAAACATGCAGAAGCGGAGGTAGATCTTTAGTAACATGGAGACTGAGCTATAAATAAGCAAGCTATAGAGAAAGAAATTATAGACAAGACGTCAAGATAATTGTATGGCACTATGGCCTTATAATCTTGAAAGAAAGGGTAATGAAGAGGAGAGCTTTGCCTTCTAGGGTGTAGCGCTTATGATACTTGGGAGTTTTAATTACAAGAGATTGTTGAGAGAGGCCCTCACGGTCGGTATATTCTTGACATGTTCGAAGTCTCTAAAATATCAAAAAGAAGAATTCAGCAATGGCAGTGCTAATTTAATTATTAGAAAAATATTTTCAGTTGAGATCATTTTATCTGGTGTCAGTACTGTGGAGAGTCACAGCAAAACTATCTAAACTTACAGAATCTAACCAATTCAAATATATTTGAACTGCATTCTACTGATTCAAAGAAGAATCATCCATGCTGATAAACATCTTATTGACTCAAAAATGATAAATCAAAGTGTACCTGTTCAATGCAAGAGACCCGAAGCTCTGTTCCTGAAACCTCATCAACTTTTTCATCCAGAATATCATTTACCTTAAATGTCACAGAACCCAAATGATCGACGGTATTAACAAGAGCTTGTACAGCATAATCTTTCAAAGTGTTCACCACACTACATAAAATCAACAAGGAACACTTTTAAGTTAAAGAAAAAGAGCAAAACATCATTTATGGAGTAAAAAAGTCATGTCACAAGAGGTAGTCAAGTGACATACATCTGTTTCTGATCATCATTAGTGTAGGATAATTCAAAATACTCTGCTGCGGAGTACAATTGTGCTCTCAGATTCTTCAAATCCTGAAAGTCCAAGTCCAATAAACCATGTTCACAAATGTGAGAATCAATGCAGAGTCCATTATTATTCAAGGAATCTGTAACAATCAACAGAAGAAGTACAAGCAAATGTTTAAAAGATCAATTACAATATTTTCCAGAGTGTATTACACAAATGCATGAAAAGATTTTGGGTTCACAGGAAGTAATTTAAAAGTCTGTATTTGTGAAGGGGAATATGTTTCCCAGTAGCAACCACTATTAGATCCCAAGTTTAGATAGATTGGATAAACGACTTTGAAGATAATGGTGATGAAGATAAATATCTTTCCCACTAGCTAGTGTACCAGAGCAAATCTACACGGATTATCAAAACCAGATGTATTTAGCACTTAATCAGAGAGGTTAGCATTGACACCAAGCTGCATTCAATTTACCAATTCTGATCAAACCAAAGGAAATTTCTTATCATAATTTTTTTTTTTTATTAAAAGAGAGTGAATATTAGCATCATTTTCCAATATCAGAGATTGGCATGTCATTGCAAGATATTAGCCTCAATTTAATGCTTACAATCATATTTTCTGATTTAGCTTCACGATATCAACAGTCAAATAGTAAAACAAGAGAAGCGAATGATAAGGTTGACCACCTTGAGACTATCTGAGAAGAGAAAGCTCTCCTGCATGGAGTGTTCGTCAAAGGTGGATGAATCTTGACGGATTGACACTGAAGAAGATCTAGTCGTTTCCATGGGGCAGAATATGTTGGTTTCTTCTCTAATTAGAATTGAACCTATTCCACATTCAATATCATTGCATTTCAATCCTCAGCAGTGATGATCAAACTACAAAACCCACCAAGTAAAGGAAACAAATCCCAATGGGGAAACTGAAGTAGGTCCAAATCCTCCAACAACGACTACGATCCCTTAATAGCAACTAGTAATGTACAAAAATGGCATTCCTCGATTCAGTAACTCTAGATATGTAAGACAACAATCCTATGTAATATTATTTTGAAAATGTAGAACAAAAACAATATATCATCTCATTAGCTGACAAACTCAAATACCCATTTCAGGTTCAAATGGAACAGCGGTTGTTTCAATCCTCAGAAGCGCTAAGGAAAAAGAGAGAGAAAAAGATGCAACAAAAAAGAGTAGAACCCAGATTTCTCTCTCTAACTAGAATCTAGAAATCTAGTTTATATTCAAAATCAAAACCCTTTAGCTCTCAACAACTCTAAAAGCTAAAAACCACCATAAAGACAAGAAATTTTCTTAATTTTTTTTTTCACAGAAGCGGGCCAAACCTTCTTTCCCCACCCTCCAATTCAATGACAAAAGCGAAACAGAGAAGTGCCCATTTATTCCAGTCATCTACCCTTTTGGACTCATTAGAGAAAAAAATGTAAGGGGGCGAGAGAGCAATTAATTAAAAGAAATAACATGAAAGCAAGAGAGGAGATGAAGATACACCTGTTCTTCCCTTTTCTACAAATCAATCCAGAACCCATTTCCTATTCAAAATTAACGTCCATTTTCTTACATCAGCAGATGGAAAGAGCACACAGTTCAAAAAGAGCAAAGAGAGAGAGTTGGGTGCTTGAGTTTTGCAGTTTTAAGTGTCTTGTGAAAGTTGAACAAGATTAAAAAGATAAAAAGAGAGGGAGGCCGTCGGTGAGCATGGAATACGGAGCAATTTTAGTAATAAAGTCTTCTTTTCTCTCTTGGAAGTTGGAAGCGAGGAACATCGTTCCACCAGTGGGGTGGGACCATGCTACCAATCTACCACCAAACAATGATGGGTCTCACCTTTCCATCTTGTTCACGTGGACCTGCATTTGAGTTTAGCTTTCAATCAGTTCATTTATATTTCAAAATTTCAATTTCAATTTATAACAAAGAAATTCAAGACCCATCTCTCTTTGAGAGCATTAGGTAAAATTTTGAATTCACGCCAAATCACAAGCATCAGGTGACTAAAAGACTCGAACTTGGAACATCTGATTATTGAGTCAAAGTGTCTTTCAGTTGAACTATTCTGTGCAAGATATTTAAATTCATTAATTTATAAAATAGTTTAATTGTTATTAATCTGCTTATTATATGGGTTTATTCACTTAACCTATGTTGTTAAAATTCCAGAAACATGGAAAATAAAGTTTAGTAATTTTCTTCTAAATAATGATTATTTTGATTTATTTTTATCATTTTTTAAAATTTTCTCTTAAATAATCTCAAATTCAATAATAAAGCGTGGGAAAAAATTCTGCTTAATTCTCCATTCCCATCGCATATCTCTGAGTCCTCCTTCTAACACCACTGAAATGATCTCGATCAGAGTACATATGGTAAAGTTATACTTATTTTACTAGAGATACCCTATTCAATATTACATAACGATACATTGTGTATCGACTGCAACAATATACGTCTGCAACATATCATGTGTTAAGGCTAATATGTAATGGTAGCGTTATGACCGATACGTTGTGAGACGAATTTTACCTTAGAATTAGCAAGCTCTGCAAACCCATTTGACACCAAAAGGTTACATGGGTTCTCAAAGTCATATGAGAAAGGCCATATATTTGATGTCTTAATGACTTAATGAGTGCCACCTCCCCACTTTTAGATCCAGACTATAGTCCACGTGGATAATTGTTATGCCATGCTTCTTTTTAAAATATTTAATTTAATCTTAGACATGGGTTCATGACAAGAAGCTGTAAGCACGATTAGTAGAGGTTTGTTGTGACATTGAATTTTTTGTAAAAGGATAATATTTTGCTAATTTATTTTAATTTAAATAATAAAATAGTCTTTATTATATTTTATTGCAAAAGTCATTAATTTTTCATTTAAATAAATATAAAGTAGTAGAGGACGTTTCGTAAAAAATTAGAGTATCTCTGTTAATCTCTTGGTGGAATAATAAATCATATACCAACTATACTAAAAGAAGAGAATAAAATGAGAAAAATATAAATTTTGAAAATTTGAGAAAAAATCGAATTTCAGAATAGTTTAGATAAATGGAGGAATGCTTTTAAATTTTCAAAAAAAAAAAATGGATAAGATTTCAATGATAATAATTGTTGATGATGGCATACTCACTGTTAAGAAATGGGTGGTGGCATAATCATTCTACCAGTGGAGACACACTCATTGTGCATGGGTTGATTAATTTTTTGAAATTAAAAATATATTAATTCATAGATCATTACACATTTCTAATATAATATATAATTTGTAAAATTTTATTATGTTTACGGAGAACTCATGACCAAATATATCATTTGGGTCAAGATATCATTAGAACATTATGTTGGGTTTTTAGTTTATGCCAGTTCAAGAATTAATGGAAATAGTAAAAAAAATACACCATTTGTAAATTCTCGTGGATCAAGATTTTAAAATTAAAATATGATATAACAAAAGCAAATGCAATGGAAAAATTTACGCCGATACGTATCGACCAGGGGTACAAATATTGGCCTATACATATCGTATTGGCCGATATGAAACGGTTTTGGAGAGCCGAAATCGGCCGATATTCACAATATCGGCCGTATCATATCCGCTATTTTTTAAAAAAAAAGAGGAGAAGAGAGAAAAATATCGGTCGATATATCGTATCATCTGATATATCGGCCGATAACGTTTTTTAAACCCTTGGTATTGACTGTAAAGCGTGGGTGCACCTTGAGTTCGAACGGATTTCAAACAGATGCAAACGGGTGACAGAGGGATGACAGATAAGTGTGGACCATTATGTATAAGTCTGTTGCAGTAAATACGTATTGACGAACCAATTTTTTTACTCTAATGGTACCAAATTGTTAAAAAATATATTATATTTTTAGTAAGAAAAAATTATATTACATTAACTTACATGTACATGTATGTAAAAAGATCTTATCACGTACATATCTATCAAGAGGATCTCAACCTTACATTATTTTTGTAAGTATTTAGCAAGATTTCAAAAATAGGTTCTAAGACCCAAGTCTAGTTTCAATAAATTATCATGCCCAAAAGTGAAACTCAAGTTGATCAGGTGAGATTTCGAATGTCTAAACTGATAAAAAATTATAATCAGACTTAATTTTAAATAATTTAGGTTTGAGTAGGCTTAATCTTAGTGAAACCCTACAATAACAATATGAACCCTAGTCCAAAAGGATTTAGAGGAATCCAACCAATCTAGCTGAGTTGCAATTTTAAGTCAGTTGTAGAAGACATTCTTAACTTTACAATTAGTCTAAATTCTTTACAATATTCGAATCAATTGGAATGATATTGCTTATTTAATATATAAAAATTGTTAAAAAAGATTAGCATTGTTTACGAAAAGTTTTGGATCAAGTCTCCCTCTGTATAAAAAAGGTCACTACTCATTGTTTTGTATCTATTATATACGAATTGAGAGATTTATACATGTCTCTAAGATTAATCATATGAGACATTGAATATCTTTATCTTAAAAAAAAGAAAAAATAAAAATAAATAAAAAATATTAAAAGAACAATGAAAATAAGAAAATTGAATGCAGTTTTACCTAGGGTTTTTAAAATCACTATGGGGCTCGTCTCATTATGTCACACAAGTCCAACCGATTTTTTATTTTTATTTTTTTAATATAGAGATGAAATGAAAGTACTTAAAAAAATTTAGTGTTGTACTCGTTTTTTTGAATTTTTTTTTCTCCAATTAACCCAATGTAGGGACCAATTTCCTATACACAAACAAATAAACACTAAAGAACAATAGCTCACACATGTTTATTTTATTGGTTATTGAAATTTGAAAGACAAGTCCATCACATGGCTAGTCTCAGAAGATGTGTTGCATGGGGTCCACCCTAGAGTTACTTGCTGGGTCGGAAACAATGACCCAAAATTAATTCCTCACATGGGCTGGAGATTCAAATGTGTCAGTGGGGCCCCTTAGTGTCGCTTTTTATTATCAAGCAAAATAATCAAGACCCTTTGCTATGGCAATCATGGAGGAGCATTTTTTTATAAAAAATAAATAGTAGAATTAAATTATATACCTATAACAGTGACAAATTTCCCATAAAAGTCCTATGTTTTTTGTTGGGAGGCTTTATACAATGATTTGTACAAATGGTCTAAGCATGTAGAGTTCTGTACACACGGTTCAAAATCTAAATAAAAAAAATTATTCACTTTTAGAGTACTACAAATAATAAATATAATTCATTTTACAAAGGAAAAAATAAAATTCCACACCAAATTGCTTCAGAGACATGGTTGCCTTAATGATGTAAAATACTTGGGTCAAAAATGACGGTGAAAACCCTAGGAGTTAATCTCGGTAAAATATTTTTTTTACACCAGTAGTAAGGTATTTATATTTAAAAAAAAGTTTGGACTTGAACGGCCAATAAATCTCATGAGCGTTTGCCTTTAAAGCCACACTACGCTATCATTTTTTAAGGCAAAGAATATCAAGACTCAAGACTCTCACCTTCTTCTTGAATATAAGGACATTGGGTAAAATTCTATATACACGTATGACGCACCCTCTCTCAAGCTATAAATATCAAATAACTATGGGATTCGAATATGAGAGTTCTAGTTCTTAAACCAAAGTGCATGTCAGTTGACATTGAAAGTAGAGTAAAAAATATGATTTCTTATCCTCTATCAAGAATAGAACCTTAACAATGAGTTATGTCCCTCTACTCTTAGCCTAAGCCAGTTTGTATTTTTAAAGCCCAAACATATCTACAGCCCAACGGGCTATTTTAGCTAAGCATAAGCATGGCCATTTGAATTGATGTAAGCTCAAGTCTACCAATATAGTAAATTTAAAGCCTAATTTAATGCCTGATTTCATATTTCAGTTGATGGATTTTTTATAGTCCATATTACCACCCAATTTTAAATTCAACAACAATTTTGTTGATCAGATTATAATATAATATTGTATATAATATGAATATATATGATGGGCTAAAGAAGCTAAAACGTAACGGACTTTACCTACATGCTAAAAAAAATAAGCACCAGCCTAATAATCCATTATGTACTGGAAGGCTAATTTTTTATAGGATCCATATTAGATGGTGAAAATGAGTTTAGTAGATCTATTCTTCAATAGCAAACGTGAGAGAGTTTAACCTGAAAAGTCATTTTAATTAAAGACTAAAAAGTTATAACTGTTAAAAATGTCAGTTTAATCCAAAGGTGAACTGAAAAAATTGGAGTAATAACCAATTCATAAGATTATAATAAGTGTAAAAAAGTACAAATATGGCCTTAATAACATGCTTGATCTTTTACAGTGGTTTGGATCAGGCTCAGAATGAACTCGAGCACATGAACAGCACCTAATTAAGTAATTAGTCCTTATTACAGCCCAACTTGACTTGAGGTCAGG
The DNA here is from genome assembly GCA_013350335.1 of Chimonanthus salicifolius. Classification (NCBI taxonomy): domain Eukaryota; kingdom Viridiplantae; phylum Streptophyta; class Magnoliopsida; order Laurales; family Calycanthaceae; genus Chimonanthus; species Chimonanthus salicifolius. The sequence goes on from CM023536.1 coordinate 48,995,044, forward strand.
AATTCAAGTCACAACATATCAGCTGACATGCGCCTAGCTGATATAGACAAATATGATACTTCTGTTTTTTTTTTTTTTTTTAAATTTATGTGTAAGAAACCGTGAGAAACACAACATAAAATCCCCACAAGCGATAATCACTGCCCTTAGAGCACACCAAGTGAGGCCATTGGGGCTCAAACCTGCTATCTCCTACTTCTTTGAAGAATATGATACTTTGTTGCTACAAGTGAATAAACAACACCGATACATATCAACCAAACTTGGAGGTCAAGGTGTATTGAACAGTCCGATACATACAGGCCATTTGTTAGAACCTAGCAAATGCATTAGAGGCTTGTATCAGCTTTGCAATTTTCAATACATGGCACTGAAAATGTATCAGGGCTCAAGTGATTCACCGAAGACGACCTTGAAAGCTGCTTTTTCCAAACAATAAAAGACACATCATTTTAATTTTAAAACCATGATCTTGTCCATCAAATCAAACTTCCAATCAGCACCATCAACTATCCATTTGTGATGGCCATCGGTACCATACCTTGGGGTTCAAACTGATCCAGTTCCTCTAATAGAGAAGCAACAAGAACATTGACATTCAAAGACGCCTAGAGTGATCAAAATAAATTTTCTTCAAGTGCCAACCAAATCAATTTCAAATTAACTAAAGGCGCACACAGTGATAAAATAGTTCCTCACTATAGTTTAGTCCATAATGGAGAATACCGTCTTGGCATTGAAGCTTTTAGTTAGCCAAAGGGTAAGAAGCGAGATGCCGAGGTACATTTGGCAACAAAAAGAACCAAGTTCAGAGTTTCAGAGAGGAAATTCTAAATCAGCTTCTACACTATTCGCTCCAACTCCCTTGCATAGCTCAATGTCTGATTGATAAGCTGCAGAGATGGTATCTCCTTACAAGGTGCAGTCTCTTTTGCCTTTTGGAAGAAAACACACCCATCTTTAATCTCCCACTCCGGATGCTCCTGCATGCAGCAAACAAATATTACTTGCACATCCAGAAAAAAAAAGTTAAAACACAAAGTTAATTGTATACGCTTTGAAAATTGCAGATTTACAAATTTTGGAGTACAATGAATTACGATGGAGCACTTATTTTGACATGTGAAATGATCACACGGCAAAATGGTGTGTCATATTATCCTGCAAACCTAGGCAGGGAGTCTACCAAATTGGATAGAGATGGGTCCACTAGAAAAGGTCCTTCATTGAATATGTGGTGCACAAAAAGAATCAATTAATCCACGTTTTTAAAAATCTTCAAAATTTGATCAATTTAAATTATTTTTTAATCTTTAAACTTTGGAGTGTTAAAAAATATGGCATGATTGATCCAATCAAGGTGAATTTTGGTGGACCATATATTTAATAGAAATCCTTTCCAACAAACCCATTGTCATCCCATTTGGTGATCCCCATGCCTAAGTTTGGGGGGCATACTATCAAAATGGGATATACCTAGTATTGTGCAAGCAAGCTATCAAAATGGGAGACGGAAATATGTAATGTTGTCCAGGGGGTTGCATGTAGGTTTTCCAACTTTTGTTTCATTTGAGTTATGTGCTTTTTTTTTCTTTATTGATAAAATTATCATTTAAAAATAAATAAGGAGGCTAACAGCAGAAACCAACAAATCCAGCCCCATAGTGGCGGGTCGATGGTGCTGATGAACAGGTGAAGCAGTAAATGCAATCAGATGAGCGTTGCATTCGATGAATCCCCTTCAATATGTGTGTGTGTGTGTGTGTGTGTGTGTTTGTTTTTGAGAGGAGCGGTGGAGGGAAGGAACATATTCGAAATTTATATCACTACCAAGGAAGGTGAGAATGCGATGCAGATCAATGAACTTGTTTTTTAAACCATTCAAGGAGTGCATATTAGATGATTTTTTCCCCTTCTTTGAGCAATAGAGAGGAATTTTTCCATTTAAAAAATAGAGAGGAATTTTTGTGGGAGGATCTTCAAATTAGAAATGGAAGGGGTGAGTAGTGTTGGACGAAAACTGATGTAATACATATCTTGATCAAATTGATGTAAAACTAAGTTGCATGAGTACTGGTATGAGTGACCCTAAATTGATGGGATACCCTGAGAGGTTGGCCTAGTGGCCAAGAACCCGCCTCAAGAAGCGGAGGTCTTGAATTCGATTCACACTCAACCCCAAAGAGCCACTGCCTGTATGTGTGGACCTAGCTATGTGGATTTGGAAGATTTACACAAGCCCCAAGGATTAGTCAGGTGAGATGCCTGAACACCTTGGTCATCAAAAAAAAAAAGAGCTTAGATGATGATAATGATGATGATGATGGTATTGGTACGAGTGTTAGTGTCCAACACAAGTACAAAACGTCGGACATGACGTCCCCCAAAAAAAGTACAAGGTGTCGAACACGGCGACCCCCAAAAAATAGGACACATAACAACATATTAAATAAATTAAATCTAAGTTAATTTTGAATGAAAATAATGTACTAGTTTAAACATTTAAGTGACAAATATAATGATATTTTAATTATATTATAAAAGGGAAAAGATGTCGTCTATTTTAGTCATCTTGGAAAATAATGTTAAAAATCACTAAAATAGTCCATGAAGAATAGGTATGAGCGTCTAAAAGTGTTCGACACGATTACATCGCACATTTTTTAAGTGTTCATTGTGGCAGTTATCTCTTTTTGCCACTGTTTGGAGCCTTTGGTAGGAATACAATAATGGCTTTTCAAAGGTACTATTGAGTCTAGTGCGGCAGTCAGAAGACGTGCTCTCACTAAGTGTGCATCTTGGGTTGTTTCTATTCAGGAATGCAGGAACATATGTATGTCAAACATGTTGCGTGCCTGGAAAGAATGTGTTGATCTTGCTTGAACCCTTTGTGCCTAGGGTATTGGTCCTTTTTGTGGACTGATTCTTCTCCAGTGATTTTTGTTTGTTGCTTTTATCTGCTTTCTCTTTCTGTATATGCACCTCTGGTGCCTTTTATCTAATAATGTATGAACTATTTCAAAAAAAAAAAAACTAGGTAAATGGCTAAACCTGACCCGAACCCAAACCGACTCCACCAGTTAACAAGACTTGAAAATAAACATGACCTGAGTAAGAAGCGAGTTGTAGTAATACTACGAAATGGGAAAGTTGAGTTAGAGATCTGAAAGAAAGTTGGCACTGGAAACAAGCAACTATATGAAGGGATAACCTGACCAGAATCATTTATTGCATGGTTTGGAAGGGAAGGTACTAAAGTAAGAAGCAGAAAGTGCCTTCTCAAGAAAAGGAAGGAGGGAGTGGGAAGGGGGAAAAGCAGCAGTAAGTACCATCTACCAAGGTTGGAGCATTGCTGTTGGAGCAAAATACCAACCACATTAAGGTCAGAACACTGATGAACAGGATTTGATGGTAAGGCTATTACCAGAAGGGAATATAGTTTATAATTGAATGACGCACTGAAAGAAAATTAGAAGGGACATCAAAGAACCTCTAGAAACAGAACCTTCAAAGATAATAAAATAAGTGGTGAAAGGAAAATCCACATGATTTTCAAACAGTTCAGACATCAAAATGCATTTATTACATCAAACAAAACAGATTTTTTTTTTCTTTTTCCTTTTTTGGAAATAGAGATCAGATAAAACGGATTGAACATCTATGAAAAACTTGGTTTTTTTTATTACTGGAAATAACTAGACATTTTAATGAAGTTTCAAATAAAATAAACTTTATATAGACATTGTACTTCCTCATAAAAAGGATTTTTTTTTTTTAATTTACCCACAAATAAGAATAAAGAGATAATTTGAAATGTTGCAGTTTCCTTACCTCCGTGATATATTCAGACAGTTCTTGGTCAGAGGAAAACATCAAGATTTGTTTGGCATCATTGATGGCTAGATAATCATATGCTTTTTCACTGCAACCAGCTATTTCATCTCTGCAAGCAACAGAGCAAAAAATAAAGATTGTTGATACAGGCATCAAACAATTCTAGTCATGGTCCAAGTTGAACTCATTACCTGACTGTCTTTGCTAGCAGATCCATGAAATAAACGTAAGTTTCGTGTGGTACTGTCTGCCTAGCACTCAATACACGATTGTAAGCACCTTCCATGAAGGATTGTTCTAGCTCAACTGCATGCTTGATACAAAGATTTTCTAGTGCATTGGCATTAAGTAGCTCTAATTCTGTATGGAATTCTGCTATACGGTTTTGTACGAGGAGTCTCAAAAGGTTAAGGCCCAAAATTGGGTACTCCTGAGATGATGGCGGAATGATGCCCCTATTCCAATAGAAGAAAGGTATTAAGTTAAGCAAAATGCATTCAAATCAACCAAGCGATCACCAATTCAATCAACAGCTCAAAGCTTCTTATACCTTCAGTAGTAAATGTAAATTCTATTTACTATTACTACCACTACCACTGCTTTTACTATTGACATTATTTTGAAAAACAAGTCCTACATCTGTATAAAAGTTTTCAGATTAGAGAGTAAAGGTTGCATGCTACCATTAGCAGAACGTTTTATTTTTAATTATTATTTTTCTTTGAATGTTCAAAGCTTTTAAATGTTGACAGCCCCATTTCATTCACGTGCATGAGGGTGCACCCTTCTTGAAACCAAACACATTCAATCACCTCATTTGAATAGTTTTAACAAGGGGTACACATGACAAGTGACGTCATCCAAGAGCATAACTAATTCAACAAACATGACACTAACACTCATTAGTGCATGCTGTATTGCATGCATGTCGATAGGGAAATGACTGCTGATGATGATGTATTGCATGCAAGTTCAAATGTACTAAGAAATAAGAAGAAAGTTGAACCCATGGCACTGGTGCCCATCTTCATAGACATTCTTCACCATAGGTGGTTCAAATTTTACTTAGACAAATCAGTTTACCTGCCTAAAGAAAGTAAAGCAATAAGACCTAATGATATCAGTTTTCAACTTGTATTTGACTCCTCTTGCCTTCATGCCACTGAACTATAGCATGGGTTTCAAAGCTGAATATGCAAAATATTCATTAATTAGTATGTTTCAAAGTTACAGTGAAAACTGACTCCCTCTATCTCTCTCTCTCCATCTCCATCTCTATCAAAGAAAGTTTATGTCAAATTATATATGAGAGGGAAAACAGAAATGATCAAGAACATCAAATAAGGCAGAAACAAGTGATGAATCTTCCAGTGACTGCCAACTTCCCTCCCTCCCTCTTGAGAGAGAGAGAGAGAGAGAAAGAGAGAGAGACAAGATCCCCTTTTTGCACTGGCAATAATACAACTTCTGCCCTAAACTGAACCCCAACATGTTAAGACTTCCATCACACATTTCTTAATTCTAAAGTTAATTAAAAAAAGATTCACTGCCTATTTCTCCTCACCCCTCTTCCAACTCACTACCAATTAGCATGTTTGCCTTTTAGAATGGTAACTGCTATCTGAACTGTCAGCTGAAAACTTGTGTTAGTAGTTAATCTAACAAAGATCAAACTAAAGAAGAACAAGGGTCAATTGGATTATTTTCTTTCACTGGATCAGAATCAAATAATAGTGTTTTTTAAGGGAATTTTTTTCTTCAGAGAGAAGAGAGGATTACATAAACTGATACGCATACAAGTACAGGGAGGGGAGCTACCAATCCCATCACCAAAACATAAACATTAGAAACCACCTTCCAGACACATGAAGTAGAATGGCTATTTTGAGAAGGAACCAAAAACAAAAAACAATCCTGTCTAATCTATAGAGCTTAAAAAGACCAGAAACGGACACTAACAAGGCAACACATACAACTATAACAGAAGCATATGGCTCTTGCTTCCATAAAGAGGAGAAGCCCTATTTTTGTCATTATTTTTTCTTTTAAAAGATAACCATTTTATTAATACAAACGAAAGAATACAGCCCAGGGGAAACACCCACAGCCTGAAAACAGACCAAGGGACCAGCAGCACACACACCGACACAGCAGCCCTCTCATTGTAGACTAGTTACCTTGACAAGAATCCATTGAAGCCATAGAATTTTTGCTCATTCCGTGTAAAAATCAAATAGAAAAGAAAATAATTCATAATCTGTAAAGCAATTAAAATTTACCGTGTGTCGGTATAATAAGGTTTTAGCTGGAAGAAATCCCTTTCAAAGGCATCTTGATCTTCAGCTTTAACACTCAGAACAACAGCATGCTCATATATATCCCCTGAAAATGCAACAGATGGCAGCTACTAATGAAATCTATGGACTTAATACAAACAGTAGACTTGAATAGAACTTACTATAACAATTTTTCCCCTAAATGGTAAGCAGATTTGAACTCAGAACCTTGTGGTTCCAACTATGACAAAAGCAATCTGTATGATAGGCTCTTGTTGTATAAAAAAAAATTGATTTGATGATATCTGTAATGATCTGAAAAGTGCCTGCTGTGAGTTTAATTCATGTCACCATCTAAAAAAAAAATCTGTACTTAACCATTTAAAATTTGATATATATTGTAATTAATTTTCATTTTTAGTAGTTCCAATGTCCGAATAGATATATTGCACAAAGATAAACTACAAGAAACCCAAAGAGGTGTCAATACAGTCAATTTAATGAGCAGCTTCCACCTTCTCCCAGTGTCTCCTGGAGTAAAAGAACCAAGAAGAAGGTGAGTGTCTCCTGCTAATGGTGGAGGCATCAACCTTATTCTAGAAGAAGATAAGTGAGGAGAACTGTGGGACCCACTTTCTCCTTCCCTTCTCATCCAAACAGGGAACTCCAGAGAAATGATATGTCTCCTCACTTCTTCCCATCCAAATGCAGCCTTAATTGATTAGAGCAACAGACCAGACAGGAAGATACCGTGCACAACAAAACAGGGACCCTAAAAAGCTGACTCAGCCTCTCACAGGGACTCAAAAAAGAAGCTAGACCCAGGACTAAAGGGCAACAAAGCCATATCTTAAACATCATTCCAGCAAAGCGAAGCCCTCATTCCAGACAAGGAAGACCATCGGATTCCACCCACTGAAACCAAGAAAACAAGATGCCGACCAGATCAACACACATCATGCACAGGGACCCACAGATCACCACATGAGAGAATATCTGCCCCTGAATTGCCTTCTCTGGGACAGAAAGGCATTCCATTATATAACCTGACTCGGTTAGATCTCCAGCATTTCTCCAATTCCCCACAGCTTCCCAGATTGTAAAGTCAATGGAGTTGAGGATGGAGAGTAACTGAGAAAAGTCACCTTTAATAACGACAATTTCTGATCACGAAACTGATGCACAGTGACATTCCCCCAATCAAAGCAAGATTCCAGCATTAAAGGGAGGGCAGTGAATTTAGTTGGAGAAAAATAATTACAGAAACTTGCCTTTCCTCCCTCTTTCCGGTAGCAAGGTACCAGTCAAATCTAGATAATATAATGGTTATTTTGAATGATACGTCTCCTAGCTTCCTTCAGTAGATTTGCTTCATTTGACTCCTTAAGAAGTGGCAAGAATTATAAATCCCACTCCACTAATTCAAGGAATACATTGATGGAATAGATTCATAGATTGCAATGGTAGTTGGCAGATATACTCATCCATTGTTCCAAGGCTACCTTGCAAATGATGGTATACATGGGCATGGTTTTTGTTTAGATTTCTTATTTCCATATGGTCTTTGTTAGTTTGTCTTTTATCTATTATCATTATTTTCTTCTTAAGGTAAGCTGTCATTAAAAATTTCAAGACCAGGATTCAAAATGCATAAACAAATTTACAATAAAAAGATCAGACAGTTTTTTGGCATCAACATTCAATGAATGAAGCAACTTATGCATCACCCTCAAGACATGTGCTGTACTGCTGTTAACACTGTCCACTATATCTTTTTTTCATTTATTTGGTAACATACTCAAATCTGCAACCTTAACAGTTGTGATTGTGATCACTACCCAAGGCTTGACTACCATGGGTTCTTGTGTAACAGCACCCAATATATAAAATCGTGGGAATTTAGGAAGAGATGGCAAAGGTTACTTGCTAACGTCAGTTCATGAACAGCATTAGGAGATTCTTTAAACAATGGTGGAAGGCTTGGAAACTCAGTCAACATGACCTGCAAGCAACAGGATGACTTAAATCAGACAGTAATATCAGTGGATAAATCCACCTTTCACACAAAATTTAAAAACAAATAATTGAAATGAAATAAGATTTATTCAGATAAAAGATAGCAATAAAATACTAACTTTCAAGTAGACAAAAGAAGGTTAAAAGAAAAGGGAACAATACCATTCAGGTCAGGGCGTTCAAAAGAATGGACTGATATACAAAAAATAAAAATCTGACTAGCTTCAATCTTTTGGAAATTCTTTGACTACCTTTTACCAAAGTCCTGACTTTATATGCCCACAACCATCTCTCACATCATCCTTTACAGTCCATGTTCAATAATTTATGTTTTATTTGCTTCATGTTTCCCTGTGGCACCAGCATGTCTATAACTTGCATTTCAGACACCTCATATGCATTGCACGTCCTCCATTACACTTAAGCATACTCACTTTTTGTCAGTTGGCCCAAATATCCATTCCACTTGTCAGTTGGGGTATGAGTAAGGTACAAGAACATGTAACACAGTTGGCAAGTTCCCACCACTGCACTGGGTTTAATTCACATTACCTTCTTTTTTGAGAAAAAAAATGTGTGAGTTAGTGTGTCCAAACATACCTTGCTTACAGCTAATTTGAAGGAAAACAAATGAAAGTACAAATCCCCTACAAATGGAATGTCAAAGAAAATAGCAAATCCTTTAAATACTTATGTGGGCTGCTAGTTCATATCATGACAACATCGTTTATAAGGTTAGGTCTGGCAAAGTTATTTTGTGGCAGGACTCATGGTTGGATGGTGGACCTTCAAAAAGTTGTTTCCTCTATTGTTTAACCTTGATAGCAATAAAGAAGAGAGAGTGGAGCATTATGCTGATGGGTTTTGTTATACTATCCCTATTCTTAGGAAAGATCTCAGAGAAGAGAAAATTGAATTAATTGATTTGCTTCAAGCTCTTCAGTAGATTCAGTTTTCTTTCAAGTTGATGATCATGGTATTTTGAAATATAATAAACATGGTCAATTTTCCATCAAATCTTTTCATTTGGCTCCAATCCAGCATTATTATCCCTGCTAATACCATCTGCATCTATGAAGATTAGGTTTTCCTCCCTGAGTTTCTGCAGTCTGAGGGGTGGTCGGATTAGATAAAAGTCTAACTCTTGATCATCTCAAACATCGGCAACATGTTATCACTAATGCACGTGTTCTTTGTCCCCACGAAGAAGAGGACATGCATCATCTTTTCATCTATTGTCAGTTCACCACTGAAGTCTGGAGTTATTTATTCAAGTTTTTCATAATTGTGTATTATGTCTTCTATTTGCCAATAAATTGTTGCAGAGTTGGTTCTATGTTACAGGCTCTAAGAAGTTTTAAGTTGCGGGGCACTGTTGCATCCCACGATGTTTGGGTTGATCTGGGGATTAAAAAAAGAAATTCCAGAATGCTCAGAAATCAAGCTAGAGGCAAAAGGCATGTTGCTTGCAAGGTTAAGTAAGAGTGGCTTCTTGGGCTTGCATTGGCAAGGAATTCTATAATACATCTGCCTCTGCTATTTGTAGGGGTTGGAGACCACGATGTTCCCTTGTGCAATAGCCTACACGTTGGCAGCCATATCCACAGTAAGCAGTTCTTCATCAATTGACCTGGATTGACAGGTATAGATGGCAATGGGAGCAACCATATGGGGAGACGAGTTGGAGGCTACAAATTATGAAGGGAATCTTCTTTGGAGATTAAATTGAATAGAGGAATTTGTAAGTGGTAAGAGGAAGACCTTTTGATCAATCACAAAAAATGTCTCATTGCCAATGCTTGCACAGCAGAAGAGCCAATGCAAAAAGTCCTTCCTATCAACTTATCATCTCCCTTCCCCTCTTCTCTCCCACCTTTACACCTTCTATCTTGCCTCAGTTACTTCTTACTCTTGGAGTGAATCAGAAATAACAGATCACGTCTACAGGGACTAATACTGTGAATGCACTAACTCTTGGCCATTCAATTGGAGCAGAAACTCTTTAATCCTAGAGGCAGATATGTCAGCAACATTTCTGCACCTAACAACACATCCTAGAGGGGGCTAATCTGTCTTTAAGATAGCGACACTGATATGATTCAACTTTTAATCCAGTTCCTTCTCTTCTCTCCATTATTTTTATTTTTATGATATTTTGTTATATTTTTTGCAAGTAGCTAACAAATAGACTATAAAGTGTATAATTTAATTTTAGTACACCATTCAATTTTTTGGAAAAAGTGATGCTATTTTCCAGGGGCTACATTCGAAGTACCATCCACACTAGTAAAAATCAATGGGAAACCCTACCGTCGTTGACAGAAGATTTGGAAATTGACATACACAGGCGATTTGCATAAGAATAGAAGGAAAATCCAGGTAATAGAGAAATTATTCCAAGGGTTTGAAGGGATTTTGTTACCTTGAGTTGAGATAGAAACTTAGTACAAGTTTGCAGATCATTCCTTATGAATGCGGCCTTGAAGCGCTCGAACTGCTGTGATACTTCCGTCAGCTTGGGATCCATCTCTCTCTCTGAGGAAGAAAATGCCTTCGGTTCTTTGCTTGCAGAGAAAAGAACGAACCCTTCCTTTGTCGGAGTAACGAGAACTTTTAACCAAGGGGACCTGGACGGAGACCATGTAGCATGTGTTACAGTGTAGTAGGTTTAGATTTTATATTGACAAATTCCATGTAGACTGGATTCATAAACAGAATCACCCAAAAAAATTATCAAATAAATACTTATACGATCGGATGTAATGTGTAGGGATATTATATTAATATGATATATATGAAATTATATATATATATATATATATATATATATATATACACCAAAGGCGTTCAAGTGTTTCACTCGATTAATCATTCTAGATATGTGCCTGCATCTCTATAAACATTCTGAGTTCAAAAGGTAAGACCTTAGCCGATATATATCAGATGGACAAAATTGTACATCTATTTAATTATTTTAGTATATGATCTTGATCTCTAAAAATTACAATTTTGTAAGCCATTGATTTTTTACCGCTCATCTGATCAAATAAGATAATTCAACAATCATAGAATAACACCCACATTCTATCCATGATTAATTTACACATCACACCCAATTATATACTTCATTGATATTTTTTAGATCTTTTTTTTTTTTTTTTAAAACTCGTTCTCCTTGTTTTATATTTCTGTCGTTACAATGATAAAAAAAAAAAAAAAAATTTGTTTGTAATTTTCTAGAAATTTAAAATTTGGTAAAAAATAAACATATTAAAAAGTTGAGACACACAAACGTCCCGATTTGAAAACAAAAATTCAAGTAAACTATTACATACAATTAACATATTTCATTTTAATTTTTTTAAATATTTAAAATAAAAAAGACTCAAAATTATGTTTGAAATTAATTTTATTGTTACCAAGATTTTTTGAAAAATTAAAAAATTATATTTTTAAAAGAAAGTTTTATTTGTAATACATGTTATGATCATTGCATTTTTAAAAATACATTTGATACAGTTATATATGAGTATTAAATGGTGAATTGCTAATTATGGTCTTTAATTTATATTTTTTTAAATATTCTCTATTGCATAATTTCAATAATTTATTTTTAAATTATAATAATATTTATGTTATTATAAAATTATACCAACATCATGATTTAAAACAGTTCAAGCGGGTTGAAACCAAACTATTATTAAAAAAAAAAATAGCTTAATTAAGGATTTGGTTTTTAAAGCATTGATGTTGGTGCATATTTGAGTTGTTAGACTTTTTTAAGAGGGGAAGTTTGGTGTTTTATCTTAGAGACACCTGAGTCTTCTGATAAAAATAAAATATATTTTAAATTACTTACATAGTAAAATTATTTTATGGGGTATAAAATTAGAAAATGGATGATAGATCATGAAAATAATGATTCTAAATTAAAATTAAAATTTCAAATTTGACCATCTATTTTCTGGGATTTAAAGATAATGTAAATAAAGTTTTAAAAAATAAATATTAGTAATTAAGTAGGCTTGACTAATATTTTCATTGTGATGGCTAGTGAATTTCAAAAACATCACGCTATATTTTAATTTTACCAAGACTGAACGTTTACAATAAGATGTGTGGTGCTACATTTAGAATCCCATCTCTATAATTTTAATATTTAAATAGAGCATCAAAATAAATGATTACAGTTAGTGTTTAACTGAAAAAGGAGGTGTATGACTATGAAGTTCAATGAATTAAATTTTATTTTTTTAAAAAATCATACTTTAAATAAATTTTGAAGCTTAATTCTGAAAATATGGTTAATAAACTCTATGTAATGTGTTGGCAAAGTTTCATAGAACTTTTGCCTGTGGATCTTTGGGTCTTTTAGTTTGTAAGTGGGCACCCTCTCTTTATGAGCTGATTTTTAATGATGAGTACTCGTGCATTTTAACATCTTATCAGAGTGAATATACCATTGGAATGGGTCGGGTTCGCAACTCCAGTCATGCATGGAGGAGGAGAACCGAGTATCTCCAGTCTTGGTGCTGAAGGAGATTATTATATTTTTCTTTAACGGATTGACAATTTTGACATAAATTTAATAATGATTAATTTAATTCATTATTTGATTCTTACCCATTTATTAACATAATTCAATCCTCTATAATAAATCCACAAGATCTTGAATAATTAATATCTTACAAATACATCATAAATATAATATTAACATAATACAGAAATAACATCATAATAATGTAAAATCATACTAGAGTCCATCGCTTAGTCTTTTGAGTTCTTGAGTTCTTTCCCTTTCTTATGTTGTTAATTTCTCCCTGCAATGACAGTCCAAAATAGGGACAAGAAGATGCCTTGGATTTCTCCTTCTTGCCTTCCTTAATTTCTCTGTAATTTTCTTTTGTTGATGGATATCTTCAGAGAAGAATCACTTGCGGCGTAAGAGAGGACCCTTAGGCGGTTAACAAAAACATAAAACTGCTTCCCATCAAAGCAGCACATAATCGAACCCACCTCTTCATAACCGACACATTCTTTAATTTGAATATGGGTCCTATGTTTGACTCAGGTTAAATGGGTCCTAATGATGTGGGTCATATTATTTTAGAAGTGTTAGTAAAGTCCCACATTGCCCGTGGACCTTTGAGTCTTGTGGTTCGTACGCACATAGGCTACCCTTTCTTTATAAGCCGGTTTTAAAAATGAGTTCTACTCATGCGTTTTAACATAATGTACCATGTTATTTTAATAAGGTCCGAGTTCGACCTAAAGTCTCTTCTATGATAATATTTCTCCATTTTTTCTTGGTGATTTTCTTGATTTTTCATGTTTGCATACTGTTTTTGGCTCCTTTTGAAATGAATTTTGTATTAAAAACTGTAGACCTTTGGATTGTAATGTTGTGCAAGATCACACAATAGCCAAGCCCGGATCTTGTCAGAAACTTGTGACTGATTTAACAATCTTCATCAGAACATATCGGCTGAAACATTAATAAAACACATAATTAGAACTCATCTTTAAAAACCGGTATTAAGGAGAGGGAACCCATTTGCTTATAAACCCCAAAGCCCACACGTGATGTGGGATATTACTAACACTCCCCCTCACTCGGCTCTACCCCTCCATGCAGGGTTGGAGACATGAACCCGACCCATTCCTATGGTATGAGTAGAACTCATCTTTAAAAATCGACTATTAAGGAGAGAAAACCCATGTGAAATCTGAATAACACAGGCGATGTGAACTATTGCTAACACACACAGCATACAATTCATAAGAAATCTGAATATTGGAAAAGATTACACTCTCTTTAATGAAGTATCTTGGGAATTAGCTTTCTTTACAAATTGAACTGTAGAAAAATAGTTGACAGAGAGGACAGAAGGATTTGATGCTCTTCACCATATTCAGGAAGATTGAGAAAGCCTTCTTGGAGTTGGAATCCACATCTCAGGAGCTGTTTTGGGTATTCACAGAATTGGTGGTGAATAGGTTTGGTGCTCCTCTCATTTCATAGTGAGGCAAGAATGGCCAGCAACTGTTTCTTCTGGTCTCACTTTATGATCACAGATGGTCATCACTCTCATTTAGAGACACTGCAATTGATCGAAGTTCTCGGATGAAAATGGCCACTAGCTTTTCAAATTTAGAATCCCTTCACAAGCCAAGGTGCCCTCAAGATCTCCGATGATCCGAGCTATCCTTACTTCTAAACCTCTCTGTATTTCTCTGAATAGTGTTCTGATACCATCCACAAACTGCTTCAAATCAAATCCCACAGGGACTTGGACCTCAGTGTCGCCTACAAATATGCACGCAATACGGGACTGTATCTCCATCAGTTTCTGACCTGTTGCAACCATGTATCTTTGCAGCTGAAATGTTTCCTCGAGGAAGTGCTCCAATGTTCCTGTCTGCTCCTTTGTCCTTCCAATACCAGAATCTTTACTGTTTCCATCGCGACCATTCTCACTCTGAAGAGAGATACCAAAGATGGTTGTACACTGTCACATACTAATCCATAAAACTGATAACAAAAAAAGAGAAGAAGATAGGATGTATGTATTCGAGGTTATCCACAATCATTTGTCAATTTTGTGCATACAGACAGCATCATTTGGTTTCAATACCATTCATCTTATGGACCCCACCAAGGATAGGACAGGTCCAAAAACAACCGAGATTGGATGATTATGATCATTCAATAGTTTGATCCATTTGTATTTTGTACTTCTCACATTTAATTGTGGGAAAATACCTGTTGTACTGTGGAGAGGCTGATAATATAACTTTTGACATGGTAGAATAGAAAGTCAGAACTCAAAAGGCTGACTCTAGATAGATGTTACAATGCCTTTGATGATGATAATGATGACAGAATTTGAATGTGAACCATACCTAATATCTTTAACTTTCTATTTGAAATCAATGGTTCAAGGTGGAGCTTTTGTTTTCCATGGGCTCACCATCAGATGAACTGTTTTATCATGAAGCCATGGGTCCTGCTTCCAATGCCACAAGCACTCCATGGCAAGGGTAGTAATATTTCATACAATTTGGTTTAGGGCAATATAATCAAATGAGAGATGTAAAAGCTTACCATCCTTTTGCATAAATCATCGGTCTTCTCTTCAAGTGTCTGGTACCGATTCACTTGTTTATTGAGCAAAGACATTACTGGAATGATACCCTTTACCTGCTGCCCATCCTTGTTGGCGCCTTTTTCACAGATTTCCTGCACATCACTGGCACCATCTTTGTTACTTGGATTCTTGACAGGTTGCATTGCAGCCAATTTTTCAAGCACGAGAAGTTGCTGTTTCAATCTCTTTATCTTGTAAGAGATTCCCATTGCATGAATATCCATCTTCCTTTGAGGATCTTTCTTAATCAAAGAGTTTCCAGCTGATGGCAACTTATCAATAGCTCCATCCTCCTCTCGAACATGACCAGGATCTACACCAAGCTCTTTATCTTCTTCGATCCCTTCTTTATTAGCTTTGTTTACTGATCCCATATCCTGTGATGGGTCTTCAATAGGGTCTTTTCTCCTTTCAAATTCTTTAACAGATTGCTCATATATCTCTACAACAGTGTGTTCTTTGATTTGATCGAATGGTGGTTCTGAATCAATTGACTTAGTTTGCACAATGTCATCTACTTCAATATTCTCTTTTTCCTGTTTCTCTTGCTCATATTGCAAATCTGTTTGTACTAGTTTTTCTTCCAAGACATCCTTCAGATTCTCTCTTTCTTGAATTTCATTCTCCACCTCTTGGGGACAACCAACCAAAGTAGCTTTTTGTTCTTGCTCTTTCTCCCAAACTCTCTTCACCATTGTTGCTTCCGACCATACGGCTTCTGGGACACCTTCCTGAGGATTTAGACGGTAGTTTGAATTGCTCCTTTGGAAATTCTGGAAATGCAACCTGAACTTCTCTTTTAATGACTTTAGCTCCTTTTCCTTAGATAATAACATTGCCTCCAGTTTCATGTTTTCGTCCCTGAATTGCACTAAATTTTCTTCAAGCCCTTCAATGTGAGATTGAAGTCGTTTTGATTCTAATTCCAAACTCAGTAACCTCCAGCGGGAAGCTTCTAAATTTTCATCTTTTAGTCTCATCTGTTCTGCAAATGCATCTATTTCCTGGTAGTGTCTCTGCTCAAGAATGGATATGTACTTCTCTGTCTCGATTCGAACCCAATCTTCTAACTGCTTTGCATTGGTCGTTATCACTACAAAGCAAGAAAATCAGAGGGAATTCAAAAGTTTAAAAATGGAAAGATTAGAAACAATATAACTAAATGAAAAGCTTTCAACCCTGTTTGGATGTAATTCTTTGGATTTGGAAACTGATGCAAGCCATGTCTGTGGAATCAGTTCTTGTTTGTTGGGGTTCCGAACGAGTCCCACATTGGAAGTATAGAGGGAAATCTAAGGATTTATAAAGGACTTGGGTCACTTCACCTATTAGCCTAGTCTTTTGGGATGGATACTAGTCCTAACAAGTGGAATCAGAACCATATCTTAGACTACCTCATCTGGACTCAGAAGATCCCCCAGGTGGACGGGATGGCTGCCTCGCTCCAGGGGGGGTTGTTGGGGTTCCGAACGAGTCCCACATTGGAAGTGTAAAGAGAGATCTAGGGATTTATAAAAGACTTGGGTCACTTCACCTAATAGGCTAATCTTTTGGGATGGACACTCAGTCCTAACATTGTCTAGCAACAACTAGTGTTGAGCTATAAAAAAAGTCATTAATACTTCTCTTTACAAAGGCAAGTTTTTGAAATGCATGCCACATGAGCCATTCCTATGGCAACCAAACTTAAGTCTTTTTTTGAAGACTGCATGTCACATCAGCGTCCACTCCTCTCCAGTCTTTTTGAAACCAGCTAACAAAAAGGGCCTTAAAACCATTTTATGTTAAACTCTTAACACCATTTATTCTAGAATGATTGTTAGAAGCTACAAAACCAGATAAAATTTAGACAATGACATCAGTTAATTTATTGCGGGTGGGTGGCTTCTATCTTAATCCAATTGCAAGTTCTTCAAATGTTTTGGCAGAATAGATAGCCATCTTCTCTATTACTCATTTGGAGTGGCATAGGAATAAGAAACCTTATTAGGTGGAGATGCTGTTTATCTGCCTTTCCAAGACAGATCACCAGCAGCCCCATACACCAGTCATTAATGAAAGTCAGAATGCCACCTACTGCAGTTTTGAACTTTGGTACTGAACCAAGTCCCCCAACAAAAAGAGTAGAATGCGTAAGGTTCCTGATGTGGACACTAACAAGAGTGTAGTGGAGGATGAGATTGTGACCTTGGCGATGGATTTCTTCAACAAATTTCACGGAGGGAACGGCAATGACAAAGCGGCTAATGAGACCTATCAATAGTAGGCTTATCGCGTGTGGACCCGACATCGGATGGTGGGATCCACCCAGAACTTTCAACGAGACAAGCCCAGCCCAAGACTCGTCACAAGAAGCCCCACAAGACGTCCAACGTGGCTGCCAACTCAGACAAGTGGGTCGTGCACTCCAACACTCCCAAACTGAGTGGACTCATCAACTCCACTCGGACTAGAACTCATTCAAATTCAAGCCGGTGCCGACTCAAGGCAAGCTAGGCCTGAGACTCGTTGAGTCACACTTGAACTAGGCCTCGTTGACGTGTGGGAGTTCTAACCCAGCCAACTCAGCCAACGAGTTGGATTGGCTGATTTTGAATAAGTGTTTTTTATTGGTTAACTAGGAAGGATTAGGGTTAATTTCGAGTTGAGAGTTTAGTTAGCGCTTTTACACTTTGTAATTCTATAAATACCCATTTGTACGGACAAATTTGGGACATCCACAAAGGGTGAATAAAACTTTTTTTAGAGTTCTTCAAGGAAGACTTTGTTCAAGCTAGTGGACTTGTGTTTATCAATTGGAGTAAGACCAACCCTCCTTTTGTTCAAGTAAGTTCCAACCCTCTTCTACTGTCGTGATTGTTTGAATCAATTTAGTGTTGACTAAATCGGGTCATCAAGCAAGGGATTTGCAGCCTTTAATCATCTGATTTTCTGAGTTTGTTCGGCTGAGTTCAGTAAATGTTCAACCCAGTTCTTGGTCTATACAAGGCCCGGGTTTTGGACAGCAACTCGGTGAGTGTTTGGGGCCTGCTTGCAGTCTCAAGCCTAGCTGCATTCTGGCCCTGCATAGCGACAAACAGCCACTGAACCGGGCCTGTAATACAGCCCAGATTCTGCTGAAAACAGGCCTGAAAAGCAGGTTGTCAGGCCGTGTAAATGGGCCTGCAGTTCAGCCCATTGTGCCAGTGTAAAGGGGCCAGCAACCTACTCAGTAGAGCCAAGGAATTGGCCGAGTGAACCCAGTTTGGGGACTGACTTTCTCATCAGAAAACTCAGTGATTTGGTACTGATTTGGACATCAATTTAGCAGCACTCAGTTGAATTTCAGCCATACAGCATTGGGCCTATTTTTTGAGTTGATTCAATCATCCATTCTACTTGAGATTGGTTCTATTTCACCAAAAGGTTGCTCAAGGCACCTGTTTGGCTTTCTACCATGATCTCGATTGCTGAATCGTGTCTGAGATTCGGTTAGGTATCCTACCCCTCCCTAGTCTAAATCTGTTCCCTCTTGCATACTGTATAAACATTCAAACCAGTTTGAGTGGATCGAAACACAGCCTCAGATACTAGTAACTTAGATATCCATTACAATAATTACACAAATTTTTAGTGGACCCAGAAGATGGAGCATTTCCCATATGCAGGATCAAGAAGAAAAGACATGTCTTCAACTCCTAGGGTTAGACTAGAGATCTTGGGTTCAACTCCTCCCGGGCTTATCTGATACACGAGGTTTGCAGGTGGTTTCCTTTATCCATGGGATTAGTCTCACCTCCAATGTGAGGTGGAGATATCCATGTTATCCAAAAAAAAAAAAAAAAGATGTAGTAGAAGAAGATGCGAATATCTTAACTGGGGCTGTCAAATTAGACCCTTGGGCTTGGCTTTGAACTTTGAGCTAAATCAGGCGGACAATTCGAGATTTTGGTGTTCATCAGTTCAAGCCTTCCATTGGCAGACCATTCCCAATTGGAGATTCCAATTGAAATCATGGGGCATCATTTCAAATTAGGCAATACAGTAAAAAGGCTCTAAAATTGAACACTAGAAAGAATGAACATGGAGCCAGAGCTTACCGAGTTCGCCATTTCCTTCAGGTGAGTATTGACTAAAACAGTCAGTCGTCAAATCAACCATTCTCTTGGGTGCAACGGGTTCAGGTTCCTTGTTCTCACATTCAAAGTAGTTGTGGAGAAGAGTTTTGGGGATTATGCCACTGTTAGTGGGCTGTGATTCTGCCTGTCTATTCTGTGTACTGTATGCCTCAACATATTGCAATGCTTTCATCTCCAACCTTGAATCCCCTCTGTTGGCTGAATTACTTCTCAAATTTTTGTCACATCTCAATTCACAGAATCCTTTCCATCTTTCAGCCTCAAGTTCTGCCTGCTTCCTTCTTGCCTTAGATATCTTACTCTCCTTCAACAGCGTCTGTTTCTCTGCGGCATCTGACTTGGACTTTCTCAACATAGCAGATAAGATTTTATCCTTCTGTTCAACATCCTTCTGCATCTTGACAATCTCTGCTGAAAGCTTTTGAACCATGACATCTGATTCCTCCTTCTGGTCATAGACAGCATCAAGCTCTTGCTTCATTGCCTCAACCTGCCTAAAAGTACGACCCATCTCTGCTTCCAGCTGCCGCTGATTAGAAACAAGCTCGATGAAAGCAGTCTTGTGCTTCCAAAGCTCCGAAGAACGCTCTTGAGCTTGTTTCTTTGCTGTAGCTCTCAATTCCTCAGCTGCTGCTTCTGCCTTCTGTAACTTCTCTTCCAAATCCTTCCTTCTACTCCCTTCTTCCTCCAAAGCCTTATCTTTAGACTCTATATCATGCTCTTTCTCCTCAATTTTCTGATTCAAGTCAGATATAGTATCTTCCTTCTTTGTCTCAAGAACTTGCAAGTGGTGTAGGAGAGCTTGAATCTGTTGTCTGAGTCTCTTTCTCTCTTTAATCCAGCTTTGCTCCTGAGTGGAGAAGATGCCCATGACCTTCTCATTTGCTTTTGCATCTTCACTTCTCCTTCTCTTCAGTTCCACAACCTCTGTCTCTACTTTCCTGAGCTTCTTCAGAAGGTCAGACCTTCCTTCCATTGCTTCACCTCCTTGAGCCTTCCACACAAGTAGCCCCAAAAGATGAGCACTTCCTTGAAGCATTCTTTCTGTTATCACCGACCATCGACTATCATCCATTTCAGGGATTTCTTTCACTGACAAGAGCCGAAGAGCGACAAATGCACACGAAACACCGAAATACATTGGATATATGCTTTCTTCTTTTTCTTCAAAGATGCATGAAATTGAGACCTCTTTGTCATCCATCATCCAGAAACTCACTTCCTCCTCTTCTCAGAGATCACTGATGGATAAAATAGCTAAAATTCAGTACACAAAACCCCCAAGACCCATCATGGCATTTGATCAGTCATCTTAAAAACACAGACCATGAATTCTTCTATTCATACGAAGCAAAGCAATCATGGGCAAGTGGAAGACAGCTCGTCATGAAGTTCCTTTCCCTACCATAACCAAACGCCTTTAAACTGGAGCAATTCAAAACAAGAAAAAAGGGGGGAGACTCAAATTCAAGATACAAGAAGACAATTTCTGGTGGAAGCCTAAAACACCCATAAAAAAAAAAAAAAAACAGCTAGGAAAATATCATACATTGTGACAATTCTTTCATAGTATTTCCTTTCGGCAACTTTGAAGATTAGTGTCTGAAGATTCCAAAATCATGGCTCTCACACGTATGGACACGGCAAAATCAGTTGTGCAGGACAGATTCCATAAAAACAAAAGCAGTAAGAAATCATGGGTTTTATTTTATTCCCTGTCCTCCGGATGAAAAAAACAAAGTCCATGAGATAAACCAATTTGTTCTCTTCCTTCCTTTAGCCAATGGAAGAAAAATAAAAATAAAAATAAAAAAGCTGCAAAATTACCAGTGACTGACCACATTAACTATAAAGAAGCTTCAACTATATCTCTATCAGACAGCCCAATTAAAGATATTTTTTTTTCCTGCAGCTGCTGACCTGTCTGAGAAGGAAATGAGAATGCTTTTACCCAAAAATCTCAACAATATAACAGTAATTTCGTCGTCATATGGCCTGCACTGGAAACTCTGCAAGCTTATAATGTGAAAGACTCTTTAACTTGCGACCACTCTTACACATTTCAAAGCATCCCAAAAGTTCAGTTGTTTTGAGAGAGATCACAGAACAAATCAAAATCAAAGAAAAGGAAAACCCCCAATTTTCTAAATTGAGAAATTCTTCAAGGGAAGGTCCAATTTCAGAGTTAAACCAATAACAACATAACTTAATATCCGGCAAAGCAGACATAGCTTGAAAAAAAAGAGAAAAAAAAACCGTATAATCGTTCATTAATTTATATCTTCCAGTAATCTCTACCTCCTAAAGACCAGCAAAGCTTCTATTTTTACTCAGACCCATCTCTTATCATCATAAACCCACGCTGGAAATCTGGTTTTCAAGTGCTGTCGCTTTCCCTTTTTCTCCATCCATCGCTCCTCTTTGCTGAAACCTGTAAAGTGAGATGTTGCAGAGAAAAGAGCTACACATTTCTAAACAATTTCCAATGCACCAAACCCATGATAGTCTTTTGATTTTTAACTTGTTGCAAGCTGTGTCCTTGGAATCTGGATCCAGTTGGAGACCCAGTTGGAGACCCAGTTCTCTTTTGCTTATATTCAAAGCAAATAAGCAATGGCTTGATTGCATTGAAGAAGAAGACCCACATGAAAAAGCTACTTTTTCTAGACTTTTTTGACATTTGTTTTCTGCTTCTGCAGCTAAAAGCAATGATTTATCTTGATTAATTAACTGATAAGATATGATTTTTTCTCATCTTCATACATTTCTTAATCACGTCGATATAATTTTTCTATCAAATTTATACAGTGATTCCTGTCTCTGATTGGCCATGCCAGGTTTAAAAAATCGAAGGTAAGCAATATTTAATTTCTCCTTGGAGGGTGAAATGATACAACGGTCAAATACGACTTCTCATTAGCATGACATAACCGAGTCACGATCCGCCGTGACGCAATTTTAAAGATATATAATTTTACGTGAGATACCTCGATCTTATTAAATTAAAGTAAAATTTGGTGATACAATAATTATAAGAAACAATCTTTATTTAAGTATTTTTATCAAATTGATAATAGCAACTAAAATAAACATGTGATAGATAGGTCTACTTCAATTATCTATTTTATTTAACAAATGAGTTGGAGTGATGGCCAGGATTTCTCTTAGAAAATGACAGTTCTAACTTTAATTTTCACTCTATTTCAAAGGACTTCTCCCCTATCGAAGTATAGAGTTATTCGGTGTGTGGAGACGAAGAAGTTTACACATATTTCTGGAAGTAGTCAGTGCTCTAAGAAACCTGAGCACTTTGATTATAAAAAAAAAATCTATTTTATTTTATTTTAGATTATATATATAAGATTATTTTCTAATTTTTAGATCAAGTATCATTTATTTGATTCTACGAAGTCATTAAATATTTAGTAATTATTAATTTTTTAATTAAAATTGAGCCACAAATTTTTTAAATTAATTATTTCTACCATGTCTATCTTTTACATTGCATGAATAATACACCGGCAATATACATGACATGGCCCTACATTCTATATAGGGGTACCACCAATCATCATCTGCCACATGGATAATGGATAATGTAAGGATAAATAGGTTATTATAAAAAAAAAATTAATAACTTCTTACATAACTCAAATTAAAATGACTAATTCAACTTTGAGTCGATATACATGACAAGTAATGATTGGTGATACTATAAATTATTTAGAACTGCAACACTACACAACTTATGAAACATATAAAATATTTAAAGGATACACTAATAAAATAAATAAATTTTAAACTATCAATATATGAAAAAAAAAAATTATAGTTTTTTTTAAATGGTTAAGTGATGCTATTTTAAATTAAGCATGTAGAGTTTTAGATTTAGTTGAAAATAGTCTTGAATTTGATTACAAGAAATTTTAAGTGAGACTAACTTCTAATATTTGATTAATTAGATACTTTTATTTAAAGTCAATATATTTTATATTTATATGTTCCAATTTAAAATATCATGGAAAGATTTACATAAATGTGTCATGACAACTGTGTGTCCAACAAAACAAGTATGCCCCCAAAGGCCCAAATGGCAGTTGGAAAACATGACCTAGGCAGCACATGATAGATCCTTGGTTATTTATTTTCATAGTTCGAGCATCTTTAAGAGATGGTGGGGCCCACTGGATTGAGTGGACGGCACTCAATTTTGGGGAAAAAAATTAAGAAAGGATCCATTTTAAATTATTGTCTTTACATTAAGCACATATCCAATATTTTTTTTCCCTTATTTGAGATGTTTTCACACTATTTTTACTATCTTTTAGCCGTTAATGTGATTAGTTGAATCTAATGTTTCATATGAGGGTTGAAAATTCATATTCGATCGATATTCGGCTATGAAACCTTTTACTCTTATTTTTTTTTTTTAATTAAAACTATCAATATCGACGATATATATCGGATATCGACGATATCGATAAATATCGACCAATACGTATAAAATCCATGCTCCATATTCTTTCATATCTATCTATAATTTTTTATTTTATTTTAAACAAAGGTAAAGAATGACATCCTTACTCTCATTTTGTCACTATCAAAATATGAGTTGAGAAATTATTTACAATTTGCATTTTATAATCATTAATTTACTGAAAAAGTAAAATAAAATTAACTTCGACAAATTTCATTACTCTAGAAAGATAATCAATATTTCATGCAAAAACAGTAAATCTATAATTTTAAAATAAAAGTAGTCATATTTTTTTTATCAAAAGAAAATGATCAGATATAGAGAGCCTCATTATACTAAAGTCAGGTCCTTTTTACTAAATGCCATACAAAATTGAAGGCATCCCATATAGACACTCGGTTTTTCTACCTCTTCACACCTGATCAGGTGAAATTACCATTCTACCCCTTCGTGTTTGATTATCCGAATGAACTGTCAGTTCATTTTTAATTCGTTCAGATGAATACACTCATACGAACAAACAAATCAGTGTAAATTTCGTTCGTTCAGATGAATACACTCATCCGAACGAACAGAACAATGCAATTTCAGTTTGTTCGAACGAGTGAACTTATATATGTGCATTCGTTCGAATGATCACTTAGGATCATTCGAACGAATGTGCTTTCTTATTCACTTCTTCAAGCTTATTCTCTTCAGACTTGGCCCATGTTTTGGCTACATCCCCATATTCAACTGCTTTGCTTTGAGATCTGCCAGCAAACATAGCACTGTTTTCCTTTTTCAAGCTTTCATTTTTCAAGATATAATCCGAAATAGCACAACAAGAACATGTACTGCAGGAGTTGTCAAAATTACTTTGAGAAATAGCTGACTGATACTTGATATCTCCAGAATTAGCTCTCCATTGTGTATCTTATGCACCACATTTACTCAAACATTTTTTGACATTGACTGATACTTGGCATCTCCAGAACTAGCTCTTCATTGTGTGTCTTGTGCACCACATTTACTCCAGCATTCTTTGACATTGACTGATACATGGCATCTCCAGAACTAACTCTCCATTGTGTGTCTTGTGCACCACATTTATTCCAGCATTCTTTGATATTGACCATGTCACATTGTTTACTCATCAAAAGAACATACTATTTTTAGGGTATATCCAAAACTGATCATTCGAACGAACGAATTTATATATGTTCATTCGTCTGAACGAACTGAAAATGAACTGACAATTCGTTTAAATGATCATACACGGAGGGGTAGAATGGTAATTTCAATCAATTTTTTGAAATCGGGTGTGTAGAGGCAGAAAAATCGAGTGTCTATATGGAACATCAAATTGAGTATAAAAATAAACTATCCATTTCTCTTGTACTAAATCCAAATGCAATGTAAAATTAAATATAAAATAATAAATTATCTATTTCTCTTTTACTAAATCTAAATGCCATTCAAAATTAAGTTTTCTATTGTTGAGTGTTCCTTCTAAATTTACCCGACCGAAAATTCTTAACTTGTACTGAACCCATTTGAACATGTCTAAGAAAGAGCCTCAGTGGGCTAGTGTGCCTATGGTGGGACTTGGCTTATTTCATGTATTTATTTTCCCTACAAAATCACACGGCAGATGCACGTGATGTGATAAAATACGGTAAAGGCAAGCTGTGGCTAACTTTATTATAGAAACGTCCTTTCCGTGGGACCCATTAAGTGGACCACATGCCCACATGATCTGTCTCTCCATGTCACCAACCCCTACCCTCTTTTTCTCCCTACTTCATTTTCCGTAAGATAAGGTTTCAACAATAAATGTTATCTACTATTCTAATACCTAAAATAGACATTATTATATAAATCAAAATAATATCATAATGTCGATGGTTAAAGCAGGGTTGTTACGTCAACCATATTCAACCACCGCAACCACTCCGGCTGAGGAACGAGAGGTCTTATATTCGAATTCCATAATTATTCTATGCCTATAGTTTGTAGAGACTGCGTGAATTCAAAGATTTATCCAATGCGATTTTGATTTCTTCATCATAAAAAAATTATATAATAAATAGATAAAATCTTCAAAATTTGTAGTTATGAACATGATTGATCAAATCAATGAGATTTTTTATGCAATAAAGAGACTTACTTTGACTAAGGCTGCAATTTGGGTTGGACGGTCAGATTCTTAAAAACTTAATTCGACCTGAGTTGATATATATGGAACTCAACTCGACTCGATCCGAGTCGAATTCTTAACTTGAACTTCACAATCCGACTCAACCAGTATTATGAATCTATGTTAGCCTAATTTTAACCGGGTCAAATCGAGTTAACTTATAAAATCCTCAACTCGACCAAACCCGATCCGATCCGAATATAGGTTTTTATCTTCTCAACCCAACCTAACCCGCTGACTCGAAATTCTCGATCCGATCCGCATGATTTCTCGAGTTGGGCCAAAACCTTACCTGAGTTGCAACCCTAACTTTGACATAACTTCAAAAGCTTATATTTCCCTCCATCAAGAATTTTTAGTTAAATTAAAAAATTATGATAAATTGTGCAAAATTTTGAAGGAACTTTTAATTGTTATTATATATTAATTATTCTTCTTATTTTTTATTTCGTAAGCTTATGATTTATAATAGAGTTTTATTGAGCTGCATGTAATCACTTTCCCATGCTTCTCTCTCTCTTAAACTTCTTTTAAGTTTAATGTTACTTTGGTATAGGTGCATTTCTGTATATCCCACTTTTTATTTTTCATAATTCAAAATCATAACATCGTTTGTAGAATCAGGATGCAACTAATATGAATAATTTGATGATTTAAATGGATCAAATCTCATCGTAATCGGCACATTGAATCCTTAAACTTTTTTTAACCTTAAATTTTTTGTACAGGCCCGGCCATCCTATTACGGGCAAAATATTTTAGAAGATATGGGATAGAGTGAAATTTCCATTTTACTCTTACTTATGTACCGCTAATCAAGTAACGGTGTACCAATATACAGAACATATACATGCAGAACAGCGTGTTATAGGTATAACGATATTTGATGATCGGTACACCCGATAAGAGTAAAATAGAGATTTCACTCTATCCCATGTCTCCTAAAAGATTTTGCCTTAGGATGGTCATCCTATTTGTAGTCTACTTTTTTTTTTTAATGAAGGTTAGATTGGTAGCCTACTTTGATCTAATGTAATGTATTTATTTGAAGGTATAAACATGAATACAATTTTTTTTAAGTGATATTGATTGTATCACCTATATTTTTTTTGAAGTTCCTCAGATTATAGGGGCTAATATTATGTTATTAATTTTTAAATATTTCTACCTCACTCATGTCTTACTTTAGTCTAATATAATGTGCATGTTGGAAAGGTCCAAGAATGAAGAAGAGATTGTAAAAAGGTTATCTTGATTGGATGATTTAAGTCATAATTATTAAGTTTTCTAATATGGGTAAAATGGTCTTTTAAAACCGACATACTTTTGTTTTCCAATTTTTTTTTTTGGGTTTTTATTAATGAAATCTTAAATCTAAACTCTATTATTAAGTTGTAAGATTTAAAAAAATATGTTAGATTTCAACCATCATCAATCGGTGATCAAGATATCTTACGATTATGAGATTTTTTTCTGAATCAGTAGACTTTTAAAAATTTTAATAGGATCAAGTTAAAACTATTGTTATGCCCTTCTCTTAAATAATTCAAGTAAAATTGGATTGAGTCAAAGTTCAATCTATCCCCTCAACCCTAAATTTTTATAATTTTCAATTTCAATTAGAAATTTCAACTATAATTCAGCCTTGACCAAAATTACCCAAACCCAAATTGAATCTCCAAGCTATTGGCTGCTGTGAACACTGAACATAGTAAGAATGATATGCAGTACTGATTAAAATGCAGCAGACCTGTGGGAGCAGACAACCTCTGTTTGTCCCAAATGTAGACAATTCCTTCAGTCTTGTCCTTTCTCATTGTATAATCAGAGTTTCTGTGATCTGGACCCCATGAATTATTAGGCTTATAATATTTTTGTGTAAAGCCAGTAATTACATGTCAAAAAATGAAAAAGAAAAGAAAATAAATATTTTAATATGGCACATCAACCATGGGCATTGTTTCAATCATTCTAAAATTAAGATATTTAAAAGAAGTATCAATATTTTACTTAATATAAAAATGTTCTGTTATTTTCTATATTGTGAAAAAAACTCTAATTTATTTATAATTCCATTAAAAAAATGTCTTTATATTCTACTTCAACATATGCTATACAAATTTCAACCTTAGTATTTTTAAAATTGAACTCAGACATAATCGTAGGTCTCACTCAAATAAAAGAAATGAAACTGGACCATTATAAGTTAGATTAAAATTTTAAAATATCGAAATTCAGCTGCATATGAATTTTTTTTTAACCTTTTAGTCTAGGGCAATGAAATTCATCATTTAAATTTAAAAATAAATAGCTATGGATATGATATGATGTAGAGCTGAAATTTAGGACGGGTCAGGTTGGATTATAACAAATTCTACCAAATCCATGTCAAAATTTATTGAATCCAACCTAATCTGACTTGAATGGTTGACCTGAATTACTCAACTCGAACCGACTCTAATTTTTTACCAAAGTCAACTCGAGTATTGTTTTATAACTTAACGTACTCAGGTCGAAATTGGTTAGTCCAGTCGGATCAGGTTGAATTTAAATTTATCAACACAACCCTACCCGAATTTCATATGGATTTTTATTTTTCCAATCCGACTTGACCCAGAATGTACAAATACATAACCAAACCTACTGATTTCTCGAGTCAAGTCATGCAGGTTGGGTTAAAACCCAACCCAACTTTCACCCCTAATATGATGTTAATTTTTTATATTTTAGAAACTCTAGATGTATGACTATCCATCTAAAATTTTATCTAACACTCTCGTACCCAAACATAACAAATATGACATACTTCTGTTATGAAAATGCTAATTCAAAAGCAACCAAGTTAGTGCTGAATTGAGACTGTAGAGCTTCGTTCAAAATTCATGGGATTTTTTTTTCATGAGATTTTATAAGATTAAATTGAATTTTTTAAGTATCTTTTACTGATGAATTTATTTAAATCAAAGCTTCTTTTAAAATATCTTTTAATGATGAATTTATAAAATTTCTTGAAAAGATTACCACCTAGGCATAGGGGCGCCATATCTGACTCATTAGATGATTAATCTAAACTATTAAAAATGTTTTTCTCACTTATATTTATATCTAATCTTTGGTTGATATCTTTTGATATATTTTTTCTGTTGAATTAAACATCATAAATAAAATATTTATCTAATAATTTTACTTTGATCATAAAGAATTAAAGAATAAATTTTAGAAGAATCAGTTACGAGACTGAACTTCGAAAGTGGTTAATAGACTATACGATTGAATGATATTTATAAAAACTTCATATGAATAAAGGACAAGTATAATTTTATTCATATTATAAATAAAAACTCTAAAAACCAAAAATATCAATATACATGTGAATTTAAAGAATTAATTTGTGCACGGTACATTTTCTCAAGTGAAATATTGAATTATGTATTTTATGAACTTTTATATTTTACCTCTTTATATTTTAATTTATTAAAAAATAAAATCAAGAATAAAATAAGAAGTTTTTTAAAATTACATCATTAGTGTTCCAATTAGGAAAAAACATCATTTTAACATAGGTATCTCTACCACACGTTGAAAGTGAGACTAATTCTACGAGCATATGACCCGACCCGAGAAATCATGCACGTCGGGTCGAGAATTTTGGGTTAGCGGGTCGAGGCGGGTTGAGAAAATAAAAATCCACATGGAATTCCGGTTGGGTTGAGGATTTTACAAATCAATCCGACTTGACCCGGCTAAAATTAGGTTAAAATGGATTCAGAATGCGGGTCGGGTCAGAATTCGGGTTGATTCTGGTCAGGTCGGGTCGGGTTCTATATATATCAACTCTGGTCGAGTTGGATTTTAAGGAACCCGACCCGCCTGATCTGAGTTACAACCCTAAGAATATGTAAACCTCTCAATTTACACAGAAGACACTCCATAAAGAGTGGTCTAAAGCAGGAGTACAAATATCGATTTTGGAGCAGTGAATATCGGCCGATATATATCGTTATCGGCCGATATTCACAATATCGACATAAATATCGGCCGATATCGGCTGGAGAGAGAAAAATATCGGCCGATATATCGGCCGAAAACGATTTTTAAACCCCTGGTCTAAAGATTTGAGCGTGAATCGAATTCAAGATCTTCTTTCTTCAGAAGAGTCTCTTGACTTTCGCCCAATTGGTATGGAGAAAAAATACATTTTTTCTGCGTAAATACATCTCTGCCACTAGTCAGGTGGGCCCACCTAGACGTGGACACATCCAATAAGTAGGCCTAGTTGACATGAATGCATGATGAAGCATCGTTAGATGTGGATCTAAGGAATAAAATGATGGTAATATAACAGTTGGTTAAGAGCTAGAGCTCAAATTCAAAGCTTATCTAACTAAAGTTGACGTTTTGGACCCATACAATCAATGCATGATATGACCTCTTTGAGTGCACATGCATAGTGAATTATATTACGAATAAAATTCAGTATCACTAAATGACTCTTGACTATAGTTTAATAGGACATAAGTGTAATTTCATCATATTTAATCCTCTAGTTAGAGATTATTTTTTAAGTTAGATTTTTTAAATAATACATACAAGTACAAATTTTTTAAATTAATTCAACCCCGTGATCACAGGTAAAATTACAGCCTTCTCTTCATCTTTGTAATCAACAAGTTTAAAGAAAGTAGGGCATTGGTTTTTTAAGTAAGATCAAATATTTATTAAGAGAGAGTCCTATATGAATACAACACTTCATATAGAAGATAATTTCAGAGACACTATTCTACCCAATGATTATAGTCTTATAGGATAGAGGCCAGAGCTGCGAAGAATTAATGACTAAAAGCAACTATATTGTCAAAATTCAAACTTATAAGCTGGGTTTAAATCTCGATATCTGCAGGAAAAAAAAATTATCTAATTTTTTTAATTAAAATCTAAAATATAGGCAGATATCGATAATATATAAATGTTAAAAAAATTGATATAAATTGATCGATACGATATGTATAGATCGATATTTAAATCACTCGATATAAGGCTAACATGCTTAAAAATTATATTTGTAGCTTCTCTAAATTAGACGACTAGACTTTTAGTTTCTAATGTGTTTCTTTTTACTAGGGGTGCAAGCTTGGTTAGGTAAAAATTGAACCCGCATGGACTCAACTCGAAAGTTGATAGGGTTTGGGTCAAAGGTCACAAGGGTTAGGGTGAGGGTTAGGTTAGGTTGGTTTAAATTTTGAATACGAGATTTCTGTAGATGGGAACTCAAGACTCAACTTGAAATACTTTAATATAATATATTATATTTTATATATAATTACAATAAAAACATTTCATGTATCCTAGTTGCCTCTCCAATACAATTTATATAAAAATATTTTATTTATTTTGTTTTAAACCTCTTTATTTTTATTTCGTAGAATTTTTAGTAACGATTATGGGAACAACAAATTAACGGTTTAGATGGACTTCATAGTTTATTTTTTGATATATTTTTTAAACAGAAAAACTTAGAACTTAGATAATCTGTGGTGAGATTATACTCAAACACTGGGTATCTAAACTGGTTGCCTCCCACTACTTTCGGTAGAGGTAACAAGTTCAATCTCTGGAGGCACTCTATGTGACTGTGGGGTATCCCCCCAGGGTTTTAAGAGGGCGAGGCATAAGTACACTTTAGCAACATAATTGCAGACCACTAAGGTGGGCTTGAGGTTTTCCTGGGTCTCAAAAAAAAAAAAAAACTGTGGTGAGATTATTGATCAAATGTTTGAATAATTTTAAATTTAACTATCTATATTTTTTGTTGCCTATACTTTTTTTTTTAAAGTAAAGTTTTATGTTTATATAGATCTGATAAAATAAATTTTTTTTAATGTGAATCAGATGATTAATTTTTATGGAATATTGTAATTAAATAGTGAGAATGAATTAATTTGATAGATCTACTTTTAAATATGAATGATGAAAAAATTCAACTTAACGAAAATCATTCTAAGTACAGATTTAAAGGATAAAAGATTCTATCTTAATCTAAGTGTGAGTGTATCTCAAACTTAGTTCAAATTGAATGCGAATCTAATTTAAAAGATGATAATTTATCTAGGGTGTAGCTCAACTGGTTGCCTTCTATCTCAGGAAGAGGGAGGTTGCGGGTTCTAGCCCTCATGACCTAATCTTGGTGTGTCCTAGGGGTAGGGGTGCAACTTGGGTCAGGTTCCTTAAAACCCAACCCGACGCGAGTTGATATATATGCAACCCGACCCGACCCAACCCGAATTTTCAACCCGAATCTCACAATCCGACCCACATTTTGAACCCATTTTAGACTAATTTTAGCTGGGTCAGGTCGGATTGGGTTGAAGTAACTTATAAAATCTTCAACCCGACCAGACCCGAATTTCATTCGGGTTTTTATCTTCTCAGCCCGACCCGACCCGCATGATTTCTCGGGTCGGGTCATGCCGGTCAGACTAAAACCCAACCCGAGTTACAACTCTACCTAGGGGTAGTGGGTTCACTCGTGGGAGTTTTAGTAGGACTGTATCTGAATTTTCCACACATAATATATATATATATATATATATATATATTTCGACTCAATAAAAAATAGTGATTGATCTCATAATTAATTCGTTCAAAACTGATAATTTCTCCCTCTAAAGTCTAAACTATTATGCCAATTCGAAGGAGAGGTGAAAGTCTTGTTCCACCCACCTGTTAGCTTTAATCCCAACTATTATTAAATCTATAAACTTTAGGGAACATGAATTTTAAGGCACCTACTGTTAGTGATTTTTTGCACCATAATTTTTTATAGCATGCATTTTTAAGAGAATCTTCAGACGATGACCCCAAGGTTTTATTAGCAGTAATAAGAAAATATTATTAACTTAAACTCAAAGAATTGAAAAAGAAAATTACAACAAAACCTTCAAGTTCCACAAGGATAATACAAATACTAAGAAACAACTCCTGTAGAGAAACCCAATAGAGCTTCCTAATTCTCCAACAACTCGTGTTTTGTCAAAAAGTTCACTACACTGTTAGATGAGCTTCTGACAAACTCAAAAGATACCTATTGACCCGAACACAATGCCGTCATCTCATTAAAAAGTGACAGTTTCTAAGAAGATCACTTTACTCAAAAATACCTACTAACCCTTGTATGAGTTTTAAACCCAAATTTGGTCATGACCCCACATGCATAATCAATTACTAAAGATGAAATGAACATCGAGAAGTTGAGAATGGGATAATTCTTAAAGAATGTCAAATTCAAAAGAATTTTCCTCTATTTATACTCAAGCTGTTGAGACTGTTGAGAACGAGTCTCATATTAGAAGTGTAGAGGGAGATCTAAGGGCTTATAAAGGATTTGAGTCACTCAACCTAACATATTAGTTTTTTGGACTGAAAACCCAGGTACTAATAAGTGGTATCAAAGTTAGATCTCAGACTACTTCATGTGGACTCAGGAGATCCCCTAAATGAACGAGATGACATGCATAGATAAGAGCAGTAATAAGTACCAACAGTATAGCAGTAGAATTGGCTCAGAGGGGCCTTTCATTAGTTGCAAGACGTATTCACAATCAATTTCTTTCTTTCTTTTTCCCAGAATGTGGAACAGTCTTTTTATAAATGAAACAGTCTCATATTCAATCTATGTGATCAGCCAGCCCAGTTCATTTTATCTAAACAATGGTTTAACCAGCGAAATTTAATACTCATCTGGTGAATGGTCCTGAATCCTGATCACCCATTCACACAAATACTAACATTTGTGACGATGTCACGCAAAAGATGATAAAAAAAAGGACGCCGGCATTGTGGGTTAAATCACAGATTCATCATATTCAACACGTTGGATACAAGTGATGTATGATAATTTCGCACCAGAGACTAGGAATCCAAAACAGAGTCTGGTTTGAGTTCACTTTCAATTTCAGATCTTTGATTACCTAGTATAATTAAATTCATTAAATTCCACACTCATAAACATGTTAATGTAGTAAAACCTTAATGAAACTTTCATATCCATATTGTTATATGCTAGAATTGCGCATATTCTTGCATCAGGTTAGTCCTCACTATGCAACAGAACAAATCACTGAATCATTGGATGGCCATTAACATTATGAGATCAGCAGCACATACATAAATATCCACCATTCGATTACCGAAAATCATAATCAATAACTCAAGGGAAATTAGAATAACTCAAAATAGCACATCAAAATGAATTACAACTAAAAGCCAAACAAAAGAATCCCCTCAACCCATTCCCTCTGCTTACACATCCGGTTTCCCTTGCTTCTGTTTCCTGTCCATTTCGTTTGAAATGAGTAATTGCAATCTCTAGTATTTCCTCTTCCTGATCTTGAAGCTACAGGATCGGATCACATCATCATCAGCATTAAGTCTTGTCTCTAGAATGGCCATGGATTCTGGTTTGGTAAAATAAGTGAAGAGGAGGTAGATGCCATCCAAGTAGGTGTTGCTCTCTCCTGCTTTGTTCTTCTTCTTGATGCTATATGCCAGCGGAATGACTCCTCTATTAAATACTTCAACATACATCCCCCCACCGGCAACAAGCAGCTGCAAAAGACACCATGATAAAGTTTTGAAGGCATGGGGTCAATTCAAAACACATGGTTCTGGTTTCCAGTTTCAAAGACTCTTACTATCACCTCCCAATCTCACTTATTTGCTCGATAAAATAATAAACAAATGGGATCAAGATACATAAGGAGCTCTGAAATTTATTTCAACATTTTAAAGAATCAAGAAGATTTTTTACTCTGAATTCTCAACAAGGATAACATCTAACAAGACTACCTTTTTTTCTTCTTCTGAAATGTCAATGAGGAAATCTAAAAGTTGGATCCAGTAAAGAATAACATGACTACAAATTGGGGACTTCTTTTTACCATAAAGAAAGAGAAGTTGAGATTTCTAGTTACCCAAGTAAACTTTCAATGCATGTGAGAGCTAAATAAGGGACTTTGCTAATGAATAATAAAAAGAAATCAAACAAAGAAGTGATTCAGGAATCCGTCATTTTAGTTGTAATAATGATCCATGCAGGGCCTGGGTATAGTCAGTCGAGAAGACCATCTTGAGAAAGTTCACAGGTAAGAAAGAGTTCAAGTCCTATGTCCATACTGTAATTAACACTATTTTGTTTATATAACTAAATATGCAGACTTGGATGTACACAAAATCCTATCGGCTTAATTTCTTGAAGCATTTATAGTTATCTATTCCACTGTTGATTTAGTGCTGTATGGAATTGGTAAATCATATTTGGTGACACTGTTTTTCACTATTCAACAAACAATCAACATTGGTGATGGGGAAGGAGACAAAATTACAGATTGGTGTAAAGTTAGTCCCACCCTGTGACAGAATAGTTTTTGGTTTCAACCACAAGTTCAACATGGTTCTAAATCTCAACCCCAAAGGGTTATCCCAATTGGTTTGAGAGCAAGATCTCTAGAGGGAGGTCTTGGGTTCAAACCAAAGGAATATGTATAGAGTAAGGTCCCATCGACTTACTCGGTGTGTGTGGATGGGGGGGTTTCACATACCTTGGAGGACTAGTCGGGTGCAATGCCTGGACACTTCCGGACCTCAAAAAAAAAAAGAAAAAAAAAATAATATATATATATATGGTTCTAAATCTCAACTACATCAAACCCCACACTTTCCATCACCAAACATTGTTTTGTGTTTGACAGATGAGGAATCAATCACATCATCTCTATGCTGCTCCTTTGCATCTTTCATTTGATTTGCTTTCTTTTACTCTTCTCCGTCTCTTGAATCCTCCCAAATTCTTCTAGATCTGTCATGGATGGTTGGGGTTGGGTCCTAGGGAGAGGGACCAAATTCTATGGAAATTGATACATTGCAGATGGTGTTCATGGAAATAGAGAGAGCAGAATCTTCAAACAGAAGCATGAATCAGAGCTTTAGTAATACAAAGGTTGGAGTCAAGAGAGTTTAAGGGCTTGCTAGAATGGGCATTTATGTTAAGAATTAGTTTATTTATATTCAAGTCTTGTTTCTTAGGAAATTGGTTAATAGGAGTTAAGAGTCTTTCCTAGTGGAAGTCATGGAACAGATGGTTAATGGAAGTAGTGGGAGTTGGAGTCATGGAATAGATGGTTAATGGAAGTAGTGGGAATCATGGAACAGATAGTTGGTTAATGGAACAGATAGTAGCGGGTTCCTATTTTCTTGGTCAGTTTTATTTGTGGTTCTATTTGAAGTTGTAATTTGTACTTTTTGTTTATTGAATGAGATAAAGTTGATTTCCAGTTCATTCTATCTTGTTTTTCGTTCAATCTGACATTTGAAATAAAGACACCAGTAGATGATTGCACTATTTCAATGCCAAGGACATAGCCCATCAACCCCAAATCTGTCAGATCAAATTCCTCCCTCAAAAGTATGCGAAGAGTGTGTTGTGGGCAAGCAACATTGTGAACAATTCCCAAAAGGAAAGTCATGGAGAGCGCAGAGACCATTGGAGCTGATCCATTCTGATATATGTGGTCCCATAAACCCAGTATCAAATGGAAGAAAGAAATACTTTATTTCTTTTATTGATGATTATTGCCGGAAAATATGGATCTACTTTTTGCAGGAGAAGTCTGAAGCTTTTACTGCCTTTAAAAGTTTCAAAACACGGGTGGAGAATGAAGTTGGGAGAGCTATCAAAATTCTCCGTACTGATCGTGGTGGAGAATATATGTCACAAGAATTTGCAAATTTTTGTGATGAGCATGGAATTCGATGGCAACTAACAACAACTTATACACCCCAGCAAAATGGTGTATCAGAGAGGAAGAACTGGACAATCCTAAACATGGTGAGAAGCATGTTGGCAATCGGCAGAATTCCGAAGAGTTTTTGGCCAGAAGCTGTAAATTGGAGTACTCATGTTTTGAATCGGAGTCCTACATTTGTTGTTCAAAATATGACACCAGAAGAAGCTTGGAGTGGACGTAAGCCATCTGTTGATCACTTCAAAGTCTTTGGGTGCATTGCATATGCACACATTCCAGATGAAAAGAGAAAGAAGCTAGATGACAAAGGCGAAAAATGTGTCTTTCTTGGTATCAGTGAACAATCAAAAGCCTGCAAATTGTTTAATCCAATGACGGAGAAGATTGTAATCAGCCGAGATGTTATTTTTGATGAG
Organism: Chimonanthus salicifolius; assembly: GCA_013350335.1. Taxonomy (NCBI): domain Eukaryota; kingdom Viridiplantae; phylum Streptophyta; class Magnoliopsida; order Laurales; family Calycanthaceae; genus Chimonanthus; species Chimonanthus salicifolius. The sequence continues at coordinate 49,032,307 of CM023536.1, forward strand.
GAAAACATGTGGAATTGGGCTGAAAAAGGTGTTGGACAGCAGCAAATAAGTGTTGGGCAACAACAAATACCTATAAGTTTTGTAGAAAAAGAAGCAGAAGTGCAGGAGCAACCAACTCTTTCAGCTGATATTCCATTGTTGCAATCAAATCAGCAGCTGCAGCAACCCCTAGTTGTCAATGAAGGCTAGACATTCGGTGAAAGTTCTCAATCTCAAAGAATCAGGAAGAGACCAGCATGGATGGAGGATTATGAGGTTAGTGGTGATCAATCTGATATAGATGATACTCTTGCTCATTATGCATTTTTATCAGATTGTGATCCCATCACATTCCAAGAAGCGGTTAAAGATTCGAAATGGCAGATAGCTATGGATGAGGAGATCAGGTCTATAGAGAAAAACAATACATGGGAGCTGTCAGAACTTCCGAAAGAAAAAAAATCCATTGGTGTTAAATGGGTTTATAAAACAAAGTTAAATAAAGATGGCGAAGTTGACAAGTACAAAGCTCGGCTTGTTGCAAAGGGGTACAAGCAAGAATTTGGCGTTGATTACAAAGAGGTGTTTGCCCCAGTTGCGAGACTTGACACTATTCGAATGGTGTTATCCTTGGCTGCCCAGAATTCATGGCCTATCAATCAGTTGGATGTGAAATCAGCGTTTTTGCATGGAGAATTGGAAGAAGAGGTCTACATTGACCAACGTCCTAGATATGTCAAGCAAGGTCATAAGAATCAGGTATTTAAGTTAAAGAAAGCATTATACGGACTGAAACAAGCACCAAGAGCTTGGTACAGTCGTATAGATGCTTACTTTTCTAAGATGGGTTTTCTTAAATGTCCTTATGAGCACACACTCTATACAAAATTTGGACATGATGGGAAGATTCTTGTTGTGTGTTTATATGTTGATGATCTTATTTATACCAGTAATGATATAGCAATGTCTGCTGGTTTTAAGAAATCTATGATGAAAGAATTTGATATGACAGATTTGGAGTTGATGGGCTATTTCCTTGGCATTGAAGTAGTGCAATCATCTACTGGTGTCTTTATTTCACAGAAAAAATATATTCTTGAAATTTTGGACAGGTTTAAAATGAAGGATTGCAACTCAGTTTCGACTCCAACTAAACTTGGTTTGAAGCTCACAAAGAATGGGACAGGAAAGAAGGTGGATGCTACTCTTTATAAGCAAATTGTTGGAAGTCTTATGTATTTGACATCAACAAGGTCGGACATTATGCATGCTGTCAGTTTAATTAGTAGGTACATGGAGAATCCAACTGAAATTCATCTCTTAGCTGCCAAGAGAATTTTTTGCTATTTGAAAGGTACTACTGATTTTGGAATCTGGTATAAAAGTGGTAGCGATTCAAGTTTGATTGGTTTTTCAGATAGTGATTATGCTGGAGATATTGATGATAGAAAGAGTACATCCAGATTTGTATTCATATTAAATTCTGGAGCTGTCACATGGTCATCTAAGAAGCAACAGATAGTGACTTTGTCAACTACTGAAGCTGAATTTGTTGCTGCAGCATCAAGTTCATGTCAAGCTATTTGGTTACGAAGGCCACTTGAAGTTCTACACAATCAACAACAAGGTCCAACTCTGATTTATTGTGATAATATTTCTGCAATAAAGTTGTCAAAAAATCCAGTTCTACATGGGAGGAGCAAGCATATAGATGTGAGATATCACTTCTTGCGTGATTTATGTAAGGATGAAGTTATTGATTTGGTGTTTTGTAAGAGTGAAGATGGTGTGTTTATGAAACTTCGAAGTATGCTTGGAGTATGCTCTTCAAAAGATGCTATTGAAGGGAGGGCATTGCAAGATTATTGAAGTTCTTTGTTCCTAAACTGATTTCTGCAGATATCAGTTTAAGGGAGGGTGTTAAGAATTAGTTTATTTATATTCAAGTCTTGTTTCTTAGGAAATTGGTTAATAGGAGTTAGAGTCTTTCCTAGTGGGAGTCATGGAACAGATGGTTAATGGAAGTAGTGGGAGTCATGGAACAGATAGTTGGTTAATGGAACAGATAGTAGTGGGTTCCTATTTTCTTGGTCAGTTTTATTTGTGGTTCTATTTGAAGTTGTAATCTGTACTTTTTGTTTATTGAATGAGCTAAAGTTGATTTCCAGTTCATTCTATCTTGTTTTTCATTCAATCTGACAATTTATTATTGGCTACTGTTATATTTATATTGATAAAAATTAGTATAGTGAACCTAGAAATCTTGCCAAATGAGCAACCCATAATTTTTTCTTCCAAAATGAAACACCAATTCAGGATACATAAAACTATAAAACTATAATTAATAATAGTGGCAGCCTTAGGGTGTGTTTGGCAACTGTTAGATTTCGAGACTGCAAGATATTCAACTTGTTAGATTAGAAGAAAATGCTGTCAAAATAATTTTTTTGATGTTGGCAACATCAAAAGATCCTGATAGATCAAAATGTTACTCTTTGGTTGCTAAAGATTCTTTTAGTTTTAATGTATAATAAAAATCAACTTTTCAAAAGTAATTATTCAATAACAAAAATTCACATCAATTGTTGGGGTTCTTTATTCCTTTTTTATTTTTATAAAATAATAGTCGGACCAACTAAAGGTGTATTTGGCAACAATTAGATGTTGATGCTGCAAAATCTTGGTCTCTCAGCTTAGAATAAAATATTGTTAGAAAATTTTTGTTTGCAATTTTTCAGAAAATCCTGAAATATCAATATGAGGAATTTTTTTTTTTTTATAAACTTTACTTTATAAATCTAAATAGAAATTTAAGAGATTAATTAATAAGCATCCAAATTTATCTATAGTCACTCAAATTTAATCCACTTATCTAAATAAAATTAACAGTAAATATCTACTATCAGCAAATAGTCATTACATTATTGAAAAGTTTTTAAAATTTTAAAAGTAGTGAACAAACCTAAAATTCAGGTCACACTCATCTAAATCAAATTGAAGAAATCAAAAGTAAACATTTCTAATTGATCTCACAATTATATAAAAAAAATTAATAATATCAAAGTCCAGCCATAAGTCGCTAAAAAGAACATAAATATTTCTAGAAAATGACATTAGAAATAATATGAATATTTGGTGGTCTTAAAAAAACCATCTACATTGTAATACAAGTGAGAGGGAGTGAAAGACATAAAATAAAGCATGAGATTGAGATAGTGTACAATTTAGGAGAGATCCAGAGGGAGTGGGAGAGAGAGAGGGAGAGAGAGAGGATTGTCATTAGAGAAAAGAAAGAGTTTTTGTACTTCGGTGAAGTCCAACTTCCCCCATTTTTCTGTTTACTAGTTTAACCATCATGATGTCAATAATACACCATAATTTCTGTTAAAAATAAACAATTTTTGTGTTTACTAGTTTAACCAACATGATGTCAATAATACACCATAATTTCTGTTAAAAATAAACAAGGTGAAAGGTTTAATGATGAAAATATTATCTTTAACAATTTGATCTTAAAGTACTAAGTCAATTACTTCTCCCAAACTTCATTTCTTGTAAACCATTTAGCATCATCAACATGGCTGAATTCTTAGCACCCATCACTCTTAATTTTACATCACTCATTGAAACAAAGACGCCCCTTAAAGTATCAACTTGGACTGAATACATGAACTTATAATAGGTAGGTCATGGTTCATCCCTACTCATATTATCAACAAACATTTCTTCCTTCTCTGTTAGCCCAAACACAATATACCATTCTTTTGAAAATATATGCAACCAACTTCCAATTGGATACACTTCTAATTTGTTGTCTCATCAAGAAACTCATTCTAAACCCTCCTAAAAATGCAATTAATAATTTAAAAAGAAGGTTTAAGCATAGAATTACAACATACATTACTAAAGATTAGTCTAGATTTGAAATAAGATTGCATACAGAGTGCCTTTCATATTCCTATTACATTGGTATTAATATGCCTTACAAATTAGCATTAGTATGATGCAATATTATTACTTCAATGCACCTTTACTGTAAAAGAAACATTATTTCTTACAGTTCTCTAATTTTCTCAGTATAAAATGAAAGAATGTGAAGAACATGCTCCATTGAACTTACACATGCATATTCTGGCATTTTCAACAGTGACAGGGTAATCACCAGCCAAATAGCAACTCCCTAGTGAGGGCCACTTCATGATGCAATTTCCCCTCCAATGAGTTGGTACGTGTCCCAACATTAGTTTGACTTCCATCCCCATCATAACCACTTTAATCACAAGAAATGAATTTAACTAGGCTTCAGAGAAGTAACAAAGTCTAGAATCTAAAATCAATGGCTACACTGACATTTTGGCCATGATGTTGTTCACTATTTGTCCATCTATAATCCTTTCACTTGCCATGATTGGCATGCATTGAGGTGGGTCTTACAAGAGTCTTCTTTTTATTTGGTATGAAAGGTCTCTTTAGTCCCTAAAAATCACTGAGTGGATATTCCGTACAAGGTATAGTTCTTGTTCTTTAGAACATTTGGAAGTACAAAATACTAATATTCACATTCTTTTCAAAAAATTTATGCCAAGAGAGAGAATATATAACTATAAAAATTTATTGAAGAGGATATTACTAAAGCATTGATTGTAATCTTTATAACAAAGACTAAAGCATCAGAGAGGAAAATTTAAGAAGTGTCCAACTAGATATAGATTGCATATGTTTCATCAAGAATCAAAAGAAACATTAGAGTTAAAATAGAAGAATATGACCTGCCCACAATAAGGGGTTCATGTGCTCAGTCCAAGTCGATACTTTAAATGGTGGCTTTCTTTCAACAAGTGATGTACAACCAAGATTAGTAATGCAGATAATTCAACTATTCTTTTTGAACACTTTCCAACTGTATTGGGGTTCTTGTTCATTCAGCTGCTTTTATGATGCTAAATAATTTATAAGAAATGAAAGGTGACAGAGTAAAAAACATTAGCATTTAAAGATTTAATAGCTAAAGAAATATATACGTTATTAAACTATTCATTTATTGACTTTTAGCAGCAATGAGGATTCACTATTTATATCATAATGATGAAAGCAGTAAGCAATCCATGTCTTTATATTGTGATAGGCTTTTAAAAGTCCTATAGATCCAGTATTCTTATTAAAACCTCTGAGCAACAATTGGTTTTCCTCTGTGTTCGCTTGTTATTGTTTATCTGATTGGCATTCCCTATTTACTTTTAAAGATTATGTTTACCATAACACAACTTATTTTGAACTGAGGATAATTTAAAGGTGGCAACATCAGAAGGTAACCAACTAATGTGGGGTAAAAGCCCTTGGATATTTAGGCAGCCATTAAAAGCAATCATTTGAAAGCAAAGTGATAAATTGTTCAGGTTAAATTTCATTGATAAAAAATAAACTAGATAAATCTCCTTATTTTTGTAAGATGCTAAAATGAAGCATGGAGGCAACTACAAATGAGTTGAATTTAAGACCCAAAAGTAATCAAGAAATCATATCAACCGAATAAAAATGTTTTCTTATGTCTGTTACAGAAATTTCTAGTCTTGATAACATGTACTTGAGGATGCGTGTGGACATTATCTAATCACAAGTAATTTAGATATCTTGGAGAAAACATTCCTTTGTATTAAATTTAGAGTTGCATGGAATTGACAACTGTAATTACAATTACATCACCACAAAGCAAAGAGAGATCTGTTTGTTGCATACTGAAGTTGACAGAGAAGTTATAAATCCATAGAAACTATGAACAGAAGATGTTGGGTTTGTCTTGGATCAAGGGCAAACCATGCAAGTCTTTCGGGTTTGATCTTTTAAACAACTGGGTAATCAGGGATCCCCTTTCATCCCCTAGGATGATGGATTTAGATTGTACCCAAGGCGGTTAGCACTAAGCTTTCCTAGGCGGACACCTTTAGTTAAATATATCATTTTCCTTTTTTTAAAAAAAAATTCCATTCTTATTTTTATCAGTTCATGTTGATGTAAATCTATTAACGTTTAAAAGGAAGAAGGGAAGGGAAAAATTCAACTATGCAGGGTAATTCTAGCTTTATTTAGAATGGGTTCAAATTGGAAGGATGGAGAAGAGGGAGTGAATGCAGTAATGTCTTCCACTTAAGTTCCCTTTCTGAATTCTCAAGTTTCCCCCTTTTTTTTTCCAATAAAAAAGTGCTCAATGAGTCCTCTGAATGGATAACATAGCCGTGTAGGCGTACATTACGTACCTCTTCGTATCTTTCGGTGAGAGAAATGCGTTGGTCTTCAGTCATATCAGGCCGTAGGACGGCCATGGTCTCGTAATGGCGGAGGCCGGGCGGGCATTCGGGCTCCTCCTTCTCCTCGACCACGGTCGAGCTGCCTGTTCCTCCACCCATTAAAGAAGGATCTCTCTCCCCATCCAACCCTCCTTCGAAAAATGAGCCCGAGAAATCAAGGGTCATTGCTCGGACGGACAGGCTCCTTCTGGCCACCATAGGGCAACGCCTCTGTGTAGAGAAGATTCTGGAAGAGCCAAACGCCGGTGAAAAGGAAGACGAGAGTGAGAAATTGCATGCCGTGTTGGGAGAAGCTAGAGACGCCATGGCCTGTGCAATCTGCTATTGCTGCTGAACTGTTGAAAAGAAAATAAAAGAAAGAGAAGAACAGATGGAGAAACAATGGATAAGATTAATGTGGACCGTCCGATAAGATCGGAGTTGGGCCCACAGCCTTTCATTACTTCCCTCGCCCTGTGTTAGTCCTGTAAGATGTACAAATCTATGCTATTATAAGAGTGAAAGTAGTGTTTTTTTTTTTAATAAAAAAGATTGGCGAATATATTTTTGTGTAGAGATTTAAAAAAAAAAATTTGTGAATATCATATAATAATAAGTAGATTTAAAATATATATATTTAATAAAATATCAATTTTTAGCCACTTGATTTTGATAGTTGAAATCAATATGTGTCTTTAAAAAATTTCATCTTTCAAAGATTAGTGATTTCAACCATTAAGATTAAGTGATAAAAAAATTGAGTTTAGAACTATAATTTAATCTACTTATACCATATAAAGTCTATTTTTTATCCATTCAGTTGGTTTTCTAACAGAATAAATGAAAAATAAAAAATATCTGTTAGATGGCATGGGTTGATATCTTCAATTAAAAGTTGTTTCTTCGCTTGAGCTCTTTTCTCTCATTTTTTTACTTTTTCTATCATTTTTATCCTCATGTTTTCTGCCATGTATCTTTATATTTCTTTTTTTTCTTCTTCTCTTCGATATTAAAAAACAGTCTTTACGTGGAAAGATCAAGATTGGATCAACAATTATGCTTCAATTTAACGTTTTAAATTTATAACTTTTTATAGCTTAATTTTTTTTCAAGAAAAAATAACATTTATGTAAGTTATTTGTCAATTGCATTTGGAAAAGAAAAAAATTGCATCAAGTTGGATTTTAGAAGAATTAATAACAAGTGATTTTGCAAAAAGATAATTTGGAACTCTCATAACAACTCTATGTATGACAAAGACATCATCGTTTCATAAGTATTTTGTTTAATTCGACATGGGTTTTACTGTATTTTCCATTTTACCTATCAAATCAGCTAAATGATTCGAATGACATAATAGATAATATAAAAAAACCCGCGTCAAATTACATAAAATATCCTTGGAAAGAGCACTACCCGTATAACAAATGTCTCTTTAAGACAAGTTCTTGAAAGACCTTAATGTAAAGTTACAAACTTTAGTTTGTGAGATGTGTGCTGAGCACTGAAAATTACCATTTTACCCTTTAATTTTGGATTAGTTAACCTTTGATTTGTAAATATTAGATGCGTTTAATGGAGTTTTCAAGTTTTGCAGTGTATTTGTGAGAATACAATAAAAAAGAATTAAAATACAGAAAAATGGGCCATAGTTCTATTTTTGGAAAGTTTATAATTTTTACCACCTAATTTGATTTGAAATTATTGTAAATTATTATAATTCAGATCCGGATATGAGAGTTTGAATTATAATAATATTTTTTAAACTGTGTTAAAATGTAAAGGTTGTAGAAATTTATAAACACACAAATGGACCCACTGTTCTAGTTTGAAGCCTATATGCCAAAGTCCACTAGTATTCCGGATCAGATAAAAGTCCAATTATGGGATCCAAGTTCAAAAGACCAAGTGGCACCAGTGAATTTCATTTGAAGGATTGTGAAAGTAAGAATGAGAGGAAAAAAAAAGGATTTGGATTGACTAGAGTGAATTTTGGAAGGAGGAATATTTTGACACAGTTTTCCAATTGCATTCATTCTTGTTGCATTGAAAAGAAGACTTCAATGGATACAACTTTGTAGTTTATGAAATTTCGTGATTCGGATCTTAACAAGGTCAAAGTTGAGCTGCAAGCTGTTGAATGAGTAGAAAAATGGGATTTGCACCCTACTTTCCAAGTTAATCCAAAATCCCAAAAATCATGGTGTCTTATCTGCAAAATTCGGCCATGGTTTGAAAAAGACAGTGGATTTGGACAAAAGTCAATGGATTTGGATAAAAGAGAGAATTTGATGGGAATTCTCTCAAAGCCTTGCTTATCTTATTTCTTTTGAGCACTATAAATAAAGGGGTTCAGACCTTGTAAAATTTGAACCGAGCAAGGCATTCAAAAGAACTGACTTTGGACGGCTAAGGACAGAGAAAAATATTTTTTTTTTAAGTTATTTATTTTATTTTTAAGAGAAGAAGAGTTCCAAAGGTTTGTATTTTCTTATATTTCAAATTTTAAATGAAATTCATGGTGGCTTCTTTAGATTTATGGTATTCCCAATTATTAAATATTTTATGGTGATGGTTATTAATTTTATTTTAATTATTTTTATAAATATTATGAAATAAATTATTTTTAGAAATTTTCAAAGAAAAGTGGAACCCTTGTTAGAATCGGTGGGATCTCACTTTCTCAGTCTAAGGTTCTTTTCAAGAATGGCTTATTTTAGATTTGAAATATGTAAGTTTAAATCCCGCTCAAGCCTAAGGCTTGAATTGAAAAATTCTGATTTAATGGACGACGTAATTTTTCTAATTATAATTTTAATAAATGATGAACTTGAATATATATTTTATAATTCTAAAATATTTCATAATCTAGGCCATAGTTTTATTTTTAAATGGGATAACATGTCGCCTTAGATATTTGTCTCAATTCCATTGTAAACTATGTAAATAATTTATTATTAATATTTTTATTTTATTCTTTTATTTATTCATACAAATCTTTGAAATAATTTAATTAGGTTACAAATATTTTATTTGTTTCTTAACTTTGTATTTTAAATTAGGTTGAGGTCATTTAAATTTACTCCACTATTTTAATCAAATTTATAAATTAATAATAAAAATATATCTTATATTTTGTTAACTTCCAAAGTTACATAATTAATTAAATATTGACTATCCAAATCTAGAATTTTGCTAAAATAAGATTATAACACCATTTTTTAGAAAATTATTTTCTTAGATCACATTATTTTAATGGTACCATTTTTATTTCGTACATATATTTTTTTTATTTCCCTTGGGTACGACCTCATACTCATTCAATACACTAAGTGGTTCCTACGCTTGCGAGTTAAATTTAAAACACAACAAGTTTTTGGCTCCGTTGTCAGAAAAATCTTGAAATAAATTGTGTGCCATTAGATTTATGTGATTTTTGAAAGATTGTTATTATGGAATTAATTCAAAATTAGAATTTTGCTAAATTTAGAAACTGTATAATTAGGATTTTCTATTTCTTAGAAATTTCCTAATTTAATAGTTTCCCTTTTTAGCAACTTCTCTAATACTGGAGATATGTCTTAATTTAAAATTTCATCTAACTTTGGAAAGTTTCTAAATATGATTTCAAAAAGAAAAAAAAAAATATTGAAACAAAGTTTTGATTTAATGGGGTGGAGTCCGATTTTCATAGCCTTGACTTGATTTAAAATTTTTAATTAGGATACAAATATTATAGTTCTTCCACTAGTTATAACTTTAGGAAAATTGCACTTAGATTAGTATCATGCATTTTTTTTTTTTGAATTAGAATCTTCACAAAAGTGTGTATTGTTTATTTTGTAGGAATTTTAATTACGCCGCCCTTAAAAATCACTGGACATATGCATAATAAGGTAAAAAGTTGTAATTGCGGGCTTAAAAAATTACTGAAAATATGCATAAAAGGCTAAGTAAGTGCCTAATCTTTCATTTTGATTTTATTTCTCTCATGCATTCATATAGATTTATTTAGAGTGTTATTTTTTTTACTTAATGCTTGCATTTAATCTGTCCATACATCTAAGTTGTTAGTATTCATGCATTAGTTTAGATTGCTTTATTATTGTTTGCATATTTGTCTGAATGTTTTATGGTAATTTAGGACTGCTATTTCACAATATCTAAAAAAATAATATTAGTAAAAGTGATTCATGCACTTCAAAGTAAAATCAAAGTAGCAATCATTAGTTTGTTTTTAGGGTCTCTCATGCTCATTAAGACAATCTTCAATTCAGTTAATTTCTATCACCAATATTAGTTTTTCTTCAATCATGGTGTTGGCAATCTGCTTATATTCCACTTATCTTTAGGTTGTTTACACTTTGGTGACAGAACTAATTCTAAACATCATGATTGAAGAAAAATTAATATTGGTGATAAAAAATTAATTGAATTAAAGATTGTACTAATAAGCATGAAAGACCCTAAAAACAAACTAATGGTTGCTACTTTGATTTTACTTTAAAGTGCATGAACCACATTTACTAATCTTATTTTTCTAGATATTATGAAAATGCAATTCTAATTACCACACAACATTCAGACAAATATGCAAACAATAATAAAACAATCTAAACTAATGCATGAATACTAATAACTTAGATGCATAGACAGATTAAATGTAAGCAATAAGTAAAAGAAAGAACACTCTAAATAAATCTATATAAATGCATGAGAGAAATAAAATAAAAAAGAAAGATTAGGCACTCACTTTAGCCTTTTATGCATATATTCAGCAATTTTTTAAGTCCGTAATTAAAACTTCTTAGCTTATAATGCATATCTCCAGTGATTTTTAAGCGCAGCGTAATTAAAATTCCTACAAAATAGATAATATAAGCTTTGGTGAATATTCTAATTCAAAAAAAAAAAAAATATGATACTAATTTAAGTGCAATTATCCTAAAGTTACAACTAGTGGAAGAACTATAATATTTGTATCCTAATTAAAAATTTTAAATCAAGTCACGGCTACGAAAATTGGACTCCACCCCATTAAATCAAAATTTTGTTTCAATTTTTTTTTTTTTTGAAATCATATTTAGAAACTTTCCAAAGTTAGATGAAATTTTAAATTAAGACATATCTCCAGTATTAGAGAAGTTGCTAAACAGGGAAACTATTAAATTAGGAAATTTCTAAGAAATAGAAAATCCTAATTATACAGTTTCTAAATTTAACAAAATTCTAATTTTAAAGTAATTTCATAATAGCAATCTTTCAAAAATCACATAAATCTAATGGCACACCATTTATTTTGAGATTTTTCTGGGCAACGGCGCTAAAAACTTGTTGTGTTTTAAATTTAACTCGCAAGCGCACGAACCAGTTAATAGTGTAGTAAATGAGTCCGAGGTCGTACCCAAAGGAAATCAACAAAATATATGTATGTATGAAATAAAAATGGTACCATTAAAATAATGTGATCTAAGAAAATAATTTTCTAAAACATGGAGTTATAATCTTAATTTAGCAAAATTCTAAATTTAGATAATCAATATTTAATTAATTATCTAATTTTGGAAGTTAACAAATATAAGATCTATTTTTATTATTGACTTATAAATTTGATTAAAATGGTGGAGTGAATTTAAATGACCTCAACCTAATTTAAAATACAAAGTTAAGAAACAAATAAAATATTTCTAATCTAGTTAAATCATTTCAAGGATTTGTATGAATAAATAAAAGAATAAAATAAAAATATTAATAATAAATTATTTACATAGTTTACAATGGAATCGAGACAAGTATCTAAGGCGACATGTTATCCCATTTAAAAATAAAATCATGCCGTAGACTATGAAATATTTTAGAATTATAAAATATAAATTCAAGTTCATCATTTATTAAAATTCTAATTAGAAAAATTATATCGTCCATTAAATCAGAATTTTTCAATTCAAGCCTTAGGCTTGAGTGGGATTTAAACTTACATTTTCCAAATATAAAATAAGCCGTTCTTGAAAAGAACGTTAAACTGAAAAAGTCAAGTCCCACCGATCCTAATAGGGGTTTCACTTTTCTTTAAAAAATTCTAGAAATAATTTGTTTAATAACGTTCACAAAAAGAATTAAAATAAAATTAAAAACTATCACCATAAAATATTTAACAATTGGGAACAATATAAATCTAAAGAATCCACCATAAATTTCATTTAAAAATTGGAATATAAGAAAATACAAACCTTTGGAACTCTTCTTCTCTTAAAAATAAAATAAATAACTTACAAGAAATTAAATATTTTTCGCTATCCTTAGCCGTCCAAAGTCAGCCCCTTCGAATGCCTTGCTCGGTTCAAATTTTACAATGCTTGAACCCCTTTATTTACAGTGCTCAAAAGAAATAGGATAAGCAAGGCTTGGAGAGAATTACTCTCAAATTCTCTCTCTTTTATTCAAATACAGTGTCTTTTATCCAAATCCATTGACTTTTATCCAAATCCACTGTCTTTTATCCAAATCCACTGTCTTTTTCAAATCATGGCCGAATTTTACAGATAAAACACTATGATTTTAGAGATTTTGGATTAATTTAGAAAGTAGGGTGCAAATTCCGTTTTTCTACACATGCAATAGATTACAACTCAATTTTTACCTTGTTAAGTTCCGAATCACGAAATTTCATGAACTACAAAGTTGTAACCATTAAAGTCTTCTTTCCAATGCAAAAAAATGAATGCAATCGGACATCAGAGTGAAAAGTTATGGCCAAAATATTGAAACTGTGTCAAAATATTCCTCTTTCCAAAATTCACTCTAGTCAATCTAAATCCCATTTTTTTCCTCTCATTCTTGCTTTCACAATCCTTCAAATGAAATTCACTGGTCTCACTTGGTCTTTTGGACTTGGATCCCATACTTGGGCTTTTATCTGGCCCAGAATACTGGTGGACTTTGGCATATAGGCTTCAGACTCGAACAGTGGGTCCATTTGTGTGTTTATAAATTTCTACCACCGTTACATTTTAACACAGTTTAAAAAGTATTATTATAATTCAAACTCTCATAACCGGATCTGAATTATAATAATTTGCAAGAATTCCAAATCAAATTAGGTGGTAAAAATTATAAACTTTCAAAAAATAGAACTATAGCCCACTTTTCTGCATTTTAATTTATTTTTCTTGTATTCTCACAAATACACTGCAAAACTTGAAAACTCCATTAAACACATCTAATATTCACAAATCAAAGACTAATTAATCCAAAATTAAAGGGTAAAATGGTAATTTTCAGTGCTCAACAATGTGCAATGGATTTGATGAATATTTGCTGGAGGTACTCAAGCTTTTCCATTGAATGGTGCAAAGTACCAACCAAGGAAATTAAAATTTTAAGTCGGCTCACATGCAAAGCAAGTGCATTTTACTAGTAATAATAAATAAAAAAGGAGTACATTATGTCTATGTGTATGAGTCCATGTGATGCAAACTTAATGATTAATTTAAGTATTTAATTCTTATATTTAAATTCAACCTATATTGATGTCTATTTAATGTATTCACTATTAGATTAACTATTGGTTTTATTTTAATCTAAAGAAATTAAAGATTAAAATGATTCAATAGGTTACATTTTAAACAATTGGATAGTCCCATAATGATCTGTCCACTTATCTAACCTTTTTAATCATAAAATATGTTCCATCCTCCACCATGACCTACGAAAGCAATTGAACTTTCAAACTCGGAGAACCACTAGAGCTATCCCAAGGTAAATTATAGATATACTTAAATAAGTACTATAGTTATTCTAAAGGGAATTGTGGGAGGTCTTGGAATTAAACAGCCCTCAACACAAAAAGGATTATTTCCCTTTAGTTTTGTATCAGATGTGTACGGATTGAGAGGTTTACATATGCCCTAAGAATTAGTAAGGTGATTGAAAATTAAAGTGAGACGCTTAGATACTTTGATCTAAAAAGAATATCTTAAAGAGAGATGCTCTGAAGAAGGGTGCAAAATTTGGTATCTGTCGATATTTTTCTCTTTCCTCCTCTTTTTTTTTTTTTTCAAAAGGCCGATATGTATCATATTGGCCGATATTTGTACCCTGCTGTAAAGATTCACTATATCTTGATATCTTATTGTTTATTTTTAATTTTTTATTTAGGATAAGATGATAAAATACATTTGTCAAACCCTAATATTGATTTAAGGACTAGCCTCCACGTTGAATTCTAATAAGAAGCAACACCTAAAAAGGCCCCTCCCTCATAATCTTCAGTGTGTCTCCACGTGCACTAATCTCTAGCCAATACCACCACTCAAGGAAGGATGTCATAGAAGAACCATGTGAAGGTCAAAGGACTAATCATGCATGAAACAAATGAATTTGGACATAGCATTAGATAATTTATGTTGTCATCAATCACTCACATAATGTAAGGCGAATGAGTAAATATAATTTTTTTAAATTATTTTCTGTATGATTAAAATGACCAATTCACCTTTAAATTGGTGTAGTAATTGGTTATTAGTGGCACAAAAAAATTGTGTACTGTTACATTGTTAGAAGATTCGAATTTGAGAGACACTATAACAATTAGAGAAGTACTAAATTTCAATAGATTAGCTATACGATTTCCTTAAGTTGTACTTAGTGGTTGAGTATGATATTTTGCAGACTTTTCTTGGGTATACAAACTCAAATCATTTAAAATAATTCAAAAATAAATTTTCTTAAAAAAAGTAAATTTATGTCATATAAATTGAAAAAAATTTGTTCGGCATTGGAGCTTCAACTGTAATAAGATCAATTCTTGCATATCCACTGTTTTCAGTAAAATTTAAAATTTTTAAATATTAAACTTTCTCCAATGAATGAAAGATATGAAGAATTTAACTGTATTTTGGTTAAATCTCTATATTTAATAAATTTTTATACTTAAATATGTAGAAATAATTTGTCAAATCTAAATATAAAATACTAACTCCAAACTAATGAGATAAATGAATCAGATGATGATGATGAAATATGTGGAATGTGAATAGACAAAGATAAAGATCAATAAAGTGACTTCAATTCTAAAGATGAACGCTCTAAGAAAATAAAACTCAAATATATTGTAAAAAAATTCTGATAGAAATTCAAAGATTTTAGTTTTATATCTTAAATTCCAAAACTCACCCATTTAATCATAAAAGTAGAGTTCGCATGGGCTCTGGGGTAGCTCAATTTACGGTCATTTTGGCTGAGGAATTAGAGGTCTTAGATTCGAGTCGTTTAGTTACCTGACGTCTGTGGTTTGTGCGGAGTTGCATGCACCCAGAGTTTTATCCAATACCCTTATACTCAGAGAGCGAGAGAGATAAGGTATTGAGTTTTTTCATCATTGAAAAAATCATAGAAATAGCTTTATTTATATAGAAGTCCTGAGCTATCAAAGCATCTTTGCATAAATTGTGATTTTTTTTTTTTTATTATTAGACATGAGCCATGTTGGTGGTAAACACCCTCTGATTGGTCAACCAAGAGGCAAGTGGCCCCTTATAACATTATGAAAAAAATCATAAGAATAGTTTTATTTAATATTTATATAGAAGTCCTAAGCTATCAAAGCATCAGGGGTCGAAAATTCGGCCTCGCCGATCTCCTCTTTTGTTTTTTTTGGTAAATATCGGTATTTTTTATTTTTATTTTTTCTGAAGTAAAAAATAAATAAAAACCCAAAGGAAACTAGTTTTTTTAAAAAAAAATTGAAAACATAAATATCGACCTGGGCCCACCACCATTTTGATTTTTTTTTTTTTTTTTATAAATATACCGATATTATACTTCTCGACCGATATCGGACAGATATATATCGCCGATATATCGGCCATATCGACCGAAAAGTAGTTCGTACGGCCGATATAATACTGTTGGCCGATATCTTACCCCTAGTATCTATGTTTAAATTGTGAATTTTTTTTTTTTTTAATTATTAGATGTGAGCCATGTTAGTGGCAAACAATTGCGCCCTGTGATTTATCAACCAAGAGGCATGTGGCCCCTTATAACATTAACATAATGATTGATAATGGGTACCAAAAATAAATAAATTTGTCCACTTCTAGGCTCTAAGCTATTGAAGATGAATTTCAACATCAACATCATCACCTTGCATGCGATTAAAGTTAGAGAAACATGAGCATGCTTCCAATTTCCAATCCAATCATATCTTTTAAGATTTGCAAGGTCTCTGAGACCCATCTTGGTTAGATGCATGAAATATGTGTATAGACCTACCAATATTTCAAAATTTAAACACAATTAGATTTGAAAACAGCCCAATACCTCTTTTCAATTCCGTAGTGTTTTTTTTTTTTTGGATTTATATATGGAAAATTCAGACACAGTCCTACAAAAATTCCCTCGGGTGAGCCTACCATCCCTAGGGCACGCCAAGATTAGGCCATGAGGGCTCAAATCGACAACCTAAAAAAAAAAGAAAAAATTTCTTAATGCTTTTGCTGTTCATCCTCACATTAGATCTACTTCAAACTCAATCTGTCATGTTAAGAGTACCCGCAATTTCTCACACGTAAATTCAAAAAAAATTATGTGAATTCATTGCAGTAATACCCCTGCATCTTACTCCACTAAAAGAGAAATGGGTGTTTTTTAGTTCATATAAGGTAAGTTTAATGTATACAATAAAAACATACCTGTTAAAATATATATAACATGTATTTGAATATACTAACTCTGTTTAAGTAAAATGGAATTTTTAAACTTGGGTTAAATATTAAAATCTAAATTGATTTAAGGCTTTTTTACTATTTATTAAATTATAAATTTCAAAACAAAGTCACGTTTGATGTTACAATTCAAAATATTTATTGGTAAATTTCTTATATAATAGAAAACTTGTAGTTTTTCAAATAATTTATCTTAATAGTCAATTAATTTATATAAAAATACTCCCTGTTACAATCTACAATGAGTGCCTATTGTGAATAAAAATGATAAATTAGTAAATAACTTTGAATATCAAAATTGAATCATCTATTGTACGATACTAGACAACTTAGAATGTCATCAATCAACAATTTGTCATTCAAAGGAGAATTCATACTATAATTTCTCAAGATCTAAATATAGAAATTTATTTAATATCTTTCATTGAAAGAGTTAATGACAAATAATTCCAATCTGTTAATGCATACCCAATGCAATGCACCAAATTCTAACTTTTTATACTTTAATTTCAATCACCTTACACTTTAAAACTTAAAAAAAAAAAATCAGTTCTATATAGATATGTATACGGTGGTTTCATGTATCTAGATTAGTCTCATCTCTAATGTAAGATGACAATATTCATGTTATCAATAAAATAACTTGGTGATAACGAATATCATGTTCACTTGTGATGTCACAACACTTTAGAATGTTTTATTTTTTTTCTTTATGATCGAAGGTGTTGGGCATGTGAAAAGCTCTCAATCTACACATCAAGTAAAACTACGGAAAATGGTCCTTTAAAGTTAAGCGTAAATTGAACACAAGACTTCCAATTCCTAAAACGGATTGTTAGCTCTTAAGCCAACCCCTTTACCACCAACCACAGTAAAGTAGGCACTTTATATCAGGGGTTAAAAAATCGTTATCGACCGATATTTTTCTCTCTCCAGCCGATATCGGCCGATATAATACGGCTGATATTTCAGCCGATATTGTGAATATCGGCCGATAACGATATATATCGGCCGATATTCACTACTTCAAAATCGATACATATCGGCCGATACAATATGTATCGGCCGATATTTGTACCCCTGCTTCATGTGATATTGAAGATCACAAATTCTCAACCGATAATACTGTGTTGGTGGAACTTGCTTTTGCCATTTTTATTACACCTAAAAATTGGAAATTTAGGCACAATTAGAAAAGAGAGCACTCGGTTGAACTGACAGAAGGCCAAATCTTGACTAAAAGCATGAAATCTTCAGTGTGAGAGGACAGCTATTTTTGTACGTATATGAGAGAAGATCCTTAGTGACCCACCAAATTTGTGAAAAGAGATAAGATATTTGCTCAAGTTAGTCTGATTAGATCACTGAATAAAGTGGTTTTGGATCTTTTATCATCTAATCAAGATAAACATTAAAATAAGATTTCTGTTGAGCCTACTTTTACTCTCAAGAAAAAAAATGTCATGTGATACGATTTTAAAATCTTATTATATCGGCCAATATCACAATATCGACCGATATTAATGATTTTTGTTAAAAAAAAAAAGAGAGAATTTTATCGGTCGATATCTCGTATTGGCCGATATCATTTTTTCAACTCCTGTAGTGTCACCATTGAGGCCGGTATAAAATTAGGCCACTTGGAAAATTATTAATTTTCTGATCAGATGGGTTTGACCAACATTCTCTTTGATAATTACAATAGAAATGATTATGAGAAAATTAGTGCATTTGATAGAAAGAAAAGTTCTTAAAAAGTTCATCCAAAATGATTTTGATTTGTTCGGTGTGGCTTAAGTGGTAATCTCTTATTTTTGGAAGTGAAAGTTGACAGGTCTGAGTTTCCATAACTTTACTTGGTGTATTCTAAAAGTAGTCAACTCGTGAAGATATTTAAATTTATTATAATCAACACCATCGTTAATCACCACGAATATGTGGGTTCCTTGATGCTGCTAGATAGAACTTACCATATAATATAAAAAATTAAATATAAAGAAAGCAATCATTGCATTAGTCATTTGGGTTTCACCGAGCTTAATCATTCACCTTTCTTTGCCCCAAGTCGATTGGTAAATAGATTGATGGCAATCATAACTATGAATATGGCGTGACTTATTGAGTACTTACTCAATCACTAATCATCATTTATTAGGAAAAATCATATATTTCTGGTCACTAATTAATCTCAACTTTCCTTCATCATTCACAACGACCACTTAGTGCTTAAACTCTAATTAGAAAACTTCATAAGTAAACCTACTTTAAACATGGCGGGCTAAATCTAGCTTGCCTACTGTCAGTTTCACACAAGTGGCTCAGTTTAGTGGATACCCTACGGCGAACTTCCATTACTCTTATTTGGTAATTAAGGGGTAGAAGTAAAAAATCAATTTTTTACATTTTTCCTCTCACTTTTGAAATCCCTTTTCAAGCAAGGGTTATTCATAATACCTTGAGTAATCCCTAGTTAAGGGTAACTCTGGATAACTCCTTTAAAATTTACCCCTTATCCAAATGCAGTTTCAGACGTAGAGGTAAAAAATCAACTTTTTATCCCTCTTCTCTTACTTTTGAAAACTCTTTTTAATCAAGGATATTCATATTACTCAGGATAACCCCCGGTCAAAAGTAATCTTGAGTAACCTCTGAAAAATTTACCCTCTTCCAAACGCAGCCATAGAAAATTTGGTATCAAAAAATTTCAAAGTGTTATTTTACATTGTATCAACTTAACATCGATCCTTTTTCTGAGTTCTAGATTCTGGAATTCTTCATCACTCGATTTCGACTAGCGTTCTTCCTCTCTCTCTCTCTCCCAAAGGGGACACGTCCCTCTCCCTTCCCCCCCTCTGGCAAAAAAGACAACTACAATGACATCAATGACATCAATGACAGTTTGTCCATAAATTAGCCTCTAGGATGGTTCACTTACCTCTCCATGTTCTCTTTTTCTTGCTTTTCACTTCCTTTGATTTTCTTTTATCAGTTGGATGTTTGATGGAGCAGCTCCCTCAAAGTTCAAGCATCCATGTTTACTCTCCATCACTTCGACTCAAACTCTATCAAGCCTTCATATTCTCAGTTCCCATTCTCTTTACTATAATTCTACTACTCTTGTTTTATCTCTTCTACCTCAAGAGGAGGGGATCCTCCAATCTCTCCTCTTCTTCCCATATGCAGCCAAGGAGCTTGGAAGAGTCTACTACAGTTCTTTCCTTGGTAACATCTATATTGCTCATCTTTAAAGTCCTTTCTCATTTTTTTCTTCTTCTATTTTTGTTATTTGTTGCAATTTAATTTTCTAGCAATTAGAAAATCTAAACTCAATTATTTCCGCTATCTACATGCAAATTTTAGCTTTCACCAATAGCCATTGATTAATCTAATACAGTTATACCTAGCTGTTTAATCAAGATTGCCATTTCTTGGATTCAGATAATTCAGGAGTATCAAGATCAGCTGAGGAAGTAGGTTAATGTCATTGATTTTTTCACCCATGTCTCCCTATTGAAAGCAGCGCGAGACTTGATTCAACGTTTTCCAATCCACTGTTAAACATGAGTAGAATTCATCTTTAAAAACCCGCTTGAAAGGAGAGGGTGCCTATATATTTATGAACCCATAATCCACAGGCTCACAGGCGATGCGGGACATGCTTACAGTCCTTCTTAGCGCTAGGGCTGTAAACAAGAACCCAACCCATCTTTGTGGTAACTTGCTCTGGTACCATGTTAAACACATGGGTAGAACTCATCTTTAAAAGCGGGCTTATAAAGAGAGGGTGCCCATGCATTTATGAACCCCATAATCAACATGCCTACAAGCGATGCGAGACATGCTAACATCCACAATTTGGGGTGCATCCAAACATGCCCTAACACAGGAGAACATGTAGAAACTCATTGTTTTTTCAATGGGTAATCAATCATCACAGTCATTTATCTTACTTTCTTCGACATATAGTATTCATAACAAAATAAATAATCATTTTCTTATAATTTGGAAATTTGATTATTGTTTATCCTTTTGGCATGGGATTGAAGAACGACCCAAGTGAGAAACTTGCAGTGATCATCTTCAATGAGGACTCGAGGGCAATAGACACTCAGTAAGTGCCCCCCCCCCTGAACATTTTCATTATTATGAAATAGAGATTCTCAAGGCCGTCCATATGGTGGCCATTCCTGACTTGTTCTACAAAAATTCTTTAGATGTTGTGTTTGCCTTGGAGATTTTGAGACTAAGGAGAAGTTGCATCAAATCCCCTCATGCAAACATATGTTCCATTCGGATTGCATTCATCCCTGGCTCATGTCCAACACCACCTGCCCTCTTTGCCGAGCCTCCATACTTCCTACCAAAATGGAGCCACCCATTAGACTAAACATTCTCCTACAATCAAATGCGGAGTCCGGTGATCATCGTCAACACGACCAAAATCAGGTACTAGTTGGCATTGTAGACACAAGAAGCTAGAATTCTGGAATTTTTCATGTGAAGAGCAATCAAGCTCAACTGAAGGATCTAATGGAGGAGGTTATGTTTAATCGAATCCGGCGGTTCACAAGCAAGACATGCTCCCTTTGATGCCATTTTTTTTCGCTGGTGACGACATTCAATTTCGGTACAAACCCAGAAGAATGATAACTGAGCTTGTGGGAACTTTTGTCCCAATGCAATGTAACTTAGAAATAGTTATGTATGTAGCAGACATTCATGTCCACGGCCATTTTCATACTAGACAAAAATATAGACCTCATCCATACAATAATCTTTGGCAAATGCTGAAGTGATAGAGTATATTGAGGAAGTCAATTATGAGTTTGGAATGATTATTGATTGATTTAAAAGTTTCTTACTTCTCTAAAGATTGTTAGGCTCTGTGAATCCTGATAATCAGAGATGTACTGTTGATTCAATCACGGGTTTGAATCCGTGGACGTACCGAAAAGAAATCCAGGTAAATCTATAGTTTACTTCTTTTTGTTGATTTCTCTTTTTATATTTTCCGATACTACTGTTTGTGTACAGTCGAGAAGGTGATTTTCCTTTATTCCTATATATACAATTGATTGGAAATTTTACTGGAATGATCTTATGATCTCAGATTGATGGATATAGCTTCAAAGAAGACAATGATGATAAATCTATTTTACTATAATCTAATGGAAAACTGTCTATACTCATGGATCAGTTCCTCAAAACTGAGGCAGTGCCATGCAGTCATAAAAAATTATCCATTGTGAATCGGTACATAACGAGTTGATATGAACTTTCAGTCACAATCTTTAGATAAAAGAAATCGTCAACTTTTACTTTTTGCATTCATTCAGTGATTCAATCTAAGGACTGTGATAGAAAGTTTACACTGATTTCTGTGAACTGATTCACAGTTGACATCTTTTTGTGAACTGATTTGGGACGAATGATTTCTCATAAACTTCATCATGAGGTTGAAGGGAAATCAGGTCCCATAGGTGGGGTCAAACCAAGAGAAATTATCGTTGTGAACCGGTTCACAGAACTTTCAATCTCAGCATTTAGATCAGAATATTGGTTGAACTCAGAGTGAAACTCAACAAAGGGCTCAGATTGAAAATTCACATCAATTTTTGTGAACTAATTCACATTCGATAACACACCAATTCCTTGGAGTTTCTTCACAAATCATTATTCCAATAGGATTCAAATTTTGGGTACAACAGGAATCCATGGCTTGAGAAGTATAGAAGCATCCTTATACAAAGATATCCCACATATTAGGGTTTTTTTTTTTTAAATAAAAAAAGAAACTTACAACAAACTAGACTGTAACATTGATCAAAGACAGAACCCCATTTTCAAGCCTTAAAAAAGAGAGAGGAAACAGAGTAAAGAGCCCAGGCAAGGACAGCAGATATTACAGTAATTTTCGAAGGCATGCTCCCTTTGTCCCTTCTCAACACCATGGCTTCATAGATGGGCCAAGAGTTCACCACTACAAAACCAGATATGAAGAGCTGCACAAACATGTCTTCTATGTGGCCATGAACTAAGGCTCTTGAAAGGCCAACTGAGAAGGATAAGAAGTTGATTATGGAAACTGTTGCTAGTGAGACAAACATTGGGGATGCCACACCAAATTCAAAGATCTCTTGCTCATATCTTTGGCTCTCTTCATCATCAATCAGTTTGCTAGTCAAATTGAATCCAAAGCCAGAGATGCCAATGTGTTTGAGTGAGAATTGGATTAGTCCAAAGAGGTAAGATGACACTCCCCTAATCATCCACATCCTCTGATCATTCCACCACCGTCGGATCGTTGATCCTGCTGTAAGGAAGTCGAAGAGATCTTGGGCATACGCCCCTATGAAAAGGTACGCATACAAGTAGAACCAAGGATCTGAGACCTGTGACATGATGGTAACAAATTTCAAATATGAGAATATCATAAAGAATACATCTACAAAATGCCCAAAGCTCATTTAATAAATGGGTTTAGTTGAGTCAAATCAGTTTAGCACAATGAGTTTTTGTGTTAGAAAATGTGAGTAATGTTGATTGAACCCAATCCATTATATGAATTTGTATACCAACCAAACAACTGGACCCAAACCCAACCCACAAAATGGGGTTTGGGTCTAGTATCTTTGACCTGTTTTATAACTTGGTCGCGTAGAGTGCCAAATTTGGGC
Source organism: Chimonanthus salicifolius (assembly GCA_013350335.1). Taxonomy (NCBI): domain Eukaryota; kingdom Viridiplantae; phylum Streptophyta; class Magnoliopsida; order Laurales; family Calycanthaceae; genus Chimonanthus; species Chimonanthus salicifolius. The sequence continues at coordinate 49,055,974 of CM023536.1, forward strand.
CTTGAACATTGATTCCAACCATTAATGTGGTGGGAGGGATTGACAGATTCAGGCCCACTAGGGTGTGGGATATGTATCTGATGTATTTTTACAATACCTTTGGGAACAATTGGATTTGATTGAGAAGAGCCAGTTGAGGGAGGAAGCCGTATGTTGCCATGGGAATAGACCAAGCGCTCCAGAATGCGTAATGTGCATAACACAGGCCCATTAGCACTGAAATCCGGGTTGCACCAAATGTAAGTGGGCTGAACTTCGAGAAAGCCACCTCCAGAAGCCCAATACACCATCTCTTGTTCTGGCTGAGAGCATCGTTGAGGTTGATCGGCACATCGCCCAGGAACGCTGCCTTCTTCGGGTGGCAAAACACCGACTCCCATCCTTCACAGTGCAGTCTATAACCCGTATAGTAGTCCTCTACAAGTGACCCATATCTGAAGCCCATCTGCATATTTTGGTACCACAATTAATGATCTCACTAACAAACGGGCTCAGGGGGGCCCATAAAGTAGGTCGTTCATTCTTACCTTGGAGCCCCAGTTTGTGCCATTCTCATAAGTGCTACTGGCAACCTTGAGAGCCACTTGCAGTACTGATTCGGACCCGAGGGAATTGTCAATGGTGCCATTGGATTTGTAATGTGCCACTTCTGTCATCAACGGTGATGAATTCTTTATGGTGCCATTAGATTTGGAATGTGAATCTTCCAATGGAGATGACAATGGCCCACCGGCGAATACCTTTCGATTGAAGAAACAGCCAGTGCCGACATAGCTTGTCCCCCTAAGGCCATCCATTCCCAATGGGTTGATTACAAACAGACGCTTGAGCTCACTAGCATATATGTCATTCCTGTTGATGCCTTGGTATCTCTGAGGGAATTGAACAAAGCCAACTTTCGAGGCCTTAACAGGGTCCAATAGATAGCAGAGCGCTCGACGGGGTGATTGAGGATCATTTGAGTACATATCGCAATCCAATGTGAGAACCACAGGTGCATTGCTCATAGCACCTGATACTCGAAGCTTCAACAACATATAATCAAAATGCAGGGGTTAGACTCGATCAAACATATTAAGCTATAGTCCACTTTATATTAGAGGGCAGGGGTGCAATTCAGAAACACAAGCGGGTCAGGGCCAAGTTGAAATTTCAAGCCCGGCCCATGCTGAACTTTTCCTAACCCACTATGTAGCAATGAGTGGTCAAGATTCTGGTAGAATTTGTGTTTCTAAAATTTTGAAAACCACATGGAGTGAATTCCTGGGCTGGGTCTTAATAGGTCGGGTACTACTGGATTTGGGCCTCAATGGGCTTGGACCTAGGCCCAAGTCCTTTGTCCCACTCATGGGGTTCTAGGATTGGATAATTTCTGCAACTCTCACTTTCACTTTCAGAAAGACAAACCGGAACAAATAGCTAGTGAATTCCTGTGCTAGCTCGAGTGTACTAAGCTTAATGCATACTACATACTGGGTCTGTGAGAGAGGCGAAATTTGTCTTCAGGACAACATTACCCAATGCCCTCGTATTCAGGAAGAGGTGGAGTGTCTTGGGTTTCTTCGTTATAAATAAAAACAAATTCTACCAAAATTTTGGCATCGAAAAATCCAAGGCGTATTGGGTAGAACCCATTTTGGCTAAACATGGTCAGCTCAAGGTTTGCTGAAGGTTTCCAAAAAGGCTCAATATGGAACTGTCTCATTACAACGTTTTTAATTCAAAGGCTTGGATCTGGGCCTGAATATGAACCCACTAATTCAATAGAATGCTGTCCAAAGAATGTAGGGCCAGACCATTTGGAGTAGATCTACATTCAACCAACTCCGTGTAGACGGTCGATCTAAATCCAGTAATAACCTTAATACATTGTTCCCAAGATTTACGAATGGTTTTGTGTATTTATTGGGAATTTGGGATTAGTTTCACCTCTAAATATGAGATGCGGAGACCTCTATATAAATAAAAAAAAAAATGTAAATATGGGGCCACATGGCTATGTATGAACTGAGGTAGAGATAGTTTAATAACTCACCAAAACATTGAGGGCACCTGCTTTGAAATGATGAGGAGAAGACCTGCTTTTTTCTCTTGAGACATAGACAAGGTTGGGCAATTCATGGCCTGTAACGTCCATGTCTTTGTTGCTTTCAAGTAGCACCTGTTACCAACATTTCAATAATTATTTGTACTGGTCATTGGAGTGATTTATGCTGAGATAAGATACCATTGTTTAAATAGGGTGCCCATCTTAACACGGACGTTATCTTTTAGGAGGCACGAGTTTTATTGAACTTCTCATTTTACCCCTTATCCATCTGCAGAAATCGGTTCACTTTTCAATGAATCGGTTAACTTATCGGTGCACCGGACAGGTACACCGACAGGATCACTTGGAAATCGGTGCACTGATTTCTTGTGAGTTTAAATCGGTGCATCGATCAGATCATTTTACACATAAATCGATTCACTGCACCGATGAGTGAACCGATTCACTGAAAAAGTGAGTCAATTTCTATGAATGGAGGCAAAGTGGAAAATCCAAAAAACCCGTGTCTACTAAAAGAGTATGCCCGTGTTAGGATGGACACCCTTTAAATATTTACCTACGTGTATTGTATCAATCGATATATATTATTTTTTACTCTTTAATATGTTTCAACCGATATGTATCTTATATAGTTGATTTAATCATTTATCACTGATAATAGGCCGACACATCACGCATGATATCTTTAACTAATATGATATATTTTTATTTTTTACTAAAAAGTATTTTTAAGTTGATACAATCACGTATCGTTGATATATCGGTAATATGATACATATCGGTATTGAATATTTTCTCTAACAGGGTAAACTGTAAAAGAGTAAAAGGAACAATTGAAAACCTGAATTACAGTGGGATGGTCCTGTCGAGTAAATCCATCCGTCCATTTTTTGAATGCTTCCCGTTCGATATCTGTGGTGATATAATCATCCATGATTCTGCCTCTCTCCATCGCCCTCTCTACCCTTTTTTTCATGCTTTCATACATCACCTAAAAACAAGTCAACCCAAATTGTCAATCAACTTACTATTTAAGATTATAATATTAATCTATACATAAAATATAAATTCACATTGGTGGGGCTTTATTTCTCCTTGGGTGAGATTTAATTATTAGGTAATATTCATATTTTTATTGATACTTTTACAATTTTAATCAACATATTAATCTTATAGCATCTATATCATCTATATATAAAACTCTAAAATAGAAAAGGGTTAGAGTGATGGTCAGAACCGTATCAAAGAAACGGGAACACTGAGTTCAATTCTCATTCCACTTCAAAGGGACATTCTTTGTAGAATTACGAGTGTATGTGGGTAAGGAGACTTGCATATATCTCGAAAATTAATCGGGTGTTCTATAAGACCTGGACACGTTAGTCATAAAAAATATTTCATATATAACACTAAACAATAATTCAATATATACAATATACTTGAAATATCATATTAGTAGAGATAAATTCAAGAAATAGTGCCTATATTTTAGTTATCAATCGATATTTATTCATGAAAACTAATACATATATTAGTTATGTGATTTATCAATGCGAAATGCTTGAAATGTTAGTATGATATATGCAAGTTTGACTTAGATGACAATATTAATAAGGTATTGAAGTCATCTTCTAAACTTATAACTTATTAAAGCCCTTGAAATCAATTTTTCTATAATTTTATTTAGCTTATTTTTTATAAACTCAATTCGAAATAGACAATGTTCGTTCGCATAACGATGAAACAGGAAAATTTTATCTAAAAAAGTTAATATATTTGCCCTTTTACTAAGGCTACATTTGGATGAGAGATAAATCTTGTAAAAATCTTTCTCTTGAACATGAATTTTTCTTATCTTGTTTGGCAATTTACATGAATAAATATACTAGAGAAAAAACATTCCCTTAATAGAGAGATAAAATGATTTCCACTTGAAGTGAAGAGGTTTTTGGATTTGTGTTTGGAAGGAAACTTGAAATTTTAACGGCCCTTACATTCATTACCAAACGGGGGTAAACTAGGTTACCTTCATTTTCATTTTTTTCACCCCTCTACCACTCATCCAAACGCACCCTAAAATTAAAAGAGTTTTGACTTTCCACTGAGAAACCCGATCTCTGGACAAGATGATGTGTAGAGTCTAAATATCATTATACTAAAAATAGAAAATGCTCAAGTAAGAGAAATCTTTTATTGAATTGAAAGTATAATTTTTTTATAAATGATATTTCGTGGATCATTGTGTTACATTATATTGAAACTAAGGAAACTATTATTTTAATTTTTTAGTAGACTAAACCAACTTATTAATTAATTAAAGATATATAACAAATTATTTAAAGTAGTATAAGTTCTTAAACATGAGCCTAGATCCTCTAATGCCTATGGCATTAGATCTAGCAAAATTTGATCTGTCTCTACCTAAAGTTATTTATAAATCGGTAAATTTGGCCCGAACTCAACTATAAGTGGATGGACCAAATTGATTGGATTATTGTCATGTCTATATGCGATATAAGTAATCAATAAGGTTTACAATAATTTAAGGGGTAATTTTGTTAATGTCTTGTTAGAAAAGTATCTTTAGTTAGATAAATAGATAAGCACAATCTGAATCCAGCCTAATCCAGATATAAAATAAATCGAAACCAACTTAATTCGTTTAACCAGACACAAAATAGACCTTGACCAAATAGTACCAAACCCTACCCATTGCCAAGTCTACATGGTACCACACAATTTATAGTGCCATCAATCGCGGTATGTCACATAGACAAATTTAGGTGATTTCAAATATAAGGTGCTAGAGTTTCTTTCAATAACAATTTTATTTATTAATTTATTTATGCTTTGTATTGTAATTAATGACACCATAAATTATGTAGTTGTATTTATAGTATTTCAGTCTAATTTAGAAAAGAATAGATAATGACATACTCTAATGATGGTGGCATCTCTTACCTCTTAATTGGCTAAAATCAGTCCTTCCTGACCCATCAAAGGTTGGACCCAACTCTCTTGATGGGTTAAAAGAGCAAGCAGGCCAAAACCAAAAGGATAATACCCAACTCACATGAAGACGAATTTCTTCCAACTGAGACTCCCTTTCATTTTACAAAAGAAATCCAAGACATGTTTGGCAATCTTATCTCTCTTTATTTTATATACAAGAAATTTAAGACACGTTTGTTAAGATATATTAGAATATTATTTAAATTGTGTTAAGATTATGATTGATTGTAATAGAATGGCTCCGCCGTCCGGACAACCTCAGCAATAGAGCCAATAACAACAAGGGTTGCGGCAGATGATTGCAGGTGGTTCAAAATACCGCCGTCATCACCATCATCTTGTTGTTCTATCTTTCATCATAATCATTTGCCAGTGTTACTTGTGTATCTATTTGTGGCCTCGTTTAGGTTATTCTCTGTTGTATTTGATTCAGTTTATTTCTGATGCAGATCTATTTGTTTCTGTCCCTAGATTTCATGTGTTCCGGATTTATTTGCTTCTATCTTCGATTGTGATTCGAACTGTTGAGATAATCATGATTTATTAATCTCATATGCTAGAATGTTGATCTCTGTTTACTTCTGCTCTATACACGTGCCACATTAGTTCTATTTTTTTGTTTAATTAGCACATCTCATCCATTGATCTTCTTCCACTCTATCACATGGCATCATCCCACCATTGGATCCTCAGGTTGAATACGTTCATCCACTTAAATTTGAAGAGGGGTGTTAAATATTTTTTTTTAATTCTTTGACAGTTAATCTTTTATTAAACATCTTTTTTATTCTTTTATATTACGTCAAGATGTTATTTTTTTATTATTCTATAGGTGAGCTCACTACCTCTAAAGCACATCAAAGTTAAGTTATGGAGACTCAAACCTTCAATCTGGAGACAATTATTTGAACTACACCATGTTTATATATATATATATATATATATTTAATAAATTTGTTATCCCTCCCCGACGGCTTTGATAACTTCCTTACAATAATGGAGATCTGAGTAGAGTAAAGACTCCTCTGTCTTCCAAGCTTTGTCTTCTTCTCTTTGGCCTTGCCTGTCTTACAAGCTTCCGGTCGTTATCTGAAGCCCTCAACAGTCAAGACTTCAACGTCGGGGCCATATCCTTATCAATCCCCTAAATTGCCACTCGCCAACTTGCATGCACTGTCCCACTTGACCACCTCACCCAATCAATGTGGAACACTTTTGTATCTTAAATGGGTCCCACCAACATAAAAAGATAATCCTTTCATGGTGGAGTTGGAGGGTTTTTCTTTAATAAATTAATAATAGAGTTGAAAGATAATCCTTTCGTGGTGAGGTCTGTTTGATTAATAGAATTGTTCTATTTCACTAAATCCATCCATCTATGATATTAAAGAGTATAAGAATTTAAAAGATCTATAAGTAATTTAAAATAATTAAAATTTATATAGATATATTTATGAAGCTGTTATTAGATACTAAATTATATAATTTGAAATATTTTCAACCTCATGTGGATAGAAGTGGTGAGAATGACTCTAAAAGGGTAGGTGAGATATTTTACATAATATTAATGAATTCTATGTGCAGTCAATGACAAAATCGTTTTCTTAATAATTGCGGTCAAACTCAAAAATCTTAAAGGCTTAAAATAATGTACCGTATGCTACCATTTACAGTAATTTAATCAATTCTTTTGCACCGCCATTCAATGGTTCCAATATATATCAATATCTTAGAATAGACATTTCACATGTTCTTACCATTCATGCATCTTATCTTCCCTGCTTCTTTGGACGAAATAATTTAAAATATCAAAAACTTTATCAAAGATTTTTTTTATTAAGACATATTAATAAAATATACCATTAAATAGATTTTCAAGTAAATATTATTGAGTCTAATACTTTCATATAAAAAAATATATTAATATGATTTAGATCATTAATTGATAATAAAATTTTATATATTTCATATTTATTTAATTATTTATCAAATAAATTTAAATTTGTAGGATCACAATCTATTCAGTGACATGTCTTGTTAGTTAGTAAGATCTCACTGGCCTAAACTCCAAAAATATAATGATTTTTAAAGATCGAGACGTTCCAGAAACGATGACTTTTTGGAGCAACGTGAATATGTGGTTCTCAGACTTATCTATTTGAATAATTTTATATTTTATAAAATATGAAGCATGTGCTTTGGATTTTGTGTCAAAAATTTTAATAAAGTACTGATATCTTTGACAAGAAAGGAGATTGGACATTATTTTCTATTTTTCAATATTTTAGTGAAAAAAAAATTAGAATCTCTTGTCTATTTCTATGAAAAAACAGAAGAAAAGATTTGTTTTGTGAAAAATATAGTGTGTCAAAGAGAGACTCAGAGATTGTTTCTTTAGCCAAGGACAGACTTCTCAAATTTTATTCAGAGAAAAGTGATTAGAAATATAGAAAGTAAATCAAATAAATAAGGAGAGTTCTTAATTTGACAAATATAATTTTAATAAGAATTAATTAAAGAAATGAATGTAAATGTATGATCTTTAATATCTAATTAGATTTTAACATATTTAGTATTATTGGCAAATATCTAAGCATGTCTAAGAATTTGACTTAAATACGGGAGGTTTTGGATTAAAGTTACTCTTAATATAAAATGGTAAATTTCTATAGTGTTATCTCAGGTATAGATAGATTTATACATGTCTCAAAGATTAATTTTACTTAAAATTGAATTTAATTTTTTTGAGTGATAACAGAAAAATTGACCGATAAGTCATCTTCTCCTTATCCAATTCTTTCGAAATAATTGGATCCTTTTCCTATGTTCTGAAGAGTAACTGGGACTGACGTTTTCATGTTATAATTGAACACTTTTTATTTTATTTTATTTTATTTTGAAAAATGAAAACAAGTAATACTCCTAAACACTGTGAAGGTAAGAAAGAGAGCATTGCAGAGAAGATATTGAAGTAGTTTTACCTTTAATTCATGGTCGGAATTGTAGTCGGTCGATCCGAAATAGGCCTCCGGAGCCCTGTCTTCGATTCCATTCTCCCTGCAGAAAGGCAACCAGTGTCGAGCAAACTTGGCGGCCTCCATGAAGGCGAAGAGAGTGAGCTGAGAGCCGCCATCATCGGAGACATAGACCGATAACTTCCGGGTGGGATAGTCGAATGCCATCACCGAAAGTGCGGTGTTAACGACGGCCATCGGGGGTTCTTTGTATGGGTCTGCAGTGCAAATGAACACATCCAACGATGGGAAATCCTCATCTTGGATAAATCTAGAAAGGTTTTCCGGGAACGCCTGCCGACGGATGGGACGCAACCGGAAGCTGAGGGTGGTTAGCCACATGAAGGCAAGGACTAGTTCTGATATGAACATGGTAAGGTAGAGAGTGAAAGAGGAGGAAGTTGTAGAGTGAAGTAGAAGGAGAAATCTATGGTAGAAAAGTGCTAAGATGGCACACATGTAGACAAGTGAATGGATACGATTGAATATGGCTCTAGTCTCCACCTTGACAGTATGAAGAGGCTGAACTTCCAACTCCCTCTCCATTGAACCAGAGCTTCCTTCTCTCTCTCTCTCTCTCTCGTCTTCCTCTAACACAGGCTTGTGCAGAGTCTTCCTCTGACAGGCTTATGCTCTTGTATATTAATAGAGTGCACAAGTTAGGTTGACAATGGCTAACGATTCTTATTACTTAGGATTAGGAAAGGTCCTATTGAGTAATATTCCATGTTTGAGAATTCAAAGTAAGAGATTTCTAGTGATAGGAGATCTTCATCTTCTCTTTGACAAAGAAAAAAATTACTGTTTGCAAGCTTCACTTTCTATTAAAAAATCATCTAAATGTGGGAAGTTAAAATTTTCCTCATCCAAACAGTAACTTATGTGGACCAACATGTTAAGGGTATAATATCATCATCATCATAGACTAATTACAGCGTCTATAAAACTCAAACTTGTAACCTCTAGACTGTAATAATAAGCATTCACAAGTTATGCTCTAGATTTTTATCATATTAGTGGCATAATATAAAATCACTAAATTGAAGTTTCCTTAGATCAATCGTTTATTATAACTTAGGGCTCTAACTCGGGTCGGATTCTTTAAAACTCAACCCGACCAGAGTTGATATATATGGAACCCGACCCGACTTGAATCTCACAACCCGACCGACTCGAATCAACCCGAATTTTGACCCGACCCGCATTTTGAATCCATTTTAGACTAATTTTAGTCTGGTCGGGTCAGATTAACTTATAAAATCCTCAACTCGATCCGACCCGATTTCATCCGTGTTTTTATCTTCTCAACCCAACTCGATCGGTTGACCTGAAATTCTCGACCCGACATGCATGATTTCTCGCGTCAGGTCATGCGGGTTGGGCCAAAATCCAACTCAAGTTGCCACTCTATTATAACTCAATTCATCTAATATAAGATATTAGAAGTTAGGACAAAGTACAATAAAGTTAGATGTAGTAACACTTCATTCTATATCGTACAAAATAATGAAATACGAACTATGTAAATGACATAAATACTTATAAAACATTAAAATAATGGAGTGTATATTTTTTTTCTACTATAGATAAGTTTATTGACTTATGCCTTTTGATGTTTGAAAGATTTTGATAAGAAAAAAAAAATTATTATAGACTAATCCAAAAAGATTCCTTAAAAATTGATTTTTTTAATAATACTTAAAAAAATATTATTGACTATTTCTCTAGACGTGAAAGCAACAACGGCAATTCATCAATTGTGGACTGAATCCTTTCCCTTTTTGTGGGGAATGAAGATGCGTGTCCATAATGGAATGATTAGTGGGAGTTTCTCTTTGCTTTGTGGTGTATGTGACATAATAAATTAATAAAATATATACAGATATTTATAGAATTAAATGAAGATCTCTTAATTTGATTGATATAATTTTTAAAGTTGTATGTGATTTTTCTAATATTTTTATCAAATTCAGATTTTTCAGAACTAATAATTAATAAATTGTAATAGAAGGTAATTGTTATTATGGGATATTAAAAAATATGAATTCATATTAGGAGTTTTCTTATAATGATTTTTTATTTTTTTATTTTTTAAAACATACTTTTTTTCAAATCGAAATTTCAACTCTGAAGTCTCATACTCTATAAAATAAGCTATTTTTTAAATATGATAAAATTAGGTTTTTTTTTCTTTTTTTTTTTCAAAGAAAAAAGAGAAGATAATATTTATATCAACATTTTACAATATATATCATCAATAAATTAATATTGATGAAGATAAAAGGGGTAGCAGCAGTGATGTGTTTGAGCAGACTAAATGGCACCTTGTTGGTTGGTTGTCTGTTTGTAAGGATTTTCATGGCCTTACTCTGGAGGATTTTTATCTGTCTTGGGACGGGTGTATGAAAGGTGTTAGTAAAGTGAGAAAGAGGCTGGTTAAGTGGGTTGCGCCACCACTTGGGTTTTGTAAATTCAATGTGGATGGGGCGGCAAGGGATAAACCGGGGCCGGCAGGAATAGGAGGTGTGCTTCATGATGACAGTGGGCGTATGTTGGCTACTTTTTCTGAGTCAGTTGGGCAGATGGAATCGAATCAGGCTGAATTAAGAGCTATTAGGAGAGCTATTCAGATTTGGTCTAGGTTTAGGAGTGGTAACCTCATTATCGAAAGTGACTCAACCAATGCCATCTCCTGGGCTAGTAATAGGAAATTTCCCCCGTGGAGGTTGATCAGTATAGCTAGGGACATATGGCGGTTGTGCAAGCGCGGTGGCGTCTCTTTCACTCACTCTCCTCGATCAGCGAACTGTGTGGCAGATTTTTTGGCAAAAGCCGGGGTGCTTCTACTATCTCCATCTTTGGTTTTTTTCTCTTCTTTTTAGCCTTGGTTCTTAGGAGCCTGGGACTTTTTGGATTATTGTTTTCGGGTGGCCTTCTTGATGTTTTTGCCTCCTCTTTGTTGTTCTTCTTTTTGGGCTTTGAGTATACTCCTCCTATACTTGAATCCCTCTCCTTCTAATTTCTTTTTAATAAGAAGTTGCCGTTAACGTTTCAAAAAAAATAAATTAATATTGATGATAAGTACAGCTATAGTGTTTTTTATGCTCACTCAAGAATATCTTGTCCCAATCATTTTCAAGATAAACTTTTTTATAAGAAGATATTCTATTCCAAAAAATATTTAAAATATACTGTAATAAAATGATTTAAATTGTATATGCCTATTTTTGAATATGAAAATAGGTGTAGTGGTTGCCTCCTGTTTCAGAAAGTAGGAGAGGTTGCAGATTCGAGCATCTGGCTTAACTTTAGTGTGTCCTAGGAGTAGTGGGTTCACCCATCAGAATTTTACGCTGGGTATCCCGTGATTTTTCACATGTATATTAAAAAAAAATACTTGAATTTTGTATGCCTATTTTCGAAAATTAAAATACTTATCAAGTGGGGCCTCAGTCACGTGATATCTTACCCAGGTGACAGGCACGTGAACGAGGATGATGTCATGAAATTTGTATTTGAATGGATAGTAGTTCTCGTTCTTTATTGAGTAGCCTTGACAGCATTGTCATCATGTACAAGAATAGTCCATTTCAGATGACTTTAGAAAGTGACTTAAATATTATGTATTTAATCTTTTATTCTATACTATAATTTGAGATAAAACAAAATCCAAAAATAGCCATGTACGTAAATGATAATAAAACAATTTTTATATATGGTAATTAAGAAGTAAAAAGGTGGCCATTTAGACAATCGATTTTTTTATCAAACACCCGATTTCTATAAAGAAAGAAGAATACAATAGATAGTGATGTGGTAATAATATAGGTTATGATATTTTATAATTTTCATCAATAACAATAATATGGGTGGGAGTCGTTGATTTCATTTGTCAAGTAAATAAAATTTAGTTATAAATGAGTGAGTTTGAGTTAATAGTTGTAAATAAGAAATTCATTCATCGAAATTTAGATATGAGTAATTAAATATTTTTTGAATTACCCAGAGAACCTAACTTAAACTCTTTAAGGCTGCATTTGCCTTTAAATGTAAGAAATTTATATATATTTTTTTAATTTCCGTGTGGGAAACGAAATTTTATTTTAACTGCTGAGATGAATACAATCATATAAGAATATGAAATTCCCTTTCCAAATAGATACATTATAGTTTATTTTTTTTAAAAAGGATAATTTTAGAATGTTTCATTAGATATAGAGTATTACAGGATCATCCAAAATCAATCCGGCGTCTGCTATTGCACCGAGGAGGGGTCCGCCCGGCGGCCCCACCGAAATCAGGCCCATGATCTTTGATCCAATGCGGATGAGTGCAGAAGCTGTTGAGGCTTGGGCTTCTTGGGGCCTGATGGATCGCTGTTCCTCCACCCAAACTTAATGGATCCCCATATCTTGAAGCCCACCTTGGCGAGTGAGTTTGCTGGCCCGATGATTGGTTTTGTTTCTTTATGGGCCCATGTGTTCTTACCTTGGCCTTGGCCGATTGAGTTGCAGCCATATAGCTTGGGACCATCATGGTTTGCCTCTCATGGTTGATGGTGCCATCTGGTACATGTTGATCTGGGTATGCGAACAGGTAACGGTTCGGAAACTCAGCTGAGTGTCGAGCAAGCCCCTCGGGCTGGTCCATGTAATTCTTACGGTTCCTGTTAGGGTAGTCAGCAGAGTGACGACCGACGGGTATTTCCGATTCTGTAGTTTCTTGGGTGTCAATGGAGCTATCTTCCAGTGGTGCCATGAGCCCACCTTGCCATGGCTGAGACATCCAATGCTCGAGCCAATTCCATCCCCATTGTCGCCTTTGTGGCTCTGGTTGCCATTGGTGTTGCTGCTGCATGAAGAACCTCAAGAAGATGATTACACATACTGATATTTTACAAGAATCACTTAAACAAAGTTGAAAATAACCTTATTTTCACCACCCACAGATTGGTCCAACTATCCAACCTAGGCTGGTCAAATTCAAAGGCCACAGGCCCAAGCTGTGATCAAAATTCAAAAGTATGTGAGCCCAAGCCCATATTATTTGGTCAGATCTAGCACATTGAAAGGTTGAGGGATTTCTAAGTCTTGCCCGGCCCATTACCCATTATTTTAGAAACATTAGTGAAAGCCCCAATTCATGCAATTATTTAAAATATTTAATTTTATTTTAGACTTCTTTATTTTAACTTTTGTAGGACCTTTTATTTTATTTCCATTTCTGGAATCTATGATAGAATTTTTTTTGTCTATTTTTCACTTTTTAGTCATCTATTAAATCTTGGGTCTCCATTAGTTTCTTTATTCACGTTCTTCACATTGGAGGTGAGACTAACCTCACAGACACGTGTAAATCTTTCAATCCACACATACAGATTAAGTGTACATAAAATAACACAATGATTAAGTCTATTAGAAGTGATCTATTGGGATTAAACATGAATCAAACTCAAGATCTTATTTAATGAAGCGGACTTCTTGAACATCATACTAATTCCTTTTAAAATTTTAATTTCAAAGTGAGTTAGTGTAAAGTCGACCTAATCCAATCCTAGATTCAACCCTATCTAATATGAAAAGATTGGTAAAAAATGAGAAGAATGAATACCTGGGGAAAGGAAGCATAAGCAAGGGCCCTCTCCTGTGTGACTTCAGCATCGTATTTGCGTTGGGATTCCGGCATGATGGCATCCACGTCCATACTCTGTCGCCGCGGGTCCCATCTCTTGATTCCCACCGGAGGAGCCACTTGTGGTTGGCCTTGGTCGTGGATGTTGGTTTTCTTGGGCTGGTCTTGGGCCAGTTGCAGTTGCAGACGACGGGATCTGGCTCTGGCCTGTACACGGAGAAGGAGTTGCATACAACGCATGGTGGACAGCGCCTGATTCCGGACGTGGTGTCCCCGCACCAGCGCCTGCAGCTTCACCAGCCCCTTCAATGCACGCAGGGCCCTCCGGGCCTGTCCACACCAACATCACATGTATCTACTAGATCGGCCCACAAATTTTTCTCTCTTATTTTTTTAAATTAAAATCCACTTATATCAGCCATATATATCGAATATCGTCCGATATGATACGTATTGACCGATATTTGTTTCTCTGATATTGATGATATTTTTAAATTTATCACATTCTTATCGACAAAATACCAATCGCTGTTAATATCTCAATATTTATCAGCACTGTGGTAAATGTTCAATAAAATGATAAAATCGCATTAGAAAATCAATAAATGGTAATATGAGGATAATATGCCGATAAATTACTGAAAAATTATTTATTAATATTTTCATTTATTATTTTTTTTTATTTTTTAAATATTATATTTTTGGCGAGATTTTACCTTTAATTTCTCAATAAAAATATGAAAATTTAAAAATATGCGGATATTACCAATCATCATTAATATTCCGAGAATGGTATTTGTGACAACTCCACACACATACTCTCATAATTTCAAAATTATGATATTTTTAAAAACAATAATATATATCCTATTAATATTTTACTTTCTATAATTTTTCCTAAAATTTATACACTTTCAAGTAGGGTTACAAGTTGAGGTGGGCTAGTTTGGGTGGGGTTTAAGCTCACCATCTTGGAATTAAGATTCAATATCTCAAATACAGTAAACTCTCTATACTGTAATACTCTATAAAGTTATAACATGTCTAAAATAATATTTATAGGTGGTCTCGACCTCGAGCCCATACAATATATAATAAATCTCTCTAACTCAGTACTCAACATATTTAGAATAAAAAATATATTGCCCCAACTATTTTGTAAAGTAATATTTCATCCATTAAGAATACAAAAGTACTGTAAAAGTGACTAAAGACCTTACAAACTACACCTCCCTCTTCCTAAAGCAGAAGGCTAACCATTTGAGCTACACTCATATTACATTATAGAGGTTTCACTGTACCCAACTTTTGATATTGTAAAAAAAAAAAAAACTGACCATGGAGATAAAAAAATCTATGATGAATTCCAAAATGGAAATGAAATAAAAAGCCCTATAAATATTAAAAATAGTCTAAAATATAATGGAATAAATATCTTTATATAATTGTATAGTAGAGTTAACTGGGATTTATAATATCTTTATGTAATTCTATAAAAAATAATATTATTATATTAAAATATTTTAGATCGAGTCTTGATTGCTTTTTCACTTAAACCAATCTGATGATCTTAAACCTGTTGATCTTTGACCCAGCTCTAACTATTTTGGACTCAGCTCCAAATTTTGACCAATCCGACTTTCATCTTTGTTGCTGGTAGGTTGAAGTTTTTGTCAAGTCCATCAAACTCTAACATAAAAGGGTTACTTCAGATAGTATTACTTGATCTATATAGATAGAGAAATTTGTACATACTCTAAAGATTAGTCAACTCTAAGAGACTTTGACATAAAAAAAAGAAGTCTTAAAAGGGTCTGTCCACTCCATAGATACTCTTTTTAGTTTGGTATGGCTTGAAAGAGAGAAATTGGTGAACAATGATATCAATTAATTTCATCAATTAAAATTAAGTGGTTAAAATTTGAATTTTATGTTGAAAATTAATTTGTTAAGTGACCTTTCAACTTCATTAATTAGATTTTAAAATAATAATTATAACTGGGTGCAGCCAAAGTGACAGGTTGCACCTCCAATGTCCTTCTCAACAACACAAACTCTAGAGGACAATGTCTTAAAAGACTGGCCACTCCATAGATGCTGTTTTTAGCTTGGTAGTTGGTAAGTCTGGTACGTCGTGAGAGAGAGAGAGCTCAGTTGAAAAATCAATTATATTTTAAAAAATAACAGTTTAAATTTAAATTTTCAGCTAATATTTTTCATCTTTTACCTTATTGAAATGAAGAATTTAATTGTATAAGAGGCTTAAGTGGAGTGTTAAAACCTAAAAAAGTAGTGGCTTGCATTAGTAATTCTAGAATTTTTTAAGAAAAGCTAACAGAACCAAAATGGATATAAATTTTGAGTAGAATGAACCTTAATATTAGACAATTTCTTTATTTTCAAAATTTCTTTTTTTTTTGTCAATTTAATGACATGTGTCTTTCTAATAGATTACAGGAACCATATTATTTAAATTATATTTATTAGATATATATAAATAAAACAACTCTACTGAAGTACTAAACTCTTGTTTCGGGTGACGTCCCACACTCCATAGAAGGAATTTAATACTCAACTAAAGCCCACATGGATCAGAATTAATACAGATCCAAATCCGTTTACCCAACTAACATTTGTATACATTATACATAAGTAGAAACAGTTTTATGTCAAAATATAGCATATGGCCTTATATCGTTAAGATTTTTGGGCTAATAATTCTCTAATATCCTCTCAAGTTGCAGATATAAATGGGCTGTTGGTGACCCAAAGGATTAAATTTGCAATAAATGGATCACATTTAAATTCAATGATGATAAAAACCTTTAAAAAAGCTGTCATAATTTTTTAATTAAGCTACATATGATGAGGTAGGATGTAATCCAATCCATTATTTTAGATTTTGTAAATTTAATAGTTGTAGTTAGTTAATTTTTTAACTGGTAATCTCCTACCTCAGAAAATGGGAGGTGCCATGATCTCACCTGGTGTGCCCTAAAAACAGTAGATAACATTGTAGGGTTTTACGCTAGATTTCATGTAGATTCCCACATGTAAATAAAAAAAAAAAAAAGGAGAGTTCATACTCCTATTAACACTATAGTTTTCAAAAGTGAAAAATATAGTAAGTTATAGTGTAGGAGAGAAATCCTCTTTTTAGGATACTAATAAATATTTATTAAATTTTCATAAGCTAAAATTTTGTTATTTCTTTTATGAAATTAATCTAATATTCTGATTCTTGTCCATTTTAATTATTGTAACCGTAGTACCTACCAGGTAACCTCTGTAGTGTGTTTGGATGCAGATGGCAGCCCTTTCTTCCAAAGACTGGTGGCGGAATCCGGCGAGGCGGACTACCTTGGCGGCTGCTTGGGCGGCGGCAACTGCTGCTTCAGCCGCTGCAGCAGTTGCAGCAGCAACAACCATTGCATGGTTTCTGTCTTTGATAGAGGGAGAGTGTGGCATGGTATCCTTATTCATCATAATATCAGACGATGAAGTCTCCATCACCAGTTGATCCAATGACCTTGTTTCCATCTTCTCCAGTGGCCCTTTCTCTGTGTTTTCTTTCTGCAAATTCAACAGGTTGTTATTTTAAATGCTAAACAATGGAGAACATCTAATTCGACATATTTAAGAATTTAAATCCTTTCCATTCTTTTTTTAACATTGAACCGATTCAATGTGATTAGTTTTGTGTGCCGTCAACTTAGCTTGAAAATTTGAAATTTAAAATTGATTGTGAAATCTTACTGAGTCAAGTAACTCGGATGCATTTCTGATCAAAACCCGTTAGAATTTGGAAAATGTTGTGATTTTCCCTAATTAAATCAACGGGAGCAATCAAAATACAAAATCAACACCTACAAGAGAAAAGATACAAATTTTATGTGGTTTGGTCAAAGGCCTACATCTATGAACAGGAGAAGGAAAAATTCATTAATCCGAAGGGGATACAGTGAAGGCTCCCTTTCTCTCACCCTCACCTTCTCTCACTATATAGTTTTCATACAAATAAAAGAGATACAAATTGGACTAGATAAAAAACAAATCAAATTGGGCCGAGCTAAATTGAGCCAGAAATTTTATTGACACTTTCAACTTAGAATCTTGTTGGATTGAGTAGAATTGAATTGAGAATTTTTTGAATTCTTATACTAAGCTCATGAGTCCCATGCAATGGACATGTTTCCTCTTGGGTAGCCAATGTCCAATGGCTCTAGTGAATTTTATAAAATATCTAATGTTGATGATTCTGTTCTTATTTTTTATATTAGCCACCATACAAACTTTGATTAGCGGATTGCTGACTTTGACCTTTTCAGAATTTAATCCAAGGCAAAACAAAATGCCTTAATGGGACATTTTTTTTGGTTGGAAACCCGTTGACTCCACTCTATAATGATTATTGAAAGAACACTATATTCGTGACACAATTCACAAGCATCATGGATTGGGTAAGACATCTCAAAAAATCTAGGACGGGACCTCTTACAGAAATTAGGGATATCTAATCTCTCGAACATATAAAGAATTGGGTAGAACATCTTTGCTTAGAGAGAGAAATGACCTTTTCTGAGTCTTTTGAAGAGGATCTCCAGAAGAACCTGCCAAACCAGCTCCTCTTCTTCCCCATTGTCGGAGGGCTTAATCCCTTTTTATGATATCTGCACCCACCAAACAACAAAATCCACTCAATCAACAAACTGAGAAAAAAAAAATACAGTCTAAGATCAACTTACCGGAGAAACACCGATCAAGATTTCAGATACTGGACATCATGCATTATTATTCAGTTTTACATCATCTCAATCAATCGTTCAACGAATCAGTTGAGGTTTTCATAATCTCAATAGATTATTCAACATTTGGACTATGATATGATGAATATTTATTTTAAGTACAATATTTAGACTGATATATAAACAAAACGAGACACAAAGGACATGATTGAAAAAGAAATCACAAACAAAAGAAAGAAACCAATTCATGATTAAAGACCCATGAAGATTACAATTTTGACCTGCTTTTGAGTTCTAAAGCTCTCTGTTGTTGCAGTCTTGGGTACGAAGATGCATTGGGAGGAAGATGGAGACCTGGACGTAGTTGAATACTGTAATTTGAGAAGGTGTTTATGTAGTATAGGAGATTGGGGTGTCAAATGTCAAATTGAGAAATCCAAATGCCAAAATCAGAAGAACCCACTAGCCATAACTCATCAAAATGTCTAAATCAGAAGCACCCACCAATCAAAACACAAGTACACTCTCTCTCTCTCTCTCTCTCTCTCTCTCTCTCTCTCTCTTGGCCACTGCCTTTGAGAAGAAGGAAGAAGGAAGAGGGAATAAGTGCCGCCTGACAGTGTCCGATCGGTTGCCGTTATTTATTGTTTTTCATTGGATCAATAGCACGGACCGACGGAGCGCGAATTTCATTCTCAACGTCCGCTTTCTTTACACCCAAAATTTTCTTACTCAATGATTTTACGTTGTTAAAAAATGGGGCTCCTCATATCTAGAAAAAAATCACAATATTTGACATAAAATTAGACAATTTTATCTTGTTTAATGGTCATCACATTAAAGGATATTTTTCTCATCTATTTTGACCACTTTAATATATAAAATTAGATTTAATAAATGATTGATAAAAGAACGATCACCTGCATACTTGTGTATTACTCTCTCCGTCTCAAAATATTTGTCCTATTCGTATTTTGGAATTGTCCCAAATTACTTGTTCGATCTGTTTATTTTCAACTCCAAATCGCATTCATAACATGTTAGAAAGACGACATTTTATTATAAGTTTTGACTTATCTAAATAATAAAATACCAACATCTGAAAAATAATATTTTATAAAACAATCTTTAAAAAATAAAAAGTTTCGAAATGAGAAAAGTATTTTGAGATGGAGGGACTATATCACATGCTTCAAGCATATAGCTCACAAGATGAATTGGTCATGGCTATGTTGTAAAAGTCTTTTTTTTTTTTTAAATACAAACCTCCCAAAATCATATTTGATTAAATGAAGTAAGTCAATTTTTTAAATTCTCCAAACTTGATCAACTTAAATTATTATTTTAATTTTAAATTTTGCAGTATTAAAATATGATTTTATCGATCCAATTAAAATAACTTTTAGTAAATCACATATTAAAAAAAAATCTTCCTCATAGAAACCTTACTACTCTATTTTATGAACCCTATGTCTAGGTGTGAAAGTAGTCCACTGCACACTAGCGTATGAATGATCATTTTAATTATTTTCTTAAAAAAGAAAATAACAAATAAATGAAAATTTAGTTAAAATTGCCAACTCTGATCTCAAATTTTAATTAGGTGTTCAATATGAATGAAATTGGCTGGAGATGCAAGTGAGTTTTTCTCAAGTTTTTAAATTATGAATGTCTAAAGGTCAAGAGAAACCCGTTCTTACGCGGCCAGAGATAATAATATCTGATATATATCGCTGATATCGATTCATATTAGTGATTTTTAGAAAGAAAAATTGAGGAGAGATATTTAACGAACGAAATATCCACTGATATCGAAATTTGTATCCATGACTGAGTTAATTGAATGTGTACGGTTCTGAATTCTCACCTCTAGTTCTTTTGCACAGGACTCCGTGCTCCCGCAAGTCTGTTCGTTTATCATACACAAATCAATTTAAGTGATACGTAACGTATCATTGATATAGGCTTGTTAGCGATACATATTATATCTATAATTTATTTTAATATAATTTCTCTTTCTTTCCTTTTTAATTTTTTTAAATTCAGAAATATATGAGAAAAATGGAAAAATACCTAGTATGAGCATATTTTTGTTGAAAATAACGAATTAACGATAGTTTTAGTGAGTATTAGATCCTTGAAAAGTGAAATAAAATATCTCTTAAAAATTTGAAAAAATATCTTAAAATTTTAGAAAATGTCTAAAATTTTTAGACAATAGGAAACCAACATGAAGAAATATCTAATATGGAATTCATGCTCTATAATATCCCATAGTAACATGTATCTTCTATTATAATTCATAATTTATTATCACACAAAATTCTAAATTTTATAAAAATGTTGGAATATTACAAAATCATACAAACACTTAAAAACTATATCAATCACAATAAGTGCTATTCATTTAACTCTAGAAACATTCATATATCATTTCATTAAATGTTTCCACAAGAAACTAAAAAATGGGAAATATCTTAGAAAATCCAGATTTCATTAATTTTTCAAAAAAAAAATTTCAAAAATCACACGGACACCCTAAAAACTATATAGTCCATATTAAGATATCTTCGATGATCTCCATAACCACTAAATATTATTTCATTAAATTATTTTTACAAAGAACTCCTAATTCGAGATTGTCTTAGAACCGAAAGAAATAAAAAAATTGATAAAAATAAGTCAAAATGGTCAAATCTTAAGACAAAAAAATATTTAGAATTGACAAATACCCTTTCCCACTTGAAGAACTTGCTTCTAAACCTTCTTAGAATCAATCATATCAAATGCAAGATTTTACTCAAAAAACAGTTGGAACAATTTTTAATTTAAAAATTAAAAAATTGTATCAACACATTCGACCAATACGCATCTTTTACCAAACGCAATGATATGTATCAGTCAATATTTGAACCTTTGAATTTATCTAATTGCAACTTTTACTCACCACTTTTTTTGGATTTTGAAGGGAAAAAAAGAAGAAGAAAAAAACAGTTTATAAATCCATATATATATATATATATATATATATATATATATATATATATATATATATATATATATATATATATATATATATAGGTGATAGACACAGTCAAAGGTTTTTTTATCAAAATATATAATATGGTAAAATAATGTTAATCAAATTAATAAATGTATATTTTTAATCTCTTAAAATTTAATTAGTTTAAATTATTTTTAATCTTTAAATTTTTTTCTTTTTCTTTTTTGAGCAGTCACAAAAAAAGATTCATTAAAAGAAAGAAACTGTACAGAGAAAGGGTCTAAAAGGGATAGACCAAAAGAAAACAAGAGAAACAACACACATAAAACAAGAAGCAGAATTAAATAATAAAAACTCCCGCCCAATGGTTGTCAACTCTCAGTTTAGCAAAATAATCCGCCACCTCATTAGCTGTTCGTCCAACTTTAGCAAAAGAAAAGTCCATCTCTCTTGCCAAAATTCTCACTTCCTTCACCACATCAGTCAGTCTCCAAGGTGGTCGCCTCAATCCCGATGCCCACTTGAAAGCATTAGCAGAATCCCCTTCTACAATCAATTTGCCTTGACTAAGAATCTTCCAAATAAGAAGAGCTTTCCTAATGCAAAGAATTTCAGCTTCGTTGGAGTTCTTTATTCCCACCGATTCAGTGAACATAATAGAAGTTTCACCTCTATGATTTCGAAGTACTCCGCCAATCCTTGCTGGACCCGGATTCCCTTTGGAAGCTCCATGAATATTGAATTTCCATACACCTAAAAGAGGTGGGATCCACTTCTCCTTCACCTTTACAATACAATTTCAGAACTTCATGCATCCCTCCCATGATAATAAAAGATCATTAAATTTAAGACCTTTAAAATTGGAGTTCGCCAACAATCAAACAAACCATCTCCACTTGGCTTTTTGAAAAAGATCACTTTCCGACGACGATAATCCTTCAAAAAGTCTAGCATTTCTCTCTTTCCATAAAGACCAAACAATCACTGCCGGAAGCAATTGCCAAGCACATTTCAGTCTCGGTGTCAATCTCGAAATATTCCAAGCTCCGATAGATTTGGCATACGAGTTTGAAAAAACCCAAGGAATATCCAAGAATTTGAAGAACTTTGACCAAAGATTTTTAGCCATATCACACTTAAGAAAGAGATGATCTACGTCCTCCTCATGAGAGTCACAAAGGATACAACAAAGATTGTCCACATCCCCAAGCAAGCCTCTTCTTTTTAGCTCCACCTTCGTTAAGATCTTTTCTTTAAGAACACACCAAACAAATATTTGGACCCTTGGAGGGGCTGCACTCTCCCAAACTAAACTAGAGATGCTACCATCATTGGAAAGTTGATTTTGCACCAACTGTACTAATGCTCTAACTGAGAAAAGACCCGAGGAGTCACAAGACCATATCATTTCATCCGATTCAGATAGCAAGAGAGGAAATTCCTCTAAAAGATTCAGAAGACCATTACGGCTCTCCATTTCAAAGGACCTTAATTCTCTAGGAATTCCAAATTCCATGTGAAAGATCCATTATCCCACTTGATAAGGTCTTGAACCAACGCATTAGCATTCCTTGCAATTTTGAAGAGTCTTGGAAAAATTTCTTTGAGTGGCCTCTCTCCTAACCAAAGGTCTTTCCAAAAAAGAGTTCTATCGCCTCTACCAACCAAGAATTTTAATTTAAAAATCGTCGTTATCATCAAATTAATTTATTTAAATATACTTTTTATTTCAATTGTAATAAAAGACTCGTAATATTTCTTATGTATTTGATAGTCATTGCATCACATGTAATATTTATTGTCAATTAAGTTTACTAATTACTACTGGTGAATGCTTTCAGTACGTCCTTCTTTAGGAATTGATACATGACATTTTTTGAGATCTATAAACTATATTAAGTAGTTTTATTTTAAAATAAAATTTTGCTTATTTGATATTAGGCTACAAATTAGATGACTGATTTTGAAAGCAGAAATTTTTAAATTAAAATAAGGATCTTCAGGAGTATCCATCCACCTTATAGTTTTATATTAAACTCAATGAATAATCTTTTTAAAAATTTAGAAAATAAATTTTAGTTGATATAGTTAATGGACTTTAAAAGATGCTACATATCAATATATTAAAGAAAGATTGAATACCGGTCTCATCATTGTCGTTATCATCATCATCAAAGTTAAAATTCTATCTATTTAAGATTTAACTTTTTGAGGGCTACTTCTCTGCTTGGTCCTAAGCTAAAAAGCGGTGGGTACGTTGCGTATGGGCTGAAACGTATCGGTTCGTTGTGGGCTGATACATATTGGTTGCGTATCGGCTAATACGTATCAGTTCGTAACGCTGAACCAGGTACATCTAGTAATGGGTATAACTTTGTCATACAGACTCCAATAGAGGTGATTTCAGAGGCTTTAGAAAGATGACTCAAAGAGCTACGCAACGGACATAGATATTGTAGCTGAAAATATTTCCACACTTTATTATTGAATTTGAGATTATTTAAGAATTAAAATTCAGAAAAAATGATAAAAATAACTCAAAATGATCATTATCTAAGATAAAATTAGCATAAAATTACTAGAATTTATTTTCCATGTTTCTGGAGCTTTTGGGATTTTTTCCATATTTTTTAAAAATATTTTAAAATTCTCGATTTCGTAACTTCAAAATCACATTTAAATATCTAAATGACCGAGAAATAGTGATAAAAGTATATAGAAACGAAACCTAGAATTTTCTTGATTTTCTTTAATTTTTTAAAAATATAAAATAAATTTTGGAAGAGAGAGAATGTGAATGATCCTGTAACAATTATTTCGGCGAATCAATATGTTTCGACCGCCGATGGGTATCGACCGACGAGTAATTCTGCTGTGTTACATGTCAATGTCGAATTTGGTATATGCATTTAACAAGAAAGATGATCTTTAAGCTGCAAATTGAAGATGAGCTATAATGTTGAACAAAAGAGTAGAAGGATACGAGTCAAGTCGCTGCTCACCCATGTTACTACCAATTTTTATATATGTACAAAGCCCAAATTAATTGAAAGAGTAGCTGTAGCAGTAAATGCAGAGAGTAACTCCAGCTGGTATAGCATGCATTAAGGGATCATGCAGAAATCTGAAAAAGGGATCTAAATGGCGATTTCTAAACTATAATCTTCACTCATCATGGCCCACCAATTCAAAGGTGTCTATCACTCGCCAGTTCATCACAAGCTACTGTCTGCTCTCAGCTCTCCCTCTCTTTTCGATTTTAGAAATAAGTAAGAATGAAGTATAATTTATTAAAATCCATCCATCACTTGTCATGTATGTTGTGAATAGAAGCGCACAAAATAATGAATGGAAAAATAAACTACAGATCAAACACACACAAAGACACAGATATTTCATGTGGTTCCCTTTCGATACGTCCACGGGTTCAAACAAAATCAACTATACTCAAAGGCAAAATAACGAAGAAGATATTATGCTTGTTACAATTTTTATTCTCTCTACTTTCTCTCACAAAAAGAGACATTATATGCTGTCCTAATTAGGACCACAAAATATGTAATGCAAAAATATCTGACAATGTATATATGGAGCTCGACCTACGACCAGACCAATGGGGATGGGATCACCAGTAAATATCTGACAATGGCTCCACAAAACCTAACAATGTATATATGGAGCTCAGTTTGAGGTGTGAAATTAAGCGCATCAGATTGGATAAAAGTTTTGAAATCACACGATTCATCAATTCTCTACAGCAACATACTCCTTATGTTCCAAAAAACATATCCTATTTCAGAATTTTTTATTTTTTAAGCATCGTTTTCAGGCGGAGCGCGCCAAAGCCTATTAATAGAATCTCTAAGTCAATACAAACATGATAAAAAAAAAGGAGGTCTGGGTGGTGTCTCATTGTGTAGTTACTGCTCAATAATGTTTTCCTAACGATATAGCAATGCATGATTAAGACGGTGAGAGTCGGAGGTAGAAATAATTACAAAATGTCGCATATGGGCAAGTCAAAGCTTATTAAAGATGGTCGTCTTCCCATCACGTCAGAAGATGATTTGGAGCTCACCGAGAATGTTAAAGCTTTGATTTAATTTGAAAATTAAGGAATAGGATAAGTAATTTGGGACAATTTCGAAATGCATAAAGGACAAGTATTTTTAGATGGAGGGAGTATTGGTAAAGTCTCTAACAATAGAACTTTTGATTTATTTTTTTTATGACCAAGGTGACCTCTTAAAGCAGCTGACTAATTTTCAGGGTACGTGCAAATGTTCCTATCTATATATATCGGTTATATCTACGGAGAATGATCCTTTACAGTGAAGTGAGAATCGAACTCAATACTTTTACTTTTTGAAGCAGGTTCCTGACCATCACTCCATCTTCTATCAGTTAACAATAGAACTTTTGATTGGCTTGTACACCGGTGGGCATATTAATGTTGACTTGTTGAGAAATCTTTGCATGCAAATATTAAGAATTTCTCTTCATAGAAGATACAAACATCAGACTATTGATTTGTACATCCAAATATTAAGAATTTCTCTTCGTCAGTGTGAAATTTTAATTTCACAAAAAAATAAGGGAAGAAAAGATCGAGCCTCGGTTCGAAAGTCTCACTTGACACAATATATTTAAAATTGGACTTGGCTGATTTTCAAGACTTTGATATATCTTAATTTTTTATCTTTTTATCTTAATGTTCACATGTACTTAAAAAGAAGGGGTTCGACGGTGATCCCTTCAATGAAATTTCTTTTTTCAGTCTATGAAAGCCACCTTTTTTTTTTAATTAATTAACTCATATTTTTAATTTTTAAACTTTTATAACTTCTAAAAATATGATTTAAATTTTTCTAATAAACTCATCACCACAAATAATAATGAGTCTCCATGTGATGGTCCTTATTCTATGAATATTTCTCCCCAAAGTTGTTTTTAGTCATATCATCAAGGGCATGCCTGCATCTAAGATTCTTTTATGAGAGCTACTCTAACACTGCACTTCTCTCATCGTCTTACATTAAAATTTTAAAAAGAAGTTTATTTTCTTAGAATTAAGCTAGCGAGACAAGCTAAAAAGATATTTTTTTAATATCAAAGTGTTCAAACTTCTGAGAGCACCCGACTTATACTCGGGACATATGTAAACCTTTTTACCACGCACACTGAATAACTTTATAGAGAGTGATTGGAACGAACTCAAGAGTCCCACTTTATGAGGAGGGTTCCTAATAATCACTTTATGCCCTTTGGACTACACACTAACAAGACATGCCTTTAGATCATTTATAGGTCCCACAAAATTAGGTTCATTTGATAGATAATTACATAGATATGGAGTCTATAAAGTTTCACTATCAATTGATGATCTAAGCAATATAATCTTGATTTTTGAATTTTAATGAATATTGGCCATTGATTTATAAAAGTTTAAAATCAAGGGATAGGACCATCATATAAAAATGAAACTTCAAACAAGAACTACTCATATAGTCCTCTTTACATCAGATCCAATAAAGTAAATCCTAAAAATCCATTTTCACCGTGTCTCACTAACAACATGTCTCGGTAGAGTTTTTCTTTCTTCAACCTTACTTTCTTCATCTCTATGCCATTTGTTAAGTTACAATTTAAATTATAATCACTCTAAGTATCAATAAAAATGAAAAGCATAATTTCTTGAACATTTCTAAAACTAGAAATGGGGGTGTACCATAGAGTTCTTAAACTAGAAATATAACTTCATATCTTAAATATAAACAGATATATCAAGGATAGCGACCCTCATAAGGCACTTTTGTGTAACCAGACACATGAATTAGTGGATTTTCCACTTTACCCTTCATCCATGTCATATGGATAACTTAAAAAATGAATTACCGGTGAGCTGATCACTCAAAAACAGCAAGCCATTCTGGTTCGTTCATCAACTATGGGTTTTTCATGTGTTTTGTTAAGGTTTTCAAACGAGGCTGTTTCTCGACCGATTTTTACAAACAGAGTACCAAAATTCATCTACTTTGAATTTTATGAACCCTGAGACTAATTTTAAGTGAAAAAAGGTATCATTTTGGACTTAAAAAATATACCCAAAGAATTTAAGAAAAATAGCTTTCCCTCTTAATTCTTTGGGTACATTTTTTAAGTTCAAAATTATACTTTTTTCACTTAAAATCAATACCAGAGTTCATAAAATTCAGAATAGATAATTTTAATACCTTGATTATAGAAATCGGTCGAAAAACGGCCTCTTTTGAAAATCCGAGAAACGCGGAAAAAATCCACATGAACAAACCAGAATGGCTCGCCGGTAAGTACATCGATTTTTATCATTTTTTTTAAGTTATTCGTATGGCATGGTGAAGAGTAAAGTGGGAAATCCACTCATTTCCATGTCTCGTTATTAGGGCTGAAACTCGGGTCGGGCGGGCCGGGTTTTGACAAACCCAGCCCTAACCCATGTCAAAAAATTTTGAACCCGACCCGAATTGCAAACCCGAATATGTCAACCCAACCCAACCCGAATTGCTAATACTCTCAACCCGAGAGTTGACCCGACCCGACCCGAGTTAGCCCGAGTTAGCCCGATTTAGCCCGAGTTAGCCCAATTTTTGAAAGAGGGGAAGAGGAAGAGGAAGTGGAAGAGGTAGATATCGATTTTCAAAAGAGGGGAAATGGAAGTGGAAGGGGCGTAGGGTTTTATTTAAGTTATGAATTAGGGTCGGGTTTTTCCAGGTCGGGCTTTTTCGGGTTGGGTCGGGTCGGGTTGAAATTTAAATTCTTCAGCCCAACCCGACCCGAATTTCAGTCGGGTTTTTTTTTTCCTAACCCAACCCGACCCGAGTTTACAATTTCTATAACCCAGCCCACACTATTTTCGGGTCGGGTCAGTCGGGTCGGGCCAAAACCCAACCCAAGTTTCACCCCTACTCGTTATAGAAAAAGAGAGTGTGAGTATGGCTACCCTTTATCAAACGGTTTAACTATCAATATGATACTATTGGTTGACATGTTATGCATCATCTCGTATAAATTATCATATAATATTATAAAAAATTAAAAAAATGAACTGATATTTTTAAAATAAATTTTACGTTAAAATATCGAGTGAGTTGATATTATACTCTGCTGCTCGTACTTCACACCCGCTTAAGGACACAATGAAACGGAGAAAGAAATGATTTGATGCTCTAACTCAGCAACCAATTTATAAAATGACAAAAGACGAAAATAATTTTATTTTTACATGATCAATAAAGTTAAAAATGAATTGTCGAAAAGAAGTTCTGTATTAATTTTAACTTTATTTACCTTTTTTTTTAATTTATTTTTCATAGCGAGGATAAGAAAACCTAAAGAAAGAAAGAGTGTTTCATTTATTTTAATAAAAATAAAGATTTTAATACAAACAATAAAAACATTGAATAATCAAATTTTATAGTGCATGTTGAATAACACAAATGGAGTTCAACATGATTTTTAATAGAATTACTTTTCTAAAACAGATAAACAATTGACCTTTAAAAATGCACAAAAATGTCTTGCAAAATAGTATATAAAGGCCAGTTCCAAATTCCCCAAGTTCCCATATGAAGAACTAAGAACTTGAAGATATTGAAGTGGACACGTTAAATTGCAGAGTGACATTTTAACTAAGATTTTGATCTAAAATAAAGATGAATTTAAAAATTAAACTTATAAATGTATATTTAAAAAAATGGGAAAAATGGGAATTCTGTGGTTTCCCACATGTGAATTAAAAAAAAAAATTGGGAAAATTTATTTTGATGATTATTATGAGATGTTAATACATTGGGAGCAGTAGGAACTGTGGAATTAGGTAAATGGGCCTCACCCAACGGTAATCTTTAAGATACCCCCAACAGTCGAAGATGAGAGAAAACTTGTGGGCTTAATTTAAAGAAGGTGAGGGGTTTTTAAAAGGGTTAGATGTGGATGAGTGGGGAGTCTTTAAGTGGACTTAAAAACTTTTGTTTAAAGGGAAAATTAAGGCAAATGGTGGCAATGGAGGAATGGCCTTAATTAATGTTTTCAGAAATTAGATGGGTTTGGAGTCAAGCACCTTTCATCCTCTTCCTTTTTCTACCTTCTCTAGTCCCCACTAAAATAAGACAATCCTTATTATTAGCAATAAATACTAACTAATCAATGAGGGAAAAGAAAAATGAGAGAGAAAAAGAGATAGAAGAGGGTGATCTAATTGGAAGATCATGAAAATTTATTTTCACTTAAGTACTTGAAGTTTTGTTGTCTCAATTAGAGACATGTCAAACTTTATAGATGATGTATTCTATTTTTTTTTTAAAGTAATCAGGTAGAATAGATTAAAAGGTGGAGTTGGAGAGATAGAGACCCAAAACAACTACAATAAACGAAGACCCAGTTATAATATACAAAGACACTATAAAAAACCAAAAAAGGAAATTCAAAGGCTATAACCCTGTGAATCAGAGATGGTGATCATTGAGTGTTGCATTTACTTCCAACTTTATGTTAAAGTCTGCAACACCATTGATTGTTCACCTAACTACTAAACGGACACTTGTAAACGTGAGCATCTCACAACTATCATCAGTTTCTACATATGATTATACGGAGTAGTATTATTCAATGTTATCGTAATCGGACTGTGTAACGAATTGTTTTTGAGGAGGTCAGGGTTCAACTGGATTCGACCGCAATTAAAGTCGGTCAAGTATTAAAATAATATAAATATTATATATAATATTAAGTAAGACATATTTTACCAATAACATTAATATAAATATTAAAAATAGCATTCAAACTCTAAGTAATATACTAAAACGGTGAAATATATGGGATAGAAATAGTAATAAACATTTATATTTCAAATATGCACATTTTTTAAGGGGAAAATTAAAAAAATAAAAAAAATTCAAATATCTGAACCGAGGTTCACGGTTCGTGGTTTTTGTGTCAAAACCGCGGGTCTGACAGGTTTTATGTGGTTTTGACCCAAAGCCGATTTTTTAGATGGACCAAACCGCAGATCCCGCGGTTACGACTAAACTGCCGGTTCAACTGCGGTTCGGTCCGGTTCTGATAACACTAGTATTATTAATAAGGATGCCTCTTTAAATTTTCTTGAATAACAAGGAGAAAGAATAGAAAGCTATTCTCACTATAATTACAGCACAATATGCATCAGCTTGAGTTTAAAATGTAGAACAATATAAAAAATGGTTTGTTCAAACTTTTAAACTATTGAGTTAACAATGAAGTTGCCTTGAGAAAATTTCTGAAAAACCTCACCCAAAATGGTAATCCCCAGATTCACCAAGAACCAACATCTCAACTACTTTTCACCTTATCTAAAATCACATCAAATGTTAATCACCACCTTCTAACTTGAATTGCCATACAATTTGTACTTTTTCATCCAACACAGCTTACTTCGTGCTGAAGACTTAAAGTGGATATAAAGGGAATTAATCGTGGCAAACATACAAGATATATAACTCGATGGAGTTGGATTGATGATCAGAAACCTGCCTTAGAAAATAAAAATACTGAGTTTGATTCTCACTATGTAGTTCTGATGTCTTGTACCATGTACTTCATGGGTGTATAAAAAGGGGGTTCATCAAGTGGAGTAACAATGAGTCCCGTTCGAAAAGCTTATATTTAAAAATTTAGTGAGTCAAAAATCATTTTAATTAGATAAATTTTACATAGCTTAAAAAGACCCTTTAAAGGGTCCTTTTATCACTCCAGTGGGTGTGTCCTACATGAATTTTGTTTCCCATAATACCTTCCAAAGGAGTGTCTGTGTCAATGTTAAAATTTCTTACCTTGGGGTTCACGGGTGAACAACTTTTTTACACTTTTAAGCTAAAGTAGGGCACAACTCATGTTAGGTAGACTAGAACGGGAAGACCAATTTATGCTTGAATTTTTTACAACTGAATTGTTCAAAATCTCTTAGAACATCTAATTAGTCTTTGAGGCGTATGTAAACCTCTATATATCCACACACTGAATAAACTTATGGAGAATGACCTTTTAAAGTGGGGTAGGATGTGATTTGAACTCGGGATCAATTTATGCTTGACTTAGTTTCAATTGTAATTTGGGTTTGGGCTCGGGCAAGCCCAAAACCCAGCCTAGTCTGCCCGAGTAGCTCACCCTGGCTTGAACATTTGCTTATTGACAACCTATGAGCCCATTAAGGATCCATTAAGACCGAGCTTACGAGCTGATCCACTAAAAGAGATCCAATGGGTCAAAAATTTCTTTTGCTAAAGTGTTTCTGGCCCATCTTCTTCTCTTGGTCAAAGTATTAAAGCGACTAAGATAACCACAATGCGTCCTTGCAATTTGTGATAAAATTTGGCACATTTCAAGTTTAGGTGTATTTTGGGATAATCTCCCAATATAAAAAAAAAAAAATAATGATAATACTAATTTATATTTAATGTTACAGTTCTCCATTATCAATTGTTAAATTTATTTTTATAATTTAATCAAAGGAAGCGTATAAGGACAGAAACTCTAATGAACCTGGTTATACTCTTAACACTTCCATTTCACATCACATAAAAGGGTCAAAATATTCGAAAAGTTTCTAAAAAGGTGGTGACACCCGTATAATATAAATGACACCGCCACCTACCATCGATAAAAATAATATAGATATTTTCTAGTACATTTAAAGAATTAAAGTTATTGAATTTTATCTCTTATACAGTTGTTTGATTCAATACATTTCATTGAACTTGAAAAAAATGAAAACGAGTGATCACTAATTTTGATCAAATCTGAGATTATGATATGGCCATTTCTATCTACCCGTTATAGAGGGGCCAATGGTTGGATTCCACACCAAGTAATAACTTTTACGACTAAAGTGTTCACATTTAATGTATTCGATTAATTTTAGAAATATGTATAAGTTTTTCTATCCACACACACCAAGTAAGATCGTACGAACTAGCCCTTTGAAGTAAAGCAGAAATGAAATTTAGGACTTCCGCTTTCTACTACAGGTTATTGCCATCATTCCAACCACTTTTAGTTGTTTTATCAGTATTTCATGAAAAGCAATATCCTCTAAATTTTGCCAACATTTTATCCATATTTTTAGATTATCTATCTCGCGGACTCAAATCTAAAATAAAAAATATGATAAAAATAAATAGAGATGCCAATAAGTACTCACAATAGTTCTTTCATCTTCTCCATTATTTATAGAGAAAGTCTAAAAATACATTTTAAATGCATATATATTGGATTCTTCTTATATATATATTTATATGTGTGTGAATTTTTTTTTCTACTAAATTACATAGTAGAGTTACTAAATTGAGCGACCCAATACCTTTAGAGAAAAAAAAATTGAATGGAGAACACTTTTTTAGAGTGGAATGCATAGTTTTGTCTCTCTTTATATAAGAATAAGGGATATTTAAACTTCATTTGGTTAGATAATTAAAAATTTATCTACTCACAACAATACAAGATATTATAAAGAAAATATATTAAATAAAAAACGTAGAATTAGATAAATAAAAATACATGATCTTGTTTCCACCAAGTTTTCAACATTAATATATATGAAAAATCTGCCAAATATTTGGCATTTTTGTATAAGCTTTAGACCTTCCCTGTTCCTTAAATCATATGACTAGAAGCACAAAATCAATCACAGAGCTTTCTTCGTTTAATATTTATATAATGATGATTATTTTTCATATATTTTATGTATATGAAAGGGACCTTCTCCCTCTTTTTTAAACAAAGAGGACACTTCCTAATTTCTAATTAAATGAAAAAATACTTTTAATAAAATTTTAATGTAATAGATAACTAAGCCTTTAAAATAGACATTTCTGTCATTTAATAAAAAAAATATAAAAATGTATCTTTATAACACCCCACCTACATGGGGGTGTGGAAAAAAGTCACACTTCGCTCATGAGATGAGTTATGGGGGTGTTTATATGAGGGAGCAGCCCCTCAAAACAACACGAGGCCATTGGGGTCGGGCCAAAAGCAAAATCGTTCGGGCCCAAATAAGACCCAAAGTGAACAATATCGTGTTGGGGTCGAGTCGTCACAATTTTTAATAAAAAAATAGTCTAAACCAATTCTTATTTACAAATTAAGAAGTGGTGAAAATTGGTAGTAGACACACCAAACAAAATCCTCTTGATGGTTTATCTTTGTAGTTAGTACTACCTTGCTGTATTTCTTTGATAAGTATTCGCTCATTAATTAGATGTGTATTATGTCATATATAATGCAATAGTTGTAACTTTACTTCACAAATAGGAGCATTGATGGTATGTCATCGGCAGCAATGGCACCATTAGTTCTATGATGAATGACTACGTTGATTACATTTAATTTGGATTTTGGCTAGTATGATTCTCTAAATTTTTGGTATAAAAACAAAATTCACCTTGCCGACAGCAGAGGTGAAACTTGGGTCGTGTTTTAACTCGACTCGTATGACCCGACCTAATAAATAAAGTGGGTTGGGTTTTACATTTTTTTAAATTAAAATTGGGTTGGATTTGAAGAAAAAACTCGAATTTAATTTGGGTAAGGTCGGGTCAAGTTTTTTTAGGTTGACCCAATTCGACGCGAATTGACTAGACCTGACCCACTAAAAAAACGTAATATAACACTCAAGTTGAGTTAGGCCGGTAATTTGGTTCAGCACTCGGGTTGAGTCGGGTCAACGATTCGAGTCGGGTTGAATTCAATAATTCGGGTTGAATTTAATAATTTTTTATATGAATTGGATTAAATTTATTAAAACCCAGCCTTATCGGCTGAATTTTAGCCCCCGTCCAGAGTCTGCTCTGACCCATGTGGGCACATCAGTACTGAAATTCATACCATCTCCTTTTAATACTCAAATACCTTGTTTGCATAAATTACCAAAAAAATGAAAAACCCCATATTATACAATTCAATGATCGTATGAATAGCTAAAGAGCTCACTTCTGATCATGCAAAATCAATGAAAAAAAACAAGGAACCCACTAACAAGATGCCAAAAGAATTGAAATAAACCAACGAAACTTACATTCTGAGAGATCTGAACGAACCCACTATACATAAAAATGAAAATAAAATAGTGCAGACACTATGATATTAAAAGCGTATGGGCATCAATATGAAAAAAATTCGATATTATTTATATTTAATTTTATTTAAGTTAATTTCTATAATTTTTAATAATAGTCATAATTTAGGTCTAATACAATGTCCGATTGACACAAAATTTGATTCATTGAATAACTTGTTCAATAACCTGTCTGACAAGAGTAAATTTGCACAATTTTGACATGTATAGAAGAAATTACGACATATTTTCTAATAGAGTGTCGTAAAGTGACAAATTTAAGTTTGTATTTAGTCTCACATCTTTGAAATTTGTCACAAAGTATTACTACAGCTAGGGTAGTCTTGTTAATTTCTTTATGAAGCTTTAAAAAGCTTTGGCCAAATTCATATAGAAGAATAATCCTAAGGAGATTGGTCGCTTTCTCCTAGTTTTCTCCTTCAAAGCTTGACTTAGTTGGCTTCAAGAGAGTATCAAGGATTAAACATAAAACATTCCCCATTGATCATTAAAGATATTTCTTTAATTTATTACAAATTGGAGAAAATAGTAGAACAATATTAAATGAGATAATTGTTAAAGTATTGTTAATCAACAATCTCATAGTTTAATTTGGTGGGTCATTAGTCCTATTATCATATAATCCACCGCTCGGGAAGGGAGAGGTCACAAGTTCAAGCCCCGGCGATCTTTACCCGGGAGTGTGGGTTTATGTTGCTCCCCCAAGAGTTTTAGGCAGGGCTATGACCAAAACGTAGAGTGGGTCTGAGATTTCTCCTAGGTGTTAAAAAAAAAAAACCAAGAAAGATTTCAAAAACAACCGTCAACAACATATGCCACCTTCAATTCAGACAGAGTCCAGAAAACAGCATACCATAAAACATGGTTTTTTCATGCCAGTCAAGGCCAGAATAGAAGAGCCGATTGCAATTTGCAGTACATCAAAGCAAGGCCTTAAACTACTTAATTCCGAGGGAATTTCGAATAAAAATTCCTTATGCCATAAATATCAAAATTGAGCTACAAACAAGTGATACCACAATGTTATAAACATGAGCACCTCCTTTACAGCTGAAGAAGATAGGGATGTTATTCATACAACAAGGTGATGAGCGTTGTCATACTGCTGCTAACCAATATCAAAAGCCAACCTCTACTAGTACTGCACAGCCTGTGAGATTCAAAGGCTCTAAAGAACACCAGAATCTTATCTAAAACTAACTTCAAAAACGAAACACACACAAAGAAAAAACTCACAGTAAGTACTGCAAGCTCCTTATTTTCAAATCTTGATCGGTCACTTGAAATCTTCTCGATACTGGATCTGAGAGAAAGCAAAAATCAAATCAGAGAAAATCAAATTAACAGAGATAGCCATCATTCAGCTGGATTACCAATCTGACTTTTGAACTAAAATGATTTCTGAGATATCATTCTCATCTAGAGTTGTCAAACAGACCGGAATGAAATCAGAAATTGAAACATACTGGCCCCTGAAAATTGTCTTAGTGTTTAAAACTTTAAATGTTACATTCATTGCAACTCACAGACCCAACCAGAGTGCGACCTCTTTAGACTTGCAGTCCATAACATTTTAAAATCAATCCAGATTTTTTAACTGTCAGTTGATTCAGATAACTTTCACGGCTTGTGCTATGTCCAGTGAAAAATCGAGAATTAAGTTTCTTTCATTTGTTTTTTTTCCACTCTCCAGTCTTAAGTTGTCTTCTTCTATGTCTAGTGAAAGATCGAGAATTAAGTTTCTTTCATTTGTTTTTTTTCCACTCTCAAGTCTTAAGTTGTCTTCTTCTTCTTCTTCTCTCCAGTCTTAAGTTGTCTTCTTCTATGTCCAGTGAAAAATCGAGAATTAAGTTTCTTTCATTTGTTTTTTCCACTGTCCAGTGAAAAATCGAGAAAATTTGAGAATCAAGTTTCGTTCATTACTTCATTTGTTTTTGTCTTCTTCTTCTTACTCTACATTATTGTTAATCCTTTCTAAAAAGTAGCTCAACTTTGTTCTTAATTATGGGATAAGTGGGCAGTTATTACACCCTTGGCAATGCATCTCAAAGCCTATTAATAGAGTGAATAATTCTCTTCCATCAGATGGAACTCACATCCACATTCATGGAATGATTGATTTATCTATATCTTGCATGCATGTTGCGAGATCATAACTCATGGATTCACAAAAAAATGTTGGGAATAGAAGCGCACAAACAATAAATGGAAAAACAAGCC
This sequence comes from Chimonanthus salicifolius, assembly GCA_013350335.1. NCBI lineage: Eukaryota > Viridiplantae > Streptophyta > Magnoliopsida > Laurales > Calycanthaceae > Chimonanthus > Chimonanthus salicifolius. The sequence goes on from CM023536.1 coordinate 49,092,800, forward strand.
ACAGATCAAACACACGCACAAATTTTACATGGTTCCCTTTCAACACATTCACGGATTCAAACCAGATCCACTATGCTCAAAAGCAAGAAAATGAAGAAGAGACAGCCGACCTTTGTTACAATTTTCGCTCATATCCCCTCTCTCACGAAAAGGACATTATATACTGCCCAGACTAGGGTTTACACATGTGCAATGTAAATTTACATAATTGCCCTCCATTAAAAAAAAAAAAAAAACCGGCTCGGGGGCTCCGCCCCCATGCCCACGGACAAGGGCACTGCCCCCCTTTGACTCCCCATGAGCTCAATGTGGAGCTCGACCAACAACCGGACCAATACATATCTAATAATCAGGATCTATAGAACCTAACAAAAAATCCATAAGAAAGTTGTCTAACAACTACCATGGTTTAAAAGAAAATAATAAAAAAAGTTCAATAAGAGGAGACGGGACATAAGGGGAAAGCTAGAAGGCTTTAAGGATAGAAGGAAAGCCAGGAGGCATTGAAAGAGAATCCTCACTAAAAAATTTAAAATTGAAAAAAGAATAAGAATACATATTAAGCTTGAAGCAAATCAGCTCCCAATCTCGCTAGCTCGACTACATTGGCATGCCAAAACAATGGATCTTTCATAGCAAATACCATGGTTATCTAGCGGGTTTTTAGTTAACAACAAAGACAGATGTCCATAGATCACAAGAACCAAACCCAGTATGAAAAACTGAAAAGGTGGATGTGGAAGGGACTAGGAGGAGACCCTAAAAGGCTTCAAAGGAGGGGGGCAAGGGAGATGATAGAATGTTGAATGGGAATGTAGGGCTCAAAAGGCCAAGCCCAAATGCATTGGAAACTGGATGATGATTATTACAATGATAATGATGATGATCATGACAAAAGGGGAGAGAAAAGAGTGTCACAGGGAAACAAGGCAGACTCAGATTATGTGCTGGTAAAAGCCTACATAAAGCTTTAGGTGCCCAACAATATATGCCATGTGACACCAAATTAATTTCAATGGGTATTGATATGGTCATCCAATAAAAGTTGAACTGACAATTGAATCATATGGATTCAGCAAATTCTAAGCACACTAAAATAGCTGGTAGACAAACAGAAAGCAAAAGCCCATCTAGTAATGCAAACTGTGCCACAAAAAGATACAGTAGATTATAATTTCATCTTTACAACCACAATCATGTTGGCATCCCTTGTTTTTATGTGTTAGTCTCCACCTTATGCTGGGACTAACTAGATATGTGACTGCAGTTCACAGAAAAATAATACAAGTTTCCCTTACTTGATTTGGATTAGGGATTTTGTAATTATATACACTAGTGTTTTCTCATGGTAGTTGCCTTTTGATACACAGAAAATTCTCTCTGGTTCTGTCTCTTTGACATTACCATGATGAATCAATAAATCTGTTGTTTCTTTTCTCAGTGACTTCTTTTATACATTCTACGTGTTAGTCTCCACCTTATGCTGGGACTAACTAGATAGGTGACTGTAGTTCACAGAAAAATAATATAAGTTTCCCTTACTTGATTTGGATTAGGGATTTTGTAATTATATACACTAGTGTTTTCTCATGGTAGTTGCCCTTTGATACACAGAAAATTCTCTCTGGTTCTGTCTCTTTGACATTACCATGATGAATCAATAAATCTGTTGTTTCTTTTCTCAGTAAACTTCTTCTATGCATTCTAGTTTGGCATTCAATCCACTGGTGGATGTACCTTTACAGAAATTCCATGCTCAAGTGGAAACATACCATGTCAATAATGTCACTCTGATTATAAGCCTATAAGAAGAGGAACAGGGAAAAGAAAAAGGTAATGGCAAACCTCAGGAACTTATTGTCTTTCACCAATGCATCCATTTGAGATGTCACGATAGATTTCCAAGACTCAAGCTCGGTAGTTCTTTTGTCCTGAAATAAAGTATACACAACAATATAATTAATATCTGGAGCTCATTTGCTACAAATATTCCAAGAAGCTCACATCACAGAAGTGAATTGACATACCACAGCCTCTTTCCATTCCATGATATCCATGATTTTGGATTTTGTTTCCTCCAATAGAAAGGCATTCCTAGAAAGATCCCTCTCAAGATCCGGTAGAACATTGCTATATCTTCGGTTCACTTCTTTGATATGTCCCTCAATAACAGAAAGATTCAGTTCCAATGACCTCACTTTCTGCATCAAGATCATTAGAACGGTATCACTCGCTATTCTTCCATTTGGCTGTTGCCTAACTTCTTTCACAGGATCAGGCACATTGCTCATCAACACCTCATTCTTTGTGTTTGGTGGTGCATCAAGATTCTGCCTCTCAAAGATGTCCATCCCTGTAACATGAGGATCTGCCAAACCATGACCTTGAGCAATCTCGACCTTTTCAGTAGAGGCTGCTTCAGCCCTAGAAGAAATTGTTGCAACAGGTATGGAAGTTGAAGACTGATCAGTTGTTGGCTTGTCAGAAACCACAATAAGATCTTCGAGCATCCACTTGATGGCATCAACTCCATAAACCTGCACAGAACTCAATGTGCAATAGAACTCTGACCCATAATGACTAGTCAGATTTAACTTCAAGTATCTCACCCATTTGGGTTCCTTAAGCGTAAACTTCTGTGCATGCTTTACATTCTGTGCCACAAAATTACCAAGCAAGATCCATGCCTCCATTGGATAAGTTAAACTGCCCCACAATTCAAAATCCTTAAAATTGGAGGAGTAATGCTCACAGTTTGCTATTTCTACTGTGTCAACTAGAGTCTCCTCAGCAAGCTCAATAATGACAAACTTCTTATCTACTGAACAAGGGTTGCGCAGATATCTATCCTTATCAGAGCCCAAAATGTTACTGGCTCCATTTGCTTCCTTGTTATGAGCTAAGACCTTTGCTCCCTTAGATGAAGATGCATAATTGTACTCAGACTCTCCAGGCTCAAGTTTACGAGTAATATTCCCACGCTGACCAGGCATGACACTTCCTTTTTTTGACATTGTTGTGTTTTTCAAGTTGTCGGGATCAAGATTGCTAGAAGAAGACAATATCTTGTTCATTAGTTCCTCCTCTGGTTTAATGCTCTGAATTTTTTCCTCTACTTTGCACTCCAGGTCTGCATGCGTCCCTAGAAAATCCTTGATTACCTCTTCTAATCTTTTTTTCTGCTGGACTGAATACCCAGAATGTACAGAGTTATGATTGATATCTGTGGAACTGTTACTGTCAAAATAACGATCGGACTCTAACAACTTCTGACTGCTGCGTTTACTGTTTCCGTCATCAATGTATGCATCTGCACATTTTTTAAAAATTAATTAATTGTTTATCATTCAGGTGCTATGATGCCTGGACACAGAATGGATATTTCAAGGACACACCATCAAACAACATGGTCGCGGATTTTACACATAAAACAGAAGTGTCCGACACGGACACGTTGCCTAAATTGAGGTGTCTGTGCAACATAAATCAGGTGAGATTTACAGCAGTTCTCTTTTCTTTTTCCTTTTTTTGCAGTTACTCAGTCTGAGAATCGAACATGTGATTCATCAATAGAATGGTTCGAATCAATAGATGTGTGCTTGACGTATACATTTACATTCTATAGAACAACCAAAATCATTGCTCTTGGAAAGTTATAGCAATAATCACCCTCATTACATAAATAACAAAACAGCATTACATATTTGTATTTCAAACAAATACATTCAAGCAAAAAGGGGAATCCTGAAATATCCAGTTCTTAAAAATTCCCGGAATTCGACCAAAGGTGAGCTAACTTTTTAGGGAAAAAAAGGAGGCAGTTTTCTTCCACATATCACAACATTATCGACCAAATGAGAAAATCAGAGATGGGTATGAAAGGAAATATTGAATAAGGTAAAGACGAAGGAGAAAACGAGGGACCATACCCTGCTTTCCATGGCTGTGGCCGAGACGGGTGTAGAACAAGAAGACGAGACACCAAAGAGAGAAAATGAGGGACACAGAGAGTTCGTAGAAATTCTTATTTTTTCTGCTTATGGACTTGTTAGAATGTTCAGGGTGATTCTTCATCTCTCTCTCATATCCGGGCTGAATTCTCTCCTTTTTTCCCTGTTTTTTGTTTTCCCGGAAAAGGAAAGGAATTTCTTGAATTAATCTGCTTGGTTTGTTGGGGCAGTTGGATTTTGTGGTGGAGAAGTGACTAGCAGCGAGCCAACGGGAACCTGTTTGTGCCACGGAAAAGGAGGGAAAATCGGATGACTCCGGAGTTTTCTTTGTCCAGTGGACTGGAGAGTACAGAGAAGGAGATAACATTGAGTAGAGTTGATTAAAATAAATATTGAATAAAATTAATAAAAATATTAAATGATCTAAATATGCTACATGTGTTTTATGTGTAAAAAATAAGGGAGAACTATAGTTATTTTTCGTACTTAGTCTAATTATTCATTGAATTGCAACAAAAATTATTTAATATAACTTTCTTGATGCCTGATGGAAAAGACAAATCTTTAGACCCATCAAAACTTTGAGAATAGTGATGTTCATCATAAATTTTTCAGAATATTATCGTGATATTATCATTAATTGCATTTTTAACATAATTTTAGAGGAAATTTACTGTAGTGCTGATAAATATGCATTATCAACACAGTAATTGTATTTTGTCGATAAAAATGTAATAAATTTGAAATTATGATTGATATTTGTGACATGGGCGCCCCATCCTAAAACAGACAAAATCTTTCAGGAGACACGGAATAGAGTGAAATTCTATTTTTATCTCTACCCGTATACTGCTCATCAAATACATGTGCTCATGTTAAGATGGCCGGCCTTGTGACATTCTTGAAACCGTTAACATTAGTGAATAAAGCTTAGAATCTACTTAAGATAAAGTGAAAAACTAAAATTTAATGTAGACTATCTCAACTAAATCTTATTAGTGGATAAAATACATTTATTATTATAAGTTTATAACACTTGAAATATTCAGAATCTCAACCAATAAAAAATTTGGTCTCAACATCAATTAAAAAGTTGTTTATATTTGAAAATTTCAGCTAAATTTTTTGAAATTTATATATTTTGGCCGATATTATGGGGAAAAAATTTCTACCAAAATTTGTACTTGCATGGATAAGTATTTTCACCAAAAAAAATAATTAAAAATGTATAGCATTTCTAATAAATCAAAACATGAAAAATGTCCACATTGTAAATTCAAACTTCTAGAATTTTCCTCTCCATTTACACTCATAAGCAATAAAAGGAAATAGAAAATTCCATTATATTTATTTCCATTGTTAGTTATTCACAAGTATTCGATTATGAATATAGTAATAATTATATTATCGATACCCAATAGATTTTACCTTTTGTTTTTTAAGATATAGCACTTAATCAATAGGTTAGTCGAGGGCTTCCACTTGATTAAATTAGTTGGGTTTAGTTATAAACCTTGATTTGGTGATTCATTAAATAGAAATGAGCAAACAAAAGTGCTCAAGAGTTCCAATCTTCCAATTTCGAATCTCAATTCATACCAAATAATGACAATAAGAATAATTATTGTTGTTGTTGTTATTTTTATTATTGACTTTGTATAGCATAATATAATCCAAAAATCAAAATATATATGGTTGCCAATTTTTTACCTGATCAGTGAACCTGTCCAATTAAAAAAAAAAAGGAGTTTGGATTATGTATTTCTTAAAATAATTAAATTGATTTGACAGGATATAATCCAAAATAATTCAGATCAGATTGGATAGAGAGGTCCCAAACATGGTTTAAAAAACTCGCAAGTTCATATCTTACCAACTGGTTCAAGTCATGAACCGGTTTATACCACTATACGTTCTTGAAAAAATTGGGAAAAATAAAATATTACAAATAACCCGTTGATATTTTCAAAATAAAGTCAATCTTTTAAGGTGAATTTTCTTTTTTAATTTTTTTAAGTAAGTGTCATTTGGTTTGTAATGAAAGTAAAACATTATACAAATAAAATTTGGGACTAAACATTTAATTTTTTGTAATTTTCATTTTTTCTTCAATTTTTCTGTTTTTACATTTTTGTCATTTTTCAGTTTTTCAAATAAAACAAGATAATAGTTTGCATGTAGATTTAGTCCGTTCCAACAAAATTTCTTAATAAAATCTATGAATAATTTTTTATTATGTTTATTTTTTGATTTTTTTCCATTTTTATATATTTTGCTATTTTAAAAATGAATTATAATAGCTATTAGGTTTATGTCCAGTTATAGATCTATAGACACTAATTCTTTGATATCTTTAATACATGAGCGCAAGATTGTATGAATAAAATACTTTAATATTCTTCCATCTCTAACTTTTACCATCAATCATCTTTGCTAACAATTATATTAGTAATTATTAATTTTTTTATCACATATCTTAGGATCAAAATAGATATTAAAATGATTAGAAGTCAAAATCATTAAGTTTATAAAAATATGGTTCAATGGAATTATTGAAGATTATAAGTTTAAAACAATGCATGACATACTTGACTTAAAGGGGTCGATCTTTCCCCATATGTTAAGTTAGGATGAAACAAACTTTACAATCTAATATTTTTCAATATTCTAAGATTTTTAGATGTTTTTTTTTCAGAATTTTTAACCAAATTGAATTAAAATTAATATTTTAATTTATTTATTTTACCTTTAATTTTGATCCATGTACCCCATCCAAGTAAAAAAATCTTAGTTTATTTTCTCAATTTTTGATAACCCAATGGGTTCACATGAAAGAGATGCCTCTTATCTTTCATTTTCTATTAAAAATAATATTTTTTCTCATTTTTTTAATTTTTAAATTTTTTATAGAAATTTCAGTTGATCCGAGTCAAGCTCGGTAAAGTCAGACATAAAATCTATTATTACTTATGACCAATCCGACTCAAACCCAACCCATACATTGTCATCTCTAATAATATAGTCTAATAAAAATTTATATGAAATGTTCATTGCATAATATGGGGCACACTCTAGTCGTGGGTGTGTAATTAAAATTAGGGCCAAGATGTGCTCACCTGGCCCAAACCAAAACTTGAGAAGTCAGGTCTACTGGGTCAAGACCCAAGCCTAAGTTCAGGCCTACTTTTAATTTGGATTGAACCCAAGGCTTACGTTCTTAAGACCTGACTAACTTGAAAACTTGAGCCAAATCGAGTTAAACCCGAGGACTCCTGTGTTTTACCAAATAATATATCATAATTAATTAAATATATTATAACATCTCATCACATGTTGGACACCATGATAGAGTAACAAGACAACGTCATCCGAGAAAGTAGTTTCTCAATGCTCTAAAGAAGTCTGGCTACTTACAATGAGCTATCACGGACTAGGATGGCACCATCTTATCACATGAAAGTTCAATTTTAACAGTGGTATCAGAGCTAAATCTCCAAGCCAAACACGTGGACTCTCAACGATCCCCTAATCAAACGGGATAGTTGGCGATATTCTGTTATCTAGAGAGCCTCGTTCCAAGGAGAATTATTGGAGTATGAACTAGAGAGTTCCACATCGATTGTGAAGAGAAAAATCTAAGGACATATATGAGACCGGACCATTCCACCTATCAGACTAGTTTTTCGAGTTAGAAGTCCGGCCCTAACCATCTTACTACCACAATAAGACATCATGCTACAGTAGCCAAATACCATCTTAGTATTTGAACACCATCTTACAGTAGGGAGATACTGTCTTAAATGGATTGCTCCAAACTCAAAACCACATTACAACTTTAAATAAGTTGGATTAAAATTGACATGTGGCTTAGCTTGAGCTCATATTCTCCTATACTGTATCATTCGAGCCAAACACTGTAAATGCATGCCAAGCTAGGTTTATGTCCAAGTAGCTTTTCAAAATTTTCACTCGGAGGGAGAAAGGGAGAGGATTGTGTAAGGCTCGCTCGGGGGAAGAGTGGAGAAAAAAATTAGATCAAGAGTTGCGTCTGTACCATGTGAAAATAAGACACAGATTTACAGTGTCTCTTCCTTGTAAATCAATGAGAGAGATGATTTTATTATATAAAGAATAGAACTTACAAATAGATAAAGGAAATTAAAATAAATGAGGAAGCCTCTAATTAGAGAATAATCTAAATAAATCTAAATTGACTCTAACATAAATCTAATTATATCTTAACAAATCTAATTATATGTTAACATTCACAAAAATATAACTTAAGTATCCAACAGCTTTTCAATATTTTCAAGAAATGACTTTTTAAAAGAAATTCAATATAAATCTGTGACTTTTAAAGAATCATCTTTATTACTTCATCATTAAACATACATCTTCTCATGTATTTGACCACTGGAAGAATTCATCTGGATTCTAGAGTAAAGAGTCAAAGACAATGGAGCTTATCAGAAGAACAGTGAACTACAAACTATAGGCCCTATTCATATCCTCAAAATCAATGAGAAACCCATTATGCTGAATTTAAGGCTGAGTGCATTTAACAATTGAGAGAGAGAGAGAGAGCAACTCTGCTTCCTGTTTCTTCAAAGATCGCCTCTTTCAACAATTGGATTTTGGAGATGATGTGGTTCCAAGTCATATTTTCTGGTGCCATTTGCATAGATGAGGCCCCAATGCTTCTCTGTAGGTGCACCAATTTTCAGGTCTTCATCCAACAAGGAAAATATGAACGTCACAATTGGGACACCAGGCCATAAAGGGGTTCCTTGTATGGGCTTTCCTGCAATATGTTTTACAAGCCTCTGATTGAAGATGGCAGCATTCTGCAATGAAGCAGCAGAGTCATCTGGGCTTCCTTGTGAGGGCCACCCAGTTTCTGTCACAACCAGGCGTAAGTTGCGAAAGCCCAGCGAAAATGCAGCAGAATTTAAAGAATCAACCAAAAGGTCAAACAAGTTTGTGTAGACAAGTCCAGTCTTTGGGTCTGTAAAATTGAAGCTCTGGGGATCCTCTGAAAACAAAGCAAAATCAAGGGGAATATATGGAGTCTCTTTGTAGGTCAGATAGGGGTAAAGATTAGCCATGAAAGAGGAATTTGTTTCTTCAAGGAATGCAAAAATCGGGCGGAGAACAGGCTCTGCAATTGACTCCTGGAAAACAGCTTCTGATGGAGGAAACCGTATGGCTAAAACAGCTAGTGAATGAGGTGTAGAGACCTGGATCTTTTTGTGCAACCTGAATTTCTTTAGTGAGTGGTAGACATTCTTCATAGCCTGAAGTAGTACCGGGGCGAATTCCGGCAGCATTGAAACCTCATTCCCAACAGCAATGGAAGATATTTTGGTTGCAGGGTAGAAAGGGAAAATTACCCTTTTGATGATATGGTCAGCTTTTAATGGATCCACAACAAGAGAGAAGATGTCTTCGTTCGGAATGCAGATCGAAAGAGAAATGCCAGTGTTGGCGAAAGCTTTAATAACAGAAGGATCCATGTCGAAAGTCTTCACATTTTTAATTGATAAGGAGGTAACTAGCTTTACTACCATTTCAACTGGTGGAAGGTTGGAACCCAAACGTCCATAATTCACCCCAAGAACTGAACCTGAAGTACAAAGAGTTGAGATTACAGCCAACTTTCAGAAACGTGCACTAAGAGCTTGCACAAAACAAACACACAGAGATGAACAAGAGAAAGAAGAAGAATATCCAACTTGTCAAATATCAATATGCTCGAAAAGATAAGATAGAATAAGATTAACCTTCAGGAAAAAAAACACTAGTTGTAAAAATTGATCATAAATATAAAAGATTTTGATTCTCCAGGAAAAGTTCAGGAAACCGTGAGGGTTGGCTTCACAGTCAAGATCCCACCCAAGATGCGGGAGGTCATGATTCAAGTAACTCTCAACACAAAGAGGGTCATCCCCGAAGTTTTACCTGATGTGTGGATTTTACAAATGCGCAAAGGATTAATAAAGTGCTCTAAAAGGCCTGAATACCTTGCTCTTAAAAAAAAATTGTTTAGGAATCCTAGCATTTTCGGATGTGCTCCAATTACATTTGGCATTTCAGAGAAAAAATGAAAGTTTCTCAAGAAGGTTGTGCTTAGAAGATTTGTCAATTGGAGCCGACTGCAGTCGGTTACTTGGTTCGAGCATGCAAAATAGGTAATAAATTTTCCTGGAAATATTGATTTCCATCCAGCATGCTAAGAAAAATGAATTCAAGCACAAGAGAGAATTTGGTATCTACTTGTAAATTATCATTCTTGCCCCATCATATTCTCATCAAGCATGAAATTTTGGTGAAAAATGATATCAAGCAGAAAAGGGCAACGAATTTAATTAAAAATAATAATGGCATTTCTAAACATTACAAGCAGAGACAAAGAAAAACTAAAATAAAATATCAAAAGAAGGTACATCACCTGTTTCTTTCAAGAAACCATGATTCAATTATATCAAGCAATAAACCATTTTCCTAAGCAAAATTCAAACAAAAGAAAACGAAACTAATTACACTACCAATGATATCAATTGATACATCATCAAGATACCTCAATCAAATAGAAAGGGACGGTAAAATGAGATAGAAATTGATTGAGTAGAGATTGGGTAGAGTTTACCTGAATGAAGGCTCTGAATCCGAAAGGAAGATCCGAGACTACAGAAGAAGGAGAAGAAGAAAGGGAGAAGCAGAGATTGGAAAGTTCTAGGGTTTTTTTGTGGTCTCATTTTACTTCTTTAGGGAGGGAGAAGAGAGTGGAATTCAGAACAGGTTTAACTGTTTAAGCGCCAGTGGGTTGGCGGGATAGATACTTAAAACTATTTGACCTCCTGTCTAAGAAGAGACTAAACTTCTTTTTTTGAGGAGATTGGTGTATTTTAGTTCAATAAAAATATAACTGATGGGATTAAAAGTTTATTTAAATTCAACATGTGAATTAAATTTTATATGAAAAATTAAATCTTAGCGACTTGATCTTAGTGATCAAACCTTACATGGCATCTTTATTTTTTTATTTTTTTTAAATATGTCTGATCAGTTTGACCGTTAAAATCAAGTTGCTAAAATAAGATTTTTCAATTGACATTTGGTTCAATTTTTTAACTTGAAATAACCTCTCAACCCCAAATGGATAATTTTATTTTAGAAATTTGTACTTATTCTAAAAAATGAAAAAAAAAAAAACTAATACAAATTATTCTCCCTTTGTCCCAACTTAGTTGTCTTATATGGATTTTAAAATTATCTCAAAATAGTTGTTTTATTTATATTGGAGTAATATAAAATGTGTTGAAAATGGATGATATCACATGAAGTGCTAACCTTATATAGAGAGTTCTTTAAAAATTATAAATCTTTCAAATGAGACAACTAAAATGGGATGGAGGGAGTATAATTTTACTAAATTCTTCATCCTAAACAATTCAAATCATCAATCTCCACGAGAAGTTAGAGGGGAAATGTTCTCCTCACTTCTCTTATTTAGGAGGATTGAGGAGACTTCTCTTCGTTTTAGTTTTTCTCACTCAAACACAGCCAAAATGCTAGATATGATAGACGTAAACCTATGGCTAACATTAGTAGAGATTAAATTCAAAACTAAATGACATCATGGGTCTTGAGTGTGACCAAATTTTCGCGAAACACGAATCCACTAGTCCTTACTTATCCCAACCATCCACATAGAACACAAAATTTCACTGCACATTCACCTTATGTCAAGGTGTACGTTGATCAAACAAGTGGGGATCTTAGAAGAAAGAGAGGATAGTCATAAAAATAAAACTCCAATATATAAATTTATACCACCTTCTCTGTGATATCATTCATATAAAGTCTAGGAAAGGTATTTCAACATCTCGAAGAAACTTGAAGGAATGTTTGTAAAGATCCACTTCACATTTCTTCCTACACATTAGAATACCACAAAGAAGGGAAAAAACATGAATTATGGAAAGATTTGAATTGTATTAGGGCCAATAAGATAATAAATTGATCAGAGATCCTCTCATAAGGACAGCATTTTCAATGTTGAATATCTGGAAAATTGCAATAAAACCTATAACTTCATTGATTTCAGAAGCAGCAGACCCAACAAAAGCTATCACTTGAGGCCTAGTTCTACACTTCCACCTTGTCAAAAGTAGCTATTTTATACAAAAGACATTCACACAAACTAAAAAGAAACCTAAAGAAGATAGAAAAAAAAACTCACTCTTGTGAGTTAGTTTGACTGACAAGAATCTATTTTGAGATACGGAAGGTCTTTAGTTCAAATTATGGATTAAAAAATCAATGATACTGAGATATCGGCATCTCAACCGATATCTTTATATCTCGAATTTCGACCGATATCTCTATCTCTCCTATTTTTTTTGGGGACAAATACCAGCTGAGAAAAAGTGTCAGCCGATATCTCGCTAGTACTACTGATATACATATCTCGACATTAAAAAATCTGAAATATCTCGGCCGATACAGATTTGTAACCTTGGTCCAAATCACTCGGAGGCCTCAACAATGCTTGATGTATTTCTGTTATAAATCAATGTATCAAATGTTTTCAAAGAGTTTATATCAATATCACAAATATCAACGATAATTTTAAATTTATCAGCACACAGGTCATAAAAAAAAAAACTGCACGATAGACCATCACACTGTAAGGATGTTACACGACCATGTGCAGTGTCTGCACTGTAACGGCCTTTGAAATTCGACTTCCGTTACCTTGGTAAGAAATAAATCAAATCCTATAAATTAGATTATATGATTTTAAAAGGTTAGAAAAGTAACCGTTTGACTTAATAAGGAGGTTAGTGCATACACCCAAAAAATGGTGTATACAAGAATGGAAAAAAAACCCTTTTATAGATATAAATTATTATACTTGATTTATTATTAATAATCATGTAATCAACGTAATTGAAATCCAATAAATTCCATAGAGTGCTGAGCACCCGATACGTTTCACCTTGCCAAACGATACATCTGTTAGTAGCTTTTAAGAAGAGATAAATTTTGAAAAAAACCATTTAATTAAAAACTCTAATTTGAAATTTTTTTTATTTTTTTATTAAAAAAATTATAGATTATTAACGTTGAGATTCCAAAATAAAAAATTTATATAATTAATTTAAGTAAACAAAATTGAGAGTTAATAAAAAGCTCCAATTCAACTGTTTATTTTCATTTTTTAATCTAGAGGCTCTACATGCTTTATGATACTAATTTTATATACATTTTCATAATAACAATAATTTCTTTAAATATGTAAAGATAATAAATCTCATATTATTATTAAAAAACATTTAATTTATATTGAATCATGAAAATCTCGTGATCCATCTGCTAGATTGAGTGAATGATGTCCCATCTGCTTAAATCTGCCCTCCTCTTGAATCAACATATTTGATCATTCATTTACTTGTCATTTATCTTTCATAGTATTGTAATTTATTTGAATTGACTCATAGTGAGGCGGCAAAGAATTTAGAATGGATTGGACAAGAAAAGTATAATTAACACTCATCCCTATATTCTTTGGCTGAGCAGCAATATTTGTCATCTCCGTTATGTGCTCATACATGCCACAGCGGGTGGTTAGCCTGGCCATAAGTGTCCTTGCTAAAGACTTATCCGCTGTTTTGAATTTATTTTCAATATTTTGGAGGTATTCCTTATCACTTTCAGTTTTTGGTAGTGAAATTTTGATATTATTTACCACCGTCATGCATATGAACATAAGGTTGAGTCTATTTGACCTTATTCATGCTTTATAGGACTTTTTCTAAGACTTTGTACTTGTGCCAGTGATAACAAACTTATCAAAAATTAATGTTTTATCAAGATCAAACACACCGAGGTGAAACTCGACTTGTTATTTCCATTCAGAGAAATTAAGTCCAGTTACATTGGGACAGCCGAAGCTTGTACATGCAGTCTAATAGAGAGAGATGCTGCAAAAATTACATAATTTTATAATTTTATACTTATTTACAGAATGCTATGAGTTAAACTTAATTGACAATAAAACAATTAACATTAGTAAACAGTATTACCGATTCTACCTTTGAATAATTTTATGGCATACTATTTTATTACGGTGATTCGCAATCACCGATAGAACTAACCAACAAATTACAAGCGATCAAATACCGCCATCCGATCAAATGGTCTTAGTAGTAGATTGGATTGAATAAAGTTTCAATTTTAATCAAATTTGGTCAAATTCATGGTATCAATATAATTATTAAATAATAAATTAATAGCTAATAAATACAAATAATTATAAAATTTAAAATGTAAAATACACACACATGATAATAAAAGTTAAGATTGTATTTTCATAAAAAAATGTTCTTGTTTCTACATACACAATTATAAATACCAAAAAAAATTAATAAATCCAACATTGATAAAAAAAATAGCGAATAATTCTTTCTTTATAAGTTCTAATAAAGAAACTTTAAATAGATATATTTATTTTTCTCAATAAATTACACAATTGACTAGTGATAATGGATCAAACATATTTTTATGTTGCTTGAATAATATATCTTACGATAAATTCTTATAATCAAGCATTGTAATTTTATAATATAAGCCACAAAAATTAATAAAAAAATTTGAGATTTAATTTGTACATTGATATTATTTTTTAAAAGAGCACCCAATGACTTAAAAATAAATGTCATCTCATTTTCCTCTATTATCTTTTAGTTTTTTAAATATAAAATCAGAAGCTAAACGGTAAATTTTTTTTTTTTTACATCATTCAATATTTCTTAAAAAATATTATATAAATTAAAACTTTAAATCTTTTTAAATTCAAAATCATAAGACTAAAAGTAATCAAACAACCTCCAAAATTTTGCTCATTTATTTTCTCTGAAAGTTTGTCATTTCTTTAATTTAAATTTGAATAACCCCAAAGCCATACATGTGTAGAGATCTCAAGGAAAAACGTAATCTAAATAGAGTCCTTTGAAGTCGACGGCAGGATCAGATCTTCCATAGCTACAACAATACGTCTTTTGCTGCTGTATCCGTCGTTCCTCCGCCATCGTTTTCGTTTAAATTTCTCAGCGATTGCCGAAGGAGGAGAAACGAAGCAAAGGTGGGAGGAAGCTGATGGAGGAAACAGACGGGAGTAAGCTGACGGCGCTGATCGAAAAGGCCACGAATTCCACGTCCCCAGAGGTCGACCCTCGCCTTCTCAAAGCCATCAAATCCACCGTTCGATCTTCCGATGCAGATGTCCGAATTGCCGTTGAAATCCTAATGGAAAAGATGAAGAAAGACCATTCCCAGGTACCCTCTTATCCCCCCTTCCCCCCAACAAAAAAAAAAACTGAAACTCGTGGGTGGACTTGGAAATTCGGAATTCGAAGTCTAGGTCGAGAAATATGGAATCCCACAAATTTCCAATTCAAAGTTTGATCTACTTAATCATAGAATTAATAAAAATTTCTTATTCCAGTTCACCAAACATGAAATTCTTCGGAGTATTATGTGGATTTCACATTTTTCCAGTTCACCTCCAAATGGGCCAGTTTGTGGGTTTTCTTGTTTTCCATTTAGATTCAGTGTAGGAGCAGATATGGGTTGGTTTTGGCGGTGGAGATAGCAATTACTGTACCAAGGACTCTGATTCACAGTCAGTAAATACTAACACCTTTATTTGGAAATTTATAATTCTTTGGAATGTAATTTTATGGAATTTGAGAATTCCTGTTCTAGAATTCCAACTTTGTCAACAATTCAATTCCTTTGAGAAATCCGTGGAGTCCCCATAACTCCAATTCCACCTAAGAAGTCTAGGTTTCTATAAAATTCCAGAAGAATTATAACTTCCGAAATTCCTGAATCAGCAAATTCATCTAGAGATTTTTTGTGTCAGCAAGCTAGAGGTTGTGTGTGATAAAAGAGTACCAACTAGAGTAAAAAGGTGATTTTATAACACAAAAATAACGCCAACCATGCTTTATGGAGAGTGGAGTATTGGGCAATCAAGAAAAGGCAGGTAGAAAAAGTTCAAGTGAGCAAATGCACATACTGAGATAGAGAAATGGGGTTTAATTAAAAGAAAGAGTTAGAAATGACGACATTAGGAAACCTTGTGCATAGCCTTGATAGATGAGAAGAGGAGGGAAGGATGTCTAAGATGGTTTGGACATGTCTATGGATGACCGTAAAATGGCCCCGGTACATAGAAGTTTTAAATTGCAGGTTGGAGGGACTAAAAGGAGAGATAGACCTTTAAATAATTGGTTAAAAGGGGTAATCAGGACATGATAAAATGTATGGTATCAAAGGACATGGTCTCTGATAGGATATCATGCAAACATGAGTTCAAAAGGCCAACCCTACATAGATAGGAAAATGGTGATAAAAATTCTATAATTGAAGTTATTTAGGCTTTGAATCCCAAAACACTTTAACATACCAACTGAAAGTACTTAAGATTATTACCAAAAAAAATTACATAAGATTCCATAATTTCCATTCTTGAATTCCTATTTCACCAAACATGGGGTTCTTTGGGGAACTTTATAAATTCCATATAGTTTCAATTCCATCCAAGAATTCTATGCTGCCAAACATGCCCATGCATTTGTGTGCTCCTGTTTTTTTGGGTAGATTTAATATAGGAGCACATATGTATTGGTTTGGGGGTGGGTATCCTATTTATTAGCAATTCCCATGTCATCTGAACATGATTGATGGTTGTTAATTGTCATTGTTCTCTTAGATGTGTAATGAAAATGATGCTCACACTGCTAATAATTGACGATATGCAGGTGCGGTACCTCACGCTGCTTATAATTGATGAATTGTTCATGCGGTCGAAGCTTTTTAGATCCCTCCTTGTAGTTAATTTTGACCACTTTCTGAGCTTGAGTGTCGGGTTTAGAAGAAATCTGCCTCTCCCCCCTCCATGTTCTGTCGCATCCCTTCTGCGATCAAGAAGCATAGAATTCTTGGAAAAATGGCATGCTTCTTTTGGGATTTATTACAGGCAGCTCAGGTCAGGCTTTGAGTACTTGAAGAACACCCTCAAATACCAGTTCCCTAATCGCCTGGAGAGCACAGCTCGATTGGAACAAGAGAGGAGAGAAAGGGAAATTAGGTCAAAGGAGATTTTGCGCAATAAGTTTGAAAACCTGAGGGAGAATTATTCATCAATCAAGGGTGAAATACAGCTGACACTAGATGAAATGGGAGAATGTTTAGATATTGTGCGGGTTAAAGAAGATGAATTTGTAAACATGGATTCTGTTGAGGATGGAGGAGTCATAGAGTACAGCAATCTGACCCTTCAGCGGATCCGTATGGAGTCACTTAGAGAGGGGGAAAGGGTTCATGAAAATAAGGAAAATACAGCGGTTTTTGATGTCTTGAGGGAAACATACAAGCTTCTCGTTTCAAGGCATTTGCCATCTGTACAGGACTGGATTTCTGTTCTTGTGAGGGTTGATTTGGCTGATAACAAGTTTAGAGATTCTGCTTTGAAAGAATTTATTGATATTCGCAATAGTATTCAGGCAATGAAGAAGAAATGCGAGCAATTGAATATGACCCTTCCTAGCAATGCTGCTCAAAAGGAGGACGATGATTTGTGGGAGGAGGGTAAGATAGAAATGAATGACAATGAAGACAGTAGAGCACCAAGTATACCAAATGAGAAAATTGCTAGAAGTTCAAATCCTGATACAGGTAAGGGCAAAGCAGTGGATTACAATAACGGAAGAGAATCAACGAATGTCAAGGTGTTGAATCTCGAAGGAGATGATTCAGAGTCAGCGTCTCTAAAGAAAAGACTTTTGACTAAAGCTCCAGTCATGACATGGGGATCTTTCTTGGACAACTGGGGCTCTAGCCGTGATATTTTGGCCAACCAAAGAGGATTGGAGTTTGAGGGTCACTGGGGTAGAGTGGACTATGATGCTGTCATTCCAGCAGAAAAAATTTCAGAGTTGAACATCCAAATGACCCTGTACAAGGAAGAACATACTGAGATTAAACCATGCTTGGCTCCTTTGAACAAAGGTGGACTTTGTCAAAGAAGGGACTTGAGATTATGCCCTTTTCATGGACCAATTGTGCCTCGTGATGCAGAAGGAAATCCGATTGATAAAAAACCTTCAGCAAGTGATGAAACTGTAGAAGAATCATCTAAATTTGTAGATGATGAGAACTGCCTTGATCTTGGCAATACAATTGCTGAACAACTTGCAAAACAGGCGGTAAAGAATGTGCGGGATAGAGACAAAGAGGAAAAGAAGAGAGAGAGTGATAAACGGTCAGTGAAGCGTGCAAAACTTGCAAAGGTTCGTGAGCACAATGAAGCAGTTCTACAAAATGCTGCACTAGCATCGACTTCTCGGTCTGAAGTTTATGGAGAAGATCTTGAAACATCACAGCAGAACAGACATACAATCAAAGGGAAGAAGCAGACACTTGCATCTATGTTGCGTGAGAAAGTGACAACAAAGAATAGAATATCAAAGAAGCTTTTAAATAATCGTGTAACTGATGCAGCAATCAGACAGCTGAGACAGGGGGAAGAAGGTAAGTATAGAGAAGCTTTTCCAAATCAGTGGTAGAAGAGGAAGAAATAAAGTACAGAGAAGCTTTTCCAAGTCAGTGGTACACTAATGGTGTTCATGAGATTTGGATCAAATAGCTGACCGTTATATATTGATCATTAATCTGTAAAATTAGAATTCGTGACAATAAATGTGATGAACGCAAGCTTGTCATGACTGAAATTACTCTCTTTGAAATTATTTAAAAGCAAACTGTTTTGAGGTCTAAGTGCAAATTTGCCCTACTCCATTGGCAATTTTTTAAAGGAATGTCATGTACTTGGAGTTTTGTTCTCTAACTACATTTTTTCCCTTAATTTAATTTCCAATTTCCTCAACAACTCTAGCATACGGGACAAATGAATAACCATATATTAAGAGCAACTTTAGATGTTTGTTATTTCATCAAGTAGACCAAATGCTTTGGATGAATCTGAGATATTTGGCCATTTCACTAAGCATGCAATTGCAACACGGGAGGATTGATTGTATGAGTTTGACCACATTGAAAGTTATGGTAGTTGACTTTATTTTGTATGTGAAGGCCACTGTTCATTAAAGAACCTTTAGATCGGCCTCCAGTGTAAGCTATTCATGAGGACTATCTTTCACTATCGGATTGAAATACACCACGGTGTATGATGGATTTAAGAGACCTTATAATGTATCTCAATCCAATGGTAACCGGGTCTAACTGATGATCGATTTTGTGGTTCATCATCTATCATATGGAGATGTTAAGATCCAAGGGCTTTCCTAGATAAAAGTCAGACCTAACAGCACAATTGACATAACCTTTGCTATAACTTACAATGTGATTGAGTTTATCTAACCAAACCATTCATAAAAAATGTGCGACATCCAATATTATATTCGAAATCAGGTGGGGCATTTTTTATTTTTTAGTGCAATGTCAGATTTTCTATCTCAGCATGAGGCCTTACTCTGCGCCTGCTTCTCTTATAGGTAACAATTCACTTTCTCCTTTCCCTTCATGTCTCTTCATCTTCCTCCTTTCACTACTAAATATTATTCTCCTTTTATTTTCACTTCCTTCTCCTTTTCTCCAAACCAACCTTGAAACCATCCTAGCAATTAATCCTTCTTGTTGTTTCAAAGGGCTGACATCTGGAGACATGCAACCTCTCTCTCTCTCATCTGATTGCAACTGCTTCATCACATATCTGTTCTATGTTGGGAACATTAGTACTGAGCAGATTTCATGCATGAGAATTTTTCACCTTATCAGTTCATATTTCTTTAGTGGGAGACGATAAAATGCATCCTAAGCACTGGAATAAGAACAGGAATTTTTGAGTCCTGAAGTGATACTAGCGTTTTGGAATTGCTACTGCTGCAAACCAGGTTAGCCATAGCCCCCTTCTGACATTGAATCTTCTTTTACCTATGCAGTCTTATACAGTAAATCCATTTCAACACTTCTATTTTGTGTTTGTTTAGATTTATCACAATTATGGCAGTTTACGGGATTGGCAGTAGTTTTGGGGTCAATAATGGGTTGCAGGGGGCATGGTTGCTGTTCCTTTTTATTCATGTTTCCTGACAAATTTGATAATTTAATCATTTATGTGCTTAGAATATGTCATTTATGATAAAAAAATTTGGTTTTTAATTGGTTAGTAGCACACAGATGATGCTCAGAAGGGATCTTCTTATCAATTTCGTTTGGTCTTTCCACCTTATTTTTGTGGTTGAGAGGGGTTGCTGGCACTGATTTTGCAGAACAAATTCTGATTTTGTGTTTTATTGTAAACACTTCTCTTATGGTTTAAACAATTGCAATAACTATCTTTTTATCTTTTGTATTTTATTGGAAATACTCTCTTCTAACATATTAAATGCCTAAGTACCCTTTATTAATTCAAACCTTGTAATAAGGAAATACCTTTTGTGAGACAAAAATAATGGGCCAATATAGTTGGATGAAATGTGTATAAGATGATATTGAATAAAGGAATTAATAATGACACTAGTGTTTTTTTTATAACAAGAGACACTGAATTTGTTCTTTTATCTATTTATTATCGTCTAAGTAGTAGAAAGATTGTCATTATCTCTATCAATTCAACATGGATAAGATGTAGGTAATATTTCTCATGCATTAATCATGTTAAGAATGTAATTTTGGTGGTTGAAAAATTAGCTATATTAAACCCTATATTTTTTACAGGCCATCTCATAGAGATAGAATGATCCAATAAAAGTAAAATTTCACCCAAGTTTAATCCATATAATTGTTACACATTTATTATAATTTTATGGGTTTATGTACTTTCTATAAATTATATTTAATGCAATAATTTATCTTTTCCGTGGACAAAGAGCTGTATAGACCACACAAAAGTTAAATTGAAAAGGTAGCCTTCCTTTTAAATTACATAGGATGAATCTCATGTACTGGACACTGTTTCAAGCATGAATATGCATTCAAGCATTGTAAATACTGGATATTATGTTTCAGTAACAATCTTCACATTTTCATTTGAACATGTAAATATAGTATTTTAAGGTGTGTTTGAAGAGTAGTTTAAAATGTTAAAAGACTCAGATAAGTTGGTCCAAGTTGACTCAAATCGATACAAGCGAGTTAACAAATTTAATCAATTCTTTCTATTGAGTCTAAAAACTCGGTCAAATCACCCAATTTGATAAAATTTCAAAGTGGGTCCTAATTTGAAGTTTTCAGAGTTGAAACTTGAAACTATAATTTAAAATGAGCAATCAATTTCAACTCTCCCAATTGTGACAAAAAATTCACCAGGCCTAAACTGGATGCCTAAACTCTTCGGCATTTGTGATCCGACTTCACCAAGTCAAGCCAACATCTCTAAACTAAGAACAAAAATCAATGATTTAATTAATAAACTTAAAATAAATTTAACTCAATAAAATTTTACAGAATTTTTTATAATGTTGATGGAATCTTAAGTTCTGACCGAAGTTAAAATCGAAGAATCTCACAAAATGTAGTTGGAAAATTGGGCTCTAAGAAAATTAACTTAAAGGTAATCCTAATTTCAAAATCAGTTTGATTTTGTTATTTTACAAAGGATAAATCTCATATCTCACCTAAGTTGAATTTTGAATGTGATTCAGTAAATGAGAATTTCTCACACTGAGGAATTAAAATCTCGAAAACTTCACTGATTTCTAATAAGAACTTAATTGAAAATTAAATGAATCTCGAAAACCTCTACTGATTTCTAACAAGAATTATACTCAAAATTTATGAAGCTTAGAAAATAAATTTAAAATAAAATAATTTTGCAGAACTCTAAATTCAACAAAAACCATAAATAATAATAAAGTATTAACCAACTTGGAGAGAAAAACTTTAACTCATCAACTAGTATCATATCTATACACGATCAATTTTATGAGTTCTTCTTCAATTAATCGTATCATAAATCATATCATCAGTTACTCTACACTTGAATATATAATTTTTTATCGCTTCCTCCATTAAACTTTAACATTTATAAATTTTTCATCCAATTGGAAATGTCATGTTATCAATACTGGTCAGCAAAGATTAGATGGAAATTCTTTCAAATACACCCTTGGGGACTCAACCCAAGAGTTATCAATACTAGTCGTTCTCTTGGGTAATCATAATTTTGTTTTAAAAAAATGCTTATATAAGCATTATAATAATGTAGCTTGAAGTTTCAATAAGAATTTCATTTGGTGGTAGAAACTGAGATAAATTGGCTGGTTAGAATTAAATCAACCACAGTTGGTCCCTTGCTCTCTTCATGCTATCCCATCTGCAACATGTAAGAAAAGAAAAGAAAAGGCTATGATAGGGTTTGTCTCATGTCCATCCTTCTCATGAAGGAGTTGTCCTGAAATTTCAGAGGCTCTAGACACAATATACTGGTAGGGGCTGTAGACCTTAAGGAAAGTGCATGGTGGGTGTTCTAGGCCTTAGACAGCCGCCTATTTAGCCTAAAGTCAGGGCTGACCTGTTCTTATACCTGACTCATATTTATCTCAGGTCCAAATCGAGTCGGATTGGGTTTGACAACACTTAGATTGAGTCGGATCGATCAAAATTTTGATTTGGATCATGTTAGAATAATTCGATTTGAGTCAGACTCAAAAAATTTTAAAATAAATTGATTTGAGTATATGAAATCTGGCCCCACCCGCTTGAATTTCAATCCTACCATTAACCCATTATTTTATCAATTTTAGCTGAAAAATTAATCAAAATTAGCAATTCATTGAGCTAACAACGCAGTCATAAAATAATCTTCAGTGTACATCCCATGAATCTATGATCGAACGGACGAATAGACTCCACGTTTTCTCAAACATGCGATCTATCCAAGCAAGTGTATACCCATTGCCCATTGATATGAGATACCCACAGATTCCAAAAAGACAGATTTTATCGGACTCTTCCAAAGCGTACTTCCCATCCTTACCTCTTTCTGTTGTTTTTAATCCTTGGAAGAAATCAGCGATTACACGTTTCCAATTGCAAAATCAGACGACACCCACGAATTTTCTTCCCAAATACCCACCCTTTACATTTAAGGCCCTCTTATGCACCCAATCCCACCCTTTCTCTGCTGATATCCACCCCTACTTCGTCTGAAAACAGACCCATGTCGGCTGCTCTGAGATCGAAGGCCTTGAAAGATACAGCAGCAAGAACATGCTACCAATCCAAATTCTTCATCTTGAATAACTTGCATGTGGGAAGAATCCCAAACATGCATGGCAAATTCTCTAGAAATTGGGACGATTTCTGGACAAGAACCCCTTACCATTTCAGCCCATTTAAGTTGGTCTCGCTACAAGGCGAGTTTGTCGACAAATGCCGAGGGAATTCCGAGAGTCCCAACAAGCATTTGAAACTATCGGGGATTGAAAAATGGAGTTCTTTTGGGGACCCACCAGAGATATGGCAACAGCCAGGAGATGGGATTGTGGTGCAGTCACCTCCGAGCCCACCGTATCCCCCGAATCTGAAGCAGATTTGGAGCGGGGGCGGTGGTGGGGGCGGTGGTGGTGGGGTTTCAGGTTCTGGAGGTGGGTTCGGTTTGAAAGATGGGTGCTGGGGAGGGTCAAATTTGGGCAATGAATTCCCCACT
Source organism: Chimonanthus salicifolius (assembly GCA_013350335.1). Classification (NCBI taxonomy): domain Eukaryota; kingdom Viridiplantae; phylum Streptophyta; class Magnoliopsida; order Laurales; family Calycanthaceae; genus Chimonanthus; species Chimonanthus salicifolius. The sequence goes on from CM023536.1 coordinate 49,116,491, forward strand.
CCAAAAGAGATCTGCAAAGGTCTTGATAAGTTTGTTGTCGGACAGGAGAAAGCAAAAAAGGTGAATTAGAGCTCCAATTCTTTTGTTGCTCTTGCTTTGATTGAATATTTGTTGTTGTTATTTTCTTTGATATATATTGTGGTTATGTTAGATGATTCACGGTGAAAAAGGAAATACATCTTTGGCAATTCACTTTACTTTTTGGCATGACAGAAGTTGAATTTTCTCAATTGAGCACATCCAAAAAACTAATTGTATGTGTATGTATAGAGCAAATTCTGTGCAAACAATGATTGAATGTAATGCGCAGTTACATTTGAGTCAATAGGGAGAAGTATGGACTGAACACACATCATATGTTCAGAATCATACAAGCAAGCGGCCAATCTCAAACAGGAAAAGTATATATATATATATGCATGCAAGTATAAGTACATAGGTTTTGTCATGGGAGTTACCTATAAATGGTATGCAGTGTTGAATCCCTCTCTCTCTTTTTGAAACTTAAAAAACATTTCCGAGGGACTAACTGCTGTAAAATGCACCAAAATATGGGTGCTGGGGAGGGTCAAAGTTGGGCTATGAATACCCCATCTGAAAGATCTAGAAAGGGTCTAGATAAGTTTGTTATTGGAAAGGAACAGGCAAAAGGGTAAGTTAGAGCTCTCGGTGTCTTTTTACTCTAGTTTTGATGGGACATAATTGTTTGTTGTGTTGTCTGGTTTTATTTGCTGGTTCATGGTAAAAGGTGAAATACTGTCTACCAAAATACAATTTTTTTTTGTGAACCCCAAGGGGTTGGCCCGGTGGTCTGGGCACAAGAATGGGCTCAAATCCTGGCAGCCCCAATGAAGGGTCACTTCCCATGTGGTTGTTCCCCATCAAAGAACCCAGTGTTTGTGTACAAGGAGGTATGCACATGCCCTGAAGGATTAGTTGGGTGAGACGCCTAGATACCTTCAGACATCAAAAACAAATACAATGTTTTTTGGCACTTTATAAATTGATTGTTTGTGGGTTTCAGAATGTTTCTTCAAGTGAGTTTCATAGAGAGAAGGTAAATATACAGTTACATTCGCCTACTTGTTCTTAACTTATGTTTAACTTGTTACACTTGGTTTGCTAATTCACATCAACAGGTGGTATCTATTGGTCATGCTTCCTCTAATACTGGCATTGGGGTTTTTGTGGAAATGAGTTATGTTGTTTGAGATAATTGGATGTTGTGGTTCTACTTATGATTTCTATTTTTATCTCAATTGTCGATTTCATTCATGACTTATTATATTCTGCTCAAGCGCCTTGGCTTCTCCTTAATATGTTGCTATTGCCTGCATCCAGGTACTTTCTGTGGCAGTTTACAATCATTATAAAAGAATCTTCCACGATTCAAGAGAGAAATGGTTAGCTTCAGAACTCTATTTTCTGTTTGTTTTCTTTTCTCTGTAATCACATTACGGAATCTATTTATAAGATGTAAGTAGTTTTATCTCTGTGTCAGAATGTTATTCTTGCCAGCAAGGCCATGTAGTCATGCTTCTCGCTAGGGGTTTTGAATATTGATTGCTACAACCTGTAATGTTAGGTCTCCAGGAGATTCAGGCAGTGGCAGAACTGATTTGAATGACTATGATGAAGTCGAACTTGAAAAAAGTAACATCCTCCTAATGGGCCCCACAGGCTCAGGTATCTACTGACTACTTTTTTTGTTTGAACTTACCCTTCTTTTAAATGATAAGGTGACTCAAACTTGCAACTTTATAGTTGTAACTGTGAGTACTTACCAACTGTGCTATGGCCTCTTGTCAATTTCATTTTTTTCCCCGAGAATGTGGCCTCGAACAGCACCATAGAAATACGAGGATCTTCTAAGTAGGAGATGGAAAATTACAAAGTGGGCCCATGGATCTCAACTACTGTTCCTGCTTGTATGGAGATGCAAACTGTGCATATGCTTCAGCACAGGCATACCATGAAAGGGGGAATTGATTGATTTGGGCATTGGTGTTTTTACTAACGATGGCACCTTTGCGTGATAAGTTGGTTTTTTCCCATTTTTCCCTTCCATTTTATTATGATAAATTGAAAGATCAGTTTAAACTAGAAGGCAAGATGGTAAAAAGCTAATTACTCGTGAGTCGGTGCCTGGTATTAATAAAAACACTAGTGCCCAAATCAATCCTCCCTCTAATGGTTGTCCAGTTTTTAATACTGATTTTGCTTGGATGACCAGAGTTTTTTTTTTGGAGGTCCGGAGGTGTCCAGGCGTCGCACCCATTAGTCCTCCGGGGTGTGTGAAAACCCCCTATCCGCACACACCGGGTAAATCAATGGGACCTTACTCTGTACATATTCCCATGGGAAGTGGCCCTTCATTGGGGCTCCCATGGTTTGAATCCAAGACCTCCCTCTAGAGATCTTGCTCCCAAACCAATTGGGATAACCCCTTGGGGTTCTTGGATGATCAAAGTTATCCTTTCCACATGTATATACATGATTTGCATACATATGCAATACATACGAGTGTGGACATGCCATTTTATATACAATTTAAGTAACCTACATGCTTATATAAATTATATTTTTTTATTGCAAATGATGGTTGAGGAACTATCCCGTGCTCAGTCAGATGCCATTATCCGTGTGTTCACGTTCATTTACTTCCGCACAAAACATGCTTCACAAGATGGTTTGAAGTATGATGGAAGTTATACTTGTGTCTTTAAGGTTATTGGTCTCACTTATGTACTTTTAACATTGTCTCAAGGACAGGGAAGACATTACTTGCAAAAACTTTAGCACGATTTGTGAATGTACCGTTCGTTATTGCAGATGCCACAACATTGACTCAGGTAAGTTCATGTTCCATGTGATTGTTATCATCATTCTAATGTTTTATGACTTCATTGTTCTCTGCTAACTTATGCTGCCAGTGATCTGGCTATGTGCAAGCTCTGGCGGTGTTTCTATTCAAATTTATTTCTTTGTAATTTTATAATGTAATTATAAGAGTTATGGAGCGAGTATATGTCTTGCTGTCCTTTTCTCTTAATGCTGTTGTATGTGTTGGTTGATAATAACTATGAAGTTGCTCTCTGCAGGCAGGATATGTTGGGGAAGATGTGGAGTCTATTTTATACAAGCTTCTTACGGTATTTGTCAGACCTATCCTATGGAAACATTTTATGAACAGTTCTTTCTTCTTCCTTTATTTTCCTCATTTTTTAGTTCAATTCTAGTTTCATTTCTTTTGTTAGTCAAGGCCTTAGGTGCAGTTAAGGTGCCAGAAGTTTTGGAACCTAAGACACATGGCACATTCCTAGTTGTGAGCCTAATTTTGCTAGGCACACTTTTTTAGATAATCTAGAATATCGTGTTCACCAATTTGTGTTTTTGTCAAATCAATATCTACAAAATACAGTGCCTGCACAGGTGCAACTCAATTGGCTTGAGCTTTTAGGAATTGACTAGAGGTCTTGAATTCAGCCTCCTTAGAGTTACCCGAGATACGAGGCTTACGGGCGGTTTCGTGTATCCATGAGATTAGTCTTACCTCCAATGTGGGTGGAGATACCCATGATTTTCATTTGAAAGACCAATATGTATGGGTAATGGGGCTCCAAGGTCCAAGCATATTATGGAAATATATGACATTGTTGGGAGAAACCACCTTTTCGACCACACACACAACAATATCAAAAAAACAGAAAAGAGAAATCAAGAAAGAGAAGCAAACCACAATACAAAGATTTACGTGGTTCCCTTTCCGTACGTCCACGGCTTTACACCCGATCCATTATGCTCAAAGGCAAAAAACAAAGAAGAGACGACTCTCAATACAGTTATTCATGTCTCTCTCTCTCACATACACACACGAAACGACTTTATATACTTCCTTAATTAGGGTTTACGTAAAGCGTCATGTGAAAATACGAAATTGTCCACCAAAACCTTCGAGTTTGGGGCTCTGCCTCCCTATGACCCCCAACGAGCTTAGCACGAAGCTCAACCCACTACAATGCAGGTCGGATCGACAGTACATCTCGAATCAACAATACACTATGATGGTCAGGCTCCAGAGAGCCTAACAAACACATGTACATATATGTTTGTCAAATGTTCATTAGGATTTCTAATTACGTATTGGTAGTTAAAAAATTAATATAATTCGAATATCTAATAATTTTTTATAGAAAAACTTAAAAATAGGCTTACTATAGAAACATTTTAAAAATGCCTAATTAAGATGAGCTTGGCTTAGAGCTGGACAAGATGCAAAATAGGCATGTGGAGCACAGGAGTGCCTTTGACCACTTTAACTGTTATTGCCTATTGTCTAAGCATTCCCTAGCAAGATTGGTTAGTATGTAGCAGACAGTTTTGATTAACTTGATACTGGGTGCACTTGTTATAAACATGGATAGTTATGATGGTAGATATTCATTCTAAAACCATTTATTTATTTATTTGGATGAATTGTGATATTTGTTTCCTTTGATGTGCTTCTGCTTCTTCTTCTTTCTTTTTTTTTTTATTAAAGTTACCAATTCAAAAAGAAATCATTTATTTATTTATTTTATCTTCTTAGGTTGCGGACTTTAATGTCACAGCTGCCCAACAGGGAATTGTATACATTGATGAAGTGGATAAAATTACTAAAAAGGTATTTTTAGTACCCTTGCAAATAAAGAATGTTTTTGCATCATATAAAATAATAATAATTATGAGAGAGAGAGAGAGAGAGAGAGAGAGAGAGAGAGAGAGAGAGAGAGAGAGAGAGAGTCTTTTGCTCCATATCCTTTCTTTCTTCACTTCAACAACTTTTGATTTTTGCAGGCTGAGAGCCTTAACATCAGCAGAGATGTATCTGGGGAGGGTGTCCAACAGGCATTACTAAAAATGTTGGAAGGAACAGTAAGTGCATGCAGGCATCTTTATTGTTATGTCATTATGTCATTTCTATGTAATAAAAGATATGTAGAATTAAAATGGTGGGAGCTTTCTTCTTTAGCAGCACCTTGACGAGTTCAGAATAGAGTCAAAGCTGCTAAATTCCATGTACACTTTTGTTGAGCCATAACTAGAATGAGACCCGAAAGGTGATAAAACATACAATTTTGAACATTTTATATTGACATTATGCAACACTTCAGAGAGACAGAATCTCATAGGGTTACTGTTTGGGAGGCTGGAGAAGGGGAAAAAAAAAAAGAAAAAGAAGGAAAGAAGACGATACTTCCCTAGGGCTCATAACTTGTTGGCCCTCCCCTCTCTTCTCATCTCCATCACCTTCCACTCTCCCATCTCCTTCATCCCATCCTTTCATCACTTCTCATCTAGTTGCTCTCCTTAAAAAACAAAAACACCCTTTGTTAATGTCCAGGATAAAATGGAAAGAACTGTAGAATATACTAAAACAAATGGGAAGCACGGGGCTACACATTTCAGATGAAACTGTGGTATTCCGGTTGTTCCAGCTGAAATTCAATTTTTTTGGGCAAACAACTGGTTAACTGATGAGAATTCTGAACAAAAAATTCTGGGGAAGTAATCTATTCCATTAGCATACTGGAGTGGAATGTTTGGATAATTTTGTTTAAGATGCAACAGAATTGACTACTTTGATTTCACTTTTAGAACTTGGATTGTATGTTGCACGGCCGTTTTTAAGAGATGGTTTAGTCCACAATCTGGTCCAACCCAGGATTAACCAAGTTAATACATGCTATAGTAAATAATTAAAGTAAAAACCACAAAATAGAGCAACAGAAATTGAAAAAAATGGTACATTGTTCCAACTCATACATTCCTTTATGTAACATTCTGGAGATCACATGATCCACACTTGTTATTTTAATAGATCCAAAGCATTATGTGCGTGTTGGGAGGGAGGCAGAGAGAGAGAGAGAGGCGTTTACATTCCCATCCCATCCTGTCCTACCCTCTTTTGAAAAATCTTACCTTTTTTGAGGGACCAATATGCAATATATGAATTTATTAAAAGGTATTGCTATATGACATCTTAAATTTGAGGAGTTTTTTTTTAAATTTCAGAGAGGCCATGGCCTCATAACCTTCCATTTGTGCCTCTAGAATCTTATTTCTATTGATGAGCAAAACAATGTGACTTGACAAAATTGGATGTGGAACTGATCAATCAGATTGAAATCATGACCATCATCATTAGAGTCCCTTGTCACATTTATCTGGGGCCAACATGGTTATTGCAATGCAAGATCATGGTCATGATTAAAATGCCCAAATAGAAAAGAATATATCAAGAAGCAGTAAATAATATGAATTAAAATAAATAACACATTGATATGCATTTGAATATCCAAAAGAAGACGTGACATGAATCCAAGGCCTTTTCTTGCAACCCTAGATTAAGTTTCCTTCAGAACAGTTCATTGGTAGCCCAAAACCTAACTCAAGAATCCCAACTTAGGGTCTCAACACACTTAATGTGGGAAAATTAATAAAATCAAGGGTTTTTAAATGCCAAAAAGCGGGTTAAACAAGGGTTGTTTTAAAAGGATACTGGGTAGTGCTTATTGGGATGGATATAGGGCCAAACAGGGGCGAAAATGGGTGAAGAAAGGTCTTATGGATCTATAGGGACATCCATATGGACGGGTGGGTAATGGTGTGATTGGGTCCTAGTTTGGTTGAGGTTAGGGTATGGATGAAAAAGGGGTGAAAATGGTGTGTAAATAAAAGGAAAAAATTAAGAAAAAAAGAAAGGAAGAAAAAGGAGAATTGAAAGAGAGAGAGAGAAAAGGAGAGAAGGTTGTATGGCGTCATCACCTTGGATTCACATTGTGTCATGGACATTTGAATGCAAGTGAGTGTGTTATTTGCTTTGATTCTTATTATTTCTTGCTTCTTGATACGTTTCTTTCCTGTTTTGACATTTTTCATGTTTATGATTTTGCATTGCAAGTAATTATTTAGAATATTCTATTTTGCTGTAGCACATAAAACTGTTGATTTTAATTCGTTCCGCATCACAAAACTTGATGGCCTTGAACAATTCCAGTTGCTTGTACGTGGGAATAGGGAATGGAGGCCGTGTCATGACAATGGATTGACCTAGGTTTTCTGTAATCATATTTATGTTGCCTTCATTGAGTTGATTTGGCAAGATTTGATTCATTGAGTTGCCAGAGCACATATGCTAAGTTGCATGGGTACAAATACGAGTGTCTATGTGAAACACAGGTACAAGGTGTAGGACACAGTGATCCCATAAAAATAGGAATAGGGAAACAACACCATATTTAATAAAATTAAATCTAAGTTTATTTTAAATGAAAATAAGGTTTGAAAATAACACCTATAGAAATAATATACTAGTTTTACTCTAAGCATTTAGATGACAAGATATTTTAATTAGGTCTAGTATGAGTGCCTACAAGTGTTCGACATAGGTGAGAGTGTCTATAGGTGTCCGACACAGGTGCATCACATATTTTGGAGTGTCTAGCACGTAAGGTTCTCGGGTTTAATCTCTCCTGTGTCACAGAACTTGGCAGCATCAAACAATCCAAGTTGCTTGATGGGGGATGGGGAGCGGAGGCTGTGTCATGAGACTGGATTGACCTAGGTTCTTTGCAGTTATATTTATGTTGCCTTCACTGAGCTGACTTGGCCAAGATTTGGGTTTAGGGTTTAATGATGGTGGTAATGATGCTATTAATGATCTCAATTTTACAGAATTTTTTTAGCAGGGATTTTACAGAAATGTTGCCACATTTTCCTTTTTTAAATTTGTTCTTTTAAAGTTCAATCTTGACCTGGTACAGGTTGTCAATGTCCCTGAGAAGGGCGCTCGGAAGCATCCACGAGGCGACAATATTCAGGTAACTCTCCACGAGACGTGGATTATATGCAGGACAACTCATGTGTCATATGCTTATTATAAAAGTAAAGCCAAAGCAAAATGTTTCACTGGTTTTTTTTTTTCATATTTATGTTACTTCCAACTGTGTTTCATTGTTCCTTTTAAACATTTTCATTTAGACAACTCACACCTCTTACAGTTGTTAAAACCTTAAAATGCATCTATAATATTATACTCTATAACATGAAATGATCATACAGTGTAACATTCAATTATAGGCGTAAACTCTTAGATGCATCAGAGTTGCTACATGATTACATTTTGTTTAGGCTGAGAACTTCCGAAAATTGTAAATATTCTTCATGCAATCAATGTGAATCAAGGGCTTGGATATTGAATCAAGCCAAAAATTCTGAAGCCATTTTCTATAATGAGCTTTTAACTGAACTTTTGGATTTTTGTTCCAAATTCAAAAGTTGTTCCTTGTGGCTGGAATTACCCAGTTCCAGTTCTGTAACTTGTTCCTCTATGATAGGCTAATACTGCAGTACTATTTCTACTATTAATTAATGAAACAACATTTATCATCAATAATAAAACTGTGATGCTGAGAAGAATGCCACCAGCTGTGCAGGGTTGCATTTGGATGCACCTTAAATTAGCAGTGATTTGAATAATTTGATAGCATTGACGTGTATCAGATATTGCGTTTTTGGAGTAGCACAGCAACTAGAATCTTTTAGATGGTTTTCCCCCCTCCCGTTTCTGCCCCAGGTCAATTATCTCTGCTGGTTGTTGGTATCAATTTTCGATGTGGAAGTTTTTTTTTTCTTCCTTTTTTTAAATAGTATCGCTCTAGTTGCAATCTTATACCACCTTAACTACACATGGAGTGAAAGGTGATCCATGATCCCAATATACTTTAACCAATTACAATTTGGTGTATATTCTGATGAGACCAATGACCCTCACATGTTTAGCCAAGTGGTGCCATTAGAGCTGCCCTTTTTTGGTTATTCAGTGAAGGCCATAATCTATGTGCCAAATTAGCATGACGTTGTATGGATTTGCAAATACTGAGGAATTTATGGCTCAGTTTCTGATTAATTGTAATTGAGTTACAAGGTTTAGGATATTTTAGAAGAGAAACAATTAGGTTGTGTGTTCAGAGCAGTTATTGTGGCTTGTGGATCCTGTCTTTAATCACTTCAAATTGTTCAAAGAGCTGTTTCCCATACTAGGCACAAATCCACATCTAATATTATCACACTGTTGGCAAACCATTGGATGGACCGTGGATGTGATGATGGGGATGTGACTAGCAACAATTATGATGCCCAGACATGCCATGGACATATGGATATAGGAAGGACACAAATTTTACACAAGTATCAGGCACAAGTGCACAACATTATAAGGAGTGTTGCGAACTTTTTTACCTTTAAAAAAAAGGGTAAAAAAAGGACTATTTGTAATGACCCGATCCTAAAACAGGGCTTAGGGCTTGACTCAGCAAGAAATTGTCCGCTCTGGGCCTCACACACAGTTCGAACCCGCACGGTTTTGCCTTTGCGCCCGGGCCCACGTGGCCCGGCTCGAAACGCGTCTTGTGAGTTTAAGAGGGCATGTCCTCTTATATAGCCTCCCCCTTTTGCCTCCACTTCTGATGTCGGACTCTTCCCACATCGGTGGCAAGGGTTTTACAGTATTTCTTACTTCAGTGTATGATTTCCATGGGTGTCTATAATGATGATGGCGACGAGATGGTTAGCTGTAATAGATTTGAGAAGGATGCCCCATCATCTCATCGACCCAACAATGGTCTAAAAACTTAATAGTGCATACACTTATCTGATCCCATCCAACAATAGGGCCCACACGCCCCAACTGCTGCCATTGGTATGATGTTAATGGCAAACCTTATTATTTCTCATTTTAGATATGCTTTTATTTCTTGTTTTGGTGCTTTGATCTAGTTACAAGGGATTAATTTTGGTCATTTACCTTTTGATTTTCTATGCTCAAGAACATATGACCGGTTTCAATGGCCCATATTTGAGCTAGGGCTTTTGTTAGGTCAAATTGTATTTAAACAATGTGATTGCAAATGGACTCCCAAGCTAGTGACATGGATTTAGTCCAAGTTCATTTGGACCTTATTTGGCATGAAAGCAACTTGGGCCACATTAGTCAGTATACTTGGATGCATCGTTTTTAGTGTTTTTGGGGAGGGGAATGGGTTGAGTTTGTTGGGCTAATGCTACATCAAGTCTAAGCCTGATATTGCATAGAGGAGCTTGGGCCCAAGCCTAAGCCTAACAATAAGCCTGATATTGTGCTATCATCATCGTCGTCATTTACCAAAATCCCATTTATCTAGGGTCAGCTTCTCCATTTAACCCTATCATAAACCATATAGTTAGTTACTCTATAATCTAACATGTTTTTCTTTATCCTTTCCCTCTATGTTTTATTGGTCTACCTCTTCTCCTTGTGCTTGTGATTTTAACATTTCAACATCATGAATTGTGGTTGTCATCCATTGGGGCTATTTTTAAACTACCCCTAATTTGATTATTTTAACTCTATTTTTTAGTGTTAATCCACTCACCCAAGGCAGCATGTGTATTCCTGTTACCTTGTCTATTTGTTTTCATTATCCAAGACTCCCTCAAAGCAAAATGAGAAAAACCCTAATTTGTAGAATGAAGTACATGAAAAATATAAAAAGACCCTATAATAAGTTTAAGCCATCTTTGAGAGAGAGTCCATCTTGTTGTTGCCAAGTTTAGAATGTGCTGCAAAGCATGAAACCTCACAAGCAAATTCAAAGGACCATTTGATAGGTGATAGATGCAACAAAAGTTTTGATCTTAAAGAATTCTAGGATCCATCTTGTTGCTGCCAAGTTTAGAATGAGCTGCAAAGCATGAAACCTCATAACCAAATTCAAAGGACCATTTGATAGTTGATAGATGCAACAAAAGTTTTGATCTTAAAGAACTCTATGATTGGTGATTAAAAATTCTTTTTAAGAATATTTTTCAACCTTGCTATACCCACCTTCTAGTTCATCATCAGATTTTTAGGCATGAGGCTGACTTACAGCCTGCTAACATTTTGAGGTGTGTGCTGTTGTATCAAACTTTGCAACATGGGCAGGGTCCAATAGTCAAAAGGCCAAAATTTCTAAAAATCATCCTAGGCAAGAGATTCATCGAAAAGCCCTCTAAATTTTTTCCATTTTATTATATATTAATGTAATATTTCAAGTCCTTTTTGGTTTGGTTTGTATTTTCACAAGACTACAATGTCTTAGACTTGAGTTTCACGTTGGTTATGAGCTTGATTTATGTGTCCAATCCCAAGCTCACTTTGCAATCAAGTAAAAAATTGAGGTTCAATGTCACGGGCCGAGATGCCGTGGCGCTACGATCGACTTTGAAGGGTTGGCTTTAGTGCCAAAATTGTGCATGATGTATTGCCAAACTAAAAAAACAAAGTTTTTTTATGTGTAGGAATTTCCGGAATGCTCGAGAATGACCCAAAACGCACAAGAGGAGTCCGGAATTATGGGGAAGGTTTTGGGTGGTTCAAGAAGACTCTCCAGGGTGCTAGAGTCGTGGAGTTCTCTAGAATAATTTAGAGTTCTCTAATCTTTCAAATGATAATAATAATAATGTAGAGTTCTTTACTGCATTGTAGAAGAGTTGTGTGGAGATATGTAAAATTCTATGGAATGTTGTAGAAGTTAATGGGAGAATGTAGAACTGAGTGTGTAGAAGTATCAAGTAGTGTCGAGATTCTTATAGAGTTCTCGAAAGAGTCTAGAAAGTTCATAGCCATTGGATTGATGCCACTTGACACAATCCTAGTCATTCAAGCTCCAAGCCTCAACTATAAAAGGAGGTGGAGAGCTTATTTGTTCATAAGCCACAACCCTCATTAGCTTGAGAGAGGAGTCAAGCTAGAGAGGTGAACTTGGGAAAGAGTTGAACTCAAGGTGTTGTGAAGCTAGTGAGACATAACCTCAGGAGTAGAAGCGTGCTTCTGGAAGAGGCTCCTACAGTATGTCTTTTATGCGAGGACGAAGAGGAGACAGTGGGCCATTTGCTTTGTAAGTGTTGTTTCACGTGGGCTGTGTGGTACTCTTTCTTGAGGCTATTTGGGTTATCGGAAGTGGAGTGGAGTGGAGGATTTATTTGAGGCTTGGATTTGGGGTGGGGGGTTGGGGGTTGGGGGGGACCTTTAGAAGTAGACTTAGAGTGGCTTGGAAATGGTTTGCCGTCTCGCTGGCAATTTGGAAAGAACGCAATGGGAGGATTTTTTAGGGAAAGAGGGTGAAATGGTAGGTGATAGGTTGGTTGTCTGTGTGTAAGGAGTTTTCAAGTCTAGCACTGGAGGATTTCTATTTGTCTTGGGACGGTTATATGAAAAGGGTTGGCAGAGGTCGAAAGCGTACGATTGAGTGGGTCGCAACCCCCTAGGATCTTGTAAATTCAATGTAGATGGGGCAACAAGGCTAAGCCCGGGCCAACAAGTATAGGCGAAGTGTTACATGATAATAGAGGTAGGTTGTTAGTTGGTTTTTTCTGAATCAGTAGGGATATGGAGTCAAACGAGGCAGAACTGAGAGCAATCAGGAGAGCACATCAGGTTTTGTCTAGGTTTAGGAGCGGTAACTTCATTATCGAAGGTGACTCGACTAATGACATCTCCTGGGCTAGTAATAGGAAATTCCTCCCGTGGAGGTTGATATGTATTGCTAGAGACATTTGGAGGCTATGCAGGTTGGGTGGCATTACTTTCACTCACACACCTCGATCAACAAACAGTGTTGCTGACTTCTTGGCGAAAGTTGGTGTTAATAAGCAAAGACCAGCTTCGGAAATCTTTTCAGCTCACTAGCTTTGGGAGTTAGGGGAGCAGCAGTCCTCTCAGTGGTGGAGGATGGTTTTGTTGTTGTTTTTTTCTTTCTTTCTACTTGGTCATGTTTGTTCTCGTCTCTTTTGTAACTTTTCCTCCTTCATTTTGGTCCGGGTATATCTCTCCTATACCTAGATCTCTCTCTTGTACTCTCTTCTAATTTTAATGGAATCAAGTTGTTAACCTTTCAAGAAAAGGTGTTGTGAAGGTAGCAAAGAATTCTAGCCTAGAGCATGGGAGAGTTGAGTGTCTCCAAAACCTTTGTACTCCTTGTGTTCATCAATTCAAGTTAAGTGCATTCTTGTCTTGGTGCTCCATCTCGCTCTCATCCTTGTGTTCAAGTTGTGTGGTTTGGTGTGATCATTATCACTTTGGTCCAAAAGAGTGACCAACTTGGTGAGAAGGCTTACTCGCTTAACGCCAGATTATTCGTGTGATTGCCTATGGGATTGAATCAAGGAAGGATTTGCTAAGCCCCGTGACATCGAACTCCCCTTTTCTCATGCCAAACTTTTTGAGCCTTTGGGCTTTGGTGCAAAATTCCCATCCCTAACTTGAAAATTTGATCTCACTCGATTTCTCATTGAGTCAACTCAATGACTCAAGCAAGTCTTGATTGGGTGAAAAAGTCAAGACTTGATTAAAATGTATTAGAATAGTACTATTTTAATATATAATTATGTGTATATATGTGAAAAATATGAAAATCCTAAAAAAAGAGTGACAAAAAAAGGGGAAGAATAAAAATTAGAAAAAAAATATATAAAGAAAACAAGATATTGGATGGTGGGTTTTGGGGGAAAATGAGGAAATGCACGGCTCCCAGGTATTAAAGGCATGGTGGAGATTAGGTAGGGGAGGAAGCTGGGTGGGTCGCATCTTTCGAGACAAATTAAGGCTACTAGTTGGAAAAAGAGAGAGAACCCTATTCTGGACAAACTTATGGTTTGGAGAAGATGCTTGAAAGAAGTCTATCGTGGGCTATACAGGATTGCTAAAAATAAACAAACCCTAGTCAAGAACTGCTATAAAGTGAGAAACAATGTTAGTCTCTTGGCAATTGGAATTCTTTAGAAATTTGAGGGTTTTCGAACAAGATAGCCTCGACGAGCTGAAAGAATTGTTAGGGGACTTCCCTCTATCCACGGAGGAAGAGAATGAGTTGTTACGGGCTGGAGACTCTTCGAGAGCCTTTTCAGTCAAGTCGGTGACTGATTTGGCTCCTAATCAACAGACGAGGGAGATCCTATATTGTGCCTAGCTTGGAGGGGTCTTGCCCCCCCAAGGGTATAGACTTTCATGTAGTGTGCCCTAAAAGGGAAGGTGCTATCCAGAATGGTCCTCAACAAAAGAAGACTGGTCAACTCAAACGACTCTCTACATTGCACACTATATCCAGAATGGTCCTCAACAAAAGAAGACTGGTCAACTCAAACGACTATCTACATTGCACACTATATGGCCACACGGAGGACATCAATCATTTGTTTGCCGAATGCCCAACAACAAGAAAATTGTGGATAAGTTTTGCGAACTTTTTGGAGTATCATGGGTATTCAAGAGGACTTGTGACAGAATTGTCCAATCTTGGCTCATTCAACCACTCAGCCTTGAGATGAAAGCATTTTGGAACATCATTCCAACGTTTGTTTTATGGTTTGGGAGGAAGGAAAGATATTCTAGATCTTTGAGAACAAGGAGTCAGAGGAGAGCAACTTTATTTAAAAACCAAAATGGAGGCCTTGTACATGGCTATTGTCCGAGAAAGAGTTCAACGGTTTCAAAATGGTAGACTTTTACACTTCCTGGGAGAGTTGCCTAGATAGAGGGCCAAGGAAGACCAGAGTTCAAGCCTCTTGGACTTTGGAAAATAATCGCAATAGTGAGGGAAGGAGCTAAAAAGCCTCTTTGGAAAATAATCACAATAATGAGGGACGTTAGGGTGCTTTCTTGGGTAGAGTGATTTCTTTTGCATTAGTCCGAAGATCGGCAAATGGAGTAGCCTACTTTGCAAAGAACAGGGTGGATTTCATGACTACTAGCGTGTTCTACCTTTGAGAGCTCCTTTCGGCGGGGGAGTTCTGCCGATCATATTACATATGTTTTGATATGTAGACAGATATATTTTTCCCTTTCTTCCCCGGCAACCTTTGATTTAAATCTTTTTGACCCATCGTGGCCGTCTTATGTACCTATACTTTTCATTAATATAAAATTTTCTCTTGATTATTGCTTGAAAAAGAAAAAGAAGAAGAAAACAAAGGGAAACAAATCTTAAGAAAAGAGAAAAATAGAAAGAATAGGAAGTCATAAAAATTTAGGAAAATGAAAAAATAAGAATAATAGAAAAACTGAAAAATGAAGAAGAAAATTATGAAAAAAAAAGGAATGTGATGACACAAATAGAAAAAATTTCTTATAAAAAAGGAGAAAGATTAAAAAATGAAAAAGAATTGAGAAATTGAAGGAGGAGAGTAGAAGACTGAAGAAGCAAAAGTGAGAAAGAAAGAAACTGTTTCGTACCATGATGATAAGGTAACAAAATAGTGAC
Organism: Chimonanthus salicifolius; assembly: GCA_013350335.1. Classification (NCBI taxonomy): domain Eukaryota; kingdom Viridiplantae; phylum Streptophyta; class Magnoliopsida; order Laurales; family Calycanthaceae; genus Chimonanthus; species Chimonanthus salicifolius. The sequence continues at coordinate 49,131,811 of CM023536.1, forward strand.
ATAATAAATTTCTTTGTGTAAATATAAATTTCAAAATTTTCTGAAAAATAGTAATCGCAATGCAACCATGATACTGTAATAATAATGGTGGAAAATGAAATTTTAGGGGGAGAAAAATAAGTTCTTCTAAGAATTATGAGAATAGGACAAACTGAACTGTCCTATTGAGTGGACCATCTTCGAGAATAGTTCTGGTGGAACATACAGTTCGGTTTGGTTTTTAAAATACTACAGGGGGAACAGAAGAAGAGAAATGAAAATGATGATAGAATATTGGAAGAAATATTCTCTCTCTCTCTCTCTCTCTCTCTCTCTCTCTCTCTCTCACACACACACACACACACACAAGTCTTCTTTACTTCCTATTCCCATCCTCAAACAACTGCGTTCGGGGTTTTTTTCAACAATTTATATCTCAATTTCTTTGCATTTACCCTTGATTCAGTTTTAAAATGCCACCTGTACCTTTAAAAAAATACAAGAATGACTCCCACACCCATTCAATTTCAGTTTGTATCACTTGGCTAAATTCAGCTGAGCATTTTGAGTGAACCAAGTTTTTGTCTATCTTGCCATTAGCCAAGTTGGACAAAAACTCAATGACCCATTTAGTTCGTGTGTTACTCAATTTTGGTGTCTAGTCAAGTTGATTCAGCATAGTCAATGTAGTTTTTTTTAAGGTAACTGTATTAATAAAAGGTAGAAATACAAGAGCATGGCATAGTCAATGTAGTTCTTAATTTCTTATACCTTTGATTGCATACACCATGTACAAAATATTGAAGGTTTTCTTTTTGAAAGGAACATAATTTTTATTAAAGAAAATAAAAGAATACAAAGGTATGAGGAGAAGTTCAGTGTATGAGATTTTTATTGACCAATTGAAAAAACCTAAAATTGTCCCACAAAAGCCTTATGTCTGTCCCACCCTTGACTTCCCCAAATGTCTACCACCCCATTTGCCAGCACTTAACATGTATAAAAACTACCTCCACAGTGGGGTCAACTTTGAAGGTGGCGCTTCATACCTTTGGCCCAAGCAATTGCTTTAGCCGAGTCTCCCTCAATAATTAGCCTCCCTTAACCAAAATTAACCCAATGCTCCAATGCCTCCAAATACCTAAAAATATTGAAGTTATTATAGTTCATGTTATCTCCAGTCATTTTTTATTTAAAAAAAGCATTATCAGATTCATGTTGTCTGCAGACTATGACAAAGTTCTTGTTGTTTATAATCCTTCTGCAGATTGACACAAAAGATATTCTTTTTATATGTGGCGGTGCCTTTGTTGACTTAGAAAAAACAATTTCAGAAAGGTTATATCTACTCCATGAAACTATAAAATACTAATTCATGTGATCATATTGAATGGTTTAAGTGTCGTTTCGTGTCGAAGTTAATAATTTTTTCTCCATGCTAGACGTCATGATTCTTCTATTGGTTTTGGAGCACCAGTTCGTGCAAACATGAGGGCAGGGGGTCTGACAAATGCTGTTGTGACATCATCTCTTCTAGAATCAGTAAGTCCAGTGACCACAAGTTGATAGGAGTGGCAATATTCCAGTAAGCCCATTTACTTCATGGGAACTAAATTCATGCTCATGGGTTTATTTATCAGGTTTGTAGTACAGCCCAGGACCATCCCAGAACAATCATGGATTTAACCTGGTGGACCTGGGCTTTGGCATGGCTCCAATGGGAAATGTGTGAACATTGGTGTATGCCTTGCGCCATCATTTTGCAGGTCTTAAATTTAAACTTATGTTCAGTTCATGGGTCTAAAATTCTCTCATGAGCCCAACCCTTGGAAACAATGCCAGTGGTTCAGTATCCTGGGGTAAGCAACCTACTATGGGTAGCTCAAAGGCTATTAATTCATGTCATGAGTAACCTTTGCCTTTTGCAGGTTGAAAGTGCAGATCTAGTTGCATATGGTTTGATACCTGAATTTGTTGGGCGATTTCCAATACTTGTTAGCTTATCTGCTCTAAGTGAAGACCAACTTGTTCAGGTATTTTCCTTGGCACAAGTCTTACTCTTTTTTTCCCCACATTGGAGATTCTGAGACTAATCCCACAAGTTATGCTTTCTTTTGGATGTCCATTTTCATGCATTTCCATTTTATTAGTCATTATATGCTTCCTGTGGTTCAGACCTGCCTGTTGATTTTCTGTGGTTATCATCTCTAACAAAAAATACCGTTCTGGTTATTTGCTTCTTAGGTTCTCTCGGAGCCGAAAAATGCCTTAACAAAACAGTACAAAAAGTTATTTGAAATGAATAATGTAAGATCCCTTCTTTCCATTTGTTTCATCATTATGTCATGTTTCAGGTCAAATATTCAAGGGATCACATTTTGTGACAGATGCTTCTGCATTTCTATTACTCTTTTTGCTTTCCAGGTCAAGCTGCATTTTACAGAAGATGCTTTGAGGCTAATTGCTAGAAAAGCAATGGCTAAAAATACTGGGGCCAGAGGTTTAAGATCCATATTGGAGAATATCTTAGCAGATGCAATGTTTGAGGTGTGCTTTCTATCTATTTCCTTAGGACTTGGATCCTCATTCTCATCTGCTTACTAGTCATTGTTGCACCAATAATGCAGAGTTTCTTGAAGGAAAGAAGCTGCATGCCTATGACTTGTTAGAAATAAAAAACTGACTCAACTATAGTTTCAATTCCCAAAAGACGTGTTAAATGCCTTCATTTTCTTTTAAAATGTTGCATCATGACAAGCACCCCATTCGCTATGGTTCTTAGTAAATTGCAAACATCATCATGCATTTTGCTGTCATACTGTGTTATGATATGGAACTCATACTAAAGATTCACTTTTCAATTGCAAGGCCAAGGTGCAATTGTTTTAAGATTTAATTGAGTTTTAACTTGATGATTACCTTATAATGGATCTCTGTTTGAGTACAAACTTTCTATGCTCTACATCACATCTTTGGTGGCAGCTTTACCCTGTGAGTATTCATTGGTCCATTCCCTCCCAATTCCAATCTATTCCCATTTCATCATCATCGCCTCGTCATCGTGGCTCTAGCCAGAAAGTTCAGGGTGTTCCAGGTTCATTTCCTTCATCATGCATTGATGTTGCAGTGACTCATTACAGAGGTACACTGATGACTATTCCACTATACCTGTGGCATGAAAGCATGCCAATTCATGTTGTCAAGTTGTTGGCCATACAGAGGGTGGATTATAACCCATAAAGAACACTGATTGTACTCTCATGATTGCATAATTTTGCTTGTTCAACTTAGATTATTTTCCATTGTTTCTCACCATCAATTTAATGAAAGCCCATTTGGATGTTGTTGATAGTCTTTGCATGCAAGTTTCCTGTATACTTCACCCAAACTACAGCATACAATTTGGACTGGATGGATTTGTATACTTGCATGCCATGTGTACTTCCATAACTACTTAATGCTACTTGTTCAACTTGGATCATTTGACATTATTTCTTAACTATCAACTTAGTGAAGACGGTTTGGACTTTGGATGTTGTTGATAGTCTTAACATGCAAGTTTCCTTATTTTATACTTCTTCCTAAATAAAGCATGCAATTTGGACTTGATGGATTGGTTTGCTTATGTGCCATGTTTATGGATAAGTCACTAAAGTTTTGATTTGTGTTGATCAAGATCAGTGTTTTATTTATCCGTTTGTTTGTTATCGTCATAACCCTAAAATACAGCATACAATTTGGACTATGGATTGGTTTGCTTATGTGCCATGTTTATGGATAAGTCACCATTTTGTTATCGCCATCATCTTGCCGTTGCTGTTTTGATTTATGAATTATGTGTATTTGTTCCAATCCAGTGAGACTTTATTTTGCCAGATACCGGACACAAGAACAGGAAATGATAGGATAGATGCTGTTGTTGTTGATGAGGAGACTGTTGGATCTGTACAGTTGCATGGATGTGGAGCTAAGCTTCTATGTGGTGATGGTGCATTGGAGAACTACCTTTCGCAACACAGCTTGAAGGAGCCAGTGGTATGTTGTAAACTTTCATCTTATAATGTTCTTTTGTTCTTTTGACTAAATGTATATGGAAATTTGCTCATTTCTATTTAGAATACTATGATATTACTATATCATCATAACATTTCAATGTTTGTTATCTTTTTTTTTAAAGGTAACTTCATTAATCACAAAAGGATACAAAAGAGAAGGTCCTGGAAGAACCTCCAAAGGAAAAAAAAAAAAAAAAAAACAAAACAAAAATTACATCAATCTGTTAACAAGTTCCTCGTCTTAAGACACCCCCTCTTTAGCCAAAGAGTCAGCAACTGAGTTAGCTGACTGAGGAATCCAAGCAATCTTAAAATCAAATGAACCAATAGCATGATGAATTCTCTCAATTTTATCTTCATCATCCATACCAATTTTTTTCTAGGGAACTCTTGTAAAACACTCCTTGTGTTAATGGGAGGTCATGATCTCATGGCCATTGCTTCTCTTGACCGGTTTCAGCTGTGCCCAAAACTCTTTTCTTTCTTCTTCCTCTTTTTCTTTTTTTGTATAGCTATGTCACCACAAGTATGGGTACATATAGTTGAAACTGACACTAGTACAAGGTGTTCAGATTATCTCAAAACATAGGATTTCTGGACTTGGCATAATATATGAATTAGTTCTTACTTTCAAATGAAAATAATATGTAAAACTAATAAAAGATGATATACTAATTTTCGGCCATGTTTAGGTGCATGGAAAGTACTTCTGTGGAAACAACCACTTTTATTCTCCATGCATCCAAATCGGTGCCATTGGTTTTTCTTGGATTTTGGTAGAACGGATGAGAAATATTTGAAACAGTCAGGATTCCCTTTATAAGGCCTTGTTTGATAATTTTTATAGGGAAAGTGTAATGGATGACCGCCCGGTTTTCTCCACCTGCACACCGCAAGAGCTCACTTTTTTGGTCTGGCTTTGCCAACACAACGTTGGGGCCGTTCCCTTCATTAGTTCATTCATTCTATGTTGAGCCCCGCCTGGGCTGGCTTGTTGGGAAGCCTGTTCCCACCGCACTCATTGCCCAGCTAGCCTGCCAGCGGTAGTGGGAATTCTCATATTCCCTGGCCAAAGGATTGGTTGGATGTGGGATCTACTGTACGAGGAGTGGTATGGACATAGATGATATCATCAAGACCTCTCTTTCGTACTGCTAGGGATGCTTAATGCCACTTTGCCAACTGGCATTATATCCACTGGGGGCCATGTATACTAGTTTCCGATTTTTAAGCACCATAAGTTCTATTACCAGTGAGGGTGAACTCAGTTTCCTACTTTCTTCGGCACAAGGATCCCCTGAGTATATTTTTCTTATCCAAACACCTCAATCAAGTAATAAGAATTTTAACATTTTAGGTTTCAAAAGATTTATTCTTTTTTGGGAATGAAAGATTGGTATTCATTGGGAGGGAAAAACCCACAAAAAAGGGGGGAGCTCACAGCCTGAGTTCAGAGCCAAAACAGAAGCTCAAAACAGAGCCGAAGAACTAATCCTTAAAAGAGTATAATTACAAAAAAATACCCTCGCTGATGGTATAATTTAAATTATTTTCAAGAGAAGATTATAACCATTGAGAAAACTAATCCTTAAAGAGTATAGTTCAGAGTATCCAATGAAGAATGGGCAATGAAACCCTGATGGAGGTTGCTTTGCACTGAGGTGAGAAGAAGATGGTACACTCCCATTTAGCACCTCAGGTCCTGTTAATAATCCCTGGAAGAGGGACTGCAGCAAATTGAGATGTGCCTCGACTTGGAGCTTTGTAAGAATGCAAACTGGTGACCGTGTGAAGGATTTGGAGTTTGCAATTTAAATAGTCACTGCTTGAGAGAAATTTGGATCCTAACCTTTCTATCCACACACCGGGTAAACACTATGGAAAGTGTCCCTTTTGTATCGAGAGTAACTTGAATCTAAGACCTCCTGCATCTCATTTAGATTCTTGACTGTCAAGCCAATCTTCACGGCTTACTTGCCTACCATGTTAAAGTCATTCTAAAAGCGCTCATATTGTTTTGCACTTTTGAATGCCTCAAGTTGTTTTGGTACGTCCATTCATTGACGAAAGAAACCAGGGATGTTCTTTTCAGCACGTTCACTCAAATCATACTTTTCTTTTAGGTAAATGCTTAAGTTCAAAGTGTTACTTTGTTGCAGACAAACTCGGATGGCTCTGAGGGAGAACCAGAGGTGGAACCGGAGCTGCCTTCTATTGTTGCCAGCATGTAATTTTATGGATCGCTGCATTGTAAATTAATTAGTCATGTGTATTCACTGTAATTCTTGCAGTTCTTTAGTTTGAAATTGTAAAAACATATTTTCCATTTGAATTATTTTACTTCCAATTTACTAACATAAAATTTCAGCAATCTGGGATCGATGGATGCATATGTAACATGTAGTCACATATACTATTTTCATTTATTTTTGGCGCGACTTACAGACATCCGCCTTTTCTGTCTCTATACAGTCGATTTCAGATTTTCAGATGAAATTACCATTTTACCTCTGCATTTTTACTCATCCGAACGAATTGTCAGTTCATTTCGGCATTCGTTCGGATGAATGATGTCATTCGAATGAATGGCGAAGTATAAATTTAGTTCATTCGAATGGATGGCACAACAACTCATTCGTTCGAATTCGAACGGATAATTATTTAAATAATAAAATCTCTTTTAAAATTGTAAAGTTATTTTTTTTAATACTGTGTATTTTCAAAAAAATTCAAATTGCATATCTGGGCTAATTACGATAACTTGATAAAAATATTTTAAGACTTAAAGGTCTTTTGATACTTTCAAATATTTAAAACACAGTGTTTTATAAATAAGGTGAAATTTTTTGGAAATACACAGTATTTAAAAAATTTTAAAGTTATTTTTTAAGCACTGTGTATTTTCAAAAAATTTCAAATTGAATATTCGGACTAATTACGATGAACTTTTAAGAATTTGAATGATACTCTCAAATGCTTAAAATATATTGTTTTACAATTAAGGATATCTTTTAGCTATATCGAAAATATATTTGGGAGTGTCGAAAGACTTTCAATTCTTAAAGTATTTTTATCAGATTATCGTAGTTAGTCGAAATATTCAATTTGAGAAATTTTGAAAATATATAGTGCTTAAAAAATAACGGTCTATATTGTTGATGCAACAGTGCATTAGTTAAATAACAAAATCTTCTTTAAAACTTTAAAGTTATTTTTTAAGTAATGTGTATTTTTTAAAATTTTCAAATTAAATATCCAGACTAATTACGATAACCTGATAAAAATACTTTAAGGTCGTGACACTCTCAAATGTATTTTCGGCATAGTCAATGGATACTCTTATTTGTAAAACACTGTGTTTTAAGTATTTGGGAGTACTTAAAGTATTTTTATCAGGTTATCGTAATTAATCCAAATATTCAATTTGAGAAATTTTGGAAATACAGAATGTTTAAAAAATAACTTTAAAATTTTAAAGAAGATTTTATTATTTAAATAATATATTGTACATTATTGTTCGTTCATATGAACCATCTGTTCATTCGTTGATGAACTGTACATTATTGTTCGTTCAAATGAACGAATGAACTGTTGTGCTCATTCGTTCGAATGAACTAAATTTACACTTCGACATTCGTTCAGATGACTTTATTCATCTGAACGAATGCCGAAACAAACTGACAGTTCATTCGGATGAGTAAAAACACGGGAGTAAAATGGTAATTTCACTCGAAAATCCGAAATCGGATGTGTAGAGACAGAAAAGTCGGGTGTCTGTATGTCGCTTCTTATTTTTTTTAGTGTGGATAAAATAGATACCACCTCTACTGCCTTGTTCATCTAGAAATGAACAGAATATCTAACTGCAGCAGATTATGTTTCAGATCATAATCACCAACTTTGATGTGGAATTTTGTTCCAGAAATATGTTCCAGGATCATGGGCAGTAATTCAATGTTTATGCCAAAAGTTGTGGCACACAAATGAAATCCATTGCCTGCCAACTTACGCTTGGCAAAATTATGGCATGGAAATAGTTCAGATATAATCAAAAGTAAAGCAGTACATAATTAAGCACCAAAAAGTTGGTAAGGAATATATGCAAATAAGAAACACTATTCTCATACTCAAAAAATTCAAAATTCTTACGTATCCTTCATGAATTTCGTTCTCCAACAACTTAAAATACAAATAATATTTAACCTCTAATATACTTTAATATTTCATAAAACACAAATGAAGGCCTTTTTTTCAAAAATCTCAAAAAATTTACAAGAATGAAAAATCCAATCTCACCAAATGGGCCGCAAATTGCTCGGCTTATTTTTTGACAAGCGCAACACTACGTTATGTATCAGCCGTTGCGTTGCGCCTCCTTAGATCTCACGAAAGCAAAATTACAAAAGAAATCGTCTGAAAGGATTAGACCATAAAGAAAATAAGAATATGCAATGCAGCCCCACACTACAACGAGAAGAAACAAAACATCATACTAAGAGATTCTCAAATCCTTATTACGAGTAATGTTGATTTAAACTCCTCCAAATGTGTACCTATAACTTTTTAAGTCCTCAATTTCCTGCACACCTCTAACTAAAGTTATTTAAGATTTCAATTTAACCATGAACCACGTGCCGAGCACGTCCCTACATTAGCAAAACTATAAAGGGATAATTGAATTGAATCAGATCAATCAAATAGGACATAGTGCCACCCAAAAGAGAGAGATTGCTCAAAATGGATACCCATGACTGTCCAAGTCCAATGCATCTTAGCTTGTTAAAATTCTATCATGGCACAGCAATAGAGTCCCAAATTGAGTTTGTGAAATTTTTGTTACTCCTTTGATTGAGTTACCTTTAAGAATTCATATGAATTTTATGCCCCAAATTTTCTTGTCTATTCATTGATCATTTGACTTACTTCGAGCAAATCATTCATTCCTTTATTGGGAATTTGAGATCTGGTTCACCTAAGATTTTTAATTTAGTCAGATCTCATTTTCCTTGAGTTTCGATTTACAAGTCTACATCTGAAATTTTAAAAATTGTGGCACAAAGGTTCTCTCAATTTGAACCTAGAACTACAATATTTCATATGACCACCTTTAAATAGTGGATTCTATCCTCTAAAATGGCCCCCCAACAGAAAAGAATATTGATTCCATTGAGCACAAAAGGAAGTTAAATATGTAAAAACTATTGAGCAGGGTAGTGACTTCTGAAAAAAGCTTACCAAACAAATGCAGTCACCAAAACAATGCCTGAATGTTGAAACCTCCGTTTCCATATACACTCGATTGCATCTTTATATCATGAGTAGAAATTTATACTAAACACACTAAAAGGAAAAAATAAAAACCACAAGATACATTGTACTCGCATACCCTCTACTTGTCTAGATATCCCATTCCTCTTCCATAATATAGTTCAAAGGGTACAACATAATAAAAGAAAATGTTAAAAAAAAATAAAAAATGGAAGCATAATTTGAAAAAAAGATACATTGTACTCGCACCCCCTACACCCACCCAACCAAAAAATTGCCCGCTGTTCGGGCACTTGGAAGTCTGACCTTTCACACTGAATAATGTCAAACTATTTCATAGTGGAATCTCTTCTTTTGATGAGGTAACGGATGATAACACCAAATCCCGACGTAGCTCTGCTTCAATAAATGGCAGGCTCCCTGGATTTTCCTCCTCTAATACAAGATTTACAGGAGTTTCTGCAGGGTAATTATTTAAAATAAACTCGATCTCATCCCCACTTATCTCCTTCCTATCTAGAAGAACCTGCAGAGAAACATGGGATAGAAACAAACAAGTCAATTCGACCATTACTCTGTCCTAGTGAGGTCAGAGAATTGATATTATTACTTTCTCATTCTCTGTGTATATAAGCCCAACTTCAGTGTTCAGAACAGTTACTGACAGGCTCTCCTAAATCAGGTGGGGCGATATAGTGGACGATGGGGGTTGCAGAAAAGCTGATAGATTAACTGGAGTTGGAGCCAAAGTCGGCCAACTATTTATTTAAATGAATGTAGGAAGAGAAACATACTCGCACTGTTTTAACCAGAGCTGCATTATGCCGCCTCAGCAAAGAAAGTGTTCTCCCATACATGTCACGGATCAGATCTTCGGTTCTTTGAGCAACACGGTCATCCAAATCAAAGTTAATAGGTGGTTCAACCAGGTCATAATCTTCGTAAAGTGACCCCTCAAAGTCTAGCCGTGGACCGACAAAGCCAGGTCTTTTTCTCCAAGGAGGAGGCTCTCCATGTATGACCATAGGATTCTCCAAGTTCCATCTAGTGGGCAATGAAGAGAACCAGTTAGTCTTTTAGAGAAAGAAATGATCCTGGGAGTATGGACAGGAAAAACGAAGGAACAGAAAAAGAGGGTCTGTGACTTTACATGGTTAAAATTTTACGAGCAAGCCAAGATGCATCTGCAAGGTAATTCACTGATGCCCTTGATGTATCACGTCCATAAATAACCTCTTCAGCAGCCCTACTCCCTAGTAATACCTTTAGCATAACAAGGTACACCAAAATCATGTCAAGGAAATAAGGTACACCAAAATCATGTCAAGGAAACAAGGTAAGCCAAAACTTTATTCCTAATGATGTTTAGGAAATGGAGATGAAGACACAGGAAAAGCAAAGAGGCATGCACACCTGAAGGCGATGTAACAACTGGGGTCGTCGTTCAAACATATATGATTCATCATCAAGTCGATGAAACACAATTTGAGAGAATGTCTGCAAGCACCATAAGCAATCTCAGCAGAGAGTATAGTAAAATGCTAATGCATGAATGAGGCAATCTTGGGTAGCTTACAGGTAGCTCAGTTGGCACTAAGCTTCTAGGATTAGACTAAAGGTCTTGGGTTCAACTCCTCCCAAGCCTACCTGACATGTGATGCTTACGGGTGGTTTCATGCATCCATGAGATTAGTCTCACATCTAATGTAGGTTGGAGATACACATGTTATAAAAAAAAAACTCTTGGAAATTAAATGTGAACCTGGCCACGAGGAGTGATGGAAATACGCTCACAGTATTCCACTTCTGCATTCTCATAATGCCTCAGCAAATGAGATGTCATTGCAGTTCCTACTTCAGTTGTGGCTCTTCGGCACTGCCCTTGATGACCCAAATCAATTCCCACACGTTTTGGTCCCACAGTGAGCCGATCAACAGCATCATCCACGTCAGACTGAAGAATAGAATCATGCCCATTCCTAACTGCCACCAATGCAGCCTCTTGCAGCAACTGTGCCAACTTTGCTCCCGTCCATCCTGGTGTCCAGATGATTTCAGATCTCAAATTCAGGTCTAGTAAATCAAACATCACTGTATCCTACTACTGATATACAAGACTGCCTGCAATTAAAAAAATTATGTCCTCACCAAACACACACACAATTGGCCTAGGGGATTATTATCATCGTTAGAGTAATTTATCCCAACTTTCTCAGTTCGTCACTCAGCAATGGAATTGACAATTTTTTCCTATAGGCCAACTGCCCATCTAACACATATCGAGCTCGGACCTCATAGTTGCAACAATAAACACCCACCAACAGTTATAGGCCATCCCTTAAAAAAATGTGTGAGGTCAACTTCATCACATTTATCATCATAGGTGGCATACTGCAGTTAATCTGTCAGTTATTGCATGGATTCTTAAAATGAGCAACACTGGCAATATCTTACCATTGCATTCCAAGATGACAAAATATATCACATCTTTTCTTCATTTGAAATCTACCTAAAACAGTTAAAAGATTTATTGCTCGATTCCTTAATTGGTGCTTACCAATATTTAGGGTTTCTTCTTTTATTTTATCTTCCATATTTGTATTCCCTTCTCTATAAATATAAATGATAGGGTCTCTCCTTGATAAAGAAAGACGCACTAATTCTAAGTGTATTATTCAATAGATCCTTCTCATGTTCTAAACATCTTCATGATTTCAAATGTTTTCAAGCTATTTCTAGCCTCAAGGTCAACATTGCCAAAAATTTTATAGCTGGTATCTGATCTCCAGATTCCCATATTGACAGGCAAGTTGATCTCAACAGTTGCACAAAGGTACGATTCCCTTTCCTCTATTTTGGCCTACCTTTGGGAGGTAACCCGAAAGCCCCATCTTTGTGGGAACCAGTCATTGACAAATTTAGAAGAAAATTAGCATCCTGGCAGAAATCCTATTTATCATTTGGTGGTCATCTAACTCTAAGCAGATCCACCCTTTTCTAATCTTCCTATCTATTATCTGTCTCTTTTCAAAATTCCTTCTAAAGTTGCAAAAGTTCTAAAGAAGATCCAAAAGGTCTTCCTGTGGAATGGAAATAGTGAGAAAAAAAATATTTTTTTGGAAACTGTGATAAAAAAATATTTCATTTGGTTAGCTGGGACAAAGTAAATCTTACCATAAAAAATGGGGGTTGAGGATGGGAAACTTAATAGAATGGAATTTGCCCCCTTTGGAGTGAGATTATTAAACTTAAATATGGTGAATCATACAGGGGTTGGATTCTGGGCAATGCCTCACTTCGGGGGGAAATGGAACTCAAGAATATGGAAAGATATATCCAAAACCAGAGAACCAGGGTTCTGTGGGTGAGAAGATTAATGAGGGCTCAAGTTAGAGCTTGGGAATAGGGCCCGCTCTAACTTTTGGGAAGATGTTTGGATAGGAGATGAACCCTCAATGCAATCTTTCCCAAGGATTTACTCCATCTCAAATCAAAAAGATTTCCTAATCAAAGATTGTGTGGAGATTTTGGGAGGTAGAATTGTTTGGGCTCTCAATTTTAGAAGAAATCTCTTGGATCAACAATAAAAACCCCAGAATTTGGTGTAAAGAGTCGAATGGGATCTTCTCTAGCAAATCTCTTTTATCTTCGCTTACCCCTTCCTCTTCATTCTCTTTTCTTTATAAAGAACTATGGTCCTTTCTCACTCCATCTAAGATTAAAATCCTTTGTCGGTCTGCTGCTTGGAATGAAATTCTCACCCAAGACAATCTCAAGGTCCATTCTTTTGCTCTTGCAAACATTTGCAACCTTTGTTGGAATGGGGAGGAGTTTGACCACATCTTCATCCATTGCCATTTTTTTCCCAAATCTGGCCTTTGTTCTTGTCTTTATTTTCTGTCCGCTGGTTGCTTCCTTCCTCTCTCTTTGATCTCCTGCTGTGTTGGGGGGCTCAGACCCTTTCCAGAAAAAAGGTCAGGCCCTTTGGAAGATGGTACTACTTGCCATTATTTGGTTTGTTTGGATTGAGCGGAACAGGAGAATCTTCGATGGAAAGGCTTCATCATCTTCTAATCTTATATTGCGCATCAGATCTTCCACTATTGAATGGGCATTATCGGTGGATTTTTTTATAAGCTTATCAGTGGACATTTTGCCGGATCTGGTCTGACATTTAATAGGCTCATAATTCTTCGTTGTTACTGCTTCACAGTTAATATTATCTCTGGTTTTGGCCTCACCTTCTCATTGAGGAAAAAAGGATCCAGGCAGTTACCGACGACATGGAATACTGTAATCTTAGTTTTCTGTATGTAACTATGCATCATTTCCTTTCCAGGTAAGGTGTTCCTCAGTTTTGGCCCTTTTGGGTTTTTTTATTGGCCTTGTCTGCTTTGGCCTAGGCCAGTTTCAGTGTCACTGTTTCTTTCCTTTCCTGATGTTCAGGCCTGCATTTGTGGGCCTTCTTGTATTCTCTGGTTCTTTCTTTTAATAATATTATCACTATTCAAAAAAATTAAAAGATCACAGATCACACAGCACTTTACCTCCTTAAATAAACGTGCCTGCAACCACACACATCATGCAGTGCCACCTTTTTTCCTTTGTGCAGCTTACCTCTAAATGACCCAAACTGCTAACGGGCCCCTACACCCCGTAAATTGCCATATGACCCAATTTTGCATCCATGCCCCTCATGCATTCTCTGGTTTATGAAAACACTACAAAATTTAACCTGCATAAGTTCCTTAAAACTATAGATCACAAAGATTAAGAGCACGGATTGGGGATTTGGGCTAAAATTTGGTCGACCCTAGTCCAGCCCCCATTCGATGGCCCCCTAGTTTGTGGGTACCACCACGAAACAGGAAAAAGGACAAGTCACATGGTGCAACTAGTCACTTTATGCATATGTGTGTGTATTTTCCCCTAAGACCAATGCCACATGTAAGCAACATTCCTTGATGCCTGCAAACAAACTAGGGTACAACCAGTTTCATTAACTTGCAAACTAACAGAACCACAATAGTGTTGCAATCCAACCCATTGACAGGTATAAACAAAAGAGCAAACTGATAGTTAAGCTTTTTGTCATAAAATGCTGAAAAAATATGTTTAATGGATTTATCATTTTCTTAAAAGTTGTTCTCACTTTCCACAATAGTGTTGCAATCCAACCCATTGACAGGTATAGACAAAAGAGCATACTGATAGTTAAGTTTTTTGTCATAAAATGCTGAAAAACATATGTTTAATGGATTTATCATTTTCTTCAAAAGTTCTTCTCACTTTCCAACATTTTTTCAGAACTAAACAAATTTACAGGTTTTAAAACTATGCTTGACAGTGATGTCAAGTGAGTTTTTTTTAATGGTGTGATGTCAAGCGAAATAACTATTTTTTCCTACATGAAATCATGAGACAAATGTAAATTATAGCCATCAATGGAGCAGGAACATTTTGGAAAGACAACCAAATACCAGGTAAATTTTGTGCATAGGTTGACAGGTCAACAGAGGGTGACATTTTCACTTTGTGAGCATGGACTTTCAAGATGTCCAATCGACCTTTTGCTCCAGGAGGACGAATTCTTATCTGCAATAATAGGAGTGAATAAATTTCAATTAAGTTGTGCCATGTTCAAAACATAGTCCAAAATCCAAATCAAGACAAAACATCCATTGTGAAACATGGTTATCATATTATTACAATGGAATGTGGTCCTAGTTTCACATAGGGTGAACATTGGATATAGAAGGCCCAATTGGGTCTACATGCTCCCCTACGATGGGCTAAATTGGGGGGAGAGGGCACAGGGGCAGGCACTTAATTATGGTGACCCTTTATATTAAATAACCACAGTGCAGCAAAAGATAGACTACTATCGAGTGAAACACTTGAAAGCCATCTGCATCATAATACATATCACGAGTTGCACTGCACCAATCCTCAAAAATCAATGTCCGAGTGAAGTAACTATACATATCAATGGGAGATGCCAAAAAAGGCATTTGGGACTCAAGTCCTAAAAAGCCAAACAAAATCAATTCTCATTTGAAACTTTTGCAGTTCTACTAAAAATTCATCCTTCTCACTCCTAAATCTCATAGGAACCAAATACATCTGAACTAAAATTTATATTCCAACATATACCTATAAGCAGTAGAATGACAGACCTTACGGTCAAAACGACCAGGTCGAAGAAGTGCAGGATCTAACAAATCCATTCGATTAGTAGCACCCAGGAATATAACCCCTTTGCCAGTATCAAACCCATCAAGCTCTATCAAGAGCTGGTTCAATGTAGTCTCTCTTTCTTGCGTAGCTGCATTATAAAGGTAATCTTTGGATTCACTGGAAATTCCCTGGCGCCTGGTCATACAAAAACAAATGTAAGATTTTCCACAAGTATATATCAAGTGAACTGAGCCCCAAACAAAAGCTT
Organism: Chimonanthus salicifolius; assembly: GCA_013350335.1. Taxonomy (NCBI): domain Eukaryota; kingdom Viridiplantae; phylum Streptophyta; class Magnoliopsida; order Laurales; family Calycanthaceae; genus Chimonanthus; species Chimonanthus salicifolius. The sequence continues at coordinate 49,147,558 of CM023536.1, forward strand.
GTGGGTTTGAGTCATTTTTAGCATTTAAAAAAACAAAAAATTACAAAACAAGAAAGCAGACACCCAACATATCAAAAAAGACCAAAATTGTACTAGCAGCATTTTATTAGGATACATGAACATTTCTCCTTCTTTTAGAAAGCAAAATAGGCAATGTTTCTATATCATCTTGTATTTGATACTACATTTTATATGTGACCCATATATTTCCCGTACCCATAGTGCATTAGTGCCACATATCAAGGCATCATAGGTGGAATTTGCTTCTAAACAGAAGTGGGACTCCTGCTTCAAAAAAAAAAAGGAAGTGGGAATCCAACACAGCCCAGATAAAAATATCATAACCAAATAGATGACATGAAGTTTCCCTAAGGAGATACAGTAACAATGGCTAGTCCATTACAAAGATGGTGCACTTTTAATCAGAAGAGAGCAGACAACCATAATAAGCCTCGTATCTAAAGCAGTGAGAAAAGCTTCATACAAAGCTGTGCAAGCAAACCGAAATGGTCATCCTTTTTTTCCCGTTTTGTATTTGCATGGAACCCAGAATATTGGAACATAACCATCACTTGAACTTTTGTCTTATGAGAATTTTTACTTCTTTCAATTTCCTCAAAACTGTCTGTGTAAGTTCATAGCCAAATAAGAATTCATGAATACTGAAACTCCTGTACATATCCTCGGATTGGATGGAAACATCATGCTCTAAGAATCACATCATAACAAAGAGCAAAGCTTGATTTCAAACTAAACTAAAATAGATCATTGCAAGTAAATTAGAAGACACTTTTATTCCCTAAATAAACAGTGTGTGCTAATTAACACCACTTGAATACATTGGTAAAAGCACCCTTACCTGGTTGCAAGTGCATCAATTTCATCAATAAAGATAACTGCTGGTTTGTTTACCTGCACAATCAAAACAGGAAACTGTTTTAAGGAAAAAGTTGACATCATGATACGTAATATACGCATCATGTTCATGCATACATACACATGTGCATATGTATACATAGTCTTAATGTGTAATGAAAAATAGAATAGCACACTGTTTCTACTTTTTTTCCCTAAAGAAATGAGAATGCACAAATATGAATCAAGGGCTTCAGGCATCTTTCTCTTAAAATGGATGGCTTGGTTGCTAGTTGCTTCTAATCATAAAATCTCAAAATTAATAGTTTCTCATGAAAAATGAAAATGAAAAAAGATGAGAGAAAGGGTTAATAAGAGCTCCATGGAGGTTGTGGGCCGTAGATCTATAAGGAAGATGAGAAGGACTATGGATGTCTTGTTCAAACATGCTAGAAAAAAAATGCTAATAATTTTATGTAATCAGTTTTTTGTATAGTGTTATTGTGTGTATACCAAAACACCATTGCTCTCTCATACCGTGCATTGTTGTCTACCAATTTGCATTATAGATTAAAGTCAGTCATCATTGAGGCTATGCTTGGTTTCAAGAACAGTGAGAGTACAGTGGAATGGGTTGGATGCTATGTTGCACAAACTCTTCAAGATGTGTGACGTGCCCATGTCGAAAACTTGCATAGTTGCATGCATGTCAGACACTCGCACCCATGTGAAACACGCACACCTGTTTTTGATGGACACTCCTAGTACCTTTTTAACATTATTTTCCAAGATGACTAAAATATTACAACACATTTCTCCTATCAAAACCTCATCAAAATTATTGGATATGTTTGCTACTAAATTGTTTAAAGTAATACTAGGACATTATTTCTATCAATATTATTTTTACACCTTATTTTCATTTAAAATAAATTCATATTTAAATTTCTTTAAACATGGTGTTATGTCCCTGTGTCCTATTTCTTTGATTTGCTAACTTTGACACTCACACCCATAAATATGCATCTTAGGCTGGATGAACTTGGGTTGTGGCCAGGTCCATGTTCATGTAGCCCATTCAATTCCATTCTCATTATTTTAGATAAAACAGGCCCTTAAAAAAGCCATAGGCAACAGAAATTACAGTTGACCCAATCACAGACAAAGGGCAGGAGATATTTGCAGGCTTGCAGCGAAAAAGAGGTAGACAATTGAATCACCTTTGCTCTCTTAAAAAGGTCACGTATACGAGCAGAACCAACACCAACAAGGACTTCGACAAATTCTGACCCAGCCATTTGGTAAAATGGAACACCTGCTTCACCAGCTATAGCCTTCGCCACCAAAGTCTGAAAAAATAAATGGATAAAAACAGATAATTCAAGCAATTGCAGTGATGACTACAACACACAGTTGGCAGGAGTTTAACTGACCTTCCCACATCCAGGAGGCCCCTCTAAAAGGACCCCATGAGGAGGCTTTATTCCCATTTTATCAAATAACTCAGGATTCTTCAAGTATCTCACCAACTAATGAACACAACAGAAAGTTATATAGCTTAGAGTGGTTGCAATCTACTAGACAACAGGAGAATAAGATGCTATATTAAATCTCTTTAAGATGGGCCAAAGAACATCAGGAAGTGTGTATGTGGATGGGTGGTGCTGCTGCTGGAGTGGGAGGGGGGAAGAAAAACATGAGATACATGAGCAAATGAAAAAGGATTAACAGAAAAATTTAATCAACTAGAGCAATAAATGAAGATATACTTCTCCATAAAAGGTATAATCTTGAAATAAAACACAAAAATCCACCCTCTTGATGGTGAAATGATTTGAAACCACAACCTATATGGTTGCTACAGTAAGTACTTGGCAAGTACACTAGAGGTTCTTGTCTCAAGGTCTAATTCAGGCAATAAGCAATACCTCCTCTGCTCAAACTTTTAAGCGCACAGTATGGTAATTGGCAAAGCAAAACCTAATCCACATGAACTTTGCAGTAGTCATACATCAGAAGTCCAATCAACGGAATAAGAAAAACGTTACCTCCTGCAATTCATCAACTGCTTCATCAATCCCTGCAACATCACTAAAACTGACACCTGTTGAACCCTAGTAAAAAGCCATCAAGAAAAGATGATTTCAGCATGTTATGTTCTTGTTTTGCAGCATAATTGAAGAATATTACAGTGCACAGCAAGAGAAAAAATGAAAACATTGTTAAAGCATATGAACTAACATCAACTCGAGCCTGCGGTTTGGACTGCCCAAATTCAATGCCTTGCCATATATCCTATACAAGAATAAGAGTTAGATCGACTGAAACCAGGGAGGTTGATTAATGCCACAAAACTAATTGCTATATATCCTGTACGAGAGTAAGTGTTTGATCAACTGAAACCAGGGACTTGATTAATGCCACAAAACTAACTTTAGCATGTCAAAAATTAATATTTCAAAGTGGCAGAAATTACCCATTTTCGGAAGTTCTTTGGTCTTCTTGAAAGAGTAAAACGAACAAGAAGGACCATAGTCAACCCAACCAGCATGATTGGTTTCATCATCTCAAGACTGGCAGACACACCACCAAAAGTGTAAAATTCTTGAACTTTAGAGATGAACCCTCCGTCACTAAAGAAGTCAACAACATTGTCCCAAATCCTTTCTGCAATACCGAATACAATACCAAGGCAAAGCTTGAGAAGTGGCCTTGCCAGAGGCCAGACAACATATACTGCTACAGCAAACAGAAAACTGGTGGCAGCAAATACTGCAGATGCCAGGAATCCACCCACCACTATGGCAGCAGCAGCTATTGCAGCTGTCACCACCCCAAGCTCAACCATCATTCTACTGGATATGGAAGAAGCCACAGGGTGAGGATACTCAGGCAACTTCGCCACATAAGACTGCATTGCAGGAAATCCAATTGTGAGATTGGTAAAAGAAAATGAATAAAATAACAAGTTAAAAGTGTCCTTAGAATTTAGCAATTCAAGACTTCCAATAATGTGTTACGTGTTGCAAAACAGGATCCCTAGATAACATATCTGCAAAAATAAAAGGGGGGAGAGAGAGAGAGAGAGAGAAGTGAAAACTCAAGAAGTTCATGGAAAGAAAGCTTGGAAAGAGTGCATTGGTTTGTCTCAAGTGTTAGCTGCATTGTATATGGGGGCTCTTCCTGTTTGGGTGTAAGGGGTTAGGCGTTTCCTTATTTTTGTCTTATTCCCTGTTTTGTGCACCTTTGGTGCCTTTCTTCTATTAATACAGTTATCATTTAAAAAAAAAAAAAAATTGGTGAACCATGTTCAGACTTGAGGAAACTACTCTATCTTCTCTAAGCGATTGTGCACATGTGGCAGTAATGGAGACATAATGAGCCATGTCTTTGTCTGAATAAATACTAACGAAGAACAATCAGCTGTAACATGTCCACAGTGGAATTACATCGAAGGCAACTCCTACCACCGTGTACAGATAATTGGAAGACAAAAGAAAGAAAGAGCCATTTATCTCATCACCGACCGAAGGTACAAACTTTTTGAAGCAAACTTATCCCATCACCTCCTGAAAGTACAAACCATACGTAGCAAACTTCCTTTGCTCAAATAGTGATGTGATCATCCAAAGTGAATTTTCACTGCAGTTGCTTCACAGCAATGATTTACAAGTTGGAAACGGTAACAACCACAAAAATTGGATTGTAGCAACCTTATAATGGAACCATTAAATGGACAGCATGCCCCAGCTCTGGTTATGTCAATACTTCGTTTTCAGAGGGAGATAAAGAGAAAGGAATTTTGTTGCAGACAGGGTAAGAAAGAGGTTTACAAACAACAAATGTTCATGATGACAATGGAGAACAAGATATCAACTGAAATGAAAATAGTCAGACAATACCTTTTGCATAAAAAGTTCATAAAAGTAGCAAAATTAACTAAAAAGGCAAGAAAAAATACATCAACTGCGAATACTAAATAAAGTAAATAGGTAATTGTTTATGACCGTATGATGCTTCTCAATTTCATACTGTGCGCCTGTGTATTCCTCCAACACTTCCCGAGCTTGACTGTCACTTAGCTTAATGGCCCTGCCACAGGATGCACGTTAGCAAAATCCAACATTTCAAGAGGAGAAAAAAGGAGCAAAAGCAAGTCAAACTCACCACTTGGTTTTCTGCAATTTCTTGTCGCCTGGAATTTCTTTTAAGTCCACGATGAAATCCCGAAGCCCAAAATCAGTAACAGAAACCGATTTTGAAGTGAGCAGCCTAATCTTATCATTCTTCAATGCCTTCTGGAAATCATCAAAGCTCATCTTTGGCAATTCCACCAAATTCCGCTCAAATTCCTCCTCCTCCGACAAATCTATCTTGAAAACCTCTTCAGGAACATAAAGCTTCCCTTTAAACTCTCTGAGAATGTCCTTAAGATAAACTGGATCATGTGATTCGTCTTTTTTAACTCCAATTTCATCTCCCTTCCTCTTCAGCCCCGAATTCTCCATCAATCGCTTTGTAAGCTGGAAAATTCCAGCATTTGTGGACTTATTCATTGTGTCCTTCTCTCGAAGAGTGTAAAATCGATTCCCAACGAGATACCGGGGCTCGACCTGGCTGGGGTTTTCTCTCAAAACTCTAGAAATGAAATCATCTGCAGAGATTTTTGTGCCGTTCGTGGTGTTGGGTCCAGAAGTGGACTCCGAATGGGAATTTGGGGCAGCTGAAAGGGGTCGAAAGACGCGAGTTTTGAGTCGGGTTCTTGGATTGGAAACGGAAGGTTTGGAGCAGATTTTGAGAATGGAAGTGGATCGTGTTTGAGGAATTGGAAGTCGAGGATGGAAAGCCCGGGATGAGAGGCAGAAATCAGTCGTTGTGTACATTGTAACTTTGATGGGGAGATTAGAGTTAGGGTTTTGGGTTTAGGGTTTTACAGAAGAGAGATGCCGTTGGCACTGACGTTGATGTCTAACATCCATTTTCTTTAATAAAACGTCTCATTCAACGGTTAACGATTTCATTCTTCCTACTGCGCTCCTCCTCCATTGTCAACCAGCAGCTGCAACACCATGAACATGAAAAGAAGGTGATTCCCTTGCTCTCAAAACTTCTCTCTTCCTTCAATGGAGCCGACCCCGATGCTCCTATTGAAGAAGAAAGGGTAATCCAAACATGATGGTAAAGACGGATGCAAAAGTGGAACAGGATAGAAGACAGGAGTACATGACGCACGGACTGGTCCAAATGCGCTTAGCAATTGAATTTTGGTAATCCAAACCTTAACGAAAGATTCTAATAAAACCTTTGGTATTCTTAGTTTCTTACTTATGTATCCCATTAATTTGAATAAATATTATTATATTAAAATGTTTTTAACAACTGACTTATTTAAGTATATTTTATTTAAATAATCAAATCGTTTTTAAATTTTTTTTAATTTATTTAATTTAAATTTTTCTTTTAACATTTAAATGTTTTGGTCCTAAAAAGTACAAGTAATTTATTTAACCAAGATTATCTTTATAGATGTAATGTTTAAATGAAACTTTTTCAAGATACATGTCATCCCTTATTTGGTGGATTCAATATCTAGACCATGTCAATGGATTAAAAATCATCTTTTTGAAAGATTAAAGTGGATTATAGTATATTATTAAATTATGTTTGTGTAGAAAGAGCTTTTTTAAAAATTATTAAAGCTGAGAATTCTCTTTTTGAGAGATTCTATTTTGTTTGATAATTATAAAAAGATATTTGAAAATAAAAATAGGTTTTTCACTAACCTTTCACTGTAAAGTAAATATTACAAGAGTAAAGAAGAGGAATCTCAATATTTGTCCTTAGCTCATTTGAAATGAATAAATAAATAAATAAATAAATATATATATATATATATATGAAGTATTTATTATAAAAATAAAAACTATAAAATAATAAAACATGTAGAAATTATGTATCATCATTTCAAATGAACTTTTACATTAAAAATGATATGTAAGACTTAATTATTTTTAAAAAAATTATAGAAAATATTTAAAAAAAATTAAGAAGCAATTTCTACTACTTTTAGATTTAAAGATTATATGATTCAAGTCACAAACTAATTATTGCTGAACTCAACTCATGATCTAATATTCGAACCAATTATAAACCAAAACCCATGACCCAATTGACCTAATCAATGAGTCAATTTATAACCAAATTAACTCAACTCATGACTCAGTCTGTCACGCCCTGACCCGAAGGGTGGGCCCGGAACGCGATTGAATTTTTTTTTTTTTTGAAAGATAAACTAAACCAACTCACAAGCACTCTCACTGGGCCGGATCAACGGTTAAGCCCAGAGGTCACACATGATCCCAACATGTGGACTCAAACACATACCATAAGTCTACTCCACATAAGAGACATAACAATATCAATAACATCCACTCATAACATGATCAAACAAAATCCAACATTGATTAATCATTCATGGTCATAACAAAAAGACTACAGCAACGTTGTAGTCTCGATACATAAAGTTTTCAAAGGAACTAAGTACCACATCTGGTACTTTACAAAAGCCAAGGTTCCAAGAACGAGAAAGTACAAATAAGGGTATTCCCCCTTCAGGAGAATCCCAAACCACCATCGCAGCTTAACCATCCTAAGCCTGAAAGAGAGGGTCCTCCTCCTCGGGTTCAATGCCTGAAAGGTGAGTGGTGTGAGGTAACTAGCCCAGTGAAGGAAATATAACAATGCAGTTTAAGTAAAATAACAGGTTAGCAACAGTTTAATAATATCACATGCTTGATAACAATAAGCATAATCTCAAGTAATACTTCAACATCATCAAACACTGCCATCATCCACCGTAACACCTGCCAACTACACTGAGACCAGTATTAAGTCCCGACACGGTCAAAATACATCCTTGCAAGTACATCTCCGGCTCTGACTTAGCCGATACTGACACCCTCAAGTCAGCAACTGACGACAGCATGGTCCGCCCATGGTCTAGTAGACATAAATCATCTCTCATATGGCCGATATTGGTTCAATAGCCCAGGTACATGGAAGTAGTCTTACATACTCATACGATCAACATCGTAATATTACAATCAACATCAGCACTCTTACCATAGTGCATCGTGTATAGGCACATGGATGGGTTCATCAAAATTGAAACCACTCATTGCTCAATACTTATCTCATCATAAAACCTGTTTACAAAATCTGCAGAGTTAAATTCCCTCACCGTGATGTGTGGTTTACACGGTCTCTGTTCAAACAACACACAAGTGCACAATCAATATACAGATCAAATACATACACACGAGTAGTATTTTGAAATCTTACGTTTTTCCAAAAATATCCGAGGTATATGGAATTGAGTCTCCTACTGGGTTTCTATCTTTTTTAAATTATCACAATCCACAATATGATAATAAATAAAAAGGGCTCAGTCCAAAACTCATATTGTCTTCTGGGCATTGCCCAGATTGACTTATTGAGTTAGGTCTAGATCATCGGGTCACTTCTCGGTTGTCTACTGGATAAGACCAGATCTGACATTTTGAGTTAGGCCTCGAGGTCACCTAGTGCCCGACTATATAGTGTCGGCCTAAAAGTGAATCACTCAGTGCCCTACCAATAGGGTCGGCCTGGAAGCGAATACAATAGTATTTACACTATAAGTAATAAGAGAAGAGGGTTAGTACAATTTTAATTAACAAAAAAGGGTACTAATCATCACATCACATAATCTAACAAAATAATATTTTTTTTTGAATAAAATAATAATATTTATTTATTCAATTATTTAATCATTTTTTTTGGATGGGAATTGACATTACAAATCACAAGCAACAATAATATCAAATAAATTTTTTTTTTTCTTCTTCCTCCGGTTCACTGTCTGCAACAGACAGTGAACGGCCGGAAACAGTGAAAAACGGATTTGAAAATGGGGGATTTTCTAGATTCGATTTTTACATCTGACCGATCCGATGGATTCCTCCGGGAGTCCTCTTTCCATGGAGAGAGGTTTGGAGCTTTGAAACTCAGTAAGCCATCCGATCTTAGCACCGGAAGCTCACTGATACAAGGAACCCTAGAATTTTCCTTAAACTTTGAAATCATTTTTCTCACTGAAAACAGAGCCAAAATCAAAAATTCTTGATTCAAAACCGATCGAAATTGAAAGGGGAATGCAGTGGTTACCTTGAATTGAATTTGTTGGTCAAGCTAGATTGTCCTAGAGGGGGGTGAATAGGACAATTGCGGAATTTTAAATTTCTTTCGAACTTTGGTCAATTAAAATTGGGTTTTTACTAATTAATCCAATTGATCTTCCAAAATATTGAGATTTATAATAAATAATGAATGTGAAGTGAAATCTCAGCAAACACAACTTCACCAAACAAGTGTGGTAGAAATATAAGAAATAAACACAAATGCATAAAGTAAGGTGAGGAGGTGAGAAGAGATGGAAAATCTTGACACAAGGATTTTTACGTGGTTCGGCAACTTTGCCTACATCCACGCCTCAAGTACACCACTTGAGGATTCCACTAACTTTCTCCTTCACGGGTGGAGAAGAAACCTATTACAATCATTGATCTCCTTAACGGGTAGAGATCGAACCTTTACAACACTTGATCTTTTTCACTGGTGAAGATTTGACCAATGACACACAAGAGAACACCTCTCTTGAAATTTCACAAGGGTTACACCAACCCTTTACAATTTTCTCAATAAATAATGGAAAGAATAGTTTTTGAGAAATACCAAGAACACTAGCCTCGAATTGCTTGAAGTAACTTCGGCGTGCTCTTGAATGTCCTTCTCCTTGCGATGCTCCTTGGTGATGAGTAGATGCTCCGTTGAATATCAAACCAAAGATTAGGATAAGAGGTTTAGGGAAGATAAATGATTTTCCTATGAGAACAATCTATCCCTAAAGGTTCTCTTAAATACACACCCAAGAGTGAGCCTAAGATGCTCAAGATTTGCCTATGAGAGCTTTGAGTGTGAATGAGATTGAGCTTAAGAACTTTGGTAATCTAACTATGGAGATTTAGTGCTCTTGAAATGATTGGGAGTCTTTGAGAATGTTAGAGAGCATTTTTCTCATCAAGAATCAAACTTTGGAATGCCCTAAGGTCATACATTTAAAGCCCTCTTGAAAATATGGCCGTTGGAAGTCGAAATCACAAGAATAGAGCCGTTAAAAACTTCCCGTTGCTATTTCAGTCGACTGAACTTAAGATTCAGTCGACTGAAATGCCCAGCAATGACCGTTGAAACATCTGGGCATAATTCAGCCGACTGAAACAAATATTAAGTCGACTGAAATAGTTTAAGTCGACTGAAACATAAATTCAGCCGACTGAAACTCGTCTGAGGCTGAAAAGACGAATCTGCAGCACATTCAGTCGACTGAAACATGAATTCAGCCGACTGAATCTCGGCAGTTTTGGTACACCTCCACTAAAACGACCATAACTTGGGTTTACGAACTCGGTTTTGAGAGTTCTTGGGCTCTTTAGAAAGATCATTGAGAGATCTATCTACTCACCAAATTTGGTCCAATTTGAGGTGCATTTGATATCTCAAATAATCTCTCAAAGTAAGGGTATATGACAAAATTGTTTTGATATGTTTTGCACCCTTTCATTAAAATGCTCATAACTTGAGCTATACATTTCCAAATTTGGTGTTCTTGGACTTTTTGAAAATCTCTTTTAGTGCTCCATCAAATCATTAAGATTTTACTAATACATGGGAACATTTGATTGGAGAAAAATCTTGTCCAAAATAGAGCAAAATTCACATAACCTAAGAAATCCAAATTAGCCCAACCAAATTCTAAGTTATGGATTCTAAAGTTTGTCCCAATGGTAATTCTAGGTCTTGTAAGTCATTGCTAAGGTCCAAATACCTGTGTTGGTTGATATTCATGACGTTCTTCCGATTTCGGTGCAATACCTTCTAAATGACGTGTCTTCTGGAGCTTCAAACTTGATTTGACTACATAAGTCTTCCAGAGGCACGGTCTTGACACCCGAACAAGGTCACGACAAGTCACACAAATTGACAACTCATGACTCAGTCGGACACAGTCACGGAATTGACAACTCAGTCTAACTTAGGGGAGGCAGATTTAACTTTTAAGCCAACAGAATTCCTGGGCTGAAATCTGGATTTTTGAAAAGCTCCCTCTAAGCTTACTATTACTGAAAAATAGAAGCTTAAAGCAGGGGTTTCGGCTGGGTTTACTCTGAAAGCAGTAAAGACTGAGAAGAGAAGAAAGATTTGGGAGTTCAAAACCGATGGGGAAGGGCTGAATTTGTAGGAATTGAGTAGGGGAGAGAGGCCGGAAACCCGATGCGCATGCAGCGACGATGGGACGGGACGACGGGAATCATCATACGCCGGTTAGTTGCAGATAAGCCCTCCAATATTTTTTGGTTTTACAGATTAGACCCTAGTTTTAATAAAAACCGATTTTAAAACTAAAAGCAATAATTTAAAAACTCAAAAACCTGATCCAACCTTACAGATAGGTTGGGTTTTGGAAACCTTGGTCACCATAAAAATTTCAGAATTTAACTTTTACTGAAAATCATTTATTTAAATAAAAACCATATTTTACCCATAATTACTTAATTAAACAAATGTAAAAATAACCAATTTGTAAATCTTATTTTGAAGTGAAATGAAATAACTAGACCATTCTTAAAATGGTCTAACATCAAATACCCTTTTCAGAATTTATCTTGTTTCTGAAATTATTTAGAATAATTAAAACTCCCTTTCGGGGTTTTGACGGGCGGGTTTTAAATACCATTTTCTGAAAATAAAATCATTTTAAAATCAGAAATACAAATCCTTTATTTAGGAGAACATTATCTACCAATAATATACATATATCAACAATATTCATAAAATAATAACTAAAAGTGGTAAATTACCAAAATACCCCTCCAGCTGAAAGAGCTGAATCACTGAGTTTTCGGGCTCAGATTGGGCCAAACCTGGGCTTTCCTCAAAGCCCTAACCAAAATCTCCGAGATTAATCAGTTAAACAGGATTAGCAAACTAAAACACACCTAATCTGGGACAGGATATTACACAGTCAATTTAACTCAACCTATAATTTGATCCATGTTCCTAATTTGACTCATAACTTATGGCTTAAACTAACAAAACACAATCTCTAATTTATGACTTGACCTAAGACTAAGAGTCCATGACTCAACTTTATCTATCCCTTGCCTAACTATTTGATCGATGAAATCTATTGAAACTTTTTTTTCACTTAATAAACTTATGATTTTAGATTTTTACATCCAGACATGCCTTTACTGTTATTAATTTAGAATAAATACGTTTGGAGTTTTGAAAAATACATGATTTTAAATATGCAAGGACCTAAAGTTAGTATTAATTTATCAAAAATTATGTTTTTAATTCAAACAAATAACCAAGTAGGTTGGATACATAAAAATAAATGAATATGACCTTTGTCAAAATTTTGAAACGGTAAAAATAAAGAGAACAAGAAACTTTTAAAAACATAAAACAAATGGACAACAAGAGATATAATGAATTATAAAGTTCAAACTTCAATAGTTTTATAATACATAATGAATTTGAAAATTAGAAAACCAACTTCAACTAATAAAATTAATTCTTTTAACAACGATGAGGAAAAAATGGGTAAACATTCTCGGGAATTCAAATTTTTTTTTTGAAATTTTCATTTTACCCTTTCACTTCTATTTTACCCTTCCACTTTCTTTGTAAGTTGAAAGGCTAAAATGGGAATTTAAAAAAAAAAAAAAAGAATTCCAGTATGAGATGAAAATAAGAACGTGTACTAAAAAAACTGTCCCAAATTAGTTGTCCTATATGGATTTTGGAATTATCCCAAAATAGTTGTCTCATTTATATTGGAGTAGTATAAAGTGTGTTGAAAATGGATGAGATCACATGGAGTACTAGTCTTATACAAAGAGTTCCTAAAAAATACAAATATTTCAAATGAGACAATTAACATGGGATTGAGGGAGTACATCATCAGTGAAAATAAATCATCCAATGAGTTACTTAAAATTAGATCTAAAGACTTCTATTATGATCATTGCCACATAGTTGGACACAGGGGTAAAGATATCGACCGATACGTTTATATAATACAGTTTTTTAGCACCGTGTTATATCAGCTGATGCATATTGTATCTACCATGCATAGTTTTTATCGGCCGATATATCGGCCGATATTCATAATATCAGTCTTTTAAAAAAAAAAATCAAAACGGTGGTGGACCCGAGTTGATATCTCAACCGATATTGGTCCGTTTTCAATTTTTTTTTAAAAAAAACCAGCTTCCTTTTGGATTTTTTAATTCATAAAAAATAAAATAATAAAAAAATACCAATATCGTCTCATCCTCAATCACTTTGTCTAGATTCTCTTAATCATCATATTAAATAGAGTAGTTTAGATGCTCTGTTGACCTAATTAATTATAATATTGCCCAATATTAAATCACTATTGACCAAGTTATCTTTGTCATCATGGTAATAACCTGGAAATGATAACTCATCAAGTATAAAAGTAAGCATCTCATCATAGCATACTTCACAGTATCTTATGTGAAATGGTTCTGATATCTTTCAAATATATTCTACTTTCAATTCTGTTAGCGCTTATAGCGTGATAAACAAGAAATTGAACGGAAAAAACAAGCACAAACCAACACAAGCAAATTTACGTGGTTCGGCCCCAACCGGCCTACGTCCACGGAGCGTGTAAAGAGATTTTATTAAGAGAAGAAGAATTAATATACACACTACAAGAGAGAGTATAATAAAAGAGATTGAAGAACCCAAACTCTATCCAGGTCTGCTTCACCTCCTCTGTCTGTAGATATAATCTATCTATTGCCTCTCCAACTGTCTCAAACCAATCAGACAGCCCACCTTGTAGTCGTGCCCTCTTCTGTGTTTCTGTGAGCACCCAGATCAGGTCCAGTAATCTCTGCTGTCCCTCACAGCCGTATGTGCCTGTCTTTCCTGCTGTGAGCAGCTCCTCTCTGCTGCCTCTCAGTATGTGTTACTGCTGAGATCAAACACCTCTTGATCTCGGTATGACTGGCGACCTCTCTGCTGGCCTTAACCGAGATGAGCCTTCCTCTCACAGATTAATTGATCCTTCTCTCACTTTTTCTCTCTCTACAACCAGCGCTCATGATGCCTCTTATAATGCTCCAGCCGAGAAACCTTGTTGTAAAGAGGAAACCTTCCCTTCCTAGGACAGCAACTTCCGTGTAACACTAGAATATAAATTGCTATCCTCTATGTAATTATCTTAGGCACCTTCTTTACTTGGATTAGGAAACCCAAGTCAAATAGATACACCACCGTGTCCTATTTTCTTAGTAACTTCTAATTTTATCAGCCTTCAAATTAGAAGCCCATTATTTCAGGAGAAACTGATGGTAAATCTGAGCCACCGTCCCAACAAATTCCATCATCAAAACTTAATTCTCCTAAAAAATTAAATCAATTCGACCCGAATCTAGGAGTGAATATAAAAGTATTGACTTCGTGATTCTTTTAAACTTTGAAAGAATTTGTATCGATTATCTTGCCTATTCTAAACAGAATGATATCGTTGAAAGAAAACATAGACACAGTATAAAATACTCGGTCTTTATTGTTATCGTATATTCTTACTGAATTTTGGAATTAAGCCGTTCTCGTCGTTGTTTACGTCATTAATCGCATTCCCTCTTTTGTTACTTCTCGTATCTCTCACTATGAACATTTTTATGGTGATTGACCAATTTATGATCATTTTCATGCATGAATGCAATAAATTTTATCCTCGTTCTATATTATGTGTCTTCTTAGCTTATGACATTAGACAAAAAGGTTAGCAATGCTATCACTCAATCAACATTAAACTTCGCATTTCTCTATATATTTTATTTTTAAAGGATGTTCCTTACTACTCCTTCAAAGAATCTTCTTAGAACTCTTCTCCACAAAATCTTATCTTAGTTGATCCCTTACTTAATAGTGCAACTTCTCCTCCAATTTCTTGTTCACAAGATATTGGTCCTCTCTCATCCCCTTATACGGCAATTGTACAACACAGTCACACTCTCTCCTTGCGTGATCCATTGTACATGTATACCATCGAATTACAATAATAAATACACAAAATACCAATTTTTCATAATTATTTCGAGACGTCCATCCTACCAGGGCAAAATTTGTTAGGAGGTATAAGATTGAGTGAAATTCTCATTTTACACTTAACGGTGTATTACTCATCAAATACCGGTTGACCGATATGCAAAACATATACATGGAGAGTGTCGTGGGCACTCATACACTAGTAGAGATAAAATGAGAATTTCACACAATCTCATGTCTCCTAACAAATTTGTCCGTGTTAAGATGGTTGGCCTTATTTCGAGTTCGTGTGTGTCGTAAAATAGAGAAAGAAATCAACTTTTTGTCCAATTTGCAAAAAGTAGATCATTTTAAAATAAATTTTTGATAAAAATCTATTTTTTAATATGTATTAATAATTATTTTCATTGAAAAATCTTATCATGTAGCAAACATTATTACAATTTTTATGAAAAAAAAAACTAATTTTTATTAAAAAAATATTGTATTGAATTAGAAATACAAGCATAGTCTAATGAAGGTTTGAGTCAAATTATGCATGTGAGAGTCTCAAAAGGGAATTGTTGGGTTGAGTCTATTTGATCAGATGATTTATTGTCAACAAAAACGTTCAACCCAAGTCATCTTTTTGTGCAATAATTCTTGCCTTCCTTTCTGTGTAAAGTGATGAGACGTAAAGAGACATTTTGGACCCACTGACTTATATTAGTGAAATGAGAAATGTGATTTATAAGACACATTTCTATCTCCTAACATAAATCATTCTATGACATAATTTAATTGGCCCACTTTTATTTATTTTTTAATACCTAGCATATGAGGAATGAGGACCCATAAATTATTTATGTGGACCTCTATTGGAGATTTGATGTTTATGATCATTCACATTGAATGTTTGACATATTGTCTGGAATATATTACTATCACTCATATCTTTTCTTCATTTAATTTTTAATTTTTTTAACTATATAATTGATAGATATAGTTGATAATATCATACAAGAATCAAATCTCACTCGATACGTATATTACTATCATATGGTAGAGACATCTCGGATTTTTGAATTTGAGATGTATTGACCGATACGATAGGTATCAGCTGTACAAGAATCATATCAGTGATATATATCAGCCCATATCATTAAATATCACCCTTTTTTTTTTAAATTCCATTTCGATCATGGGTCCGGTTGATATCGGACAAATATTGGCTGATATTTTCCTTTTTAAATTTTCAATTTTTTTTTAAAAGGTAGGTTTTTCAATTTTTTTTTTAAATTCAGGAAATAAAAACAAAAATACACAACCAATTTTTAAAAAAAAAATGTAGGAGAGAGAATGATATTGGCCGATACAATAGCTGATATTCGAAATATCGGCGACATCTCGGTATCTCGACAATACCTGATTATTTCACTTTATTCTATTTCTTTAAGAAGAGACATATGATTTGTCAATCTTATAAATAACATTTGTGTATCTCTTTAGAAAAAGAAAAGAAATTAGTTGAAACTTAAAATTTCAATGATAATTGTTTGATAAAGTATATTTGAAATATAAATGTTGGTAATTTTAAAAGGTTAAAAATAATAAAATTACATTAACAAGCTGAAATTTTAGTTTAAACAAGAAACTTCATTCTTTTTTAGAAATTTTGATTCTAATATATCCACTGAAATGACCAATAAGACAAGAATTCCAGTAGAAAATTTTCAATCTCTAATAGACTGAAATATTATTTCTCAAAAAAAAAAAAAAATAAGGATTCATATTTTTGCCATTATAATATATAATTTTTTAGAATTTATAATTAGTAAATTCTGTTAATTTTAGAATTATCAAATTAGGTAATTTATGTTTTGTGAGTTTGTAATTGTTAGTTAGAATACAAAAATTCTATAACTAATAATTGGAAATTCCAAATTAATACTTTAAGATGATACTTTACAAATCTCATTAACTTAGAATTATGTGAGATTTCATAATTTCCTTTCGATAATTTCATACATATTTTGTGAAAATATGAAACATAGATAATTTAGTAATTTCCTATCATAATCTCATTAACAAATTCCCTTTTTTTTCCAAAAAAACAGCTAAGAAATCCAAAATATAGTCCAATTATGTTTAAGCATAATTGAAAATTTTCAAATTTTGATTTGATTTAAGAAACTAATTAAGTCAGCATAAATCAACCAATTAATACTATATCTCCCGGCTCACGAAGCGGGATGTGCTGTATTCGAGCCCCCATGACCTCACTTGGTGTACCCTAAGGGCAATGAGTATCACCAGTGAGAGTTTTACGTTGGGTTTTCCGTGATTTCTTACATGTAAATTAAAAAAAATATATATATAAATAATTCAGATTCTCCATAAATTTGTATAAAAAATCTTAATTTATAAATTAATCTATACTTAATTCCACAACACGGCATGAACAGCCCCACCGTACATGCCGACGTCGTGGCCAAAATGGGTAGTTTTTTGGTAGCTAAAAAATTGGATGGTTAGCGACTTAAGCTAATCCTAGACTTTCACTTTCACAGGGCCCTGTTTTTGCCTTTTGATTTGTCTCAATATATTTGATCAATTTGATCATTATTTTCCTATTCTTGTTCGATTTTTAGATGTTCAAGTCACAATAGTTACAACTACAAATTTTGTGAATTTAAACAAAATTTATCTTTAAATTTTTATAAAGTTATTATTCGTTAAAAGGCAACTCTATAAGTCAATATGACCCGAGTTTTTTTGGTTAATTTTACGAGGAGTATCTCTTTAGAGTGGAATGAAAATCGAACTCAGTACTTCCACTTCCTCAACTAGATTCCCAATTTCTTTCATTAAACTTTATTAAAAAGCAATTTCTTTCATTAAACTTTATAAAAAAAAAAGGATCTCTCTTTTATCATTTTATTATTTACTTAATATTTAAATAAATTTAAGATTACAATTCAAATAGAAAGGGACAATAGTAGAAATAATCTCTGAATATCAATCTATTAATTATTTTTACTACAAAATAACGACTAATTATTTTTTATACTAAGACTCTTATTAAATAAGCCCACTGCTATGATATTTCAAGTATGATCATAACCTTTACCCAACAATTTACTGGGATTTTCTTCTTTGGTTGGGATATCTTATATTCTAATAGATAGTTTATATTTATTCATTTGAAGGTTGTTTACTTTTTTATTAGAGTGGAATAGCTAAATTGTTATGTAATCATGGATGTTGTAAGCTAAGAATCAATGGGCTTAGGTGGAGTATAAAACAAGTTCTCTTCACTTACCACATTGATTAAAAAAGTTGAAAAATATATAATATGTTGCTGTTATTCCAATTTTGTGAAAAGTTTGAAAATGCATATTTACAAAGACAATGACTTAAAATTAGTAATCATGTGGCAACAATTATTCAATTGATATTATTCCTCTTTGAAATTATTTTATATTAATAAGCCATAAAATAAATTTTCATTTTTATGTAGACACATTCACAATCAATAATTTATTCTTCTATGCTATAATGACTTTTTTTAATCAATAATTTATTCTTCTTCGCCCGTATAGGTGTACATCAATTGGTAATTTTCCGTCTCAGAAAATGGGAGGTGCTAGATTTGAGCCCTTATGGCCTCACTTGGTGTGCTCTAAGAGCAATGGATATCACCCGTTTCTATTTAAATTAAAATATTATTATTGATATAAACTCTCAAATTAAAAGTATAAATCATTTTCAAATGTTTTTAATGTTAATACAACTATATTTATTCTAAATAGATATTAAAATCAAATTTCAAGATCATAAAATTTTAAGGTTAAAAACTAAAATTGATGAAAGGAGATTAGAAATATGACTTAATTAATCACATTGACCTTATTTTTTTTTAGACCAAATATTAAACCATAAACTTTCTACTTAAAGTACTCTTGTGAAAGTAAATTGTCTCTCAAGCTTAGAAAAGTAAACTTGGACAAATAGCTCAAGCTTGACAACAAATCAAAGGTCTTAAGTTTCACCCTCACTTTTCAACTAACACGAAACATGAGGCTTATAGGTCGTCTTTTATATATATATATATATATATATATATAGAAATTTTTTTATGTGGAATTAGTTTTATTTTCAATATAAATTATCGAATTTCGAAGAATTAAAAATCATTATAATAAATCAAACTGAGGTCATTTATGGTGGGCTCCATAATCAAGTAATGACATTTATAATAAAGGTATTTTTTTTGTGAGCCTCATATATTTGAAAAATAATTAAAGTGATTAAAATTTAAAAGCTTTAAAAATTGTCCATTAAAGTGTTCTTTGGTCTAAGTCATTCAAGTAGAGTGCTTTCAATCAAAATGTTTTTAAAGCATCACAAGGTTCAAAGGCCACAAAAGTACAAATATTAAAAATATTATAAATTGATCAAATTTAAATGAAATAAAAATGACATAAGTAATTTATTTAAATAATCTTTGAGACTCTATATCCACATTCAAGCAAAAGGCCAAGCGGTCGTTAAAAAATCAATTAAATTTTTAAAGAATATTTTGTGTCTACTTCTGTCATTAAGAGATAGAACATATTTGCTTATTGGAGAGTGATGTAGGAGAAAATCTAAGTAAAATCTCTAGAATTTTTCTTAAGAATTCAAATATATTTAAAATAAAATATTTAATTAGATACAGTGAACTTTGATCAGACTCAACTTGTTTTGATAAATGGCTATATACCTAACTCGACCCGTTTAATATTAGATCCAATCCAAAATTTATTTTTAAATGATTGACCTTACTCAAATAAAAAACTAAATGGTAGTAGATCTGTCTGATCCACGTCTACAAATAACACATGCAATTATACAAGTTCTGTATCCATTTAAGGAGAGTCGTGGTATCTATTTCGTAAGAAAAATCTCTTCACCTAATTAAATGAATAAATCCAAACTGAATAGAACTCGAATTAAATCCAAATTGAGTTAATGTGTTTAACAAAATTCAAAATAGACTGAATCGAATAAGACCACATGACTTGACCCATTGCCAAGTCTTATTTAGGGGTGAAATTTGGATTGGGTTTTTACCTGACCCACATGATCTTATCCGACAAATCAGTAGCTTTGGGTTATGTTTCTGGATTTTTCATGCTGGATTGGGTTGGAAAAAAAATTACATGAAATTCAGTTGGGATTAAGTTTGAGAAGTTTAAAATCAATAAGACTGATTTGACGTAAGTTGATTTGATCTAAGCGCACCAAGTTATAAAACAACACTTGAATTAAATCGAATTAGAAATTACATTTAAAAAATAGATTCAACATAAAAAAATATATATCCACTAAATTATTTTTGAGAGAAAAAACTCCAATTTAATTAAAAATAATAATAATTAATGTGGCATTTACCACAAGGATCTACTCCCGTCCTTTTCTCTTCTCTCGTATTTATGGGTCTGAAATCCGATTGTTACGTGAAATCTATGTATTGTCTAATTCATAGATACTATTTTTGTATTTCCGTCCCTCATCGCCCGCGAAATTTGAGAAAAAGGACTGAATCTTCTCTTCTTTTTTTTCACTGTTGGTTCCGTTTTGTTCTTCTTCGTTTTCGATTCTCTTCGTCTTCTTCTTCTTCTATCTCTCTCTCTCTTTGATTTTTCAGATACGAGAGAGATAGAAAGGGAGGGGATTCAAAGAAAGGAAGACGTCCAAGAATTTCTTCATTCATTTATTTATTGTATTTCAAAACAGAATGGATTTGGAAAACGTAGGACGGATCTCATCCGTTGATGGAGTAATGGTGGGGGAGGAAGAGGCAAAGGTGAATCTCCACCGTTCGATCTCGAAGTCCCACAGCGGCAATGGCAATGGGCAAACCAATACCAACGCGTTTCCATCGATCTCTCCGGCTACCAGCGTACATGAGCTTCTCGAGTGCCCTGTCTGCACCAATTCCATGTACCCTCCAATCCACCAGGTCCCAATTTCACCCTTTCTTCCCCCTTCCTTTCCCTTCTATTTTTCATTTTTATTTTCTTAACCAATAATTGTTTTATGGGTTTGGATTTTCTTTATTTCTTTTTTGATGTAATGATTTTGATATTGGCATTGACGATGGGTGGTAGAACTTGATTGAGAATTTTATCAATCGGCTCTATTTTCGTCTCTTCTTTTCCTTTTGATTTTCCTTTTATTTTCTTAATTGGTTCATGAGTCTTGGATTTTCTATGGGGTTTCTCCCCTTTTTGTGGCAATGCTGATTGATTTCCATCTTGCCATTGATTGGGATTCGAAATTGATGTGGTAACGCTAGATGGCTTTTAGAGAACTTTATGATTTGAAACTTTATTTTTTAAAGTTTATTCATTTATGCATTCTTGAGCAACTGGAGGAGAGGAGACGCGGATTCCATCATTCTTTTTTCTTATTGCGATTTTTGTTTGGATTTTTCTGTTTTTCTATTTTCCTTACCCTTTTCAATAATGTTTTTCTATTTCAAAATTTCAATGTTGGAATTGATTAGGATCGAAATTGACGGGGTAATTGGTTTCAGAAAAAAATGATGATTTAGAGCGATTTTTTCCTCTCAATGGGGGTGGGATGGGATCTATCATCGACATGGTCATCAAAGTCATTCATTATCCCATCCATCTGGGGATGGATGTATATATATTTGTTTGTTTCTTCTTTTTATGTGTTTTTGGAATTTGGATTAATTTGTTAATTAATTAATTAAGTTTTTGGGGGATTTGATTTGGTCGTTTAGATGTTGGCAATCTGATTGATGGGTTAAATGGACGATGTGAATTATGTATGAGGCTAAAGCCAAATCCATAATGCCTCCTCAGCACTTGGCCTTCCACACCCCAACCAACCAACTAGGACATCCCATTGACGCTAGAAGGATGGTTCTTTCTTTTATATAGGTACTGGTTTTTCAATTTTTTTGTTCGTTTGGTTGATTTAGTTATTTGTCAATGATGTTATTTGGTGTTAGGATGATGGATTGAATTGAATGGTAGTTCCATACAGAAATTGAGAATTTGATGCTGAGTAGAAATCACAAGGGACTGGAATTTAGAAATGCAGATTTTTGAACATGCTGTTGATGATAATGAAGAGATGGTCTGAAATTGGGGGAATCTTTTAATTTCCCTACATGGCCAAAAACTCTCGATGTCATACAAGTGGAAAGCCATCTTTCATCTTCTTTTTCTCCCTTTTCATTTGCATCCATGCCATATCATGATTTTCTATTCTTCTCTTCTCTTTTTTCCTCCAGCCGCTCTCCAGTTGAAGGTAAGTAGAGACAATCTTGTGTGGGGTTTTGACTTAAAGAAAGGAAATGGAGTGTGGTAGTGTTCAATTAGAATATGAAGAAGTATCTATGATTTCAAAGCATGGCATGACTTCTGGGCCCACTAATACAAGCGAGTCATTTATATTTCAACACTTAATTTCATTTAAAGTTTTTAGTTACATGATCAAAGGTCATTAGATAAACGATCCACATCAAACAAAATTTCTAATTAAAATGAAAAGTTCAATTCAACCATTGATTTTTAGCTAACATCAGGTGGTACAAAGTTTGAATAAATTAATTATGATTCTTTAATAGATTTAAGATCTCTAATTTAAGGCGGTATAAATTCATTGCTACAAAGGGAGCACATGGTGCTCCCATTCAATAAATAGATCATATTGTTTGTGAATTGATATGATTAAACATCAGTACTTCTATTTGAAGTTTCTTAATAATTGTTATAAATGAGTCAAGTCATTTTATCAATGACTAATGACAAACGCAAATTGGCCAATTCATTTAATTTAATTAATTTAATATGAACTTAGTATTAATACTAATATTTAATATTTAATAAAAGATATAACCTAAATTAAGTATATCCATTTAATATGCTTAAGTCGAGTATTAGTCAAGTTGGGCTAAACATTTAGTTATTAGAGTTGGACAAATTTCTTTATGTTTTTATAATTATATTATTTAATTATATTATTATCTACTTATTAAAGTCGAATATGAGTCAAGTTGTTTTCAATAAATAGTAACTTTTAACAGAGATTGGATAAATGTTTATTTTTGGCAAGATCATTTAAATCATAGCATTTGTTACCTATTTAAATCATATATAGGTTGATAAGTTGAATGATTTGTATATGCTTTCCTTCATCTCTCATGTGTCAATGCATTAAATATTTTTAGATTGAGTAGAGTTCAATAAGTTAAAATGATGGGCAAACAAAAGTTGTGAACATGACGATGGTGCACCTCTTTCGAGGCTACAATTCCAAGCATCCAAAGACTTGGGATGTTAGTCTACCTTATCTGCAGTTCGCTTTCAACCGTGCAATTCATGGTTCGACACTGAAATCACCTTTTGAGTTCTGTTTGGGTTACTTGCTTCAAAGCCCTTTTGATTTGGTTTTCACCATTGGAGAAGTTAGTTGGAAAGAAGGGAAGAGGAGGACAGGGCTAGAGCTCAATAGTTCTTGGAACGGATAACCAAGGTGCACAAGGAAGTTGAAGCACAGTTGCAACGATCACAACAGTGGTATAAGGCTCGACATGATCAACATCAAGTGGAGTGCACATTCCACGAGGGTGATCTTGTTTGGTTGAAACTGAGCAAGGAACGGTTGAAGGGAGATGGAAGGAAGCTAAAGCCTATCTGATATGGGCCGTTCAAAATCCTCAAGAAGATTGGAGACAATGCATTCCAGCTTGATTTACCACCATACATGCAAATGTACTCAGTTATCAATGCTGAGAACTTGAAGTTGTTTGAACCTTCTCTACTTGATGAAGACTCAGATCAAGACACTCGGTTGCCATCTATTGATGATTTGTGGGTGGAGCGAGAAGATCCATTGGCTGAAAATTGCATCCTTGAGAAGAAGGTGACAGAGTCTCGGCGAGGGAAGTATGACTCTTTCCGCATCAGCATGAAGGGACAACTACCAAGTCAGTCGAGGTGGTATAGTCGGGGCAAGGGAACCAAGGCATTCCCCCATCTGCAATTCTAAGATTTAGTGGGAGCTAAATCCCCTAAGTAGGCGGAGCCATGATCCAGGAGGATCTTTAGTGTACCTCAGTGTACACAGAAATAGGATTGAGACTGAGAAATATATGCAAAGTAGTTTCAATCAACTGAATCTCATGTTTCAGTCGACTGACTTTAGGTCTGTAAAACACAGACAATTTCTGCAGACATTTCAGTCGACTGAACTTGAGACTCAGTTGACTGATTTTGTCCCAGTTTTTACAAAATCGAGATTCAGTCAACTGAACTTCTTGATTCAGTCGACTGAATTCCCTGCAGTTAAGCAGTTGGAATCTCTGGTCGAGATTCAGTTGATTGAAAGTCAGGCTGACACACGAAATGTGTTAGTTCCTGGCAGTTTTTCTTTTCTTTTTCTATGTAAATGTGCGGTTCCGAGCAGTTGGAATGCACCGGAGAGTCTATACATGTGAGTTCTTTCAATAGAAAGAGAAAAAACCAAAAAGAGGAAGGGTTTTCTTCCCAAATCTCGATCTCTCTCTTGAATTTCTCACTCTCCAACTCCTACACTTCCATTTGAGCATCCTTTTACGGATCAAAGACCAAATCTACCTTTGTGAATCACATGTCCAAACAAGTTCATTGTCCTCATCCTTAATCAAATTACAAGTTATGTACTATGGGCTCTTGTCAAATTATGATCTTCTAAATATTTCTTTCTAAGAATAATTTTTGGATTCAACTTCCTAATTAGAATGGGGATTCTGAATTCTAAACTTTGCTGTAAGTTTTCTGTTGCTGGCATGATTAATTTCTAACTCGGCATTACTCCAGTTTGAAAATTTTAAACTAATGTCCTAGTTTTTGGTTTCTTGATTCTTATGGTGTCCAAGTGATGTGGTTGAAGTCCATGAAATGGACAATAATAGTTAATTGGGACTTGGTTTTGTGATAGTATTGTATCTTTAATTAAATTCACGAAATTGATTAGTAATATCATTTTCTGTTTTTTCCCTTTTTTTCATGTATTTTCTATATCTTTTAAGTACTAGCATGGGCTCAATCCTTTCCAACTCACCAAATCCAATTTTAAAATCCTCTTTTCTATTCTTCTAGTTATTTTTACACGGATTTTCCCTATTTCACTAGTTGTTGATGTGATAAGGTGTAATCAAATCTTTCCAACTCAACATATCCATTTGCAAATTTTTAGGTCTTTTTGCTTGAATTTCCTTATTTAGGTCAAGATGACCAAATCTGATCTTAATTTTTTTTTCTTCTATTTTAGCTATTTTTAACACAAATTTTACATATTATTAATTATTTACATGGTAAAAGTGTAATATATCTACCATATCTAATCCTAAAATCTATATTTCTAATTCAACCCTTTTTTACACTATTTTTCTGAACGAATAATTAAGATTCATTTAATAGTCACTTAAACTGTTTCTTTTTATATGTTAGATAAGATGATGTAGAGAGATGTAAAAGTTGATTTTGACTTGTGAATTCTCCCATAAAAGATTTACTTTTAGTCATTCGAACTGATATTATATCTATATAGGGAAAACTAGGTAACACAAGGAGTTTGAACAACATAAACTTAGTGTGTTAAATTCTACTTTGTTTTATCAATTCTTTTTAAAAAAAAAAAACTAGTAAAAGTTGAATTTGATGTGTGTTTTATCAATTAATTTTTTTTATCAGTTCTTTATTTTATCTATTAAATAATCTTTCTTCAGGCTTTATATTGTATGCCTGAACTGATTATTATCAGCTCTGTATTCAGTGATGAATTTGGTTTCACTGTCTTATTGATTAAGTGGTTTATTTTCTCAGTTTTCACATGATTAATTCGTTAAATCTAATTCCATTCCTTGATTGGCTTTCATGCTGAAGTTGTGATCTCTTTTTTTATGGACTGAAGACTCTATTTTCTTGCACTTTATATAGATTATAATAGTATAAACTATTATTGCTCTAACAATAGTGTTCTTGCAGTGCCACAATGGGCATACACTGTGTTCTACCTGCAAATCAAGGGTGCAAAATAGGTGCCCCACTTGCAGGCAGGAGCTTGGAGACATTAGGTGTTTAGCATTGGAAAAGGTGGCCGAGTCACTTGAGTTGCCCTGCAAGTACTGCTCGCTAGGCTGCCCAGAGATCTTCCCATACTACAGCAAGCTCAAACATGAAGCTCAATGTTACTTCAGACCATACAACTGTCCATATGCAGGATCTGAGTGCTCTGTTATTGGTGATATTCCTTTCCTTGTTGCACATCTGAGGGACGAGCACAAAGTAGACATGCACACAGGATGCACTTTTAACCATCGCTATGTCAAGTCTAATCCCCGTGACGTCGAAAACGCCACCTGGATGCTGACGGTAAGTGTGTTTATGTGCATGTATCAGTAGCCATGTGAGTGGATACTGTTTATGCCTAAACACATCTCTGTTTTATATTTTCTTTTATGAAGAGAGAAGATGCTAAAAGACAAAACTGAAGCAAAATTGCATTGTCCTGTTGAATACCATCTTAATGTTTTTCTTGGGAGGGATTGAAAATAAAATGACACTGGTGCCAAAGAAAGAAAAGGAAAGGAAAAAAATGACACCTTTCTTTATATTAAGTAGGAAAAAGGCTTAGTATCTTTTATTTTCAATAACAGCCTTGTTGCTCCTTTTGGTTCTTTTCAAAAATTACAGTGATAAATATTCAAATGATGACGATGATGACATCATCATCAGGGTGGGACCAGCTGGCTGCATGCTGGAACGGAAAAGGCTTGATATGTTTTATCCCTTCTGTCTGGGGTTTCCACCCATAATTGGATTTAGCAAACTGTTTTCTGTTGGCTGTCTACATTTTTTACACCCAATGGATCTTACAGTGAACGCTGACCAGCTGTGCTACAGGTTCTGTTCAAAGTTTACAACATTGATGGTAATTAAAAGATTAAAATTATTGAATATCAAAAACCTGCTTTTACTTCTTACTTGATTTGTTTGGGCTATGTATTGATCCTCATCAACAACAAATTTGGACCTTCATAGCATTTTTGACTTCCTACAGCCCAAGCAACTGCATTGATGGAGCTCTCTTCCATAATTGAGGTGCTTGAAAAGTAGGCCTTGAAGAGTTTCAAGCCTTCCCTGTAAGAAAAATTTCTGCATTATTGGAGTTCTCTTCCCATGGACCAGAGAATTATAAGGACCAGCTCCCCCTTTTACAATTTTTCTAATATTGTTTCACCAAGCCTGAAGAATCCTGCATTGTTGAAGGAATTCCGTCACTACTGAATTTCCAGAATCCTGGTCATGGAGGCTGCCATTTCAATCCATTTTACATGATATAAGGAACCTGCTAATTACAAACTCAACCTTTCTCCAAGCTTAAGCATATCTCTTTTGAAATCCTTTGCATTTAGCCACTAATGGATAAGCCACCTCTTTTTTTTTTTTTTTACTTTGCTGATTGAAGCAGCAATCACTACCTTCAAATGTTCTCTAATCTCTGAGCAAAATTTTCCTCCAACCAACTTTCTTGAGGAGTCACAAGGCAGAGGGACGGACTGAAGACGGAGGATGTATAAGGAAAACACTAAAGATGCCTCATTGATTTGCTTAAATAAAAGTCTCAGGTTCCTATGTTAGTCAACACAAAGTTCTTTATTTTTCAACCTATATACAATCAAGGAATGACGGTGCAGCCAGCATTTCTGTTGTGTCTTTCTCGTGCCATGGGTTCTCTAAATGGATAGTGGATGATGTAAAATGGATAAACTGGTCATAGTTTAGAAGAAGAGGGAAAACAACTCCAAGGTCAATTTGATATATTATCGACTGCTTTTGTTCATTTAAAAGGCTATTGAAGATTTGCGAGATGAAGGCGAAATTCATAGTGGCTTCTTGGGCATGTTTACACGGAGAATTTTGGAATCTCTCCATCTCAACTATTTGCAGAGCCTGGAAAGCATGTTGTTATCTTATGCAGTTTTTTCTATTTTATCTGTTGTTATTGATGTCGCTAATTCCCTCTTTTTATTACTGTATCCTTGGTCTATTTGATTGCATTGGCAGAATTCCCTTCAATCACAAGTTTACCTTGCCCATAGATACTAAGGATTTCCGCTTCATTTGAATCTCTTATCTCTCTGTAATATCCTCTATGTTCTGTAATCTTGAACTTTCTGCTAGGGATTTTGTGATTGTTTGCAGCTAAAAATTGTCTTTCCTCCCCCAGGTCTTCAACTGTTTTGGGCATTACTTCTGCTTGCACTTTGAGGCTTTCCAGCTTGGAATGGCACCTGTCTACATGGCATTTCTCCGGTTCATGGGTGATGAGACTGAGGCGAAGAATTACAGTTACAGCCTTGAGGTTGGCGGTAATTGTAGGAAACTCATATGGGAAGGCACGCCTCGAAGCATACGTGATGGCCACAGAAAAGTACGTGATAGCCACGATGGTCTCGTAATCCAAAGGAATATGGCACTTTTCTTCTCAGGCGGTGACAGGAAAGAGCTAAAGCTGCGGGTTACCGGGCGCATATGGAAGGAGCAACCAAACACGGATAATGGGAGTTTGCATACCCAACCTCTGTAGCTGAAGAGTGCAAATGCGACCATGTACGTAATGGCATTTGTATCAAAGCTTCTTCAGGTTGTTCCTATATTGGCTGGCACCTGTGGTTTCAGCTAATGGATAGAAATGTTCGAGACTCATCGAGCATATGGAATCTAGGCTTAAGCTTTTGTGGAATGGCTAGTAAGCTTCCCATTTTGTTTTTTCATCTTTGGTTAAAATATTAGGTCGAACT
Organism: Chimonanthus salicifolius; assembly: GCA_013350335.1. Classification (NCBI taxonomy): domain Eukaryota; kingdom Viridiplantae; phylum Streptophyta; class Magnoliopsida; order Laurales; family Calycanthaceae; genus Chimonanthus; species Chimonanthus salicifolius. The sequence continues at coordinate 49,176,455 of CM023536.1, forward strand.
TCATGTAAGTAAATCATATTTCTCAGCGTTCGGCAATTATCAAGAGTTCTTTTGCTGTAATGTCTTGTTCCTTTTTGTGGCTATATTCCTTTTTTTTAACATTTTATTTTTCAAATTTATTGTTGCTTCAATGTTGTCGCGTATATTTTTTCACATGCATATCTTCACTATAGTTGGCTCATTGCCATTTTAGTAGCTGACTATATTTCTCCTGATAATAAATAGTTAAAAATATATCATGAAAACAAAAGAGGATCCTTCCCATTCAGAGTACTGCAACAGATCAAATGCGGGAATAGTAGTTTGGTAGTTGTAACCTCTTCAATCAACCATATGCTAAGCAGGGATTTAAATATTGGTTTTTAAAACCTTTAGATATCGGCCGGTACGATTGATATCAGTAGATATTGGTGGTTTTAATTAAAAAAAAAAAATTGGAGAGAAATTTATTGGCCGATACTGAGATTTTAATCCCTGTATGTAAGCCATGGTTCAATACCAGAAACAACTTAAATTTTTTTCATCCAAGATGCTTCAAATGGCTTGCAAATTTGTCACCATATTTCCAAGAATTAACTCCTAATTCACTGTGCTTGCTTGTGATTTCATTGAACTATACAGATTGTGATATCTGCCACGGCATACGTGATCTGGGCAATGAAATAAGTTGAATCTTTTGACTACAGTTTCAATATCATCATTGGTCGAAATGTCAAACTGTGTTTTCAAGTATGATATTAGGCAGATACAAGTTTTGCCACTTGATCAATGAGAAAACTGTTCATTGTTGGCAGTGGATCAATGGTTGCAAGTTCATTTAGTTCTTGGACACGAGTAGATCACTACCATGACTATGCGAGTCATCCTGATGGGCCATAAAATCCTGACAACCATGGCTTGAAAAACCATTGCCGATCAGTACTCGTATCCAATGTTTTAAAAACCAGCTATGAATCGAACTGTCTCAATAGAAACTTGGATTAAATAAAGTTCAACTGAATTCGACCGTGGTAAAACCCGAGCCACAAATATTATATTATAAATAATATTAAATTATTCAAATAAAAATTTAAACAGAAATATATTTTTTAAATAAAAATATATTAATTTTAATGCTTTTTTAAAAAAATAAATTTGTTTTTTATAATTTTTAAAATGATTTATTAAGGGTCACGGTTCCCTGTTTTTTATGATTTTTTCCCGAAGAAGGTTTTTGAGAAAACAGGCCCGTAGCCGAACCGGTCGCAGTCGAACCAACAATTCAACTGCAAACCGGACCAGTTTTAAAAACATTGCTCGTATCCTTGTCTTGTTTGGGTCATTATGTCATATTACTTAAATGCCAAATTTGATATATACGTATACACATATGATAACAAACTTTGAAGTTATTCTATGGGTGGAATTTCTTTAGGCACGGCTGACTATGATGTGGATCACTGTATCAATGGTCTAGATCACCAAACCATGGGCACGAAACGTTCTATCAAGCTCAAATTTACATCTCAGAGCCTTTGGGATCTGTAATTCTGCACTTTGATCCATAGTTGGCTCACATTAGAAGATTGAAGTCATTGCATAGCTCAACTGGTTGCCTCCTAGAAGCAGTAGTTTACAGGTTTGAGCTCTTATGGCCCAACTCCAGTGTGCCCTAAAGATAGTGTATTGGGAGTTTTAATAGAATTATATCCGAATTTTCCACACGTAAATAAAAAAAAGTTTAGGCCCTGATTCTCAAGCGCTTAGGTCAAGTCAACTTGGAACTTGTGATCTTTCGAGAACCTACTGTAGTGCTCAAGTCAGAGGTGCAAAAAACGCCCCAACCGAATTATCAGCTGATATGATTCTCTTTCCTTTTTTTTTTTTTTTTTTTTAATTTTAAATATCGGTATTTTTTTTTTCTGAATTAAAAAATATAAAAAAACCCAAAAAAAAATAAAACTATTTTTTTTAAAAAAAAAAATTTGAAAATGTACATATCAACTAATATCAGCCGATATTAGGCCACTATCTGGGCCCGGGCCCATCACCGTTTTGTTTTTTTTTTAAAAAATACCGATATTAATCATATCCGCCGATATCAGACCGATATAATTCGACAATATATTGGTCATATCGGCCAATATGATTACTGTACGGCCGATACAATATGTATCAGCTGTATTTATACACTTGTTAAAATCCGAATCATATCGGCCAATACGTTTCATATTGGCCGTGCTCAAATCATCTCATAAAAAATAAAAATAGTCAATGACCAATAGATGACGTTTATATTACAAAACATGACTACAATTTCACACATATATATACATTCCAGATCCACTCACCCACAACATAATTGAGCTTTTCTAATGAACAAAATGCTCTTATCTTCTATAAAGCCTTTACAAATTACAACATTGATCCTACTGCAGCCACTGAGTTGTATAAAATGAGGATGAAGAACTAGGAACGAGAAAGAAGAGAAGAAGGTGTTTAGACAGTTCCATGGCCCTCGACCAGATGCTCTTTCCATCACTTGTTATGCTGAGAAGCCTCGACATACTGCCCAGCGAGTTTTTTCACCTTGTCGCCTTCCTTGATTAGGAAATTGGCATTTTTCTCTTTGTAATGGTATTTCATAACTTTATCAGTGGTTTTTTCAACAGCCCACCGATACTGTTTGGTGGTGATAACACGACTTTTGCAAAGAGGCCTTATATGCTCTTTTATGTAGGCTTCCACCTGCGACAATTAAGTTACAGTCATGATGGAAAAACAGAAAATAGACAAACCAAAGCAGTGTTCTAAAATCTGGACCCGACCTGCCGGTCGAACAAGGTTGAACTGGAACCGGACAATATGGTTCAGATGATGGAAAAAGCGTTCTAGAGCCAAAACCGTTTTATTAGCCTTGTGGTCACCAGATGAACCGTCTGATTTTTTCACAACCGTTTTTGGTTAAAAAAAAAAACCTGCAACTAAGTTTTCTGTTGAGTGTGGACTATGGAAGATGAAAGAAGTGGTAAAGGAAGACCCTGAAAGTAAAATAAGAGGGCCGAAGATGGAGGAAAAGGTATTGTCATTAATACTCTTACTTTTTAACCAAAAGGAAAGATAGCAAAGTCTTGCTCTAGTTAATAAATTAAAAAGTTATATTTTACATTAATATCCTCATCTTTCATCTAAAAGGGAGGTTTTATAGTCTTTTGAAACTATTAAATATTCAGAAATAAAAAATAAAGGATGAGAGATGTAAATGGAGTGAGGAATATTTTTTAATTATTTAATTTACCTACTTATTTATATTGATTTGATTAAATCTTAAAATTTAAAATAAAATATACTCCCTCTGTCCCATTTTAAAAAATTGAATTTTTTAAGGAATGGCTCTTAAAAAGCTTATGAACTTCTTTCCAAGATCCTGTAACTCTTCCAAAATGCATATAAGACAACTATTTTGAGCCAATCCCAAAATGCAGATAAGACAACTAAATTGGGACAGAGGGAATATTAGTTTTGTGTTTAATGAAAATCGGAGCCCTGAAACTGTTTGGACCAAACTGGAGCCTTCAATGGTTTGATGAACAGCCTCGGTTTTAAAACTTTGCACCAAAGGTCTTTTTAAGCAATGTGGAGTGAGGATACCTATATTATCCCAAAAAAGGTCTTTTTAAGCAACAACAAGTATCAATTGAATCTGATCAAGTTACCCATATCAGTGCTACATCATATATTTGAAGCACGTATCATTCAACAATCTTGAACAATTAGAAACCAAGAATAAGTGAATACAGAGTCAAGGGCACTTTGTAGCTGATATTTCAATAATTTTCAGGGGTGTGTCTACTGGTTTAAAACATGATATGTTGCGGTATGGTTCTCGGCTGAACATTTGTGTGTCCTTATATGAGAAGGATTTGGGCCATGGATGTATTACATGAGGGGCCTCTGACATTGTACAAGAGGATGGAGGCCCATCCTCTTAACATAGAATGGCTGTATGGTTACAGAATCTTGAGATTCAAGTGGCTGCCAAGTTTTAGGGCATGTCCTCTCATTGCAACCCTTCATTGATCAACCAAGTGAGTGTGAGGGGCACATCTGACAATTCAATGATGAGTACAGTGAAGAGGGTTTGGAACCACCCGAATGGATTCTGAACCTGCTTGACATGAGAATATACAAGTACATGTTTGTATTGTTCATATATTTTTTTCTGGGTTTTACTTTTATTGTCCATCATTCAGTGGCAACACAACTCTGCCCTCAAGTCAAATTTGACTTGGAAGGCTAGTAGTGTCGACTTGACTAAGTTTGGAAATAGTATAAGTAGCATGTGAATGCAACTCAACTTAAAAATGGAAACAGCTTAAAATCCAACAGAATCAAGTTGTGAAACCACAACTATGTATTGCCTGAAGAGGCAAATCAACTAAGCTGATACAGTCCTCTGGTCCTAGCACCAAAACTCATAATGTGTGTGAAAGGACATTGCTGAGTCAATCATAGATATGGCTGCCAGATATATGAGTAGAGAGATGAGAAACATTGAATACATTGTCTACATGAATATTGACTCAAATTCAGGACTAGTAAGCAACAGCAGAACCTGAATGGAAGTATTAGATCAGTTAAAGCTAATGAGAACTTCGTCTTCCATGGGGGGAACTTCCACCATAGCAAGAGCCAGAAGTCAAGCTGTCAGCAAAGGGAACCAGGGAACAAAAATGCTCCAGTTGTGATTAGAGAAAGCCCAAACCAGGAGGATGAGTTGGCAGGAAGAACAACAATCCCGTCAGCCGAAAGAAAAGAGTGGGCCTTCATCATCTGAAACATGGGAAGTTTATAGATCTTTTGTTTGGCCCAGGATGTTGACTGTTCTTTTGGGTCTGTAAGCTCTAAACTTTGGGCTCGAGGGTTAAAACTGCTGAGGTCTTGGACATCAAATTCTTTGTGTGTGTTATGTTTCTTAATATAATCTCCTAGTCTACCCAAAAAAAAAAAACACATAATAAGTTGACAACTTTTAGAACCAAGTGCTAGTGTATCATAAAAGTTGATTTTTCAAATTCGATGAGGAAAACTAAGAAAATATTGAGTCTCATAGAATTATGACGAGTGGCAATTGATGGAACCCACTGGTGCCAATAGACCCAAACAGGGATTATGAATTATAAACCAAATTGGCTCTATTAGTCATCTCTAGCGATCTGGTCTACGGCCAAGAAGAAAGTTCAAACAATGTCAGTTCAACTGTCTACTTCACAGCAATAGCTTGGGCAACACTAGAAACAATCAATCGAACTGGTTTTGCTGCTTTTCTTTATGTAATCATTGACCACCATTGCTTGGTAAAGAGAATACTTTGTCAAAATTTTCCTCGACCAAGAACAGGCAGCAGAAAGCTTGTCGTCTTGATATTTGTCCTACCACCATGCAGCTTAAAGGCACATTAATTCTAGATATGTAAATTTAATGTAAAGATGTCATCATTGTCATTGTTAAGCCATATATCATGTCTGTCTAGGGTAGGCACTCATAATTGGATTTGGCTAGTTGCAATAGAACAACTGTCTATCTAATGCCTATATGACTTGGACCCTGCAATATTTTTAGATACAATAATGAGCCCTTACCAACTGTGTTACAGGCTCTTGTCATCGTAAAGAATTCAAGGAACCCAAATAAATCAGACATTTCATGACATAAGGAAACATTGATAGAACAGAGTAACTACATAATTTTGAGCAAAACATAGTTTTGACACATACCTTCTGGGTTATGGAATGATAGATGTCCATCTGCTTGTGAGCATTAGGTTTCACCACTTCGCTTGCAACATTTTCACTTGTCAAAGAATGATTTTGTGAATTTTCAACAGGTAAACTACCATTTAGCAAGTTGTCTTCTGCACAGCTCTTGGTCTCAAATTTAGATACTTGAGCTACTGGATCTGATCTATAATTTTCGTTTCCAGCAGGAATTGCATTTTCAGCTGTTGCATCATTTTCTGTACATATAATTGGCTTGCTTGATGATTTATCATAAAATTTATTTACTAAAGGTTCTTTATCTGGACCATATAATTCTTCACACTCCAAAGAAAGCTCTTCATCTCTTTCAGGTCTCGGGGAAAGACATTGAGTATCTGTCTTAACCTTCAAACTCGACCTTTGCATGTCTACATTGTTCTGGCACTCAGGCAAGGAGGGAGAATCCTTTAGTGTCTCCAGAGTCCTGGATTTTTCATTATCATTTGCTCCTTCATTTCCAGAATTCAGATGTTTCATGGTATCATCTCTAGAATCCAGAGCATTAAATGCTTTTGGGTAGTTGACTGTAGAGAGTACAACCTTCATTTTCAAGTCACCATCTTCAGGATGGAACTTAGATACCCTTGAACCCCTAGCCATGTTGGTAGTATCAGCACAGTCATTATACTCCAAATCATACTCAAAATCTCCATATATGTCCAGCTCCGGATGAGAATCCATGTCAAATACATTCTCAGGGCCTTTCGTTTCATTATCATCTACATTGTTCAGTCTGTTTTCAAGTCTATATGGACCATTTGGAGGAGAATCTGACAGAAGACCAGCTCTTTTTAATGCCTCTTCCACATCTTCACATGCTGTGGCAGGATTGGAGGCTTCATTTACTGTATGTTCCAAACCATTGTCAGAATCAGCTTTAAGGCAAGAGGCAGCTGTCTCTGTTCTTTTAGGCTTGAGATTACCAGTAAGATGAGAGATCATCTGTGCACATAGATTAACATACACAAGCTTGCTGTTGGATTTGTCACAAATGTCCTTTTCAACATTAATGGCATCAGCAACAGCCAACTCCGTATCTGCAGTTCTATGCATAACAGGAAGATTTGTCTTCCTCAGATACTGCTCAGTCAAACGGTAGAGTTGTGCCTGTACAATGATATTGGGTGAATACAAGCTGGCATAATAATTCTGAAAAGAGGTGGGGGAGGGGGGAAGGGGAGGACATGGGGATGAGACTCCCAACATTAAGATGCCATGATCGAGAAATCAAATATGGAGAACAACTTAATACAATTCTGCAATACCTCTGAGGTTTAGAATCTCCAAAATATCCAACTGATTCAAGATGAAGAGAAAAAAAAATAAATAACAATGATAGCTCCAAACTAGAAACACTTGATGTATAAGATGACTGGATGACTGGTATTATTGCCAGATTCATGATGAAAGACACAGGCAACAAGCACACAGAAATATCATGAACACCTTTTAAAAAGAGGAGGCACCTTCAATGGCATTGCAGCATGACAACCAAAAGAATGAATCACAAGGATATGTAGAACCATTGATGATGCAAAGAAAAATAAATTAATAAGAAAGCAGTCCTCTAATTGAGCTCTGCCATTGATGATGCAAACAAAAATAAATAAATAATTTACATACAAGTAAAGTGCAAAATTAAATGCCCATCCATCACATGATAACATACCTTTCTAACTGCTACAGGTATTTTATTATGGCGACTGGGTGCCAGTACTGGCCTCATATCTGTAGGTAGTTGACTCTGCTCACCTCAACCAATTCCAAAATAAATAAATGAACAAGAAAGAATGAAGTTTGAAATTAAAAAAAAAAAAGGAATTATGAATTACTAACATACCAATAGAGGATAGTTTCCTTTGGAAACATTGTCTTTTTCTTCCCTTTGAGTGGCATCCTTATTTACCGTAGCAGTCTTTCTTGCAAGAACCTCGAGGGCCCACTTCCTTTTATCCACCTTCACATCATCAGATTTATGGAGATTTTCCTTCATAGTTTGTACCTTCACTTTGGAGCCACTTGACATAGAACTGGAGGCCGGTCCTCTAGCAGGATCAGCTGGATGTGCTCCTCTATTGTCAGTTTTCCCTTTAAAGCTTGGAATATTGCCTATTTGCTTTGTATCAGAGACTGTTTTAGAAGTTGCAACCATATGATTCTCATGAACTAAATGGTTAACTTTTACAGATGCATTATTTGAGCCATGTTCCTCATTCTTCTCATGGTTAATAGCAGACACAGGCTTGATATCATCCTTCCTTGGAAGGACTGATGTATCTGCCAAATACAACCTTGATAGAATGGAGTTTGAAGCTACTTCTCCAGGCCCCCTTTTCACCTCTGAACTCTCCGTGAAAGAATTGGGGTTTCTTTTCAGAAGTGCAAGAACTGATTGTAGAGTCTCAACTTTTTGGGGATGAGTTTTCATGCACCGATGTTTCCAAAATTCAACTTCCCAATCCCTGTCCCATGCACGCCGCCTCCTTCCACTGGATGTCCCATAAATTTTTTTGGTAAGGCTCTCCCGTGTCTTACCTTTTTGCAGCATCATCTTCTTTGCTCTTACAACAGAAGGATTGACTTTCTTAACTTGTTCACTTTCAGGTCTTGCAATCACAGCCCTGAATGCTGTGAGAAGCTTTGCATCAAAGATACCGTTCTCGCTAAAATCATTTGAAGTTTTATCACGAACAGCTTCTCTTATTTCTGTCCTTAGTTTCTGTAGTAGTGAGGATGACTTATCATCTACAACTCTATGCAAGATCTTTTTTACTCTCAAACCTGTGACATTATCTCCTCCTTTGTTGCATGTATTTACAGATTGCCGATGCATGGCTACCTTGGAAGATCTATGGTCGGTTCCCTGGACTATACTCATGATATCTGGAGTAGTGACTTTTTTTTGTGGAATCTGCTTTATCCTATCTTTAGAATGTGTTGGAAGCTTAGAAATTACTTGAGATCCGTCTGAAGATGTATTGACTAGGGGCTTCAACGACGCCATTTGAGATTTCAAATCTGATTTGGGCTTTTTAATGGGTACCTCACTTTCTGCATCTCTTTCCTCATGTTTGACACAATCATTGGCAAGACCATCATCTCTGAACAAAAGGGGGAGAAAATGAACACTTCATCAGACAGAAATACAGAATTCTGGCTATATGATGCAACCTTTCTGAATTGATGCATGGGTAGTGCACGATGCTAAACATTAATGACTAGGAAAATAATAATAATAATAATAATAAAGAATAGCACAAGCATGATGGTCAAGTGTGTGCCTGGAACCCAGGTCCCTCTGCACCTTGTTCCTTGACTACTATGAGCATATAATACATTATAGAAAGAAAATGAGGTTTTTAGGCAATTGCTGACCTGGATTTGTCAGGATTTTTTCTCTTCATACCAACATCTTCAAGACTCTTCCATTGTGCAGCTCCAACCAAATTCTCATTAGCATCAATTGCCATATCCTCAACTGAAAACCATTTCACAGAGAGGTCAATAAGACATGTCAAAAACGAGGCAAGCAAATAACAGCTCCATGTAACCATAGTTACCAGAAATTCTGTAGAGCGGCAGGAAACATGTCTCTGAGATGGAGATAAAAATTATGATAAACATTTCAGAGACACATGGGAAACACATTCATGTTGCTTCAAATGATGCAGAGAGACATGTTTCTATTTAATGTAGTAGAGGCCTCTTCCTTTTCTAATTATAGGACCTATCGAGATGCATGTTATGTTAATCACAAGAAAATAGGTCAATAGGAAGATCATTATGTGTAATTGATTGAACTAATTATGTGTTTTCTATTGTCTTTCTGACGATGTATATTACTTGTTAGCTATGATATTTTACCATTATAATCTCAATAAAATAGTTTTGAATTCATAATAGATGAGCCTCATCATCACAAAATTCCTCACCAGGAGCTACCATGGGCACCAGAATAAAGGTATTGTAATCCCTAATTCTCTTCTTAATTGCTTCCATATGTAAACATGTGTTTCAATCTTTTCCTAATTTGTTTCCCAGTTTGCATTCACATAATTTATTTCATTACCCCACTTCCCACGTCATTTCAACAATTCATTCCTCATCATGATAACTATGCATGTAAAAAACTTCTCAGAAAATATACAGAAGGTTATAATGTAAATGCATTGAAATTAAGGCATTAGTTAACAGGATATAGTTTATTAGAATCTCTAGCTTTATCCAAAGTCATCATTGAAGGACATTCAGAAAGTGCAAAATGTTGTAAAAAGGACAGATTCTTGGTGTCTAGGTGACCTCTTAACAAATGAGAGATCGTATCAGCTGTCCAGAACAGCATGTTCAAAAGATCAATAGATCGTTATAGTTAAGGAGGATGGATTAACACATTTGGAGGCTGGTTTGATGTAATGATTTATCATTCATTTTCTAGCGCGGTTTGCTTTGTTAAACAGGAATGGCCTTTTTCTTTTTTCAAGAAACAACATTGCATTGGCATTTTATCAAAGCTGAAGGCTATTCTTTATATTCTGTCTCCATTTCTTTAAATGAGTCTTGGTTACCATTGAAAAAATTCAATTAAAAAAACCAGTTGAGCAAAAACATTTATGTCACAAGGCTCCACATCTAGTAACCTGATAAGGAATATTCAACTGAAGATTGCTGGTGTCCTGCCAGTGGGTTCTCAGAAGCGTCACCGTTCATCTTGTCAACTGAAGAAACCAAGAACATATATCAACCACAATGTACGAGAACATGTAAAATACAGGCAATGCTTCACCTGCCTACATAACCAATACAAGTGAAAAGGAAAATTGTATTAAAAAGAGAAAGGGTAATACAGGGAAGCTTTCTACAGGAAACTCCCAAAAACATCTTTTATAGCCAGACTGTACTACAAAAACAAGAAGGGCCTCTCTCAACCATTTTGAAAGAGAGGAGAGGAGGGTGTGTGTGTGCGTGTGTGTGGGAAGCAACTTCCTAGTTGCACTGCATCATCAACCACTCTCAAGACAATGGAGAACAACAAATAAATCCTAGCACAACTCTACAAATGTGATAAACTGGGCATCGGGGGCGAAAAGACCCTCTTGGAAGATGGTCACAATAGTAAGGGGGGCGTTTTGTTCAGGTGAAGAGGTTTCTTTTGTTGCGGTACAGAGAACAACAAATGGAGTAGCTGATTTCTTTGCTAAAAAAGGGGTGGACTCCACTACTACCGGCATTTTCCATCTTTGAAAGTCCTCCAGACGGGAGCATTTTACCAAAATGTTTATGTGATGTTATGTAGATACGAGTGATGTATTTTATTTTTCTTTTGGCATTCCTAGGGCTTAAGCCTTTTAGATTCAATCATGCAGCCCATGTACATATTCCTTTTCATTAATATAATATATTCTATTTGTTACCCTAAAAAAAAAACAAATAAATCCTAATACCAGAAAGGTAGATCCTAAAAGAATAACCCAACTAACTAAGAACAAGCCTCCAATATTCCCTAGAAGATACCATAAGGTCACCACACTTGTTTACATAGATTTCCTAGAAAAAAATGATTTTACTCAGAAAATGAGATTTTACCGTATTTGCATGCACTAAAGAATTTGAATTCTTATGGCCAAACTTTCCTAGGAGAACCACCCAAAAATTTCCCATAAGGACCCATGGAGATGCTTTCATGGAAAAATTTATGAAAATATTAAACAAATCTTTAGATACTTAACTAGACCACTCTTAAACGCCATGATTATACGCACAACCGACTTAACCCATTTATTAAACAGGTTGACGCAACTGGGCCAAGCTTAAATGAGTTGACCTATTTATTAATTGAATTAATTCAACCTAAATGGGTAGACCAATCCAAGTACCAACCAAGATATATATCAAAAGATGAAGTACATTTTTTTTTTTAAGGTCCGGAGATGTCCAGGCGTCGCACCCGACTAGTCCCCCGAGGTGTGTGAAAACCCCGCAATCCACACACAATGGGTAAGTATGCAGGGAATGGCCCTTCATTGGAGTCACTAGGGATTGAAGCCAAGTCCTAAATCCTGAAGTCTTGTGTTTCAACCACTAGGCCAACCCCTTGGGGTTAGCTTAAGTAGTTTTAGAGATGGCAATTTCTAACCTGACCCAAGAACCCAACCCAACTCGAAAAATCTAGCTTCGGGTCATGCATATCATGATTTTTTTTAAAATTGACTTGATCCAACCTAACCTAAAATAGGTCTAGGTTGGGTTGGATAGAGGAGTCCTAGACCCAAAGCTAACCTGACCAAAATTGAAAAACAGCATTTAAGCAACATAGTTTTTTTAATCTCATTGGTTTTAGCCCATAAACCCACCCAAGTTAAAAAAAAGCTTAGCTCATAGCCTCCATTTACTATAGCCAATGGCCCCACATGAAGGGGAAGTCCTCTTATCTTATCTCATTTTTTATTTTTAGTATTTTTATTAAAATTCAGGTCGGTTTGAATAAAACGAAATTTGGGTTGGGTTACTAACCAAAATTTTTTGGATCAAATTGGGTCGAGTTAGGCAAAAAATCTATTATCATCTATAGCCAACCCGACCTGAGTCAACCAATTGACACACGTACTGAATCGTACCAAACCTAATCCAATTACTAAATGGGTTGATCCAACTTGAACAATTTTAAATAAGTCAATCCAACCCATACATGACCTGAATCATTTATTTAATGGGTTAATTTGACCCAAGCACCCAACAAGGCTTAAATAGGCTAGCCAATCCCTCAGCCCATATATTTAATGGTTGACCCCACTCAACTCGCATCTAACCCAACCCACAAATTGATCCATCTTGAAATGACCCATTTGTTAAATAGGTTAACCCAACCTGAATAATCCTAAATATGTAAATCTAATATATAGCTAAGCTAACTCATTTATATTTTAAATGAGCTTCCTTGACCTAAGCACCCAACAAAACTTAAATGGATTGACCCACTTGGTCCATTTATTAAACGATGGACCAATCCAATACCTACAAATTTCGACCCATTTATTAAAGGGGTACCAAATGCAGTCATCAACCAAGTTTCCCTTAAGTAGGTTAACAAACAAATGTAGGAAAAAATATAGATTAGAAAGCAAATCCGACAAAGCCATTTTTCTAGGAATATTTTCCCACCAGAATCTATTTTTCCATTGAAATTCATTTTCCTAGAAACCAACAAATATGCCCTAGATGTCTAGAAAGCTCTTGCATCACAAGAATCTTCTTGAACTATAATAGACAGGTTCCACATTATTGGGGGTAAAAGCAATAAAAACCATGCTAAAAGTTACCAAAGAAAGAAGCCCTACCACATAAACTAAGTTGAAGATCAATATTGCATTCACTTTCAAGTCTCTCCACAGTACAAAAAGTATCATCTAACAGAGGTGCTGAATCCTTGTATCCATCAGAATCACTTAGTAAATTAACATCGTTGTTCTTCAATTCACAAACTCCCAATGAATCACTTGGTAAAGATGAATTGTCTTGTGATAAGGATAATGTCAAAGACTTCTCGTGTTCATCAATGTCCAGAGTATGGGCTTTGGCAGTCTTCTCTTGCTCTTGAATCAAGCTACTAAAATTTCCATTTGGTTGCATTTCAAGCTTGACAGTGTCAGTATCTAACCCAGAATCTGTCTCTGATTTTTCATCCTCAGCATCTGACTGAAAATTATCACTGGATTCAGTCCACTGCCTTCCTTCAACCATTGAAACAACCACTGCTGTTTCCCCAGCATCAGCAACAGATACCATCACCTTTCCAGAAAAACAAACCTCAGTCGAACATTCAGTATCAGCATTTTCATTGCCACACTTCTCGCTTGGTCCCCGTATTGAAACACCATTCAAATTATTTGGCACTTCATCAAGTACGCATCTATGACATGGAAAAAATCCAGCAAAGAAAAATGAGAACTGATTTCATCTTGTGCGAACTGAATACAGAAAGAACATGGGGAACCACATATGGTGGTCAAGTAGAATGGTGTCGAAAAGTAAAGTAAAAAGAAGCACACTCTATAAGGTAGTGTTTGGCTTGTAAAGAAGAATAGATTTCCACTTTTATCTAGATTATGCGGCTCAAAATGACAACACCAGTCCAACTTTGAATCTAAGCCCAAATAACATGTAAAAATATGTATTTACTCTAGATCAAGCCAAACACTACCCAGTACTCTTATTTGGTGGACGGACCAAGAGGAACCATCACAAAAAATCTGCACCTACCTTGGGCACAACCATGAATTCTGGTTGGTGCTTTCTGCATCGAATTCAACACAAAAGGCATGGTACCTATTTCCATATAAGCCAATTGAAGCTGATGAATCAACACTCAAATTTCAAAAATAAGTATATGAGAATAACAGACATTATAATCATCTACATCATAATTTGATTGGTATTTGATCATAGTTACAACAAACAAGCAGTACTAATAAAGGGCCAAAATTTCACTTAGTCTAAAAATGAAGAGAGTTCAGCTGTTCAAGAGGGAAGTTCCACTCAAAATATTTTATTACCACAGAAAGAAATATGTTTGTTTGAGCTTAGATAGGTAGTGTAAAAGATGATGTCAGAAAGAAGCAGTCTACAGTTCAAAATAAACTTTTAATTAGCTCAGAGTGGGTACACCTTGCAAATAAGCACCCCAGGAGGAACCATGCTAGCTATCACCTTAGTTATGGTAACATAAATTTAATTTTTGACAACTAGCAAGTAATGGGCCATCAGATCAAAACATATTAAACATATAAATAGAGTATTACATATTAAAAGTTGAGATCGAAAGTCAATGTTATCCATTCAATCCAAATGTGTTGAAATTAATCCCATTTCACCTTCGAATTTGATGAATCTATATCTAATTTTGAAGTACTCTACAGCTTTTCTGTTCAATGTAAAAAAAAAAAAAAAACCTTTTCTGTTACTTTAGCATTTCTGCCCCAAAAGTATATGAAATTTTAGCTGCATCATGTTTCGTGTCCTCAGTTTAGAAGGCAGTTGGAGGACTAGATATTGGAGGATTGGATGGCGTCAATGGCCCAGTTGAGTAGTGTTTATTTTTTGGAGAGTGGTGAAGATCGGTGTATTTGGGAACCAGATTCTCATGGCTTTTTTACAATTAAATCCTTTTGTAATCAGCTGATAATTGTTGGGGAAGTGCCTAGGCTGAATTTGAAATTTTGGAAGGGAGACTCTTTCAAGGTGAAGGTGTTTGGATGATTGGCTGTTTGAAAAAAATTCTAACTACAGATAATTTGCGGGTGAGTCATATGCTCATAGTTAATGCTTGCCCCCTGTGTTTGGCTAATGAGGAGTCTATCAATCATCTGTTGGTGCATTTTAGATTTGCGTATCAGATTTGGTACTTCGTATTTCAGATGTTAGGTTTGGATTTTTGCTTGCCGAAGTCCTGGTTAGATCTGTTTAATGAAGAAGATATTTTTTATGATAGCTCTTTTAGAAAGTCTCTTTGTGTGGCTACTGTTTTGAGTATAGTGCGGTCTATCTGGCTAGAATGATATTCCAAGATTTTTAAAGGGAGAGAGTCCTCTGTTACGCATCTTATTGAAGTTATTAAAAGCCGGGTGGCTTGGTGGATGGTGGGTTTTGGTAAATTCAAGGGAATTGCGACCTCAGATATATCATGCTTGGAATTCAGTGGATTTTTTCTTGCCTCAGTCAGCTCTAGTTAGGTTAGTGGCTTGGTCTCCTCTTGCAGCGAGTCTTCTTAAACTTAACTTTGATGGGAGTTGTGTGCAAGAGGCTAGGTTAGCAGGCTATGGAGAAATTATTCGGAATGGTTCTGGTGGTATTGTGCTATCTTTTTCGGGTCCTCTTCATAATGGTTATGTATTAGATGAGGAGTTATATGCTTTGTGGAGGGGTGTGGCGGCATTGGACGAGTTAGGAGCAGTTGGAAGTATTTTAGAAAGTGACTCTAAGATCGTTGTCAGTTGGGTTGCGGGGTCTCTTTGCCCTTGGTGTTATCTAGATAAAATTGACAGGATTCACCATTCCACGGTGTCTTATAGATATTCGGTGTCGTAGGCCCCTCGATCGGAAAATTCTGAGCATGATGAGTTGGCTCGTCAAGGTGTTTCGTTATCTTCGGAGATTGTGAATAATTTGATGTAATCTTGGGGGTGTTTTCTCTTGTTTGGTTTTGATGGGTTGCTTGTGTTTTGTACTTGCTCCCTTTTTTAATTAATGAAGTTACTTTTCAAAAAAAAAAAAATATCTGCAACATCTGAGGAATCACACTGCGTGGTATTGTGTAGCTTCCCAATGTAAAACTGTCACTAACCATCACAATATCTAGAAGGACATTCCTAAGATGTGAGTAAATAGTTCCTCAAACATATAAAATTGTGTCCAGAGTTGAGTAGTTTAAATATCAAGATGAATTAATCTCTTGGGCAGACTAAAGCCCAAATTTATTGTGGTGCAAGTAATTGGATCCCAAAGATTTTGGTTTAGCTTCCCAATAACTGAGAATGAAGGGATCAGAAACCCCAAATTATGAGTTCAAGACCAAATATGGCTCTCTCTTTTTATGACAAAGAACCCCAAGACCCTCACCTCTCCCTGAGTATGAAGGCATTGGGTAAACTCCAGATGCCCTCGAAAGGAACGGACATCGGGTTATTATAGGACACGAACTTGGGACCTCTGGTTTTTTAGTCAAATCGCCAGCCAGTTGAGCTACCCCATGCGGGATAAATACTAAATATGGCTCTGAATAAACAAAGAATGTACTCAATTCAAAACTGGTCTAGGAATTCTATGGTTGATGATGTAACCTGGACACATCCAAATCATATTGTAAAATCCAGAAATAATGATTTACAATTCCTCCAAAACAAACATACCATACAATGGAATTTTGTGGAAAAAAATAGGTCAAAAGCAGGTCTATCAATGGAATTGTCTCACAGCACAGGTATCACCGCAATGCTACCAAGAAAACCTGCACCCCTCATACACGACTTGAACCCCACCTAAGAAGAAGAAGAAAGAAACCCAAAATCTGCTTCTGTTCAAAATACCCTATCATCCGAGTCTTCTAAATCTAACATAAGATCCATAGAATTTGACAAAAGAATCAAGACATGGGCAAGTCATTCCAAGGACAGTGAATCAGAGGGCCCGAACCAACAGTCACATGGAACCCACTGGCCAGGTAAGTAAGCAACCATGCAACCCATTGGCTAATAAAAAGACCAACGACCTTCAAAGAAAGAAATACACATGACACTGCCTGACCGAAGCACATTACCTGATTACTCAGTTTCTCACAAAGGGAAAAAAATGAATGTTCAAATCCACTTATTAAATGTATTATAATGGCATTTCTTAAATAATCAGATATTATGCACCTTGCATGAAGAAGCATGCTTACCACAGATCACATGAATCACAAGCTATTGATGTATCAAGATTTAAATCTTCCTCAGTTCCTGCTAGTCCACTTCTTATCTTGCAACCATCACCATCCAAACAGATAACTGCCTACAGGTTGATGACCATATAAGGAAAAGATAGTAGGCAAAACGGAAGCAACTAATAAAATAATAAATGACTATATGAAAAAAGAGTATTACATCTTCATTGATGTAGTATGATGGAAAAGACAGTGTGCTGTTCTTCGCTTGAATGCACCAATCGTCATCTCTGTGATTAAACAAATTGGCAAAACCCAATAAAGCAAATGTTCAAGACATCTTCACAGCTAATTATTGACATATAAAAATGCACCAAATATGCATGATCGATATGATCTGGATCTCACCTTTCAAAACTAAAAAGGAGATCTGGAGCTCAATTTTCAAAAGAGAGAGAGGAGGGAGGGAGGGAGGGAGGGGAAGGGGGGCGAGGCGGAAGAGAGATCTGGATCTCCACAACTGACATCAACCTTTATAGAGATCCTGAAAAGATTAAGACGATCTAGATTTCACACCGCCTGATCATGTTGATCCTGATTTTATACAGTCTGATCACGTCGATTTGGACTTGTATAGTTCAATCAGATGAAGATCTAAGAAGATCCATTTAGCATCACAACAACCTAGATCTTACATAGTTCAGTTGATCAAAATAAGTAATAGATTAAACAAATATGCCTAAAGAGATTTACCAATGATAGATCTAAGATCCAAGGGATGCTATAGAAGAAATGGATTGTCAAGCGAATAAGAGGATTAAAGATACAATGTGGTGCCCACAAATGATGAACATACAATCACTACTTGGGAACCACTTGAAAGAACCTTATGTTATCTTCCTAATGCAACTTACAGATCATTGATCTGATATGAGGATCAGAAGAAACGGGATGCAGCTAACCTACAATTATCACATAATCACCACTCAGTCATTATTTTGAAGTTCCCGACGCTTCTAAAAACAACTAATGGACCTCAAATCCAAATTCTGATGGAAAAGTTAGTTATGAATACCATAAACTGGCAAAATGTGTCCATTTTATAATCATGGGGGCCCACTTTTGATCTAAAGTACAAGAAATTTGGATCCATTGCGTGGTTCATCAAGTTAGCTTCCTAACACAACAAAAAAAAAAGGTCAAATTGAAGGTCGAACAATGAAAATATGGAGGTTCAAAGAGAAAGGTGGGGAAAAATAACCACAACAAAATGACAAGCCCACTACAAGATTCTTGCTAAAGTCTTAGATTCAAGGATAAGGGGTGTCTTGAATTCTATCATCTTCCCCTCCTAGAATGCTTTGTCCAAAGGCATCAAATTTTGGACAATGTGGTTGCTGCCACAGAATGTCTTCATTCTAAGAAGGTTGATGGTAGACCGGGGTTCCTTTGTAGATTAGATTGAGAGAAAGCTTTTGACAAGGTGGATTGGCAGTTTATCATGCAAATGCTTAGAAGAATGGGGTCTGGAGTTAAATGGCGAAGCTGGATTCTTGAATGTATTTCGCCAGTAAAATGTTACATTCTCTTAAATGGCACTACCGTGGGTTTCATCTAAGCTTCGGACGTCAAAGGAAGGGAGACCCCCCTCTCCCCTTCTCTATTCACTACTGTAGGTGAAGCTCTTAGTCACATGATTGTTATGGCTCACTTTGACGGTTGTATTAATGGCTTTTCAATTTCAAATGGAAGTTTCACTGATGCAGGAAAGGGGATAGGGTAAACCTAAATGCTAATGTGGTTTCCTAAAGATTAAAAGGGGATGAAAATAATGCACCCTAAATCTACAAATGGGCTGAAATTAAATCCCAATTAATATTTACAATTAATTAATATAAAATTTATCACAGATAATCACACAAATACTTAAAATCTAATCAATCGCAATGTAGTCTTGGGTCATTTAATGGAACTCAACGGTGATTAAATGAAATAATGGATATTGTTAATGGGTTTTGGCTTGGTCAACGATGGAACTCAATGTAAGGTCAAAGAGGGTCCATTCATGTTGGTGAATATGATAAAGGAAAATGCAAGGCGAGAATGGGTGTTGTTGTAAGACGTTGGGGAAAGGAGTGGGTCCATGTCAAAAGGGGTTAATGGGATAACAAGTTTAATGTGGAGTTAAAGGAGGTAAAGTGAGATGGGTGATGCGGAGCACTACACGAGTTTCCATATTTAGCAAATTTCTAAATTTAAATTTAAGATTTCCAGCTTTTCATGATGGTGTTTTTTCTTTCATTTATTTGTTTCGTCCAATAGTTGGTTTTGTTTGGAGAAATTTAGTGATTTTACATGTCATTAGGGCTTTTTAATCATTAGGGGTAGTTTGGTATTTATTTATTTGAGGGTATTTTGATCTTTTTCATGTTTATAAGTCATTATATATGTGATGTAACCCCTCCATACGGGATTGACACTTGATGATGAATGAATTTGAAGTTTTCTTCCGCTGCTTGTGCGACGAAAATAATTTGGGAGTGATTCCTTTGGCGTGAGGCTCTTTTGGCGTGAAGTCTAGCGTAAGTCCACCATCTTTCCATCTTCGGGTATTCTTCTTCTTCTTCTCTCTCTTTATCCCTCTTCCTCTCTCTTTTCCTTTTCTTCTCCTTGGATTGCTATCCCGGAAACAGCCCCAAAACCTGTCCCGGAAACAACCCCAAAACCTGTCCCAGATCTGTCTCAAAACAGCCCCAAGACCAGTCCCAGTTTTGTCCAAGATTTGTCCTAGATCTATCAGATCTGCTACTACACTTAGAATTGCATCTTAGACCTGTACAACCCTCTTCTTAACCCTATTACTGTTGTTCTACACCTTTTCTTATCGCCGTTATTAATTGATTAATTAATTTCAGCCCATTTTAGTTTTAGGTGTATTAATTTCATCCCTCCTAATATTTAGGGAACCTAAATTAGGCATTTAGGATTACCCTATTAGTTGTCCTGCGTCAATGGGGCCGCAAGAAGTCTAGGCGAAGGGAGGTCTGGGACGAAAGGATATGGAGGAGAGGCGGAAGTGATGAATCTGGGAATACAACAGCGAGACTGGGCTTGGGGAAGCCTTTTAGAAGGTGGCGGAAAGGACAGGGATGGGTATAGAGTGATGGCGACAAGGACAATAGGACTGGGAGTGCTGGGCGACATGGTAGATGGGTGTTAGAGATTGGCAACGAGGGTAGGGGCCTTTGCGAAAGGGATGGAGATGCAAATCTAGGGCCTAGGTAGAGGAACGGCAGCAAGCAGGTAGAGCTCTAAGGGTGGCGGAAAGGGCAGGGAAGGGTAGGGTTGGTGGCAATGGTTAGAGGACCCATCAAAGGGGGCGGCGGAACTAGGGGAAGGAAAGGGAAGGGTCGCAGAGAGGGTATGGCAGCAAAGGGAAGGGCTTATGAAGGGTTCGGCTGCAAGGGGAAGGGGTTCTTTGTTGTGAAGGGTCAGCAGAGGCTATGGGACAATAAAAAAACGAAAATGGAGAAAGAGAAAGGGAGAAAAAGAGGAATAAAGAGAGATAGAATGAGATAGAGATGTGTACCTGGATAGAGGAAGGCTTCTCACCTTCTCGTTCTTGGAGATTTCTAACCTCCGATGGCTTCTCGCCGGCCCTAGTTTCTCACCGAGGGCTCCCGTTGCTTCTCGCTGTCACTCCATGCGCAGGAGACAAATTGCCAAGCAATCGGTTTTTTTTTTTCCCCTTCCATTTTCTGCCTCAGAAGGAGGGTTATAAAACCCTATATAACATTAAGTTGTGGCTGGGCCTGGCTTGGCTGGGCCTAGCTCGAGCCTAGGCTTAGGCCCAGCTGGGCTGCTCTGCATCATCCATTCTCTCATTTGGAATACGCCAATGATACTCTCATTTTTTGCAAAGGTGAGGTTGATGAAATTTCAAAGTTTGAAAACTATTTTGTGGTGCTTTGAAGCTTTATCCAGGCTGAGAATAAATTTTGCCAAGACTTGGCTGATTGAAATTTACATAGCAGAGAATGAGGTGGGGAATTTATCAATGGAGTTTGGATATAAGGTGGGAAAGCTCCCTCATACTTATCTTGGCCTTTCGGTATGTGTTGATAGAATTCAAAAGGCTTGGAGACGTGGTAGTTGAAAGGGTGGAAAAACGTCTTTCCACTTGGAGCAACAAATGTTTCTCTGTTGGTGGGAGGGTGACTTTGATTAGATCTGCACACACCTCTCAATTTATGTAGTGTCTTCTTTCAGGTGCCTGTCTTCTTCGGAAGTGAAAAGCTCTAAAGAGAACTCCTGTGGCATTGCTAAGACGAAGTGCAGAAGTACCACGTGGTCTGCTGGTCTCAGGTTTGCCTCCCTACTATCTATAGTGGGTTGAGCATTAGGCAGTGTGAAGACAATTAATTTAGCCCTCATTGGTAAATGGCTGTGGAGGCTTGGGGACAACTCAGGATTTGGAAGAATATTACCTGTGAAAAGTATCAGGTCTCCAGAAGCAGGTGCAATATTATCATAAATTCTAGATCAGCAAGGATGAATATAAGAATGCAATGGCTTCATACCAAAGTTGAATAACTTTCACTTCCATGTAATAGAAGAGCCTTATGCTCAATCCCAAATTGAACTAGAAATCTCAAAAGATGCTATTGGCCAGGCCTGTACAAAGGCACACCCATACAGATAACACTAAGAGCTCACATATTGCATCTTTGCGAGGCTTGTGTCACATCTACGAATAACAGTTTTTGAGTTGTAATGTCCAAGATAGACATACATATAGGTCTATCAACAGACGTGATAGTTTTGGCTTAGACAATGAACATTCTCATCATTGAAGATCACTTAAAACAGAAAGGATATGCAGATTATAATGAAGCCACCATCCATGTCTAGTAATTATTGCATTGAGTTCATTCTCAGTAAATGCAGCTTACTAACCAAAACAGAAAGCATTTGTCTAGGAAGTCAAAGCAAATGATAGCCAAAAATACATCTGTCTATGAAATTAAAATATATGTATATGGTCTCCTGAAAAATTCAAGAAACTAATCAAAACTTTTCATAATAAACAAAAAGAAAAGAAAATGAAACTTACCTTGAAAGTGAGTCTTCCTCAACAATGGTACTTCCAATTGTATCATACACCTTCAATTATCAAATGAAATTCATGATACACTGTAGCTTTGATCTTGCACATAAAATGTATTGTTTTCTAAATAGAACTACACAATGAAATCAACATATATAACTTTAGGAAGCATTTCTAGAGTGCCAAGTCATCTCAAAATCATCATCATCATCTAAGTCCTTTATCCCATCAATCAGTCATTAATCATATAATTTCAAAAGGGGTTTCAATTAAGGGGTAACAGATGCGACCAAAATCCACAAAGGTTAAACGGAATATATGAGCTGTTTGTGCATGTTCATCATGAAGGGGGGTGGGGGGAAAGGATGAAAAAGGAAAGCATAGCTACAACTTATCAAGACTATTAGGTCCTCAAGATAACATACAATCACTCACCGGAACACATGTTATCATCTGAAATTCATTCTTGCAAAGTGGGCAGAGGTTTGTAATGGAGGCCCAGTTGTCAATGCATGCAAAACAAAACCTGAGATTCACATAGAAAGCCAGTCAAACGTAATCTTTGTTCTCCAACAATTCTTTACCACAGCATGCATTCAAAGCTATTGACATCTTTGTAAATTACAAAAAAACATGTAACAATGTCTTGCACATATTCTCCAAGTTCTTTCAACCCGAATACACAGAACTGATGTTGCACTTGAAAAGAATATATATCAATAACAAAATTTAAACTCACCGGCATAAAAGAAATTGATAAACAATAATAGCAGACATTCAGAGCCTCGAAGGAAGTAGAGGCAATTAACAAGTAAAGCAACAAAAATGACCAATTCAAGTGTAAAATAATTCTGAATTCTGGCATGAAGCAGTTCAAGTCCAGTTTCCAAACCTTAGTTACATAGAGAAATTAGGACGATACTCAGTTATCATGTCATCAAATGAAATTAGGATTATATTCAATTATTGTGTGATCAAACCTAAAATGTGAAAAAGAAATTAATTGCCCCAAGCACAATTAAAATATTTCTACATTTCTAAACCTATAGATAGGATATTTTTTTTGAAATGGTTCATATATTAATAGATAAAAAGGCACCAGAGGTGCATATACAAAGATAGAAAGCAGAAAAAACAACAAACACTAAGAACTGGAAAAGTAACGAAACAGAGAGGCCTCAAGCAAAATCAACATATTCTTTTCAGGCATACAAAATGTCAGACATAGAGATACTCCTGAATTCATGTAAAGAAGCAGCCCAAGAAGCACACTTAGCAAAAGCACGTCTACCAACCGCCGCACTAGTCTCACTCGTGTCTTTGAACAACTTATTATTTCGTTCCTACCAAAGGCTCCAAATAGTGGCAAATAAAGATAACTACCACAATGAAGAGCATTTAGATGAGACGGAAGCAATGTCTCAAGCAAAGGACAACTCAGCAATCGACAATGGTATAACCCAAGCCCCCAAACTGATAAGAAACTGAGTACCACACTTCGAGGAAGAAGGGGCAATGCAGGAGAAGATGATTCGCCTCCTCAGAAGTATGTAGACAAAGAGGGCAAGCGCTAACCACGTCTCTTCCTCTTTTTCGAAGATTGGCCTGAGTCAAAATATTTTCCAAACCGGCGGTCCAAAAGAAGCTAATTGCCCTCAAAGGGCTTTTGATGACCAAATTTTGGGATTAACAATAGCAGTTCCAGTGGGCAAACCTATCCACATGCAGAAAGACTTGACTGAAAATAACCCAGAGGAATCAGGCCACCAAACAAGGTTGTCATCAACTGAAGGACAAACCCTGTATGAAGAATGGAGGAGATCCAAAAAGGCATATGTTTCAGAGTCTAACAGATTACGGCGAAGAGTAATGTACAACACGACTTACTCACTAATAATGGTGTAGAAATCAGAAACGGTCCCAAGTGGCCTAATAGAAAGACAATAAAGAGAAAGAAATCGGGAGGCAAGAGTAGAGCTAGAGCACCAAGTATCAGTCCAAAACTTGATTCTATCTCCACGCCCAATCTTAAACTTGATACCTTCTTTGAATTTGTCAACACAAGCTGCAATTGCTCGCCACATCCCCGAAGCTCTACGTGCAGCAGGATTGATATCCCACCCACAATTCCCCAATCTGTACTTACATCGAAGGATAGCCTTCCAAGGGGAGACATCGTCAGAGCCCAATCTCCAGATCCACTAAGAGAGGAGCAATATTAGAGGCCTTAATTGGGCGCACCCCCAATCCCCCATACGCAATAGGAAGGTAAACTTGAGCCCAACTGACCAGATGATATTTCCTCTTTTCATCATGGTCGCTCCAAAAGAAATTCCTCATAATCTTATCTATCGACTGAATAACCTTGCTCGGGAAACGGAAGGCAGAGAGGAAGTAGATAGGCAGTGCAATGAGGGTTGATTTGAGAAGAGTGATCCTTCCACTAAAGGACAAATACCTTCCTCTCCACGAGGCAAGGTGCTTACTGAACTTATGAATGATGGGTTCCCACTGAGAGTAGCCAGAAGACCCACTACAGAGAGGTATCCTCGGGTAGGTGGATGGTAGAGCAGAAGAAACACAACCTAACAACTCTGAAGGAAAACTAGTTCAGTGTTGTCCAGATTAATGCCGTAGACTTCACTTTTGCAGTAATCAATCTGGAGGGAAGAAGACAACTCAAACTACCTGAGAAGGGCCCGAAGATTCATAACAAATTCCTCATTAGCCTCACAAAAAATGATAGTGTCATCCACAAACTGTAGATGATGGATCTGTAAGGAAGAGTCACCAATTCTGAAACCTTTGAAGAGGTTGAAGTCGGCAGCTTTAGACAAAAGAAGACTAAGAGATTATGTGACCATGACGAATAGTACAGGCGAGAAAAGGTCACCTTGTCAAATCCCCCTAGAGCTCTTGAAAAAACCTTTAGAAGATCCATTGAGATGAACAGAAAAGTGAGCGGAAAATACACATTGAAACATCCAAAGACACCATCTTCTACTGAAGCCCATGCTAGAAAGAACAAACAACAGGAACTGCCAATTCACCTTATCATAGGCTTTTTCCAGGTCCAACTTGCAGATAATAGCCTTTCGCCTAGCCTTATATTGGGAATCAATACACTCATGTGCTTATAATACTGCATCCATAATTTGCCTCCCCTCAACCGCAGCTGATTGGGAAGGAGAAATGAGCATAGGAAGAAAAGTCTTGAGCCTATTAGCTAAAACTCTGGCAAGAATCTTATAAGGCCTACCCAGCAGACTGATGGGCCTAAAATCGGATAGAGAAGAAGCATTGTCTTTCTTAGGCACCAACACAAGGAAAGAAGCCCCCAACTCCTTATGAACAATGCCTCTATGGTGGAATTCCTCAATGAAAGCAATAAGATCCCTCTTGATGATGTCCCAAAACAATTTAAAGCAGTAAAAACCTAATCATTTTGCCTCTATAACTGTAACCAAAAGGCAAATATCCAATGCAAACTGCTAATCCAGAAATGTATGACCATGGCTGAGAGACTTATATTACGTTCTAGGCAAACTTTCCACTCATTTGTAAAACAATATACACACACAATTGCCAACTAATAGACAGAATATGAATGATATAACCTAATTCGATGACCTACTCAATGGAGCCTTCACATGAAATTCAGTCATGCAAAAGAATACACAAACAAATATAATCATCCTCCCAGGCTTACTTGATACACAAGGCTTGCGAGTGGTTTCGTACATTCTATGGGATTAGTCTCACCTCCAATATGGGGTGGGGATACTTATATTATCCAAAAATATAATCACTATCCAACTTCATCATCATCATCTAAGCCATTTGTCCCATCAATCAAGGGTTGGCCTTTATATTTGGGTTTGGCAAATTATTTCCACGGGCCAACTGTCTATTTGACGCCCAATCTGATGTAGAACAGGTGGCCGATAAATTCTTGAAGACGTACTCACGACGGGTCGACAAGACGCTAGACCCACATGCTTAATCTCGAATTGGGTCCATGTCCTAATCTTTTTAATTGCTACTTTAATTTTATGTTAATCATATTTGGGTTAAGTGTTGTTTTCCTATTTGGTTTAAGCGTGTGATTAGTATTAGAAATCGTATGTAAAGTTTGGAAAGTTCCAAACTCGGTCTTAGGTCTATGTAATAGTCGGTATTTAGCTTATAAATAAGATACAAGAGGTGGAGAAAATATGACACCTTATTTTAGAAAAGAAATCAGATTAGTATCGAGATTATCTTGTTACCTCTCCTCTGCCTTGTTGCAGGTTACTTCGGTTGGCCAGATCCAGTATTCCCTCCACAATC
The DNA here is from genome assembly GCA_013350335.1 of Chimonanthus salicifolius. Taxonomy (NCBI): domain Eukaryota; kingdom Viridiplantae; phylum Streptophyta; class Magnoliopsida; order Laurales; family Calycanthaceae; genus Chimonanthus; species Chimonanthus salicifolius. The sequence continues at coordinate 49,203,102 of CM023536.1, forward strand.
TTGGGCTTAATCCCAAGAAGATATCATCACTTTACCTGGGCATCATCCCAGAGTTCCACCACCGTCTCTTCCTCGTCGTCGCCTCCGGATTTTTCCCTTCACTTGCAGCAGCAACTTCGATTTCTCTGGCTGCCTCCATCCTTAACCCAGGTACTTCGATCCTTTCTTTCATCTTCTTCTTCTTCTCCCCTTCGATCTCTCTCCTCTCTTCTCCCACTTCCGCCGTCATCCTACTCTTCTTCCGCTGCCTTTCCTCTTATCCCCCTTTTCTCTTTTCCTTCGAGTTCTATTCGCATGCCCTACTTGAGACAGCCCTTCCCACGTGTGTGACTTAAAGCCCTCTCCACACGTGTGAACAACTTATGTGTGTGTGAGCTCCGATCTTTTGTCGGGAGTGACTAACTTCGATTTCTTCCCCACTTCTGCTACATTACAATCACTATCCAACCTATAGACAGAACATTAATAAACCCATGCATATAAATACCGCCATCTCTCTTTTGAAGAAAAAGACCGTATTAATGAAAAGGATAACAAGTATATAAAATAAGCAACTTATAACAGAATTAACGATTTGTAAAATGAAAAAAGAAACCCTCTTTGTTTCCTACTGACAACAGAATCTAATTATTTTGTTTTGCCTCCAAACTATATAACCAATGTTGTCAAACTCGAATCGTATTGTGAATCGGTCTAGGGGTGCAAATTGTGAATCATAAGATTCATAATATTTTTTCTAAAATTATTATTTATACTATAATTACATATAACATGACATAGACTAATAAGATGATTTTTCAATTCACAGAAATTTCTAAGCCCACATCTACAAATTTGACATTTATCATCCATCATAAATAACCATCCAAAAAAAAGACACAAAAATATACTAATACGAGATTTAAATATAAATATTAAGTATAGATAAATTTAAAAAATCAGCAAATAAATCAACAATATTTAAAATTTTAAATAACCATTAATAACATCCATCAAATATTTAAAAGAAAAACAGAACTATTTATTTTTTAAAATAGATACAAAAGATTGAGCCCAGAAAAAAAAAAGAGAAGATTAGTTTATTACTAAAAACTAATAAGAAATTAGTAAGAATAAAAACAATTAGTAAAAAACTATAAAGAATACTTTTCATCTTATTAAATAACCTTAAATAAAAAATAACCCAGAAACAGGACATTATGACCGCAACACCCAGATAAAATAATTTTTTTATATTGATATTTTCTTTAACATGCTATTAACAATAAGAAAAACATTATTCTCTTTAATTAAAACAGATTTTATATATAAAATCAATAATCGAAACATGCCTATTCAGCTCGTGCGAGTATATTTACGGCAAAGGAGAAAAAAAAAATCTTCTAGGTCCTCGTCCGAGGACTTGCGAAGTTAAAGTTAAACTAAAGGGCATATGCGAAAGGATATGTTTAGGGCTTAGGGTGTACCAAACGAAAGAAGCAAGGCGAAAAGACGATGGCGAAACCAGCAGAAAACGAAGATGAAAGAAGAAGAAAGAGGAAGATGAAAAAGAGAAGAAGGCGTGGAAGATGAACAAAGCTACTTTCCCTTCGCAGGTACGTCTTTTCTACTTTCACTCGAATCGTACGAGACAACAATTCATTGGGTTGACTCGCAAATCGTACGATTTTTTATAACTACCGATTCATTATGGGATTTGAATCGTTAGACCCTCCAAGTCGAGTCGAATAGTACAAGTTGACGATTTTGACAACATTGACTATAACCATAAAAAAATTCAAAAATAAAAAACACATAAAATATCCAAAACTTAATGCAGTAAATTAGTAGCACAGAATCTAACACAAAAGTATGCACCTATACACATTTCCCAATTCTCACTTTCTAGACAGCTTTTCGAGTCATTTCCCACTTCGCACATGTGAAGCCACACATGTGGAGATAGGAACTAAAAACGTGTGGGTGCTCACGATTTTCCCCTTAGCCAAAGAGGTATAAAACTTCTTCACATTGACCATAATTAGTCCACATGTCGCAACCCCATTGGTCAATATAGATGGCCCAATGAGGTGATGACAAGTGTTGCGATGTGGTGGGGATAACACAACTTTATTCAGCAATGTAATTATCAGTATAAGACTTTGTCACCGTACCAAAGGCTTTACAGTCAGTTCATAATATGAAATAGATTGTGCATGAAGTATAGATGAAACCAAGCCTAAAAGCTGCATTTGCACAAATTCTGTGAGTGACCTTAGCCAGAAACAACATAAAATGCATAACCAACTTTAGCCATAGAAAAGAACTGTTGATGCTATCATTTGTATTCCTATATCGATGTGCTTCCCCAGTTGGAAAGCTAAGAAAAATGACAGTGTACATGAATAGACATATAGAATAAAGCACATAATTTTCCAGGAAAATGTCTTCTAGAAAATCATAAATCTCCACATATACTTAAGCAGAATTTTAGGAAAATACCAGTGATTGCAGCAGTCCAGAACCCCTCTGTCAATGACAATATCCATACATATTCCACACCTTTCATTCTCAAGAGCAATAACATCCTGTACATGCACACAATATGAACTCTTAACAGCCACTAAAGAAGCATCCAGAAGCAGGACCTTTTATATATAAATTCAGTAGCACAATAGCACAACCAAAAACCAAATCCAGTGGCAACACCCAAAACTGGAAGGTCTAAACCCAGTCCAACTCTCAACCTCTATGATTTTCTACCTTATTTAATTTAATTATTTATTTTTTGAAATGGTTTTTCCATTTTTATTAGGTCAACAATAACTTCCTCAATAGGAAGAAAGTACAAAGGAATCCAATCAATAGGAACAGGATAATAGACAGTGAGAAATTAACAATGATTGTTTATATCTGACAAAATATGGTATAGCAACAACTTTGGCAATTGACCCAAGGCCAACAATTATTGGAAGGGGAATAAGTCGTTAATTACCAATACTTCCCATTTCCTTTGCTAATGTATCTGCCACTGAATCAGCTCCCCAACTAAAAGGGCATCCCTCGTGTCACTTTCCCTTATCTAAAGGCATTGGAAATCACATTTACCTCACTAACGTCATGACTAAAACAAATATTCATATAGCATATTAAAGCTTGAACTCAAGCTATAACAGAACTTCCAAATTCAAACTTGTAAGTATCAAACAGCTGAACCGCTCAAAAAAAAAAAAAAAGGTATCAAACAGCTACAAGCATCTTTATTAATTCCAGCAATGTTGGGGGCCACCAGAAAGAAACTCAGGAAGGTTTTGTTATCCATGCATTTCAACTCTAAAATCAATACTTGATGTGGAAGGTAGAACACATGTTTGATAGGTTTAATATGGTAAAAGATTACTGCTAGGTAAACACAATAAAACATATACTCAAGTTTTTTTTTTAAGAGTGAAACATGTGTTCAATGTGGTTATTGAAAATGATTAAACAACCCAGGCATTGAGATAATTGACATGTCTCTGTTTCCATATATGGAACTGCCAACGGAACCTACTGTGATGAATCTGGTAAATGCCATAGATGAAGAGCAGGCACCGTGATTTCAAAAATATAATGGCATGAAAAACTTCACTGAAAAAATATCATTAGAAGTAAATAAAGAATGTGAAAAGTAGTAATCAGAAATTACAATATCGTTTTGGGCTTCAAAGACAGATTCTTCAGATGTATCATTGATATCCATTTCCATTATATTGCCTAAAGAGAGGAGCAGATCCACCTAATCTGCAACAAATCAGTCGGAGAAAAAAAAGAATTACCTAATTTGAGTTTTCAGCATGTTCATATAAAACTTTCTTGAAGCAGTCACAGAGAAATATTCATATTAATAAAAAGGGGATACAAAAGTGGTATGATTCATATCAAACTTGAATGTTTTAATATATGCATCCACCAATATTCCAACTACTACAGATTTCAGGGAGCATTTGGAGTGCTGATAATGATCAAACAGGATTTTTTGCACCTATACTTATATTCCATGTTATTCAATTTGGATGAAACATATTCATTGTTTCTTTGGAGCACTAGATATGGAAACTCTTGATCAATACATTTACAGTTTTCCATGGAACCACCCCAAATGTCTACTTCTCCAAAGATTCTGAGGTAAATCCATGCCACAATGTCTTAGTTTTCAAAAGCATCTTTAGTTAGAAAAAATAACAAGTAGAACAGATTTCGTGAGACAAACTGGAGCAACTTGAGTGCATCTTTAAAAAAAATGGTCCAGTACAAGTCTGTAAATCAGTGCATATCAGCAATGGTATCTTTTGGGGGGTGGAGGGGAGTGTTGTTTGTAATGGTGATAGGACTTGAACCCACAACTGTTATGGTCGTAACAGAGAGCACTTGTTGACTCTGCCATAGGCTTTTGCCAGCCAGAGTAATTCCTTACTACCCTGCAGGCAAGAGCAATCACATTTCCACTATGATGCTTAAATACTTCCACAAATAAGATGTTAATGCCAAAGTCTAGGGCTGCAATTCGGGGCGGGCAGGTCGGGTTTTAATAAACCCAACCCTAACCCATGTCACAACACATTGAACCCGACCCGAATTAAAAACCCAATTTAGTTAACCCAACCCGACCCGAGTTTGTAATACCCTTAACCTAACTGTTGGCCCGACCCGATTTGACCCGAGTTGCAGTCCTACTTTCAAATATAATCTTTTCTCTGTTATTCCCTTCACTTTTTCTGTTGCCTTTTGTATTTCCATTTCCATTTCAACAGCAGCAATGGAGAAAAGAAGAGTGAGATGACAAAAACTAAGATTGAGAGAGAACCACCTGCTGTTGCTGCTGCTTCTCTTTCTAGAGTCTGAAATGCGCAGATTTCCATGATTTTATGAGATAGCACCGCCCTTTCTCCCAAAATTTGTGTCGATCTTTCAGTTCTCCTTCGTTCTCTCGAGTCTCGACCATTGAGCAACTGCGTGATGGAGAGAAATGAAGCAGCATTTAAGATTTAGAGGCTTTCCTAATGACGAAGAAGAAGAAGGAATAAGGAAATGAGAGAGGGTTTTTGGTTTGGGTTAAGAAGAAGAAGGGATAAGGAAATGAGAGAAGATTTTTGGTGAAGGGATAAGGAAATGAGAAAGGGTTTTTTTTATTAGGGTTTTCAGGTAGAGGGCTTTATATTAAGTTAGGAAGCTGGGTCGGGTCTTCTTGGGTTGTGTCTTCTCGGGTGGGGTCAGGTTGAGGTCTTTTAGACCTCAGCCCGACCCGACCTGACCCGAATTCCGTGCAAGTTTTTCTCTTCTCAACACGACCCAATCCTATGGCCCGCATGATTTCTCGGGTCGGGTCATGCGGGTCGGGCCAAAACCCGACCCAAGTTGCAGCCCTACCAAAGTCAAAGATGAGACAATTCAATAGCACTCGAGAAGAATATTGACAAACAAATTATATTGGGCTTCTTCCATGGCTGCAAATGCTTGTACCATAGATGGATGCACTTTCTCAAGAAGTCAAAAATCATAAAATCTTTTTTATTTATTTTCTTATCTTTTTTTCATTTAGATTTGCAACTGATTTAAATAACAACACTTAAGTTGCAACAAGAAGCAATTTAGTCGTCACTAAAATGTTACTGAAACTTTTTTCCAAGTTTGGCTTAAACAATCCAATCGCCACCTAGCAGCATCTAAAGAAGGAAAAAAAGATTCTTGCTTGATGACATTTAAGGTTTTTATGCCACTACAAGCACAGAATTGCCATGGAAATGAGATGATCAATCCAAAGATCCTTTCAACACCATTAGTAATGCCTAATGACAATTCGGAATATCACACATTCATCAATCAAACAGAGATTCAGCAACTAAAAGAAAGATCAATTCTTTGGGATCCTTCCTTTCTTCAAATGGGTAATGAACAAAGATCGAATCATATCAACTCTCAAAAATGCCTTTCTCAAAAATCGTTAGGTATGAATACATTAGATACCTATGACTCGATTGGTGAAATAGTGTCTCTCTCTCCCAAAAAACATTTTTTTTCAAATGTTGAAGAATTTTTTTTATTGCAAATGAACAAGACATTGAGAAATTGTCCATATTTAAGATCATAATTATTGATATGAGTCTTTTCCTCATAAAGAGAGAATCCCTTGTTACAATAGAACCGGAATTGATGTAGATGATTCAATGGTTGAAGTTTATTTACTTTATAAAAAAAGAAGATATTAATGAACTTTCGTTGAGAAATAGGAATCCATGTTCTCAAAGAACTTTCATTGAGAAATAGGAATCCAACTTCTCAAAGGATTTCTTGCGATTATTTCTAGTTTTGAATGAGTCAATCTCCAACTTGGTATCCTATTGGGTGATATTGTTACTCCATTGATCAAGAATTTCAGTCTTTGGGAAGTTCATGATAATACAATTAGAAGGGTTTCTATTTATTCAAATGAATGACTTGACAACCTATTGATTCTAACAATTGATTGCAGAGTTGATCATTCGAGCATTTTACTTCATAGATGTGGATCTCGGACTATGATTCTACCAAATCTGTCAAATGGATATCTTTACATCAAGATACTGGCTGCATCAAAATGCACCCTTAACCATGGAAATCCCAAATAATTGTGCATCCAAGACTCTAGTTTAACTAATTTTGCCCATCAAAAAATCATATTTGTTGACATGTTTCCGAAAACCAACCATTATTTTGATAAAATGTCATCGAATATTAGACAATGTACATGTATCTGAGAAATTATCTGTTGAGAACTCAATGAACACTTCTCTTGAGATCCACCTTACCCTAGGGTGATGGGTTAGTTGGAAAGGTCTACGCTCAGACAGAGAGATACTATAAATCAGTATAAATAGAAGTCTTTAAAAAGAAAAATTGAATAGACCAGTCCTGAGTATAGTTTTAAATGCTACGAGGATTTTTTGGCCTAGATGACCTTGCCTTGATCCATCATTGACTCTAACTAATAATAGTTTCCAATCGAGTAGGGATCTAATTTATATGGAAGTAATGGGCATAAATGGGGGAAAATGGTTTAGATGCGGAGAAATTATCTATTGGGAGCCCTAAACTGAGATCTCTTTGAGATAGTGTTTTGCTGAGCTCACCCTTGGCCCAAGATGATGTGTTATTTATAAACGTCTATACTAAAAAAAATCAAATATTTATGAGAGTTTCTTGTGTACATCCAAAAGTACAATTCTTGTTGTTTGAATTTCAAAAACAACCACCTAATTGAGTTTTTTATTCAGACAAAAGCATAAAAAGTTGAAAAAGTGCTATCAGTCATAATGTAATGTATGAGAGAAGTCCTTTATTTATGATTTGAAAGGCTAACGATGGACTTGTCTTAATTTAATTCAACATTGCGTGTAACTCGGAATGGTGGATGGAGATTTAATTCAAAGAAAGTGTAAGATGTTAGGGACATGGGGCACAAAATGTTGGTGACACAAAAATAATCAGGAATGTTAAATGGATAATTTCCTCATAAACTAGCCCCCGTCCCCACTACCAGCATCCCCCCGCCCTCATAAAAAAAATCATAGACATGGAAAATGCACCCTCGGTTGGATCTTTCAGCTGAATTTCATGGGTGTAGGTAGGGCTGCAACTCGGGTCAGGTTTTGGCCAGAACCGCATGACACGACCCGAGAAATCATGCAGGTCGGGTTATAATAGTCGAGCTATAGGGTCGGGTCGGGTTGAGAAAAGAAAAACCCGACCGAATTAACCGAAATTCGGATCGGGTTGGGTTGAGGCCTTTAAATTTCAACCCGACTCGACCCGACCCGAGAAGACCCGATCCGAGAAGACCCTTACTGTAACATGATAGAAGGATTCAATGGTCATTTTATGAAAGCAAAGGACAGAGGGAGGATTCAGTGGTCATTTTATGAAAGTCGTCATTTTGTTTGTACTTCATATATGTCAGATCTATTTTTTTTTCTTCATCCAAATATCGGCCTATGCACAAGCCCATCTGCACCTATTGATTCGATTTCATCACCTCTCTCATGAGATTTGCTGCGCCTAGCTGTCGCCGCCCCTTGGCTGATACCTAGCACCATTACCGCTGCTGCTAGACCCCCAATCCACTGCTACTCTTTACAGATCTTGGCGTTTTTCAGATCTGCGAAGCCCTCTTCTTGCGTTTTCCAGCAGCGGACGCTAGGCTTCTTCCGCCTCTCTCGCTGTCGGTATTGATGCCGACCCAGATCAGATCTGATTTGAACCAGATCTGAGATTTCCATTCTCAGATCTACACCCTCCAGCATTCATATCAGTAGCACTCTCTTCCACATCCGATCGCCCACTATTGTTGCGACTATCACCGCCTTCCGCTGCAAGACGAGCTTCTCCATGGCCAAAAGCTCCTTCACAATTATAGCACCGTTCACGCAGATTTGCGGACAGTCTTCTCGGATCGGACTCGAGATCCTTGCTATCTTGGCTTGTTTCTCTATTCCTTGTGTTTGCAGTCGGGTCGGGTAGGGTTCACTATCTCGGGTTTTTTATTCAGGTTGGGTCAGGTTCAATATGGAGTGAGTCGGGTTAGGGTTGGGTTTATTAAAACCCGGCCCGCCCGACCCGAGTTGCAGCCCTAGGTGTAGGGTGATGCAAATGCAAAACTTAGCTCGATGCATGTGCCTTGCAAATAGTTAATGTCACGCCCTGACCCTAGGGACACATGACTAAGGAAAATGTGTCTTTTTTTCTCTAAATTCTTTTAACCACTAATTACTTTTCCCAATGACAGATCATTCCTACCGAAATTTCGGCAAAGTTTCGTTTGTAAATTGGACATGTGGAAGATTTTCCTACAACCTGTGTAACTGTAAATCAACATTTCTAACCATATGTTATCACATACACTCATAATGGAACCTCATGTCCCCTCCAACATCAACCACCAAAATAAATACATCAGCAACTCCACATGTCTGATCGTACACATAAATTATTTCCCAAACTGCTCATTCATTCACATTAGCATTCCCATACCACTAATCTACACATCCAGTATCTTAATTGGGGTCTCAGTAGGGCTGAAATCGGGTCGGGTCGGGTCGGGTTGGGTTCCTTAAAACCCAATCCGACCCAAGCTTTTGACCCAAAAATCTCGACTCGACTCAACCCGAATTCTAACCCGACCCACATTGTGAACCCATTTTAGCCTATTTTTAGCTGGGTCGAGTCGGGTTAGCCTGTAAATTCCTTAACCCGAACCAACCCGAATTCCATGCGGGTTTTTTACTTCTCGACCCGACTCGACCCGACCCGAATGGCCTGACTCACATGACCCAACCCACATGATTTTTCAGGGTCGGGTCATGCGGGTAAGGTCAAAACCCGGCCCGAGTTTCACCTCTAGGTCTCAAGCTCCCATTATTACAATTCAATGACAATTAAGATCAATTAATAATTGTTACTATCAAACATTTCACTTCAATAAACCTGTAGCATCCATAATTAAATGTATCTCTATCATGATGGAAACTCTTCTAATCATTATCTCTCAAGACACCTCGGGAACTGTTGCAAGTCCCATCCTCAGGTTGTGGTCCTGAAATTGTAGGGGGGTGAGCGAAACCTGCCTAGTAGAGAGGATAGAATAATTCTCCATGAACATGATATTTAATTCAACTATTCATTCATAGCAGTTATATAAAGAATTCACATGATAGACATATATAGCATGCAGGATCACATTCAATATAATTTGCTCATAATTACACATTCTACCATGTTTGACAAGGTTCTAAAAAATCCACACATAGGTCATTAAGCTTTAAAGGTCATTTACTTTTAAAGAAGATCGTTCAACCATAGAGTTCCAAAGCCATTTCTAATGTCCAAACTTCTTTCAAAACCCATTGGTCGGTTTTCCACCAACTCTTGCATAGGGCCCAAAACCATGTTCAGGACCTTTCATTCCTGTCCATTGTCGCCACCTTGGATTAAGGGAATCAAGGACACCATCACCGTGTTTGGGAGCTATCATCCCCGGCCACTAACGCCGCCTCCGATTATGGGAACCGAGTATAGCATCACCATGTTTGGGATTTTCATCCCCGGCCACTGACGTCGCCTCGGATTATGGGAACCGAGTACACCATCACCATGCTTGGGATCTTTGATCCACAGCCACCGTTGCCGCCTTGGATTTAGGGACACCGAGTACACCCAAGGGAGAATCAATCCGATTATCCAGGACCCAACCAGAGTGGGAAATCACACAACAAATCCGAAGTTCCTTTCAAATAACTCATCAATTATAAAATTCCAACTAGACTTGAAGTAAATAACTCATCATCTTAACCATAATTCTGACCGTAATGCATATTGATGGATCAAGCGGGTCATAGCATAATCAAAACACATCATTCAAGCAACTGACCCAAAGATAACAGCTTGAGATAAATAACATCTTAGCTTGCACAAAACAGCGTTCCTATATTACACATAATCACTCAATATTCATTCCAACATACAACACATTCAGGTGACTCAAACACCCGGAATACACTTTGATGATTCAACATACCAGATACTTCGACGATTTAAGACAGCAATTAGATTAGAATTCATTTAGCAAGTGTCAATTTAATATGTTACACTAAACAAGATTGAACTTTATTAACATAAGTGCTAAAGTAACTGAAGATTTAGATCATGGAAGCATTTTAATCCCCCTACGTTATGTATAATAAAGCAATTCAGTTCAATGCTTAAAAATGAATTAGATTTTTAACCACAAATAAATAAAGTTTCATCCTCCCTACCTCACACTTGAGATTTTCTGAAATCCGAAGGGACGACAATGAGTCGAGCAGCGAGTCAAGCAGTCGACGGTCAATTAAATGGTTCGGCTACTTGTAAGTTGTAACCCTCTTAACAGTCCTCAACAACTGGAGCATAATGCAGAGGAATAGGGAGCACATATGTGTAGTAGCACACTTTCGGTAGATTCACGAGCTATGCATAGAGAGAGAGCACCGATGGTAGGCACTTGCAACCCCATCCGCGGCCAGCAGACTTGCAAATGAGCAAGACAGAGAGATAAATGAGCAATGGCCGTCGCGAGCACCGATTGACAGCATTTCAGCCCCACCGACAGCTAGCAGACCCACCAACGATCAGCAAGCGAACGAGAGAGACTAATAGAGACAAATAGTAGTCGTCGTCAGCACCGAGGTTAGAAAGAGAAAAATAGGGATCGAGAGAGGGAAAGAGAGAACGCGCCTACAATTTGAGGGAGATAGAGAAAGAGAAAAACAGGGTTTGTGAGGGTTTGAGAAAGAAGATCGAGATAGGGAAAGAGAGAGACCGGAATCGGGAGAGAGAAATCAGAGGAAGGCGAGAGAGAGAGACGGGATCGGTGCGAGGGAAAGGGGAAAGGAAGATCCGAGACGAGCGAAACAGAGGGTTTTTGCGTCTGACGAGTAACGGATCGGTCAAGAGATGAAAGCGAGTGAGTGAATACGGATGGGATAAGCGAGAGATGAGTCTGAGTGGGTTCTAGTGAGTTCGGTTTTTTTTTCATTATTATTATTTTATTAAACATATATAAATCATTTGCTTTTATATATATATTAAAGTCTAAGGTATTAAGGCATCTGAGAGCACCTTTCTAAATTCTTAGAGCAACTGCAATTCTCACCATCCACATGACCCGTAAAATTAGAGGAAGTGACTCTTATATATTGAGAGTGAGATTTTAATTGAGAACCTCCCGCAATAATTTTTAATGGTCAAACCAACTTTTAGATGTTTTTACTTATCAATATATCTAAGGTGTATTATTCATTTTAGTAAGTAAGGGCATCTAAGTGAATTAATATTTTATTTAAATTATTTATAAGGAGAATATTTGAGTGAGTTAAAAAAGTGAGTAATTTATTCGTAAAAATTTAGTCGATTTAATTCGAGAATCACTAAATAAATCTCAAATCTAATTAATTCTGTAATTTATATTTAGAATCTAAATTAAACTGACTAATTTAATTGAATGTTTGATTTAAAATAAATAAGAAAATCAATCAAAAAGTCTAGTCATTGCAGTTAAAGAGTTAAGGTTTTCCACTAGAAGTTCTTACCGATTCGGCTTTTCTTTCCTTTTGAATATGAATTTAAAAGGGCGTTGGAATGATATGTCTAGTAATATGAATTTCCTTCGAATGTGAATCGATCATGAGAAATGCGTTAAAAGAGTTCGGACTCGGGAAAATCAGTTTCCAAGAAAAACGTGGGGAATAGGGAAAATCTAGTTTAACAGAGTGGGAAATTGGAAAAATAGGAAAAGAAGAAATGGTTTACGCGAAGGTTATTCGCACGTACATCCAGATTTTCTGTCTCTACACATCTATTTTTAAATTTTTGGATAAAATTACTATTTTATCCCCTCATATAAATTCATTCGACCGAACATCTTAATGAAATTTTTATTACTTCGAACGAGTGTTTATTCGTTCGAATGAACAGTTTGATTCATTCGAATGAATGAGTTGAATTTTGTGAAGGATTGACATATATATATATATATATATATATATATATATATATATATATATATATATATATATATATATATATATATATATATATATATATATATATGCCTTCGAATAAAATAAACTAAAAATACACTAAGTATTCGTTCGGATGACTGTATTCATCCGAATGAACTGAGAATGAACCGGTAATTCGTTCGGATGAGTTAAAACCATGGAGGTGCGATGGTAATTTCATCTTAAAAATCGAAAATGAATGTGTAAAGGTAAGAAATTCAAGTGTCTGTGTGACCGATCCTTATGAGAAATGCTTTAAAGGGGTCAGACTTAGGACAATCAGTTTTTGAGAAAAGTGTGGAAAATAGGAAAAATCTCCACCGCAAGAATTTAAACCTATCTTTCATGTGGCTTCGAATTAGACCATTAATAGAAAAAAAGAATTTCAAATTTAACCATCGAATTTAACAATATTAATTTATAGATTCTAATTTTTTGTTCATTAGTTTTGGTTTATTCAATTAAATTTCATATTTCATTTTGACGCAACCATTTTATGTTTTTTTCTCAAGCTAAAGAGTATGTATGTCATAGTTAGATGGTTGTCAAATAGAGAAACGTCACAAGGCATTCACCTTAAATTTTAAATTTTAAGTATTATAAATGATTCAATAGTTAATATTTTATCAATTTGAATTTAGTTTTGATAACAACAAGATAAGTTTCATTTTTCTTTTTATTAAAATCATTTTTTTTAACTTTATAATTTTATATCAATCTCTTTTATTATCTTTTGCTTTCTCACTTTCAAGTAGTTTTGGTTATTCATTGTGCATGTTTCAATATTGGTGTGCAAATGTCTAGAGGGGGTTGATTTAACGTTAAAGAAGCTTTTCTCACGAAGGGAGGTTCTATTCATGTCTAAATTCTCATGACTCACTTTCTATGAAGTTATTCTTCATCGTTTGGATCCAATATGTGTAGAGAAGTCTCCACGTACCTACCTATAAAAATTTAGTCGAATTAAGTCCCCAGTAACTCGAACCACATTTAAAAGTTCAGACAAGTACGCATGTGCTAGTCATGCATGTGCTTGAGTTTAAAACCCTGAGAGTAGGGGTGAAAAATTTGGTCAGGCCGAGATATCGACCGATACGATAAATTTCTCTCTCCTCTTTTTTTTTTTTTTTAATATCTGTATTTTTTATTATTTTATTTTTTCTAAATTAAAAAATAAATAAAAACCCAAAAGGAATTTGATTTTTTTTTTAAAAATTGAAAACGAAAATATCAGCTGATATATCAACTTAGGCCCACCACTGTTTTGATTTTGATTTTTTTTTTTAAAAAAAACCGATATTATGAATATCGGCCCATATCGAACCGATATATATCGTTGATATATCGGTCGAGAAATACTGTGCAAAGTCGATATACTAGACCCATATCTTTACCATTGCCTAAGAGCTTTTGATTTGTTTTAGAAGGCGGAACCCAAATTATGATAAAGTTAAATTTGATAAAGATTATGCTGGGGCTAATCAAGTTCTCCATAAATAAATCAATTGAATCATTATAACCTTTGATTTTTAATGATTAAAATAGAAAATTACATACGTATTTTTTATTTAAAATTATTAATTCAATAACAAGGACACATTAAAATATATATAAATTCAAGTTGAATTTAAATTTAAATGAAAATTAATATTTAAATTAATTTAAATCTGCAAAAAAATTAGCCCAATTGAGGTCTATATATACTTTGCCAAGGCATATTGAGATTTGCGATGAGAATAAAAAAAATTAGTTTAAGATACCACCCGTTGAAGTTTTACGCTGGTTATCCTGCTTCGACACGTAAATTAAAATAAAAAAAATCACCTACTTAAATTTTTACACTTTCTAGAGTTTTTTAAAATTTCAAAAAACTTCAATATTTTTCACAATTTACACATTAGCGTTGTTCAATACTAAAAAAATTCTAACTTGGCTGATTTTTCCCACCGAATCTAGATCTAAGATGTAATAAAATCTTAATATCTTGGATCAACCTCGATGTAATAAAATCTTAATATCTTGGATCAACCTCTTCAACTTTGCAAAGTGAACTATCATTTTGTTTAAATTTAATTGGAATAAACTTATTAAGAAAAAAATATTTTCAGTTATCACTTAAAAAAGAAAAAAATATTTTCTGTTGACATCTTTATGTGAAGGCTATTGTGAGTTGTGACTTGTGAGTCCATCAAAGTCTTAAGTTAAACTATTTCTTTCTCGCACATAATTAATTTAATAATTATATCTATATTCAATTTCAATCTATTTTAAATTAATTTTATTATTGTATTAAAAATTTATTTAAACGGGACTGGCATTCTAAGTGGATATTCCAATCGGTATTGGAATAATTCTGATCGAATCTAAGTTCGAGACTTCCAGCAAAAAGATTAGTCAATCGCAGGCGGGCTCTTTGAGTTTTAGTGGGCCCAGATGGGCCCCACATGCTCTAGTTGGAAATGGATAATTTCTCCTCCCATTAGGTGGCCCAAAATCTGCAAGAAAGGGCGGGATTCCTCTTTTTCTCTTCTTCCACAAGGTTCGTTTCGGTACAGCAGCGTCTGTTTAACACATTTTCTCCTTTTTCCCGTGTTTCGCTGTCTGGACTCAATGTAGCTGAGAAACACTCATGCCATGGAATCCATCATAATCAAACCCATTTCTAGGATTCCCATTTCCGCTCATACAAAACCCAGAAGCCGTTTCCTCGACTCCCTCAAACCAAGAAACCAATTTCCGATTTCCTGTCCCCAAATCAAGAAATCCAGGACGCTTCACTTCCCAATCTCATGCAATACCAGAACTACAACCCTAAATCCAAAAAGCCCCAGAACTCACTCTATTTATAATATTGCCGTCAACTCTCTGTTCTCCCGTCTTTTCCCGGCTGTCAACTCCATCAGGGAAAGATGGGTATCTAGCATGAAGGGATTGGACGGATGGGGTGAGTTCTCAGAGGGAGGTGAGTGTTTGGAGAGTGGTGGCATCGGCACGGCACTGCTGGGTGCAGCCTCGCTGGCGAAGGTTCGCGGGGTCAGCCCCTTCGTGGCGACACTAGCTGCGAACCCGACATTTGTGTCAGGGCTGTTCGCATGGGCGTTCGCGCAGCTGATTAAGATGCTGTTGAATTTCTCTGTGGAGAGGAAGTGGGATTTCAGGATCCTTTTCAGTTCTGGGGGATGCCGTCGTCCCACTCAGCACTTTGCACAGCACTGTCCACGTCTGTTGCGCTGTGCCATGGGGTTGGGGACTCGCTGTTTCCTGTCTGCTTGGGGTTCAGTCTCATTGTCATGTATGATGCCATTGGAGTGCGAAGGCATGCAGGGATGCAAGCTGAGGTAATTAAGAGGTGTATTCTGTTTGTTTGATGAAATGCTTCAGCGATTGTGCCACATGATGCACTTATAGTTACTTTCTCAAGGGTGTTTTATAAAAAAAACAAGTACTCTGCATTGCCAGTATGTTCATCTGGCGCCAAGCATTATGGGTAGGGGGCTGGTACTGTTCACATGCGAGACCGATCATGAAGGATGCTAAATTTGAATAGCTCGTGAACAGATTCACTCACACAATCAGTGTGAGACCTTGGAAGTCTCTGTATTACCAAAAATAACGATCTTCTTATAATCTGGTAAATTGATCCTTTTTTTTTTTCTGTGCTGAAAGAAAATTCTGTATAGAGGGTGATATGGAGACTCCATTTTCATAGTGAAAAACTACTTTCTCTGAGTCATTCACTCACTCAAATTATAATTTATAACTGTGCAAATAGTTGAAAATATGCTTTTGAGGGTGATTGGAACCTTCTGTTGGGATTTGCATGCGCTTTTATGAAATAGTTCACATAGGATTCAAACTCCCACCAGGGTTGGGCAATGCTGCCACAAAGAGTTTTCCCTATGGGTAGTCTTAGCCATCAAGTGACAACGCCTTTTCAATGGGTACTTGGAAAGAAGCATAAACAATTTTCAATGTCATTGGATGGTTGCCAAGTGCCTGCAGGACGTGTTGGTAGGTGCTGATTGTTCTAACCATCAAGGTCATGGGTTTGAGTCATATGGGCATTAGACAGATAGTAGGCCCATGGAAAACAGTTTGTCAAATCCAGTGATGAGTTCTTTACTCTAAATAGTGGGAAAAAAAGGCTTTCATAATGACAGTGATGACGAGTTGACAATGATGATTTGGTGGTTGAGATTGTTTGATGGATGTGATTCTTGATTCACTTGCTGTCAAATAGACCCCAACAGATGGCAGTTGGACCCTTGAAAGATGCTGACTCCAATGAAAACGAAAAGAGGTGATAATGTGGCACATTTTGTTTTCCCTTTTTATGATCCCATTAGATACATAATCTTGATCAGAGTCCTTAATAACATGCAGTAGGACATATTAGTAGTTTGCTCATTCTGTACAAGGTGGCTGCCCATCTTTCATTGATCTGAACCATTTCTATAGGCTCGCCATGGGTGATGAATTTGACACAATTCTTATAGATTGATGGAGATTCCAACTATCTAGCTTTTTTTTCCTTTTTTTCTATGGTTGTGCTACTTTGTTCCAACACTAAACCTTGGTCTGCTGATGATGAGCCCGTGATTTCTATCAGCACCAGAAGACATGCCAGACAGAAAAATGCATTAGGAAGTTAAAACCAAGTTTTTGAGAGGGAAAGACAAAACAATAAGATTTTGTTTGTACGTCTATCTTTGTTCCCTTAGATGCTTTCATGCTTGTTCTTCGTTTTTTGCATTGTCATCTTGATTGTATTTTGTTCCAATGAATTTGATTGATTTTCTACTTCCCGGACAAAGAGCCTATAAATAGATGAGTTTTTCTATGTTTCCCCCCCATAACTTGGTAAAACTTGCTGACTGGCTTGACTTGAAATCATATTGACCTGAATCGTCTCGACGAGTCATCTTGAGTCCTTTAAAGTTTTTAGACTAAGGCTGCATCTATGGAAGAAATGACTTTAAAAAGGTTTGTCCAATTGGCAAACATTCATTACACAGATGTTGTCTACTGTATGAGTGACTTGGGTTCTCTCTCTCTCTCTCTCTCTCTCTCTCTCTCTCCCTCTCTTGTGTGTAAAGGTACATTCATGGATGTGACTACCTGATGAGAGAAGTGCTTGTGGGTAGGGGGGGCTCTGGAAGATTCTATTTCATTTTTGTCCCCACTTTCTTCCAAAATTTACCCGTCTATTATATTAGTTATGCTTGTATACCCTGTGATCAGTTTATTGTTCATACTAATGGTTGGTTCAACAAATACTGGTTTATGCAGGTCCTTAATATGATTGTTGCGGACTTGTTTCATGGGCATCCAATCAGTAAAAGGAAGCTTAAGGAACTCCTTGGTCATACTCCATCACAGGTCATTGCTGGGGCAGTTCTTGGCATTTTAGTTGCTTGCATCTGCTGTCAAGGTTGCTTAGTTGCTTCAGCAGGTACTTGGATAAGACAACTGATTGTTGTCATGATTCTTTATAAAAGTTGTGTTTAAGAAACAGTTCTAACCCGAGTTGATGGTTTGAATTAGATTGTGCGCTGCTTTTGCTCTCAGATATCAGTGAGATTTGTGCCAACAGTAACAGAGGAAAACAGAAAAGCTTAAAAAATGGTGTCCTAGAGATTGCGAATGATAACTGGAATCTAGATATTTTGATTTTGGCAATTTCTTTCGTGACAAAGTTTCTCTATTAGCTATTTTTTTTGAAACATTGACGACTTCATTCATTAAAAAAGAAAGAGTTAATACATGAGAGGGAACCAAGTATAGGAGAATTATACTAGGTTCTAAGGGAAAGGAAAAGGAAAAGAAACAACAAAAACACAAGACAAAATAAAAGGATTAGACAACACTATATGAACAAACACCCCTCCCAACGAAAGATACAATAAGGAGCCCCTACTCTCCCAATCTCCCAAGGCTGATTTGATGAAAACAGTTCCATAGCCGGCCTTTGTTTGTGTACATCCACTTTCACAACTAGTCTTTGTAGATGGTTAGATGGTTAAGAACAAAATGCAGCAGTTGAAGAGAAAGGGACTCAGAATGGTTGCCACTCACTGCCACTCCAGCTGGTAAAATTTTGGGAATTCTCCATCAATAGAGTGGCCATCACAGCAGCAATTTGAATAATTGAATAATGCTTCCCATATTGAAGTATACATTTGTGAACTTGTTCAGGAAGAGTGACTGATGGTATACTAAAACTTACTGTGGTTGGAAATTTTTACTGTCATTTGATTTCCCTTTTTTCCAACCTAACAGAATAGTCCACAATTTATATATGTTGCATGGCTGAAATTATTTGGGCCACCACCATCATGTGGTCAATACAGCACTTTAGTGCTGAATGTATCTTCGTGATGAAGGTGTGAGAAGTGGTAGAAGCTTAAAAATAGAAGCACATGGAACTCTTGACCTTCTGTTGCATTATTTTCATGATGATTTTATCATTAATTGGTCTATATTCTCTGTGATGTTTGTTGTATACATGAATGGATGTTGTTCAGCCATATACACTGCATGAATTCGTTAATAGTCTCTTTTAGATACCAGTGAGAGAAAATGGCTTATTGACCACTTTATGCATGTATCAGGCCTTCAGTGGGGGCTTGTAACAAGACAATACCTAGAAAATTATGGAATTAAATTCATAAGATATGGAAGACTGTAAAGCCTGTGCAAGGAATAAAACATAAGTGTATATCTGATCTTTGACTCAATGTTGGACTTATACTAATTAGCCATACAAAAGGGGTGTATCTTGTATTTGCTTGTTTCTTGTGGATATTTTTTTGAAGAAATATTGGATTTGAAACATTTCAAGCATGGAATAGGTGGTTGTACTTTTATCTGAATATAGAATGCATGACCTTTTACTTTCCAACAAATGGTTGTGCTCTGTAATGGATTTGCCCATATTGTTTTCGAAGTATAAAGCAAAGAACCAGTAATGAAACTCAACGAACTTTGAGAACTGAAAACAAGCATTTGTCAGCGACTCATTTAGGAAATTAGGGAGTCCAATATAAAAAGGGCTGCTGCTAATGGAATTTAGTTTGGTATGGCTCTGAGGATACACATGAAATCACGGATAACTTGCTGTAAATGGAGTCAATTGGTTGTATATGGATTTTTGTTTCTTTTTCGTTTTAAGCTAATGTGTATTTTGTATTTTTTATGTAATTTTCCTTTCAATAAAATTTCAGTTAGTGGATCACAGTATCCTAAAAACAGAGACCAGAAACAGTTTGGTCACTAAATTAGTTTAAAGCCATTGGTGCATTTTAATCTATCAGCAGCAAATATCCACTCACTCACTAAATGGATTACCAGTTGATTGCTATTTGTCTATGAGCCTACTCATTGCTTGTATAATGAATTAATCTGCGTATTAGGCTTGTCAAAGTAGCCAATGTATCTGTATTCATTTAATCCTTCAATTTGAGTGTAATAAATTATGCTGATGCTGCATTCATGTTACATCAGGAGGCATATATTAAAGCAAAATTCATATGATGGAATTTGAGGATTGCGCTCTTTCAACATAGGGAACACTGTCGAAGGCATCATCATTGAGAACCATTGCAACTAAAGTTCATGAAGGATTCTCGAAGTATGTTAAAGGTTACATGCAAAGAGGCAAGGAACTGTCTTTCATCCATACCGAAGCTCCTGTGTAGATTGTACCAGGTGCTTGAATGATCATCGCCGGGCCATCTTTCATATTACTTTTATATGAGTTACCAAAAAAAAAAAAAATTCTAGATGATAGATTCAATACCACCCAATGCCTTATTCTGGCAACGAATGCAGAGCCAGTGATATAGACTGCTTTGATGAGAACTGATGATCACCGACAAGCTTGTCTTGTATGGAAGGGAAATTCTTCGATATGAATATTT
The DNA here is from genome assembly GCA_013350335.1 of Chimonanthus salicifolius. Lineage (NCBI taxonomy): Eukaryota > Viridiplantae > Streptophyta > Magnoliopsida > Laurales > Calycanthaceae > Chimonanthus > Chimonanthus salicifolius. The sequence goes on from CM023536.1 coordinate 49,223,611, forward strand.
GCCTTTTCCTAGTTAGATGCATGTTAATATGGCAGAGCTACTTTCTCTTTTTCTTTTTTTTTTTATGCACCGAAGGTGTCCAAGTGTCTTGCCCGATTAGTCCTTCAGGACATGTGCACACCTCCTTACACACACATGTCGAGTTCAACCAGGTGAGACCTCACTCTGTACATATCCCACAGATAGTGGCCCTTCATTGGAGATACTAGGGATTGAACCTAAGACCTCAACCTTGAAGTCTTGTGTCTCTACCACTAGGCCAACTCCTGACATGTGCAGCACCTCCTTACACACACATGTCGAGTTCAACCGGTGAGACCTCACTCTGTACGTATCCCACAGATAGTGGCCCTTCATTGGAGATACTAGGGGATTGAACCTAAGACCTCAACCTTGAAGTCTTGTGTCTCAACCACTAGGTCAACCCCCCTTGGAGTTATACGGCTGAGCTTAGTATGGAGAATTGCTCTCTTTCCTTTGTTCAATCTATGTTTAAACTCTAGAGCTTCGTGATTGCTGCACAAGGAACAATGCTAATGTATGCGGCCGGTTCAAGTTCATCTCTCTAAGTGAAAATTATGCATATCTGTTGTGCATGGCGTTTGCTCTGGAATTTATATTGGTCCATTTGTCATCACCAAGACTGATTTTTTGTTCTTTTCTATCGGAAAACTATGTGAACATATATACGATGATGGACTGGATTCATGGCCTGCCACCCCATTATAGAGAACCTATATTTACGGCGAATGTGTGCCGTCTACTACCCATGACAGAAAACCTTTATTGTTATGAGTATCTATAATCATACACTTTTTTTGGATACGTTTATAAGCGATGTTCTGAAAATCGAGTTGTATCGTAAATCGTTAATACATCTTGAATCGCAAATCGTGTATCGTAAATCGTATAATCGTAAGATTCATAAGTGTTTTTCCTTAAAAAAGATTTAATATATGAAATAACGTAAAATATATTTAAAATGTTATAACATGAGCAATTCTTCAACTTTTTTTCAATATCAAGTGAATGTTATATAATTAATTCATTGAAGTTCAAATTTCAATGCTCTAACTCCCAAAAGTATAAACTCAGTATATAATCTAACTATACTAGTGAAAAATCAATATTGAACTAAAAAAATTCTCAAAAAATCGAAAGGTCTTAAATGCTCATCAACTCAAGTCTTAAAAACTATTAAAATGAGATGTTTCATGCTTTCACACTTCTAATAACTTCATAATTTTATTATTTATACGAATCGTAAGATTTATTGATAAATACGAATCGTTTCTCTTATCATATCGTATGAATCGTAAGATACGAATTATGTATCGTACGATTTTAATCATCATGTTTATAAATATATATACATACAAATGCACATTCATTAAGAAGGTTTTCTAGCAGTCTCACTTAACCATTCTCTGTATGTTTGTTTTGTGTTTATTGATATTTGTTCATCTTTCCCATAGCAGTGGATTGTAGTGAAGTGGTGAGAGGTACTTCATACTTGACATCTCTTAATAGAAAGAATGAACAGTTAAAATAAACTAGAGCTCCATTGAAAGATGGGATTTTCTTACTGCCATTTCCACCCTGAAGTCTGAACCAGCAGTAGAAATTTAGTCCCCTTCAGAAAAAATGGATATCCTTGCACACGATGTGCCCCTTTAGGCAAAAAGATTCGTAATTTGTCATCAATGGACTGTGTCTCACTAGAGAGTAAATTTAATTAAGCAGGAGTTTTACCTTTGCCATGACATAGGATAGTGATAGGAACACCAATGTTTTTAATAACAAGAGGCATTAGACTTGTTATTTGTTTGTTTGTTATCATCTAAAGTGGTGAATAATACACTGGTGTCTCTTATTATAAAGCACAATTGGTGTTTCTGTCATTTTAATGTGACACGTTGGAGTATTAGGGTGATGGCGAGAAATAGACAAAGTTAGGGTGAGGGAGATACGTATGTTACGTTAGGATGAGCGAATTAATGCTAAAAGATAAAGTTAAAAAATGACCATATTGGAACCCAAGGGGATTCTCACTCCATTCCAAAAGGGCAACTCCTCTAGAGTGGTTAGGTATGTATAGTTAGGAGGCTTATATATACTCCTGAAGATTAGTCGGGTGCTCTAAGAGGCCTGGACACCTTGGTCATAAAAAAAATGACCATATTGGAGATAGTTTAGCAATTATCTTAGTAGATGACAAGTTAAGATAAATTCATTTGAGGTGGTTTGGATATCTTAGTAGAAGATAAGAGGCAATCCTAGTACGTAAAGTTGAAAAATTACAAGTTGCAGGTATGAGAAGTGATAAACCAGTGAAAAATAATATAATGGATCATAGAGTGATAAATTGTATGATTTATGATAAGGTTAATCAGAAAAGTAGAACTCGAAAATCAATATTTGATAAATAGAATTATGACTTTTATAATGATGATGATGATAACTGTGAGAATATCAATGTAAAAGATGATGATGTTGATGACTACAACGTATTGGAATATCATTGTAAAAAGTGCAAGCACTTAGCTCATGAGCCTAGTTATACTTTAAAAAATTTAAATATATATAAACACTACAAAATCCAATCTCATGTTTTACTTTCTTTATATAATTAGATAAGAAGTTGAAATCCATTTTGTTTTTGATAATTAGTTCCTAGGAAGTTCCACGGCACATACTCTATTGAGGTAAAATTGACGTGCATGCATTGTTTTTTTATGTTAGTTGATTACCTTTTCTTCTGACCTTTCTTCTTTTAGTGACTTGGGTGCATTTACTGAAATGTTAATAATAATTAAAAAGCATCTGACCAATGTGTACCATTTATTTTAGGGTAGCAATTCTCTTACTGGGAGTTTGTGTAATTAGACACGGGTTTTAGTGTATTACCAATTTTACTCTTATCGGCTCACTTACTATATCATTTACCGGATCACTTATCAGCACTGGAAAACAGAGTAAATCGGCTCGTCAAGTGGTTAATAGGTGATTCGGTAAGTGAGTCGATTTGCTGTTCATTTATTTTTTTTTTAATTTTCAGTACGGCAGAGGCGGAAGGTAAAATTGATAATATACCAAAATCCGTGTCTGATTAAACAAAACTCCCGTGAGAGGATTGTTGGCCTTTATTTTATTCAATTTGATTTGACTTAATTTTTTTAAAGAAACTTCAAAAATTAGAAAATGAAAGAAAATTTTGATGGAAAATGAAAAATAAGAAGGCTTTCCCTACATATAACCCCATTGAGCTATGAAAAATTAAATAATAGACTAAAATTCTATGACTATAAATTAAAATTAATAGATAAAAATAAATAAATAAGTTAAATATTATAAAAGCATGTACAGAGTCCCATCATTTGTGTCATTTCATGATTGCCTCTTTACTGGATGATGCCTATGAAATGGAGTAATCTGAAAATGACCTAAATAGTATAACACTCATTCCATATAGCTCTGGTTTTTGCCGTTTACATTTCTATAAACTTTAAACTCTTGTCCTATGCGTACACCGTCCAAATAGACTTAGAGCCTATAACTTTCTCCTGTTTTTTCCTAAGGTTTGCATACGACTTTGCTTTTATTATTAGGCTTCCAAACAAACTACCAAAAAAAAAACTCTCTTTTAAGTTCTCTTGCATTTTATAATTTTTTTATATTAACGAAGGTGCAGCCTCTTAGAATACTCGGCTAATTTTGACATATGTTTAAAGGCCAGCGATCTTTCAGACACTTTGTGTATACAGACACGAGTTTTACTGTGATGTCCATTTTACCCTTCCTGCCATACCGAAAAAGTTTAGAATATCAGAAATCAGCTTCACCAATCAGATCTCTTACTAGTTTTTGGCGAGCCAATTTACTGTTCATAGGTGATTCAGAAAGCTGATTTTACTGTTCACAGGTTATTCAGAGAACTAATTTTACTGTTCACAGGTAATTCAGAGAATCGATTTTATTGTTCATTAGTGATCTGGTGAGCTGATTTTACTCTTGGCGAGCTGATTTCTGACATTCTTATTGTTTTATATTTTTAGTACAGCAAGTGAAAGGCAAAATAGACATCACGGTAAAATCCGTGTCTATATACACAAAGTATCAGTGGAAGAATCGCTCACCATATTTAAACATCTTTATTTGTACACACAAAATAAATTTATAAAAAATGACCCTTTTCATCTATTGTTAGTCTACTAGGACCTCACGTACCCTGCCTCCCTCACATGAGATTGCCTCTATTTCTGCCTTCCTCACATGTCTCTGGCCTTCTCTCTAGTTTTTCTCTTGTTAGCATTATTATATGCATCACATGTTCCAGAGTGATGAATAATGAATGTCACAAGGCACCAACCTAAGTGAAAATTGACAGAACAGTGACACTATTTATGTCTATATGACCTTGTTTAAGTGAGAAGAAGTAGGGAGGTTAATTGGAAGAAATTTAACTTCTATGTTTAGATATTTTCTCTAGAAAATAGTGGAGACTGCTTTTGAAAAAAGTAAAATCGGTATAAATTCTTCTACTCTTAATAATCTTTTACTTTAAGTTCTCTCCATCGAAATATATATAGCCTATGTGTTCTGTTAATAATCTAAATTATTTGTCTTTTATTTCAAATTGTCACCTCCCATTGCAAACATTTAAGTTACGATTATGAAAGTAAATAAGAAACAAATTGTCTATAAAAATTTGAAATTGATACGTACTTTTCTCATTTAAAGAACTTGTTTCAAACAACGTTAATATTATATACAATATAAGATTCAACTTGAAAAATAATTAAAATATTTTTTTTAAATTGATAGGTATCAAGTAATACATGATGTATCGATTGATTTATGATCTCTAGATAGATGCAACCATTTAATATCATAATTAATTATGATAAAAATGATTAATTTAGAATCTTAGCCACCAATGCGATTGAATCATAATTAATTAATAAAGTATTGTGGCAAATGAAGGTAAATCTTGGATTGGTCGATCGAAATGATTGAATGACAAAAAGCAAGAGTAGAGTCTCATCCTTGGTTTCTCTTTTGACAAAACACGTCGCCTTTGTTGAGCATTATTAGAAAGCACTTGGGTGTCTTATAAAAAGTTTACAATTTAATTTAATTTAATTTAATTTTATTTTACAGAGCTTAAAAAAAAGTTTGATTATGAGTCGTTCTATGTCTATCATAAGCAACTAAAAACAATTATGTCATGTCATATAAGATAAAATGTAATTTTATTAATTATTAAAATATATTTTTAAATAAAATAATATAAATAATTACTAAATCCAAACTTAATACTAAAGCTGGGCCAGAATTCTTTTAAATTGACAATGGAACAAGATTAAGATTTATATGAAAACTTATGATGATTTAATGATCCTATGTCACCACAATCCAATTATTCTAGCTCTACTTATTAAAGTATTTAAATATTGCATACAATATTCACATGCTCTTTAATAAATTTTAAATAAAAAATAATTATTTAAAAATAAGTGTCAAATTTAAATGCTTAAAAGACTGCCTTAAAAAATACTACTAAAAAACCTAAAATAAAGTATATTATCACTTAAAATATCTGCCAATTGGACAGCTGACATCGGTCAAATTCTGTCAGTCAAAATATTAACTTTTGGATAGCGATTTTAATAAAAAATTTGTGTAATTAGAAAGAGATTTTATTATATTATTTATTTTGCCTATTAATCATACTATTAATTTTAACTTGGAAAACACATTGTCATGTTCCATGAAAGATAAAATCGATAATACAGTAAAAATCTATATTGAATTACACAAAATATCCGTGAAAGAATTATTAACCTATTTTTTTTATATTAGATTTTGAGTCTGAACAATCCAATATATATTAATTAATATTTTTAAATTTTAAGAATTAACTAGAAATTCTAGATTCAAATTTCTCGCATTAATTCAATGTATTTATAGAATTAATTTTGACTTTAAAATTTATCAATTTTTTAATTAAAGACCCATTCTTAATTTTAATTTGATGAAAAGTGAATCATATTAAGAAACAGGCTCATGAAGAATATTTTTCAAAATTCTCCTCTGTCTCATAAATTTGACAGTAAATCAACTATTAGAACCCCTTTTTTTAATAATCTTTTTCCGTGGACACAAGCAAACACAAATACCTTCCGTATTTCTACAGTATCTTATTGTATTCGTTCCCGTAGTTATACGGAGGCAAAGCCAGATGGAGACTTTGAGATGGAAGATTGACGTCCTATGTAAATGATCTGTTTCTACAAAGGAAGCGTTGAAAACTTAGAAAAGTACAGAATTCGCCGACTCCGTGGAAAGTAGACAACAGAGCTACGGAAAGAAAGGATAATCATAAAATTCATCCCAGTTCCAAGACTTCAGATCAATTATCATTCGAAATTCACAACTCTTCCGATTTCCAAGATTTCAGGTTCGGATTTTTCATCGAACTGCTAGTCTGGATGCATGGATCTTGATTTCTGGATTCTAAATGTTTCATGAATTCTATTCTTAAGATGTTCAGATGGACCTCAAACCTGGAATGGTGACATTCCAGGAATTTAGGTCTTCCTGCAACCTGCAAGCCAGCTCACCTTCCCCATAATTTGCAGAGAATGCAGGACTTTTGAACAGCAAAACTACTACTGTTTTTCATGGAATGTGTTTCAAGTAAAACCCAAAATTCCTGTTTCTGGTAACTTTCGTGGAATTTGTGCCTCCATGTAACCGCAAGCTATCTGTTCGATTGAAGTGTTCTTGAAATCAATGCTGGTTTTGGATTGGATTCCGGTTTACTTCTTGTTTTACATTGAAATTTTGTTTATAATTTTATTTTAGTGTTCAGTCTCATCTTTGATTGGTGTTACTTTGAGGGGATGTGATTTCTAGTCACTTCGAATTTTAAAAAGACGTGGAGAAGTTACAAGTTTGAATTTGTTTATTTTTTATATATGATCAGATGATCTTCATCTTAATGTATCTCCAATTAGTTTTTAGATCGGCTCTTACCATTTGTATATGCATCGAAGTAATCTGTTTCCAAATTGGAATGTAATAGAATAGAATCGATTATAATTCTAGTTACTTCTACGGCTCCATTTAGGTGTGCGGGAGGAAATTACTTTCCTGGAAAAGAGTCACTGTTTACTAAAAATTGTTAAAGTTATTTCTATCTTAACGTCAATTTAAGTTACATGACTCCAAACAAGTAGTTTTCCATTCCATGTGTCCAAATGGTGTGTAAACTGGAGGAGTTGTGTAGGTGAGCTAAAAAAATTGTGACAATTGCAGGTTGAAATTAGATGGGCTTCTTCATCAGTTGATCTGAATCACTTGATTGGTGGTCTTTGACCTGTTTCATGGGCATTTGGTTTTTGTATACTTGGTCCTAAGGTGGAAAGGAACTCAATGCGGCCTAATTGCATGATAATGGTTTTATTTTCATAAGAAGCTGATTATCTTAAACTTTATTGGTTTTCTTTGTATCTAATGTACACAGCTCGATGTTGAACTTGTGCTTATTTTCCATTTTGACAGGTCCAGATTTCAGAAAATGGAAGCTTGATTGGTTCTCATGTTGTTTTAGTTTGAATTTTACCTGTTGATTTCATGGGCTGCTTCTGCACAAAGCATATCAAACATACACCAGGATATGAGGAGCCTACTGTTCTTGCTTCTGAAACGACATGTAAGTATTAATCTGAATCCCATGCTGCCTACATGGATCTGTCGTGGAACTTGCGTCTGATGGCCACTTTACAGTTTCAGATAACGTTTAGGGCTAATGGACCTCTTGGTTTGATGATCAATTTCAAATAACAATTGAAGTTTCTGTGTTTGTGATCTTATTGAGGAACATATGTTACTTGTCCCTATATGTTACCAAATTTCAATAGATGTGACTCATTAATCAGTTGAAATGAGAACAGTGGAGGCACATGCATTTTGAAGATTGGCTTTAGCTGTTTCTTTTTATTTTATCTGTCTTTTTTTCATTGCATAATAACTTCCATGAAGGGTAATTAAGTCTTGTCTTTGCAACACTATGTTTATTGGCAGTTACAGTGAGTGAAGTTGAAGCTTTATATGAGCTATTTAAGAAACTAAGCAGTTCCATAATTGATGATGGACTTATTCACAAGGTACTCACATCAAGTTCTTGAACAAAATTTATGTCTGAGTTGCAGATTGTTTTCTTTGATGTTTTTTCTTAGTGGCTTATGCAGTATGTTTTATCTTTTCCCTGACAGGAAGAGTTTCAGCTTGCTCTATTCAATAACAGCAACAAGCGCAATCTTTTTGCTGACAGGGTTTGTTATATATTTACAAGTTTTTTCATAATTTTGGTTTTATAATTTAGTTTGTTTTGTTACATTACTGCGTGGTGGTCTTAGATGTTATCCATCAATACATCTGTAGGGCAATCACCATGGTTTCCAGGATAATTGTCTTGAACTGTTGTAACGACTGCAGAATAATCTTGTGGAAATTCATTTTCATGCACTAAATAGTATCATAATGTGTGAGAGGAGTCATATGTATAGTTGCAATTTTGGATTTGGAAGCTCGTTTGAATATAATCATGGATTGGCACTTGTTTGAATTTTTTCCAGTTGTATATGGATTAAACTGTCTTCAGACCTTATTTTGCAAAAGTTAATGATTGGGTTTTACTTGTATACAAGTTAAATTCTTGTTCAAGTAAATTCAGCCTTTTTTAACCACACCCGACAGCAGGCCACTGCTAATATTAGTCTCCCAAATATGTGGCAAAGGATTCTATTAATATGTGGAAATCAACTCCCATTTGCCAGATTGGTCAAAATCTAAGATAAGCAAATGCCTTTATGTGATCAATGTATTATGTTGTAACAATATAATTCCCTGATAAATGCAGGATACTTGGTAAATTATAGAAAGGAACTTCAGCACATTGTTATAACCTGATTGTTTGGGATCCTTGTGACTTTGACCCTTCTGATTGGCTGTCCCAAGAAAAGCAATGTTGCCAAAGAGCACCGTTCCTCACCATGGATAAGTTACAGGATCTCAAGAGGTGGATACAGTTGAAATGTGTTTCAACTCAAAGTCACGTTATCATCAAAGCATTTATCCCATCTATCTGGAATTGGATTTGGCTAATTTCTCTGTAGGTTGATTCCCTATTTGATACCAATAGGACTTGAACCTGCAATCTTGTCATTGCAACAATAAGCACTTACCAACTATACTGTAGGCTCTTATCCAATGCTTAATGCAACTCCAAATAAATGACTACAAATAGAAAGGACTCCAAATGCTTGATTCAGTCACATGCACAGCCGCCATAGTAACAAGTTGAGTCAATCCTGGAAAACATGTATGTTCAACCTGGTAAAATGTTGGAATAACACACCCAAGGATAATGTAGTGGCCTCTAACCAACAAGAAGTCATGCCTCATATCCATAACCAAGTCCTCGCTCTAAACTCTTTTGGTTGCATGTATTAAATATTTGTGCTCATCCACAAGTGGCAACTCCCAGTTGCTAGCAAGCATAACAGACTGGAAACTTTTATCCGTTTTTCATTTTTTCTCTATTTCTATAGTATACAACAGCACAAGCTTTAATCTTGAAGAAATTTGCAACTACAATTTGAGTTATCATAGACTGTATAGTGCACATCTTCTGTTTAAAATCCATCAATTTGATGTCATGTTCCATGTTTAAATGGTTTCCACTCTCTAACTTCATTTTGATGGTTGTTTACAGATATTTGATTTGTTCGATGTCAAATGTAATGGAGTTATCGAGTTTGGGGAATTTGTTCGATCATTGAGCGTTTTTCATCCAAATGCCTCAGAATCAGAGAAAATTGCATGTAAGGATTGTTATTTCTTCTAATATAGTAGACAACAGTATCTTCGATGCCTCTCGTCATGGTTGAAATTTCCTTTTCTTCTCTTCAATTTTAATTTATTAATGAAAATTCTGGTCGATTTTCAAATTCTACAAGATATGATGTTGTCTCATATTCTTTTTGAGTTAACTGTGTACTTTTTAGAATCAGCAGGGTCACTGGATATGAGATTGTAATATGGTTGGAAGTTGATAACTGTTGCAAACACATAGGCTGCAAGTTTTAAGTCATATTATTAAAAAAAAAGGGAAGTCAGCAGGGCAAGAACACTAGATAATACAGACTACAGTCCAACTCATGACCTTGTCATACTAATTCTTGCTTAGAAAAGATTCTATAGTAGTACTAGTGCTTGATATGAAGGTTCAATATTAAATTCATCAAAGGAAAATAATTTTAAAATACCTACCTCTCAAAAAAGATCATCATCATCTAGCCATTTATCCCATCATTCCAGGATAGGCTTTCATATGATTTGGCAAATTATTTCCATAGATCGACTGCTCTATCTGACTGCCCATATCTTTCAAAAAAGATCACAATAGCTAATTAGAAGTATGATGTGCTTTGTTGGATTCTGGTATTTAATTAAATTATACCTTATAATTTGGGTAAAAATCTCGTTGCAGTTGCATTTAGATTGTATGACTTAAGGCACACTGGCTTCATTGAACGTGAGGAGGTGAGTACTCTAAACCTTTCTCCTTGGTTGCATTCTATTGTTATACCATTCTTTGTAAGTGACTTTTAGTCTTCTATGAAGTGATATGCTGCAAATACCAAGTGCTTGCATGTTTCTTTTATTTGTATTGTGAGTTTTTTTGGTACAACTGCGCATATGCAACTTCTATTCATCTGTAAAGTAGCATTCTGGTATTCTCCAAATTTCAAGTGGTTGCATTTTCCTACTTATATGTTGTGTGTGTGTGTGCATGCGCATGCTACTGAATGCTGCAAGCTTGTCATTATGGCAAAGTGTTAGATCTCTCATGCAAAATACTTATTTAATTTGCAATTTTGATCAGTACTCAAATGGAGATAGATTTATAAAAGATTTAAAGAGACTCCAAAAGATAAATAAAAATAAAATCAAACTACTAATTAAATCATACCAGAAAGAGATGCCAGAATTCTTTTCTTCAGATTGCACTCAGAAGTATTACAATGTTTATGGCTTTGATACCAAAAGAACAAAGAAAGAAAAATAACTCTTGTAGTTCTGCTTCAACATCTGCTAGTTTTCAAATTGCTAATGATAGTTTGATATCTACTGTTTTAAATTCCGAATTTAATCCTGAACCTAGAATACATCTGTAGTAAATCAAATAATAACAATGGATCTAAAAAATTCTGAAGAAATTAACTTTAAAGATGTGGAACAATCCATCAAAAGATGGGCTATTCCAAAAATTCCCTTCGAACAAATTTATTTAGGAGCATTTGAAGATCAATCTGATTATATGGTTCAAACAGTTGAAAGAACATCATCTTCACAAGATAAAGCATATCTCTTCGTCTTAGATGATCAAGAAAAATTTAACAGATTACAAATGAGATACAATTATCTACATATTGGATTAGTACAAATAGCAATCAAACCCATCACTAGAAAAGGCCTAAACATTCCCTATTTAGCTTTTCTGAGGGATGCAAGACACCATAATTTTGAAATGTCTCTGTATGGTCTTGTAACATCAAATTTTGCTGATGGTCTAATATTTTTTAATTGTATTCCAGATATAACAATTCCTCTAACAAGTAAGTCAATTCATAAAGCTGTACAATTGATTGTTAAAACTGAAGGGTTTGATATGGATCCAGGAACATAAAACATTGGAATAATGTATAGGGTTTACCATAAAGCTATGTATTCTATGAGATCAAACATAGCTTATAGTAATCTTATAAAAAACGAGCCAACACTATTCCAACTGATTTTAGAAATAAAGCTGTAATTCCCCATAGACCAACACCTGATCAAATTAAGATAATAGAAAATTGGAAATTAGAAGAATTTTGTCCTCCTATTCCTAGAATAGAAACAAAAGCTAGTAGTTTTGTTCAACATCCTGACAGATCTGTTGAGATAAGCATTGGTACTAGTAAACAAAAGGAACTAGAAAAGAATGATCAACCTCCTCCAATTTATAATACATATTTTAATAGATGATCATTTTCAGAAAAAAACTGATTATCAAAAAGCTGATGTTAATCAAACTGTTTATCAAAGATCTAATTCTGATAATACTGAATCAGATATGTTTGTAATAGAAAATGAAAACTTAGATAAATTACTAGAAATTGAAGATTTTAAATTAGATGAAGCAGTTTTAAAAGATGAAATGATGTTTGACAATAGAATAGATGATTTGTTTAAAATTTTTAATGAACACAAGTTAAACATCTTCAAGAAGTTTTTATTAAAGATTTAAAAATTCTGAGAAAAAGAATGACATTCTTTGAATGGTATGACTTTAAAATACACAACGATAAAAAAGAAAAAGAGCCATAAACATTGTAATACTTCTGAGTGCAATCTGAAGAAAAGAATTCTGGCATCTCTTTCTGGTATGATTTAATTAGTAGTTTAATTTTATTTATCTTTCGAAGTCTCTTTAAAAACTTTTTTAAAACTTTCTTCATTATTTCCTGTTCAAAGATGCAAGGCTAAATCGTTGTTTTGCAGAGTTATCGGTCAATGAACCAAACACAAAAGTGTAAGAGTTATTTTCTTCTTTTAATCTTGGCCGAACACTTGTATTCTACTTTTCCTTTAAAATGATCTGTTGACACCTGCGATGAAATGATGTTGATTTGATCTGTCCTCATGTATTATAAATGAGTGATTGATCCTGCCTTCTTTTGGTAAATTTATGTTCAGATGGAAAAAAGGGCCGCCTTGACCCAATTATCTGAATTCTAATATATTCCCTCCCTGCACCTCAACCTACCTCGCATGCAGAAAGGAAAAAATGCATTGGACCTGATCTGAACCTGGCTTTTTTATGTCCCTAGATAGCATTAATGTTTTTTTTAGTAGTTCCATGACAGATTATAAGACTTCTAAATTGAACAAAAGATTAGTTCCATGACAGATTATAAGACTTCTAAATTGAACAAAAGATTAATTCAGGAGAGCTTTGACCATTTGAGTAGAGCTAGGTGGTGGAAAATTAGTTATTGAGGGAGATTCGGCAAATGTCATTAAATGGGCGAAAGGCTTGAAGCGACCCCCATGGAGATTGATTACCACAGTTAGGGAGATTAGGGCATTCGTTAGGGGAGTTGAGGTCTCCTTTGTCCATATTAAGCACGCAGCTAATGGGGTAGCAAATTTTTTTTTTTGCAAAAAAATGGCGTAGAGGGGCCTATTTTTGGCGTCTTCCATCTTTAAAGAGGACGATTTTTTATTTTTGCACGATTGACCTATTTTACCACTTGGAGCTTATGTTGTTCCATTTTTTTTGTTTTCTGTCTTTCTTGTTTTTGTCTGGGTCTATACCTCTTAGACATTTTCTCTTGTACTGAAATTTTTTCTTTATTAATGTATCTCTTTGTTACCGCTAGAAAAAGGGCTGAGTGGAAAACTAGGACAAAAAAATCCAACTTGGATAGAGGAATAAATGGCTTTGGCAAAGATGATGATAGGGAGTGAATTTTCATACGATGCTTTTGTAAGCATTGGTCCTGTTACAATGGGTTCTTTTTTTTTTATTTTGGTTAGCAATAGACTCACTGAAGTATATTGTTAGATTGTTTTCCCTATGTCTTAATAGACAAGAGATCAAAATTCTGTTGCAGTTAACCTTAACCTTTTATGGAACATTTATATAGTGCTTTTATTTTTTATTTTATTTTAGGATACATGATATTGATACTGTGACTCTTTGTTGTGATTATATTGCTCACCAGTTGAAGGAAATGGTGTTGGCCCTCTTGAACGAGTCTGATCTGCGCCTTTCAGATGATGTAGTTGAAACAATTGTTGACAAGGTGTGAAGCTTAGCGACATGTGATCACCTATTACCATAGGCCATAATATATGCCAACTGATTATTTGGGCAATGGAAACTTTGTCTTCGTTGTGTGTCAGTAATCACTTTATCTCTCTTTTTTTTTTTCAGACGTTCAGTGATGCAGATTTCAATGGAGATGGGAAAATAGATCCAGAAGAGTGGAAGGAATTTGTATCAAGAAACCCATCTTTGATGAAGAATATGACCCTTCCATATTTGAAGTAAGTTCTTCAAATTCAAGCAAACATTCTGCTTGTCTAGCTCTCTATAGATTTGCCATCCATTCTTCATTCATTCTGATTTGGGGCTTTTCATATCCATGTGTCTTCAAATACATTTATCATGGGAAGTGATATGCAATGGGTCTCTGGACTCCACTACCCTGTTGGGTATTCAATTAGTGAGAACTGATTCTTTGTTATCCCTGGTTACTATTGAATCAATCTAAAGTAATAAACCATGAATGACTATAAAATCATATTTAAGCCAATATCTTTACAATTTGAATTTCAGTCTACAATTAGTATGTGCTTGGATGTACCAAAATTTGTGCTTTCATCATGAAATGCTAAAAGATAAATTTAGATTTCTGTTCTCATGAACATTATTAAAAGCCAAGATGAAGCTCTAGAATGTTCTTTTCCTGTTGATTTTCCATATTGAAAATAATAAAATTGTAACCTGTTCTTTGTAAAAGCATGGGGTAGAAGGGTTGGGGTCTGCACTTACCTCTCCTGTGCTACTTCTCTTTACCAGTAGTAACCTAGTGACGACAGGCAACGAATTCAGGGTGTCCCTCTCTTTCACACACACACATGAACACATGCATATGTACATGCCACGGGTACACAAAAGCATGAATGCATGCACGCACGTACTGCATTGATCATCTTCCTCAACCACCTCCTTTCTCCCTATACATTTTCCTTTTGACCCCTGCACAGCTTTGAGTTATCTGCTGATTTATTTGTCCTCCCCTTGCATTAGATTGGATGCATTTTGACTTCTGAAAATACAGGGTCCTAGTTCTGGCTTGACCACATTGAGTAATTTCATCAACTTGTATGCAAGTTCTTTTGTTTATTTATAATTATGATCATACATATTTTCTTCTTCTTTTATGTATAAAAGAGAACAATGATCGAAATGATAATATTCAGAGATGAGTTCGGACTTGTCCTGAAAATTTGTTAATGAGATTTCTAAAATACTTTCCTCTTTATCATTTTGTAGGGACATAACCATTGCATTTCCAAGCTTTGTTTTGAATTCTGAAGTTGAAGATTCAGATATGAATTGTCAAACTCTCTCATCTTGACACTGCAAATGCCTCGACCAGTTCACTTTGTAGGGAAACCTACATGCTTGCTTCTCTGTTGTGAAACCAATATGTGAAGGTGAATTTGCAAGGTTCCTTGTGAACCAAATGCTAACATAAAGATCTTCCAGAAGGCAAAACTTGTGCATGGTTTCTCTATGAACAATGTCTGAGGTTCGCTGAAAGGCCTTCAAGTTTGTCTTGCAAATCATGCCAGGTCTCACATGTAACACACGTACCATCTGGGGACTTTCTGTATGCCAGTTTTGGTGATGGCTGGGTGGGTAAAAATGAAATGTATATAAAGGCTTGTGTTCATGTACTTGTTCTTCTGGTACAGATCATTTGAATGTATATGGGGTTTTATCTTTTGATCATATGTTTATTGGTCATAAATTCTTTTGCCCTAAGATTGGTGGTCTTAATTGGAATTTTCTGTACTCTTTGTATTGGCTTCTATCAGTGTGCAAGTAACCAAACTAAATTCATAAATGGATTTTTTGGTTGCAGGAACAGTGAGAATGCATAGAATTGGAATTGATGAACTTGGGCATAGTGTCATGAGATAAGACTCTGAGATGCACATTGGCTAGAGAGGCTTATTGGGGTCCGAGGCCATAAGCAAAGAATGAAACCTACCTCACCAAAGAGAGGTTCTCTGGGTGTAAAGATTCTTGAAGAAGATCAAGACAAGCCCAAAATTTTCTCAAAGCGTGGTGAGAAGGATCCAAATTGATAAAAAAAATCTTGACATGGTCCTAGAGTAATCTTGACGGATCAAGGAGTTTCAATATAGAAGTGGAATCCTTAGAACCATGTAATTGTGCAAAAGACTATAGAGTTTATCTAGAATTTGTTGGAGTACGAACGAGTCCTACATCGGTGAGAGAGAAGAAAATATAAGGACTTATATGGGGTTGGATATCTGACGCAGGACAAGACAAAAGGTGACTCTAAAGGTGACCCTAAATGCCTAAATGCGATTTATGCTGTAATAAGAAACTAAATGAGGCTGAAATTAAAATTAAAATTAATAATAGCAATTAGAATAATAAAATCTACTACAAATAATCAATAAAATTCAGATGATTCAATAGAAGTAATAAAATCACAATCTAAACCATGTCATAGCTCGAAGTAGAAGGTTTCAAAATCAAGAGGACAGGTGTAAGAAAGGTTCAGTACAATAGGACAGCAATGATTAAGACCGTGTGGGATATCTGGGGTTCAAGAAAGGCCTAAGATGGATCCAGAACAGCAATAAAGGGACTGTTTAAGGTAGGGGAGGGACTAAGAAGGGTATATGGCAGTAAAGGGGACGGGAAATTAAAATGGTAATGGCAGCAGAGATGGCAGTTTGGTTGTGGATGGGTATAGGAGGGTCAAAAGTCCTTGGGACAGGAGTTTAGGGACTGTGTGGGCCGCAGAAAGAGGGGACGAAGGTAGTATGGTGGGTATAAGGGCTGGATAAAAGTAATGGCAAAAATTTGGGCAGCAATTAAAGGGATTGGGGAACTTTGGAAGTCACGGCCAGTAAAGGAAAAGATTAAAAGGAAAGAAAAGAGGAGAGAAGAGGACGAGGAAGGGAGACAGCTTCACGCCAAACTCTCGGATTTGCTCCAAGATAATCACGGCGGAGAATTTGCAGAGAAATTCTCAATCTTGATTTTATTTCATTGTAAAAACTGTCTTTGCCCAAAGGGCTACAAAGCCTTATATAAAGAATCACTTACTTAAAATAAAATAAAGCAAAATTACAACACTACCCTTGCTTAAAATAAAACTAACTAAAACAAAAAATAGCAAGTAAAGAAAAAGGCAGCCCTTGCTTAAAATAAACACACAAAAATAGAAAAACTGGAAATAGCAAGTAAGAAAAATACTGGAAATAGCAAGTAAGAAAAATAGCAGCAGTACAGCAGGATGATGCACCGCATCAATATCTCCACCTATCAGGCTAGTCTTTTGGGTTGGAAGCCTAGGCTCAACAAGTGGTATTGGAGATAGGTTCTCCAAGCCACCGCATGTGGACTCAGGGATCCTCTAACCGATGGGATGGTTGATTTTGCTCTATCCACCAGAGAGCCTCGTTCGAGGGGGATTGTTGGAGTACAAACGAGTCCCACATCGGTGAGAGGAAGGAAAATATAAGGACTTCTATGAGACTGAATATCTCCACCTATCAAGTTAGTCTTTTGGGCTAGAAGGTCAGGCCCAACAGAATTATGTGGAAGTGTACGGAGTTCTCTAGTAGTGTATTCAAGTGTCTAGACTACGAGAAGTATGTGAAGCTACATGGAGAAGTATTGAAGTATATGGTGTATTCTAGAAAAAAATATGGAACTCAGGAGTCTTAGAAAATTGTAGAGAGGATAAGAAGGGTTTAGAGTTGTGTCTAGAAGTTTAATACATGGTAGATGGTTGACATGTATCTCAATTCTAGCCATTCATGTGCTAGGCTTTCGAGAATAAATAGTGGGGATGTCTCATTTGTAACCAAGCCTTTTGAAGCATTGTAGAAGTTGAGGGTTACAGCATTTGAGTGAAGAAGTCTCTCATTTGCCAACTTGTGTGCTTCCTCTCTTTCTTGTGTGTGAGAGCAAATGAAGAGAGAGATGTTAGAAGTCGTAGATGCTTTGCACATCTTTGGGTGGAAGGATAAGAGGATTGATACAAGGGCATTAATGAATTTTAGTGGGCACTAAATGTCAAAGGATAAGACTATAATATGAACATTGGCTGGAGAGGCTAATTGTGGTCTGAACCATAAGCAAAGGATGAAGCCTAACTCACTATAGAGTTTCTTTGGGTGTAAGAGATTCTTGAGAAGATCAAGACGAGTCCAAAATGCTCTAGAAGCATGATGTTAATTGCGAAAGGATTTGGATTGATCAAGAAGTTTCTACCAGGTGTTAATAATAGGGAATAGAGAAAAAATAATTAGAAATAAGAATGTATTAAAACAGTAAATTAAATTGAAACATTGGAATTAAAAAAATAATAATAATAATTAGAAGCAGAACAATAATAAAATAGTACATTATATTAAAGCCATTGAATTTTAAAAAAAAAATTAATTACTATTTCCTGATGAATTAAGAAAACGTGATTAAACTAAGAACAAGAAAAAATGAATATACTTGTCTAGATGAAACACAACATTTCACCTATTTTGATTAAAATGGTCCAAAACAAAGACCAAAACATTATTGGTGGGTGTTTCCTTTTAAATTCATGTTGAAACAAAAATTTCAGCTTGTTTCAATTGAAACGAAATGAAATTAATAGAGTTGGTAAAAAGGTTTTATAGTTGTGTCTGGACATTTCATAAATTCTAATCATACAATCACTTCATTAACTTAATTAGATTGTAAAAAAATGTCATAGATTTTAATATTTAACTAATTTAGAGAAGACCATTTTTATATCAAATAGGTCTAACAATAATACCTTTTTACTATTTATATTATGACAAGTGAACAAAAAAATAAATATAACTTTTATTATAAAAAATATTGATATTTTTATCAATTTCTCTAACAATGTATCTTATGTATTTTCTAAAGGTATGATATCAGAAAAATTCTTCGATTGCATTTGTCACGTGTGAGACTCACACGCTCGAGTATTGATAGTGAGTTGGTCACTACCGGTGAATGTTATATTTGATTCAACAATGCTAAGTTAAAATTTTGTCTGTTTTACACAACATTTAAGGGGTCATTACTTTATCATATTAAAAACATAAGTATAGAGCTTGACATATTATAAAATTGAGATAAAAAATTAAGGAAAATAATTTTTGCACAGACCGTTTCTCCCTGTGTACCGATTTTAACCAAAATCCCAATTATACTCAAAATATATGGATTTTGAGCATTGTAACGCCCCGCCCTGCGACAAACTCGTGACATCGCCACGTCACGATCCGTCACATGACGATCACTTGATTTTTTTTCTTCTTCTAAAATAACTCTCAAATAAATTCCATCTTATTCCCAAGGAACGTCAATCTCAATTACGAGGAAAATCTAAAGTTTCAAAGTACAAATAACATTTGGGATTTACTGAAATTTTGACAGAGTTTCTCCTAAAAATTGATTCTGAATTCTGTCTTTCGTAGAAGGATTCTACACTCATGTGTATATTCAGAATGATGGTCCTGACCACCTAGATCTGTTGCAATTCTTAGTTCAATTCATCAAAATATATATATTTTAATAATCAAGCTCTTTTACAAAAGTTGTTTTTGAGTAGTCCAGTCAAGTTCTAATTGTCATTCACCATGGCATACCAAAATCAACTGAATACTACAATTTGTCCTCATGGTCCCTTGTTGCCTGCCACTGCGGGATGGAAAAGGGAGCAGAGAGACAATGAAAAATGAAACAAATGAAAGAAGGAGAGAGAAGTGAGAACAAAGGAAGCGTGGGTATAATAGGAATTTTGGTTAAAAATGGGTACCCAACGAGAGAACTGATTGGTGCAAAAATCAGTTCCCAAAAATTATTACTAATTCAATCAAAATTTATTAAATTTTAATGAATCTAAATCTAATGTCTAAAACATTTTTTTTTTTCAAATTGTTAATTTTATGTACCTTATTATTGGATCTTTAATGTGATAACTGATAAGGTCTATTTACCCTTATAATATATTAAATAAAAAATTTAATTCATACATAATCATCTATGGATGTGAGGCCCAAGATTTGTGATAAGTTCTATTGTTGCCGCTTGAATACAACTTGATCCTCAAGAATCACCACAACTCGACAAGCATGACACGAAAACTTAGTGGGCTAAGTTAAACATTTATAGATTTAAAGTCGGATCGTGTTGGGAAAAACTCTGATGAAATTTAAATTGAGTTGAACTCAAAAATTTTAAATCAATTCAACTCAATTCAAATTGAATGGGTCAAATTCAGATTTAAATTTCAAAAAATATAAAAAACTTGTGACGATTATTTTTGCTTAAATTGGATTGAGCCATGAAATTAGGTTAAGTTGAGTTGAATAATTTGGACAAACAATTTAGATCTTCGTCAGACTTTATAAATATTTATATGAACTAAATTAAATTTATGAAAAAAAGTATATAAATTAAAATAATTTTTTTAAGATTCAGTCCAACAACCGGCCCGAGTTTTTGTGTCAGTCAAAATCTATGTTCCACGCGCATTTGAACTCTCACCGAAAGTTCGCTGCCTATGCTTGACAATCTTCACGTGTCCTTACCTATTACAGAGATCCACGTGGGAACACATGTACGTTCAACGGTCACCTTACGTGTCCTTGCCTATTAGAAAGAGCCACGTGGCAACACTTGTAATCATTCCTACGAATCCACGCAACTAAGTCACGAACTTCGTAGCTAAGTTTCAGTTCGATAATATTTGATAATGACATAAATTTCAATAATATATAAAAGTAAAAAAATATTTTTCCCATTGAGAATTTATTATTTATATCTATTTTACTTTAATTAAAATAAATAAGGAAGTAGATTTTTATTAATTTATTCAAATTAAATAGATAAAGATGTTATTTAATTTTTATAACTAATATATCAATAACTTCTACTTTAATTTGGAGTTCATCTACTCATGTCTTTTTCAGTGACCTATTTTTTTGTTAGAACATTGTCTCGGTCTCCTCAAAATATTCTTCTTTACAGTACTTGTCATGTTTTACCATAGTTTTGAGCTTGTAGGAAGAACGTGATAATAAAATCTTCAAAAATCAAGCCGTATCTTTTGAAGCTGGTTCCACTAGAGTTTTGGCCAAATGTGTATCATGGGCCTCTCCACTCGAGCATTCCATAAACATCTCTACGAATGACATTTTGCATTCTTGAAAAGAATGCATTGAGTTAGTTTAGTTGTTTCTTTCTATTTGGACTTATCGTGAATGTACTTTGGATGTGGGCTGACTGCATAGGTGTATAGTTTATTTTTTATGTTGTTGCTGTTGTATTTGCACCTCTGGTGTCTCTACTTATTCTAATATATTAACCTTTTCAAAAAAAAATAACTTCTACTTTAATTTATAAAATTAATTTTTATAAAAATTGAATCACGAGCATATTAGTGTTTTTTTCCAGTATACAAATTTAAGAAGGGAATCTCAACTCGATGACATTTGCATCTATTGAGATTGACCCATAATGTACTTTCTAGATCCGTTTAAATATGATTTTTTTTTTTAAATGTGTTTTGAATTTATATGTTTCTAAGAAAATATGTTAGATAAATTTAAATGTCATTTATTTTAATTTAAGAAGTTTGTTAATATTGAATAAATAAAATTATTTTTATAATAATTTTTCATATCTAAATAGATTTAGAAAATATATTTATTTAATATAATTGAAAAAAGGATAGTGATTTTTGTACCATCATTTTCTTTTATGGTGTACTCCTTAAAAGAAAATTTCAATTTCATCTCTATTTTTGAAAAAGAGAAAAAAAAAGTAGGTATGGTGTATTTAAATATGGCTAGCTATGCCAAATAATTTAGCCAGCTATATAATTAAATAATATTTTTTTGATGATATGGCTGGTTATAATTTTTAGCAAGCATCGTCACACGGTATATTGTTAACTATAATGACTACTTTTAATATTTTATTATTATTTTTTATGTACATTTTTTTAACAAATTTAAAATAAAATAAATATAAAAACATTACATATTTTTTCACAAGTAATTAAATAAATTAACAAAACATACATATTTTCTCACAAGTAATTAAATAAATTAAAAAACATACATATTCTCTCACAAGAAATTAAATAAATTAAAAAGACATACATATTTGTGATGCTGGAAATAAATAAATTAAAAAGACATTACATACTCTAGTATAAATAAAAATACATTACATATGATCGCCACCTTTGGTTAATTTATTTATGATTGCATTTTGTTGTGCAATGATCCACGCTTTTTCCATTTCTATGTTGTCGATATCTCCTTTAAAACTTTAAAAATATTTTTTAAGCACCGTGTATTTCCAAAATTTCTCAAATTGAATATCCGGATTAATTACGATAACCTGATAAAAATACTTTAAAACTTTAAGATCTTTTGACACTCCCAAATATATTTTCCACGCAGCTAAGGGATACCCTTATTTGTAAAACACTGTGTTTTAAGCATTTAGGAGTGTCAAAAGACCTTTAATTCTTAAAGTATTTTTATCAAGCTATCGTAATTAGTCCGGATATTTAATTTGAGAAATTTTGAAAATACACAGTGCTTAAAAAATAACTTTAAAATTTAATTTTTGTTTATCAATAGCTATAATTTTAATTTTTTGCACAGAATAATTTTAAATTTTTTTTCTCATATATTTTGTTTACAAATGTAAAGGAAAAAAATCAAAAGGTAAAGAGTTATCTTTTATTTTTTGTATAAAAAATAAAACAATAAAGTAAAGAAAAAAATAATTATTTGCCCTAATTTACAAATTATACTCCAAAAAAAATCCAAAATAATCAAATAAATAAATAAAAAGAGAAAAAAAAAAAAACAAAAACTACATACAGCCATATATATATATATATATATAAAAGAAGAGAGAAAGAAGAAAGAGAAGTTAAATGGCTGGCTACACATGTATTACTTGTGCCTAACTATTTAACAAAAATTTAATGTAGATCATACTTTAACAAAAGTTCATGTAGATCCTACTTAGAGCTAGCACTATACTGTTTTAACATGGTGGCCATTTGACCAGCTAGATACTGACTGTACGAAGGTTGTATCAAATTTACTAGCGATATATCCACCATACCAGATGCATTAATAAGCTGGTATTAATAAGGTTGATACTGGCTGTCCAAAGGTTGTATCGAATTGATTCTATTTGGTCGAGTTGGTCACAGTCTGGTGTCCAACTTTCTTGAATTTGACTTTAAAAAAGTGTGATTATGATTGCCTTTTACTTTAAATTTTGCATGGGGCTTAAATTTGGGAAGGCTTAGATACAACTTTTGCATGTTTCAAATGTATTTTTCTTTATAACCTCATTTTTTTATATTTATTAAATTTGAGTTATTTTTATGATTTTTTATGTTTTTTACTTCAAGTCAATCTCGAGTTTGGAGTTTTTTTTTCTGAAAACTATTTAATAAAATTGTATTCAGTGTTTATGAAATTGAATGGAGATACTTAATGTGATTAATGTAATGTGTACGGTGTTTGTGTAATTTCCTTTTTTTTCTCTCAAAATGAGTTCAGAAGAAAATAGAAAAGGCTAGCGATCTTAATATAAGCAAAATTTGTTAAGAGACATGAAATGGAATGATATTCTCATTTTATCTCTACTGGTATACCACTCATCAAGTATCGGTGTACCGATAACACAACGCTATCGGTACACCAGTACTTGATGGACGGAGCACCGTTATAAGTAAAATGAGAATTTCACTCTACCCTGTGTCCCATAACAAATTTTGCCCGTATTAAAATGAATGTCCAATAGAAAAATATTCTATATATCATTTAGAACCATACACTGAAGTGATAAAATGAATTTTAAACCCCTGCAACCAACAATATGTAATTGTAAATTTGGTACATGAATTATCACCATGGACTAGAATATAGAAATCATTTGGTTCCTTTAAATGTTTGATTTCCATGTCACCTAATGATTTAGTCTTAATTTTTTACACATTATATTAAAAAATATATATTCATTTGAAGAATTAATTAAAACTCTCTTTAAAATTGCATAAATATATAAATTTACTATAAAATTTGTGTGGCAAGGATCGTACAGTGTCTGCTACAAGCTTGGGAGCTTACAAGTATAGTTTTAGTTTCTCAAAATCCAACTTGGAAGAGACATCACTGATTAAAGAATAACTCCATTAGTCAAAAAATAATCTTGGACACATCATCCTATGTTGATGATAATTAGTCGGTGTCATTACTCATTATCTTAAGTGATTAATCTCTTTCTTTATTAAGTCATTTATTACTAATTCACAATGATCATTGAATAATTAAAAGAAAAGATGTTTAGACTCAAATTAGTTAATGTGGCAAATTATGTTTCAAAAATAATCTTTTTGTATTACCAAAAATGGACCCTACTTCTAGCGATGTTTACCATGTTATAGATCTTGACCATTGGATCCGGAGAGTATGGATGGTAAACATGTCTTAAATATTGTCCGATATAGTACATATAGATTAACAGTATATATCATTCTACTCTATCTATATATGAAGTGACAGGTCTTTGATTTTCTTTTTTTCTGCTTTGTCTCTTTTTGTAATTACATCTCTGGTACTTTACCTTTTTTTTATTAATAATTCACCATTTTGAAAAATAAAATCATGTTGTATATTTAATAACAGAGTATCATTGATAATTAAAATTTGACGAAGGGTATAGATTCAATAATATTGATTTGGATCATCTCTAAATCAATTAAGATTAAGATTGAGTTTCTCTCGAGTTTATCTCTTTTCATTTTGCATGCATACATTGTTGATTAATAAAATGTTAATTAAGATTTATGAAAAAATATATTTTTAACTTCTTTTATGAAAATAAGAGAAGTTCGAAATTCCTTAGCTCAATTTTCACTCCAGTATAAAGGATCACTTCCTATAAAATTATCCGATTTATATAGGTAGAAAGAGAGGGAGTTTGGTTTTTCTGACTGTCTCCTTCGACAAAGGGAGAAATGAATTCTCTCTAATGAAGACTTATGTCCCAAAAGGAATTGATTATTCATTAACATGTACAGAAAAGAAAACTCATCAAGTTCTTCATTGATTATTCATTAACAACTCATAACTCATATAATTATGAACACATGTACAAATATAGATAATATCAAAGACTAAAAAAATATATCTCCTAATAAGAGATTAAGATAAAGTGGACTACTAATTTAATTAAATTTCTAATTTATAAAAATATGGACAATATTTGTCATAAGTCAATTAGCAATTTGATAATGTAATTTGAGAATTCACAATCTTTATACCTATGATAATGAAAATTTCCTAAGTTGTGTTGCTAGATTTCTCTAATGTTGCATCCACATGAATATTGTTGTTTTTTACTCGAACAAGGGTGGCAAATTTTCACCTAATTTTTTAACTCAGTTTGACTAAAAAAAAAAAATCTGATTTGGTATCTAAGAAGAAAATTAAATTGACTTGACCCAATTTAATTAAAATAAATTTAGATCAAATGGTCCTACATGGCTACATCCAAACTAAACTGGAGTTGATCAGAATTAAAAATAATATTTAAGTAATTTATTTAACTTTTACTTATTGTTTCAATTTTACTTGAGTTCAAAATCTTAATCTATTTTCATTGTCTTATATGAAAAAAGAACTCATCTTATCCTTTTTTATTTTTTTCAATTTTTTTTAAAAATTGTATCAGGTTAAATTGAATTATATCAAATAAAATTTAAGTCGAATTAATTTAGTAATTAAAAATTTTAAATTAAATTAAACAAAAATTTAATATTACCTGTAGCCCAATCCAACCCAAGTCGTCCCATTGCCCACTCCTAACAAAAGATATCCTCTTTATTACATGTACGCATTCACATCAAATCTGTAGTTCAAAGCTGAATGGAGGAAACAGAAAAGCGATAGTGATGATGAGGTACTTTGAATCTTGATATGACAGCCATTAAAGAATGGTATTTGTAATTAAAGTAAAAAATATCTAAGATGCTTTGTTCCCTTCATTCGAATTGTTGAAAAGGATCATTAGTTAAGATAATCCAATATAATGAAAAAGGATTAGTTAAAATATAAAGTGATAAAAATTTAAATTTTTTGAATTTATATAAAAAAAATAGAAAATTCAGCAGAAAACTTTCACAAGTGATATTAATATGGATGTAGTTCAATTCAGGAGTTAAAAAATCGTTATCGGTCTATATATTGTTATCGGTCGATATATCAATCGATATTTTTCTCTCTCCAATTGATATCGACCGATATTTTGATATCGGCCGATATTTCAGTTGATATTGTGAATATCAGCCGATAACGATATATATCAACTGATATTTACAATTTTCAAACCGATACGATATGTATCGGCCGATATTTGTACCCCTAGTTCAATTGATAATATATCAATTCAAGAATATTTAACTTATTTTTTATTTTCTTTAATAAATATTATATTTAGGAGTGACAATTGATCCGAAAGGTAGGAATTAGAAAAATCATCATTAGATAAATGAAATAATGGATGCAGCGGTGATGACAAAGAAAGTGATGAAGTTAATGATGAGAAACAAAGAAGAAAGAGACCTTTGCAAATATCTAAATTTATCATTAGTTTATTTAAATATTTAAGTCTCTAAATTCAAGTGAGGCAGGATAAAGAGGTCTCAAATCCGAATCTGATCTGAATTCAATTAAAATTAATATTTAAATAATTTATTTTATTTCTCCTATTAATTTTAACCTATATCAAAATATTTATTTATTAGTTTATTTTTAGTTTTTAAAAATAAATAGGTTAACGTCATTCAATAAGTTACTCTTTATAGTATGTTAGTCTCTATGATATTCTATTAATCTATATAATTTTTGATCATTTGGTATGACCCATCATTTTAAATGGGATTAAAACACTTAAAACTTTTTAATCTGAGCATCTACTATACCTGTTTTATATATAATAATAATAATATTAATAATATTTTATATTAAAATATTTTTCATCGAGTTTAAGATTTTGATTTTTTTTAACTTAACCTGCTCCACCTTAAAAAAATTGGAATGAACCCAATCCTAAGTCCGGGGATTTTTATACCCAACCCTAACGATTGTGGAGTTGGGTGCAGTACGGGTCGGATCTTATCGAACCGACTTAATTGGTAAACTTGCAGGGTACGTCAAGTTTCTAGAAATAAGTTCAACGTAAAACCATGACTGGTGCACGGCTTTAATCAGGTAATGACAACACGTCATTCTCCGTTATCTTTAACGGTAGAGTCTACTAACGGCCTTAGGACACGAGTCGTGTGCTGCTTGCAAAAGTGCTGAAGTATAGGAATTGTGTTACTTAGTAAAATAGTTGGAAATAATCTTCTTCTTTAATTTATTATGTTGGCTGGTAGACTCTTACTCATTGCAGATTTGATTATTGAGCATATTAAAATAAAGTTTAAGAATAAAAATAAAGAATTCAGATTTGTTAAAATCAATGGTGAAATAGATATTGATTTTATTAAATCTAGATTAAATAGCTAATTTTTTCCAAATTTACTATAAAATACCTGAGTATTATGATTTTAATAAATATGTCACGTATAATAATATATTTTCTTAGGAAAAATCTAGGAAACACTCTGTTTTTTGCGCCTAGGCATAAGGGTCCATGTGAAACCCGGTTTATTTTGAATTGGGTTCTTAATTTTTTTTTTTCTTCAGATCCAACTTTTTTATGATTTCTATTTAATGTATCTTTAATCATTGAATTAAATATGATATTTCAAAATATTTATTTAATGGTTCATTTTTAATTTTAAAATCAATAGCTAATATGATTAAATGAGTTCATTTTTATAATATGATAGTCGTCATGAGAATCTATCTGTCCATATAATTTTTTATGATTATCAGATAGGACTCACTATCTAATATAGATCATCAAAACATCTGAATTTTTTAATCCATTTTCTATTACCATAATTAACATAACAAAATTATGCTACCTTGTATGGTTGATGATCTTGGAATGCTCTCTTAGATAACCTTTAAGGAATCATCAGGAGATTCTTTTAAGAAAACTTATTTGATAAATATCCCTGCATATGATAAATTTGATTTATTACCATAATCATAACAATTGGAAATATTTAATGCATCTATATAATAAAAATAATTACAATTATATTTTGATACAAACATAATTATTTAATGACATCCACCAAATAAAAATATAGTTATCTACTGTATATTAAGAATTATCCTAAATCTCTGAATCTTTAATATATAAAAAAATTAGCTCTATATCAAATGTCAAATTTGTGTGTTATATGAATTAAAAAAATATATAGTTTATGTAAAAATCATAAACTTTATAGTTTTAAAGAACAATAAAAAATTGAAATATATAAAATTTTATATATGTGTATATCAAATATTTTGTATCATTAATTTACAGTATATTAAAAAAAAAATTCAAAATTTGAACTCGACTTGAAATCTTCAATTAAAGGAAAAAAGAGGAAAATGATTGTTACCCAATGAGAAAGCAAAAGTAGAGAGGAAAGACTAAATGTAGTGCAATCCACAAAATACTCATGAGATGACCTACTATGAATATCTCAATTATGTATTAATATTTTTTATTATTGAGTATTAAATATATGATATCTATTATTAAATATTGAACAGGTTCATTTCTATCAAATAGGTGAGGTCACAATTATATGATTAGAACCCTATAATGAAACATATTTGCATAGTTCAATGTATGAATATCTATGATTAGGAGTTGCAATTCTTTAACTTGATCTTTACTCAACTTAAATTCAATCAATTGAATGATAAAAAATTAAATTTAGTGCATCTGACTCATTTAATAAATAATTTCAATTTTAATATTATTAGTTGTTGAAGTGTTATCCAATGCTATGATGGTAACGTAGTTCAAACCAACTTAACTAAAAGATTAAAAGTTAGATTGACCCAACCTGCTAACTACAATATATTGAAAGGGAGACAGTTCTAGACCCAATGCACCACCATGGTTAAATGTAATATTAGTAAAATAAGATTTAAAATAAATATCTTATAATTTAATAAAAAATTTATGAACTAATGCAACAATTTAACCTCAAAAAATGGAATTAAATATTTCAAATTTTTTATAATTAAATTAAAATTAAATTAGAATTAATTAATCTGAGTTTAGTATAAAAAATTGGGACCATAATCAAGTAATCAACTAAATTCAAACACAATTTAAATCCAAAATATTGGATACACATTCTCATACGGGAGTTCAATTTTTTTTTAAATTCTCGTTTTACCCTTCCAACCAACACAGAACTGAAAAGTAAAATATGAATTAAAAAAAAAAATGAATTCCCTTGTGAAATAAAAAGAATTTTTCCGTCTGATAATGTTTATCGAAAATATTTTTCCTTAAAATTGGGACTCAGCAGCAAAAGCAGAAAGGCATTTTGGTAACTCCAACTCTGAGTTATTTCTTGGAACTTTCCTTGCGAGCATCTCTCTCACTCTAATGGAGTAGCAGCACCTTCCGCTCCTTTTGTAATTTGTACTAAAGCTAGTACACAACGGTCATTTTAATTTTCCTTTTGCCAGTTTTGGACTTAACGCCGTTAGTGGTGGAGCCTCTACCGTCAGGTACGAGTCTAACAGTTTATAGACGAAGACGACGGCTCGGATTTCGTCATCTTCAACCAATCCTTTCTTCCTTCTCGGTCAGTACAAAAAATCCGACCTATTCTGCTTCTAGATCTACATGAAGAGAAAACAAGTAATTCCAATCCGCTCAAATCAGAAATCTGTCGTTTCAATGCCGTTTCATCTCCTTCTGTAAGAATTCATACCCTCTCTCTTTCTCCCTTGAATCCCCCATTTTCACCATTTTCTTTTGAATCCATTTGGATGCAGGGAAAGGAAAGTGAATTTCTTGAAAAATAATGGTTTCTTTTTGTTGAAAAAATGGTTACCCCATTTCCGTGTTAAGTTATTCTGTGAGAAAGCACTGTCCTTTCAATCCTTGGTTTTCATCATTTTCTTTGGATCTTGTTGCTGTTTTTTTTTTTTTGTTAAAACGGTTATTTTCCAAGAAAGAACTTTCTTTCTATGGATCCAAATGCAGCTTTTGGTTCTTTGCAAAAAGATCTTTTTTTATTATTTCGAAAAACCTCAACTTTTCGAAGCTCCTATCTGGGAGGTCTTTTGTTTCGTTTAGATGCGTGGAAATTGAATTAGTTTCTTGGAAAAATGTTTTTTAGCTTAAAAGAACAGTTTTTAAACATTTTGAGTATATGACAGTTATTTTCTAAGAAAGTACTTTCCTTTGCATGCATCCAAACGGAGCAATTTGACTGCCCTGGTTCTTGAATTTTTTGATTCTTTGTAAAAAAGATCTTTTTTTTTCTTCAAAAAAACCACCAAAACTCCTATCTGGGAGGTCTTTTCTTTCGTTTAGATGCGTGAAAATTAAAGTACATTCTTGGGAAAATAATTTTTAGCTTAAAAGATTAGTTTTTAAACATTTTGAGTAAAGGATAGTTATTTTCTAAGAAAGTACTTTCCTTTGCATGCATCCAAACGGAGCAAATTGACTTCCCCTGGTTCTTGAATTTCAGGGAATATTTTGGGGGGATACAAAGAGAATTGCTTTCCTGGAAAATTTAAACTGGAAGTAATGAACCCTTTTTTGAGTAAAAGTTGGTTATTTCCTGGAAAGCAAAAGACGGTCAGTTTACCATAATTATTCGTTCC
Source organism: Chimonanthus salicifolius (assembly GCA_013350335.1). NCBI lineage: Eukaryota > Viridiplantae > Streptophyta > Magnoliopsida > Laurales > Calycanthaceae > Chimonanthus > Chimonanthus salicifolius. The sequence goes on from CM023536.1 coordinate 49,254,370, forward strand.
AACAAACTGTCTCCTTTATGCTTCTTGAATGCACTCAAGGGGAATTCATTTGATTTCCTGTTTCTAGTTTTTTGTACCTTGGATATGTTTTGATGGCAAGTGTTTTGGGAATTTTTTATCGTTTCCTTAATCAATGTGGATTAGTATTTTTTTTTTTCTAGAATTGAAATTCTAAGGTTTGTTGTATTTCTTCTTTTGCAGGAATTTTGGGTTCTTTTCTTGATCACTGCTTGAATTCAATACATTTAAAGTTCTTTGATTGGCAAGGGTTGCTGAAATCACAAATGGGTTTGTAGATAGGACAATATATTTGAACCGATGATCACTTCAATATCTTGGGAGTGATTTGGTTCTAGATGATTGGATGATGGGGGATTAGGGTTGAGGAATCTTTGTTTTCTTTCTTTCTTTGCAGAGGTGGAAAGGGTGTTGAATTTATAGGGTCAAGATGTCTACAGCAGCTCGTGTTCTCAGTCCAATTCGAGAGGGCATGTTCCATTCCCCTGGCTATTTCCATGGAAGCCCCTCACATTGTCCACGTGAGTCAATTTTAATTTACCTCACGGTTTCAGGCTCTGTAATTCCTGTGCCGGTGATGGAGTCCGATTCCATTGCTTCTGTGAAGCTACGGATCCAGACATGTAAAGGGTTTGTGGTGAAAAAGCAGAGGCTTGTTTTTGCTGGCCGGGAACTGGCTAGGAATGATAGTCTAGTTAGGGACTATGGAGTGACAGATGGGAACGTCATGCATTTGGTCCTCCGTCCATCCGATCTCCTTGCTATAACTATTAGGACAGCCTGTGGGAAGGAGTTTGAGTTCCAAGTCGAAAGAAGTAGAAATGTGGGCTATGTTAAAGAACAGATTGCTAAGAAGGACAAGCGTTTTGTCAATGTTGACAATGAGGAGCTGATTTATGATGGAGAAAAGCTTGAGGATCAGAGGCTGATTGATGATATATGTAAAAAGCAGGATGCAGTAATCCACTTGGTGGTTCAGAAATCCGCAAAAGTTCGAGCAAAGCCTGTGGAGAAAGACTTTGAACTGTCAGTTGTGGCATCCAATTCAAATGGGAGAAGAGTTGAAGAAGCGGTGGAGAAATGCCAGTCAGGTTTAGATAAACTTCAGCTTGCAGTGAAGAAGCAACCCAAGAGAAATTTCTGGTTGGAACCAGTTATTGTTAATCGTAAAATTGAACTGCCTGCTGTGATTAAGGATCTCGTTAGTGCAACGTTTGCTGGACTAGAGAAGGGCAATAACCCAATCAGATCTTCAGAGGGCTCAGGAGGAGCTTATTTTATGCGAGATGTTTCTGGTCACAATGTCGCTGTATTTAAGCCAATCGATGAAGAACCTAAGGCTGTGAATAATCCTCAGGGCCTGCCCATGACATTGGATGGTGAAGGGTTGAAAAGGGGTACAAGGGTAGGAGAAGGTGCATTGAGAGAAGTAGCGGCATATCTTCTAGATCATCCAAAAAGTGGGTCCCGTTCATTGTTGAGTGACGAGATTGGTTTTTCTGGTGTTCCTCCAACAGTGATGATCAAATGTTTGCATGAAGGATTTAATTATCCAAATGGTTGCACATACTCCACGAAGAATCTAAAGCTTGGGTCATTGCAGATGTTTGTTGAGAATTCTGGGAGTTGCGAGGATATGGGTCCTAGGGCTTTTCCAGTGGAGGAGGTTCATAAGATATCTGTGTTGGATATAAGGATGGCTAATGCAGATCGTCATGCTGGAAATATTTTGGTTTCTAAGAAAGGTGACAATGGCCAGATTGTGCTAATTCCCATTGATCACGGATACTGCTTGCCTGAGAATGTAAGTATTTGCTCCCTTTTTTTTTAAAACGAATGCAAATTTGTTAATTGGTACTTATCTATTATTTCATAACATTACCATGAAAACCTCTTTTTAATATATTGAGTTGCTTTTTCTTAGTCATTTAATATTGGAAATTTGTTGGATTTAGTTAAATTCTCTGAGACTCTGACTTAGCTTTGAACTTCTTGAATATCTTTAATTGACTGCGATAATACCTGAACATACTTCCTTTTTCCTCTACTCTGTAATTCTTATTTCCAAGTCCAAGTTGTGGATCTACTGTTAATTATGATTGGATGTTCTCTCTCTCTCTCTCTCTCTCTCTCTCTCAACTTTATTAAGCAAACTGTATGAGTTATAAAAAAAACATCGGTATGGATACCTCCTAATTTTTTCCACAGAGGATTAGATGCTGCAATTCCCTTTTCCATTGAGTGGCACATTTAGAATCACCTTCATTGATGGTTGCTGCTGCTTCTAGCCAGATGAGCATACGCACAGTGTCATTTGCAAAACGGCCATTATCCCAACTGGAGAAGGGATGTTATATGATATTTTTTTAGTTGGGAGTCCTTTTTATCATAAAGGATGATCACCCACAGATTGGTGTGTGGCATATTACCCCACACACCTAGGCATGGGGCCCATCAAATAGAGTAGCAATAGGTCCGTTGGAAAGATCTTTCTTTCAATATGTGACTCACAAAAATCACCTTGATTGAATTAATCAAGCCATATTTTTTAAACTCTAAACAAATTTGATTGGTTTAAATATTTTTTAATCTTTAAAGGTTGCGGTAGGGGTTTTTTTTCATCAGGTTCGGGCCGAGCTTCACTAAAAAAGGACCAAGCTTGACGGCCTTTGGACGCCAAAGCTCGAGTCCGCTGAAGCCCAATTATTTTGAAAATCAATATTTTTTTTAAATCAATAATTTTCACCTAGACAATTAAAAAAAAGACTAAAGAAGAAAATAGGGAGATAGAAGAAGAAGAGAGAGAGAGAGAGAGAGAGAGAGAGAGCACATGGAGAAGGAAGTGAGGAATGGACAACCGGTGAATCCAGATGGAAGACAGAAAGAGGGAGAGCCGAAGAGGTTATTGAGGTCGCCCGTTGCCGATGCTCTTGAAAGAAGGGTCGCCAAATGCTCAAATTGGACATAAAGAGATGAGCGAGTGGAAGAGGAGTTGCCGGTCGATGAGTGTGAAAGACAGAAAGAGGAAGTGAGAACGGAGAAGAGAAATGAGAATGATGGAGAAAAGAGAACAAAGAGGAGAGAGAATAGAGAACTGAGAGAAGAGAGACCCCACTCCCTAACCCGAATTCCCAATTTCTCATTTTTTTGAGTTCCTATTAGCCTTTCCTTTCCTCTTCTGTTTCTACCTAGGAATTGGGAAAACTCGTACTTCTCTTATGTACACTACATGGAAACCAACAGGATTAAGTTAAGCCTGACGGACAAATGGGCTTCAAATTAAAGCCTTAGCCCGACTCATTAAAAACAATTCTTTGTCCGAGCCCGTTTGTTAAGATCGGGCTCGGGCTAGGTTCTGACAAATGAACAGCCCTAGTTTGCAGTATTTAGAAACATGACTTGATTGATTCAATCAAAGTTATTTTTGGTGAACCACACATTTGAGGAGAGACCTTTTTGACAAAGCATGCACCTTATTTGGTGGGCCCAATGCCTAAGTGCGTGGATAATACGCTAGACACTAGTTTGCAGGTGATCATTTCACTTTTATCATTACTCAATAAAACTTTTCTTTAGTTACTAAACAAGATGCTGCTCGTATTTCAACATGGGTTGTCCATTTGGATACTAATGATCTTTCTGAAAATTAAGAAACAAAAAACACACTATGGCTTTTCTCTCTAGTTTCTTTGTTTATTATTTACCTTGGGAAATTAAAAAAAAAACTAAATGAAAAACTGACCTGCAGTGGTGAATGAAGACCAATATAAGCCATGTAATATTTTAATGTAGGTGTAGTTTATATCATTTGCACCAAGTCTCTCCTGATCTAGGATTTATTGCTCATGTGAAGTTATTTTCACTCACAAGACTTGTCCTTTTATCGTTTTCGTGGGCATTTTATTCTTGTTTATATTGTTTTTTGTTGCCACTAATCAAGTTCGCTTATTTCCTCTTTGCTTGTTGTAGTTTGAAGATTGCACCTTTGACTGGCTCTATTGGCCCCAATCCCACCAGCCTTACAGTCCTGAAACCATCAATTACATAAAAATGCTGGATGCTGAGGAAGACATTGCCCTCCTAAAGTTCCATGGCTGGGAATTATCCCTACAGTGCTCTCGCACACTTCGGATATCCTCCATGCTTCTGAAGAAGGGTGCTGAAAGGGGCCTAACCCCTTTTGCAATCGGCAGTATCATGTGCAGAGAGACTCTCAAGAAGGAATCTGTGATAGAAGAGATTGTACATGAAGCTCAGGAAGCTGTGCTTCCAGGCACGAGTGAAACAGCGTTTCTCGAATCTGTGTCACAGATCATGGATCGTCACCTCAACGAACTTACCATATAGGTGAGCAGATTTGAGATGATATGTATATATGGATGTAGATACATATATGTATCGATGTATGCACAGTAAGACAGATGGGAGGCTGATGACATTGGAGTATTTCTTCAACTGCTAGTATTGGGGTCTGCTCTCTTGGACATGAAGCTCTAACCTTTCTGACATTACAGTGGTTCTGTAATTTCATTAGGATTTGAACAGTAGCTTAGGGATATTGCTTCCTTGTTTGTTACATAACCCACCCCTCCTCTTAAAAAACAAAAAAAGTTGTAATATCTGATCCTCTATATGAGGCTGGAAGGTGATACTTCAAATTAGATATGTACATCTTGATAGGAGGATTCCTGCATTTGATTGATTCATTTGGCTGGAAGAATTCTTTGCTTTTGTTGAAACCATGAAATTTCCTGTATCTCTGCTATATGTGTATGTGGATGGTTCTTTTTCTTTCTTCTGTTCTCTTTTAAATGTTTTGAGTTCTGCTCTTGGTATGAGTAACCTGGGTGATGTCGCCCATGAGTGACAATTGCCCTTGACCTTGTGGGACTCATAGGGATGGAGTTCAGTGTATGAGAGTGGGTAGGTTTAAAATGTATTTTAATGATAATGCTTCTCATAAAAAATTAGGCTTGTTAGATTTAAAAAGTCATATTTTTAAGAGTTCAAAGATCGATGTCAAAATTGAGTTACTTTTGGATGAATTTCTTATCCAACAGTGAAATCAACTTGGGATCAGATACAATTCTTTGGAGTAGATGGGTGTGAGAAGACATTTGTAGAAAATATAAAAATTTATAGTTGAAGTTAAAAATTAATTTTATAGAATATTTAGTGTCTGTTGGACTTGTACAACAGCTTTTTAATCTTAGAAGTTGACAAAAAATGCAAAGAGATGTTCAATGTAAATGATGGAATTTGAAAATTTTTGGAGCCCTTCAAATTTTTATCAAAAGATGTTTTAGTATTCTCCCACGTGCCAGTAAATTTTGTACTACGTGCATATCAAGTTCTTGATGGATTAGAATCTTTGATCAAAAGAAATTAGAAATGGCATTGAAGCATCTGATTTATGTTCGGGTCTTAGATGGTGGAAGGTAAATACATTTTGATAACCATATAGAAGCATTGTTGTATTGTTTGTTATGAAGAGATGAGTTGGTTACAACCTTTGTGATGGGAAGAGGTATTAAAGAAAATATAGCGGTCAAAGGGTCCTCTCTTGCTAATTACAGTTTTTCTCTACAACAAAATTACCATCACTTAAGCACATGAAAACAGAGAATTAAGGTAAAGAAAGTGAGAGAAATCCAAGGCATCTATTTCTCCATCTTACATTGTACTTGTAGGAAGTATCTATAGCAAATACACTCAAAGATTAATACTGAAAGCGTCACTTAATTAAGCGATGGACTCTGGTATGGTTTATATTATGATTCATTAATTTCCGCATTATGATTGTGATATTAATTATGTTTATGATATTTCTGTAAAATATAAATGATTAAAGGTCTTGTGGAATAATGACAGAGGATTGAATTACTGTTTATATATTGGGTATTACAATGAAAACTCTTTGTTATTGAATTGTAGATTTTTTTGCCCAAATCTCAATTCCATACAAATAAAAGTCTAACATTGTTTACTTTCGATCAATCCATTTCCTTAATTAATTTTAATTTTCCACTGGTCTAGTGCTTTAATTTTAAAATTTAATTGATTTGTAATTATGTTAGTGTTAAACGAATGAGTATAACTCATCCTTAAAAATCAACTTGAAAGGAGAGGGTGCCTATGTGCTTGTAAACTTCAAGACCCTAAGGTCAACTTGCAATGTGGGACTTTGCTAACACTTTAATGCTAGGGTGGAGACACTCTGCTCCTCCCTCCACACAAGGCTGGAGATATGAACCCTGTCACGCCCCGACCTAAAATCGACACGTGACGCAGAAAATTTTTCATTTCTCCAAATACACCAAATAAATAATAGTTACACGTGGGAATCACACGTGTTAACACACAATAATAATTTCATATCTTTTTAGAGAAGTAAGATTCCTACCGAAATTTCGGCAGAGTCTCCCCTAAAAACTGAGCTATTGGGCCAATCATAGCCTCTACAATTAATCCACCTGTTCAATATAGTAAAAGAATGTACAACCCTTCACATCCAACCACAATAGAGATTACCTTCTCAAAGTTTAGAAGGTTCAAATAAGTTTTCAAAACATTAAACATATTTTCAATGATAATTATACATGGTTTATCTTCTAACTTAACAAAAAATACACATAACCATGTAACCAAAATGACAAAATATCAAAATGACAGTCAAGTGAGTGTTAGATCAACAAGGTATGTAGTCTATGGACGTCCTCTTGGTCCTTCGGACCCCGCCGGAGCAATGGTACCTGAAATTGCAAGGAGGTGAGCATAAACAAGCTCAATGAGGAAATACATGCATGCTACACACTAATGAACTCACAACATATAATGTATGTAATGGAGGATGTAATCCATATTGTGCTACGTAATCATATTACCACATCATCATTATGGGAACTACTCCCCTCTTAAAGGAATTTTACAATGGGACGGGTGGTCATCACAAGCAATATACCTCAACTCCGAACATGACTTAGGGCCCACAACTTACTAAGCGGGTGACTCACGCATAGCGTGTCCATGTCAACCTCGCCCTGCGTCCCTTCACCTCATGGATGATTCAGTCAAATTCTAAGGTAGTCAAATCACGACTTACGGAGCTAACACCATCCCCCACAGGATGAATGTATATCTAGCCCTGCGTATCCAAGCACATCGGAAGTGCTAAATAGCCGTGAGAGCGCCCTACAACGTATAACATATGAGGGACCTACTCCTCAACGGCAACCCTACGAGACCCTAGTCTCTGTAGCCGATGCCACCATCCCAATAAGAATACTAAGATAATATCGTTTTCATTGTCATCCCAACCCCTTCAAAGGAATTGAGTATTCACATTAGTAGGAATTCCAAATGGAGTAAGGTTCACTTTACTACCCCATGATCCATTCTCACCATAGCATCATTAAATTGTTCATGTCCAATAAGTACATATTTCCTAACTCACTAAAATTAACCTATCTTAGGTTCAGTGTGAGTACACAATACACATGAATATCAACCTCAATATAAATGAGCTCTCAAACACACCAAGCTCATACAAACACCCTTAAGCAAAGCATGATAATATACATAACCGATTTCATAAGTTCATACATTTAAATTCGTCTTATTTAGATTAGTCTTGAGAGAAGAGTAATCTCCTATGCTTGGGACACTCAATTGGACCTACACGACCTCTATTACATCATCCTTGCAATTTGGGTCCAATATTCATCCAACCCATGGTGATTAGCACAATTTGCCCCATAATTCTTCCTTTTAAAATCAAATCCACATTTATTATCAGACAACCAAATAGCCCTCCATAGGGTCCATTTCCATTCAACACCTCATAATCATCATCACTACACATAATGCAAAAATAGCAACACCATGTATCATAAAAATATTATCTCTAATTAAATATTTACATCTATCATAAATATCACATCATCATACATTTAATTATAAAAATACATATAAGGATCTCTAAGAAGCATAGAAATCTCTAAATATCCAAATAAGTGGGTAGCTTTCCTCACCTTAAGTTTTTATGAGGTGCCGGGTTGATTCTCGACTTGATCGGCTTCGGGGTTCGGATTAGGGGGCTCTAATCAACATAAAAACACAAATAAAACTCATTTAGTGCATTGTTCTAAGCCCAACTAATGTTTAAAAGCAAAACCCCCAAATTATTTGTCCCCATTTGGAATTTTAGACCAAAGAGCAACTCCATGCAAGTTCAAGCTTAGGAGAAACCCCAAATTTCTCCAACCTTGGTGCTCCAATTCATCCACATAAGAGATTTCCCCCAAATTTTACTTTTCCATGGTCCAAAACTCATTTTCCCTCATTATCCATACCCAAGCAAAACCCCAAATTAGAAAATCCTAATTTATTCCATGGGGTTCTCTCCAAACAAAACTCATTGACCATTTCAAGTGTCATTCTCACTACATCCCATAAAAGCCCCATCAAAGAAGAGGAATGAGAGTGAGAAGAGATGAAAGCCTTACCTTGAAGAAGAGAAAATCCACTCAAATGGAAGCTTGGGATGAGATCTCTTCACTTCCACACATGCTAGGGTTGAGAAGATGGTGAAGAAAGGGAAAGGCCAGCACATGCATCGGTTGATGTGGAGGAGTTTGGGAAAAGGAGATAAAAGGTAAGTGAAATAAAAGTAAAGGGTGTAGGAGTTGGGGGTTTTAAACACCCCAACCTAAAAATATCATTTTGTCGGTCGGTTCGACTCCACCAAAATCAAATAAATTAAAAACTTATTTTAATTTTTATTTTCCAACTCTTTTCTGATGGGGTACTATCTACAGGCCACGTGTGCTTAGGTGGGACCCTGTCACACGTGAAATCCTTAATATTACATCATAAATCTATTAATTGAAGGGCCAGGCCATTACAAACCCGACCCATACCAGTGATATCTCCTGGGCTTGAAAGGAGAGAGTCCACGTGTGCTTATAAATCGTAAGACCCAAAGGTCCATTGGAAATGTGGGACTTTACTAACACTTAGATTGGAGTGACTAATTGTTGGAATTCTAAAAGATTATGGACTTTTATAGAGATCTAAAACAATCTAGGACGCTATGGAAGATAAATTAGTTATAAAGAAAGAGATCTAAAACAATCTAGGATGCTATGGAAGATAAATGAGTTATAAAGAAAGATTTTTTTTGAGTTGTATACTTGTGTGTAAAAGATTTATAAATATAGATGGTGGACTTAACTCCAAAGGTTGGCTTGACGGTCAAGATGTTTGTCTCAAGAAGTGAGTCTTGAGTTTAATTCATGCTAAACTCTAACGGTTGTGAACCAGGTATGTATGGTATTGGGAGGATTACACATGCTTTAAAGATTAGTCAAGTCAAAAAAATATTCCATGTCTCAATACAAGTGAGATGCCTAGACACTTTTAAAAAAATATAAATAGATACTAGTCGCTCTAATGTTGGCCCTCTAGAATGAGTAGGGGCTGTTTTTCATTTTAAGCAAGCATTGAAGAAGTCTTGTGGAAGTAAATTGTTGAAACAATTAAGTGAAGGAATTTCATTTGTTGACTGTATGTCATAAATTTTCAAATTTGCATCACAATTTTTTATTAAGTAATTGAAAATATAAAATGAGTATAGAGTTCGAAACAATGGATTTTGTGTTTTTTCAAAAAAAAAAATAGGCCATTTCTTTCCAAGCGAAAGACCTCGAGCATTTACATAATCACAGAACAATCACAATCTATGACTAGATTTCACTTACAACAGAAGTGTTAATAGATTTAAACAATTCAAACAACACTGTTAATAATCATCATCATTGTCATCACAATCTAAATTTCATTTATCTGAAGTTGTCTTTACGCGTTCTACTTCTTTCATTTGATCTTATCATAAACCATGCTCTCAATCACTCCGCCGCTATTTGACATATCTTCTTGAATTCCTTCTATCCACATTTTCAATGATCGACGACCTCTTCTTCTCTTACCTGCAGCTTATATACTCTCGACCTTAAATAACACTGTAAATTAAGTGTAAAAGAAGACTAAAAGTTTCGAAATACACTATAGAAACAATGCATCAATGAAAATTACACTTCCAAATCATTCCAAATTCAAAGTGCAAAAGAGATTAGAAATCTCTAATGACAGAATGACTCCAAAAGACACTATTTATAGTTTGAGGGTAGGGAGACATTCTTTCTTTGTATCTTTTGGTACATACATTACATCAACAATTCATGTCACATTAAGATGATAAATGAGTTGTGGCCAATCCAATCATATGTGGGCCCTACATTAGTTCTATATATCTAAGGTCCAAATATCGGCCCATACATATCATATCGGCCGATATATATCGGTTTTTTTAAACCTAGTAATATCGGCCGATATGGCCGATATTCGGTCCGAAATATCGGTCACAATATCGGCCGATATTCATAAATATCGGTATTTAAATTTTTTTTTTTTTAAAACACCGATACGGTTTTTCGCAGTTTTTACACGGTTTTTCGTGGTTTTCCAGTTCTCAGGGGTGTTCACTGTTTTTTGCGGTTTTTCGCGGTTTTCCGCAGTTTTCCGCGGTTCAGGGTTTACGGTTCTCAGGGGTGTTCACGGTTTTTTGCGGTTTTTTGCGGTTTTGTCACGGTTTATCACTATTCATCACGGTTTTTTGCGATTTTTTCACGGTTCCGATATCGGAGGAGAGAGAAAATGCCGATATCGGTATGAGAGATAAAATTATCGGCCGAAATATCGTCCATATCGCACATCGGCCGATATTTACATATCGGCCGAGCTGATTTTTGAACCCCTGCTATATATAACCCATCAGCATCTTATAAGTTTTGTTATATGGCTAATTTGACCTTCACATCTATTGATCCATAGTTTAAAGATTGTCCACATGGTGGTCAAATTGTGATTGAGTGATCAACTTGTTGGATCAACATTCTCACCAATTACTTCTCAATTCATATTTGCACAATCCATGGACTTACTTCGATCGATTGGACTATGTCAAGTCCGAATTCACATGATCTTTATGGATATCCTTAGATCCACATATGACGAAATCTGAATTACTGTGACCAGATTCTAAAACTTAAATTATGAAGATTTTCTTCAAATTTGTCAAGTAAGGGGCTATGAAATTTAGATCATTTTGGTATGTATTATGATATTTGATCCATTTTTAAGTGTAACAAGTGCCCCTTCAAGGAGTTGGATGTCCTTAGCTTGTAAGAGCTAGATTTTCTTTGTTTTGTAATCTCCAAAACAGAGATTTTAATATCGACTGATACGAATTATATCGGTTGATATTTGCCGACATGGAGCAATATTTGATATATATCACCAATATTGGCCAATATTAGTGGTTTTAATTTAAAAAAAAATAAGAGAGATATTTCACAGTCGATATATCGACCGAATCAGAGATTTTGACCCGTGCGTACTCGAAAGCTATAAATAAAGGTCTCTTGGCACTCGTAGAGCATCTCAGTTCAATTGTTTCTTCTACTTTTGCAGTGGCTTATTTTTATTTAAGAATTTCTTGTGAATTAGATTCTTTTAATTCCAATTTCTTCTTGAATCATCCAGGGGTTGGAGCATCCAATTGGATGCAATTAGGAATATTCCAAACCTTGCAGACAAGATTCATGTTGAAGACGGGAAAGATAGGATTAGGACTTTCATTTTCATATTAACTAACTGGGTGATGAATAGTTGTTCAATAAAGGAATTTGTTTCTATTTATATTTGCTCTTTATCACTAGTGAAGTTTACAAGAGATTTTGCCAAAACAAAGCTTTGGCTAGGAGGTCATTTTCTCTTCGAACTAACACTAAATATTGAAAGCCTGGTTTTTTCCTCAAAGTGAAATTCATATCCCACTTTTCTCTATTTTCTTCAATTTTCCATTATTTTCCTTTAGGATTCCTACCACAAACATTCTATTCACTGAACTCAATTCTTGTTTCAAGTCCCTCTTAAGGTGAGTCAATAGATAAATATGAACATCATCACTTTAGCCATTTTCCCATCTATCTATATTCGCCAGTTTGAGTTCTACATGTTCATTCTACCTTACAAAAATCATATCCTTTACTGCTCTCCTATCCTGTCTTCTTAAAGTTGTTCATCCAAGATTTTAGACACTTACCCTTTACTTGCTGTTAAAAGGGCATAAGATTGTCTGGAATTCCATGGAGACCTTACACCAATATAGCCACTGAGGTGAGCACCAACAGGATTGGAATATCCAAGCAAAGGGTTCACTCGAAAAAGGGTCACTCTACGTAGTTTTATTCGGTGTGTGAGTAAAAGGCTTGCACACGTCCCGAGGACTGGCCTAGATGCTCTAAGAGGACCTGAACACCTCAGTTATAAAAAAAGTAATAATTTGTTTTTGTTTCAAAAAGCCCTGCAGCTTTGGTTGTAGACTTATAGAACCCTTGATACTCAGTGACTGCTAAAAAAAGAACCCTTGATACTAAGATATAGGTAAGGATGCTTGCTAGACAAGTAGACATGGATCAATGAGTCATGATACATAAACCGCTTTCAAGCATGATTTAAAACTCAAAAAGACTTGGGCAAGTCAGCCCGAGTTGACTCAACTCAATAGAATTTTGAGTCGAGTGAGAGGATGAGTATTTTTGAGTTTTTTCAATTTTCTTAAAAACTCAGAGTTTCTCAGCTTGATGGGATTTGGAGTTAAAGTCTGAGTTTCAGGTTATCAAACACTGCTTTCCAAATTCCGAGTAACTGGCTGGGGATGTCAATGGGTCGCTTTGGCACGGTATGAAGCCAGACCCTGACCCAACACAGGTCCAACGTTTGGGCCCGAGGCCCATTTCATAGTTTCTATTTAAGGACCGCTGTGGCTGGGCCTGATCAGGTCTTATCTCTTTTAGAATTCCTATTCCAAATTGATTCTTAATGAATCTAATGTGGGACTGAATTGTGATGTGAAATATTAAGCTCACAAGCTCACAAGTTGCTATTATTAGGTGTCGACTCCCTTTGTACTTTCGGATGAGGCCCTCTAATTGAGGAAGTGATGGATATGTTGGAAAGATTGAAATTTAGGTATACTTCCTATTCAAAATTTCTTTTCATTGATCAATCAAGTCATGTTTTTACGCTCCAAAAAACTTTGCTATTTTAAACACTTTTTTTTGTCCCCTGATCATTAGTGGCCTTCAAAAAAATGGTTTAATGTTTTTCTTTTTTGATGAATCAAATACTCTGTATATAAACCTTTTCAATGAATCCATCAAAAGGTGATGAGCCATACATAAGAATGTACAAGCGAAAAACATTTGTATTTACAGTCCCCTTGTCAAACATGGGCCAAATTAGGATCAGGTCCATAAGACCCTATAAATGGAACTCTGAAAGGAAATTGAAGTGGATATGCCAAAAATTGAACATAGATAGAACTGCATTCAGCTTGAAGGTAAGCTTCAGTCAAGCAAAGATTTAGAATGTTTCTTGATGTGAGCTTAAGTATGGCTTGAGCTTAGCTTGTTAAAGAATTGAGTGTTAATCCTGGGCTGGTTGGGATTGGGGGAGTCTTTTGGGATCACTTGGGTATCTCTTGCCTCGTTTTTATGGAATTTGTGGGGTCTAAGGGTTCCAATGAGGCTGAACTGCAATGGGAATGAAGCACAGTCCTTGAAGATTAATTACCTTTTGTTAGGGAGATTAAGGAGTCGACTCGCGGCCGTGAGGTGTCCTTTGTGCACATCAGTCGGACAACAAATGGAATGACGGATTTCTTTGCAAAATATGGTGGGGCTGGATCAATCACTGACTCATTCTAGTTAGCAGGCGATTAGTATTGATTGCTGGGGCAGATTCTTTTGTCATGCTTGGTTTATCTTGGTTTTTTTTTTATTGGACCTAACCCTCTTAAGCTTTTTCTTCTTTTTTTTTTTTCCTTTTTTTTGTACTTTTTTATTTTTTTTTAATAATATTTTCTCTTACGGCTCAAAAAAGAAAAAGAAAAAAGAATTGGGTGTTTGAATTTGAATTTGCTTGTAAATCAAGGCAAGGAGAGTCTATTTCTTTTCTTTCTAATCATGAATATTAAACATGAGATTAACTCGAACTCCTTTAATCGATATACCATAATTATACACAAAACCCATGTTTTAAAATTCAATCAAACCATATGTTTTGACCTAGGTTAACCTTAAACCTTTCTCTAAGGTTTTGGTTTTTAAGATACTTCGATTTGTCTCAGAACTATTGTAATTATTATTTATATTCTCTCTCTTTGAAATTATCATTCTTCACTATTGTAATTATAATATTATGGTTTTGATATAATTTTGCATTTTTATAAAATTTCAATTTCTTTTTAATTACAACAATTTATTGCATCGTTATGATGTTGGTCTAAACGATTTGACCTAGAGATTAAATCATGATTAAAAATGATTTATTCAATAGCTAGAACATTGTAATAAAAGTATAAAACCTGTGATTCTTTAAAAATACTTTTAAGTTTTAACTTTCATGGAATGGTCCCTTAGATATTTCAAGAAATTGCATATTAGTCTATACAAAGTTAATGCAAAGCAATGTTAGAGCTAGGGAAAAAATGTAAAAGAATAAAAGGATGATTGCCTCTATAGTCCATAATGAGTGTGTGCAGTATTATCTTGCATACTTAAATATAAGATGTATTAAATTCAACGATGGTGAATTCATTGAAAATGTTTTTTTTTTACTTAATATGAAGTCCACCAAAGTTCACCTTGATTTAACCAATCAAACCATATTTTCAAGATTGCATAGTCTAAAGATTAAAAAATTTAATTAAACTGATTAAATTTGGGGAGCACAAAAAATTGATTTAATTGAATAATCAAAGATGATTTTTAGTGGTCCATAAATAAAAAATAAAACACCTTTTCAATAGACTAATTACTACTCCATTTAATGAACTCCATGCTCGAGTACATAGAATCAGGGATTTAAATCTCAGATTCGGCCGAGATATCGGTCGATATATTTCTCTCTCCTATTTTTTTTTTTTAAACTACTTTTATCAGCCGATACATATTGTTTTGGCCAAGATTTGTTTCCCTATATAAAACCATAATAAAAAAAATGGCCAACGATCCTCCCATGGGTATTTTGTGTATCCATACGGGTTTTACCATGAGCTCAATTTGCTCTCCACCTGTCATACCGAAGAAAAAGAATGTCAGAAATTCATAAACAGTGTAAATCGACTCACCGAAATTTATATGAATAGTAAAAATTAGTTCATAAAAAATTTACTATTTATATAAAAAATAAAATAAAAAATACACTAAAATTCATTCCACCAAATACAAAATACTAATACAACGTGGAACACACTCGACAGCAAGACATCAACACAGAGCCACTAGAATTTATATGAATGTGGCAGATACTCACCTGATGTGATGCCATAGAATCCATAAATCTGTCATAAAATGCTAATCAATGCATTCAACTGCCATAACCCAAATCAAGTATCAAATTAAATGGTTTTGACCTTTGAAGAGGCCCTCTAGTTCAGTCACCTCCAACTTTTTTAATAATTAATAGGAGGTGCCCACTCTTGTTTTTACAATAACACCCTTTACAATTACTCACATTTTCTTCTCTCTTCGGTTTTTTTTTTTTTTCTTCTTGCAATTCCGTCCCCCCCCCCCCTCGCTTTCGACATGAAATCACATCTCACATCTGTGATCCCATCATCAGTGGAATTCTCTCTTTTGCCATTAGGAGTTTAGATTATTTAATTTTAATTTTATGTAAGATTTAATATTTAATTTTAGAATGTCTGATTTTAATCAGTTTCATCATTATTGCCTGAATATACTCCGAAAATGCAAAAGTAACAGATTTTTGTTATTTTTTATTATAAGATTGCATAGTGTTCTAAAATCAAAGGTTAGTGTCAAAATCTAGTTTTACTTTAGTCATCAAATTTATCCATCAAAATCGACATTATAAAAGTTTAAGTAAATATTATCAAACGGGCGAATCCTTTTATCTCATATGGAAATTCAATTTTTTTTTAAATTTCTGTTTTACCCTTTCACTTTTTATTTTAGTTGGAAGGGTAAAACAAGAATTTCAAAAAAAAAAATTGACATCCCATATGAGATAAAATGATTCTCTCGTGTGAGAATGTATATTCAAAAGTTATTAATTTATTATTCTTGGATAACTAACAATCACTTAAAGGAATCAAGAATTTGATTCAGGTCAAAAAATGGATTTGTGCTTTTGCTTTCTTTTAATAATTTATTCATTGGATCATATAACATAACTTAGAGGTTGCACGATAAAAATTACATTAGTTGAATGTAACGGGAGGTTGTGGGTTCGAACCCCTATGGTCTAAGCTTGGTATGCCTTAGGGGTGGTGGGCTCACTCGTGAGGGTTTTACAGTAGATATCCCGCAGTTTCTCACATGTAAATTAAAAAAAAAAAAAAACATTTGTTATTTTAATTGTATTTTTTGGTTCAGATGTGTATTTGTTCATTCAGTATATGAAAATTCTCATAACGAGAGAAGAAAATGATACTATATTTGCTTAAATGGATCTTAAATCAAATTAAGTTGGCTCACAAGTATTTGAGTGTTTATATATAAAATATAGGTTGAGTTGATTCATAGATCAAATAATATATCATAAATGCTAAATATGGTTTGATTGGATTGTAAGCCTCATTTAGTTCATCTAGTGATTTTCTATATACTATAGTTTTAATTTAGAGGTAACAAAATTGAAAAAATAATGAATACTAAAACATTTTAATTGATAAGTATGTATTATTGATTTTAAAAAATTAAAATTAAGAATTAGATGAACAGAGAAAAATAAAAAAATTGCAAATTATTTATATAATTCTTCTTATGATCTTAAATTACATTTATGTCAAATTTGATTAATGTATCTGGTGAAAAAGAAGAAGAAAAATATTCAATTTATCATGAGATGGTGTCCGACAAAAGACACTGATGTTCAAATCAAATTCTTGAAATTTGGATTTTGAAGTTGTGATACAAAAGGACAAAGGTCAAAGATGACCATTTTTTATATTTAATTTATTTTTTAATTTTTTATTATAAAAATAATGGTACTTTATTCAAAGACTATAAAATAAAATGCAACTTTCGTGGATATCTCTACAAGATCCCGACTATAAGATCCCAACTATACTTTCTATCATATTTAAAATGAAATCGTCCATCCAATTTAGGATGTTACAAGACTTGAATCTCCACCGTTGATTTTTCAGAAATAATGGTTGGATTTAATTCACATTTTAGCTGAAAAATGTAAATAAGTTTGTTGTTTTAGTTTTTTATGATAGAGAACTCCAAGACTTCTACTACGCTTTGAGCTAAAGACTCTTGAATAAAGCTCTAATTGCTTCATAATTGAGTGAATATAAAAATTGAACACAAGAAACCACGGATGTAGAATGGTTATTGCTTATTCACAAACTAAGAATTTCTAAATATAGTACAATCAGGGCCAGCCTTGACTATAGACAGCGAAGGCCGCCCTGTAGGGCTCTCCAAAATAGGGCCCTTGTAGTAGGGCCCTTGAGATTTTAGAGTCTTTACGGTAGAGCCTTAATCTCAAGACCACCATCAAATACAACTGAGATTTTTGAGTGAACTTTAATTTAGCTACATATATTTCTTATAACATTGAGGATTGGATTCGTGAAAAATAAAAATAAAAATAATTTTAACTTTGATAAAATGGAAATTTTGTAATTATAGTTATTATTGAAGCCGTAGAAGCCTTGAGAATTGAGAGATGGAACGAGAGTGCAGACCAAGAGATGGCCCAACGTTGTGGAATCAAATCAGAGAATGGGTTTGAGAAAGGGCCTCGAATGTAACGACTAAAGACAAAGGTAAAATCATACTTTTAAATAAAATATACCCTTCGATTAGGGAGTTGGATTGGATTTTAATAATTTCAATCTAATTCATATAAAATTTATTGAACTCGGCCTGATTCAATCTAATTTCTTGATTCAAATTGTTCAACTTAACTCGACTCGAATTGAATTATTTATCCAACTCAATTTAAGTGTTAAACTGAATTGCTGATTCGACTCATCTCAAACGTTGAATTGAATAATTGGCCTAACTCAACTCAAGTGCTATATTAAATTTTTTGAGTGTATTAGATAGAATTAATTTAAAAAATCTTGACCCGATCCGATCCGACCTGAATTTAATTCGAATTTTTTCTTCAATCCAACTCGACTCTTATTTTAAAGATGTAAAACTCAACTCTCTTGATTTCTCAAGTCGGATCATGCAGTTTAAGTTTCACCCATACTTTAAAATGTAATATATATATAGTTTTTAATAGGAAAATTCTCCACATATAATTTTAGTTCGAAGGGATTGGGCTGACGGTCGAGATCGGGTCCCATCTTGGGTTTGAAGTCTGGCCGGCGCTTTTATGAAATTTGAGATCGACTGAAGATTAGGGAGGAAAGCGTTGGAAAGAGAACCCTGTCCCGTTCCCCGTTCTCTTTAATTGGCTGTCTCCTTTCGGTTTTCAGTGGCCCCCGACCAGTTTTTAAAGTCTCAGTAGAGAAACACAGAGAGATATGGTCTGGATTGAGAAGCAGAGGTCTACGGCTTCTTCTCCCTTCCTTCCTTTCTAGGGGGTATTTTCGGAATCAGACATTTGTAAAACCAACTATTCTTCCCTGCCAACTATAGGCATCCGAGAACAAATAAAAGGAAGAATCTCAGAATCCTTTCCTCCTCATTTCCATCAATCTCCGATTCCATTTTCGCAGCTATTCATTTATTTATCATTTCCGCCGATTGCGAGTTTACGCAATCGAGAATCTCCGACAACGCCGTCGATTCGATGGACGGAGCCAGATCCAGAAAGGAAACAGTAATGAAGCATGTGAGAACCGGAAAAAGGCCGGCAGAGAAAGAAGAAGGTGATGACAGGATGCCGGAAGAAGAGCAGCCGTTGAGCCCGGCGGCGCGTTTGTTTCACCAGCCACGCTTCAATTGCTTCATCATGGCCATGATAGGATCGGCAAAGAGAATCGACGTCGCCGCCGTTAAAGCAGGTCTCGAGGTTACTCTGCTCCGGCACCATCGCTTCTCCAGCATCCTTGTAAGAACTAAGAACTAATCCGTGTAGCAAATAATCGGGTCGGGTTAGAGTCATCCAATTGGGTTTGGATTCGGGTTCGGGTTCGAATTCTGTTTTAAAACTCTAGTGGTGAGACTGCTGAATGCTTCTGTATTCGGAGAAGCTTATTTAAAATTTTCAGCAGACTCCCACGTCTTTTAAACAGTGGATAAATTATTATTTTTTATATGTAAATTAAAATATTTTAAGTAATTTGTTATTTTGGTTTTTAATTTGAAAATTTAAATTTTTATTATAAACGATTTAACTTTTATAGCTTATTTCACATGTTAAATAGAAGTGTTTTTCAGAACTCCATTTATCCATAATTTTTTCACACATTCGACCGAATTTTTTGAGCCCCCCTCAAATAAATAATGAACTTATCTAAATTTGCCTTTTATTTTGAATAACTGAGTTATTTATTTTAATCTTAACTCAGTTTCATTCGACTTTTTTAAGTATTTAAGTTATATTAAACTACTGGTTACACTGACAGAGAAACTAAGATGAGCAACACAAATTTTATTTTTTTCATAAGGATCAATTTTCTCTTTTAATGATCAAAGTATCGGACTCTTAATTCTTTATATACTGAGTAAGCAACTATAGTAAATGATCTATTGAAATTGAGTGTGAATCATTAAGATTAATTTTGTTAGACAATGAAATTATAATTTAAAAATAATCAATCAGATTTTTCAAATATAGTAAAACTTTACAAAGTCGAGTATTTAAGATTAAATTAATAATAAATTAATTAAAAATTTATACTCAATAGAGATTATTATAAGTTTGTTCCCAGAAAATTTGGTAGTGAGAATTTTTTAAAATAAAAGATCTACGATAACCGGTTAGGTCGGCCCTGGACCTAACGGATGTGGACTGCTCGTCTCCTAATCTCAGTGTTGCGACAAAAATCTTTTTTTGAAAGTTATGTCTCGCAAATCAAAATTCTAATCTTAAACGACTCATCACGATAGAGTGCAGTTTTAATATATATATATATATATATATATATATATATATATATATAATACTTTTATAAAATAAATTAAAAACTACTAATATTATAATTATAAAATGAGTTACATTTAAATTTTTTATTCATTAATTTAAATAAATACATTTAACCGTTACTTGAAATCTTTATTTAATTAATTATTTTATTCAGTTTAAATTTGATGATAAGACTAATTTTATAAATTCTCACTAATAATAATTTCTTTTATTATGTAAGGTCAATGAATCCAATTTGGCAATTTCATTGTAAGATATCATTTAATCTAACTTGAGTAATTAGATTTAATGTAAGTGTATTTTCTTTTTGACAGCCTCTCTCTCACTAATTTTTTTAATTAATTCTTAATTGAAATTGGAAGTTGACTAAAAAAACTTTTCAAAAGTCAACAAATCATTTTAGGATAACTTTCAAAATTTTGAGACATATTTTATTCATATTGAAATTTTGATTCTCAAAGATTTAATACTCTATAAAAATGATAATTTTTTTTTTGCAAATATACACATGTGAGATATTTCATTTTTCTCTATTTTCATATTTTGCGTAACTATATGTATAGTGATATAATTGTACCAGTCGATATGTATCTTCTGACAGTATTTAAACCTGGTGCTACTGAACCTGATTTATTGTAATTTATAGAAAAACACTTGATAAATTTACAAAGTAAATAATTATAATCAAATAATTAATAAATTTAAAACCTTTATAAATATTATCAATCTAGTATACCCTGAGTTAACTGATCAACTTTCCAAACTCTTAGAGCATGTGATGTATTTTATTCTCCACCTAATGTCCCAATATAAAAAGAAAGTCATGGATACTTCAATAATAAGTGATGTCAGCTAATTTAAATTTAACAATTTTAAAGTATAAGTCTCCACTTAACCCACTCAACCAAATTGAGAAAACATTTGCTTGTTCTAAATTCTAAGTATAGTTTGATTTTTGAAAAATCTAAAATGTCATCAACTGATATGGATGGGTTTTAATAAAATCAACTCATGTAAAAAATTATTCAAAACTCTATCCGAACTATTGACCCAAATTTCTCAACTAAATTTGAATTAAATTTTTGACCCAAGTTAATATGAGTATTGTTTTATAACTTGGTATACGCGGATCAAGTCAGATTATGTCGGATCAGATTGGATTGATTTTAAATTTCTCAACTTAATTTAACTCAAATTTTATAAAAGTTTTTATTTTTCCAACCCAACTTCACCTGTAATATACAAATACGTAATTCATACTCCTGATTTCTCGGGTCATGCTGCTCGGGTTAAAACCCAACCCAAGTTTCACCGAGTAACTTAGATTCTATATCTTGAAGAATGAAGACGAAAAGTTTATTTTTTTTTTTTTCACTTATATTTACAATTTACTGTCCCCATAATTTGCAAAAATAATTTCCCGCCATCTTTTAACTGAAAAAAGAAGAGTGGAACAGGTTTCGGACAGGAGGAAATGCGTGCAGCAGAAATGGGTCCGAACGAAAGTGGTTTTGGATGATCACTTTGTTGTGCCGGATGTGGATCCGGACATGGACTCCCCAGACAAGTTTGTGGAGGATTACGCCTCCGATCTTCCCAAAACCCCCATCGACATGTCCAAACCTCTATGGGAGATCCACATCCTCAATGTCAGAACCTCCGAAGCAGAGGCAACGGCCATCTTTCGGATCCACCACTCGCTCGGCGATGGCATATCGCTCATCTCTTTGTTGCTCGCGTGCACCCGGAAGACCTCCGATCTGAATTCTCCGCCGTCCGTACTGGAGACGAGGAAGGCGGTTTCGCCGGAGAGGAGAGGTGTACTCTGGTTTGTGGCAATTTTGTGGTGGGTAATGAGGGTGGGATGGTATACGTTGATGGACATTTGGGTCTTCTTGGCGACGGCGGTTTTCTTGAAGGATACAGTGACGCCTCTCAAAGGGGGGAAGGGGATTGAGTTTAATCCCAAGCGCTTCGTTCATTGTACCTTCAGCCTAGATGATGTCAAGTTCATCAAGAACGCCATGAAATCGGTATGGCTGTATTATTTTTTTTTTAGAGATATCTATCACAAATAAAATGTGAAAGTGGTTAAGGTGATTATTTTGATTTTTATTTTTTTTAATCGTCGAACAAAAGTCATGTTTAGATGATGTGACACTGGTTACTTTGGAGATTATCTAGAACTGTAACTCTTGGCAAGCCCAATTCCCCATTTGGATGTTCAAACTTTAAATCTACTCATCTAAGGCATGTAGAAGGGTCCACCTTTAATGCGTTATATACCACCCTTTCAAGTGCCGAACACCTAGGAGTCTAAGGAGAGGGGTCCATTGTCTTAAATCCAAATGGCTCGCATACACTAGCCCCTCCTATATTGTCATTCATTCAATTTTGACTTTCGCTAGAAGTGGGGATTGATAGGATCTTGTAGCAAGTGCTCATTGTTTCATCCATAAAGGTGATGGGTTTGAGTCATATAAGCATCAAGCAATCAACATACCAAAGAAGTAACCAAATTCAATTTTGAGTGCCGCCTCCATATAGATGACATAAATGGTTTGGATGACAATGATGTCAAACTTATCCTATTCATAAGGAGGACCCACCATTTGATTGATTGAAAGTCCTACCCCACATATGAAGTTCTCTCTCCAGAAACTAAATGGAGTTACTTTTGTGCTAACAGTTGACTAATGTAATTGTTGGCCTGACCTAAAAATGTGATATTTTTGGCCAGGGGAATTCAAGGGGGTTTTGTGTCTCTGAGTGGCATGAGCATTATGGATTTACTGTGGTGGTTCCTCTCCTTAAATTCTTAGTTGTTGTTTCCTAACAGTGTATTGACTATTATGCACATAAACAATCCTTTCTCAATAAATTGGCAGATGAAATCATCTCTTTAAAGATTTTTTTATAAGGGTCTTGTATATCAGACTGCTTGGGGCATTGGTGATTTTCAGGGTTGTCTGGCCACTTTGAAAGTTCAGGACAGTTTTTAGCAAATTGGATGAAGATATAAAGCTTTTGGTAAATTGATATGGGTATTTTAAGAAGTGATTTTCTGTCTTATTGCTTGGTTCTATAGACAGTAAATGACGTGTTCTTGGGAGTTACATCAGCAGGCCTCTCTCGTTACCTTAATAGGCGATATGGTGAGATTTTTTTGCTTTTTAAGGCATGGAATTTAACTATATTTTGAGCTATATGAGCAGTATATTTCCTCTTATCAGTAATTTCCCACATTACAAACTATTTCTTAACAGGCATTAGAATGTATATTTTCATGTATATCCATATGTTACTGAGCATACTGAGGGCATAGACAAAATTCTAAGCCCTTGATTGGCAAACAATAATTTTGATGATCATTTGGTGGCCATTCAGGCAAGGACGAAGCAGACAACATTGGAGAACATAGCCTTCCCTCAAATATCCGACTTAGAGCTACTGTTCTAGTCAATATACGGCCAACACCAGGCATTTATGTAAGGCCCTCTCTATTTATTAACTTTGAAGGAGTGTTTTTCATCATATTTTTTTTTTTGAATGAGAATGTTTTTCATCAGCAAATCAAGGGTTTCTGCAGTTCATCTTAGTAAGGGACTTAAGCGTAACTCTCCAATCCCTTTGATTGCCGGTTTTACTCTTGAAAGATTGCTCAATGTAGATAAAAGGTCCTTCTTAGAAATGCATATTATGACAAATTATTGCTAGGGGTGGATTTATCAGTTTAATGGGTGGGAAAGATAATCCTTCCACCAATTAAATAAATCTCTGTATAGTATTTGAACGAATGAAAAAAGAACTCTAATACAAACAGACTCCGCATGAGTCTTTCATTTGAATGTGTTTTCCACTGGTTCCATAACTTTATTTGTGTTGTAGGTGTAGATTGACTCCATGTACTCTATATATTCATATATCATCTCCTATTAGAAACAAGCAATACAATACACAGATAATTATCTCTCTCTTTTCTTCTCTTTTCCTACATCTCTTTCTTTCTTTTCTACCCATTTTCATTTTAACAATTTGCATGTCCAATTGGTTACTCAAATATTTCCTATTGGTTTTAGAGATGTTTCCACCTAGGATTTAGCATGTGAAATTCACTTTTTGGAAATGCTTCACGAAAGTTACATTGATTTTCCAGACAAAGGGCTTGATTACCATGAAGAGTATACGTTCTCCGAAAGTGTCAGAACCACATTGTTTTCCCTTCTGCATAAGGTGTTTCCAACAACTCTCTTTGAAAAGCTTGACTCCCCTATATAGCTTTTTGTAACCAGCAATCTATTTTCAAGCATATGATGTTTTTGAAAATTATTACTTCAATATACGTGAGAATTAAGATGGCTACCATCATTTCTCTATCAAATGCACTTCAGCTTATAATTTCCCTATCTATTTTTGCATATTGTGTTGTAATTTGGTGATTTATGTGGGATTGGAGAGGGAGTATGTTAACCCCTTTCATTTGTTTCTTGTGTACTTTACGTTTCACCTCTCATGCATTTGCTTTTGGAACTACTGATGCTACACATGCCTTAAATTTTCATTTGTCCATTTATTTTCTTATTTTTTCAGTTACCTTATTGGCATTGCAAGCTATTTCCTTTTGTCCATTGCATACTTGTCCTATTTCATGCTATAAGCGAACCATGACTAGTCTTTTTGAACAACTTATATGTTGTTCATTTCTCCTTGTGATGGACAATAAACACAGGCTTTGCATGATATGATGGAGAACAACAAGCGTGACGTAAACTGGGGCAATCGTCTTGGCTATGTTCTTTTGCCATTTTTCATGAAGATCCAAGATGATGTTCTGGACCATGTTCGCAAGGCAAAAGCTATTGTCGATCGAAAGAAACTATCTCTTGGAGCTCCCTTCACTTTCTTCAGTGGTAATTTAATTGTCCATACTATTGGAATTAAGGTATTTACAAGATTCACTTGAATCTCTTTCTATCAATTGCCAGTTAAACAAAGGCAATGATTGCTCGACTGTTCTTTCATGTCTTACAGGCAGCAGCTTGGCTGTGTCATCGAGTTCTCTCAAATACAACACTGTCCTTCTCCAATGTAGCTGGACCAATGGAGGAAATCAGTTTCTGCGGCCACCCTGTGGTTTATCTTGCTCCCACTGTTTATGGGCATCCACAAGTTAGTATCTCTGTAGGAAATATGCATACATAGACACATTTGCATGTAGGGCAGGGAACTAGAGCATTACTGCAATTTCTCGACCTCCAACCTTGCGTACATGTGGAGCCCATAATTTGGTGATTTGGACCAATGTCTGATAGGACTATGATGGATAAACATTATCCAAACTAACCAAATTTGGATAATCACAGCTATCCTAGATTTATTTTCATTTTTTCCCCTTTCTTTTAAAATCCGTACAAGGTCATTGCTGTGTTTATTTCTTAACCATCTTTTCATCAGAGGAGAGATTTTTGCACATGCCCAATCCACATTGCCTACTAGATCATTGATCTTGATCACTGGATTGTGGATCCACTGTTAAATGCTGAAGGCCTTAATATAGAATGCATATTCTCAATCAGGGATCTCATAATTCATAATCATGTCCTTTCACGGTGATTACTCTTACTAGTTTACCTACTCCTACTATTGTTGTCTTTGACTGTTCTAGTTGGCTGTCACTAGTGGCATCTTTCAATGTAATGATCTAAACTTGCTAGGATAATGTTTGCCTAGAAATATATCATTCAAAATTTTGTATCAATCCAACTTTGCTAGAATAATTCTTTCCTAGGACAATATTGTCATCACCCGGGCTTTTACAAATTAATTTTGCGAGGCTTATTTCTCCTCCCTTGGGCTAAGGGTAGACTTGTTGGTCAGCTCAGAATTGGAATTGTGACTGGTGTCTGACAAACTTTGGAGTAATCATGTTGCACATCTCTGTAGGCAAACATAGCTATCATTCAATTGATATGTCATTTTTTTGTGTAGATAGCATGTCAATATTTTCTTGAAGATGATACAAGTCCTTCTGGAATATACCTTCCCAATGTTTTTTTAGATGGAACACAATCATAAAAGAGTAACTGAAATAGAAGTCCAGATCAAAATGGCAGGGCTTTATGATCTGTTATTGGCACTGCCTGAAGTATGCTGCTTGTCGATGTCTTCATCCTTAAAATGATTATTCCTGCTTTGTATGTTTGTACTGAATGCGTTTTGTTGCTGCTGAGCTGGGTTCTAATCTCAGTACTTAGCTTTAGCTTGCCTGGCCTTGACATTTTCCATCTAATTTATCTGTGTAGTCTATAACCTGTCATGTTCAGAAATTAATTGGGTTTGTTAATGGGGGCAGTGATGGAACCAATTACCAAGTTCCTTTTATTTTTTAAGATAGAATTTGCAGAGTTCAATTGGATCATAGACAATTAGACATTATATAAACTGGTCCTGTCTTTAACGGTTGGCTCTCTTTTAAGAGAAGATCCATCCTTTGAAATTGAAGCATGGCAAGGTTTATTGTTAAAATAAGATGCCTTTACATTTTCTTGAAGACATGATTTTCTGGTTTATTGGCAGGCAGTCACTGTTCATTTCCAGAGTTACATGAATAAGGTGACATTGACTCTAGCCGTAGATGAAAATGTGGTTGCAGATCCTCACCAGCTCTGCCAGGATCTAGCTGATTCTCTCAAGCTAATCAAGGATGCTGTTGTAACAAAAGAGGTGAAGTGATACTCAAAAGCTCATGCTATCATATGCAGACGCATGCTCACGGCACTGCGTTTGCTATAGGCTAAAATCACTGTGCATTACCAATTGAATTCTCTCTATAAATAAGAAAATATGATACCATCATGAACTTTGTACATGTCTCAAAGTTGTATATCACTGTCAAAGTTTATTGTTACTGTATTACCTTTACATTTTTCAATCAGAAAATTGAAGAACCATTAGGTTCTGTGTCTCTGCTGCCCAAGGCCCCAAAGTTGTCTACATGTAGTAATCATGGTTCTGTATTAGATTATGTTTGATCTAAATATCTAATGAGGAATACAAAGATGAATTATGCCCCAAAAAACCTCACTATATGATATCCTGTCTATTTGTCTACGGTATTTGTAATCTATTACTCCCTTCATCCCAAAATACATATCCTATTTTGGATTTTTTTTTATTTCTTAAAGATATTTTTCGCGTGGAGCGCCCCAAATGCTCGGAGGTGGAAATAATTACAGATTGCCGCCATTAACATTTAGAATCTTCAAATCAGATATATTTTAGAAGTACAGGTGCAGGGAGGTTTGTCAAGTTTGCTGCATCAGTCCAACTCAGTTTGTGCCTAATCCAGGATGAGCCGGAGTCCTAATTTTCCAAATTCAATTATGACAGACAACTTTAAATAAATGGGATAAACGTCTTTGACAATGATTATTCTACTGGCGTTTGTGGATTATTGAACTAACCAAGCAGATCCATTGAGCAACACTAAGGTTTAAATATCGGCCGATACATATCGTATCGGCCGATATATATCGGTTTTTTGAAACCTTGAAATATCGGCCGATACGATAAGTATCGGCCGTACAGTTGGAATATCGGCCGATATGGGCGATAAACGGTCCCCAATATCGGCCCTAATATCGGCCGATATTCGAAAATATCGGTATTTTTTTTTAAAAAAAAAATTTAAAACACCGATACGGTTTTTCGCGGTTTTTACACGGTTTTTCGCAGTTTTCCGCGGTTTACGGTTCTCAGGGGTATTCGCGGTTTTTCACGGTTTTCGCGGTTTTTCGCGGTTTTACGCGGTTTTCCACGGTTTTCTGCGGTTCAGGGTTTACGGTTCTCAGGGTGTCCACGGTTTTTTGCGGTTTTGTCACGGTTCACCACTATTCATTACGGTTTTTTGTGGTTTTTTTACGGTTCCGATATCGGAGGAGAGAGAAAATGTCGATATCGGTATGAGAGATAAAATTATCGGCCGATATATCGTCCGTATCGGATATCGGCCGATATTTACATATCGGCCGATATATCGGCCGATATGATTTCTTCCACTGAATTGTACTATTACCATCCATTTGGTTTATGTGGACGGTGGTTGGGTTCATCTAATCTGTTTGGTTTTGATTTTTGCCCTCCATCCACAGTGGCACAAAATTTGTATGGCCCAAGAAGAGGAATTTAGAGTTGCAAGCATGGCCTTGCAGTCTTCTTGTAGTGTACTGTGAGTTTGGAATCATAAGAGGATCTTGGGTTCTCAGATGTTAAACTTACACTAAAATTATTCCTCTTTATACCCTTATACTCATCTGACAAGTTACAATCGGTTATTTTAATAATTAATTTAGATACCAATAAAATGACTTATGATTTATTAAATTAGTATAAAGTATAAAAGGATACAATTACATAATAAGTTTAATAATTTTTATATATAGTGGGAATCCATTGAATATGTTGGTCCACCCTTTATTTGAAGTCAGCAAAATGTGGGCCATTTAAATTGTATCATGGGCGAGATCTGTTCCAAAAATTTGTAGTTTTACCTCAAAAAGAAGCAAATGCATTTCAAATGCAGAGGGATTTTCTGTGGCTTCTAAAAATGAGAGGTCGGCTTCCTTAGGTATAGGGTTCTGTGTGGAACTCTAGCCGACCCGAGAAGATGGCACTTAGATCTACTCAGGCCAGGCCCAGATGATTTGGGCTCAAAAGTCAGGGTTCGCATTTAAATCAGGTTGGTCCAGGGCCTAGTGTCTTAGAATCCGACCGACCCTAAAGCTTGACCCAAAAACCTGAACCGGAAAAAACCCCAAACAAACTGGGCCCACTATAACATGGGTTGTATCTGTTCCATTTCCCCTTTTCTAAAGTTTTGATAAATAAAATAAAAATATATAATTACAAATTAAAAGTAGACTTACTGAGCTACATATGAACCAAATTTTATTTTAAAACTTAATGCATATTTACTTGATCTTAATCGTCAAAATCAGTAGATGTCTTTGCATTTAAGAATGGTTGCTGATTTTGACCATTAAGATGGAGTGGTTATACATTGAATTTTGGGATCAATTTTGATCCATTTGTAGCTCTTCAAGTTTAATTCGATGTCTATGATTTTTATTTATTTGACAAAAATCCTTAGGTGCAACTTTGTGATCTTATATTGTATAATATATCATTATGACTATATAATACTAATAAAATAATTTGAATATATAATAAGTAATTGAAAAGCTTAACTCATTTACATTATTAAATCAACAACTCTATCGTGGAAAAAGGGATATTTGGTTTGACTTTTTTATGAATAGGCTAATGACTTTGAAACTTTACTTACATGATAAGTGTGATGGGATGTTTGGCTATGATAATGATGATATTTTTTATTTTGAAAAAAGAAATGTGATTATTGAATTTTAGCTTAATTATGACTAATAGTAATTAATTCTCAACTAAATTAAAGACCTCCATAAATCCTTATTTTTTCATTAACACCCAATCCCAAGCTGAAATAATTAGGATTTGCACGACTAGTAATAATTGATTTTCAACTAAATTGAGAAAGAGTTTGAAAGCACAAAGGTCCGTATAGACCCTTTGTTCTTTATTAGGACCCAACCCTGAGTTTAAAAAATTAGGACCCGTATGGCCTCGGTCAAAGTTTGAGTTCTATATTTGTAATTCTAGTTCTATCTCGAATTTACTTAAGACCCAACTTGACCCACCTAACTAACACCCATAATTATCTTATGATAGAGGCACTAATGTTTTTTATAGTAAGATACACCAAGTTTATCTTATTGTATTGTTGTCGTCATTTGAGTGGAGAAAAAGTACACCGTTGTCTCTTGTTATAAAAAATAACAATGTTCCTTACATTTAGCTAAATTTTGAAATAAACTTATTATCTAGATTATTTATTTCATCAATCTAAAATTGGTGTTTATATTTGAATTTGTCACATTATTTCTACCAACCCGACTACCTGTCTGAAAGTAGCACCAAAAAAAAAAAAGAAAAAAGAAAAAAAGAACTTTATCCAGTTCCCTGCCCCTTGCATTTGAATCTTGACCCGAAATATCGGTGTCATTTGAATCGGTTGCTGAATTTCGGGCACAGCCCTCTTTCCTCTTGCAACCAATAAACAAACGAACCCAATATTACAAATCATAACAATTCACAGATGAATGATGATAACACTTTTCTACTCTCTTAAAGATTTCTTCTCCCTTCCTTGCTCACATAATTTTTAATTTTCTTTACCTGTCCATTTTAATGAATAATAATCATAGATGTGCTAAAGCTTTAATGATAAGATGATTAAAAATAATTGAATTTTATTTTGCATTTTTAGAAGCACACCTCCTTAATTCCTTTTATAGAGGGCTGCGGGAGAGACGGCCTTTTAAAAAAAAAATTAGTGGATTCACAAAATTAATGTAAGCTTTCAATCAAAATTTTAAATGAAAATAGAGCTGCTAGGTTTAACTTTTTCAAATTCTCCTAAATTTTATATTAGGGCTATTCTTAAAAGTTCACAATGAAAATATTTTTTTGCAGACATAAAAAACCCTAATGTATTCTTAAAAGTGGGTTGAATTTTCTTTTTCAATATGCAAATCGAAATTCTATAAATGGGGATACTTTTATAATTTCAAAAGATAAAAGGCTAGCGATCCTCACACGGGCACTTTTTGTATACAGACACGAGTTTTATCGTGATGCCCAATTTGCCCTCCACTTGCCATATCGAATAAAAAAGAATGCCAAAATTCATGAACAGTGCAGTCGGCTCGCCAAAATTCATGAATAGTGTAAATTGACTTACCGAAATTACAAGTCGGCTCGCCAAAATTCATGAACAGTGC
This sequence comes from Chimonanthus salicifolius, assembly GCA_013350335.1. Lineage (NCBI taxonomy): Eukaryota > Viridiplantae > Streptophyta > Magnoliopsida > Laurales > Calycanthaceae > Chimonanthus > Chimonanthus salicifolius. The sequence goes on from CM023536.1 coordinate 49,285,470, forward strand.
AATTCGGCTCTCCGAAATTGCAAGTCGGCTCGTCAAAATTCATAAACAGTGCAATTCAACTCTTCGAAATTTCAAATCGGCTCGCTAAAATTCATGAACAGTGCAATTCGGCTCTCCAAAATTTCAAATTGGCTCTCCGAAATTCACATGAATAGTAAAAATCAGCCAATTGAAATTTTACTGTTCATGCGAAGGGTAAAATCAGGAATACACTATAACCCGTGTCGCTAAATACAAAATGCCCGTGGAAGGATCGCTGATCAAGATAAAACCTTATTGTTGGAAAATAATTAACTTTTAACCAAACACGGTAAAGTCAGTAATTCATCACAAAATGGTGTTAAGAGGGGCACCTTTTCTTTTCATTTATCTTTTTATCTAATTTATTACAGTGGTTGTGGAGTCATGGTGCCTTTTAGAAGTCGTTGGCAAGACTTTGTGGTTGACAATTTTAATTGGAAAATGTGGTGTGTTGGTGGTTCAACCAACATGTCAAATGTCTCTCATTGTAAAGCAATTGAATCATCCAAAAGAAGAGAGCAATAGGGGCACCCTTTTAGGGACATAATTGTAAAATCAATTTTTTTTTAAAAAAATTCTTCTCAAAAATTGAACTCAAAGTATGATCAGAATCAGTTGCAAAGTTTAACTTAAAGTAGTTGGTGTGATAGTCAAGAATTCATCTCAAAAAATAGGAGTCCTGAGTTCAATTCACTCTACTCCAAAGGGTCATTCTCTGTAGAGCTTATCTAGTCTATGTGGGTGATGAGGAGTGGACACCTCGGTCATACAAAATTAGCTTGCCTTTCTAAAAAGAAAAAAAGGGAAAAAAAAAAAAAAAGTTGAATGAATGGCCCATACCATTCATGTTGGAACTTGGCCAAAAATACTGTAAAACAATCTCAAACATACAATAATGTTTCCTTCAAATGGATGGTTAATATGAAAAAAGTACAGTCAAAGTTGTACATATGATGGTCCATGCATTTCATTGATTTCCCACCTTAATGTTGTATACAAACTTACAAAGGAACTGAGTATGAAGGAGGTGAAGTTAGGAGGGCTTTCAAGAGCAAATGGGTCACGAAGGTTGATGAAGAGAGTGGAGAGGATCATATATTTCAGACTCCAAAACTGCAGTAAAGATTGGTTCTCTCTCTTGTTGGTTACGAACGAGTCCCACATCTGTGAAATGAGAGGGAGAGGAAATTATATGGGATTGGAGAACTCCACTTATCAGACTAGTCTTTTGGGCTGAAAGTCCAGACTGAACAAGTGGTATCAGAGCTAGGTTCCAAGCCACCGATGGATCCCCTGGCCAGACGGGATGGCCGGCGACGTCTATCCACCGGAGAACTTCGTTCGAGAGGGGGATTGATTGGGTACGAACGAGTCTCACATCGGTGAGAGGGAGAGAAAAGGAGGAAATTATATGGGGCTAGAGAATTCCATCTATCAGACTAGTCTTTTGGGCTGGAAAGCCACTGATGGATCTCCTAGCCGGACGGGATGGCCGGCGACAGTTTATCCACAGGAGAGCCTTGTTCGGAGGGGGAGATTGTTGGGTGCAAACGAGTCCCACATTGGTGAGAGGGAGAGAAAAAAAGAAGAAATTATATGGGGTTGGAGAGCTCCTCCACCTATCAGACTAGTATTTTGGGCTAAAAGCCCAGACCCAATATCTCTTTGCTGTTTGAATTCTTCACACTGTCAGTTCTTTACATTTCAGGGATGATACAAATTGTTGGACTGTTTTTGTTGTTTGCCAAGTTTGATGTTTCATTCATTCGTGTTTGTTTCAGAGAGTTTTGTTTAACTGATTGAAATTTCCACAATGTTCATTCGTGCATAAATAATTAATATTCTTTTCTTTCTTTCTATTTTTAGAAAGAAAGAAGAAAAAACATGCTTCTCAAAAGTCTGGAACTAAGTCTGCAGAGTTGATGACTGTTTTTTGTTGTTTAAGATCCAATTGATCCATCTTCCTGGACATGATCAATCAAAGGAGACAACCATATGGCTGAACTGTGTGGTTGATGAGAGAACTGATTGTGATGTTTTAACTAAACAAAATTCCTTTTTGACAAAATCATTATCTTCAGCATTAAGTAAAGATGAGCAATATCTAATTTTCTTTGAGACTTTGGAGGCAGAAATTTGGACTATCCACCATGGGACCCACAGTCCACTTGCAAAAATTATTTGGTGTGGGAGTGGGATGTATTATCCAGTCCTTGACTGGAGATTCTGCACATCATTAAAATGCCTTTGAGCACAGTTTGATCACTAAAATCATTGAACATATTCACATTAGGTTTATGAATCCTGAAATTCTATAAACATCGAAGTGGTTGTAGCCTGGACATAGTGTAACTTGAGATGTCTGCTTTCGATCGAAATGTTTGGTCTGGGTTGGGCCTATTGTGGGTCTCGGCACAAGGCGAACATGGGCGAAAGCCTCATTCAGGTTCGAGGACCTGATCTACCAAAAAATGTCTGTCATTCTACATGTCACAGATTATAATTATATGCATCCTTCTGTATGAGTGTCTGGAAGAGTTTAAAATGGGCTTGTTCGTTGGAGCTAACACTACCATATCAAGCAGTAAAGATTAAAGAAGCGTCTTAAGAGAGAGAATTATATATGAGGAGCGATAGGAACACCAGTATTTTTTACAATAAAATGGCATTGAACTTGTTCTTCTTGTCCACTTGTCATTATCTAAGTCGTAAAAGGGACACGGTATCCAGTTTTTCTATCATTTTTCCTATGTATAAGTTTTGTACCAGGCATGAATTCACATTTGACAAGGCTCAAGTCTGAGTCTAATTATCAATTGGGTCGATGCAGAGACTAATGGGACCAAATCAACTTTCAATGAAGCTCATAATCATTGCTCATAACTCTTATTGATGAATTGATTAATATAATAATTAATTAATTGTTGTATGTGAGGTTGGGTCATCCGGGTAGACAGGGATACCCATGACCCATTGATGGGATGGGCTATCTGCTATGACCAACGGCGTTTTATCTGCTATGACCAACGGCAAAAAAACGGTCAAGAACGCCATCACCATCATCATCATCATCATCATCATCAATATTTGCATTTTAGAGACTTGGGCCTTCCAACTGCTCCTTTGGATTGGATTTCCCTCCTTTCCTCTCCTCTGCCATTTCCCACTTCTTCTACTGCTTCTTCCATCCAAGTGCAATGCTTGCTTCATCCTTCCAAAAATCACACAATGTGGCTCTTGTTGCTGCCCCACTTGTGCTTTCCCTCTTGTGGGCTCCACAGATCGTCGTTAATGGGCAGATGGATGCCTGCGGAGTGGATCTTAGCAGCATTCTTCCACCTCCTTTCAATGATTCTTCTGCTCTGGCCTGCAGAACTGTCTGGCGCTCTTTCATTTTGAGGGTAAGGTGACTGACTCTTCTTTTCTTTCTTCAATGCTTTTGTTTGTTTGAATTCAAGTTATTCTACTATTATTTGGAGAAGTTTCTAAAATGGGTTTGGATTCAATTTTGCTATTTTCACTTTTATTATCATTATTGAACTTGCCAATGTTGTATTGCCTGCATTTGTGAAATATGTGTCTTTTTTTTTCTTTTTTTTTTTCTGTCGTTTGAATTTGCAAGGTAGTGTTATTCAATTTTTTTAATTTTAGACTTATCTTGTAACTTTATGTGCTTGGATTGTTGTTCTGAATGATGTTTTATGAGAATCTTCAAAATGAGATAGGTTGTAATACCTTCTTTCATCATGCATGCTATGATTTTGGGATGACAAGCAGATAAGAACATGTTGGATATGGTCATGCTACTTGTATGGGCTGAAGATGAAACCTGTTAAACTGCAATGGAAACAGATATGACTCCCCTGCTACATGAAAAACTTATCTCAGGGGGAAAATGGAACAAACAGGAAGAAAATATGATTATGAAGAAATGGACAGGAGATTTGTTGTATGGAAGTGAAAAGAAAATGTCATCATGATAAGAAATCTCATACCATTTGGGCCCAAAAGGAGAAAAGGAGAGAGCAGATCATCATGAGAGGTGCATTTCCTTCTCATTTTGAAATTTAATTAGAAATGAAACTAATTCATTTCAGGAAGAAATATGGGGCAAATATCAAGATGTGATGATCCACATACAAAAGTGGTACCAGGTTTATGTAATTATTTTTTTAATTATGAACCTTCCTTTCTGCATTACTATTGTGAAGATTTCCTGTATTCTACTGTCATTTAGGCTATACAGGCGACCTGACCCTAGATGGGGTTCAAGGTTAAAGTTTATTCTCCCAAATTTCACTCTGCCCTGTTCTCAAAATGGTGAAATTGCTCTCTTTTCACCATAAATGTAGGCTCACCACTGAAAAACATAAACCTTATGTTTCTTTGCATTTTCATTGCATCTTGGTTTCTTTATTTTGATCATTTACTTCAATTTTAGTTTCTATTTTTCGTTTGCAAACTATCCGGATTGGTCATCTAATGTTTGCTTCAGATGCTTGCATGTAGTTCTGTTCACAATTATTATATTCATAAATCATGATGAATTAGTTGTCTCATGCATCATGTCCCTTTTTAGTCCCTTTTTATGTATTTTTTAGTTGTTATTTTCCAAAATATCATTCAATTGTTTTTACAGTACGTGTAGTGTTCTGTTTCAGTACTCTCAGAGGCAGGGGAATGTTCTGAGCATTGTACTCTCTGCTTCATATACCAGTGGATGGGTTGGAATGGGGTTCTCAAGGGATGGAATGATGGTGGGTTCCAGTGCCATGGTTGGTTGGATTAGTAAAGAAGGCAGAGGAAATGTCAAACAATACTTTTTGCGCGGGTCGGACTCCATCAGAAGTTATAGCAAATGTAGGTCAATTGCAAGTGACCGATGTTTCACCCGTGGTTGTTCGCAATGGAGCCACCATTTACCTGGCATTTCAATTGAAGTTTGCTGTTCCTGTTACTCAGCAGCAACTTATATTTGCCTATAGTACCTCAACTCCTATTCAGAATCTTCTAGCAAAACACGATGATAGAACTACTGTTTTGTTCGATTTCTCCTCAGGTTTGTTTATTTTCATCACTATCATCAGCATGTTTGAAATCTAAATAACACTGATGGAAGATGTCTGTAGTTCTGTCAAGCATTTCTAAGATGATAGAACTACTGTTTTGTTCGATTTCTCCTCAGGTTTGTTTATTTTCATCACTATCATCAGCATGTTTGAAATCTAAATAACACTGATGGAAGATGTCTGTAGTTCTGTCAAGCATTTCTAAGATGCATTTCACTCACTGTACAGAATATGTATCCATAGTTATGTATAGTGATCAGTGTATTTGCAGAAGCTCAGGCACAATCACACTTTGTATTCCTGACATTACTGCAGATCATTCACTTCTGTAATTTAACTCTATCATTGACGACAGGAACCACATTTGAGGTAGATTATCACAGCACTGCCTTTGCTGGCTGTGCTCCATCTTTAGCTCTTCTTGGTTTTGCCTGGTTGCTGTCCAGGAAGCTCCATTTTCCACAGGAAATTTCTTGGGAAAACGACCCATATACATATAACCTGTAGTAGGCTCCATGTGGTCGAGTGGGTCGATGCAGAGACTACCCATATGGTCTTCAATATGTCTCATCCAACCACATCAAACCTGGTCCACATTAGATGGATCATTCCTGGATCATTCCTTACGCCAGTCTCTATCACTGCTCATTTTTACAATTGAGACCCTCCAATTCTAGTCTTGCTTTATGCACATTTTTATGCTTGATATTCATGTTTGAACATACTAATGATGGGTAATTTGAACTTATACAAGCAGCTTAACTGATAGTGAATATATTCTTCTACAGGAAAAACTTCTTCTTCCTACCCTGATCAGCTGAAGACGATTCATGGAGCGCTAGCTATAGTTGGATGGGGTGTGCTTCTACCATTAGGGGCAATTATTGCAAGATACTGTAGGAATTGGGATCCACAATGGTTTCATCTTCATTCAACCATTCAGATTGTGGGATTTTTCGTCGGACTATCTAGTGTGTTGGCTGGATTTACACTATATGATAAGATCCATGCTAATGTCCCGGCGCACAGAACCCTTGGCATAGTTATTCTTGTGCTTGGCATTCTTCAGGTTTGTGAGCTAATTTCATGCCTATGCTAGTGATTTGCTTAGACATATATCCTCGTTCTCTTCACTTGTGCTCCAACACTTGGTTTGAATTAAATCCTAGTGATATCCACTCAGTTTATTGGGATTCTAATGCACATATCCATGATGGTAGTCTGAATTTACTACCTCAGCTAATTTGGGACATTGTCTATACATGTATGAAACTCCTCCAAGGAATCTTAATATTCCGTATCTTAAATAAATCTGACAGAATAAATGTATAAGATACTCGTGCAAAGGTGACGACTGGTATGTTAGCAAAGTCCCACATCGTCAGTAGAGCTTTGGGTCTTGGGTTTTATAAGCATATGAGCACCCTCTCCTTTCAAGCTGGTTTTTAAGAATGAATTCTACTCGTGTTTAACACTGTAAAGGGATCTTTGTATTACACCTATGCAAGATGTAGGAGATTCATCAGGTGAGTATACCTTGTTGGGATCGGTGGCTCGATTCCAATGATTGAGACAGTGGGGTCTCAGACACGCAGTGCATTCGTGCATAGCAAGAAAGAGCTGACAGGCACACGCCGACAAGATGTAGCCGAGAGGGGTTGCTGCACGGTGAAGGGCCTTTGGCAGTACTCGTGGAGATGGCATCTTTGCCATATGCATAGAGAGGCCGGGGTGATTGCAGCAACACATTAGTGTGTGCAGGAACACACTGTGAAGGAAACGCAGCCTCATGTTCGTGAAGCACGTCGGGATGTGCTCGTAGAACGTAGGAAGTAGAGAGAGAGCGAGACAGAAATTGGGTTCACTTTTCTGGGTATGAGAGAGAGATATACACCAACTGAGAGGTGATATCAATGTGTTGTATATATGGGTGTACAAGGGGCTCGGGACTTCGGGTTTGGGCTCTAGACTCAAGGGAGTCATATTCTTGTACATGTATTCTCTCTCTTTTATAGTGAAATATTCTGTCGTTCTGTGGACATAGGCCAGGTGGGCCGAACCACATAAATAGTTGGTGTTAGGCCAGGTGGGCCGAACCACATAAATAGTTGGTGTTGTGCTTGTGTTTATTTTTCCCGTTCGATTTTTCTTGTTTCCGATCGTAACGCTAACATACCCTGGACTAAAAAATAGAGAAGCCCCTCATCGAGTGGCCAACAAAATCATGGGAAAAATATACAATTAACATTGTCTCTAAGGTAGTAGTTCATATTAACAACTTGGAGTTCAACTGGTATTAGGACTGAGACTGGATTTAAAACTGCCCTTGATAGCTTGTCTTTCTCATTCATATATGAACTCAGATGATTAGACTCAGGGATTAAGCCACCCTGCATTAAAGCTCTTATATATTATGCATATTTGTGCAGGCAAATCTGTGTTTAACAATAATACAACTTTGATGTATCAGGTCAATGCCTTTTGCTTGAGGCCTCAAAAGGATTCAAAGATCCGCAAGTACTGGAACCATAGCCACCATTGGGTTGGGAGGCTCTTGCTCTTCCTTGCAGCAGTGAACATTGTCGTCGGGATTCAGGTGGCAGGGGCAGGAATTGAGTGGAAAGTAGGCTATGGCTTTAACGTCGCCGTTATTCTAATTACATTCATCTTTTTAGAGCCAACGTGGAGGATGAAAGGTGCCCATGGAGCCACCTGATTCTTAGGCTCCAGCCCTCTAATGGACCTCTGTTTTGTTTCCATTTTTTTCTTCACCATTGCAGATGTTTGCAATGTTTGGTACATTACTGAGGCAGATGACTACACTTCCATGGGGCCATGTTTTTGAAGGGGGCATGCAAATCTTATGTGATGCTTTGTTTCTTCCCATATGAAACTTGTGATCTTGAGAACACCCCCCATCATTCTACACAAATGGCTATCAATTAATATTGACTGTTGGATTATTAATTTATAAACTTACTTTTATGTATTGTGATGGGTCTATTGCAAAATCTTCAATTGAGTATCAAACTTATGCATAATCGTGTCAATTCAATTATGGAAGCTATTTCTTTAAGCTCTCTATATTTTCATGACTTCAAATAATTTCCTAGTCACTAAATATTTGCATTCCTCGTGAAGTCCAACTTATTTTTCGGATTAACGTGTGGGAAACTGAGATAGTCCTACTACCCCACGGATAAGCCCACTACGCCTAAGGCTAACCTTCCCGCTTTTTGAGGACAGGAGGCAACTTCGCTCTATATGATAGGCCTTTTGAATAAGATCTTTTCATCAATGAACATGATACTCAAACAAATAGCATTGACCCAATAATAGAAGTCAAATTTTTTAGGCGACTAAAATGCTACTTACTTTAAATTACCTTTTTTTTTTTTGAATTTATGTGCCAACGTAAAACCCCTATGAGGGAGCCTTCTACCCCTAGGGTACACCAAGGTTAGGCTATGAGGAAGTTATCGGTTCGAGCCCCCATGGCCTAACCTTGGTATGTCCTATGAGTAGTGGGCTCACCCGTGGGGGTTACGAAGCGGTTTCCCACATGTAAATTCAAAATAATAATAATAATAATAAAATCAATGAAAGACCTTTCTCTTGGCAAAAACTTGAAAATTTAAAATAAAAATTCTTATAACCCATTTTTTCAAGTGCAGATGGATAAATATCGAAACATATCGTATTAATTTATAATTATTTTGAAGTCTAATTTTGATTAATCTTAAAAATCACTTTAGTTGACATTTTTTTTTTTTTTTTGAATTTACGTGTGCAAAACCGTGGGATATCCGGCGTAAAATCCCCACGGGTGAACCCACTATCCCTAAGGCACACCTAAGGTTAGGCAATGGGGGCTCGAAACTCGCAACCTCCCGCTTTCTGAGGTAGGAGACACTTTAGTTGACACTCAACAATAAGAGTGATACATTGGGATTTAGGAGGCCATAATCGAATTTAATCTGTCATTGTTATTAATTTAATTGTCTTTGACCTTTCAGTTTTCTTTTCCGTTTCTTTAGACTAGAATCCAAGAATGAGGGCAAGTAGCCAATCTGTGTTTTCTATAAGAACAAATTCTCTCTCTTCTTCGTTCTGGGCCTTTCAGGGCCCTGCTATTCTTCGTTTCTAGTGATCCATACCAGGCATACACACCGTCCACGTGGCATATTATCATCAATCTAAATGGATCAAATTGTGGGATCCATTTAATATATGACACGTGGAACATCCTCATTGATAGGGATGAAACTTCAACAGTTAGATTGAAAGCTTAAACCTATTTATTATTTTCTTTCCAACTTATATTTGGATCCTCTTTTGACCTGTTAACTCGTTTTTTAACTCAAATTGATTAATTTGGGTCGAGTTAAATCAGGTTACTAATCAATCAAAATAATTAAATACATAATTGAGTCCATTGTCTTAACATACTTTACGAGTTTAAGTAAAAAGACATCATAAAAGAAATCACAATCACCGATACATACTTAGTCTAAAGCCTTTTAATTTCAAAAGGTGATCTAGTAAACATATAAAAAGAATATATATATATGTATGTATGTAATTTGGGTAATTCTAAAAAAAAAATTTCAAAAAAATTAAAACTATATTTTAATAGCATTTGATCAATTGGGTTTAAATTGGGCCTACTCCAAGTTAGACCTTAATTCCTTAAATAGCATTTGAACTTCTCAACAATAAATGGGCTTCCTTATGGGCTTTCTCAATCTCAGTACAAAGTGGAAACAGGACATATGATTTATTTATTTAAATAAAATGATCCCTTTGTACCTCTTTTATAATACCCGTTCTTAATTCAGCTTATTTTGATTGAAATAATTAATTAATTTTTTATTTCTACTAATTATCATTTTAAATTATTTTTCAGTATTTAATTTTAATTTAATTAAAATGATTCTCTATGAATTATACATTCAAACATAAATCATTTCAATAAATTCATCATTCTTGATATTGAACTGTTGATGGAACAAATTAAAATGATAAAAGAGTATACACCATAAACCATCTTTTTTAATTTAAACCTTCTGTTTAATTTACATAGGTAATACATATAAACAGGCCCAAGGGTGGGTTAGGATTCAAATATTTTCTTTTCTCAATGAATGGCTTTATACCTTTTTCAGGAATATCATAATTAAAAAATCTCTAATGTTGTTTGCTTCTTTGTATTTTCATATAAAAAAAATTATGGACTTTATAGAAATAAAACATTTAAATGATGACCATTACTCAAATTTTCTTGTTAATAAATAAATTTATTTTCTGCAACATATTATTATATCCAATGTTACAAATATCAATGATAATTTCAAATTTACACATTTTTATCGAAAAAATACCATTACTTCGTTAATAACGTGAATTTATTGGCATTTTAATAAATTCTCTATAAAATCGCATTAAAAAATGTGGAAAATGGCAATACCGCGATAATATCCCGATAAATCCTTATTAAGAAATCTTTATGATAATCTTAATGAAATCTATGTCATGATTTAAAATATTTGTCAATGTTGTAAAGATTGTAGAATATTTATTGAATTGTATTTTAATGTGATATTAAGATTTTTTTATTAATATTTTCATTTATTATATTTTTATTATTTTTAAAATATTATATTTTCTTTAAAATTTTCCTGTTAATTCTTCAATAAAAATTTGAATATTTGAAAATATTTTAATATTATATTAATATCTAAAAATGATATTTGTGAGGAGGACTCAACAAGAAGAATCCTTGAGTGATGACATTGTGTTTTCAGAGTTCCTTTTCCATAAAAAGTTGTGTGTCTTTTGTGCTTGCCAGCGTCTTAATTATTAATACTGACACCTTGGAATTCAGTGATAAAAATTCTGTGCACCTATGGTGTCCACGTGGAAAATAGATTGTAATTTTGGTTTTTCTTTTTATATTGCAGTCTTTTTTTTTTCATATGGTCTTTTAGGATGCGTTTGACAACCACAAGATTTTGAAATCTACAAATTTTAAATTTAATAAACTATAAAAAATTCTATTAAAAATATTATTACATGATAATTATTAAAAAATCAGTCAGACAACCATGCTATAGATTTTGACCTCAATTGTATCATGTTAGATACTTAGATAATGTAAATCATTCATGGTGAATGACAATGGCATATGAGCACTTTGAATAAAATGCATGCGGCCTAAAATGTAAATTTACATGATAATTTTATCTATTTTGCATAAATATGTTTTGTTTTTAATAAAAATAATATTTATTAAAATGAATGAGAGATGCAAATTCAATGCTATTACCATGCAAAATTTTAATGTTATAACTCTCCAGAAAAATGGGGTCATTGGAGCTTCTGAGAATAGATCAAAGGTCTCAGATTGATTTCTGCTATTAGATTTATCCTACACTTGGGACTTGCAAATGGTTAGAGTTGAAACTAGGGCGGGTTAGGCCTGATTTTAATAAATCCAATTTAACTAATATAAAAAATTATTGAGTCTGACATGATCCGAATTGTTAGCCCGACAGTCTGACCCATTTTTAATCCAAATTTGGAGGAAAAAAAAATCAACAATAGATTTTTTATATTTCCTAAAACTCGAGTCGAATCGGGACAATTCGAGTTGGGTTGAGTTGATTTTAAATTTCTGAGTTCAACCTGACCAAAATTCCATGCAGTTTTTTTCTCAATTCGACTTGACCATAAATTTACAAATGTATAACCCAACCCATTAATTTATCGGGTCAAGTTATGTGAATCAGATTAAAATTCGATCTAAATTTTACATTTATAGAATTAGTCTTACTTCCAAAAAAAAAATGGAGAACTGAGACAATAATAATAAAAGGCCACTTCCATGTGATTATATCCTTTTCAACAAAAAGATAGAAACATGTTCAACAAAGATCCTCACCAAAAGTTTTTGAAAACGAAATAGATAAATTTTTATAGAAATATATGTGGTGTCCACGGCATTATCTCCTTCCATGGGGCTATCAAATCCATTAAAATCACAGCCTAACCCTAATTCCTATTGGCTCTCTATAGTAACATTTACAACTATCATCACTGGGGCTGAAATTGGGTTGGGTCGGATCGGGTCGGGTCAGATCGGGTTTTAAGTGGTTTATAGAACCCGACTTGAACTGTTGACCTGAATTTCTCAACCCGACTTGATCTGAATGTTAACTCGTCTCAACTCGAATTCTAAGTCAACCTACATTTTGAAATCATTTTAATATAAATAAACCAAGTTAAGTCGGATCGAATCAGATTAACTTCTAAATTTCTCAACTTGATCTGATCCAAATTTTATGAAGATTTTTATCTTCTCAATCCGACCCAATCTGCTGACCTGACCCGACTCAATAATTTCTCGATCGGATCATGAAGGTCGAATCAAAATCCGACCGGAGTTTCACCCATAGGCTTCTATCACCAATTTTGTCCTCATATATCTTTCTCAAAAGCACTTGACACTTACAATGTGATCTCAGGTACTTAGTGGTGCGAATTGCATAATATTCTGATACTGTCTTCTCTTCTCTTTTCCATTAGTTGGTGGGTCACTTTTGTCTTTGTCTCTTATTTATCACCATCCCTTGTCATTTATTTGGTGGGTCAGATTCCTGGACCCTTAGTTAACTGGTTTAGCAATCAAATCAATCAATCAATGTCATTTAGCACTTTGCCCCCAGTGTGTAGTACTTGTACTTCCAACAAAACGAAACGCTATTATTTGATGCTGGTGTCCTTCCATGTCTCTTGGCACTCTGCGAGAGAATCTCCTAGAAAAAGAAATGATCAAGTGAGGTAGATTTAATCATTTAACTATAATTAAATTATATTTTTAATATTTATTATTTACTTAAAATTAAATTTTAATTTTGCCAAATGAGTAATAGATGTATATGGTCATGCACTAACTGTTCCTCCTTTTAATAAGGAGAGATATTAGATCACTATAAATGGGAAGCTATCAAGTGTTCAATGAATTTTCATGAGTTAAACAAGTCCCGATTGTTATGTTGTTTTTAATTTGTTAGGTTTTGCAGAGCTTCTTAATCGAATTTTTTAATGGAAGGCATTTATATAAAATTATATTGCACATATGGAAACCTTAATCTGAATAGTATATAATGTCATTTCCATGAGAGAGGAAGACGATGAGCGAAAATCGTAATAAAGATCGGTTGTCTCTTCTTCATTTTCTTGTCTTTGAGCTAACTGAACTTTGGTTTGAAACATATGAACATACCAAAAAAGAACCGTGTAAAATCTTTGTGTCATTGTGTGTGTTTGATCTATGATTTGTTTTTTCATTTATTATTTGAGTGCTTCTATTCCCAATATGATTGAGGTAAAATAATTGATTCGTTGGTAAAGGCGACCGTTACACCTGTATCGATGAACCGATACATATACGCATCCGTCCGTCATCCGTCATCCGTCCAGACTCCGGTCACAACTCACCGATGTATTGTGGCGTATACTTATCAACCTTCATTTTCTTATCATGTTGTGGCTAATAAACGTTATATCAGTTGCATTTTTCTACTTGCTAATTAATTGGAAAGAAGAAGGAATTCTCCATAGCACAAGCTTGAATGTGAATTACAATATTTCTTTATCATTTAAATCATGTTTTCACCCACTTGCATGTCATAAGCGAGAGTTGACCTTAATTTTAATTTTGTTGTGTATTAGAAATAAATAAATAAAATAACTATAATTGTTGATATATATAATTTTTTTCCTTATCATGGATCATCTTGTTGGGGGCCACCAATGAGCACTGGCATATAGAGTCGAACCAGAACTGGTCTTTATTTGCATCATTCACAAGTTGGCTGTAGTCACTTAGGCCGATATTATTATTCCTTTGAAAATATTTCAGATTATGACTTGGTCACCATGGTACTTGCAGCTCCATATGGTTCTTTCATTGAAAACTAATTGAGTTGAATAATACACAATATTAAATTAAGTTCAAGAATGTAACATCCCACCCACCCAGGGGTATGGAAATTGTCCTACATCGCCCAGGAGGTGGGCATAGTTGGTGTTAATAAAAGGGGAACGCATGAGGCCTTTTCGGGTGGGTACAGGAATAAAGGTTTGTGAGGCCTAAAGTGGATAACATTGCGTTGGGAGTTGGGCCGTTACGAATGGTATCAGAGCATGGTTCAACTTTTTACATGCGTGGACCCTCTACATGTATAGTATTGCCTATGTGGACCCTTTGGCTATGTGACTTGATAGAGTCGTCCCTGACTCTAGTCTTAGAAGGAGTGGATTGTAACACCCCACCCACCTAGAGTTGTGGGAATTGTCCCACATCACACAGGAGGTTGGCATGGTGGGTATTAATAAGAGGGAGGCACCCCCTCCTCAACATGAGGCCTTTTGGGTTTGGCCAAGTGGGTTGGATCCATGAACAAAACTGTGAGGGTCCCTGGGATCCAAAACGAACAATATTGTGTTAGGAGTCGGGTCGTCACAATGAAACTTACTAAAGCAAAATAGAAATTGTTGATATATGAATCACAGAAGATCACTCATATGTTGAAATATTTAATAACATGAACCTAAGGCAAATATAAAGGACAGCAGAAATAGAATTTAAAGTTAATCATTCATTTCATTTTATTTAATTATATAATTGTATATATTTAATAACACTAGTGTTTAAATTTTAAATAAATTAAAGATATAATTTCAACATTACATTACAATACGTTAAACATCAAATAAATTGTAATTTATTGATATAATAATGCTGTCACTTTTATCTCATTGAAACATCTATTATTATTTTCATTGAAATATCATATTGACGTTACCTATCACAGGTGATGACATCAAAATCCAATGAATTCTTTTCCTACTCATTCAGTTCTAACTCAATATCCATTTAAATATCTTGAATGTAAATAATATATTGACAAAATCTAATGAAGGTTACATTAAATTATAACGTAAAATTCAAATGTCATGCTTATAAATACAAAATAAAAATAAGAAAGGATTTAGATTAATTGAAAAATAAAGGAAGTTAATTTTTTTTTTTTTAATTAATTGGATTGCTCAAATTGTAAAAAATATGGCTTTATTAAATGGTGCTGCCCAGGTTCGAACTGGGGACCTTCAGTGTGTAAGACTGACGTGATTACCGACTACACCACAGCACCAGATGGGACTCATCTTTTCTTAAATGGATATTGTACTTATTTCTCTCTTTATTTTATTACTCTAAAATAGAGGTGCGAAATTTGGCTCGCAGATTATTTATTGGCCATATAATTATCAACACTGTTCATACTGGACTTTGAACAGCCGGACCATATCGGCTTGTATCAGCCATTTTCATTTCTTTTTTTAAAAAGTTTGCCATTTTATCCGATTTTTAATTTCAATCTTGCATTACATATGGTTTTAAGAAGGTTTAGAAGAAAATTATTCACTCCTACTAGTGTAAAAGGTATTTTTTTTTTTCCAACCTTTTTTCTTTTAAGATTTGTCCATTTTGAGTTATTTAATTTAATTCTTTTAAATTTTCACTCTAAGATAATCCTAATTTTAAAGTTTTTTTATGAAAATATTTGGTAAAATAATATTGAGTGTTCATGCCTTCATGGAATTGAATAAAGATATCTTAATATAATTGAAGTTTGTGTGATTTTTCAAAAAAATTAAAATAATTCATGAGTTCGAGTTTTCTAAGATAATTTCACTTAGGGGTATCTTATGAAAAAAATTAATGAAATGATATATAAATGTTTGTAGAATTAAATGAAGATATCTTAATTTGATTTATATAGCTTTGTTGTGTTTTTCTAATTTTCTAATATTTTAATGAAATTAAGATCTTTTACAAAAAAGATTCATCAATTGTACTAGAAGATAAATGTCATTACGAGAAAGTTAAAAAAACACGAATTTCATGCTAGGTCTTTCCTAATATTGGTTTTCTAATTTTCAATTTTTTTTAGATATTTTTCAATTGCCTAGAATATACTTTATCTATATCAAAATTTTGACTCTAAAAGTTTATTAATCTATGAAAAGGACATTTTTTAATGAGGATTCATGTGTTTCGCTAAGGGCAAATTTGACACAAACTTTAATAGTTATTACGACAAACTTTTCTTTGTACGTTTTCACTTCACTAAGGTTCGAGTTTGGTCCAACCCCATGAAATCACCCATCATGGCCACAAGAACAACGAGTGTCGTGGGTTATTATGACAAACTACAACAATTAAACAAGAAAATTTCTAATGCATTCTTTTATCCACATAGTTTGTTATAAGAGTAAACCAATTTTTATAGTCGAATTCATTTTAAATTTTAAAGTAAGATTATTAAAGAATAATTTAAAATCATTAAGAAGTAAAAATACTACTATAAAAACTAAAACCCTTAAAAGGATGGAAATGTATTTTCACAAATTAAATAATTCTATAAATGTAAATGTAAAGTCATTTAAAATCAGAAAAATGGAAAAACTTAGTATCATCTGCGTTTCTAATTTTTATATTTTAAGACACTTTTAATGATATTTTCAAATTAAAATGAGAAAGAAATAAATCTTAAGCGGTGGCCCCACATACAATATACCCTGTTTAAGGGTTTATATTGAGTTTGTCATTTTAAGATTTTGCAAGGGTATAATGGTAATTGAGAATGGGACAACATGTCATGCACAAAATTCCTAATATGAGAATGGGAAAATACCAAAAATTCAAAGGCGGGAAAAATGACTCATGCTTGCAGTGTCGCCGCATATGACAAAGTATTAGCTGTTTTAATAATATTTTTTATTTTAAAATTAGTATCGGGTTTGACTTTAAGAAATTTAAGTATAAAAAGTATTTTTTAATTTAAACTTTTTTCTTTAAAACTTATCCATTTAAGTTATTTTCATTAATTAGTATAGAGCACTAAGATGAGAATATGAGATGATACTACTATACTTAGTGAAATTGAAGTGTTGGCTGACTTGACTGTTAAACAAACTTTTAACTTAAAAAAGAATTCTTAATGAGTGCCACAAAAGTGTAATAGTCTGTTTGTAAGAATGAATTCATAGGTCAAATTATGAAAGTTTGAAAAATGACAATAGAGGCACATTCGAGACAAGAGTATAATATTCCATGTAAATCAACTTTGGTTCTGAAAAATGTCAATAACCAAAGACGAGTGATCTTTCCACGGATATTTTGTGTTTAGTAACATAGATTTTAGAGTATTTTCGATTTCACCCTTCGCATAAACAGTAAAATTTCAATGGGCTGATTTTAACTGTTCATGTGAATTTCGGCGAGTCGATTTGAAATTTCAGAGAACCGAATTGCATTGTTCATGAATTTTGGCGAGCTGATTTGAATTTCGGATGGCACTGTTCATGAATTTTGGCGAGCCGACTTGCAATTTCGGAGAGCCGAATTGCACTGTTCATGAATTTTGGCGAGATGAATTGCATTGTTCATGCATTCTTTTCTCTTCGGTACGGCAGGTAGAGGGCTAGTTGGGCATACACAAAATCCCCGTGTGTGTATACACAAAATACCCGTGTGAGGATCGACCATAACAAAAGTTATCGTTCTACTAAGACATGTTAGAGAGGAATTTTGGAGAAGTGATTGGTGCACCAACATCTTTATCTTTGGTGCATAAAAAATAATGAAATATCTATTTTGTCTAAATTTGTTTCAATCTTTCTTAGTTTCCTCTTTTCATTTGTTTGGACAAAATTAGTATTTCACTCATTTCTGGTACACTAAAGTTAAAAGTTTTGGTACACCAATCAATTCTCAAATTTAAGAAGAAGAAAAAGAACTTAATTTGATATTTATCTTACTTAAAAGAGATTTGAGATAAGTTCCAATGAAAATGATATAGAAATTATTAAAAATTAATGCATTCATAATAAGCATGTAGATATTATTTAGGATATATCTGTCGGTGCAAGTACCAACCAGGTCCGTCTTAACCCTTAGCCGAGAAAGGCGTCGCCTTAGGTCCCCGGATGAAGAAGGCCCCTCTCGTCTGCGCTCCAATAGTGCACTATTAGTTTAAAAAAAATTATATAATTTCTATAGTTTTGAATAATAAAATCTCCTTAAAGTTATTTTTTAAGTCTCAAATTGAATATCCGACCTAATAACGAAAATCTCATAAAAATACTTTAAGACTTCAAGGTCTTTTGACACCCCTAAATGCTTAAAACACAGTGTTTTACAAATAAGTGTATCCCTCAGCTGTGCCGAAAACACACTTTCGGAAGTCCAAACAACAAACCGTAAAAACCGTTGAACTCCAAATTCAAAGCTGAACAAATATGTGAAGTTAGATCTTTCAAATGATTGTTTATCAAAAATAGGTGACATTTTCCTATCCCAAATCTTGTCGCTTCTTTAAAACAAAAAAAAATCCAGTTAAACAATCATTTGTAAAAACTAAGTTTTCAAATTTCACATATTTGTTTAGCTTTGAATTTGAAGTTCAACAGTTTTTACGGTTTATCGTTTGGACTTCCGGAAGTATATTTTCGGCACAGCCGAGAGATACCATTTATTTGTAAGACACTATGTTTTAAACATTTGGGAGTGTCAAAATACTTTAAAGTCTTAAAGTATTTTTATCAGATTATCGTAATTAGTCCGGATATTCAATTTGAGAAGTTTTGGAAATACACAGTGCTTAAAAATAACTTTAAAGTTTTAAAGGAGATTTTATTATTCAAAATTATAGGAATTACATAGTTTTTTTTTAACTAATGCACTATGCATTACTGTGGCATCTGTAGACCGTCCAAATAAATGGAATTTACGCATAAATAATTGTCCGAACGAAGGAAAAATATTCTTAACTCACGTTCGGACGGTGTTGAAGCGGATGGGTAAATTTTTCAATGCTCTGTATTGTTGGCCTCTTGATCTTTTTAAGTTAAAAAAATTATTGTCTAAAATAATTTATTTTATAATATATAATTAAAATTTTAATTAAATATTACTTATAATAATATATTACATACCAAGAAGGCCTCATTTAATTTTTTTGTGGCCTCAACTTGTTTTTAAACGGCGCTGGTACCAACCATAGAACTTTATGTGAAGATAAGGTGATTTTCAATTGGAGTAAGATTCTTGATTTTCAATTGGAGTAAGATTCTCTCAAGATATGTGATAATATCTTGTATGTCGCTTGCCTTATTTAAACACCAAGTCTTGATGATGCATACTAAGTTGAGCCATGAGAGTGACCCACTTTACTGACCTTGTTGTAGAGTGGTCTACACTTGGGTTAGTTCGACCTTCCCCTGTTCCCCATTGGAATATACTTTTGTCAACATTTCTCCTCTCCTTGTCCACACAATACATACTATTTTATGGATTGGATTTTAGCAAAGCAAAGAATCCAAAAGTGGTTTGGGACCATGTCGAGGGTAAAAGGGGCCTCATCCACCCACGCGGCCACACCTATTCCCAACACACTCCAAGATAATGCATTCCAGCTGTTGTAAGACATCTCATCTTCTCTCTCTTACCCATGCTACCATGGTACCATCCCTCTCTCCCCAGTCCCTCCCCCCCTCACACGTACAAATATTAAATATGTAAATATTATCAAAAATTCAAATCAATTGGAGTGAGGTTAGGAATTTATTTCAAAAAGTGAGAGTTTTGAGTTTGATTCTAACTCTACTGTGACAATCCGATCTGACCTCCATCATGATATTATCCACTTTGAGCCCCACTTGGGCCCGCACAGTTTTACTTTGGATAATCCCCGCAGAGTAACTCTCTCCACCTAGCTCTGTTGGCCAATGTGGGACTTTTCCCACATCCCAGTAGCGCGACTGGGTGTTACATCCACTCTAAAGGGCCACTAATCCACTATATGTAGATTTACCGGTGTGTAGAGGTGAAACTTTGGTCGAATTTTAAATTGACCCACATGATCTGACTCGAGAAGTGGGTGGATTTGGATTATATATTTGTATATTTCGGGTCGGGTCGAATTGGGAAAAAACATCCGCATGAAATTCGATTCGGGTTGAGTTGAGAAATTTAAAATCAACTTGACCCGAGTGCACTGAATTATAAAACAACACTCAAATTAAGTCGGGTAAAAAAATTGGGTCGAGTCGGGTAAAAAAATTGGGTCGAGTCGGGTTGAGTAATTTAGGTCGGGTCAGGTCTAGCACTCTGGCTCATTAAGTTTTGAAATTGATTGAGTTAGATTTATTAAAACCCGACCTAATCTACCCTAGTTTCAGCTCTACTGGTGTGTGTGAATAAGGAGACTTCTACATGCTTCGATAATTAGCTAGGTACTCTAAGAGACGTAGACACTTTGATTAAAAAAAGAATATATGACAGAATTTATATAAAAAAATTAAAAGCTAAAAGATATAATTTGATTGATTTAATCATTATAATTTTAGTGGACCTCATTTACTCACTTTGATGTCTAAATATGCATTCTAAGATCATGCATTTCATTGCATAAATGATCATTTCATTTAATATTATTGTGAAGGTATCTTCTATTGTGTTGTGATGTAAGTTAGGTTGGAGACTTGACTCTAATTGAAGTTCCCGATAACAATGCCTCCAACCTTTAGTAATTTGTACGTAAAAAAGAAAAAGCAAAAGCCCCTAAAATTTTGTTATAGCTTCGTTTTCCAATAAGGCAGTCTACCAAACACTTTGTTAATTGAATTAGGTTAATTGAATCATTCCAACCCTTGATTTTGAGATAAAAGTAAAATTATTAGATAAATATTTTATTTATGATATTCAATCCAATGATAAAAGTAAAATTATTAGATAAATATTTTATTTATGATATTCAATCAAATAATGAAGGTGCATTTAATAGACGTGAAGGATTTGAGAAATGAGACTACATTCTCCTCGCAATGAATAAAGATGCAAAGTTGGAATGATTGATGTTTAGATTCATATTTTAAAACGTCATCCTTCTAAGTGTTCAATCTTAGTTTTTATTAATCACAGTTTAATTATTTTAAAAATATTTTTAAAATTTAGATTATCAAAAATCATTAATGATTCATGGTTTAAAGGACTAGTACGATTGACTCTAAATAATTCTTAAAGATTTTGAATTTATAAAATTAGATTGCTTAATTATTCTATTATTTATAGTTATAATTAGTGTGAACAAGTCATTTTTATGAAAATATGATTATTACACTTTTTAGATTTATGTATTTTATATATATTAACATATTAATATATTTTAAATTAATTTATTATTAATTAACTAATATTATTATATGACATCATTTGATGTAACAGATTTGACAGTTGGTGAACCCTATCAAATCCGACCGTGACATAGTGGGTTTTCAAAACATTTGTCTAGAAGATGCAGCTGACGTAAGCATACGTGACAGAATCTCTCACTTGTGACAGAATCTCTTCCACTTTCAACAAGAATCAAAAATGATGAGAGAATTTTTTTTCTTCATTTTTTTTATTTTTTTCTATATTTTGAGCAATCCTACAAATTTTATTACTGGGCATGTGTAACATCGTATGTTTGACAATTTTGGCATTTTTCAATTTAATATTTGAAAATAGGTTTTTGTAGTCAAATAAATTGAGTGAAGGGATAAGGCTGAAATCCACGGTGCCCAATAATTTTTTAAAAATACATCAGAATGTCATTTTCTTAATGGAGATTCATTATCTTTAAAAAAAAAAAAGGTATTCTTGCAGTTAACGGACAAATCTGATGGTGAATTGTTTGTAATCTTCACATTTTACCCTTTAAATTTTTATTAAAATTATTTTCTGATGGTGGAACTGACGAGATCTTCTAGACACAGGAGTTTTGTGTAACTAGACATGAGTTTTAGTTTATTATCAATTGTACCTTTCGCATGAACAGTAGACACGGATAATTCAAGTTTTATGTCTTTGTTATTTTAAAGAAAATTTTAAGAGAATTGATAGAGATGCTTGTGCTTTTTATAAAAGGGAGATATTTGTCATTTTCATTTATCATTATTTAAATTGTGAAAATTTATATTTATCGGATAGTGATTTTTATGCCATTTGTTATAAAAAAACACCGGTATTGTTATCATTTTTTTTATATTTAAATTTTTTATGATGATTGAAAGTGTGGAATTTTTATCCTAATTTTCTATATATGAAAATGGAGAACCTAATGTGGATGGTTTGTGGTGGTGCAGTTGGCCAATGAAAGGTTGCTTGAGTCTCCTGATCCATGCCCATGATGCAAGGAGAGATTTCTTAGCATTTCTCAGTTTTACTTGTTGAACTCGCTGCTTTTCTTCAACACAAATTAGATGATTAAAATATTTTTATAAAAATAATAAAAGGATTAAAATAAATGGAATTATAAAATAGCGTCAAATATGTAAGTTGAGATGGTCAAAACATCATTAAACATTAAGGTGATAAATTAAGTTTTTTTACGATCAAAGTGTCTAAGTCTCTTAGAGCACCCGACTAATTATCGGGGGCATGTGCAAACCTTCCTACTCTCACGCACCTAGTAACTCTACGGAAGTCACCTTTTGAGATGGAGTAAAAATCAAACTTCATATTTCCACTTCCTGAAACGGATTTGTGACCAGCACTCAAACCCCTTTAGAGTTAAAAAGGCAAACTTAGATCAAAGAAGAAGAAAAGTTAAACTTAAAAATTCAACTTTAGAGAATTGAGGAAAAATATCGTTGATGATGAACAACAATAATGAATAAGTGTATTAATTGGATTATTCTCTATTTTGTCTTTCCACATAAGTGTTTATAAATGTCATGTCAATAATAAAAATAGTAAATCATGTTTAATTTTCTTCAAGATTAATTTTTCACTTTAAATGTTAGGATAGATTAGAATTTTTATTAGATTTAAAAGTCACGCTTGTGTCAATTTATCTGAATTTTCAAGCGATGATTTAAAGTTCAAATTTATCTATATTTTCTATATGTATTTAAATGTTTAAAAGTTTTTAGTAAATGATAAAATCATAAATTTATGAAAATATCTCTCTTCCCTTGACATGAAAGCCTGATATAATTTAAAATTTGTCAAAATAAGTTTGATACCATGGGTAGAAATAATAAGGTTTTTACATTTCCATTTAGAGTCATGTTAAGGTTCTTTCTTAGGAGAATATCCTTTGATTCCCACTCAATCATAGCCTCTGGATATTGGAGAGTTTAGAACTTTCTCAATAGCCTTTTTTCATCAATTCATGCACATCATCATGTCCTCAATGAATTTCGCCTTTTCAAACGTGAAAGGAGAGGAAAAAGGTGAGCAATAGGTGAAGGTATATGAACATGATTTGAAAGTTATCCAATGTATAAAGTTCTCCAATAAATATTAATTAAAATGTTTAAAATTATATATCTTAGCTGATATTGCAACCAAAAAGTTTTAGCCAACTTTTCAGATTTTAGTAAAAAATAATTACTGGGGCCACAACTTTATTACTTATCTAAAGTTGAATAAAATATAACTTTTAACATGTAGATTTATTGACTGCGTTTGAATGGGAGATAAATTTTTCAAGGGTTACCTTAGATATTATGAATAGCCGTTGATTAGAAACAGGGCTGGATATTATGAATACCCGTTGATTAGAAACAGGGCCGGCTCTGAGATTTTAGGGACTCTAGGCGAGTTTTTAAGAAATTTTGTTAAAAATAATAGTGCTTAAATAAAAAATAATGTTAAAGTTTTTAAGAGTTTAAAAAAAATAATAGTGCTTAAAAAATAATGTTAAAGTTTTAAAGGAAAGATAAATCATTCGAATGAACGATTCGAATGAATCGAATGAAGGAATCAGTTGAACGAATCAACGTTCCGCTCATTCGAATGAACGATTCATTCGAATGAAAGATCGTTTCATTCGAATGAAGGAAAGGAATGGTGGCCATTTTTTTACTATTCATTCGAATGAATCATCCATTCATTCGAATGAATGGGGCTGAGCAGTATTCCGTGTTACTGTTCAGCCCATTCATTCGAATGAGTTGAAAATACACTTGAGGATTCATTCGAATGAATGCCAAAATGAACTGGGCATTCATTCGAATGAATGAAAACATGAGGGTAAAATTGTAATTTCACCCGAAAATCTGATTTTGGGTGTGTAGTGGCAGATTTTCCGAGTGTGTGTAAGTGCTCCCAAAGATAAAACTTTAACGTTATTTTTTAAGCACTGTGTATTTTCAAAATTTCTCAAATTGAATATACGGACTAATTACGATAACCTGATAAAAATACTTTAAAACTTTAAAGTCTTTTGACACTCCTAAATGTGTTTTCGGCACACTGTAGAGATACCCTTATTTGCAAAACACTCTGTTTTAAGCATTTGGGAGTGTCAAAAAACCTTGCAGTGTTAAAGTATTTTTATCAGGTTATCGTAATTAGTCCGGATATTAAATTTGAGAAATTTTGAAAATACACAATGCTTAAAAAATAACTTTAAAGTTTTTAAAAAAAAATTATTATTTAAATAATATATTAACTGTAGGATACATTAACAGAATCGATCCCATGAACGATCGATCTGTTACGCTGGTTTTGCTTTCGCTTGTTCCCAATATCAATCGATAGATTTTTGATTGATTTCTTCCGCTCGTGCTTCGATCGATCAATTTCTTTAAATCAATTCTGCACGGAAGGACAAAATAATAATTTTTACTTAAAATCTGAATTTTAATGTCTACTGGCGGAAAACATCGGTGTCTGTGTAGGCACCCATAAATAAATAAATGAAGGTTGTCTGTCTAAATGGTACGCCGACAATATCTAAATAAGACTTTAGGAGGCGACTTTGGACATATCAAATATATACAGTAAAAACTGAAAACACACTAACATCAGTGTCAAACCGACTCAACCAGTAAAAAATCATTAATGGTAAAAGTAGAATAATTAATACAGCGTAGGGGATTGAAGGGTAATAATAGTTATTATTATAATATTATTAAAGGAGTGGACGACCATGGTATGTTGGCTGGAAGGGGGTAGTCCTTGAGAAAAAGGATCATGGAATTTTGTACTCTATCCACTAAGTTAAACTATAGAGAAATTAAATTAAATTAAATTAAATTAAATTACTTTAGTCAATTATATAGATATATTAAATTATCTTTAACTTTTAAATGTGATTTAAGACAAATAAAAAAATCCTTTTTAGTTTCTAGCATGAATGTTATAAGTAGGGAACAAATCTCAACCAAAATGAAAATTCTAATATTTCAGCCGATATAATATATATGTCGGCCGATAAAAGTCGTTTTTTAAAAAAATATGAGAGAGAAATTTCTCGTCTATGATATCAGGCGATATTTGAATTTAAACCCTTGATTATAAGCACATAGTTCCTCGTATCTAGATTAAGAGAAACTAATTAAAACAATTTTAAAGTACAAGAATGAACGAGTGTAAAATATATTCATTGAAAAAACAAACATAATAACAAAACGCTATTGAAGTGGGACGTAGCAAATAAATAATAATAATAAAATCAATTGTGTATAGAGTTATATAAAATGATTAAAAACTTAAAAATGACTAAATTTAAGTACACCATTAAATTTATTGATTCCTCTATGTTTAATAAAGTAAATAAAGACCCGTATATCTTTCTAATAAAACTGCAGGCGAAAACCATGTAAGATACTATCACGTGCTACGGGCCCACAGGAGATCCCACTAATGCCACATGTAGCACTGTAACTAGAGATGTTAATGGTAAATTCAAAGTGTAATTATTTGTTATTATAATATAATATCGTACTTTAAAGACAAAATTTAATTGATTGAAACGAGGGTTAGGGTTTCAACTGAATGAAAATGTTGAAAATGATTTGGATTGTGACTTATTGCAGTTCAATCGTTCGAAGGATCCTTCGTGATCTTTTGAGCGATTCAACTGTTTAAAGTTTAATCATCCGAAAGAACACATTTTTCACTGATACGTTTCTTTGGACAATTTTTCTATACAGTCGAATCGTTCGAATGATCACTTAGGATCCTTCAAATGAATTTAACTGAGAGAAAGTGTGGAATTTTTATCCTAATTTTCTATATATGAAAATGGAGAACCTAATGTGGATGGTTGGTGGCAGTGCAGCTGGCCAATGAAAGTTTGCTTGAGTCTCCTGATCCATGCCCATGATTCAAGGAGTGATTTCTTAACATTTCTCAATTTTACTTGTTGAACTCGTTGCTTTTCTTCAACACATATTAGATGATTAAAATATTTTTTATAAAAATAACAAAAGGATTAAAATAAATGGAATTATAAAATAGCCTCAAAGATATAAGTTGAGATGGTCAAAACATCATTAAACATTAAGGTGATAAATTAATTTTTTTTTTTATGATCAAAGTGTCTAAATCTCTTAGAGCACTCGATTAATTCCCGAGGCATGTGTAAGCCTTCCTACTCTCACACACTCAGTAACTCTACGGGAGTTGCGTTTTGAGATGGAGTGAGAATCAAACTTCATATTTTCACTTTCTGAAATGGGTTTGTGACTAGCACTCAAAACCCCTTTAGAGTTAAAAGGTAAACTTAGATCAAAGAAGAAGAAAAGTTAAACTTAAAAATTCAACTTTAGAAAATTGAGGAAAAATATAGTTGATGATGAACAACAATAATAAGTAAATGTATTAATTGGATTATTCTCTATTTTGTCTTTCCACATAAATGTTTATAAATGTCGTGTCAACAATAAAAATAGTAAATCATGTTTAATTTCTCCAAGATTAAATTTTCATATTAAATGTTAGGATAGATTATAATTTTTATTAGATTTAAGAGTCGCGCTCGTGTCAATTTATCTGAATTTTCAAGCAATGATTTAAAGTCCGAATTTATCTATATTTTCTATATATATTTATACATTTTAAAGTTTTTAGTAAATGATAAAATCATAAATTTATGAAAATCTCTCTCTTCCCTTGACATGAAAGCCTAATATAATTTAAAATTTGTCAAAATAAGTTTGATACCATGGGTAGAAATAATAAGGTTTTTACATTTCCATTTGGAGTCATTTTAAGGTTCTTTCTTAGGAGAATATCCTTTGATTCCCACTCAATCATAGCCTAAGAAAATCTCTCTCTATAACCTTTTTCATCAATTCATGCACATCATCATGTCCTCAATGAAGTTTGCCTTTTCAAACGTGACAGCAGAGGCATTAAGGTGAGCAATAAGTGAAAGTACATGAACATGATTTGAAAGTTCTCCAATATATTAATTAATTAATTAAAAAGTTTAAAATTATATATCTTAACTGATATTTCAACCAAAAAGTTTTAGCCAACATTTCAGATTTTAGTCAAAAAAATTAACAGGGGCCACATCTTTATTACTTATTTAAAGTTGGATAAAATATATTTTTTAGCACGTAGATATATTGGCTGCATTTGGATGAGGAGTAAATTTTATAGGAGTTAAACCAAGGTAATTTTGGGTATTATGAATACCCGTTGTTTAGAAAGGATTTTCAAAAATGGAAAAGGATGGATAAAAAGTTGAATTTTTTCTACTCCTATTTTTGAGTTATCAAATAAGGGTAATAGGGGTTACCTCCATTACCCTCATCCAAAATATCGACATTTCTTTACTCTTTTTACAAAAATAAATCATATTTTTGAAGATTTTTTACCAAAATCCCTGTATATTATTGTATATAATTTTCTTTGCTTCTATTTATTTTGATTGAATAAATCTTATAAAAAGAGGAATAATTCAATAAGATTATTGATAGAGGTGTTTATATTTTTATTTTAGGAGACACCCATATACTTAAAATTTTATAAAAATTTGTGGATCGATTTAAATCCCGTAGACATATTGAAATGGAATTATGTAAATTTTTGTATTGTAGTTTGCTTCAATTTGTTAATTTTTCTTTTTTGTTTTTTCGATGTTGTTGTTTATGTGTTATTGGCTTTTATTTTTTGTTTTTTTATATTAAATGAGGTAACAAGAAAAATGGAAAGATTTTGTTGAGGGATGACTGATAAATTATTCAGAACTTATGAAATCTTGACAAATGCAATGACATTGATGATTATAGTGAAGTTACCGACAGTCTATAGAAATGGTTAACACTGGCCATTTTGAAAAATAAATAAATAAATGAAGTTTGTCTGTCTAATTGGCACCGATAATATCTAAATAAGACTTTAAGAGGCGGCTTTCCACATCAAATTTATACGGTAAAAACTAAAAACACACTAACATCAGTGTCAAACCGACTCAATCAGTAAAAAATCATTAATGGTAAAAGTAGAATAATTAATAAAGCTTAGGGGATTGAAGGGTAATAGTAGTTATTATTATAATATTATTAAAGGAGTGGACGTGCATCGTTTGTCGGCTGGAAGGGGGTAGTCCTTGCGAAAAAGGATCATGGAATTTTGCCCATTAGGGCTAGAGGTTCTCTATCCACTAAGTTAAACTATAGAGAAATTAAATTTAATTAAATTTAAATACTTTAGTCAATTATATAGATATATTAAATTATCTTTAACTTTTAAATGTGATTTAAGACAAATAAAAATATCTTTTTTAGTTTCTAGTATGAATGTTATAATTAGGGAACAAATCTCAACCGATACGAAAATCCTGATATCTCGGTCAATATGATACATATTTCGGTTGATAAATGTAGTTTTTTTTTTAAATATATGAGAGAGAAATTTTTCGTCCAAAATATCGACCGATATCTGAGATTTAAACCCCTGATTATAAGCACATAGTTCTTGGTATCTAGATTAAGAGAAACTAATTAAAACAATTTTAAAGTACAAGAATGAACAAGTGTAAAATATATTCATTGAAAAAACAAACATAATAACAAAAGACTATTGAAGTGGGACCTAGCGAATAAATAATAAAAAAAAAATCCATTGTTTATAGAGTTATATAAAATGATTAAAAACTTAAAAATGACTAAATTTAAGTACACCATTAGATTTATTGATTCCTCTATGATTAATGCAGTAAATAAAGACCCATATATCTTTTGGAGAGTGATCCTCCCACGGGCATTTAGTGTTTAGCGACACGGGTTTTAGAGTATTTCCGATTTTACCCTTCGCATGAACAGTAACATTTCAATGGGCTGATTTTTACTGTTCACCGGCGAGCTGATTTGAAATTTCGGAGAGCGGATTTCAGGAAACATTGCGTTGTTCATGAATTTCGGCCAGCCGACTTGCAATTCGGAGAGCCGATTTCAGGAAACATTGCACTGTTCATGAATTACGGCCAGCCGACTTGCAATTTGGAGAGCCGATTTCAGGAAGCATTGCACTATTCATGAATTTTGACGAGCCGACTTGCAATTTGGAGAGCAGATTTTAGGAGACATTGCACTGTTCATGCATTCTTCTTTCCGGTACGACAGGTAGAGGGTAAATTCGTCATACGCTAAAATCCGTATCTTTATACACAAAATACCCGTATGAGGATCACTCCCCATATCTTTCTAATAAAACTACAAACGAAAACCGTGTAAGATACTATCATGTGCAACGGGCCCACAGGAGATCCCACTAATGCCACATGTAGCGCTATAACTAGAGATGTTAGTGGTCAATTCAAAGTGTAATTATTTGTTATTATAATATAATATTGTACTTTAATTGATTGAAACGAGGTTAGGATTTCAGTTGAATGAAAATGCTGAAAATGATTTGGACCTTGACTTATTGCAGTCTAATCTTTTGAATGATCCTTCATGATCCTTCGAGCGATTCAACTGTTTAGGATTCAATCGTCCGAAGAAACACATTTGTCACTGATGTGTTCCTTTGGACGATCTTCCTATACAGTCGAATCGTTCGAAAGATCACTGAGGATCCTTCGAACGAATTTAACTGAGAGCACACTGAAAATACAATCGTTCTCTCGAGTTGATTCGTTCGGAGGATCGTGAGTGATCCTTCGAACGATTCAATTGTATAGTGTTCGATCGTCTGAAGAAACATATTTTGTACTGATGTATTACTTCGGACGATCTCATCATCCGAACGAACTTAAAAATAAACTGAAGGTTCATTTGGATGATAAAATACAGAAGGGCAAAATAGTAATTTCACCTGAAAAATTGAATTCAGATGTATAAAAGGAGAAAAGTCAGGTGTCTGGCCCGCCTTAAATTTATTGATTCCTCTATGTTTAATACAGTAAATAAAGACCCTTATATCTTTCTAATAAAACTACAGGAGAAAATCGTGTAAGATACTATCATGTGCGACAGGACCCACAGGAGATCCCACTAATGTCACATGTAGCTCTCTAACTAGAGATGTTAATGGTAAATTCAAAGTGTAATTATTTGTTATTATAATATAATATCGTACTTTAAAGACAAAACCTAATTGCTTGCCACTTTATTAATAATTGCATTTGATTATGATGTGTGGGGCCTTCTTTCGTTCTATTAAAATCTTTTTATTTATGA
Source organism: Chimonanthus salicifolius (assembly GCA_013350335.1). Lineage (NCBI taxonomy): Eukaryota > Viridiplantae > Streptophyta > Magnoliopsida > Laurales > Calycanthaceae > Chimonanthus > Chimonanthus salicifolius. The sequence goes on from CM023536.1 coordinate 49,316,099, forward strand.
TTTGATTCTACTTAGCAAGTGGAGGAGGACGGTCACATATTTCCTAACAATTTAATCATTGTCAAGTGGATGTTGCATGCGCCAGATACAAACTCAAGTTGAAATAAATTTTTTTCTTGATTAATTTTTTAATTGATATTTTGATCATATTAACTATCTCAATCATATTTTTTTTTTTTAAATTACGTGTGAAAAACTGTAGGATATCCAGCGTAAAACTCTCCACGGATGAGCCTATTACTCTTAGAGCACACCAAAGTTAAGGTATAGAGGCTCAAACCCAGAACCTCCCACTTTTTGAGGCAGGGGGCAGGAGACAACTAGTTGATATCTCAATCATAATTTTAATTTGTAAATGAGTCAAACTGAATTTAATTGAAAATTTTGAAACACGACAAATATTTTATAAAAAATATGATAAATATCAACTAATATAATTTTCTAAAAATTATAACTGATTCTGAAGGTATGCACTAGAAATGACGAATGTTATTTATGGAACATGTTTTTAACCATTCAGACAGATCTAACAAATCAAATTTTAATGAGCTAACTTTTCATAATATTGATTTGATCTATGCTTGTGGGGTCTTTTCAACAATAATTATGTTGCTCAATTAAAGTTTTTAAAGTGATTAAGACAAAATAATAAATTAAAGTGATATTTAATATTGAATTGATCATACTCTACATAAATCACTATAAATCATTAAAGAGAGATTTTGCTTAAGAAATAAAAATCTAATGAAGTAATTATTAATGTATTTTTTTACATTGACCTCAACAAGAGTATAAAAAAAATGTTTTTTTTTTTATTTATGTGTGGGAAATTGCAGAAAACCCAACGTAAAATCTCCACGAGTGATACCCACTGCTCAGGGGTCAAAATATCGACCGATACATATCGTATCGGTCGATATATATCGGTTTTAGAGAGCATCATATCAGCCGATATCATATCGTATTGGCCGATATTGACAATATCGCCCGATATCAAATTAAAAAAAAGAGGAAGAAAGAGAAAAATATCGGCCGATACCGATTTTTGTACCTCTGCTATTGCCCTTAGGGTACAGACCATGGGGACTCGAACTTGATGAAATAAAAAATCTACTCATTTATTATTAATATATATTTTTATACTAACCTCAACAAGTTTATATATAAAAAAAACGTTAATTTATTAAGAATTCAAAATCAATCACATCTTCAACCTCTGATGTAATGGCTCATGGCCATTCATTGAATATTTGAAAATTATTTGAGGCTGAGTTTAGAATTTGGCGTTACATGTGATCATTTTTTAACTTTTTTTACACATTTTAACAATCATGGAGCTGAAAATTTACACTTACACAGTTGTTTGATATTGTGAATATGAATTCGTCCTATGAATATCATATATTTTGTCATTTTGGGTTCTTACAAGACAATGGGTTTTTTTTAGCAAAAGGTGAAGACACTTACTTATAAAAGTACATTAAAAATATATTTTATTTTTTATATAAATATTTTTGGAAAAAAATACATTTCTCATTTGGCAGTGTACCAAAAGAGAAAAAGACACTGACAGGAAATATATCTTTAAAATTCTTATTTTGCACAATTGTTCTCTTATTTTATTAAATATCTACTTGAGGTATTATTGGGATATTTTTTACACGGACCTCAACAAGCTTATAAAAAAAAAACTTTAATTTATTAAGAAATCAAAATCAATCACATCTTTCAACTCCGATGTAAAGGGCTAATGACCATTCATTGAATATTTGAAAATTGTTTGAAGTTTCCAGGTGGATAATTTTTAAAATTATTTTATACATTTAAATAATCATGGAGCTGAAAATTTACACTTCAGTTGTTTGATATTGTGAATATAATAATATTCTATTATGAATTCGAACTAAGAATATAATATATTTTGTCATTTTGGGTTTGTACAAAACAAAGTGCTAAATGATGCAATCATAGGCGCTAAATATTACATCATAATTTGAATAAATAAATATTTTCATTCTGCAGGGCTTGTGAAAGTTTAGATCACCTCCTCCCTAGTCCCTACCACAATAATATCGTCAATACCAAAAGTAGAGAATCTTGTATTCAGAAATTTTAATATCAATATATATATCTCGATGATTGTAGATCGTATCGACTGATATTTAAAGAGATAAGAGAGAAAAATTTTTTACCCAATATATTGGTTAATACCGAATATCGATTGATATCAGATATCAGTCGATACCGAGATTTCAACACCTACTTCTATTCATGTAGTAAGGTGTCTCATCAATGTATATATTTTTGTAAAATTATTTTTGAAAAATACATTTCTACATCTCTCTTAAAGATTCTTATTTTTACAAAAATGTTCTCTTATTTTATTAAAAATCGATAGCCATCTTCAACACTTAATTTGTTTAAAATACAAAAAAAAAAAAAAAAAAACAGGTCACGTCATGAAAAAAAATAGCCTGCCGAGATATTTTCACTCTTTGACAAATCAAGATTCTATTCCAGACTCCAATCGTAGTAAATACTATACGTAAAATATGAAAGGTGATAGATGACTAGAGTTCCCACACGTGCACATGATGAATTGTGTCATCATGCATTCGATGTACATTAAACAAAAATGAAATGAGAACCTAAGAAAATTATAGAAAAATGGGATGATGGCATGAATGAATGTAGGATTATTAGGATTATTGTTCTTGTATAAATTTTAGGGTAGAAACTTAGGTCGGGTAAGGTTTTAATAAATTCAATCCAATCAGTTGGGGCCTGATCTGACTTGAACTGCTGACATGAGTTACTCAATCTAATGTGATGAATTTCTGACCTGACTCAAGTAAAATGTTGTTTTATAATTTGGTACACTCGGGTCGAATTGGAATAATTTTAAATTTCTCAAGTAAGCCTGACTTAAATTTCATGTGAATTTTTTCCCAATGCAACTCAATCCGAGATATACAAATAAATAACTCAGACTCATTCATTTCTTGGATCAGAGCATGTGGGTTGGGTTAAAATCCGACCCAAGTTTCACCCTTAATGAATCTTAAGATTGTATCCATCCATGCATCCATGATATATAATAAAATCTAGGGCTGAAATCGGGCTGGGTTGGGTCGGTTTTTTTAAAATCCAACCCGTCCTGAATTACTAATATATAGAACCCGATCCAATCCGAACTTTTGACTCGAACATCTTGACCCGACCTGACCCGGCCCGAATTATAACCCGACTCAACCAAAAATCCAATCCGACCTGCATTTTGAACCTACTTTAATCTACTTTTTACTGGGTCAGGTCGGATTAACTTAAAAATCTCTCAACCAAACCCGACCAAATCTGCCGACCCGACTTTTATAACCCGACCCGCATGAGTTTTTAGTCGGGTCATGCGGGTTTGGGCCAAAACCCGACCCGAGTTAACCTAATATTAAAATCAGAGATGATTCCATGAATGAATGAATTGTAAAACCTAATATTAAAATCAGAGATGATTCCATGATTCCATGAATGAATGAATTGTAAAACCTAATATTAAAATCAGAGATGATTCCATGAATGAATGAATTGTAAAACATTCATCTCTCATTTGGAGTTTTGGACAGTTGCTGCTTTGCAACCCTCAATGAATTGTAAAACACTCATCTCTCATTTGGAGTTTTGGACAGTTGCTGCATTGCAACCCTCTCTCTCTGCTAACGTCCCTCTCTCTCTCTGCTAACGTCCCTCTCTCGTGTATATATCTCTTTCTTTCTCTGTGCAAACGTCCCTCTCTCGAGTATATTTATTTGTAAGGCAACCCACTCTCAAATGGAGAAGACTAAATGGGAATTCTACCATTTTCCCCCTGATCTCTTGATTTTGACTACTTTTCTGATAGAAAGAGGGAAAGAATTAGGAAGAAGAAAGAGAAAAAAGAAATGTATGCAGAAGCGGGGCTTCTTTTCCCCTACTTCCAGAGCTTCTTGCAGGAAGTGCAGCATCTCGAGGACTTCTCCCGCTTCCACAAATCCAATGCTACAGTATGCTTTTCTCTACTCTTTCTCCCTTTCTTCTCTTCTATTTCAAGAGATTTTGGGGTTCGATTCGGAGTTTTACGTATATGGGTCGTTTTTACCAATTTCTCTCTGGTTCAGCGTGGAGAGGGATGGGTAATAAGATCTTCCTCACTCTCATTTTCCACCCAATCCATTTTCTGATGGAGGCCCAAAACTCTGTAAATTTTGTTCGCATATCTTGTTTCATATATTTTTTTACTGAAAATCACGAAAGATCGTTCGCTTAAACACATGTAGTGTAAAAATTTGGCTTTCACTGTAAAAAAACCCTTGTGAAAGGGAAGACATGAACATGCCCATATACATGTTCTGCCATGGGTTTTCTTCTTCCTTACGATACATGGAAAATTGCCTTTTCTCTAAAAATTAATATATATATTTTTTAATTAAGACTAGTCATTTTGACAAGGAAAGTATAAATTTAGTTATAAAACTAGTCATTTTCAGGAAAAAAAAAAAAAAATTCGTTCGTAACAAGATCTTTCTAAAATTAAGGGTTTTCTTTGCCGTGAAGAGCAATTCCGTTCTTTTCTTTAGTTTTTAAGATTTCAAATTTCATATTTTAGCTGTTGGTTGCACTAGTGGAAACCATTCCCTTCTCTTTCACTTGTTTCCTTTAATGTCTTTTTTCCTTGTCGGTACTGAAGAAAGCCAATCAGCTCGGAAAGAAGCTGCCATTGCCATTTCGTTCTGTTAACTTTTCAATCCGGTCTCTGTCTTCTGTGTTGGATTGGGTAAAGATCTTAGACTAGAGGGCAATAAATTTATTATCATCACACTCATTTACCGCAAGTTAACATTCGTAATTGAGTTTGAGAAGTCAAATAGCACCTTTTGTCTTTTTCCCCAATTCCACTTCGGGGAAAAGGGAGGGGAATAAAGAACAGAGCAAGATAAGGGGGGTGGAAAGAAAGTAGATCTTTTCCTTTCCAAAAAGCCTATCTCTATCTCTCTCTAAAAAAGAAGAAGATAAGAGTTGCAGAAAATCTGTGTCTTTGGCCTAATTAGAAACCAAGTTTCAATACAGCAGCTGCTAATCTCTTCTCTTTTGAGGGAAGTTTTGTTATCTAAATGATATTGATGCTAATTGTCCCGAGTATATAGTAGATCCCTTAGTATATTTCCATAACAAAGAAAGAAAATTCTTTGGACTTTGGTTATGTGTCCTCTGAAATAGGATGAATGACATGTTATGGGTTTCATTAATTCTACTAATGAAATTTCATACTCCCTAAATGAAGTTGATAGCAAAAGTTAACCTACTAAGTTTCTAAGCACTCAACCTAAAGAATAAAATGGTGTTTAGATGATAAAAAAGTAAATTTATGTTTATCCATACATTTCATGGAATTATTCAGGATGGCGAGAAACCTATGATATTTTTGAGTTTAGGTGTGCAACCATTTTAGCAAGGCTTCTCATTTACTTGGCATAGCTGACTTGCTCCATAAATATGATACATATCTTATGGGTGGCCATATAGACACTTGACTTTTCTGCCAGGAGACACCCGATTTCGATTTCTTAGGGTGAAATTACCATTTGCCCTTCGCTTTTTTAAGAAACCACGAATCCTCCGCATTGTTCGAACTTTCCGCGTGAACATTTTTCGTTCGTTCGGACGAACATTGTAGTATAAAATTCCACCGTCCGAACGATCGAACTAGTAAGCTTTGGATCGTTCGAACCATTACTTTGGATGGTTCGATCGATCACCTTCACTTGTTTTTTTTTCCTGCCAAATGTTCAACAACCAAAACACATATCATGAGATGTTTTTCACATGATGTGACATCTCCACTAAATGATAAAGGTTTTGGTTTTTTAAACTCTCACATGGGATGGATTTCCCTTTTTTTTTTTAATCTTTCTCCATCAAACACCTCAATGAGCACATGACTGGTTTAGCCTGGTTTAATCTTTTAAGTTTGATTATGCCTAAGTTTAAAATTGGATATTAAAATTCTCAAAACTCAATGCCTGTTAAAATTCAATTTTTTTTTTGTTTAAAATTAGTTGAAATTGTTAAAAAGTGATCAACTCATTAAAATTTTGACTGAGACGTCAAAAGCCCAAGATTTTAACCCTTGAAATCTTGAACTTAGCCGGTGGACGATTATCATTGAATTTATTTGTTTCTTATTGAGTTTTTTATTTTAATATATTAACTTTGACAAAGGAAAAAGTTACCTAGTGGCACTTCGGCACAAGTTTAAAAGCAGCCACATGTGTGGTCAACTAAGGAAGTGCAGTGGTGGTCAAAATTTCTAATCTGTAGAGATTTAAAATTGTCAAAACACACTAACAATTGCCAATTTTATTTGTTTAAATCAAGTAAATAAAATGTTTAATAAAATTTATTTCTTATAATCAAAACATTGATACACTCTAATTTATTTTGATATAGTTAATGTGCCCAATAAATTAATATATTTAATCAAAATTGAATTACAAAAATTTATGACCAATTAGATCATATTAGAGTTTTGAATTGTTTATTATGTAGAGAAAAAAAAAAAAGAAGGGGGGGGGGGGGGGGGGGGGGGGGGGCGGAGGAGACCTGCATATAAGCTGTTTGATGGAGAAAGATTTAAAAAAAAAAAGGGAACTCCATCCCATGTGAGAGTTTGAAAAACCAAAACCTTTATCATTTAGTGGAGATGTCACATTATGTGAAAAAGCATCTCATGATATGTGTTTTGGTTGTTGAACGTTTGGCAGAAAAAAAAAAAAAGCAACTGAAGGTGATCGTTCGAACTATCCAAAGTGATGGTTCGAACGATCCAAAGCTTATTAGTTCGATCGTTCGGACGATAGAATTTTATATTGCAATGTTTGTCTGAACGAACGAAAAATGTTAGCACGGATGGTTTGAACAATGCGGAGGATTCGTGGTTTCTTAAAAAGCGAAGGGCAAATGGTAATTTCACCCTAAGAAATCGAAATCGGGTGTCTCCTGGCAGAAAAATCGGGTGTCTATATGGGCACCCTATCTTATTTTGAAATGCCATAATGAAATTCACATACTATCCCCCCACGGTGCGTTTTAGCAACCTCCTTTCTTTGTTGGTCACATGATGAAGCTACTCTTCTTTAACCACTATTGGATGTGTTGATGAAAATATGAAATTGTGGATTAGGAGAACATAAAGTGTTTAAAATCAGTGACTCATACCATTGAATTCAACCATGTGTTTATTAGTTGCCACAAGTTACATGGTTAAAAGGGATATGTCATGATGTCATGCCGTTGGAGTGTGAAGGTGGGGCTTATTGATCAGTCATCTAGCAGTTTATTGATGGGTCTTGCAGCAGATAAACACTGATAAGATGATGGAAAATCTTAGCATTTGGATGGCTTGCTACCCTGCAAATGGGGTGGCTGAGAGGAAAATATAGAACAAAATTAAAGCAGCAGGTCCCATTTAATGCTAAACAGACTAAAGACTAGATGCAGGGGTTATTAAGATTTGGAATAAATTTGGGGGGCATGGCTTTCAACAAGGACTCATCAACTGGTGACATAAATTATGGACTCTTGGTGCTAAATATCTCTGGTAGCAGATTATATGATTGGTTTTTCAATGTGAATTACCAACTGGCAAAGCAAATCCCATAGTTTATGGAAGAAAAAGAAATGAGTCTTCTTAAAAAATGATCTAGAATCTTCTTCGTTGTCTTATGCTTCTCTAAATAATCAACTGATGGATGATATTTAGTTATTTATTTTGTTGATTAAACTAATACTTTCCTATCAAAAACAAGGGAAAAAAACCTTTACGTAATATGGCCTTATTTTTTTTGAAAGGTATGTAATGTAATGTGGCCTTATGGAACTAATATTTGTGCTTATTGTGGTTGTGATTGGATTTTCAAGAATCAATACCTTTCCAATTGTTACAATTGATGTACAATGTAAAACCCTTGCAGCACCATCTATTCTTTGTTCTGTACACTAGAATTTTATTCTTAAAACATTATCTTTCCTAAGGTATCAATCTCATTAAATTGTCAGAACATTGGTTCAACCTTGAGACTTATATGTAATGTCATCCTCATATTTTAGTAATTTTTACAACAGTTTTTTGCTCAAAAAGAGAATTAAATTTTAATTCTTTTTCTGCAATGGAACTCATTTAGAATTCCACTGGTGGACTTGAATATCTGTCTAGCTTTAGCTACATCTATGAGTCTTGACAATCTGCAGAGACTCTTTATGATTTTCCCTTCACAAAAAAAGTTTCTAAGATTAGCACTTGGATTTAATTTTAGCATCTGCTTGTTGCTTCCTTCTTTTAGTCATTCCCTTCATTTGACTTTATGTCCCAACTGTATGGGTTTTTCTATTTCTCTGGGAATTTATTTCACTTTGTTTGATGAACCCATCATCTTTATATACTGGTTAAGATCTATGTGTAGCTTATTTCATTATATGCAAGATCTTTGATTCACTGAAATATCTATTGTCCAACATGTTTGCTGCATTGTCTCTCTATTTTAATCTTTCAGTTATTTTTAAGCTGTGGCTCTGATACATGTTTTTGCTACAAAACGTGTTGACTGTTTTGAGTCCATGTTTCATTCATTCTTCTTTGTGTCTATTTCTTTTCTACAAATTTCATTTTAACTTTATTGTTTTCTCTTTTTATAGAGCAATCTTGTTCAAACCTCCACTGTTTCAGAATATGACCTGGGGGGAGAAGGAGATCTATTCAAAGCGCCAGAGCCCATTATTGAAGAATCAGTACTGGATCTTGATCCAATGGCTGCTGCCATCTCCATGATTTCCAGTGCTGAAGATGTCTTCTCTGCAGAGACAATGAAGGTCACAGATATTGAATCAATTCAAAGTGGGAATCTGATGAGCGAGGTCTTCTATGAGTGCAAGAGAGACCTCTTAGAAAAATCTGCAATAGAAGAACTTTTTCCCCAGCTGTCAGATGTTAAGGTTCCTTCCATACCAGAAGGTGCTTCGAATGTGGAAAAGGATGGTTCATTTTATGGGGGACCATTTCAAAAAAGTGTTAGCTCAGCATCTTCTAGCTCAATGGAGTGGATAGATAGCAGTCGTACAATTAGACCAAGCTTTCTGGATTTCCAGACCATGGATTTGAGAGCTAATTTTGGCCTGAGGAGAGCATACAGCGAGGGAGATATTCAGGTAGTGTTTTTGCCTGGTCTTCATTTCACTTGCAAAGTATCAAATGGTTTCTTCATTGTCACAGTACTGTTGAGTGACTGGTAGGCCTACCTTTCATGATTCCAAAACATTGGATCAAACTCAACCATGAATTCTGTTAGGCCCCACCCAAATCAGAATACAATTCTTCACCAGGTTGAAGCAAGAAGCATGTAATTAGTTGCCTTTCCAATCATGTGTCTTATTTATCTGGGTCTTCCTTTCTACACTGTTGTACACCACATACTCTATAACTTCACATCTATCATGTCCTTTTTAAACCATCCTCACTTATCCTAATCCATTGTATTTGTAGCTTTTCAATTCTTCAAACAAGGGCCATTGAAGGTCCTCTACATATGTATCATTCCCATGTGGAATGACTCCCCTCAGTTTTCTTTCCTATAGAAGCTGTTTTCATGGTATCCTTGATGAGATTGTGAATACTTTAAGATTTTAGTGAAACTTGGGTCTCTAGAAACTCATAGGAGAGGATCTGACCTAGCAGTTTTCTTGCTCAGAGTTGGTTCTAACATATGGGTTTAACGCAGAACTCCTGATGATAGTATCATCACACAATTATATGTTAATTTTTAGGTTAGACATAGGTCTTCCTTAGGGAAAATGCTATTGCGGGGTGCACCTGGCACCACCAACACTGACAAGATTGTTTGGGATAGGATGATGGCTTATTTATCAGTAGTACAAAAAATTATTCAGTTGAATGATCTATAAGGGTCCAATAGATCAATGGAAAGTACTGAAAAAATTTGGAAGTACAAAAAACCATGTAAACTATTCTGAAAATGTTGGCTTCTTTTCTGATATAGCATGCATTCAACACTTTCTTGCTTGAATTTAGCTTGAATGCTCAAGATTAGGTGTTTATAGTCTTTCAGAATCAGAAATACCTGAAAAAATCAAGATATATCAATAAAGAAGTAAATTACTAACCCCAATATTGTAACAATATTCTCAAAAGATCATTTGACACTTTATTTTTTACCTAAAATCTCTATGTTGTTTACTCATATATTTTAAGGATTTCTGTTATGTTCTAATTTCATTTTCCATTTTAATTATTTATTTTGTAACATTCTCAAGAATAACCCTGGAAAACCTCAAGTTTTGGAAATATCCTGAAATTAACCTGAGAACACAAATTCTTGATACTCGTGATGATATTGTGATTTGACAGTTGACACTGATAAGAAATTAGCCACCAAGATTCATCTTAATCCATTGTAAGATGACCATGTTTAGTGTAAATTAATCCCTGACCTTGAATTTTATAGCACAGAATTGTGTACATTTACATATGCTTCTGCCCAATGGTGCCATATTGAACTTGAGGATGTCATCATGGTTTTATTAACATTCTGTGTTGAAAACTTGAAATTAATTTTGAAAAACAAGGTTGAAAACTTGAAAATAGAGATACTTTTGAGAGTGAAATACCCACCTGCTACTGTGATGTACATTTGCCTGAGAATGAGATATTCCTTGTAAATGGTCCACATATCACTTGGTTGGCACAAGCGTGGGACTTAGTTGACTGTCATGAATGCCGCAGGCATTGTGGTTCAAATTTGAATCCCTTTTCATGGTTGGAAGGTTTGAAACATTTTGATGTCTGCAACTTCTCTTTTTACCAAGGTGTGTATTTCATTCCGTTCAATAATTTTTGGGTTTAGGCCATCGTTTGACCTAAAATGTCGAGGGTAATCCCTGTCATTCAGTGAATCGTGGCTGGCATAATTTTATGGCTTCACAAGTCACAACAGTGTGCTTATTAAGATATATTTAGATTTCTGTGGCCATTCCCACAGGATGTTGGGTCATTGATTTTCAGTTTTTCTGACAGACACTCGATAATGGTAACACAAGCTTTGCCCGGTCTCATTTTGAGAAGATGTTGACCATTGGAAATTACACAATCGAAGAACGCAAGCAAAAGCTTTCCAGGTACAGAAAGAAGAAAAGTAAGAGGAATTTTGGCCGGAAAATCAAGGTAACGACCAGTTTCTAGACTCTAAACCAGTAATTATTTCTATACTAAGTGCCAGGTTGGGGTGAAAAGGGTGAGACTCAGAGAGATCTTATTACAATAAACAGCCACTACAGAGCTTGTTCCTGTGGGCTGATGTAGATTTTTTCAGCTCATAGCTCAAGGCCTAATCAGCTCTATTCCTTGATTCTTAAAAAGGAATCACTTTATTCATGTAAGAGTTAAAGATCTCGAAATAAACTTTCCACTAATAACAGAATGTTTTTTTATGATTCCAAATTTCAAAAGATGCAGGTTCCATAGGGAGATACCTACCTCTTGCTGGAGTTATCTGCCTCTTTTTAGCATTTCCCATATAGCACCTACAGTTTCTATTCCTTGGTTTGCAATTGATCTGAAACACGAGAAGAACCTTTCAGCTTGTTAGGGTGAAGAAACACTCATCCATGGCTTAAGAACTAGCTGTGAAAGTATGACTGCTTCATCATCATCATCAGACTCCACTTTCCCATCATCTGGCACTGGCTCTTTGCTCTTTATGTTGTCATTCTTCTATTTTACTCTATCCAAAACCATAGCCTCTTCCACTCCACAATCTATCAGTGTATTTCATTTTCCTTCCCTCCAAGTTCATTAATGTCCTCCCTCTCACTTGTACCTTCTACCTTGACCTTGTAGAGGCTGTTTCCAGTCTTTTATGATTTTAAATATTGCTGCTCCTTGATTTTAAACAAAAGATGAGCATGTGATGCAACTAACTCTATGCTTTAGAGTGGAAAATTGAGGTACCAAAAGAAGTCCATAAATGCCTGTTTTTCATGTTCCAGTATGGCTGCCTCTTAGTACATTGAGTATACGTAGCCTAAGCTTCCATGCAGTCAAAATCATTTCTCATTTTGGTTGTGGGCCTCATATGTTGAGAAAATTCAATAAATGATCACTGCCCAATGTTTCTGTATATGTATTTTTAAATCATTGGCCTGTTTCCATACCATTATAATTGCAGCTGTGTTGGAAATTTGCTATATCCTCATTTCTTAAAAAAAAAGAAGGAATTCATGAAGACTGGGCTTACTGCATCTCTTTTTTGCCATGCATTCATATTTCCAATATGCACATGGTTTTTATTGATTCAAAGTGTATTTGCTTGTTCAGTATGCTTGCAGGAAAGCTTTAGCTGACAGCCAGCCAAGAGTCAGGGGAAGGTTTGCCAAGAACGAAGAATCTGAAGCTTCAAACCTGTCGAAGCAAATAATGAAAATGTAAATACTAAACTAGATCCAATAGCTCTTAAGCTTATGAGTTAGTAGAGGAATTACAAATCTAAAATCCCTGTTCAAGTCTAGGATAAAGAGTCTCAGGTCTTTGCTGTCACCAAGAATCTATTGAAACTCTTTCACTTTTGTAAGGAATAAAAGGATGGGATGTATGCTGTAAAAAGTTTCAATAAGAGGAGCTTGAAATGCCTCTGTATCAATGTCCTTAATGTTATAATGATCAAGTTTCTGCTCTTGGGATATTTTCCAACTGCATTTGCATAGCAAGTTAAACATTCACAACCCCCTCCACACACTCAACTGTCATTTACAACTTGTAACTGTCCTTTTGTCTATGCAGTAGGGTATCATTACTGAAGTCCTACTCCATCCAATAGGACCAGCTTTGTGAGTTCTACTCAACAACCTCACATGTCGCTTGTATGTCTTCAAGTCCGTTCTGTCACCCTTGTCAACATACTTCAGACTAACAAGTGCACACCTCTGAGTCGAGCTCTCTGGATTTCTACACATGCCCATGAAGTAGGATGAAGAAAACATCCAATGACCCATAGATTGTCACATATTTTAAGGAGGAAAATTATGGAAATCGCATGGTAGTTAATTACCTAATAACATTAAAAGCATTGTTTTGGATCCAATGGTTGGTATATAGGGGGTGCATTGCTTGTTGTAGTATATCAGAATACAAGTGCACATTTTCTTTTCAAACTCTCAATGTTAGCTTTCATGTGCTGGCTAGGTTAGCAGTGTATGTGTTTTTCAAAGTTCATTCTACCTGTTTACAAACAATCATGGTATTATATGACACGGAATGTCATACCGAATCCATGATATCTATCAGTTACTCATTCGGATTTTGAATGAAATGGATTGATGGGTTTTACCAAATTCTTAAAAGAACTCAAATGAACTCTCCAAGTTAATCAACTCCATTGAGCTAACAAGTGGAGTTTTGAGTTTTAGTTTTTGTTAGGGTTTACTGGGACTTGGGCAAGTGTCACCAGCCTCTGAGGGACCGGCCCTTGGCTGGGCCTGGATTTAGAAACTGCAGCAAGGGATCGACCATAGTAAGGTAGGAGAATTGTTATCTTAGTTTATGGTAACACAAATTATATTTTTAACATAAGAATTTTTCTAAAAAGTCTCCTTTCTTCTGAGTTTATTGGAAAAAGGTTTTTTTTTTTTGAGTTTTTTTATAATTTAAGAAGGCTCTTAACTTTTGATAAAATTTTAAAAAGGGCTCACTGTGTTGACTAAAGGACCACTTCCTTTTAAAAGTTATTTACTCTTGTAACATATGGTTTATACGATGTGAAATATTCTATAGAGTCTTCGTGAGATAGCTTTTTCACCTATTTTCCTTTTCTGCATTAAGTTAAGTGCTATGCATTTGGTATTAGTCTTAATTTAATCATAACCGAAGCTAATTTCACCATTAGATTGAAAGTGAGATTGTTTGTCATTGTTGATTTTTTAGTCTTAAAAATCTAATATTTTGATTTCCTATTTTAGTTGATTTTTGAGATTTTAATCTATAAAACTATTTTTCAAATAATCTTGCTCACTAAATGGCGTTAACCTCCAAGTTAGTCATATAATGACTCTAAAAAAATCTCAAACTGCTACTAATGAAATAAGGTAAAGGGTTTTTTTTATTTCAATTTTTTTTATCAAAAGTCAATGAGTGTTTTAGAATTATGAAAACCTTTAGGGCTTTTTTCAAATAAACTCAAAATTTATGGCCTTTTTAGGAAAAAAAAAAAGAAAGCCTTTAACATATGACATGTAATGAGCCTGCCACTTTAAACATCCCACACTGTGAAAATTTGAGATTAAAATCAATTATTAGCAATCCGATAAAAAAGGATAGGATTAGCGACTTCATTGATGATTGATAGATGTATTCAGTCTGTCTGGATTCAGAACAACAAAGAAACAACTGAGCCCATTCCTTCAAGAAATAAGAATGACCAAGAGAAGAGTCAGTCTATTCAAATTACACCAACCCTTTTGACCAACTAAATCATCCACATGTATACATCATGAAAAACATGGCCTCTTCCACCATCAATTTAGGAAACGAGATTGACAGGAACAGGGAGGAAGGAGGTTCCCAGGAAAAGTTTGTGTCTTGTCATCAAGTGAAGTGCACAGAGTTACAGAAGGCAAGACGAGCTTCAATTGGTCGTGTTACTACCACCAAAGTAGCGAGCACTGGCAGCAGCAGCTCTTTTTCCTCTCCCTTGCCACTGGCGAGATCCTCAGCGTCGACCATTCTCTCCACGAGCCATCTGCTGCTGCATGTTTCTGCATCCTCTGCACCTTCATGTTGGCAAAAAGAGAATCCAACGTCTTGAGGCCTCCGTTGGAGCACTGTGTTCACCTGCACATTCCAGATGCCATCCCATTAGACAAACATTTTACCCTGTATAATCTATCTGCCACACGTTTAATTTTTAAATGGATTTGTGACATTTCATCCTGATGTCTTAGAATTCATGAGACAATTAAGAAAGACACCTAAATTATTCCATCTCTTCCACGGTTTCTGTGGGTAAATTGGATTCTGACTTCTCTTCTTTCCCTCTTATCTTGTTTCCTTTCGTATCTTTTATCTTCTAACTCGGTAGCAAATACAACCAGCTGGATTTTCCTTATTCTTTTATTTTCTTTTTCCTCCAATCTTTTTGCTAGACTCCTCTGTGTAAACACGGCATGTACATGGATTTTCATTCAGCAAAGAATCTTCATCTCTCCATGATTTCTTACTAAAAACTAGGCTTCCAAATCCCTTTCCACTAATGCAATTGGTCGTGCCGGATTTTGGGCACAGGAAACGGCACCTTCTTGCTTCTCTGCTTAGCACACGGTGCATACAGTAGTATTCCTGATTGAGCAGCCAAGCTTGAACCGGGTGGAGCCCACATGGCTTAACAGCAATTTTTGTATATATATTTTTCAATTGGATTCTCTCCAAAATGGTGTTCCATGTGGTATCCGGGTGTCCTCCATGTCAGAAGCTGATGTGTATTTTGTGGGTCCAACCTCACAAAAATAACCGCATCTCGGTGACTTGTGCAATTATCAGTCACACGTGCCCCCCATCCAGTGACTCAAATTTCCACTTACATGACTCCAAATATATTCACTAACTTGAAGCACAGAGTCAAAGTCACCAGTAAACATTGACAGATGCGCAAGTGATTAACCTGTAAAATCATAAATGGTCTTTAAAAAAACTGATATGCATCATAGTAATTTATACCGATCATTCACCAAGGGAATGAGATTACCTTGGTTTGTTCCAGCTAACCACCCTATTGCAACTAAGGGGTCCATTATGGATAGGAGCAACTACAGCATTCCTCGCAGCTTCTGCCGTTAATGGGAACTGGTTCCCTTGAAAATTTGACCTTCTCTTAGCAAGAACACCCTGCATAGAGAATATGTAATGCACAGTATAAACAAGAAGAATTAGCAAAAGAGAAAATAACAAATCAATATGGGTTATTCCTTGATTGAAGTAAAAACTAAAATAACTATTTGCCAAAATTACCTGTCTAAGAGATGACCTGCAATCCATATATTTCCACACCTTGGATGAATTCCCTTGAGAGGCATTACCAGGTGGGAATCTCCCGCTTTTATTCTACAAAGTCCAAAACTTATAAATCAAAAATACTTAACAGGAACTATTCTTCAACAAATGAAAGACATGCCACAATCATTACGTTGCGCTCTTCAAGAAAATAACAATGCTAACCGAAGCCCTTGGTTTTCTAGCTTTAGAAGAAGAAGATTTCTTGGACATCTTGATAATATCATCTGAAATGTCAAAGGGCACCCATTTTAAAACAAAACTCTAAGAAGAACTACAAAATGATACAGAAAATTGAGAATTCGTCTTCAGAATAATAATAATAATAATAAAGTTTTTTAAGACAAAACACAGAAATATCATACCTAGGGACAAATTCATTTTCCTCTTGGCGAGAGCAATTGCTTCGCTTGTCATTGGAGGCATCATTGCCATCTGCAACAAGAAAATCAATAACAAACATAGTAAGACACATAATATAAGAGCTAAAACAAAGAAAAGCAAATAATTAGGCAGCTAAATTCACCAACGGCAAGAATTGTACGCATTCAATTAGAATCTTCTTGAATAGGGCTATTAGGGCATTTGTTGAAAATTATTATAGATTCCCATGTTGAACCCATCAAACGATCGTAATCATGTCTGAACTGATCTATCATTTTAAAATCACGCGGTACGCATTCAATATATAGTTAGGTCCATTTCCAGTTGAAAATCAAGTAAGAACCAGACAATTCAAAGTGGAAATAACTTTCGGGCCTCAATGAACGCAAAAATCACAATCAAATTCATTTCCGGGAGAGATGGACAGACAGAAAATAGATGATTCTAATGCGATGTGACTTACTTCCTTGGGCGAATCGGACATTGGAGAATCAAGTGACAGCTTTGAGAGATGATCATCGATGGAGAGTTGCGACAGAGCATATTCTAAAGTTGCTGCAGTGTCACTTTCAATGGGCTTTACTTCTGGAGGGGGGGCATTGATGAATCCAGCACTGACAAATATCTGATAGAGAGGGGGAATTTCCAAGCGATCCTTAAGACCTGGCTTCGGAAAGTATGACGTAAAAGAGAATCCGAGGCCTGTCTTGTCTTTCTTTTCTGGGATTAACTCCCAGACTTTCGGAGGTGGCAGTCGCGAACCTTCTCTGACCTTGAATCTCCAGTGTCTTTGTTGAAGACAATTTCGAAACTGGACGGGGGAAGGATCATACTCCATGGGTTCTGAAGAGGCCCCTGGAATGTCTTCTTCTGAATGCTCAATCTGGACACAAGATGTCCCTCCGGCAGCTCGCGCACCCATCAAATAATCTAGGGTTTCCCAAGAAAACAAATAATAAATTCTCAAAGAAAGGACGATTGCAGTACAGGATTCAATTGGGAGAGACAAGTAAGAAAAGAAAAACTCACCGATTTTGTTTCGATTGAAAGCAGAAAGATCTAGGGTTTCAGCAATTAGAGAGGACGAAGAAGGTTTCCGTCTTCCCAAACGCGAACTGGTTCTCCTATTACAGCCGTTGATAGGTCGGTGGACACCAACGAAGTTTAACCGGACGGGAACTGTTTATTTCCGTATACCGACTACCTTTATTCATGACGCGTGTCGTATTTTCAATTGGCCGTAGGATCACATTAAAAGTTGGGTTTAACATTCAGAACCACGTATGGATTTACGAAAGGCTAAGAATATAAAATTTTAATTTTAAAATAAATAAATTTAAATACAATTTAAAATAATAAGAAATAATATAAAAAATTAACAGAGACATTGATATTTTATAAATGAGACAATGAATTTATTTTTTATTCATTTATTACTCTATAAATAGTATAAAAATACTAATTTATTATAAAAAACACTAGAGTATCGATCACCTTCTTCATTTTGAACTTTAATAAGAGGCTTTCAGTAAGAAGAGACATAAAAAAATGTAGAGATTTTTTATTTAATTTTTTTACTTTTGAATTATTAAAGATAAATTAATTACAAAATAAAAACTTCTCATTTTTACATAATTTAGTGTCTTTTCTTAAAAAAAACAATGATGTTCAAATCAGTTTTTAAAATAGTAATTGAATTTATATTGAGATAATAAAGTTAAATTTTCAACCTAATCGATCTTATATAAATTGCCACCCTAATCATAATTAAGGTCAGAAAGATTTGGACTTTGAACAATATTTTCCTGATGCTACTATATTATGTCATTCTTTTTTAATGAATAAAGTCCATCTTAAAATGATTGTGCCATTGACACTAAATAAAACCCTATATCATTTTAAAGTATTTTAAAGTTTACTCTAATAAATTAAGGCCCACTATATGATTAACCACAATAGAAAATATGAGACAAATGAAAACCAATTGAACATTGAACGTTATCCTTTGAACCATGAGATTAAATGGGTGAAGCCCATTTAAAAAAAAAAAAATTGAGCCACCTACGACAACTAAGACACTTGGTTTTAATTTTTCTACATTTAAATTGGGGCCCACTACATGATTTGCCACAATGAAAAGAATGCGGTAAAACTGTAAATGTAAAATGAAAAAACAAATTTATTCTGATTTTATTATAATAAGAACATATGTTGAAGTGTAGAAATGTTATCAAAGAAAATCAGATGTCGACTGTGGACTAAAACTCCAAGTCTTTACTTGAATGGGTGTGTACATGTGGCATTTATCTTATGAATTTAAAAATTGGTTGAATCAACTTGAATTGAGTCTATATTGATATGACCGAGTCCTATTATGGCTATGTAGAGTCCTATTATTTTCACCTAATTATATATAAAACTTGGTTAATATGACCTGACTCGGTCTCTCTTCAGATTGAGGTCGAGGCTAATCTTTAAGATCTTCTTCTTCCTTCACTTTCACTCCCATTTTGGATAAATTATTACCTCACCTTGGCATGCTTATATATCCATAAGATTTTAGTAATCCGATATAACGTAAAGATAAAAATCAATTTTAGATGGATGGAATAAATGATTTAACTAATGTTAATTCAAAAAAGAAAAAAAAAAAAAAAGAAAGAAAAGAAGATATCCAATGGAGCTAAAGTTCGTTTTATAAGATGAGTATACCATCAAAATCTTCCCAAAGTGGGTGGCTCTCAAATTCCTTCCAACTTATTTCGTTCTCAACTTACTATATACTCTATTACTTCACAATCTAACATGTCATTTTTATCTCATCCCTCGGATTTCCATTGGCCTCCCTCATTTATTCTAATCCCTCCGGTTTCCATTGGCCTCCCTCAGTTATTCTAATCCCTTGTATTTGTAGCTTTTCAATTCTTCAAAAAGGGCCATTGAATGTCCTGTACATATGTATCAATACCACGTGGATCCCATCATTTTTCTCTTTTATAGAAGCTATTTTCATGGTACCCCTGATGAGATGGTAAATACTTTTCAGATTTTAGTGAAACTTGGGTCTCTAGAAACTCATAAGAGAGGATCTGACCTAGCAGTTTTGAAAGTACACAAAACCATGTAAATTATCCCTGAAAATGTTGGCTTTCCTTATGGTATAGCATGCATTCACCACTTACGGCAAGTAATTTCTGAGCAATTTACTTGGCAAAAAATCAAGTTCACAGTACAAGTGACAAATACATTGATGTGTAATGTCACCATGTTCAGTGAGTAATTTCTGAGCAAATGATCTCTTTGAAGAAGATTCATACCAAGTAAATGTAGACATATCAACAAAACTGATCTCTATTCACAAGTTCAAATAATGCTTGGACATCATCATTGTTTAGCAAAGGCATGGAAATTGACAGGAACAGGGAGGAAGGAGGTTCCCAGGAAAAGTTTGTGTCTTGTCATCATGTGAAGTGCACAGAGTTACAAGCTTCAATTGGTCGTGTTACTACCACCAAAGAGGCGAGAACTGGCAGCAGCAGCAGCTCTTCTTCCTCTCCCTTGCCACTGGTGGCGTCGACCATTCTCTTCACGAGCTATCTGTTGCTTCATGTTTTTCATCCTCCACTTCAATTGCTCCATCTCTTGCTGCATGTTTTTCATCCTCTCCATGAGCTTCAAAGTCTGAGGCCTCCGCTGGGGCATTGTGTTCACCTGCACATTCCAGATGCCATCCCCATTAGACAAACATTTTAACCTGCATAATCTGCCACACATTTAATTTTAAAAGGATATGTGAACATCCCATCCTGATGCCTTGGACATTTTCATATTGGTTATCACTAAAAAATAAATCCATGATTATCCAAAGATGCTGTTATGTAATTTTCCAGCTCACGGAAAGTGAAGAGTAAAGAAAATGAGTGTCTTTCCTCTTCCATGGAAAGCCTCTGCTGAAAGCATAGAACAAGAGACATTTTCCTGTTCCTCAAAGGAATACATTTCCTATGGGGGGAGAGAATATTTTAATGATGAAAAAAAGGAGATTTTCTTCACTTAACGAGACAATATCTCATCCATTTTTTGTGAAAAAAAAAATGGTGCAAAGAACATAAAAACCGGGCTTTCATGACCTGATAAGATGTCGGAGTTTATGACATTTGTCAAACAACATGGATTGTAGCCAAAAGATAATTTTTCTTGTGGAATTAAATCCTCAAGGAAATTCCAAACAGCCAAAAGGCACTTGTTATCCTACCTTCTTTTTAAAGAGAAGGTCTCATGACATTGTACATCAAAAAATAAAAAATCAAGGAGTTTGAGAGTTTAGAAAAAAAGAAGAAATTGCCATTAGGAGTAATACCTTTTGAATGAAGCCATTTTTTGAAGCATTCCTTGGAGCAATAACCCTGCATATGCCAAGCAACTCAATCAACACTAACACACTATCAAACACAATAGGATCAGAGTAGACAAGGCCACCAACATGCTATAAATATTAGACAGTATTCCATCACGACTTATCACAGTATACTATCACTATTTACCACCGTTTTCTAACACCATTCACCACAGCTATCTTCTGCAAGGAGAGACACCAGTCTTCAATCAATTCAGAACTTATTAATGGTAACAAAGAAAAACCAACCATGCATTTACAATGTCATTCCATGAATAGCTGTCTCCCACCAATGCCAACCTGCAGGTTCCGTCTTAACCTCCACTGGGCCTAGTCCAAACTCCAGGGATGATGTTAACATGACAAGGCACCATCATATCATTTACACAACATGGTTTTCATCACCACCGAAGAGAATCTTCAATCCCACATGAAGCAGAATGAGAAGAGAAAAATATCGTACTGGTTCATTTTCCTCTTTCAATGCAAGTCCGCTCAGCTCAAAAGTTGATCATTAGTCTAGTACGCATCTCAGGGGTCAAAATCTTCCTACAGGATTCCTCTTACCACAAAGAAACTTCTACTGGCACCAGGAAAAAACTTTTCAAAGATGCATCAAGATACAAATGGTCTCTTGTTTCATGATACAAATCAAGGACCGGGTCAATGAAAACATCACATCACACTGGCAGATAACAAGTTGTCCACTCACAATTTGCCACTTCTTTTTTCTATTAAAGATTCAATCTTCCTCTCAACTCCATATAACAGGTAAAGGGATTTAGTATTCACAACACCCAATCTGCTCACTTGTTATGTCGAATACAGAAGAACGTATCAACATCAAAAACGGATCAGGTCCAAATAACTACTAGTTTAACAAGTCCAATGATGGGAAAATTGAAGGTTTGGACTCATGCCCCCTCAAAGCACATGTGGAACTAGAATTGATTACTTCCACGCTTGCCTTCTTCAGACTCATGTTCAGATACATCAACAGGACACAAAAGCCATCAGTCAAGGGAAGCTACTATGATAAGCAATTCATTTTCATCTGCAAACTTTGGTCCTCTGGAATTACTTTAGGAGTCTTCAAGATGAGGAAGGAACAGGAGATGACTATGCAAGCCCGTTGATAAGAAAATTGGCAGGTTTGAACTCAACCCCTCTCATGACATGTTGAACAAAAGTTCTATTGGGACAGCAAACCTGTGGCTCTATGAAGGCAATGATTTAGGAACGCAAGATGACACTTCTCCTATTCATCAAGATGAGAAAGGAACATATGTTCAGAAAGGTAACATATCCTTCCAACAGGAAAAAACGAGTTTGTTCTGTCCACTTTCTACAATTCCCCTATCATCATGATACAAAAAAAAATGGAAACCTTACTTTTTATTCCTATCTCTAACTGCTTCCATCTTCATAGTAAAGCTTAACTGATTACCACATAAATGGGTGCAACTTTCATCTGCCTGTGGCTCTCACTTTCAAGGTACCAACCTTAAGATTGAACTGAATCTTGGATATATGTCAGAGTGAAGGGAAAGAAAACCTTAGTTGGAAATTCAGTTGAAGAAGATACCTAACAGTAGAGAACAACAAATGATGAGAGAAGTTTGTAACATAAGCTTAAGAAAAGTATGAGGATGTTAAATACAACGAACTGAAGCTCCTCAGCAAATTTGAACAACGCAAATGAAAAGTTGAGATAGCAGCTATAATCGCCTTTGCTGGACATAATGAGTGGACAAGACTGTTATCTAAACTCAATTCCCTTCCACACAGTAAAGAATTTTTTCTTGTCTATTGGGCTGAAACCAATGAGGAGCATCTCTCACTACCACCATCAGATGTCTTATTGCTACACAAGCTACACAAAACAGAATCATCCAGTTTTCCAAATTCCTCAACAACCCCTGTTATAATGCATGAAACATTTTCATCTCATCACTTGCGCGCAAATTGACTTAACCAAGTACAAATCCAGCCAGTTTTCATCAGTCCCATACAAAAAAAATTAGCCTGGGAACGAGTGGATCAAACTTATATTTCCAATGACAATCCTATGGAATGATACCACAGCTTCCAACCTCACAAAAATAACCGCATCTTGGTGATTTGTGCCATTATCAGTCACACAGTGCCCCATCTAGTGACTCACATTTCCACTTACATGATTCCAAATATATTCACTAACTTAAAGCAGAGAGTCAAAGTCACCAGTCAGCATGGACAGATGCGCATGTGATTTACCTGTAAAATCATAAATGCTTTTAAAACAACTGATATGCATCATATAATTATACTGATGATTCACCAAGGGAATGAGATTACCTTGGCTTGTTCCAGTTTACCACCCTATTGCGACTAAGGGGCCAATTACGGATAGGAGCAACTGCAGCATTCCTAGCAGCTTCTGCCATTAAGGGAACTGGTTCCCTTGAAAATTTGACCTCCTCTTAGCAAGCACACCCTGCATAGAGAATATGCAATGCACAATATAAACAAGAAGAATTAGCAAAGAGAAGAACAAATCAATATGGGTTATTCCTTGACTGAAGTAACAACTAAAATAACCATTTGACAAAATTACCTGTCTAAGAGATGACCTGCAATCCATATATTTCCACACCTTGGATGAATTTCCTTGAGAGGCATTACAAGGTGGAAATCTCTCGCTTTTATTCTACAAGGTCCAAAACTTATAAATCAAAAACAGTTAAAAGGAACTATTCTTCAACAAAATAAAGACATGCCACACACATTACGCAGCACTCTTCAAGAAAATAACAAAGCTTACCGAAGCCCTTGGTTTTCTAGCCTTATAAGAAGAAGATTTCCTGGACATCTTGATAATATCATCTGAAATGTCAAAGGGCATCCATTTTAAAACAAAACTCTAAGAACTACAAAATAATACAGAAAATTGAGAATTCGATTTTAAAATAATAATAATACAGTTTTTTAAGACAAAACCCAGAGAAATATCATACCTAGGGCCATATTCATTTTCTTCTCGGCGAGAGCAATTGCTTTGCTCGTCATTGGAGGCATCGTTGCCATCTGCAACAAGAAAATCAATAACAAACAGAGTAAGAAACATAATATAAGAGCCAAACCAAAGAAAAGAAATAATTAGGCAGCTAAATTCACCAATGCAAAGAATTGTAGGCATTCAATTGGAATCTTCCTGAATAGGGCTATTACGGCATTGTTTAAAATTATTATAGATTCCAATGTAGAACCCATCAAACGATCGTAATCATGTCTGAACCGATCTATGATTTTAAAATCATGCGCATAGGCATTCAATATATGGTCAGGTCCATTTCCAGTTGAAAATCAAGTAAGAACCAGCCAATTCAAAGTGGAAATCACTTTCGGCCCTCAATGAACGCAAAAATCACAATCAAATTCATTGCAGTAGCATCCATCAAATAATCTAGGATTTCCCAAGAAAACAAATAATAAATTCTCAAAGAAAGGACGATTGCAGTACAGGATTCAATTGGGAGAGACAAGGAATAAAATAAAACTCACCGATTTTGGTTTGATGGAAAGCAGAAAGATCTAGGGTTTCAGCGATGTCACCGACCTAGAGAGGAAGACGAAGAAGGTTTACTTGTTTCCCAAACGCGAACTGGTTTTTCTGTTTATGTCACTTCCGTGACAAATATAAATAGAGAGAGAAAGAGCATAAAAAACTGGAAACAGTTTTTGACAGGTCGGCGGAATATATAATTTTTAATTTTAAAATAAACAAATTTAAATACAACTTGAAAAAACAAGAAATAATTTAAAAAATTAACAGAGACAAATGATATTTTTATTAAACGAGACAATGAATTTATTTTTTATTCACTTATTATGGTATAAATAGGAAAAAAAATACTAATATCTCTTATTATAAAAACACTAAAGTATCTACACCACCTTCATTTTAAATTTTTATAAAAGAATTTTACTAAAAAGAGATATCAAATAATATAGAAATATTTTTTGTTTAACTTTTTAATTACAAAATAAAACTTCTCATCTTTACCTAATTTAGTTTCTTCTCTTAATAAAAATAATGATATTCAAATCAATTTTTTAAATAATAATTGAATTTATATCAAGAAAATAAAGTATTTTTTCAACATAATCCATCTTATATAAATTACACCCTAATCATACTCCAAGGTTTGAAGAAAGATCTAGACTTTGAACAATATCCCTTAAATCCATGTTAAAATGTTTGAGCCATCGAAGTAAGACCCCTATACCGCAAGTAAGACCCTTTGTTTCAATTTTACTAAATGTAAATTGGGGCCCACTATATGATTTGCCACAATGGAAAACATGTGGTAAAAATATAATACATAAAATGAAAAATAAAATTATTCTGATTTTAATCTTATTAAAGAAAATCAGATGTGGACTGTGGACCAAAACTCTAAGTCATTATTGTTATGACCGAGTCCTATTACGGCTTCGGAGATTCCTATTATTTTTACTTAATTCTATATCGAACTTTGTTGATATAACTTAAATATGAGGTCGAGTCTAATGTTTAAGACCTACTTATTACCTTACCATGGCATGTTTATATACTCATAAAATTTAGTAACTCGGTGTAATGTAGAGATAAAAGTCAACTTGATTGATGGAATAAATGATTTAGTTAATAACGGTGATAAGATAATTCAAGATAAAAATAAAAGGATTTGAAGTGTGTTTGTATATATTCTAAGGATTAATCTCGTGTTCTAAGAAACCTATCACCTTGATCTTAAAAAAAATAGTAATAAGTTTGTTTCGTTAATGAGTATACCATCAAAATCTTTAAGAAATGGGTGGCCCTCAAATTCCTTCCAATTTCATATGGAAGTTCAAAATCCCTCCTAAAATACAAATGTTTGGATGAAGGTTTATTAAAGATAAACTACCAATTAGGGGGATTAATTTATCCTCTTTTATACATTGTTAGAATTTGATTTGTGAAGGGAACTGTCTTTCTCTCTTGTCTTTTATCTGAACATGTAAGCTGAAGCATGATTTGCTATTATGGAGAAAATGTAATTGAAATAAAATATAATGGAAGATTAAATCCCATGTTTTGCACTCTAAATGATTTTTTACAAGAAGTTAAATTTAAAAATACCTTTCATAGAAAGAGACTCAGTTACCATAGAAGATTTGGATTTTAAGTTTGGAGCTCATATTTTTTGCTTTTGTTTAAAAAAAAAAAACAATTTTCATATAGCGTTTGGATTTTTAAGTTTGGACCCCTAATTCTCTGTCTTTGTTTAATATGAAAGAGATAATTTTAAGTGACTGTCAAATAAATATTAATTATTATTTTTTCTTTTAGTAGTTGTATTTTGAACAATTCATTAATGAGTTGGTTTCTAGTTAGTAGTCATTAGAAATTAATTCGAAGTGCATAGAATTATATCTATGGGTAGGTTTGCAAATCTGCATCCTAATTAGTTTAGGATTAATTAGGTAGGTTAAGCATGATGTAGCTATATAAATATTCAAGCCAAGTCTATCCTTCGTGATACAACAATAACTACTAATTTAATCCATTCTAACATTAATTTCCATGCAAAGACTCTCCATTTATTTTCTACAATTGGATCATTGTCCCTATAAACTAGAATTCTATTTATTTGGAATCGGCTTTACAAATTCTTCTTTTTCAATTAAGTCTATCATAAATTATATCATAAGTCATTTTACAATCCTTTATATGCTTTGTTTCTTTTTCCATGTTTTAAGTGGTTGGCCTCTCCTTGTAGTGTCTACGACTTATAACCTCCCATCTCCAAGTACCATGCCCGATTGGCTACTAACACGACTAAATCACCTCAAACTAGTTTTTATCACTTTGTCATTTACAAGACATATTTTTAACTTATCCTTGATGTATTTGTTTCTAACTCTATCATATCGGACTAATTCAACATAACATACAGATCTCAACTGTTCTAACTTTGTTCTATTTACATCTTCTTTATTGTTCAATACTCTACTCCATAAAGTATTGAATACTTACTAATTATTTTATAAAATCATCCTTTTAAGTTAAGAGGGACTTTTTTATCACACGAAACTCCACTAATTGATCTACATTTTTTGAATCCCGCTCTAATTTTATTAGTTATATCTAACTTAAAACCTCTCTAAGGTTCTACTATAGAGTCAAAGAATCTAAACTTTTCAAAAGTGTATGGCCTTCTACAATATTGTAGAATGCACCGCGTTGTAATCTAATTTTCTTATATTAATGAAACCAATTACTGTCTCTTCTCTTTTTTAAAAAAATTAATATCCTGTCGTTTTTAAAAGTCTGAGCAGAGATTTGGTTTTCTCAAATTGTGCATGCAGCAGATGATAAAGAAAAATTTTGACCATTGAGACACGGGCATAGCATGTTCTTTAACTAGTTGAAAGGAAAAATAAATAAATTTGAGCCTCTCAATTTTTTTTTTTTAATGGAAATATCTATAATTTGAAAGGTTAAGGCAAATGCATTTTTGAAAAATTTAGAGTTTGTTTTTCTTTATATAATCAAAGTGGTTATTTTAATTGTTTCAAATAGAGATGCTTCTAAAATTTTAAAACTTCTGTCCTGTTATTATCGGAGCAAATTTTGGACTTCTTGGGTCAGATATGGATCCAGCAAAAAGCTTGGCCGGTTCTTACTTAAGCTCCTATAAAAAAGCTCATAAAAAAGAGGCTTAAGGCCAGGCTCTTAAGTGGTAAAATCTCGATATTAATGGAAAACAATATTTTTTTGATATTATCGGTGTAAACATGAAAATACCACAAATATTTGTTACATTGTTCAGTGAAGTTCGGTCGATGTAGTTCTCATATTAGCTTGTGGCTCGTTCACGGAGAAAGGCCCACCAATGTAATAGAAAGAAAACTTATATTATGATATAATAAAAAATCAACTTCACCAAATATTTTTTAATATAAAATGATGAATGTAGTGCGTTGTATGCATAACTAAAATCTCATATAGAGTGGAGAATATTCTCTATAGTTCTCTACCAAACATTCTATAAAAGTAGGGGTGAAACTCAGGTCGGGTTTTGGCCCAAACCCGCATGACCCGACCCAAAAATCATGTGGGTCGGGTTATGAAAGTCGGGTCAGCGAGTCGGGTCGGGTCAGATTGAGAAGTCAGAAACCCGCATTGAATTCAGGTCAGGTTGAGTTGAGAGATTTTTAAGTTAACCCGATCCGACCCAATCAAACCCGAACTAACTCGGTAAAAAGTAGGCTAAAGTAGGTTTGAAATGTGGGTTGAGTCGGGTTTCGAGTTGAATTGAGTTATAATTCGGGTCGGGTTGGGTCAAGTCGTCCGGGTCAAAAGTTCGGGTCAGGTCGGTCGGGTTCCATATATTAGTAACTTGGGCCGGGTTGGGTTTTAAAAAACCCGATCCGACCCGGCCCGATTTCAGGCCTATATAAAAGACAAAGATCCAAAAATTAAAAGGTTCTATAACTCTTACTAATTTACACATCTTACATATGTTCTTGATGTTCTTGAGAGAAGTGTGTGGGGGTTTTACTTTGGATATCTCGCGGTATCCGCACTTGTAAATTCAAAAAAAAAACTATGATCTTCATAAGTTATACTTTTTGGAGAACCACAATCAACAGTTCTCCTGCACCGTAACCTGATTAATGGTGATCTCAGCTTCTCAGTGATCATTTCATGATTGAACTACAGAACTCAAAATGATGGTATCTCCCTAGAATTGTATGAATTCCTTTCTGTACCAATCAATCAGTATCTTAGGATTATCAGTTTGTAGAATATGATGGTTGATTCCTGATTCCTTATTTATATATAACCAGTTTTTTTTATAAACATTAAAAAAACAGTTAACAATTCCCAAGGTTTCAAAAATAAAAATAACAAAGCACATCTCCAGATGGGCAAACCAAACAGAACTCAAGAAATGCCAACTTCTGACATTATTAGTTTGGACAATACAGTTGTAGTAAACAAACAACATGAAAAATGTATTTGGTCTATTGAATTGCAAGACAAAAAAGAACTCCATTAATAAATTAAATTAAATTTCATTCAAATTAATTAAAAATTGTTACTCAAGAGTCTTATCCTATGTCGGATTATTGTTACCTTAAGAACCCCCATGAATCCTTTAAACCAAAAAATAGCTGAAAACCTGCAGAACAACCAAAATCATCCATCAGCCTCTGATAATTTGTTCCAGCTTCATAAGACGGTCTAGGTCATACAATAGAAACTTCTAGAACATGCTCAGTATAAGTAAGCATTGTTTACTATGTAAGTGACTTCACCATCATTTACATTGTTAATAAAAAAATTTAACCTAAAATTACAAAATGCATTTTAAGCCTATTACATGCTTTGCAAATGGTTAAAGGACCGCAGAATAGGCCGATGGACTATAGTTCTGGGCACAACAAATGAACAGTTTCCTTTGCCTCTGTAAATTTAGGACTATGGCTTGGTGACCAAACCTTTTAAGTGAAGAGAAGTGTGGATGGAGCCATGGACGATGACCCAGAAATCTTACAGAAGACCTCAACTCTTCTACCAGTGAACCACAACAGACGGCTTACTAACAGAAGAAAGCAAAGGATGCTTGTTTGGAAAAATATAAGATTTTGATTATGAACATGTCTAATATACTTTATAGCAACATGTCGACATGTGAGCAAAAAAATATAAAAAAGGTAGGGAATGTGATCCTGAAGACTTATAGAGAATGAGAAACAAAGAAGAACAATGTACAATACACCAAAATTCAAATGAAAAGCATCAGCATGGATAGGTGAGGAACATTAGGTATTCATCATTTAACGCATGCTTTAAATCAGAAAAGCCTTGATTATGATCAAGTCTTAACACATTTAAATTTTTTGATGTGGAAACTAAAATAAGACATTTTAGACTTGAGCCTATGAGATAAGGATTCGAAACCAGAAACATAATAACATACCTGACTTGAAACAAAAAGAGCATGTGCTTCATCAAAAAAGCCTAGATGGAGTAGAGACTAGAGAGGAACACTCAGCAATTAGCAACTGCATTATCAGATATCTAGTTTCAGTTAACAGAAAGTATTTTTAATGAGATAAAATAATCACCCAAAATCCAAAACCTTTAGCATTACATAGTTCTAGAATGGTGGGTAGATGCCCTAGATTGACATAATTAAAGTAAAAAAAGTAGAAGATATCATCATTCATAAATCCTGGAATGATTTCCAAAAGCAGAATATTTCTTTAAGTGCCAGCTACTAATGTCATAGCTCACATGCTTCCCTACCAATGGGTATGTAGATGCAGTAGCTAATCATCTAAAAAAATCATCCTCAGAGAAAAAACATTAAAGAGATATGTCGTTCTCATAAATAGAAACTAAACATAATTTTTTAAAGAAAACGTACACATATTGCAAACATACCAGCCCATCACATTAGACACTGCCACTGGCCTAAAATGTCAAAAGGGAAATCATCATAGCAACATGTATAGTACGAGTAGTTCAGATGGTCTAAGCTTCTAAGATTATACTAGAGGTCTTGGGTTCAACTTCTCTCAAGTTGCCTAAGACACGAAGCTTGCAAATGGATTCGTGTATCCTTGTGATTAGCATCACTTCCAATGTGGGGATACCCATCTGTGTCTATCAGTACAATGATTTCAAACTAAAGGAATCTCTTGGTACAATTATTTCTCTTCTTTGCAAGATTCCATCAGCTTTGGAAGTGTCGGTCCTCTTATTCTTCGCCACATAAGAGTTCGAGATAAACTCTCTTATGTGTGGGGCACATGTCCTTTTGTTTTCTTTTGACAGTGTCGGCAAGCTTTCCAAGTGTCCAAGGCTATATATACCCAGGTTCCCACTGGCTACATAGCCCATGGGCAAAAAAACCCAAATGGGGGCCCACACACTCATACCCCTCTCACACCCCACTCTACCCTACTCCTATGAATTGGATCCATATCCACAATTCAATTTGAGTTGATCTCACTGTTGGATTGAAATCTAATATAAAACTGCTTCTATTTTCGCCAGTGATTTTTGGACCCTTCAAAATCATGGATTTTGAAATCCAATGGACCTGAAAATACATATGGATCCAACCCTACCATCTGGACTCCAAGTGGGCCCCATAGGCCCACCCAGCAATGTCACGCATGCGCGACACGGTGTGGGAGAATCTACCTCTCTCTCTCTCTCTCTAGGTACAGAATGTGAACCAGAAGAAATATGGAGACTGAAAAGAAAACAAGAACAAAGGTATAATACACCAAATAAATGAAAAGCATCAACATGGATAGGATGAGGAACATTAGGGATTCATCATAAAGCATGTTTTACACCAAAAACACCTTGAAAGTGTGTTTATACTTAAGTAGGATAAGCTTATAAAAGCTATTAATTTGATATTTTTCTTAGTTTCTGATAATGTTTCACACATTTCACTTATTTTCCATGAGCATGTAACACAAATATTCACGAGCTCCATGAGCACTTGATAGATTTTCAAATAGCATCATTTCCATTTGGAAACACATCCTTGCTAAGCTACAAACATAAACAATGGCTTAGAGAGAGAGAGAGAGAGAGAGAGAGAGAGAGACCAATGCACAATATCAATGCATGATACTCTTTCCGTCCCATTTTAGTTGTCTCATTTGAAATATTTGTATTTTTTAAGCAACTCTCTATATAAGGCTAGCACTCATGTGATCTCATCTATTTTCAACACATTTTATACTAGTCAAATACAAATGAGACAACTATTTTGGGACAATTCCAAAATTCATATAGGACAACTAATTTGGGACAGAGGGAGTATTAATTAACCTATTATTCACTAATATCTCATTCTTATTGAAATCAAAATATCATGGTTATATCTTTACTAGAGTCCTTATAACAAAAAAAAAAAATTCACATGGCTGTATTACACAGCAAAATTTTCATGTATGGGAATGCAATGATAGCCTTCTCATCTTTACATTGCGGTAATGGGATTGGCATACAAAACATAATAATATTTTTTTAACAATGTCCATCTCTCAAAACGAAGAACTATGAAAGTGTGCCATGACTGATAAATGACCAAGACCATGCTCACTTTCATGTCATCTTTAGTGGAAAGGAACTATATCAGGTTAAACCAGGAAAAAAAAAAAAAACTAACCTGTATTTTTCTGCTAGCTTGATCAACCAATCAGGGTTGATGCATGGCCAACAGCTGTCAAACCATGTAGTAAAACTAATATGTGGAGACACTGAAGCTGCAACAAAATCCCTTACTCCCCTTTGGTGGGGAGAAAAGACAGGAACACAATCTAATAAATCTTCTCTTCACTTCCTCTGCACAGGCTTATCAATAAAAATGGCCTATGGAGCATTTGTTGTACTATCTGCACTTGAAGAAATTTCAGTAGATTTTGGAATGTCACTCCCTCTAACTACTCTGTTATAGATAACCTTGAAAGACTGTGATCCATAAGGCCTAGTGAGCAAACTTATTGGCAATCTAAGAGTTTGCCTCCTGTTTCTTTTCCCCCTTATCAAAATGTTGAAGCTCCCTTCTCCTTCAAACTTCTTCCTATTTCTAGACATAGGTCTGTCTGAGTTTTCTTTTTGACTAGATTCACAACTTGATTCAATTTCTGCTGATTCACTTCTGTGAGGCTTGGGATCAGCTTCTGGGTTATTTTCCAGAACACTTTCAACGGGTACTGCATCTCCGCTATCAATGTGTTCTGATGATCCAGCCCCCTCTTCTGTCTTGGTGTTTTCCCCATCATTTGTTTCCACAACAGACGAATTCATGGCTTCTGAGCTACTGGCCTGTACTTTCAGTTCTGGTGCAGGTTCGACAATTGGATCAGTAGTAACAGGAGGCAAGACAGAGATATCAGATGGATGACAAGCAGGCCATATTGTAACAGGGACAAATTCAGACGCATTTGGGTTCATATTGCATTGCCATGAAATATGATTGGGGTGAAAAACGTTACCATTTACTGCAAAACCACCATTTGGTAATGCCTGGGGGTGGCCATAAGGAGGGTACATGAATGGTAAAGGGTGCATAACATTAGGAGATCTTGGAGATGACACATAGGGGTGGTGTGGTGAGGACATGGGGGAAGCTGTTGGCACAACAGATGCAGGCCCCGGATGAAGAGCCATATTCACTGGCCAAGTGGGGACAGCAGGAACGGCACCTGGGGGAATGCTGATATTCATGGTTACTGGGACACGTATTATTGGTGCAGATGGGTTGAAAGGAGTAGCTGATGCAGACAGCTTCCTGTTGGCAATGCTCCGCACATCACTTGCATTTGGTGCAGATGAACTCCCTTCTGTATCATTGTCTGTGTCCCCTGCAACAGAAACCTTGGCTTGATCCTCTCCTTGTGCAAGGGGGCTTGAGAGATTCCCAGGCGCATTTCCATTTGATGCAGCCTTCTCACATGATTCACCTTTGGTTGCATCTTCAGTCCTATTGCTGTTGCATAAAACATTAGCATGATCATCTCCTTCATCTCCTTCAGTTGGTACAGCAGGAAGATCCAGATTACCATTGCTCTGAGTGCACCTATCAATCACCTCATGCTCCTTATCTATAACAGCATTAGACTTCAAATTGCTCTCAGTGCAGGAGCTCACCAATGCATCCACTTCCATACCTGGAGAGACCAACTGCACAGGACCATCTTCTCTATTATCACTTGATCCGTTTTTGTCTTTCTTATCGGCATCTCCACTTCCTCCCTTTGCATGAAATACAGAATCCAGATTGCCATTCTGAGACTTTTCTCCCATATTGTCACGTAAATCTGTTTTTGTGCTTTCTACATTATCAACAGTTACCGATTCATTTTCTTTTCCACAGTTTCCAATCCGTGGTTCACTGTTATCTGAAGTATCTTCCTTTGTCTTAAATGCATGTATTTTGGCAATTGTACCTGGAGGTGCCAATGCCACATCTTTGTAAGAAGGTGATCGTCCAAGATTAACAACTGACTCTTTCTTCTTCAGCTCTGCAATTTCAGTTGAATTGTTCTTTTCATTAGTTGACAATAAATGATCATTTGGTGCAGAATTCGGCAGAGCGTCTATTGCTGGATTGGGTATCATTCTTCCATTTCTAGAAGTATCTGATATCTCAGCATTGTTAGATGAAGGCACAGACTTGACCCTGTATGCAACTGTCTTGACTAATTTCCGGCTGAATTTGGAAGCAGCAGGTGAGGGACCTTTTGCAGTTTGATAACTAATGTAACTTCCTGCAGTTGCATTTCGTCTTTTTGGCAGATAATAATGAGTGTTGGAATAAGAAATCCTTCCTCTAGAATGAGCAGTCTCAGTGCCAACATCGTTCTTCATATAACTATAGACCCTTCCAATATTTGTGCGTCTCTGCCGAAGACGCTGTCCAGTAGAACCAGCTGATCTTGGCCTTTGAACGTGGTGCCATCCATCTTCTGGCTCAGGTGTTTGTTCTGTCAATGCTCCACTTACAACGGTGGGCTGATTTTCAACTGCAACTTCTTCAACAGCAGGCTTTAGATTCAACTATTGGGATGCTGATCTGGTCATCCTCCGGGTGATTTCCATGTTTTACATATTGTTTTTCTTCATCTGAAGCTTCTGCAGGTGAATCTTTTGGAGAACTGTCAGAACTTGGTGAGCTGAGGCTTGTCAGTGTGGACCTTCCTTTTACCTGCAACAGGATTTTGAAAATGGAAATATTAAATCGATCTGTTTTATGGGTGTACAAAGCTATACAAGAATTTTAAGAAACAGAAATGATGATGATAAAAAGAATGTAGTTGAACTTGGTGAGAGTTAAATTAGCACAACTTCCAGTCCCAAGAGCTACAAAGGCATTGGTGTATCTAAATACCGAACTACACATATGGCACATCACACACATACATAAGATTTGAACCATTCAAGTGGGCGCTGTTATAGATGGCTAGACCGACCTTGTTGACTGCTAAAGCCATCAAAACCTTTTGCTGAGGACTTCCATCTATTGAATGTGGCCTATTGCTCTGTTTTATTTCTGATCATCCTTTTTTCATGCCACTGATTGGATGTTGATGATTGCCCAATCCATTTGATTTATTAGCAGTGGGTGATTCACTATAGGATTGGTGGATCAAGGGCATGCATCTTACAGGATTTTAGATTAAAGACACCATTTCCATTGTTCTTCAACGACACCTAAAATTCCCCTTAAGAAGCTAAGGAAGTCAATGTTCATTGATAGATCAAACTTTCGAATGTGACAGAACTCAGAGGTAGTCATACCACTCCTGAGTTCAGTTGAATCTTTCTCGATTCAAACAGTATTAATGTAACAATACTTGTATTTACCTGGGAAAAGAATTGGCATCCTGTCTAGTCAAGAAATTGAAGTTTAAGAATACTCATTTGCCATGTGAAAAAATTTGTCATACCTTGGTCCCAATATTTTTTCTCCTCAATGCCTCGGCATCTCTTTTGTTGCTATCATGGTTGGGGTTTATGTAATCAAGCAAATCTGACACACTGTCAAGTAAAATAAAGTGATGATTTACAATGGATCAAGGATTAAAAGTGCTCACAAATACAAAGAACCACTGAACACAAGTGGTTACACAACAATTAGAATAATCATGTAGTGTGAACTAATAATGTTAAAAAAAAGGCCATAAACTGGGACACCATTGCTTTCTATTGTTGGGACACCATGTTTTTTAAATACCAGAAGTGCCCTTTTGTTTATATGATAATCAATGCAGTTTTGTCTTTTCTATAGAAGTCATTTCAATTAAAAGAAAGGAACTTTTGGTACTTTAAAAATATGACCAATAGTAAGATCAATGGTGTCCCAAGTGATGGCCTAAGAAAAATAAATTGATATATGCAGAGGAATGCAAGCTCACATGCATTCACATGAATGCACTAAGTCACATGCATGTGATTGCACTGTCAACATCATCGAGCTCATCCCATCAATTTGACTCAGCTTCAATATGCATAGTCTAGTGTAGAAATATTAGTCATGAAGGCCATTATAATGATACCGGTTTTTTCTGAAGACTTGAGTGAAATGTTAGAATAATCAATGGAATGAACTATTGATACTAAAAATAATACTAAATCGATTAATACGAACGAATACAAGCCCACATGCATGCACTAAGGCACATATGCAAGTGCATGTATCAACTTTGAGCATTTGAGCTGATCCCATCAATCAAGGTTATATTGAACAATCATAGTGTGATGTAGAAATATTAGATACAAAGGCCTTACAGTGATAACTGTTTGATTCTAAAGACTTAAGTGAATATATTTATTCATTTATTTATTTACTGAAATGGTGGTGGTGAGTGAAAATGAATTATGGGAGCACTAGTTATACCTTAGGTGGCCTTTACTTGCAATGGACGCATCAGGCTTTCTGGTCCCATTTCGGGCAGCTTCCTGCTGCTCAAAAGCTTTAGACTCAAAATACTCAAGCCAGGCAGCAGCATCCTGAAATGTTCCAAGTTAGTGGATTTTCAGAGCTGCTAAGCCAATTGAAAAAGAAATCAGGAACTGTCATACGTGTCTGGGCAAAAAGGTCAAGTCCTAATGATCAAGTGTTAGTTTTTTTACTCTCTTTTCCACATGAAAATTGCAGTAGTGGGTCAAGTCCCAGCAACATGCCCAAGTAAAATTCACATTGACTAGAATAGTACCTGGGTACGCAGGTCATCTGGACCAAGCTTGGCTCGAAGAATTCGCAAGGTTGTCTGCTCATGCTGAACGCTCAATGGATATGCTTCCATCAACGAGAGAGCAATAGCTATCGCATGGTAACTGGCTGCAGTCTGAAGAGCATTAGAAACAAAGGAAACTTAGTTCTTAGAATTATGGATGTGCCTTTTCTCAAAAAAATTGAGTGCATGGTAAGACCAACAACAAAGGTTTGGTCCAAGCTGCCAGGATTGATGAAAACCAGGTGAAGAGACAGGTATGAATGTAATGATATGCTACTTGCCTAAAGAAAGTACATGTTTGGTCTGCAGGAAATAGAAAGCCATGTAGAAGAAAGAGTAAGCAGTTCTCAGTTCTCACACCCCCCCAGTTTTAGAAATTTGACAACCATAACCAGATAAATTTATATGAACCAAGTCCTAGAATCAAGTTATAGACAATTGATTGTATATGTTCATGAAATAGGGTTGTCAACAGCTCATTCCAATTGGGTCTTTCTTACCTTTGATTGACCCAGATATATTGGATCAGATCTGGGTCCCAATCCAAGTCTGGTTGCAGTGATGGAAACCTGTACCCATTTGGCTTGGGTCTGGTTCAT
The DNA here is from genome assembly GCA_013350335.1 of Chimonanthus salicifolius. NCBI lineage: Eukaryota > Viridiplantae > Streptophyta > Magnoliopsida > Laurales > Calycanthaceae > Chimonanthus > Chimonanthus salicifolius. The sequence continues at coordinate 49,353,402 of CM023536.1, forward strand.
GTCCATGGATTATAAACTACATTAGAGTATTAGAGAATACACTACAACAGCATATAGCTATTTTAACATTTGGGATCTCTCTAGGGTTCCTCATTACAGTGTTTGGGTCCACTGGCTCATGAGCTATGAACCAATATCTGATCCATCAGGATCTAAACTTGGACCAAAGCCATATAATGTTACAGAGTTCAGTCAACCCAATTACAGCCCTATAATGAGCATCATTAAGAAAAACACAAAAATCAAATAACTAGATATAGCAAAAGACCTGAATATGGTCTGGGCCGAGTAACCTCTGGTTGCATTTCAGAGCTTTGTGGAGATATCTAAGGGCCACGTGTACATTTCCGAGGCCTTCTTCCATCATAGCCACATTGATATATGTGGCAGCAGTGTTTGGATGAGATGGACCGCAAGTAAGATGTAAAAGATATAGTGCACGTTTTACATACCTAATCAACAACAAATTTATTAGAAACATGACAAAAGTTATCTACATGGTACAGATTTTTAAAATTGAAGGATATATAGCACATGAATGTCTAATAATTCAAAACTTAAAATGAATTGAAAATAATGCAATTAGCAGAAGTTCAACTAGAAAGTGTATAATAGCTGATGTTCACCATGTTCATTTCATTGTGATTACTCATTGAAAGTTCATTCCAGAGTCTGTTGAATAATAGTAGTTGCACTAATATCTGACATCTAGAACCTAGAACTTTCCATGAAGTGGACAGTTCAAGTTTGGAGAATTCGTAAATTTCTGAACCTCAGCAAGCACATCCTTATCGCCTATCTTCATATTGGTGGTTATGTTAACCCAAACCGGTGATCTTACATGCCCAGCTATGAATAGAGGGCTACACCAAAATCCTCCAACATTTTAATATCTAAACCTATAACCAATGGTCTACAGACAAGTGGATAAAAAAAGAATACAGAGAGTATGAAAATAAGTCCAAAGAGTGAAGGATTAATTTTCCAATCCACGAGTTCGTGAACCACATCCACAGTAGGGTCCTTTGTATCAACACTGACAGGTTGCATAGAACAGAAGTGATTGCCAGAGAAAATTCTCTCTCTCGAGGCTGACTGCTCTCATATCAAATAAAATAAAAAGGGCATAAGATTATAATTCTTTATACTTATGATGTATTCCATATTAGACTCCAGAATCTAGAAGAATCATGAACAGTAATAGCATCACTATAGCCAAGCTAATATACCAAGGATGACTTGATTGTGGTGGGTTAAAATGGAACTCGTACATGAGATTAGGATAGACATGCATGCATGAAACTGTTCCCTGGACTGAAAGGGATATCCGTAGCATAATGCACAACTCAAGATTGCAACCATAGAAAGAAAATCCTACAAAGATTAAATCTTCGACTTGATTCTATTGTTTAGATGTTAATGTCAGCCCATCTCTCTAAAGAGCTATCTAGATACTCATAAGGAATGCATAAAAGGTTTTTTTTCCTTCAGGGGAGATGGACAGAACAGAGATGAAGACCAATCACAAAATCAAACAATGGAGAGAACATGAGAATGAAAATTATCTCATCTCTCAGCCCTGTGGTATACTTCCCATTTTGCTTTCTCCGATATCTGTTATAAGTCCATCTTCTGTAAGTCTTTTAGTTTCCATGCAAATTCTGCAACTGGATTAACTATTTGGTTTTGTGATATGTGTTCATAATCACAGAGGAGGAATAGTATTGATGCTACAACGTCAGAAATAATTGATTATCTGGTTTAATGATTCTAGAATTAGCAGCCCAGGTGATTTTTACATAGACTCATCGAAGTTTACCCAAGAACAATTGTATGCAAACAAGAAGAGCTCGTCACGCAGAAGTGCAACCCACGATACAAGGCCATGATCTCAAGATCAAGAATTGCATGAAGGCATATTGGGTGCAATCCATGTTTCGGCAAGATTTGGGTAAGCACAATCCATGACCAAGCCACGTTTGGGTAGCATGTGTTTGGGGCAAGATACATGTGCCCAGCACACAGAGGTAGCAATGAAAGAGCTGGACATTCCATCATCTTATCAGCTGGGTATTTCAAGACTTCTATTAGAATAAGAGTTTTATTCAGTAAAGCTATTGTTTACTTAGTCTTGCTTAGTTTTTTTTTTGAGCAGTAACAAATAGAATAAATATAGTCTTGCTTAGTTTAGGCCATTTCTTTATTTCTGAGGAGTCTTTTTGGTCAAGGATAGGATTCAGATGAATAATAATAATAATAATAACAATAACAGGTGGCTATATGATAGGGTTGATTGTGTTTGAGAAGTATAAAAGACATGTACGTAAGGGCATTCATTACCTTTGATTGAGTTGAATAGAGCTGGCTTGTGTGTTTTTTGTTTGGAAATCGGAGTTCACACTTTTGGGACGTGCACTCCAAGAGTGAGCTCAAAACCTAAGTTTTTTTTATACAAGTGGTCTAATCATCTCTAGTAAGATCCACATGTTCCACAGATTTGTAACTTATCAGCCATATTACATTGGAATCCCAAATATCTTCTAAATTATGTCAAACATTTTTAATTGAGTCTAGAATTGATTCTGCATTGTATGGAGCTACATGAAGCTAGTTTGTTTTCTTTTTTTCTTTTCAATTTTCATCACAAAGTTGATAGGGTTTGGACTTCAAAATCCAATTCAAGCATTATGTATCCTTTTGCATCACATTGTGATTATGCAACAACATGTACAAGAGAAAAAAAAAATTATATTCAGAGAGAAGTGTCACAAGCATAATGCATAAAGATAAACTAAAATGTTTGTGCAAGAAGAGAAAATAATATCATCTAAAAGAATATCAGAACTTACTTAAGGGCCAGCTCAGTGTGTTGAAGCCTGTAATAGAACACTGCAAGGTCCCCATAGCTTTTCATTGTATCTGGATGGTCAAGTCCAAGCTCCCTCTCATTGATATCCAAAGCCTTTTGTTGATAAATTGTGGCCTGTAAATGCAATAACACTTGAAGCTTAGATGGAAATATTTAGGAAATGAAATGTTAAAACTGAATAACAGAGGTCTGCATACAGACACCAGAGAAAGTAGAGTAGAAGACAATATGAATGGTTCATTCTCAAGCATTACAAAGGAGTAATTTTGATGTCGTGATTTTAAAGAAAGCAAAGCAACAAAGAGATCCGTCAGGAATCGCACCATGCATAATTGAGAAACAAAGATGCCCAAATGGTACATCTGTGTGAGATCCAGGCCTATTGTCAGGAGGACCGTGCAATGGATGTCCCTCAGCCCAAAAACAAGGTCTCCCTCTTACCAGGCAGACCCTTAAGGCAGTTGAATATGGACATTTTTTTCCAACAGTCTGTTTTATTAAAGTTGTAAATTATGTGAGGAGCAAACCATGCTGATCTTGGACAGAAAGAGTTTCATGGTGGATCCTTTCAAGGACAGACCTAAAGATCATTTATCAAACAGGTGCAAGTAACTAGACATTCACCACTGCTTGATTGGGATAGCATCCCTAATCATATGTAGCAAATTCTCAATCAAATGTTAGGACCTGAGGTCACCATATTTATCACCATAGCTCTATTAATTAACAACTTCCCACGATTAGAAGGTGCCAATTAGCACCATCTATTGATTCTCTTCCAATTGGGTGGATCATAGGTGAGATGACTTACTTCAAGGGCAAGGTCTCTGGTTCAAGTCTAGGAAATGGTATTGCATGGATACTGCAAAAATGCATAACTCCTTTCAGGATTTTACTCTGATGTGCAATTCTACCTTACCATTTGCTTAAAACATTAGTGCCAGGTTAACTGGTTCAAGTTCACATCTCTTAGGTGTCACATTAATTTAGTAAATCACAACTCTCCTCAATGGTTCTCAAAATTGCTTTTTGCCTTCTCTTTTAACTGTCTCAGAAGATGTATGGTTAAATGAAATGGAGGATTCAAGAGTAGACCTGATTGAAATCTCCAGTATGATATAGAACTACAGCTAAAAGGCTGTAGGCTCCAGCTGTCATTCGATGATAAGGACCACATACTGCTACAAGTTTCGCTAAAGCCTGCATCATGCACAACGAATGATACGAGAAAGATGGTTCATTTGTGGACTCATCCATGACTTCTACTGCTAGAAGAACAATAATAGGAAACTGTACACAGATTATTGATTGAACAATTCTAACCTTCACACAATTGACATTATAGGTTAGACAATCACTAATGTTGTTTAGAAACATCTTTTTGGAGACCATTACATTCATGATGGGATCGATTGATCAATGTAATATTTATATAGTTGCCTGCAATGCCCTCGGACATTCTAGATCATCTTCCAATAGTTGCATGAGTCCCAACATGATTGCACAAGCAACAAATGTTAAAAAACAACACATAATAGTCAGCACCTTGATGCTATAGAAGTAATGCAGTGAACTGAAGCACTCGCAACCGTTCTTTTATCTTTGAAAACAATAAACTGAAGCACCGGCAACTGCAATTATAACCAGTGGGGCAAAAATCCAGAAAGACAATACCTTAGTGCCAAAGTTGACTGCATCTTCTAGTTTTCCCTTGTCCAATGCTGTTTTTGATGACTCCAAAAGTTGTCGCCCATCTGCAGATGAACAAGCAACTTGCTGCAAAGAAGTAAATGCAACAAGTAATAAATTGCTAAGGCATCTCAATTTGGCTCCAAAGAGAAGATGAGATTTTAAATTTAAACTAGAACATGTGAATGGTTAGTTCACCTTGTGCACTGGTACTAGGCTAACGATGTCTTCTTTATGAAAGGGGTTAGGAGAATCCATATCAAAGTCCCTCGTTGCCAGCTCAATTCCCACCTGAGAAAGGAAAAACACCAGAACATTCATCTTTCTTTCTACATATGAATAATTGCACGAGTAGCTCAATTGGTCTAAGCTTCTAGGATTAAACTAGAGATCTTGGGTTCGACTCCTCCCAGGCTTACTTGATACATGAGGCTTGTGAGTGATTTTGTGTATCTGTGGGATTAGTCTTACCTCCAATGTGGGGGGCGGGATATCCATGTTATCCAAAAAAAAAAAAAGTAACTGTAGACCATCCTAGGTATTGAAATCTGTAGGGCTGCATTAATTACCTTATGGCATAATCCCCGCAAAATGGCAAATTTCCTTATCTCTTGGTAGTTTACACCGCCCAGTTCCCAACCGAATCTCTTTAACAAAAATACTTTCAGCCATCTCCATATGAGGGAATGCATCTTGCTACTTGTGTCAGAATCCCCAATTTCGGGAATCCCAAGCATCAAGTTAAGTGCAGCAGCTATTGATGACGACATTTCTTTGAAATCAGCAACAGCAGATATCACTGCTTGCAATATGTGCTTGAAAGCTCTCACTATCATCTCATGGATACAGAGCGACTGCACATGTGAAAGCTTTTCTGAAAGTTTAACCTGGTTGAAAAAAATAACATCATACATCAATTATTGGTAAGGAACTGCAAACTTATTTTAAAATGTAATGTAAATAGTCCAACTCAATTGGTGATTCTTACTTTTAAATGAAAACTTTGACACATGTACTAGATTTTTCTTTTCTTCTGAAATGGTAACTTATTAAAAGGCACAAGCCATGCCAATAGAAAAGAATAAAAGATATAAAACCAAACAAAGCACCTGTACTAGCTGTTGCTCAAGAAACCACAATAGGAACAGTCCATGTACACAGTTTATCCAATTCATTGAGTAGCCTCCTTATGGGCAAACTCCATTAAGTTTCCTCCATGTGGCTTAAAAAGGAAAACTCTAGGAAGCCATGGAGTCTCATTAGAGTGTTGCTTGAGTAGAGGTGCAGGTACCTATGATACCCAAATACTTGTATATACTCAACATCATGTGCCAGACATCCATCTGTATGAGGTACTAAGGTACATACAGGATATTATAGAACATTAAATTGTAGAATATATTTTAAGTAAATAACTGTTTTTGTATGTTTGCTATATTTGAACCTATGATTATTTTGATTTATTTTGGCATAAGAAATATCCAAAAGAAGGGTATAAAAAGAGTTGTCATAAGACAAAATGCAAAGGGACTTACAACATGTCCTAGAGAACGCATTTGTAAACCTCTAGTATGCATGAAGTCAGTCAGAGTTCGGCCATCAACTGGTGAAAGTTCCAATGAACCGAAATCTGCAACCTGCAATGCATAAATCATGATCATAAATAATGAAAGTAGACATGATTTCTAGATACAGAAAAGGAACAATTGCTACAACCATCCCCCAATCTTACCAACTTTGGAAGAGCAACTTCATCATAATATTTCCGAGCCATCTCAATCAGCTCCTGTAGAGACTGTTAAAACAGCTAGAAGGTCAATGCAATTTTCATTGTAAAACTGTTGGAAGTAACAAGAGGAGGAGAAAGTAGAGGAGAAATTGTACAACATTTGCATTTATTAATAATCTTGGAAGAATGCAGAATCTATCATCTCAAAGTATCATGATTATTTTCAAGCACACACAGAACACATGATCATGTTACCATGGCCGAGTAAAATAACAAAATAAAGTTAAATATGAACTAGGAGATTAAAACCTTTGAATAAATATAGTATTATGGTATTTCATTTTTCATAACCAAGAGAAGCCTCTCAAATATGCAGAATACACTAACAAAAGAAGAAGAAGAAGAAGAAGAAGATACGCAAGAATCACAATTCAGTTATCAATTCATGCAATCCAGAATGTTACAATGATGCATACCTTGCGATGAAGTCCTGTTTCTGATTCTTTCAACCGAGTAAAAGCTGGATTCGATAACAAGTTTTTTAGTACATGTTCATTCTCTGTGGCATCGCTTTCACCCTGAGATTCCACAGCCAATTTAGCAACAGCATCATCAGGAGACTTTCCATCATCCGAAAGTGTTCTTTGGGAGGCAGCATCTACTTTTCTCATTGAATTTTTTAGTGCTTTAAGAGGCTTCCCAAGTCCCTCAACTGTTGGTTTGTTCTTAGGCTTTTCACCAGACTGCTTTTTATCTCTTTCTGTGGTAATTTGGTCTTGCAAATGCTGTATCCAGCAAGCTCCAAGTTCCCATCTCATCAAGATGTTCTGACCAGATTCCTCTTCTTGAAGCTTTGTGAGACTTTCTTCCAACACTTTCTTCACAAAAACATGAGCAGCATTGAGCTCTTCACATTCTGAACTGTTTGAACGCAATAGCACTCTACTGTGCTCTGGTGAAGGCCTTCTGTGAAGAAGCATCCTTAAACTGAAATGGTAAGCAAAAATATCAGCAGTCAGATGTATTCTGAGTAGGGAAGCAGCTGGATTAAGTCAACCAAGCTTGGCCTATGGATTGTGACTAAGGAGACTCAGGCCCCAGTTGGTAAGAACCCAGATACAGGACTAGGCCAGCTAACCAGCCAAGCACACAAGCATGGACACATATAAGACATGATGCAAATAAAACAATGACATGGATTTACAGACAAAAATTAAGTGTTGGATATGATGCAATATGCAAATATTGCCTACTGCCAAGTGTCTGGGTATTGCCACACTTGGGAAGCTTCTAGACAGACTTAGTCCTGAGTAGGATCTAGCCAATTATCGGATCTGTAAGCTCAGGCCTTAGTTCAGATCATAGATGTACGGCCAGACCAATGTGGTCAGGTTCTGGGCTTGGCCCGGCCCAGTTTCAACTCTTGTTCTGAGAAAATATTCTGTGTCAAATCCAAAAGAGCATAGAAGAACCAAACATTAAGGGTGTATGATAAAACCTGTTAATATTCAAGGCATTAGCACCTCCCTCAGGTTGATCATCGATAACGATTTTCGATGTGGGCCCTTCACTTTTCTTACTGAAGTCAACTTTCACAACAGCAATGTAACCGCAGAATCTTACGTTGATTACACCGAGAGTGGCAACATCCTGCACTTGAAAAGCCAGAATATCTTCATTTTAGCAGCAACGCCTCAATTTTGTATGTTTCAGATGAACACATTCTAGAGGAATTACAGGGTCCTGCACAGCAGCAGATGTATAGTTTTATGATGCTCCCAGGTTTGAAGTCCAAAAATGCAGTCTCAAGGCTGGCTAATGCAGACCATGCTCCAATAGGCCATCTCACAAAAGGATAAATGATGTCCCAGAAATCAGCCAAGCCAAGAAATCCAGCCGAGTTATTCCTTGGCCTTTTCGTGAATTATTTCTATAGTGCATTCTTAACCATTATCAGTGATTCTCCAATCTGAAGGACTTTGTCAGACAACCTGCACCCAGAGCAGGGATGATTGGAACAATGGTCAAAATTACCAAGCCATCGGCCCCATACATATGGAACTGGGAGTATCTAAGAAACAATACATACGCTGCTGCAGTGGACACAAACTCCTCCACATTATGATCTGTACAATTCCACCATCATCAAGTAAGTTCTGGAAATTTTGTTTAGAATTCATCTCACATGTGCAGCAGTATTTTCATCTGCTGTGATTCCTTTCAGCAAGTTTCTTTCCACAAGATTCTTGGAGTTCATACCCATTGTTTGACTTCCATCAATCTTAGTATCTATCTTGCAGCTAGCATCAGAAGCGTCTTTCATTACAGTGATGGTTAGATCACCAACTATCTCAACATGCAAAATTTTAGTTTCCTCAATGGAAGGTCTTAAATCTAACTTCTCCATAACTTGTCGCACAGCTGAGACAGCTCTGAAGACTGCAACATCTACAAATAGACTGTGAAGCAGGAAAGCTTTCCTGTCACGGATCTGCCTCTCTTCTGCTGTTTTGCATGGCATCGATGCCAGTGACGAGAACTCGCTAGCCCAAGGTATCATATCACTTTTACCATCACGTCCTAACCCACCTCCATTTCCCCCCCAAGTATCATCTTCAACTGGTAGGGGAGGAAAAACTGATGGTGATTGTGCAGCAACAGGAGGAACAAGCCAAGTGTTTGCTCGGAATCCATAAGGAAGATTTCCAAACTGAAAAATGAATATAAAGTAAAGAAGAATAGAAGAACGAGAAGTACTTAAAGTGGAATTAAAGAAAATTTGACCTTGATACCATTGCAGTTTGATGGAAGTCATTGAAAAATAATAAATAAGATGCATGAAGAAAAGTGCTACACACTAGTGTTCAACTTCAATGACAGACAGAATGAAATTTTGAATAAAACTTACTTTCATAAATTTATAATGGATTCAGCAGTATAAAGTGGTCTGTTTTAGAAGATAATATTTTGAATAAATTAGTTTCATAGTGGCCTTAGGAATGGGGACAACAGTTGCTTGCAGAAATGTAATGCCATGTTCTCCATACAAAGCATTGTTTACTGAGGTTGAAATATGGAATCTCTAATGAACAAAATTTGGATAAAACAAAACCAGGGGAAGAAAGAACAGAGATACAAATGGTACGATTGCCCAATTAGAAACCCATGTGGCAGAATGCAAGAATTACAAAGAAGTGAGAAAACATGCAAGCAGATTTATGATCTGACCTTATTGCGTTCTGAGAATGCTTTCATAAGATCATCATATGCCTGGAACATGAGAAACTAAACAGTCAAGTACATACAAGAAACTGAACCTTTCCATATAATTGCAATAGTAAATAAATGTGCAACTGATGGAAGGAAAGATCATGCAGCAACCATAAACAAGATCATCGAGTTAAAGAATTGTAAGGGAATCTATCTATCTTTTGATTCTGCATTAAAGAATGTATTCAAAAATTGACCCGAGAGGGAAGGTGAATTGGGTCAATTCAAACTTTTGGGATTTGCCAATATACCCTTGGGTTGAAACCTTGGAACTAACAGAATGTAATGCAGGAAGTTTATAAATCGTACATTTTCAAAGGCTCTACTGAGCTCTCGCAACAAATCAACAAGGTTGTGACATAGAATCCGTTGCTTTCCAACACTGTAGAATCCCTTACGGCGAGCTTCAATCACAACCAGTTTGCTATTGCAAAGTTTCACCTACAAGTCAAGGGAGGCCCCCCAAATGAAAAGAAACCTCAGTTAATCATCATAGTATTAGTAGCAGTAACAATGGTACCACTGAAAATAATAAATGTAATTAATGTTGCAAGAAGAACCACAACTTTTTCAGAATTAACAGCAATATTAATAATCAAAGATGCATCTGAATCGTCAATCTTACTTCAAGAAAAAAGAGATGATCTTCAGAAACAGTCTCATCACAACGTTGTCTTGTGGCCCGCCTTATAACTGTGACATCCACCCCAAATTTCATCAAAATGAAGAAAGTAAAGAGCCTTAAGACAATGTTTAAATTTTAGTTTTGACATAACATGTTACTCAACTACAATCCCTCAGTGGTTACAGAGATAAATGCAATGCATTTGCATTATAATTACATGCTGAACTTTTTTAAATAAATAAATCACATGTAGGGATGTTCGTTAGTATTTATGCATATGGATAGGATAAAGTCAATGATATTTATGTAAATAATGTGTACGGATGTTCGTAAGGATTGATGTATATAAGGATTGAAAATACAAGCAAAACAGTCAACAGAGACCAAATCTTTTTTCAGTGCAAAAAGACTAAATTATGAGACCCACAAAGGTTTTTCAACAGTATGTAACCCACCTAGGTTCATGATGGAATGTGGGGAGTGTTGGGGCTGCTGTAAATGAGTTCCACATTGGAAGTGTAGAGAGAGATTTAGGGGTTTATAAAGGACTTAGGTCATCTACCTAACAAGCTAGTGTTTTGGACTCAGGCTACTTCATCTGGACTCAGGTGATCCCCCAAGCGAATGGGATGGCCGGCATCGCTCTCTCTGCTAGAGATCCTTGTTCAAGGGGGGATTGTTGGGACTGCTGCAAATGAGTCCCACATTGAAAGTACAGAGGGAGATTTAGAGAATTATAAAAGACTTGAATCACTCCACCTAACAGACTAGTCTTTTGGACTAGAAGCACAGGTCCTAACAGATAACAGAAAAGGTCATTATCTAAATCAAAAGTGAGTAATGGGCCAAACTTCACCCACATCTCTTCAGCATAACTGTACACTATGAGTTTCAAGGTAGATAATTTTCTTTTATAGCTTTGTACAATCTTTTAACATCCAAATTGAACTCTTAGGTATGTATTTATATATTTAATACTCAATTCAATAGTGACATAGGGGCCATATCAGCCAAATTGGTTTAAAAATCGGGGGATTTTGCGAACATTTTGTAGATTTACTCAATTTTATAAGACCCAATAAATGAGGATCTTCGCTTGAAAGTTAAAATGTTTAAAAGATGATGGTGTCAATATAGGACCTGATAAATGAACACTTAATTCTTTTTTTTTTCAAAGACCAGGTATTCAAACGTCCCATCTGAATTTTCCAGATGTCTCACCTAACTAATTCTTGGAACATATGTAAACCTCTCTATATGTACACGTCGGATACAAACTATAGAGAGTGGCTTTTTTTGTGTCGATTTTCCAAACGTCCCATTTGACTAATCCTTGGAGCATGCATAAACCTCTCTATTCGTACACACCAGGTACAAATGATGGGGAGTGGCTATTTTTGTGTTGATGGAGGCTTGATCTCAAAACTTTTGATAAACACTAGTGAAAATTGACCATCAAACTAACCCCTCAGGTTTATGAACACTTGAAGGATGAGAAAGCCCTTATTACTCTTATTTGATAACAAATAAGTAAAGGTAAAAAATCAATTTTTTACTCTCACCCTCTCACTTTTAAATACCCAGTAAGGGGTATTCATTTTTAGTTGCACCCCCCTTAATCCAAACATAGCCTTAATTCCAAGTTTCCCACTTTACAAGAAAGGACGGCTTTCAAATCTCTGCATCTTTTTTCAAAGAAAATGACTCGAACCGTTCTCGCGATATTAACGGCAACTGTTAATAACGGGATATTTTCAAATTCTCGAGTTTTTAATGGGAAAATCTCGCGGAAAATATAAATATTTAAAATAATAATAAAAATTAATATAATAAAGGGATTTTTTCTGAAGTTTGCATTATGAGATAATTTAAATCAAATAAAGGGATTTTCAAATTTACAACCTGAAATAAATTTAATTATTTAAATAATAAAATTTATTTTAAAACTTTAAAGTTATTTTTTTAGCAGTGTGTACTTTGAAAATTTCTCAAATTAAATATCCGGACTAATTACGATAATCCGATAAAAATACTTTAAGACTTCAAGGTCTTTTGACACTATTAAATATTTAAAACACAGTATTTTACAAGTAAAGGTATCCCTAGGGTGTGCCGAAAACACATTTAAGAGTGTCAAAAGACCTTGAAGTCTTAAAGTATTTTTATCACGTTATCGTAATTAGTCCGGATATTCAATTTGAGAAATTTTGGAAATACACAGTACTTAAAAAATAATGTGCATAGTGTATTAAATAATAAAATCTCCTTTAAAACTTTAAAGTTATTTTTTAGGCACTTTGTATTTCCAAAATTTCTCAAATTGAATATCCGGGCTAATTACGATAATTTGATAAAAATAATTTAAGACTTTAAGGTCTTTTAATACTCCTAAATGTGTTTTTGGCACACTCTAGAGATACCCTTATTTGTAAAATACTGTGTTTTAAATATTTAGGAGTGTCAAAAGACCTTGAAGTCTAAAAGTATTTTTATCAGGTTATCGTAATTAGTCCGGATATTTAATTTGAGAAATTTTCAAAGTACACACTGCTTAAAAAATAACTTTAAAGTTTTAAAATAAATTTTATTATTTAAATAATTAAATTTTATCCATGTTTGCTCGTGTCCAGCGGCGTGTGTGTACGTGAGTGGGATAGCGCCTGTGAAGCACTGCGGCGTGTGTCTGTGAATATGGGATAGCCGTGTAAGTAGGAAAAAATTTAAACGGTAAAAACGCGTTTTTAATGCGATTTTACCATTTCTCACGTTAGAAATGTGTTTTTAACGATAAATTCCCCATAAAAACGGCATAGGCGATAAAATCGCGTTTTTAACACGGTAATGTTATTTTCTCGATATTTTCGCGGTAAAAAAGAAAATACCGGCGGTATTCGTTACACTGATTACTCACATTGTGTGGGCCCCACATGATCAATGACAATTCAGATCTGGACATCGCACGTGTATCATGCGTCAAGTTCACAAAGAAAACATTTCTACATTCTAATTTGACCGTCTTAATCACGAGTACACAGTGACAAGTTCTTATAGGTGTCGAGTGTTAATTCTCAGTGTGTTCAGCAAAGTCAAGGAAAAACAATAAGTGAGCTCAATATGAATATCTAATTAATGATTTTTTTAATCCTCTCATTTAAAAAAAACTTTAACTTTGAAATGTCATTTTATTTATTTCAACTTCTCTTTTTATTCATTTTAAGTTGAATAAATTTAAAAAATATATAATCTTTAGTATCATTGGCACGTGTGTTATGCAAATGCAATAAAAACACTTGATAGTTGTGACCGTGTCATGATAACAAATCATCTCACAAATATGGGCGGTATTTTCAAATTTACCAAGTTTTTATCGGCAAAGTATCATTATCACATTAATAACGCGTGTTTATCAGCACAACACTAAATTCTTGATAATTCAGGTTAAAAACATGATAAATGGCAATATCGCAATAATATCTTAATATAGGGAAGTGATTTGTGCACCCCCCATTTTACCCATGGTGCACTCCTTCAATTTTTTTTTCCAATTTTGCCCTCCACCCACCTTTTCTCCATTTCCATCATTTTTTAGGTGAGGGGCAAAATTGGAAAAAACAATTGAAGGAGTGCACCATGGGTAAAATTGGGGGGTGCACAAATCATTTCCCTTAATATATTCTGATAAATTTCATATTAAGATTTTATTTTATTAATATTTCAATTTAATCTATTTTTGTTATTTTTTAAATATTATATTTTTTGTGAGACTTTTTCGATAAAAATCTGAGAATTTGAAAATATTCTGATATTATCAATCGCAGTTAATATCTCAAGAACAATAGCCACAAATACCATTCTCGAGATATTAACGGCGATGGGTAATATTAGGATATTTTCAAATTCTCAGATTTCAATAGAAAAATTAGTGGAAAAATCTCGCAAAAAATATAATATTTAAAAAATAATAAAAAATAAAAAATGAAAATATTAATAAAATAAAATGGTAATAAAGACTTTACCAAATAATTTATAATGATTTTATCGCATTTTTAATATGATTTTATTAATGATAATTGATATTTTACTGATAAAAATATGATAAATTTGAAAATATCACCGATACTAAGAATAAGAAGAAAAAAAAAAAGGGGAAAAGAAAGAAAAGTAGATAGTTACATTGAACAGGAGGCGTGAGATGAGAGAGGGAGAAAAAGTCGTAGAAGGCTCCGAGGCTTGGAGATGCGCCGCTCATTTCGCTCTCTGCTTCCGTCAATTTCTTCGCCGTTTCTTCCTTCTCCTTCTCCTTCTCCTTTCCATCCTCGCACTTGCCTGCTGCCGCGGGAGCACCGAAGCAGGTGGTGCACGCCACGATGTCCAGCACCCTCCGCACGTGTGCCACTGCCGCATCCTCATCATACTCCTCTGTCCATTCACCACCATTCACAGTTAGTGAGTAACATTATTAGTTTATTACCACATATAAACCATTAATTGATAGTAACCATCCAAAAGTATTCTCTAAGGTTCTTTTTGCCCTTCCCTCGTCTCAAAATTTATAAAATTTGGAGTTTCTCAATTAAAATGTGATTTTTGGCATATTGTTTTAATAAAAAAAAAGTTTATTGGACTTTATTATTAGCTTATGATAATAGGATAACTTAGCCTAATTTAATCCTCTATTGTTTATAGAAAATATGTCTCACTATATTTTAACGATCACTAGTTTAATAAATCTGATATGAAAAATCTATAAATTTGAAATTAAAAATACTGATCACTAGTTTAATAAATTTAGTCCATTGCCCACATCACCTTGGACAGCAACAAGTCCGGTGTCCAGACAGACAGAAAAACATGCTGTGGCATATCTCGGAAAATCCGAACCGTTCATCTCATGAGTCGTGTAACGGGAAAAAGATCTGACCGTAAGTCCTTCTACCAAAGGACTTTTCTTTTTTTAATAGGAAAAAGCCAACGAAAAGGTCACTGGAGCTTTAGTTGACTTTTATCCCTTTGCCACTATTTAATTTAATTTAATTTAATTTCCTAAAAAGTCATCCAATTAGATGGTGAGGACAACTCAATTGATGTGGCCCACCCTTAGTTAATTCAAGTACTTAGTGGATAAATGGTTTGGCCTTTGGATCGATGGTTTTAATATCCACCCATAGATTGGCCGATATTTGTCGATATCAATAATTATAATTAAGAAAAAATAGAGAGAGAAATTTTGCAGCTGCCGAAAGTTCAACCCCTGCTTTGGATCTTCTCATAGAACGCATAACACGTTGCTTGCTCATTCAAATATGGAAAACGTCATATATTTTCAATTAAGATATCCTTCAAATCAGGGGTTGAAATATCGACCGATATATATCAGTTTTGGAGAACCGAATATCAGCCGATATCATATCGTATCAGCTGAATCATATCGGCCGATATTTTGATATCGGCCGATATCGGCTGTTTTTAGAAAAAAGAGGGCCGATATACTGGCCGTATCATATCGGCCGATATCGGATTTTTTAAAAAAAAAGAGAAGTAAAGAGAAAAATATCGGCCGATAACGTTTTCTATACCCCTGTTTCAAATAAGTCTTGAATCTTGTATAGGTAGATATATTAAAAAGAAAATAATATGAAAAATATATATAATTTTTGAATATATTTTTTATTTTAAAATTTTAAATACTAATAATTTATATTTATTAAATTTAAAGAATTATCATTTTATATAAATACACAATTAAAAAAATTCAAGTCAAAAGTCTGCCCTGACCTAACGTCTTAATACAAAATTTGAATTTTAGAGGTATTTTTGTAATTGCGACTTATGATAGGGTTTTTTTAATAAGACAAAATGAGTTGCGCTTTCTGCCGCTTGTTTTTTTCATTTTTCTTTCTTGTCCGTACCTGCGACTAGGGTAAGAACGCACGGCTTTAAAGCGGCCACGTCGACGGTATCCTTCAATCGCTGCCCTCGGACCTGCAAAAGATTGCTTGGTGTAAGCAACACTAACCGGATAAGGGCGCCTTGTACAACAAAACTACAAAACCATCTCAAATACTCTCTCAATTGAGATACCACTGCAAGATACATAATTATAAATTAATTAATTTAGAATTTTTATAGTTGAGTATGACATAAGAAAGAAAATATAAATAATTTGTGTATAATTATTATAAGATTTTAATTTTTAAAATCAATAATTTATACTAATTAAAATTTAAAGGTCAAAATTATATGCTTGAATTATCATTTAACGGTAAAACTCTATATATTTCATATTTATATAATCACTTATCAAATAAATTGAAATCTGTAAATTCAAAATCTATTTAATAGCATATTTTATTAGAGTCTCTCGTTTGAAATATCTCGGTAACTTATTTTATTATAAACCCTAAAATTTATTTCCTTTTCATAGAAAGTAAAAATTTACTTCTTTACATAGAAATGCTCACTTTTATACCAATTTAAATTCTTCACCAATTCAATTCAATACAATTATAGTTGGAATCTTATCAAGAATCTAAAAGATTGTGAATAAAAAATATTAAAAGATCAATAAGCTGTTAAAGACTAAAATTATGTGATAAGAAATGATTTGATCGACTATCAATTGTTGAACTCTTTCTTAAAAATTAAGTAAAATAAATAAATTATTAATCCATATGAGATAAATAATTTTGATGAAAATAAACTTGCATATCATAATAAATTATGACTAAAAATATTTTTATTTTGACGTGAATATTACTACTTTTGTGTAAGATATGAATTTTTAAAAAATGGAACTAAAAAAATCAATATATGAGACCCAAGAGTTTGATAATGATATTATTGTATTTTTATTTTTTTAATTATTCATGACTTTTTTTTAACATTAATATTTATATATTTAAAATTTTATATTATAGTCTATTCATTTTTTTTTTTCTCATCCACCTTATGCTCACCATGCACCCATTGGTTTCCTGTTTTAATCTACAAATGGCAAATGTTCTCTAAACACCTTTTATATTAGACCTTTAATATGATGGGTCATGCACCAAAACCACATCCACAACTCTAGGCTAATAATGGGCCCCACAATTAGAAGCAACATGCTTCATTTCCCATTTTTAAAACTTGTACTTGTTGCACCTACTCTCTCAAATTTTCTTTTATTTTCAATAGAAATCTTTAATGTCTAATAAAAATGTGAAAATTTATGCACAAATATCTAATTATCTTTTCTTCTTCTGTCATTAGAAAAAAGAAATTCTTTTAAAAAATCATTATTGGTAAAAAAGCTGATGTGTTTAAATAATTTTTTAAGTTCTACTTCTCTATTTAAGAGTTGTACATGTAGAATTGTAGACCGACCACTTCGCCTAACATCTTATCATAGAAGTAATTATTCTAAAAAGATAAGATTATTGTGGTCCCATAAATTTTTTTTTAAAAAAAATCTACTTCTCTATTTTTTTCTTAAAATCTATAACTTTCATGCCGTCAAAGTTTACTTTTCAATTGTTAGTTAAGCTACTCATTTAAACACCAAGTTTTTCTCAAGGGGACTTTTTTTTTATCAGAAAATACATTATTTTATTAAATGACTAACCCATGATTATTATATAGATTTGTGATTGATATCTTTTTATTTTTATGTTTCTCATAATTGTAAATATTTATTTTTGTATTTTAATTTGTAATTCTTTATAGTCGATGTGGCTTCCAATACAAACCAATGCATGAAGATAGATACAAGACATGGCGTGAGTTGAACACATTGCTTGCTTAACTTTTTCTAGGTTGGATTAAATTTCACCATAAAATTCCTTTTTTTTTTTCAATTTTCTCACACCACGACAACAGGAAGTAAAGGACAATATCCACGCTGGTGTAACTAAACTGGTTGCGTCCCCCCTCATTAAGCAAGATGTTATGGGTTCAAACCCTCGTAAATTAACCTGATATGCCCTTAGAGTAAGGAGTTTCACCCGTGAGAATTTTATATTGGGTATCCCACAATTTCAGACACTTAAATTTAAAAAGAAAAGAGAGAGCAAACGACAATCCATCGAAAATGAAATATGTCTTTGATCTTACCTCATGAGAGAGAGAATATTTGGTAATGCTGCAAGTGACTGTGTTCACACATAGTAGTCGTCGAACATCTATGATCTTGTCCGTCGATATTCCCTGATTCATTTTCAAAAAATTATAAGAAATAATGAAAAAGAACAGCCCAAATTATGTATTAAGTATAGATAATTAATTAATTATTGCCATAATTCAAAGATTTGAGTAGATTTAGATAATTCAACTCGACACAGTAGGACATGGGTTGCATGAGTTTTACATTGACTCATCTCAAACTCGATAAGAGCCCTGACTCTGTGCTCGAATTTAATCTGATGTTTTGGGTTTAATCTAAGTTGGAGACTGGATGGAAAGGACTGCTAACATAAGTACGTAAATTGACTGAGTCGAATTAAGTAATGTCCTAATTAAAGAATGATGAAAAAGACTTTAACATTTCTGAATTTTAATCAATTTTTTGAGGTCTACTACACATATTTAATCTTTTGGCTGCAGGTTTTCAATGGAATTTAAAAATTTATACACTGTAAAATAAAGAAAAATAAAAGAAAAAGAATCTCTGTTGAAGATATAATTGGATTAGGAAGAGAAGAAATCAAACCTTTAAAACAACATGAGTGTCATCCGGAAGATTCACAGTGATGTCCATGACCACAGGAAGAACTGTTTAATGACAGAAGCAGAGAGAGATTAGTCTCTAATATAACAAAAAAAAGACCCACCACATTTTAATCTTGTAATAACTATATTTGGTAAATTGATGATTAATGAGATAACAGGATTAAGGGATTACCCTTCTCTTCTTTCTTCTTCTTCTCGCCCTTCAATTTTCCACGGTTGTTCCTTGGTGCCATTTTCGACCGTAAATTGACAAGTTATCTGAAATTTAGAACACATAAGTGACGTTAATTCCTGTTTAAAATATAACACTCACTTATCCAGTTATCTAAATAAAATAAAATAAAATGATTAAGAAGAAAGCAATTTTGATTGAAGCATTTCAAGAAGCACTAAAACAGAGCATCTCTCTCTGTTTTTCAATGACTTGAGGATAAAAAACCAAGTTTTTGAAAGAACCCACGAGAGAATTTACATCAAATAGAATACTTAAAGTAGTAAATCAACAAAACCCATATCCTAAACTTCATTAAAACCAATCAAAACAAATCCATTAGCCACAAAAATCGAAGAAAAGGAACTGAAGAAGTAAGGTCCAAACAAGAATGGTTCTCCTGTAATGAAGATTAGTTGTACAAAAATATCAAGGCATGTTTGAATTTTGGGTAATTATTAGCAATTTACCAGAAGGAAAGTGGAGTAGAGAAAGACTTCTTCAAATCCAACAGTATGCTTCGTGTACAACTTAAAGAGGGGATGAGAAAGCAAGGAAAAAAAACACTTTCTGAGAAAATGGTTTTCTTAATAAAGAGGAGTATATGTTTCTGGGGTATAATGAATAAGGATTCAGGTGGTGGAAGAAAATGAGCAGTTTGCCATTGAAATCTCGATATCTATCTATATATGAGAGGAAGAGAGAAGAAGGAGAAAAAGTAGAGAGAGAGAAGAGAGGGAGAGAGATGAATATATGAAGTGAGAATGATAAGGAAGGAAGGGCGGAGATTTAAGGGTCAGAAAAATGTATGGCATTTTGTGACAGTGGCGGGATTGCACAAATTCTACTAAGATAAAAAAAAAAAAATCATTTTGTGATATCTGTGCCTTACAAAAGTACAAATCCAGAGAAAGGTCTGGATTTAAAAGGACAGACAATTAATTAAATGAAAACAAAAATGATAAAAAAACCAATCAGAAAAAAAAAAAAAAAAATCCTAACAATTTGATGAAGCTCTGTACTTCTGTAGTCTAAAATAGTACTCGAAAGATAATAAAGGATCATCCACCCACTCATGTGAAGTGTTTTATCTCAGTACATCCATAGTCACAAATAGCCTTCTAGGGATATCAGTGGTGATTGGTCTTAACGGGATATTTTCAAATTCCTGGATTTTTACTGAGATATTAATTGAAAAATCTCGTGAAAATATAATATTTAAAAGTAATAGAAATAAATTAAATAAAAATATTAATAAAATAAAAATCTTAATATGAAATTTTCTGGGAATATATCAGAATATTATCGCGTTATTACCATTTATCTCGTTTTTAGCATAAATTTATTAGGAATTTGTTGTTGTGTACATCAACTGTACACCAACGGTACGCGTTATTAATGCGGTAATGGTATTTTGTCGATAAGAACGTGGTAAATTTGAAAACACTGCCGATATTTGTAACTATATGTACATCTAGGTATGAGCTTAGCAAATATAGCAATTCGAAACTCATAAAAAGTTACCTTGATCATGTCAAAGAGAAGATAATTTTTGAAAGCCATAAATATTAAAAGTTTAAAAATAGATTAAATAAAATTTTAAGAGCTTAAAAATGTGATTTGATTTATTCAATCAAAATAGTTTTTTTGTTAATCATATATTGAAGAGAAGACCTTTCTATCAAGTTCATCACCATCTCATTTGATAGATTCGTGTCTAATTATTAGGACTAAAACTCAGACAGATTGGGATTGAGTTTTAAAAAACCCAACGCAACTCAATCCAAGTCAAAACTTATTGAATCCGATCTGAATTTTTAACGCTACTCAACACTAGTGCTGACCTAACACATTCGAGTTTCAGCTCTAATCTCTATTGTTTTATAATTTAGTGCAAGTCGGATCAAATCAAATTGATTTTAATTTTCTCAACCTAATCCAATCCGATCCAAATTTCATACGAAATTTTTTTTAACCCGACCTGATCCAATCCAAAATATATAAATATATAATTCAAACCCACTGATTTCTCGAGTTGAATCATATTGGTGGGGTTTAGTTTCACCCCTACTAATTATATAGAAAATAAATTGAAGAGGGGCTACGCCACCCTATGGACTAAAGTGTAGAGGTCACGATGGCCTACCAAATTATTGATGGTTAGGATTAGCCAATCATTAGGTGTTCCGCATTGTAGAGTAGTGGTTGGTAGTTTGGATACTTGGACCGTGGCCACGTGGAAAGAGCTGTATTTCTATTAGGAACTGTTTGTCATTCTTTTTCTTAAAAAATAAACTTCACAAGAAGAAAATTACATTTGAGCATTGTACGACGGGAGCCCATTTAGACACCGTGGAAATCTGTCATCAGACACTAAATTTGAAATTTTGAGTGAAAATTATAATTTTGTCCTTCTGCGTAGAATCGATTGCACGATTCTATTTTATCGATCGACTGATAAACGCGATTGATTGTTCAAAAATTCGATCGATTGATTCAGGTGTTGCGTTACCTGAATCAATCGCTACACTTGAATCGATCGATTGATTCAAGTGCAGCAATCGATCGATTCAGGTTGTAGCTACAGTTATTTAAATAATTATATATTTTTTTAAAATTTTAACATTATTTTTTAAGCGCATTATGTATTTTCAAAATTTCTCAAATTGAATATCCGGACTAATTACAATAACCTGATAAAAATACTTTAAGATTTTAAAGTCTTTTGACACTCCCAAATACTTAAAACAGAGTGTTTTACAAATAAGAGTATTTCTAGGCTGTGCCGAAAATACATTTGAGAGTGTCAAAAGACCTTAAAGTCTTAAAGTATTTTTATCATGTTATCGTAATTAGTTCGGATATTCAATTTGAGAAATTTTGAAAATACACAGTGCTTAAAAAAATAACGTAAAAGTTTTATATTTTCTTTAAAACTTTAACGTTATTTTTTTAAGCACTGTGTATTTTCAAAATTTCTCAATTTGAATATCCGGACTAATTACGATAACATGATAAAAATACTTTAAGACTTCAAGATCTTTTGACACTCCCAAATATGTTTTCGGCACAGCAGCCTAGGGATACCCTTATTTGTAAAACACTCTGTTTTAAACATTTGGGAGTGTCAAAAGATCTTGAAGTCTTAAAGTATTCTTATCAGGTTATTGTAATTAGTCCGGATATTCAATTTGAGAAATTTTGAAAATACACAGTACTTAAAAAATAATGTTAAAGTTTTATATTTTCTTTAAAACTTTAACGTTATTTTTTTAGGCACTGTGTATTTTCAAAATTTCTCAAATTGAATATCCGGACTAATTACGATAACATGATAAAAATATTTTAAGACTTCAAGGTCTTTTGACACTCCCAAATGTATTTTCGGTACAGCTTAGGGATACCCTTATTTGTAAAACACTATGTTTTAAGCATTTGGGAGTGTCAAAAGATCTTGAAGTCTTAAAGTATTTTTATCAGGTCATTATAATTAGTCCGGATATTCAATTTGAGAAATTTTGAAAATAGACAGTGCTTAAAACATAACGTTAAAGTTTTAAAGAAAATATAATTATTTAAATAACTGTAGCTACAACCTGAATCAATCGATCGGCACCTGAATCAATCGATCTGCACCTGAATCAATCGATCGGCACCTGAATCAATCGATCAATTCAAGTGTAGCGCATCACCTGAATCAATCGATCGAACAATCGATCGATTTTCTGAACAATCAATTACATGTATCAATCGATCGACAAAATAGAATTGTGCGATCGATTCTACGCGAAAGAACAAAATTGTAATTTCCACTCAAAATCTCAAATTCGGTGTATGGTGGCAGATTTTCGCGGTATCTAAATGGGCTCCCTTGTATGAGATTGATGAAAGGAAAACTCTAGTCATTTCTCAAGTATCTCAAGGAATGCCTTCAAAGACCTTTGAGGGTATTAGCTCTGAAAACATTAAGGATGAGGGATAAATTTACCGGGGTTATTTGAGGTTATAATTGACCAGGGGTATCTGGATATTATGAATATATTTTGTTTAGGAAGAGTTTTTAAAAGTAAAAGAAGAGAGGTAAAATGTTGATTTTTTACTCTTATTCCTTAGTTACCAAATAATCAATGAGACAAATATCAAAGAAGATTTACCCACTTTATTATTGAAGGATTTAGACATTTTTTTAAGAGTTATTATGAAAAAATACTTAAGAGGAAGCTATCTGATGTTGTACATTTTTATATTCTCAAACTCAGCTCAAAAATCACTAAAAGTTAGCTAAAATATCAATCAAATAACTTATTATATTAATGAAAGTTATAAAAAGATATAATTTGAGAATAAATTTAACATTTTTTTTTTATATAGAAAATGTAATTGAGGATCTTTTTGCAATTTGCACTCTTCATTTTTCCATAGCTGAGAAATCTTAACTCTTGGATTGGGCCACCAAATTTAAGCAATGAGATCTTGGTTAGTGATATCTATATAACCGACTTAATCTCATAAAACGTTTGGTAAAATCTTAGAAATGATTAACTAGACTAATTTTTAGTTTATTGGCAGGATACTTGATATGTTATGGTTCCAGGAACAAAATTCATAAGACATTATGACAAGCCTCACGAACGGAGCTCGATCTCGTCTGAGTTGTGGATAGAGAATCGAGCATGGAGAGAGAATGGAGCTCGATTTTGTTGGTTAGAGGGAGAGAGAAAACCCATTTCGTCGGTGTCGGATTTGTAGGGCAGGGGCACCGTCGATCTCAAGAGAACCGAGCTCGATCTAGTTTCAGAAGAGGAGAAGGAGAGAGTTTTCGCCGTCAATGTCGTCGGAGAGATGAAGAGAAGCTGAGCTCGTCGGAGAGAGGAGTTAAGTTTTGGGAATGAGGTGAAAGTGGTGGGTTTTTTTCAGACCAGACCTGAGAGTGGGATGGAGAGAATTTATTTTTCATTTAGTGTTAAAGAGTTTTTTATTTGAAGAATTAATGCTTAGTGAGGATTTGACCCTTAGATCCAGGAAATAAAAATCAGCATATACGTATTACGTATTGTATCGGTTGTATTTTATCAGTGATATCGTCTAATATAGATTGTTTTATTTTTTATTTTTTTTTAAAAAAAAGATAGAGAAATTTTGTAGCCGATATATCAACCAATACTGAATTTTAAATTCCTGCTTAGATATATTCTTTGCCTGTAAGACTTAACTTCTGATTTAGTCAATTCAATTTTGAATTTTTTTCCAACTTTTTATAAAATAAATATCTGCCACTAAAACATAATCATTGTGAAAAGTTAATTCTAAAAATTATAAAATAATAACATAAAAAATGAGAATGTTTATATATATAAAAACATTTCTCATTTTCTAATAAGATAATTTGGACGAGTCAGATTATACAAACCATAACCCAAACTTAAATCAATTTTTTTTTAAAAAACAAAGCAAGATTTTTAACTTAGATCATCCTTATTTTAAACCGTTGAAGAGCTCAATTCACGATGAAATAAATTATTTTTTTTATTATACTGGATATCTTGCAATTTTTCACATATAAATTAAAAAAAAAAACTTTGCTACTTTGTAAGTTGTTCTGCATTTATCTTAGTTTATACTCTATTTTTTTTTTTTTTGAATTTACATGTGGAAAACCATATGGTATACCCAATGGTTTATACTACATTTTTTTTTTTTTAATTTATGTATGAAAAACTGTAAAAAACTAAACGTAAAATCCTCACCAACGAATTTATACTACATTTTTATGTGGTCAAGAGATGCACTTGTGCACGAGAGAGGAACCTCAGAAAAACTATGAAAATAAAAGGTTGGTCAAAGGTCTAATCACAGGGAGTTGTCTGTGGTATGTACTCCAATCTAACACTATAGTTTAAAAAAAATGGCCGAAACATAGGGTATAGATTTGAAGAAGGTAAATACAGCTGCTTTTATCGGCCGATACAGCGTAGCATTGGCTGATACTGATTTTTTTTTTTTTAAAAAAAAAAAATCAATTTCAATCAATTTTCCAGTTATTCTCACTACATTTTTTTTCAAATTTAAAAAGATTTAAAAGCAAGCTGTTTAATTTTAAAATTATTTTGAGTTATTTTCATTACTTTTTCCGAGTTTCGGTTTTAAAATAATCTCAAATCTTAAGGGTTTTGTGAAAATAATTTAATTAAATAATATTCAGTGCTTATGGAATTCAATGGAGGTGTTAATGTCATTCACATATTTTATAAAGTGTCTATAAAAGATATATGTCACAAGGGGATACTTGATAATATAAAGTCCATATTAGAAATTTACTCATGTTGATTTTCTTCTTTATAAAATTTTTAGACATTTTTCAAAGTTTTAGGACTTTTTTCAAACTTTTAGAACGTATTGAAATTTCGACTTTCAAGAATCTTAAGAATCTAAGACTTGTGGGTGATTTCATGTATTTATGGGATTGGTCCCAATAAATAAATGTATATAATTTTTTAATGAATTCCTATAATAGGTAAAATAAACTTTACATTATTGAAGTAATATATATCTTGGGAGGGCTGCCTGAAGTCCTACCCTCGTAGGAGGAAGCTTCGGAAGGTTTGGTCACCTCCGTCGTGTGGCTCTTTAAAATTTAATGTGGATGGTGCTTCGAGGGGGTAAACCTGGACCTGCTGGGATTGGGAGAGTACTTAGAGATTATTTGGGTCACACTAGAGTTGTCTTCTCAGATTTTGTGGGGTCTTTGGAATCGAATGAGGCGGAGCTTCTTAGCATTAGGAGAGCCTTCACCTTAGGTTTGAATATGGGAGGAGGTAGCATAGTGATTGAAAGTGACTCATCCAACGCCATAAAATGGGCTAGAGGGGTGAAGCGTCCCCCGTGGAGGCTTACCTCTTTGGTGAGGGAGATTAAGGTGTTGATAGCCGGGATGGAGGTGTCTTTTTCTCTCATCAGTCGATCAGCCAATGGAGTGTCGGATTTTTTCTCTAAAAATGGCATTAATGGAGCTATTCGAGGATCCTTTTATTTTTAGGAAAGATAGCACTTGTTGGGTTGTTTTTGTAGCTTGTTTTTCTTACATTTTGGTATATCCTTCTTAGGCCTTTTTCTTTTTCTTTGTTTTTCTGTATTTTGATCCTTTTATCAATGATATCTTCATTGTCACTGTTCAAAAAAAAAAAACATTATTGAAGTAATATTCTACATTCACTTACATGAGTAAACTTTATATTATTATTTTTGACAAATATGTAGTGGACAAAATTTGAGAAAACTAGTGGTCACTGGTCACCCACTAACAAGAATTAGGAGTGTGGCTTGACGGCTCCACCCATAAGTGGGGCGGTATGATTATGCCTTTTTATTATATTTAAGACACCCCAGTTTACAAATGTTTATATACATAAGAAACAAATATTTAATATATTTTAATAAGCATCTCTTTATCCAGAGATTGTTATATGATTCGATTTTATATTCATCTGAAAAATATGAATGGTTGAAATTTAAATATTTTTAAATTTATAAAAAATTTAGATCATTTAAGTTATAGTTTAACATCATTAAATTGAAAGTGATTTTTTAAACCTTTGTTAACATAAAATTTAAAAACCCTTTAAAATCTAAAATTCTGAAAATAAAAAAGTATTGAAATTGACGTTATTAAATTCAAGTGTCTCTGACTTTCTCACATGAGATTTTACTCTCATATTAAATATTTTTTTTTAATTTATGTGTGGGAAATTACTGATCTCCAAGGATGAACCCATTATTCCTAGGACACACCAAAGTTAGCCCACTATCCTTAAAACACATCAAGGTTAGGCCATAGGGGTTCGAACCCACAACCTTCCGCTTCCTGAGACGGAAGGCAACGAGTTGAACTACAACATGATCCACTGTCATATTAAATATGATAAGTCATGCTACGTTACATTTGAGGGCAAATCTACAGAGGCTCGGCTGTTTTTGGTGGTGAGCATAAAGACCCATGTGGGCTCATTTTATGATAATTTGAATCATTAAAAAAAATATGTTTTAAAATTTAGATTGAATTATTTATAATTTTCATTTAATATATTTTTACTGTTGAATTAATTATGATAGGTTAAAATATTTATCCAATAATTTTTTATCTTAAAAATTAAAAGTTAACCTAATTCAGTAGGTCTCAATTTGGACAATAGGATAGTTTTCATAATAATCTATAATCATCAAGTAAAGTCTAACATTTAACAAAACCCATCAAAACACATAAGCTTTTCAGGTAGGCATATTTCAGACCTGTCTTAATTTTTTTTTATCTCACGAGTAGATGTAAACCTTCCAATCTACACATTTATTAAATTGATAGAGAGAACCCCACAAGAGTGGTCCAAAGAAGTTAACCTAAATTGAATTCAAAATCTCATTTCATGAAATAGACGTTTTCACCTGCCCTATATTTGAGAACCTTTATTGTTGAATATTAAAAAGGTGATCGATGCAACTGAATATAATTAAAAAGAGATAATGACATTCATTTTCTTTCTTTTTCATTTTTTATTTACTCTTTCTTTTTAAGAGAGGGTGTGTTGAGGTAAATACTATCATGGACAATTCATATTTATTTATTTATTTTAAGAATGGGACATTCTTTATGGATATAATAATAATTGTGATTAAATCAGGGATTGGACAGGGAGATATGGTTTGCTTGGTTCACCACCTACTTTAATATTGTAACCTGGTTTACATTCCAAAAATTCCCTGACATTTCTGGATTTAAAAAAGACTTCTACATTTTATTTTATTGTTAATAATAGTAATGACAACAGATTTTGTATGGAAAGTGTTCATAATTCAAAATTTGAATTATCTAATGATTTAGCACACGACGATCTTTACTCTTTCATATTTTGTGAGAGTCTGATTATTTGCATAATATTCAGTGTCGGCAGCCTTGAAATGCTCTAAAATTTCAAAGGTCTTAAGTGAAATTGTAAGATGGAGCTCTACTGTAATTAATATCTTTTTTTTTGAGGCCCTGACATATTCTGAAATCTTGGAGGCCCTAGGCGGCGGCCTAGGCTGCCTATAGCTAAGGCCGGCCCTGACAATATTCATGAGACACAAAATATAAGTTAATACTCGCTCTGTCCCAAATTATTTATCTTATATGAATTTTAGAACTGTCCCAAAATAGTTATCTCATTTATATTGGAGTAGTATAAAGTGTATTAAAAATAGATGATATCACATGCTTGCCTTATATAGAGAGTGCCTTAAAAATTACAAATCTTTCAAATGAGACCACTAAAATGGGACGGAGAGAGTATTTATTATATTATTCATTACTCAAAATATGTCTAGTTTAGAACCTTGACATTCCAATAGTATTTGAAAAAAAAAGTAGTAGAAGAAGAAAGCTAGGCTGCAAAGTATATCCACGAATTCAAGTCTTTTTAACCATTGAATATTTGTAGGTTTATTGATATCAAGAGGGGAGTTTGAAATTCACATGCATAAATTTAATATTTTATCTAACTTTTGACCTTTCTTAACATTTTCTTCTTGTTTTCATTTATCTCTAAAATTGTCAATGATAATAACTTTAAACTTTAGTACTTTTCATTTTTATTTTTATTGTTTAAAAAATGTTTTTCGATACTTTTCCAACATATACCAATATACCTAACAATAAGCAATGAGTATCAAAATCATCCAACAGTAGCACATGTTGTTGTTCTTATGTCTACAGAAGTCGTATCTTTGATATTTGTCATGTAATAGAAAATGGGACTAAAATTAACCGTTAGTCATTAAATCAAAATGCATTAAAATTAATACTTATCTAGCTATTGATTTTATTAAATTTAAATCTAATAACTAAAAATATGGTACCCCACTCATAACAGGCCTTGCATATCTATCTCAGCCAGTTCACTTTCTGAATAAGGCGAAGATCTTTCTATTCTCCATCAAATATAAATTACCAAACACTTCACATGGGTAGGTCAGTCGGTAATATTCTGTCTTCATACGACAGGAGGTTTAGTAGGACTCTACTCAAAATTTTCTCCTCCGCAAAAAATAAAATAATAAATTACCAAACCGGTGAAGAAAACGTGCACTAACACTGTAAAGAAAACAAAGAAAACAAGCTGACAAACTCTTACCAACATCGTTCTGGCCCTCAAACCAAACAGCCTGTGCGTTGCAAAATTTTAATTTATGAGTACTTTACACTTTTACGTCACTAACTTCAATATAATAGGACTCATCGAAGAGCATATTATTTTTATTATTTATTAAAGTAACGAAATTATGTTATTTTACTACCATATCTGTTTTGCCGTCCCACCGCATGTCAAATGAGTACATGTCATTATTAAACATTAAGGTGATAATGTCTACTTATATTTGGTGGGAGCTCCTTTTATTGATTTTTAAAGCCTTGACTTTTTCTAACCTTTTCTAACCTTTTAGGTTGTTTGTGTAAAGAAATAGAAAATTAGCCCATCTTCAATTCTCCCTAATTGGTGGAAACAGTTGGAATTTGCTTTGTGTCGTCAGGGGTGACACCAGTCCACACCATACTAGGATAGGGAAAGTCATCCATCTCTCATTTCTTTTTCATTATTTTACTTGCACAGGTGGCCCATAAAAAATAACCAGTTATATTTATCTACCGTTTGTTCAGAAACTCATCTTAGTCGAAAAACACAGCTGAGTTTTGAAGAAATGGAAAAACTCAAGAGAGGGTTAGTCTGATGGTAAAAAAAACTTCTTTTATGAAAAGAGATCTTCAGTTTGATTTATATTCAACACCTTTCTAGACGATTTTTCGTAGTTATTTATTTGGTGTGTATGGGATTGAAAGGCTTACATATGTTCCAAAGACTAGTCGAGTTAAAATGTCCACTATTCAAATACATGTGAAACCCTCGACACCAAATCAACTTGCCCCTATATTTGAGAAAGAGAACACTTCTTCCTATATAACCAGACTTCCTCCATATTCTCACCTTCACTCATCAAAATCAATGCAAAGATGTAGATTTACCCTGTATCAGATTATGGTAATCTTCACCATTAGATAGGAAATATGTTCTCAACTATTATTTGAAAACTAAAAATGACTCGAGTAAATCAATCTGAGTCAACTCGGCGTGATTTCAAGTTGAGCCGATCTACAAGTTTTTCCAAGTTTCTTTAATTTTCCTCAAAAAAAACTAAGCGATACAAAGTGGATTCTGAATTTTGAGTTGTTGAACACTGGTTCCAAAAGATGTAAGTTTGTTTCTTCAATGACTGATTGATAAGAGTGTCCATTTGGATGGGGATCTGCCCACTTCTCTATCTCACATCTTTCAAATTATAAACATCAATCTCGATTAAATGAAATAAATAAGTTTAATATTAATGATAATGATAAATGTCATATCTGATTAAATCTTAAAGGTTACTCAATAAGTCAATATCAAGATTTTTAAATTACCGATGATGGGCTTCTTATAATTGAAAGGATGCAGATTTCGTTCTTCAAACTCACACATGATGTATTCTCATGGTATCTGTTGGTTATTTGTAGGGCTGCAACTCGGGTTGGGCAGGCCGGGTTTTAATAAACCCAATCCTGACCCGACTCACTCCATATTGAACCCAACCCGACCCGACCCGAAAAAAAACCCGAGATAGTGAACCCGACCCGACCCGAGATTGTAATACCCTTAACCCGACCCGACCCGACCCGAGTTGCAGACCTACCTGGCTCTGATATGAGTAAAGGCTTCCCAATGCTTTTTTTTTCATCTTCTTCAAAGATCTCCTCGCTCCTCTTCTTTTAATGTTTTCTGAAAGAAATCTCCAGAGTCTTCACTCTTTTTTTCTTTTCTTTTTTTCAGTTTTTGGCTTTTTGCACTTCCTTTCTCCCAAAAACAGAGATAGGAGGAGAAGCGATAGAATAGAAGTGTGCCTTGGTTTGAGCAGAAGCAGGAGAAGAAAGGAGAAAAATGTTTCGACAGGCGATTCGCATGTTGGGTAGAGTACGAGGGCGAGCTATGATGTCAGATGTGCCTGCAGCAACTCCGACGTCGACTCGGCATTCGTAGAGGCGTGGAAGAAGGTCATCCCAAACATAGACCCACCAAAGACACCCCTTTCCTTTATGCAGCCCCGCCCTCCTACCCCTTCTTCCATCCCTTCCAAACTCACTGTCAATTTCGTACTTCGGACTCCCCACTTCTTATTTCCATTCCAGTGCCGGCCTCCAGATCTGAGATTTCTCCTTGGCTGCCCTTTATATTAAGTTAGGGTCGAGTCGGGTCGGGTCGGGTTTTCTAGGGTCGAGTTTTCTTGGGTCGGGTCGGATCGGGTTGAAATTTAAAGGCCTCAACCCAACCCGACCCGAATTTCGGTCGGGTTTTTCTTTTCTCAACCCGACCTGACCCTATAACCCGACTATTGTAACTCGACCCACATGATTTCTCGGGTCGGGTCATGCGGGTCGGGCCAAAACCCAACCCGAGTTGCAGCCCTAGTTATTTGGCTCAAAGACCTTTTTGGCCTGGGCTGAGTTTCTGTAAGGCACAGGCCCACTGGGCCCGATCTGTGTAACTTAAGCCCATGTAAATATGTTCTCTTTCTCATTAGGGTTTTCTAAGGGGTGCAGAATTCTCTGGCTGTGAGAAGAGAGAAAAGAAACCAACAGAGAGATGGTGAGATGAGAGGAAGGAAAGGGAAAGGGTTGTAAACTTGGAATCTTTGTTTTTCTTTCCAGTGGATTCATCACGCTCTGTAGACTTAGGTGGTTTTGTCGAACCACATATCTCTCTGTGTTCTTTCTTCTTGATTGTGTGATTGCTTTCATTTGTGTGGGTTAATTTCATGACAGTATCTCCTACTAAAAACCAGCATGGTAATTTCTTATGTTGAGTGGCCGAATAACTTTACATCCAAGTCCCATCACATCCGTTTCAGTTTTTCAAAATACTTGTAGAACTAATTATTTTAAGTATGGATACTGAAAAATATGAATTTAAAAGGAAAAAAAAAAAAGATATCAAAGCTGATATCTCAATCTGCAACATGCATTAAAAAGGCCTCTTTAGGATGGGGGAGTTCACAAAATGTCAGTACTGTTGAATTAAAAAAAAAAAAGGCATGATCTTCAAGAGTCTAAAAATCAATAGTTAAAATGAAATTGATTTTGAATAAATCTCAATTCAACAATGAGATCAACTCGAAATGAGTTAAAATTAAGTAAAAAAAATAGAGTACTGATTCATAAAGAGTAGGTAAACATTGGGATTCAGGAGAGGAAGCAATGTTTATAGTGCTCAGGTGGGCCCCACAGAAGCTAAGACAAATTGATCTCTCATAAGATATAAATTATTAGCATGAAGTCATTGTACCACATTTTTTCCAACTGGTATACCGAATTATTAGTAGGCAAAATTTAACAAATGTAGGTCCATGTCCGCTATTTGAACGGTTGGGAAGGGAGCAGATTTAGTTCATTGCCATCTCAAGTTACTAGGCAAGTTTTAAATCATGAATTTTTTTCCTATTTTCAGATAATTTTTACGGATCAAACCTATCAATTATTGCTGTAGATCCACTTCTCAGCATTGCTTGTATATGTGGCAAGCTCATTGGGTTTGAACCACAGGTTGATTTCGGTCTTCGCTGTTTCAGGGCCATCACTCCCATGGATGATATTTCTGCAAGTGCAAACCATAGACAAGTGAGAAGATAATAAATGCACAAGTACATATCAGAAGTATGATGATACAATAGCAGAAAAAGAAAGGGTGCAGTTTTCATAAAATGGAAACATAAAAGAACACCTAAATTGTGTGTAAACTTCTCTGTTCGGATTTTCATGTAATATCCAATAAATCCCCACCGCTTTTGAGTTTTGGAGAAAATCAGTAATCGCAACTTTTAGAGGGTTGAGAAATGGTAATGAGGCTTTCTAGGCTTCTAGCTGTCCCAAAGAAATGGAATCAATTTCCAACCAGAATTACGGCCTTTCTTTTTGATTTAGTAGATCCTGGAAATATCATGCCTAAAAATCCGGCAAACTTTGCAGCTTTTCTCGACTCAAAAAGGTTCTTCAGCAGACTTCAAAGTTGCAAGCAAGATAAGCAAGAGACAGACAATTATAGCACCAATTCAATGCAGCACAGGCAATATCCACCTTTTGGTTGTGACTAACAAAATCCTAAGCCCTCACCAACATTCATGATAAACGACAAAGATCTGAGATTAGCACCACAGTATTTCTGCAGTTAACTCATTGTGCCCAAATTGGACATGGATTTTTTCTGTTTCTCCTTTTTTTTTTTTTTTTTATGAAATGGCAGACATGAACTAATATAATCACATATACATGGCTGTAATATCCACTACCTCATGTTGCATGGGTATGGGCACGTGTGTCAGAATATGCAATGTATCAGACTCGGCCAAATCCAAAAATTTACATCTCGTGGAGTAAACATATTATTTAGAGAAGTTTAAATTTATATTTGCTTTTACATGAAAATAAGGAGTAGAAAACAATAACTCAGTTGCACTTCAAACAATCAATTGATAAACATATCGATATTTTAGGTTTTAAAAGGGGGAAGACATGATATTATTTTTATCGTTTTGAAGAACAATGTTAAAAAGTACTAGAAGAATCCACAAAGAGTCTCTAATGGAGACGTATTCCGATGCAGGTGTGTCACACATCAAGAAGAGTCGTACAACATAGCCATTGCAAAAATGATGAGGACATCATGGGACACTAGTGAAAAGGGATACATCATAATCTAGATTTTTCCTCAACATGGTCCGATGATAATTTTTGGCACCATTCTATTAAATCTAACGGATAGGAAATAAATCCAATGGATCCCAGATTATGCACTGATCTAGCAATGGATTTGAAGATTTGGCTCGATCCATCCATTTCATCATCTGAATTGTTTATTTGTAGATTGGACCAATCTGACAGTTGATCCAGTGCCATCCAAGCATTTGTCTTTCTCATATTTTATTAGTGTTAAATTGTTTAGTTTATATGTGTTTTAAGATTGTTAGACATTTTTTTATTTATGGTTTTAGATCGTACACATGTGCGACTTAAGTCACATGCGTCTAGGGTTTCTAAAAGTCCTTTTTTTTTTTTTCCCCCACAAATAGCCTTGTAAAGACAATGAATGAATGGAAAAAAGAATTTCAAATCTCTCATATTTGCAGAAGCTTGGTGTGATTCCTTCTACCTCCTTGGAGTGACATCAAGGGACCTCATGTAACTCAAGGTACAAATCTTTCTTCGGCTTCTCGTCCTCTTTTCTTCTCTATCTCTTTTTCTTCCCTTACCCTTTCTCCTTTCTTTTTCCCCTTCCCTTTTCTACACCTTATTTTTGTTCCCTTTGCATCCAAACCCTAACCCAATCAAACTAGGTCCCAACCCCACAATCGGCCACTAAAACCTTGTCAAGATCCACCGGTCCATACGAACCATATGAATGGGGGCCATTTTGGCCCTGTCTGCCCTACTTTTACAACCCAATCATCTACATCCTTATCTTTAAATTGTAGATCCAATCCTAATCTTCTGTTTGAACTTATTTGAAACCTAGTTCTTGTCCGAAATTAGAAAAAAAAAAAAACTAATCCTTTTGAAAACCCTAGGTGGTTCTATAGATGATTGATTTTTAAATCTAAAAGACCGAGGACAAGGTTTAATTAATCTTTTGAGGAATTTTGCATTGAAGGACAACAATACAATCATAAGGGTATTATGTGTGGTTGTCATTTTTTTCTTTTGAAGTTCTTTGATTAGTTGTGATCGTGAATTTGAATATTATTTGTTTTATTCTTTGCTTTTAATAGTAATTCCTCTCTCTAACATCTTATGTAAATCATGGATATTGGTAGCATGTTGAAGCTCGATTCATTGGATTTTATGTGTTCATCAAATTACTATAATATTAACCCAAAACATTCTTTTCTAAATGGAGTCAAATAGGAAAAACATAATAAAATGGCATCTACTGAGTCAATGTATATGTAAAAGCTATCCCGGCCATCCATTTGGAAGAATTTGGTATCTGCAATATTAAATGGATCAAGTATACTCTAAGAGGTTTCATCTCCTGTTTGTGCTTAGATCCACCAACCACCACACTATTAGGGAATTAGTAGGCTAACCATAGAGGCTCCTCGATGATGAGTTTTCTCAATTTTGTACAGATACAAATTGCCAAGATAGAAGCAACAGCAGTAATTTCTCAGGCAATTAGGGACTCGGTTAGACAACTACCTTCCAACAACGACAGCAAGATCACCTCTGATGGTCCCTGGCTCTGATTTCTGTGGGTCTGTGGCTCCAATAAGTTTCCGACCATATTTTATGACTCCTTCACCCTCCCATACCTATAACAACATTCATAAAAGGTTTCTCAAGAAAATGCATAAAATTCACTGTTTCTTCTTGTAAACCAAACAGAAGGTGTCATTTTTCATACCATGGCAAGGACAGGCCCAGAGCAGAGATAGTTGCAAAGGCCATTAAAGAAGGGCCTTCCCTTGAGGTCATGGTAATGATTCTGAGCAAATTCCTTGGTTGGAACTACTAACTTAACAGCTACAAGCTTAAATCCTTTCCGTTCAAAACGTGAAATTATTTCTGCAATCTGAATAAAAGGAAAAGAAAAAGAAAAATAGGAAACATGTTTCAAGAGAATAAAACATTGCAAAGCAGCAAAGATCAAAAGTGCTTCACATAGAAAAAAAAAACTAATTCCAATTAGACAAATCACCACAACACAGCAACAAAATCAAATGGCTGTGTCAGCCAGGAGACTGATATCAATGCATTAATCTATCAATTCAAAAGATAAATTACTATGCCATGCAGTAACAGGAAGCTATGAACTGAGAGAAGAAAATTTCAGAATATCATCTGAACAAACAAGAAATAGAACAAAACAAAACTAAGGTACCAGACAAAGAAGCAGTGCCTTACCAGTCCCCGTTGCACTCCATCAGGTTTAATTGCAATAAAAGTATGTTCCAGCTGAACAAGAGGGTGAAAATATAACATCAGAAGGAAAATAGTGAAAAAACAAAATGCAAAATATGAAAAAAAAAATTACAGGTAAAAAGGAAAGAGGAAAGATTTAGGCAGACTTGGACACTGATTAGAGCCATACACCATTGGTGTGAAGTGTCCTACAGATGCATGGCATCAATCATGAGGTGGAATTCCCAACTCATAAGTCAGTTTCTCTGAAGGAAATACCTCTGCAGCATGTACCTCCTGCCCTTGAAGCATGCACACTGGGGGAGAGAGACAAAACTTTAGATATCACAACCATTTCAAGATGTCAACAAAGGATATAGGTAATGCAAAATTACATCACAGTGAGATCATGTATAATCAAGTATTTCTAAAGCCATAGCTGTCAATAAAGTATACACAGAAACATCAATACATCAAAATAGTTTTTGAGAGAGAGGGAGAGAGATGTGCAAATAAAAACTAAACATGTAGCAGAGGAATGGAACTTGAAATGTAACACCACTACATTTCCAACCAAATCAAGAATATGGAGGTTGATTCCAACTATCCTAAGATTGATAAAAAGATTGATAAATTTCAACAAAATCCATAAACAGTAAGAGCCAAGGTTTGGTCAGATTGTAAGGGCAGCAATTTTGAGATTTTCATTGGCTCATATCAAGCTGACACAACCAAACTGAGAATTACAATTTTTCAATTTGGACATGACTTGGATTACTTAGACACATCTCAACTTGAGATCTAGGAAATATGCAGTTAAACATAGAACCTGCGGAAATACAGTAGGCTATCTTTCCAAAAAAGAAAAGAAGAAAGAAAGAAAAGGAAAGAAATAAAGTAGGCTGAGCCTTAGCAGCAAACAGTTGCATGAGTTAATATCGGGTATATAATATATCTTTCATCTATTCAATTATATAAGTGGTCAGGCTCAACTATTCAAGTGCCAAAAAGAACAGTCCACTCATAAAGACTGCATTAAGACCATATGAAATCATCATACTTCAATAGGTTCAAAAAAGATGCTTAAAACTGTGAATGTTCAAGCTTGTGAAGCTTGAAGTGCCACAGGAATGTCTGAGATGTGTTTGGAGCTTAACTGCAGTTAGCACACTGAATACAGAGAAAGTTGTGGAGAATTCACTTCCAGGAAGCAAACAAAGAATTGTGAGCCATGTCACATGAGGTGAAACATAATATGCTAAAAGACAAATACAATAGGGCATCCTGCATGCACACATGCCAGAACATGGTTTATTAACCGCATGCTTTTGTTGCAATATTTTCCCAAGATGATGAATGGGAGTCCCTTATGGATCAGATAAGACAAGATTAGAATATGCTCCCCTTAGCAGTTCTTCATTATGGTAAGCCTTGAAAAAAACTGGAGGGGTTATACATAGGGAAGAACAAATGATAATCTAATAGACAGATCTAGCCATCATTTGAACCATAGAATTAGTTTCAACAAATTCCAGCCACCCAAAGGCTTCCCATCATTTCGAACAGAGAGAGAAAGAGAGAGCAGTATACGTGTATTGAATTGTGACGACAGTATATGTTATAGATCAAAGAGCAGCATTTTCTATTTGGGGCTCCTCTACAAATAGAGATCAAATCTCTCAGTGATGAGCATAGAAGAAGGTTGTTTGCCTGTTCAGTATCTTGGTTTACTCCTTTTCTAATCACGCCTGAGCATATCAGAATGCAGTAAATTAGTAAGAAAGTCAGAAACAAACTAGCAGGCTTGAAATCTAACACTTAATCCTATGATGGGATCTTAGAACTCATTAAATTGACTCTCTTTTCATTGCACATTTTCTGGGCAAACAGTTTCTCTTACCTGCAAATTCAGTGGCCTATACGAAATTTCCTAAAGAGCCATGGAATAGTGTAAAGAAAATGCATCCAATTGGATGGAAAATAGTTAGTCTTCCAAAGGAGAAAAGAGGGCTGGGTATTGCATTCCTGAAATCATAACATATTTCAGTACATTGTCAGAGGCAGTGACAACGTAAGGATGAGGTGGGTTCATCAGAAATACTTGAAGTGGAAGTCCATTTGGGAAGTTCCCTTGCAGCAAACGCATATTGGGGATGGTGAGCTATTCTAAGCTGCAAATTACATCAAATATCTGATTGGTGATGGAAAAGCAACATTATTCTAGTCTGCTAATTGGCTCCATCAGATAGAATAATGGATGGATATGGTAACAGACTGATATATGACTTAGGTAAAGGACCTTGAAGTCAATGCCTTTATTATAGAAGGTAAGTGGTGCTTACCGTCCTTCACATAGTTTACTTAACAGATATTTGGAGAGAAGTCCAAAGCATCTCCATTCCTCTCCGTAACATCAGCTATGCAGTAGTTTGGACAGCCGGTGATGATGGCAACTTCAGCTATAGGTTAGCATATCTCCTGCTTCAAGACACTCATCCTAATGTCAAGTGGTTTGATTTGGTACAAATTAAAGGTCTCATCTCGCAACATTCCTGTGATTGGATGTGTATTCATGATAAACTGAAAACTAGAGTGTGGTTAGATGGAGAAAATGTCTGCTGTGACATATCGTATTATCTACAAACATGGAGAAGAAACTATTCAACATCTATTTCTGAATTTTCCTGTTGTCAGCTGGATTTGGGAGAAATTGTTATTCAAAAGCAGCATCAATGGGCCAAAAGAGTTATCCTTTCTAGAGGAAATCGGGGAGGTTGAAAATCTGCTGCCTGCCTCTAATGCAGTTAACCTCATCTCAAGCTAATCATCACGCTCTAATTTGGCACAACTGGTCAGAAAGAAATCCAGAATATTTAGGAGGATCTCAAGAACTGGTGATCATTTTTCAAATATTCATCATCGTATTAAAACTAGTTATTTTCCGTTGCTCTAGCTCTCAAGTTTCCGAAGTTTCCAACCTCATATAGCAAATTGGAACCTTGTCAAAGCTATTCTGGATCTCCTTAATAACTTTGAAGATTGTAACATAGTTCCTTATGGCAAGCACGCCGTACTTTTCAAAAAAAAAAAAAATTAAAATGGTCATACCATCAATTGAATGAAGGATAGTAAGAAGAGACTCAGAGGAAGGATGCAATGGAATATCTAAATTAAACTGTTAAAGTTCAAACCTGCTGCAGGGAGAAGAAGGGCTCCTGAAATCCATCCTCTGAAATCATTCTTAGATCCTCCCCGCTCATAAACTGAGGCAAGAGAGGGCACCTGTCCTCTTACCGATGATGCTGCAGCTGCGGTCACTGCCCGTCCCTCTGCAAAACATAAGGTCCGCCAGGAGGGAAAAAAGCTCGAGTGATTTAGAATTTTAGATCGTCAAATTTGCAAGAGAGTTGGGATAACATAAATTTATTTATTTAACTTAGTTTTGTCTAAGGGGATATAAAAATTAGTAATTTATAATAGTTAAAAACTTAAAATTGTAATATATAATGCCATAGCCAATGAAAAATAACATGAAGAAAATAAATTACAGCAATATAAGAGGTAACGACCCCTTCACTCTTCCATAAGTTGCACAATTAATTGGCGCGATATATATATAGTTAGAGAAGACTAATTTTAAATTTGTAATTTATAAAAATATTCTTTTTAGTTAAAATGTTATACGAGTCAATGAACTCTATAGTAATTGAGTACCTTAAAATCAAAATTTATATTTTTAACTATAGTTTTACTATATTTTTATTGAACGATTAATAACTACATTTGATCTGAATTTTTTATTCTGAGATACTGCATTATTTTATGTTTAATACGATATATTCCATTGTTCCCATATATGCCAAGTTTCAAGAATTGTTTATGGTCCCGGAAGCTACGGTAACAGATTTTGTTATCTTAACACGATCTGAAATTGTGAAAGTGCACACTTAAAAAAGGGAAAAGAGAAAGAGCAAATGAAAATAATTACAATCTAAGAGCTAAACAAAACCATTATTATCTATATAAATGATAATAAAAACAAATGAAAAATAAATATTTTTACACAAAATGATAAATAATAAAAATAAATATTTTTATATAATTAAATATATTTATTTTTGTTATTTTAGGAAGGTACTTCTAACCAGGGTGAAGAAATCGTCGTATCGGCCTATATGATATGATTTTTCAGAGCTTTATCATATCGGCCGATATGTATTGTATCGGCCGTACGCAATAGTTTTCGGCTGGTATGGCCGATATATCGGCGAGATATACCTGTCCGATATGGCCGATATTCATAATATCGGCCTTTTAAAAAAAAAAAAAAATCAAAACGGTGGTGGGCCCGAGTTGATATCTGAGCCGATATTATCGTTTTCAATTTTAAAAAAAAAAATAGCTTTATTTTGGGTTTTTTATTTATTTTTTAATTCAGGAAAAAAATACTGATATTTAAAAAAAAAAAAAAAAAGAGGAGAGAGAAATTTATCGGCTGGAAATTTTTCACCCCTGCTTCTAACTATTAGGAAATGCTTTTATTCTTGGTAATAAAGCAATAATAATATACATGCCAGCCATGTTTGAAGAAAGCATCAACTTCATTGAAGAAGTCTTTTGAGAATGTAAATGGATCGAGTTCAAGTTAGCTCTGAGTAAATTTCCAATCCAAATTTATATACTAAATGCGAGATTTGATTATGAATTTGGATTTGATTGATCCTTCTGTACAAGATCTAAATCCAAATCTAAATATAAATACTTGTATTTGAATTCCATCTAAATATGACTTCTGATCTGAATTTATATTTGAATTTAGAGTTTCCCTTAGTTTTCTGTGACACATTGTTTACACTAAATTTATACTCTTTTATATTGATTATAAATATGCCATTCAGATTAACAGATTATTGAATTTGGATCTAGTTATATAAAGATCTACATACAAAATAATCAAATATTAAATTCAAATGCAAATTCATGTTAGAAAATTCTAATGAATTTAAAATTTATTCTTAAATTCATTTATTTTGAATTGCCATTTTTCAATTTCCATACTTTTAAATATTCATTTCGGTGACAGGTGAGAGATGCCCATGAAACAAAGTTGTCAATTTTGTTTGGGAGGCCATTTCAATTCGACACTAAAATGGAATGCTTAAATGTTTTGGTGTTCCGTATAAAAAAATCTGATACGACAAATTAAAAAAAAAACCTAAATTATATGTTAGAAAATAAAAATTAATAATGAATAATAGAAAACAATAATTATAAATTAAATTAATAAAGTAACAATAAGAAAAATAAATTACTAATGAATTAAGAAGAAAAATAGATTAATTTTTTTTTAAAAAAAAACTACATTAGTAGCTCAGTTGGTTTAAACTTCTAAAATTAAATTAGAGATTTTGGATTTGAATTCTCCAAGACTTACCAGATAGCGAAGCTTATAGGATGATTTTGTATATTTGTGGAATTAGTCTCACTTCAAATATGAAGTGGAGATATCTATATTATTTCAAAAAAAAAAAATTAATAAGAGTAAACAAATTTTTTTTTTTTAAACTAAAACACAATACATTTGTATCATCAGTATCGACAAAAACAAGATAAACCAACTGAAATGAGTCTGAAGCGTATACACAAAGACCACAAAATTATAAAAGAATATTTTGTTTCATATTCATACTTAAATAAAATTATTTTTATTTAAATGAAACGAAATTTATAACTATACTAGGAGAAAATAGAAAAAGAAAAAGAGTAGGAGGTAGGTTATAAAAGGAGGTTTGATATGGGTCATGTACTTGATTGCCATTAAATGATATTTTTCTTTTATGATTAGTTCGTAAGTGTTGTCCACTTATCCCTTTCTTAATGTTCTTACTTCAGTGTATTTTTAATCAAACTTAATAATTCAATATAAACGTGAAAAATTCTAATAAGTGTCCACTTAAAGATGGTCTGCACTATTATTTTCTTGACAGTAAAATCAAAGTCGGCCCTGGCTTAAGGTCATATCGGCGGGTCTAGGGCCTTTTAATATAACTAATGACCTAGGCTCCCACCATGCACTTGTCCTAAGACTTAGAGCCCCTGAAATTTCAAGATCGGTCCCAAATAAGTCCATTCACTCAATATTCATCATATTGAAGTACAATTCAGATATTTTTATAAACTAAAAAATTAAGCTATGATTCTCAATGATTAGGGTTTTCTAATGATAAAAAGCTAAGACCAAGTGAAGTAAAGAATTAAGACTATATATGTTGAGTACCTATATCTCTAATTGTAGACGCATATAACTGTTTTAAAAATGGTTTGAATTAACATGCACATGTAATAATTGTTCTAAACTTTTAAACTTAGATTAAAGATTTTGGATTCACTATTTCAAAGTTTATCTAATAAACAAGAGTTGTGAGTAGTTTTGTATATACGTGGGATTAGTCTCATCTCCAATATAGTGTGAGACACTCATATTAGTTGAATATGATCTTGTATTAGTCGTATTATTATACGTATCATATCAATGAATATTAGTCGACATATGACAATATTAGTCATGAAAAAGTTATTTTGAAAATGGAAAAATAAAAATAGGAAAAATAAAAAATTCATTGTAAATCTATTTTGATTAAAATAACAAATAGAACCTCGTACTCTTGAAAAAATTTAAAAATTGTCCAAAGATTCCAAAAAAAATGTACAGATCGAATATTTAAGATCACATTACTAAATTTGTTTAATCTGGTACTGAATTCATCCACAAAGCAACAAAGATCACCAAATTAGCAGGAAACAGATATGAGAAGCAATATCAGAAGAGGAAATTCCACAGATCGAATATTTCCGATCACATTACCTAATTTGTTTAATCTGAATTCGTCCACAAAGCAACAAAGATCACCAAAATTAGCAGGAAACAGAGATGAAGGAAACGGAAATGGAAGGAATCTGGAGCAATGGAGAGCGTAGGGAGCAGAGAAACTGACCTGCAACAAGAGGAGAGCTTCTACGAGCGGGGAAAAGCAGAGATTTGAGCGTCTTTGAAGCAGATCTGTAGATTTGGGACCTCATCTTCTAGTTTGGAGGTTTGGATAGAGAGAAGGAGGGGGATTTATAGAAATTTTCAAGGGAAGAATGAAACTTACGTGGCATGCGCACATGCAGATGGTCTTCTTCTCATTCACAGTTCAGGACTTCGACCATTTGATCGTGAAAGTGACATTTCCATTCCTCGTGTGACAAAAAATATTAATTAGATGGATAGTTTATTGGGACCGCTATTAAGTTATTTGATATAAGACTTATCCACTTATCCTATCATTTTACACTTTAATTTTTTTTTAAATAATTGATTATTAAATAAACATATTTATCCATTGTAATTCATTTATGAGTGAAGATACATAAAATAGATAATATTTTCGATTAAAAAGCATTTTTAAAGTTAAATTTATTATCTAATAGGCCCCACGTGGTATACTAGTAGCATACACTTGCATGGGCTTTTTTAGTTTCCCACTTTTGAAAATATTTGCATCTTGTATTTTTACAAAGTTATATTGTCTTACTAAATTAATCATGTGAATTTCCTCATGAAAGTTTTGATGATAATAGATGTTAAA
Organism: Chimonanthus salicifolius; assembly: GCA_013350335.1. NCBI lineage: Eukaryota > Viridiplantae > Streptophyta > Magnoliopsida > Laurales > Calycanthaceae > Chimonanthus > Chimonanthus salicifolius. The sequence continues at coordinate 49,397,137 of CM023536.1, forward strand.
CCAGCATAATAAAAAAATTAAATTTTAATATGAATATTCAGAAAAGAGTTTAGGTCAACTTAACTTGATTTGAGATGACTTTGGTTGTTTTTGAATGGAGAGAAGGTAGCAAAGTTATTGCTAGGGTTTTCTACTTAACTTTCTTTTTTAAAAGAAAGTGGAACTCACAAGTCACTAAAGTTCTCCTGGTCAAGTGATAGATGATGTTTTAAAACTCTTATCTTCTCTTATCATGAAGAAGACAGTGTTAAACTTAGTTAAACTTCTATTTTTTTTTAAAGAATTAGAGTTTAATAAACAATCTAACTACAGTAAAATATTTTAACTAAATATTAATGATCCACTTAAAATTAAGTTATATTTATATCGTTAAAAAGATACATGTACAAAAGACAGGACCAACAGCGGATGTAAAGAAAATGAAGTATAGTGATTCTAATAAAATGGTGTTTATGGAGTCGGTAGGAGTTAGTGATTCTAATGAGGCAAACAAAAATTTAGGGGTTTAAGATGGAGTTATCTAGGTAAGTAAACAATGGAGAAGGGAAGCTTAGAAGAGAACAGTGTTATCTCAAACCGTCCGTCTCTTGTACCTTTTTAGTTTTAAGTTGAGATGCTTGCAGTTTCGTTCATAGTTTTGTTCTAGTGACGCTTAAGTTAAAAACTATTAGGTTATATTTAGATCCTAAATATATTTAAGATTTGCTTAATATTGTATTTAGAAAAATTTTCTTTTATATCTTTTATATTTGTATTTTCTTTTCTATATAAATAAGATTAGAGAATCTTTGATTAAGGAAGACGCTATATTCTTCTACATGATACAAAACAATTGTCTGTTCACCAAAACCCTTTTTCACTCCCTCTGCTGGAAGAGATATGGGAGGAACCGGCTCATTCAATCACCCCTTGTCATATTGATTACCTGTTGATAAAAAAAAAAAAAAATCTTCCCTCCCATCCCAGCACCCTGAGACTTCTCCTCCGCGCCTACTCACTGCCGCTGCTCCTGTGAGTGCCACCGCCTCCTCGCGCCCGACGATAACAAAAGAATATATATATATATATATATATATATATATATATATATATATATAGGCGCGATTTATAAACACTCCGATTTTCTGTCTTTATACATTCGATTTTAGATTTTCAAGTCAAATTATCATTATATTCCAGCGATTTTACTAATTCGAACAAAATTCATCCCAACAAATGAACGAGTGGGTCGAATTTTTAAAATTATTTTTTAAACATTGTTTATTTTCAAAATTTCTTAAATAGAATATCAAGAATAATTACGATAATCTGATAAAAATATTTTAAGAATTGAAGGTCTTTTGACACTCCCAAATACTTAAAACACAATATTTTACAAATAAGGGTATCTCTCGGCTGTGTCGAAAATACATTTGGGAGTGTCAAAAGGCCTTAAAGTCTTAAAGTATTTTTATCAGGTTATTGTAATTAGTACGGATATTCAATTTAATAAATTTAAAAAATATACAGTGTTTAAAAAATAAATGTCTATGTTGCAAATGTTATAGCAGTGCATGATGCATTAATTAAATAATAAAATCTCCTTTAAAACTTTAAAGTTATTTTTTAAGTACTTTGTATTTTCAAAAAATTTCAAATTGAATATACGGACTAATTATGATAATCTGATAAAAATACTTAAAGACTCCAAGGCCTTTTGATACTCCCAAATGTGTTTTCGACACAGCTAAGGGATACCCTTATTTATAAAATACTGTGTTTTAAACATTTAGGAGTGTCAAAAGATCTTTAAGTCTTAAAGTATTTTCATCAGGTTCTCATAACTAGTCCGAATATTTAATTTGAGAAATTTTGAAAATACGCATTGCTTAAAAAATAACTTTAAAGTTTTAAAAAAGATTTTATTATTTAAATAATGCACTATGTAGTTATCCGAACAAATGATGAAATGAACTGACAGTTCGTTCAAATGAATAAAAATGTAGAGGTATAATGGTAATTTGACCCAAAAATCTGAAATCAGATGTGTAGAAGCAAAGAATTCAGACGTCTATAAGTCAGTCGCTCCTATATATATATAGATTTCCAAATGTCTAATTTGACAACTCATGTAGAGAAAATCTCGTAATTATAAGGTCCTCACAATTCAGTCTTTGTATATTTCTTTTATTTGCATTGTCTGCATGGTCATAAAATGTTGCAGAAAAAATAAAATCAACAAATTAGATATGTTTTCATGGTCAGCACTCAGCACTGCATCCCAGTCCCTTAAGCTCTCTACTTTAATAAATCTATCTATTATTAAATGCTGTTGTTTTCTTTTAAACACATTATTTTCTGTATATAAATCTCTTTTATTAGATATTGTTATTGTTGTTGTCGTTGTTGCTACTGTAATTATTGAGAAGGATCAACTTAGATAATCACATAAGCTGACATAAAAAGCATGAAGAATTAAAAAACTAACTCATGCCTATGAGAAGACACGTACAAGAAGATAAAAAAAACTATGAAAAGCGACTCACCCATTAAAATATCATATCAAATTCAAGTTTGAATTCTACTTATTTAGTTATTCCCATAGAAACATAAAACTAAGACAGGGTCGCCCATCCTAATTTGTTAGGAAAGATGGGATAAAGTGAAATTCCCACTTTATCCATGTCATTCCGTATGCAAATATTAAGTAGAGTACAGCGGTGCACCTATAATTATGAGCGGTGTATCTATAATTATGAGCAGTTCACCTATAATTTTGAAATTAACTATAACTTTAGCGTGCAGAACAAATCCATAGCAATGCACCTATAATTATGAGCGGTGTACCTATAATTATGAGCGATGCACCTATAATTATGAGCGGTGCACTTATAATTTTGTTTTTTAAAAGGTTAGAAAGGGTGAATGATAAAGTGGAGTTTTCACATAACTGTTTTAAAACCCGTGTCTCCTAACAAAAAAACACCTGTGTTAGGATGGGTGGCCCTAAGAAAGTCTTCTCTCTCTGTATATAGATTGAATAAGTTTGATTATCATGATCAATACTCAATCACAAATTTTGTACTCTTTAGAACAGGGTCGAGATATTGGCTTTTAAAAGATATATATAGGCCGATATTTATGATTTTTTTTTAAAAAATAATAATAATAAGAGAGAAAAAAATATCTGCCCATACCGAGATTTCGACCTCTGCTTTGGAGGACATATCGTTATACCAGCCAAAATGTGTATAAATGAGAGATTGCTAAAATTTCTAAAATTTGACCTAAGTTTATCAATTTTTTTAAAGAATTTCATATGATATATGATAACTTTTGACTGACCCAGTTTTTTCAAAAAATACCGATATTATATATATATATATATATGTGCACTTCAACCCATACTTTGTGGCCAAATTTTTTAATTGAGAGTCGTGACGGATACGATATGTATCAGTAATACAATCATGATATTGGCCGATATTGTCGATATATCGGCCGATATCATAAATATCAGTAATAAAATCATTTTTTTTTAATTTGATCTCAAGTTTTCCGCCGTCGATATTATCGGCCGATATTTAGAGTTTTTTCAGTCAGATTTTTTTTTTTTACTTTTTCTGAAGGCCATTTCTTGTATTTTTTATTTATTTTTATCAAAACCCAGCCAATATTTGAAAAAGAGAGAGGATATCCTCCCAGATAAACCGAGATTTCTACCCTTTACAACAACAAAACACACACAATTGGAGAGACTCACAGAGAGTGATATCCCACTCCCCACCTGAGAAAATAACACAGGACCTGTCCTGCGTTAACTACTCAGTGGCTGGGTTCCAAGCTCCAACCGTTGGTAACTGTTCATTCAAACAAGGTCGGTGACCGATGACCGAGTCCCATCGAGTGAACTCACCGAGTTTACGAATCAGAGAGAGGCTGCTTAGCAGATCAACGACGGCATCGGATATGACATCGGCGACAAGAAGGCCAAGCTGATTGAGGGAAGGAGGCTGTTTCGAGGAGATCAAGATCAAATCCAAAATTCAACCAAGTTTATATCAACATTTATTCGGTATCCTACTCGATCCACCTTAACCTGTTCATTCATATTAATATTATCATTATTCATTTATCTGGAGTCGACTTTTATTCATGTCCAGCGATAAAAATATATTTGAACTATTTGCCATTGACATGGCCGCCTAAATCAAGATTTCATGAACGGAGCCTTTCTTCTCGCTTGGGTGGTGACTGAATAGTAACATCAGTTGCTAGTTTCTACAAAGTTCTGATTTCTTAAAGGTATGACCAATGGATTCTCAAATCCATGAGATACGAGACTTAGGACATTGAAGAGTATAAAACTCCATTATCTGTTGGATTTTATAGCTCACTTGTCTCAGCAAGTGTATAAAACTTTATCACATTGCTAGAGACCACTATGCATGGGGCAGTGCAGATGGATAAACTCAATCAAGAATTGGAAATTTGAATTTCAATGGAAACATAAATACCAACAATCTTAGTAATTGTTGTAAAAAATGCAACGGTCAAAATTTTGATCAAATTTCAAAAAAATTAGTGATTTCTTCCATGTCCCAATTACAAATTTCAACCGATGTATCTGATGTGGCTGAAATTTTTTCTGTTCTCTGAAAATTGAAAAATTGATTTTTACTGATATTTGTAATTGAGTGTATAAATCTAGAATAAGGTGACTACATATGAAATATTAATGGTTCGGCAAATATACTGACAATCTCAAAATGGAGAGTGAAATTCTGATGACTCGGGTCTTTCAGAATAGGAAGGCTAGAGCTGTATATGCTCATCTGCTACTGGTTTGGTTTCACCGAACCATTGGTTCGATCCCTTCTTTTTAATATTTCTTATGACTGAAAGTGTTCAGGTCTCTCATCCAACTTATCCTTTGGGCATGTGAGAATCTTTCAATCTGCACACATCAGGTAAAGTTACGAAAAATGACCCTTTGAAGTGAATGTGAATCGAATACAAAATCCTCACTTTTTTAGACGAGTTTTGGCTGCCAAGCCAACCCCTCGAGTTCCGTCCTTTCACTTCTATCATATTTCAATTTTTCCAATCGATACTCATGTTTGTTTTGAATACCATTGCATGAGAAATTTTATGTGTGAGACCTCCAGCCTCTAGGATAACCCATTCAAGTTGGCATCGAAGGTTTAGATTGCCGAACCATTGAGAGTACTTCACCGTAGTTTTGGAAGCCGTGGACTGAGTTTCAGCGATCGACTCGGAATCAGTGAAAGACTGAATCTAAAAGAAGCTCAACAACCCAACCCGGTCCAATGCAAGTCTCTTTGAGTAGTTAAATAAGAAAATAAATTCAGAGCAAAAACTGAGCACGAACAGTCAGTATGATTCATGGGGTGAACCTCACCTTGGACAGCATCAGCTTTCCGTCGTCGGTCTACTTCTCTAAGATCAAAGTTTCAGAATTGAAAGAGACTGTAGAGATTCTAATAACAAACGACACTGAGTTTATTCTTTTGACTATCAATCACAAATGAAATAGTAAAAAATTATATTGATGTCTCTATCATTTTCGCCCGAATTCTTCTACCACCTCTCATCATTTTGGTTGTAAAATTGCATCTTCTCTTTTCTTGTTTAATATATTCTGGGATCCATCTCAAAGTCAGAAATTAATATGATCAGATCAATTTGAGTTGGTTCCAACTTCTAACATGATTCTTGAGCCAGTCAAATGCCTTAGACATTTATTCATACTCATAGCAACCACAAAAGACCAAAGGGAAAAAAAAAAAAACTAGACCAGCCAAACGGTGCCTTCAAGTTTCTAAAGAGAAGTTGAAAATTTTAGAGAAAACAGTGAAATAGTGTCAGGGTAGTCTAACGTAGAGGTAGCAGGCGTTACTGCCGTTACATCGAATTTAAAATCCGAGAGATTATTGCTAGGAGAACCAAAAACGATTTTCTTTTAAATAAAATGAAATAAGAGAGAGATCATTGAGAAGAAATTGACCATGTAAAGATACCTGTGATCTATTCAGAGAAATCTAAATTGTCCAAAACAGAGGAGAAAATAATTCTCTCTTTGCACCCACCCATATGATTGAGAATCAGCAACACAAAAATTGGGATTCCAGTTCTTATCTTACATACAAATCACAATCAAAGAAATCTCAAAAATTACTACAAAATTTACCAAATCATAGATGAGCAAAGAGGCCCAAAACCCATGAAAATTTCAATCTAAGCATAAATGCTTTATTTCCTATACCATTTTAGGCAAAAACTTGAAACAGTGAGCGGCTGCAAGCCATTGCCTTGAGTTCTTAACTTGCTACCATTAAAAAAAGGAGAAAAAGAAAAACAGTCTCTTCTACTCTGATCTTGGATTTGATTGGGCCCATTCAAATTCAAATTTATGCAGAAGCTCTAATGCATCCACTTCAGCACTCAAGAAATCGACCAAAATAAAAAAGAACTAGCAAGTAATTTCTTCCGTCTTCGATTGACTTTGTAGAACATCTGATTTGTGGGTTCGATTAAAAAAAAAAAATGAAATACAAATAAAACCACAAAATCGAAGCAAGAAAAATAAATCTCAAAAATGAAAAATCTAAAACTTAGATGGGCCAAAACCCATCATCATCTGATCATAGTTTTTACGTTTGGATGTCTTTCCTTCTTTCATGGAAACTTGGAAGAAGATGAATGGCAGAGACTTGCATCTTTTGCTAACTTGCGCTTGTTTCGTTCGAACCTATCTATAATGGGTGCATAAGCTTCTTCTCCCATTTCAGAAAAAAAAATAACAAAATTGAAAATTGAAAATTGGAAGTTGAAAATATCAAATTTCAAATCCGGTCTTTGAAAATTACTACTGAAACTGCAACACCCAAATGTGTACAAACATTGCAAAGTGCTTAGAATTATAATATTGCATTGTCTAGTAACTGAAAATCCAATTTCCTGCAAAAAAAAAAAAAAAAATTCAGAATTTTATCAAACGAGAATCGAATTGGAGACGTAGGTCTCATCGATTAGAGTCTACGCATCACATGCTCATGCTAGCATCGAAACGTATACAAGTTACCGACAAGAATAATATTAGTATTTTCTCCTATTTATTTGGTGTATATGACTGTAACTCCCACCGCCACCGAACCCAAAACTCGTTCTCTTTTTTGCCTTTTTTTGGGTTTTGGATTGCGAATTTGGATAAGAAAATTATCAAAAAATAAAAAAATAAAAAGAATAGAAGAAATTTACGAGGGAGATTAGATATATCAATTTAATAGTTTATACACGCAAACGCCTGCATATATTTCCTTCTTTGCAGGAGAAAGAGAGGGGAAATCCCTGCTACCCAAATCTCAAAGCGTCGAAATTCCGCCTCTACAAATCCAATCCGATTGATCTCTGTCGATTTTTCTTCGTCTTCACCCATCCAATCGCTGGAATTCGCCCGTGATTCGCCTCGTATTCTCCCCTGCATTCGGCCGCAGTTTTCAAAATATTCCTTGTTTCGAATTTTTCGGATCCTTGGTTTTGGGATAATTCCCAAATTAGGGTTAGGGTCACAGAATTGTTGGGTTTTTTTCGTGTTTGATTCGAGAAGATGATTATAAAACGATGCATGAAATTGGAAATGCCGAACATGAAAAGACGAAGGGCACAAGAAACGGAGGTGACAGAAGATGGAGCTCCGAGGAAGAGAAGGAAGAGGAGAAAGCCCCACCTGTTTTACCCACTCGACCTGCTCATGGACGTAGCAGGCGGCTTACCGCTCTTCTCCGACGGGATTAATCCGACGGGGGTTTGATGGTGCTGATCACGAGGACTACATTGGGGGGGTGGCGGGTTCGTGGTGCACAGAGATTTCATACTGCTCTGGTGAGGCAGAATTGGAGTCGAAGAGCCGGGGTGGTAGCAGGGATAGTAATTCGACAGCTGCGGCAGCAGCAGCAGCAGCAGATACGTTGCGCCCACCGCTTGTGAGGACTTCGCGAGGACGGGTTCAGGTGCTCCCCTCCCGTTTCAATGATTCTGTTCTTCTGGATCCCTGGAAGAAAGATAAGCCGAAATCAAAAGCCCTGGACCCTGATTTTGAAGTTGAGATTGCTGAAAAGGAATGGAAGGAGAAATTTGGCTCAAAGAAGACAAAATTTGATACCCATAGTGCCAAAGAGCAGGTAAAGAAGGAGAAATCCTACTGTGGAAAGCCTAAATTCTATAAATTGTTGAAAGTGCAAGAGGATAGAGACGTGAAGATTGAGAAATTCAATCACAGGAAGAGTCCGTTTTATACATTGCTTGATGAAGAAGAGGAAGACCGCACAAAGAAGGAGAAATTCCACTACAGAGAGGGTAAGTTCAAGTTGGAAGACAGAAAGCAGGACAAATTCAACTGGAGAAGTAACAGGTTTTATGAATTGCTCAATGAAGAAAATGAAGACGATGAATTGAAGTATAGGGGATCAAGGAATTTGAATTTCAAGAAGCATCCAACTTCATGGAGTTCCCTTGCATCACTTCATGAACAATTGATTGAAGTTCATGAGAAATCTCCCAAGAGTTCCAGATTGGATGAAGGAAAAATGCTTTGGCAGAAGAGCATTAAGGGAGGAAGGAATTTGATGGACAGAAGGATTTTGTTGCTGGTGATATTGTCTGGCTGAAACCATCCATAGTATTCCCTGCTTGGCCTGCAATTGTCATTGATCCGATGTTGCAAGACGACAGCTTAGCCCCCAGTGCCATTTGTGTAATGCTCTTCGGGCACTTTGAGAATTCAAAGGGAAGGGTAAGTAATGACATTTGAATTTTGAATCTCTTGATTTTATAGTAATGTAGGATCTTTTTTTTAATTCTTCTTGATTCTGTGATACCGGTGATAACCAGGATTTCGCTTGGGCACAAAGTGGAATGATTTTCCCATTCGTGGACTATCTAGATAGGTACGTAGTTTACACATGGATGGTTTCTTTCCCACTATTGTGGCATTTGAAACATTTCTAGAAAGAGCCTTCTCTTTTAATTGGAGGTAGCAGTGTTTTGGTTAAATTACCGTATATTTAGATTTCAGGCACAGACCCAGTTGCACAAGTGCAGCCCAAGTGTTTTTCAGATGGCGATTGAGGAGGCATTCTTGGCAGAGCATGGTTTTTCTGGGACACAGCTGGAGGAGGAGATGAATGTTGCCACACAGCGTGCTCGTTTGTCCTACCCTAGATCTTTCCTAGAGGGTTCAGATTCAAATCAAGATCAGGAATGTCATTCACAGTATCAGGCAAGTTAATTTAAAGGCTGAACTATTCCAGTTCCTTTACTTTCTTTTATCATTAGTACTGGACCACTGGACCTTTTTTTTTTGAAATGGTGATGAATATCATTAGTAAGTTTCTCAAGGAGAAAATCAGAAAGAAGGAATTACAACAAAAGACTAAAAAAACCAGCTAACAAGCAACTTCGGAAAGAAAAGTATTGACAACAGTAAAAGGAATCAACAGTGCTTAATCGACTGATTTCTTTTGAGATTTTGGAACCTTTGATTATGCCGATCTTTTTGGTAGGCCTGTAGCATTCTACTTAGAGTGTCAATAATTATTATAAAAAGAAATGGAGAAAGTGGTTCTCCTTCTCACACCATAAGAATTTCTGAAGAAGCCTTTCTGAGATCTGTTTAGAATTACTGAAAATGTGGGGTGTGGGGCTGGAGATATGGCTTCATACCCACTTTCTCCATTTCAAACCAAATCTCATTCTTAAAAGAGAGTAAACTAATTTCTTCTTCAAAACCAAAAAAAAAAAAATGTATAAACTAAAAAGTCCTAATCTACCATATTAAAAGCCTTCTCAAAATCCAACTTAATTGCTAGCTCTGGGACTTTGATTTATATTGGGAATTGAGACATTCATGTGCATAAAAGTTGATCAAGAATTTGTCTACCTAATGCAAATGCTCCTTGATTTGGGGAGATGAGGTTGGGATGGGGATCACCTGTTGGGATTATTAGCAAATAACCCTCACCAAAATAAATAACGGAATAAAATAAGCACAAGAACACCGACGATTTACGTGATTCGGCCCACCTGGCCTATGTCCACCGAGTGTGAAAATATATTATTATTCAGAGAGAACAATACAAGAATAATCTTTGTTTGAAAATACAAACAAACCCGACATGAAGATCAGCCCTTTGTATAGATCTTCTTACTGTCTTGTAAGCCTCTTCTGAATCCCACACGTTGCAGTGCTCTCCACCCTTTGACGAGAACTCTCTCTAGTCTTCTAACAGATGCTGCCCACACCAAGAACAGAACACACAATACCCACTGTATGTGATGCCTCGTGGTGCTGCCACTTCAATGATAGAAGAATTATCTCTCAGCCAAAAGCACCTTCACCACATATACTGCACATCAGAATAAACCTTTATAGCATGCATTCTTATGGAGAGATTCTCGACTAATATCCAGATATAAAATCTTATTTCTATATTGATAAGATTTTGGCCTGCTTTAGGAGTCATCGTATGTTGGATTCTCTTGTAGATATGGACGCTTGATAGTTGTCATTGTATTAAAGGAAACCCAGCAATTTATCATTGCTATATCCCAATCCTCTTGCTATTCACCCGCATACAACTTGTCACCCAAGCATATGCCAGTTTTCTCCTTCTAAAACCAGCCACTGTATGCAGTGTTCAACTCGTAACTGGTAATTGCTATTTTGTCTCTTAGACAATTACTAATTACATGAGAGAAGATCTTGTCCCTAGCTTGAGACACCCACATTATTAAGCAACTTATCTTCCATCTTGATTTTAGGAGAGGGAATACGGTGGAATTGAGCCACCTTCCAACATCACCTTCCTTGATTTGTTTGCTAGGACTTTGGAGAAAATCTTATAACAGCTGCCCATAAGACTTATAGGCCTATAGTCACAAACAAAACAGATACATCCTTCGAAACAAAAACTCAGAAAGTTGGACCTCTTCCAAAGTATCCCTTGGAATGATACTAGGACTGATGAAATTCATTCATAAATTCATGACATCTTCTTCAAAGTTTCCTAGAACTCCTTAAAAAACAAGATTGGGTAATGTAGATGCTAAAAGGCTAGGGATGTCCCTCTGACCATCTGTTATCATAAGGTTCGTTATGGTTAAGCTTGCCCGGTTTTTTAAATTTCTTTTGTTTTGGAGTTCTTTTCTTTTTTCTTTTTGGGTGCAGGCACTACCTCCAAAAAACAAATTGAACAGTGTGATTGTTGTGGCATGAGCATTCAATTCAAAAATACAAATTAATTTAAGGATTTTGTTCTTGAAGGCCAGTGTTTATTCAGAGATTGCACTAGGGTTTGTTTAACATGTCGCTGAGTAGAATTTTTGAGTGCCACCATTATATTTGAAGTTGCTGTGGATGATATATATATATATATATATATATATATATATATATTACCAAAAGAAAGATAACTGTGTGCTTGTGCTCTCCTTAGCTTGTGTGCTGATCATGGTTGTGTATGTATTGTCAATACAGTCATTGAAATTGAAACATTATTCTGGGATATGCAAGAAGATTTCACATCACTCTGATGGTGGGAGATGGGTGAGGCTATTTTACTGTTACTAATGGTGTTTATTTATTCTCCTCTACCGGGCTCATTCATGACAATATTATATGCCCTTAATCATTGAAACAGGTACGATGTGATGGATGTAAAATTTGGGCTCATGCAGAGTGTGACAAGATTTACAGGAATGGATTCAAGGTTTGACCTTTATGATATGCTTATATTGTTATGTGCTCATTCAATAGATTTCCTTACATATAAAGTGTTATGAAGAGTGTAAAGGAGGTTCACTGACAGAGTTTTCCTGTATTAAAGGATCTGGAGCATACTGATTATTTCTGCCCTGATTGCAAAGCAAAGTTTAATTTTGAATTGTCGGATAACGAGAGATGGCCATGCAAAATCAGGTCTCTCTTTCTCTCTCTCTCTCTCTCTCTCTCTCTCTCTCTCTGTGACACACACACACACACATATACAATTATATATATATATATATATATATATATATATATATATATATATATATATATATATATATATATGTATAAGGAATTTTCTATTTTCAGTTATTTTTCAATTTTTTGTTATAGATTTTCCAACCAATGAAGTTATTCTAAGCAGATCAAATAACAGCAATGGACTACTCATGCTGCCCAAGAAGATAACTGTTGTGTGTTCTGGCGTTGAAGGGATATACTTTCCAAGTCTTCATTTGTAAGCATCAAACATTTTATAGAATTGTGTTTTTGCATTATATTGTCTAAATATTTAACTATTGCAATTGGTCACTTTTTTATGCTCGATACTATTTAATATCCTTTGTACGTTGAGTTTTGCAACAATGAACTGTGGCTGTGTTAACACTTGTTGCTGGCTGAACATTTGCAACAATGAACTGTGGCTGTGTTAACGCATATTGCTGGCTGAACCGCTAGTGCACTGGTAATTAGATTTGGCAATGTTTTTTATGAGCCAACTGCTTATCTATTACGCATTTGACTTATATTTGCATGCCAATGATTGGTAGGACTCAATTTAGAACAAATATTATTTTTTTCTGATCTGCTGCAAAGCATAAACATGTTTTAGATCCTCTTGATCCTTTATGCAAAGCAATGATATCTAGTGGATTTTTTAATGGTGATTGATTTTATTTAAAGAGAAAGGATACATATAAAACTAAAATCATCTCAGCTAGCTAATCACACCTGCATGATGACTGCACCTGAAAATAGATGTCTGGAATATTAATGCAACACTAAGCCCTGCAAATCTGAACCATTTTTAGTCAAGTGATCTGCTCAGTCATTTGCAGATCTTGGCACACATGAAAGATGGAAATCTTAATTTTGGATAAAGAATCTTGTTTCTTCCACTTGAACAGATTTCCCAGTGACAACCACAACTTTGAATCTTTAATATGTTGGATCACTGAAGGGGTATCACTCTCAATGTGATGATATCTAGTGGAAATTCAATAGTAGTCTACAGGAATTTAATGTATAATAGAAAAGGATCCAAAGTTGAACTGAAGCAAATTATTCGAACATATTGAACTCCAAGAGTGCTAGCCATTTCAGCCAAAAAAATTAATATCCCATGTTGCATTTGCTTTATGCATTGTGGAACGTGTGCCTAAATGAATGAATACATTTTGGCAATGAAATTTCAGCATAGATGTTTACTAATGGGATCACTTTTTTTGTTTCATTTTCTAGACCATTTATGATAATTGTTATTATGTTTATTCCAGAGTTGTCTGTAGATGTGGTTCATGTGGGACAGAAAAGCATTCTCTCAATGAGTGGGAGCGGCACACAGGTTCCAAAAAGAAAAACTGGAAGACTAGTGTTAAAGTGAAAAGTTCAATGCTAACTCTGGAAGAATGGGTTTGTACCTGGTGGATCTTGCCTTTTTGTTCTACAGTTTTCTAATTATGTTTCTACTCCACAGAAATCTCAACAATGTTTCTTTAAACTTCATTTTATTATTGTCTAGATAAGTTCCATTTTCTGAATTTATTGTTTTTCCTTATGGTTACAATTTCTGGATGCTTAAACCTTTGAAGAACATTGTTTCATCAAGATCAAGGTTGAAAGCCTCCACTGGTTAACTTGTGTCTCACCTGAGCCAACCTGATTACAAGGACCCTTTATTGAATATATCACATGGCCTTGATGAGTTCTGCCATGTTCTAGACAATTCATTGGACTTGGATCTGGGCCACAGGATCATTGAGAGTTTGTGGTGAAGGTAACTAAAACTTGTGCATCTGTGGAAGAGAGGGCTTGAACATTCGACCTTCCAACTACATTTATTTAATGTTCAGACCCAATATTTAAATATTTAAAAAATTAGAAAGCACGACTTGCTGAGTCAGATCAGCATGCACCAAGATTTTACGTTGGACAATTAAATTCCAGTTCTGAGTTTTTTTTTTTTTTTTTGAAGACCGGTTTTGAGTTTTCCACCTTGATCAAAATAGACACTATATTAAAACCTGTCCCTGAATTGTACATGATATCTGGGGTTGGCTTTATAGGTTTTTTTTTTTTCTTTTTGAAACAGTAACAAATGAATTCAAATAATGTAGTAACAAATGAATTCATTAAATAATGTAGTGTACAAATGATATAGACCACATATAGGAAAGGTATACATGGCTATCAGATAAAATACAAAGAGAAAACATTTAATAACACTATATGTACAGTACCGCAGCCAACATAGGTACAATACAGTTGGCTTCATGGGTTTTACTTTTCTAGTTATCTAGTTTAGGGATAAAGTCACTAGTAGTCCACAATCTGATGTCTTTTTTGTACTGCTATACCAGTAGTCAGTATCAACTTCCCCCTTCTAGAACTTTTTACTTTCAACCCTTACTCCTGCTAGTAGTCAGTAGTCAGTATCAACTTCCCCCTTCCCCTTCTAACTTCCACCTACATGTTCATTTTCTTGTGCTTCACATATCCTCATGACATGTACTTTATCTTTTCACATTTATTGGCCAACATGTCCCTCCATATAACTATCTATATTTATCTGTTCTATATTAAAAAAAAAAAAAAAAACTCTTCAATTGAATTGGCACATGATGATCATAAGAGATTACACTAACGTTTCTCCACCTTACTAACCTTGCACTGATCCTATTTAAAATAACTTTATCAACCCTGTTTCATACTCTAGGTTTTCAAGCTTGATCGGATCCTCATCTTTGCTATCATAGCCATTTTACTTAGAACTCATATGCATTAGATTATTTCTCAAATTTACGAATATTAATCAAAAAAGTTTCTCCAACATTCCAGCATATTATTAACTTGCCTTTTTCAAAGTTCCTTATTTGGTGTTATTGATTTCATAGTATTATAATTTTTTATCAGTTTCTAATTGCTATATATCTGAGTTGATGATTGAGCTTTTTTGCTTAGTTTTTTTTTTGTGTGTGTGTGTGTGTGTGTGTGTGTGATTAAAAAATATATTGTTTTAACAATCAGTGATGCAATAGGCGTCAGCTGATAGAAAGTCTAATGCTCTTGAACATTGTTTGTCATTGGTAATTCCTCGATTGTCTTGGCACCAAGTTTGGTCATGCATGTAGGTTGGCTAAGGTAAAAAAATGGGTAACTTTTAAAAGCATATTTTCTAGCTTTTCATATAATAGGAGTCATCTCATCCTTTTCCTTTCCATTGAAAAGGTGTTAATTGTTATTAGTTATTCAGATGACAAGCAATTAAAATGTCAAGAAATTTAAGGCAATCAAAGGATCCTGCCAAGGAACATAACTTGTTATTTTTTTTTTTGTATCTTGAAAGTTTAATGCACCACCCATAACTCCCATTATCCTTTATTCATATGCTTGTATCAACTGAAAGGTGTGTTTCAAAGCCATCAAGGACATAAAAAGGAACTAGTTAAGATGTTCAAAAAGATAAAGACAACTTTCTTAGTCGCCATCTTGTTGCGGTTGACACTTTATTTAGTTTTTGCATTATAATTTTTTTATAAGGTTACCTAATGTTCTGAATGCAATTTACTCCCTTTGTCCCAATTTAGTTGTTTGATATGCATTTTGAGACTGTTTCAAAATAGTTGTCTGATATGCCATTTTGATTCTCTTTCTCTCTACCTATCTACTCTGACTATCTATCTCTTCTTTATTGGAAGAGTTACAGGAGAAGTCATAAGCCTTTTGAGAGTCTTTCCTTAAAAAAATAAAATTTTAAAATGAGACAACTAAAATAGGACGGAGGGAGTATAATTTTCATGTACTAAGAACTTCTTAACATGGCCTTTTGGAATATTGATACATAGGACTTTTCTATCCTTTAATTGATAGTTTGTTGCACATGTTTTTTATGCCAATTGTTAACTTGCTGTCTGTGTCTCTAAGTAGAAGCTCTCTCAGCATATCACCTTTTAATAAAGGCAGTGATTGCCAAATACTCTTTGTTTTCTTATCGTGTTAATTTTTGAGTTTTAACTTTGTAGATGCTACAAATTTCAAAAGATTATTCAAACGGTCTTGTTTCTACATTCCCTGTCAAGCGCCCTTCTTTGAAGATAAGGAAGCAAAAGTTGCTTACTTTCTTGGAAGGTAAATCAACAACCTGAAGAGTTTTTCTTACACCACTAGACAAACTAATGACAGTTCTGACTTCATGCAGTGAAGTATGAACCAGTTGAAGCCAAGTGGACCACAGAAAGATGTGCTGTCTGCAGATGGGTCGAAGATTGGGATTACAACAAAATTATCATCTGCAACAGGTTCTTTCTCTTCATTTGTTTGACCTTTTTCCCAATGAGAGATAATTTGAATCTATAAATTAGATGAGTTTTGATGGTTGCTAGGAATACTGGATTCTATAGAACTAACTTTCTATTTTTTTTTCTAGATGTCAAATAGCTGTACACCAGGAATGTTATGGAGTGAGAAGTGTACGTGATTTTACATCTTGGGTGTGCAGGGCATGTGAAACACCTGACATCAAGCGGGAGTGTTGCCTTTGTCCTGTCAGAGGTACGTTTTCTAGATCTACAAGAAGCTAGCCAGTTTCTTATTCTAACATTCTGCCTCATTTAAAGATGTTACACTTTCAACTTCATGTTTCTATGTTCGACCCCCAAGGATGCGAAAATCATTTTGGGTGTGTGTTATAACAATTAATTGAGATGTCCTCAAATTTAAGTCAATACACCTGTCTTGTGCAATAGTGTGACTGAATTAAACTGAACCATTAACAACCATGCAGAGTTGCTTAACCATGTTTTTCTTAAATTTGAAATCTGGTACTCTTGTCTTATTGCAATGGTGAGAATTGTTGCACAGACAATTCAATTTAAGCAACGTGCCCCTGTCGGACAACTATGTATCCGCGTCGGACACGTCATTTTTATGTGTAAAATCCGTGTCTCTGATATATCGATGGCATGTCCTTGACGTTTCCATGCCGTGTCCAGGCATCATAGGATGAGATGGATTCATTGACAATTCTGCAAAATTGTTTTAAGTGTGAAATGATTTGTCCGTTGTCATTGTATGGTTTGGTACTAATGCTAGTTTTTGTTGACGTGAATCCTAACAATATGAAGTTTTCCTTTTTTAGGAGGTGCTTTGAAGCCAACAGATGTAGAGCCATTGTGGGTTCATGTTACATGTGCTTGGTTTCAACCTGAAGTTTCTTTCTCAAGTGATGAAAAAATGGAGCCTGCCAGTGGCATCTTGAGAATTCCGTCAAGTTCTTTTGTAAAGGTTGAAGTCTTACATGGATTCTCTTAAAGTTGGAATTGCATTAATTTCCTTCTGATTAATACCATGGCACCATTTAAAAAATAATTGATGCAACATACAATGTTTCTGATTTTCACTTGTGGTTCTGTTTCCATGATATTTAGGCATGCGTGATTTGTCAGCAGACACATGGTTCCTGTACGCGATGTTACAAGTGTTCAACTTATTACCATTCAATGTGTGCTTCTAGGGCAGGATACCGCATGGAGGTATTTACTCAAAATTTCTGTTTATGATGAAAATATGTGGTTTTCAAACAGTTTTTCATCATTCACTATGTTAATATTATTTGGGAAAGAGACCATCTTGGGAAGACATGTTTGGAGTTCAAAGCAGCTGTGCATGGTATTATGTATTTATGGATCTACCATATAGTGTTCATAGCATGTGGTAATTGTTGAGGTCGACCTTGAAATAAAAAATGAAGGTGTTGAAGTGATGAATGAACAACCTTGCTATTACTCAAATCTTTCAAAAAAAAAAAATTCGCATATTACTTATGTTGATACCATTTTCTCAATCCAGTTCATTTACATTCCTTTACAGTATAACACTTGCTTCACAGATTTTGTGGTCAAAACTTCTTCATTACTAATATACAGTCTGATGTATTTTCTAAATAAGTTTCGAGAAAATTAGTTTCATTTGATTGCCTAGTCGTTTCCCATGATCGTTTCTGAAAATCAACAGTATCATCTGCTGGATAGCAGATTTTTATTTCAAAGCTCCCGCCAGATAATTTTACATTCCATGTTCCTACTACATAAATTTAGGCTGTGTTCGAATATGGAGTGAACACCAGCTCAGCATGTTTGGATAAGAAATTGTAAAAGCACTGTGTACCCTCGAAAATTCTCTTAAAAGAAGAGAATTTGTGTACACTTAGTATAGGGAGTTCCTATGTTTTGCAATTGCATGTTTTTCATCTTCAACTTTAAAGTACACTCTTTTTCTATTAGATCAAAATGATTCCAAATGACAATTAATCATGGAAGTCTTAAAATACTGCTGTCTAGTCTATTTTTCAGTTCAACATATACTATTTTGTTTTGGTTGTATTCGCATGGTTACTTCTCCTAGAAAAAGGGATTAGCACAGTTGCACTTACTTATGTAAGCACTCGTCAAATTGCAGTTGCATTGCTTGGAGAAAAATGGGAAACAGATAACAAAGAAGATTTCATATTGCTCCTATCACAGGTAAGAGTCTTATGGTCACTACTTGGAAAAATGAGACGCACAAAACCTCTTGTGACAGTAGCGTGTAATCATTGTTTCTTTCACTCATAACAAACCAATGCAGTGAAGAGTATACGTGATATAATTAATACCCTCTTTTTCTAAGTTATCATCCAAGCCTATGTTATTGTGAGGTTTTACTTGCTTTGGAGTGGCACCATAATTGGTCTCCTTTTTATACACTTTTTCTTTGTAGGATTTGAAGTCCATTAACATTGATGTTGTACTTCAAGTATCATTTATTCACATAGACAGATATTAATTCATTCAGTTTATTTGTTGAGACTTGTAATGAAATTAGGTAGCATACCCAAATGTGTGGATTATTTTCTGATAACTGGACAATATCCCTTGGTTTTCTTCAAGGAATAAACTGTTGGTTATTCTAGTTTCTTTTAAAAAAAAAAAAAAGAATCTTAGTTTCTTCCTTCGAAGATGTTGAAGGGAGCTTGGTTATAATTGATTTTATTGGCCTCAAATAAATAAAAAAAAAAATAGTTGTTATACTTATTATTTTGGACTAGTCTTGTGTTTGTCCTACCAGATTATTCTATTTAGATTTTAGTGCAGTTCACTTTGATAATACCCTAAGTCTGTATCTTGGATGCAAGTTTTGGTAGCCTCTATCAACCCTAGATAGATGAGACAAAGGCTTTGATGATGATGGTAATTATTATTTCTATTTTACTATTTATTTAGGTTACAATATATTTGGGCCTTGCCCAGCCAAGCCTACATGAAAATTTCTAAGAAACTGTAATCAAGCTGGGATTGTTTTTGGTCCCCAAGACACTAGATCCATATTTGAAATTGGGGCTGCCTAGCCCAACAGCCCAAATTTTGAAAAGCAAAAATGCCCAACTTTTTAAAAATAATATTTTGTATATTAGCTCAAACATTGTTTAAATGTTAGATTTGTTTATTATATTATTTTTTTGTAAGATCTGATAACATTATGCAAGGCTAAGCCCAACTTCAGTCTTACCAAAGCTGAAGCTAGATAAGCTTGAACATACACTTGTTGCTTAACTCAGGCCCAGGCCATGCCAATCCAAATCAGTTTGGGGTCAAGCTTGACAAAATCAGGCCAACTAGGCCTGGCCAGGGCTGGAGCCATCCCAACCCAACTGAGTTGTAATGTTTAACAATATCTTTAGTTTTTGAGCCCTATATCACAGAGCAAACAACCAGTTTTTACATTTGCATTGAGCTTGATAGCACGTGAGATTCATTATAAACCAGGTGTGCAATCAATTATTTGCATCTCTACACAATTAACAGTTTTTCCCCTAAAAGGTGATTGCAATTTTGTTACAGCAGCAGGAAAATTTAGATGTGGATTCTAACCATTTATCTGGAGTGATCTTTAATGCTGCCTACAACTTTGCAGAGGCTCATGGCATGTATTTATTTTATGTTTTCATGTTGTGGTTAGGGCTCCAAACCCAGATACCGTTTTGGTCGTACAGACTCCTCTGGGGGTTTTTTCTACCAAAAGCATGGCACGCAGTAAGGAGAAGCACACTGGCTCAAGATTAATTTCAACCAATAGAATAGAGGTTCCACAGGTTTCCACCTTAGAAACCCAACAGCTTGATTCATCATCTGCTGCAAGGTGCCGGATTTATACAAAGTTGAAAAATAAGGTATTTCTATGAACTTCAAATATGGTGTCAGGGAAGTTTATGTTTGCTGTGTTTCTACCTTTTCTTAAACGATAATGATTTTCTTGATTCAAGAAAAGAATACAGAACAGCCAGATAAAAGGAAACAACTCCTCACTCCTACCAAAGATTCAAGATACAAACAATACCCCCAGCTACCTTACAGGTCAAATTACATGAATTAAACCAGAGCCTTCCTTAGATACTGAATCTGCCTTCTTGTTTGCAGATCTTAGGACATGAGAAACAACCACTTTTTGACCCTCACCACTTACCTAACTTCATCCACTTTAACCCATAAGCGCCAAGGGCACCGCACCCCTTTTGGTCACTAACCACAAAAGAAAAGAGAAAAAAAAAAAAAGAAGAAGAAAGAATCACCCTCAAGCCAATAGCAATCAGATCCAATACTGACTCAATATCAAAAGTTTGAAAGTATTCGACTATGAACCTCATATACAGTGTCAATGGGGAAGAAATGTTTGTTGTGTGTTTGTCCCCCCAAATATCCGAAGTTCTCAAAAAAAAAATTGTCTTTTAAGTATTTTAAATCCTTCCTAATAAACCCACTAGTGAGAATTGCATTCTGCAGTTGGCAACTGCTCGTTGTGGCAACTAAAATGGTTTTGGGTTCAAGTCACAAGTCATTTCAATTAAGAATTGAGGATTTGTAATGGATTTTCATTAAAAATAAATAACTTTATTAATTTTGTATTTTTATTCTTTATTACAACATCTTATATGTTTTTATACTGCCAATTTATGGAAAAAAAGAACTATGTATTTTCATTACATGTTTCTGTGGATCCATTCTTGTTGCAGTTACTATTTTATCCTTGCCTTAGTTCCTTAATTATTATTTTTCTTATTTACTATTTTAAATGAAATGCTATTTTTATTACTTATCTTCCTACTGTCATCTCTGTGCTTGATAGAAAACGAGAGAAGAGGCAATTGCCCACAGGATAGGGGGGCCTTTTTATCATTCTCTCGGTGCAATTGAAAGCTTAAATTCATATAGGGTAATTCTTATTTTCTTTTTATTACTTAAAATTCGTTTTTCCCTTTCCTTTTTTGGAGTTGAATTACTGATGGATTGGATAATTTTGTACTTGGTTGTTGTCTGAGCAGGGAGAAAAGGATCCTAGAATTTTATCTACGTTCAGGGAACGTCTTCACTACTTACAGGTAATCATCTACTCTCTGTTGCATTTGTTTATGTCCAATTTTTTATTAACCTAAATTTATTTTTTCATGTGTTTCCAGTTAACTGAACAAAGGAGGGTTTGCCTTGGTAGATCTGGAATACATGGGTGGGGCCTATTTGCACGTAGAAGTATTCAAGAAGGAGAAATGGTATTCATCATGACCATATCATTGTCACTGAAGGAGCTTCTTTGGTCTTTCAGTTTGTAAGATAGTCTTAAAGATGCCAGATGTTTTTTCTCATTTAATTCTCAACATTCAGAATCTTTCTAGTCATATCTGAAACTTTATTTTAAAAACATTAGTGCATCGGGATCACTTAAGCCACAGTTTCACAAATTTACTGATTCAAAAATAATGATGACAATAAAACAGTGTCACAAAACTTGAATGAATTGCGATTGCTGATACCCATAATACATTCAAATTTGCTATTAAAATCTATATGAGAAACATATTCTTCTTTCTAAAATAAAAAAATGAAAGAAATGTATAATTTTATATTGTAAAATTCCTGATTTTTTTTCCAAATGAGGTAAATCTTCCTATTCTGTATTTGCAGGTTCTTGAATATCGTGGTGAGCAGGTCAGGCGCAGTGTTGCTGATCTCAGGGAGGCACGTTACAGGTTGGAAGGCAAAGACTGTTATGTGAGTCGCCTATCTCTGCTTTTTACTGTTTGATGTGGTGGTAGTTTAGAGGATGGCATTTCTATGGAAATTTTACCATATAACTGGTGACTTGGTTGAGTAGTGAATATTGAATCATGACTTGAAATTCTTGAACATTCTTAGAGCTCAATTCAATAGGACACTATTAGAAGAAAATAGTAATTTTTTGATCGGTGCAAAATAACAAAGTTTGGAACTAATCATTAAATATTTCAAAATATTGGGCAGCATTATTGTAATACTTCAAGAAGAGCTTGTAGCACAATTTGTAATTGTTTACTACCTCAAAAGTGGTAAATTAGATTCTCATTACCGTTTAGAAAAAAAAAATTCCAACCCTCATACTTCATTGTAGTGGGGCACATACAAAGTTATTCTTATTCACCCAACCCCCATCACTACCACAAATACAACCAGTTTGATAAAATCCAGCTGATGGCCTCCTTTGGGTTGAAATTTAAAAAATAAAATAAAATAAAATTGCAGTTCATATTCCATTACACTTGGCCACTGGATCACAGGTTACATCCATTAGATTTGTTGCCGTTTCTGCCATATTTCTCCTAGTTGACTGAAATTGTTCAAATAAGTAACTCATTATTAAATAACCAATTGAAGTAATGTAGCTATTCCTGCTGCTACAAAATTATATCTTTGGCACTTCCAGCTTACTTTGTTGTTGTTGAGATGGTGCTCCTAATTATTACTTCCATCTGTATTCTAAGTAATTACCTCTATATGACTTTTATTGACCTAAAAAAGGCCTATGATACTAAGGAAACTAATTTGGAGAACCCTAATAAACAAATACATTCTTAACGACTATGTTAAGATTATTCAAGATATGTACTAGGGTGCAACCACTGGCACTAATGCTAGAACCATTTGTGGCGAGATAACGAAGTTCCCTGCTGGAGTAGGACTCCAGCAAGGATCTGCTTTAAGCCCATACATGTTCGCACTAGTCATGGACGACTTAATATGAGGAATCCAAGATGAAATGCAATGATGTATGCTTTTTGCAGATGATGTAGTATTAATTATTGAAATAAAACAACAACTCAACAGTAGACTAGAATTGTAGAGGAGAACATTGGAGTTAAATGGTTTGAAAATAGTAGAACTAAATCAGAATACATGGAATGTAACTTTAGTGGGTTAGACGATAGTGAGAGTAACTCAGTAAAAATAAGAAGCGACATAATTGTACATTGTGATAAGTTTAGATAGTTAGCTCTATGGCAGAATCTCAAGAAGGTTTCAAATTAGATATAATGAATAGAATAGGAGTGGGTGGCAAAGTGTAGACAAGCCAACGGGGTCTTGTGCGATAAAAGAGACACCCTTCGTCTAAAAAGAGGATCTTATAAAACAGTTATTAGATCTGCAATGTTTTACGGAACAGAGCGTTGGGCAATGAAAAAGAGGACAAATAAACAAAGTTAGGACAATGGAGATGCATATGCTACGTTAGATGAGTGATTTAACCCTAAAGGATAGAGTTAGAAATGAACACCTTGAGATTGTTGAAAGATAGCTCCGATAGATGACAATTTGAGAGAAACTCATTGAGATAGTTTGGTCATGTCAATAAAGACCAAGCATGCCCCAATGCGTAAAGTGGAGGCTACGGATCGAAATGCACTAGAAGAAGAGGGCAACCTTCAAAAACATAGAGAGAAGGGATAAAAAAGGACATCTTTTAGATTGTAGAGTGACTAATGGTATGGTTTATGATAGGGTTAATTAGAGAAGAACTCATAAAGCCAACACTATATAAATGGAATTACTGGCTGATAATGGTGATGATGATGATGATGATGATGATCCATATTCTAAGTAATTGAATTCATTAGAGGTGTTGTCACCAAGAAAGCACTGTACTATGTTTGACCTTTTGAATTTTTTATTCTGCAGCTGTTTAAGATCAGCGAAGAAGTAGTTGTTGATGCCACAGATAAAGGGAACATTGCACGCTTAATCAACCATTCTGTAAGCTATTGATTTTATGTTCAATTTCATTTATTCTTTGCAGTATGTTGTGCCCATGAATTTTTTCCAGACTTGCAAAATTTATCTTCAATTCCCTGTTGCTGGACAATGCTTCTAAAAACTTGATGGCTCTCATTGCAGTGCATGCCCAATTGCTATGCAAGGATCATGAGCGTAGGTGGTGAAGAAAGCCGGATAGTACTCATTGCCAAAACAAATGTCTGTGCTGGTGATGAGCTAACGTATTCTCCCTTTACTCTTTCATCTCTGCACAGCTTTAGATTTATTTATTTGTTTATCTATTTTGGTTTGCTTTACATTTGCTTCATTTTAACTATATACAAACCATTTCAGTTGAAATTGGCTGGGGTAGACCTGATTACCAATAAAACTCTTTTATTTCATATTTTTTTCTTGTGTGCTGGTTGAACGGAAAATAACAATTATTGATGAAACTGCATATTATTTCTTTTCTTTTTGTTTCCTTATGTTCCGCTGCTTATTTGTCATTAGGGAAGGCTTTATCAAATGAAAGATGACAATCTACTTGATTTTGGTGTCTTCGCAATTGTCGAATTAGCCCCATCAATCTTCTCTTGTCTGGTTCATTCTTCGGTTTACCATTTATAGTGCAATAATTCTCCAGGTTGATGACTTGCAATTGTTTCAGCGTTGACCTGCCTTTTTCTCTTTTCTCATGTCACATAGCACCTCATACTTAAATATGTTCCTGTCTTCTCAATGATGAGAGTATAAATTGACTTGGTCCAGGGGCCCTTGCTGCTTCTGATATTGTATGTATATTCTACCACTGTCAGGTTGGGTATTGTCTTTCATTGAAGGATGGTTTGATGAGCCTCATTGTTGGTGGAAATGTCAATCCACTGGCAACTCCATCACTTTTTGTCAAATTTTGTTTTCATTTTTCCTTTATTTCAATAGTCTTCATTGCAACCATAAAGTTGTGGCTTCATGTTTTATGGGACATAGAATAAGTAATCTATGTATAGAAAACAATTTGCTAAATCAAATTATAGCTGAGTTGGAAAATCAATAGGCAGGTATAACACGGATTCAACATTTATAAAGACCATGTTTCTTGTGAGACTCCTTTTTCTAGCACGTTAGCCTCCCCATTATTTCCTTGTCAATTCTATCAACAGGAATCAAGTCGAACATTCATTTCAGTGATCTAACCTTGTCCTTTCCCCTTTGTGTGCATGCAATTTACTTTCACATTCATATGTGGTTGTCATCCTGAACATGTCTACAAAAAATACTGGAAGTTAGATTTTGTTAAAAGTTAGATTTTCACCATTTATAGCCTTTTACATGTTGAAAAAGTATGAAGAATGCCACATTCTATCAAAGCCAAGAGCATCTCAATCACAACCCTTCTATTATTGTGCTTATCTGATGTTTTTTTTTTTTTCTTTTGCGGTAACAGGTACGACTACTTGTTTGATCCTGATGAAAGTGAAGAATGCAAAGTCCCTTGTCTTTGTAAAGCTCCAAATTGCCGGAAATTCATGAATTAGATCATACTTATTCTTTTCTCTAACGTGGAGCCATTCTCCCATCCTGTGAGATTTCACCGTCACCGATTTTTTTTCTTTCTTTTTTTCTTCCCCCCATTCATTTTGATGATTTTTCATGCTGAATAAAAAAGGTTGAAGATTGTAGGCAGTCAAGCTGGTGGCAAATATGTAATTGTGTATGTTGGTGCAAATGAAGTACCAGCCATTCAACTTGTCTCCCTAAACAGTTTCTAATTTAATGGAAAGCCATTTTTACACAGTAACTCTCTTTCGCATGCATGTGAATGCTGTCTCTCTTATCCTTTATTGATGCAGACTTTCTTTTAGTTGCCCCTCCATGCTGAGGTGAGGCCTGTCAAATGGACACTTTATAATCACCCAAAGCTGAATGGTCTGAAGAGTTTGGCCTTCCATTAGTGAAGTTCATGCTATCAGTGCAATTCAAGAAGTTGGATTAGGTTGAGCTCAATCTAACCCAATTCAACTCCTATCACTCTCTAGCTCAAGATCAAGCTCAATCCAACTCTATTTTCAACTCAAGCAATTCAACACACGATGAACCTTAAACATTTTTCTAATCTAACAAACCCAATTTCAAATTGGGTTGGATTGGTAATATGCATGTTTCACAGCAATCTACTGCATTGAACAATTTGACAGTAGATTGTACCATTATTCTCTACCAAATCTCATCTGAAGGCTTTACTAACAAATCAGGAACTAACTCTTTAAAGGACTAATTTCCTTGAAAACATTGTTATATGTTTATGTGCAACTTATGAAATTCGGGTTCAACCGAAGGCCTCAACCCTAATTTATAACTCAAATTTTCAATCTGAGTTGAAAAGTGAACTCTGTCGCAGCCCTAATCCAAGTTACTTTGATCGAAACTTAAAACCCAAATACAAGTTCAACTTGAACTCGACCCAAACCCACATCCTTTTTGTTGCATGTCAAGCCCAGCTTGTGCCAGGCCCATTAACATTGACATTAGGGATGGCAATTTCACCCGAAAGACATGGTATAATGGGGTTTGTCACTTTTTATACTTTGGTGGATCCATTTACATCCCTAACCTCAACTACTTGGTTCATGCTCAGGCCCATAGAATGCATGTCAGCCCACATGTGACTCTACTTTCTGAATTAATTCTAATAGTTGATTTTCAAAAAATCTAACATGTATACAAAGTTAGAATTTCAAGTACCTAACCAGTGACAAGTTGGTATGGAAAATTTCAGCCAGTTTCAACCAAAATCCAGAAAAATCTCAAAAACATTTCTTTTCCGAATCGCTGTGGTCGGTCGATATTTAGAATTCAAGTTGTTTTAAGAAAAAAATGCATGAAAATAATAATTGGCATTCTCATACGAATATTACCAACTCATTTAAAAAAAAAAAAGATAGTCCTCTAGATTAGTCATCTACTTTCCTTGTTACATCAAGTGTTTAGTCATCTGATCAAATACCATGAAATTGACAAATTTATTGATAAAAGTTTATTCACTTTGAGAGAGGGAGAGAGCCTGTATCGATATATAAAACCATCCCTCAGTATTTCAAGTTCTGGTCCAGTTTTCCGAAGAAGATCATCGTACATGACCATAGTACCTGCAATCTTCAACACAGCCTCACTCCATGTAATACACTTTGAACAATCCCAAGCTCCACAAACTTCTATTTTTTTTTGCAGCGTAATTATTTTCCAACGGAATAATCTTCCACATTGGTGCGTAATGATAATGGGTCTATTGAAAAGATTTCTATTTAAATAGAGTCTATCAAAATCACTTAGAGTCATTCGTTGAATTAATCAAATTATATTTTTTTAAACTAACAAAATTTAATTTACTTTAAATTATTTTTTATTTTTTAAATTTTTTAACTTTAAAGAATTGGCGAAAGTAATTCAATCAAAATGATTGTTGATAGACCTTTATTCGAGCGTACACCTTCATCACAAATCCACCACTGTCATCTAGAGTGGACTCCCCTGTTAGTGGTTATATGAATTCACTTTTTACTCTCTTTTTTTAACCTATAGGTACTTTGTAACTGGAGCAATGCCCATATTGAGGGAGAAAACAAAATGTAAAATTTACAGGCTACTGAACCCTTATCCACCCTTCAAAATTAGGGTTGTTACTGAATTCAAACTCGGCCCCAGACATGCTCGAACCCATCATAAACAAACAGGTTTTAACACATGTACAGCATATTGGGCTGAAGTGAAGGTAACTTCTTGAGCCTTTTTATCTAAAAGGTTAGACTCGAGATTTTACAAGAAGCCTACAAAAGTCCATTGGGCTTTCGACCCATTTGCCATTATATGTGATGTAAGTGGACATCTTGTCCATTTTCTCTTCTTTTTTTGAAATTATGTTGAAAGTAATTAAAATTTCTAGTCACTTGGTCAAAGCCACTATCCATCCTTAAATATCACCAAGACAAGGACATCTGATAAATTTGACCAATAAAATCAAATGGATAAGAAATTGAATTTTGAACATAAATTTGATTCACTTCTAGCTCATTATGTCTACTTTCAATCTGAATCATTAAATTTTTAACAATCTCATACTTATAATTAGTACTTCTCCTGATGCTCAGACTTGAGCTTTAACCTTGAAAAGCCCAGTGGACTTTATGCAGTCTAAAACTGGCTCGAACTACCATAAACACCCCACTCAAAATACCCTAATCTACTGGCACTTCTGTGATTCAGAATATGGTGCTATCAAATGAAATCTAGCATTTCAAATGAGATGAAATCATGGATGGGAGATTGCTACAGACCTGCCCTCTTCAGTCTTTATCTTCACAAGTTAAAAAGTATTATTTGCATTAATTGTATTCTCTTTTAGTAATTTAGACACTACTTTTTAAGAATAAGAAATGTGGTCTATATTTTGTACGCACTTATCATTCATCAAATATTTTTACACTAGTAAAAAGTCTAATAGTGACCCATTTTTTTTTTTTTAAAAAGAAGAAGATAAAAATTATCTAATTAATAATTATTTTTCTAAAATGGACCACTACATTATTGCCATTCAAACTTTGGAAAGGTCCAAAATCAAAGGTATTGATAAGAAAGACATGCCTCTTTTCATATTTACCAACTCCAATACTTAACATTTTTCCCCTATCACCTTTCTATGTAAATTTACGACACACCACTCTCACTCTCTCTCTCTCTCTCTCTCTCTCTCTCTCTCTCTCTCTCTCTCCACTCTATAAATTCCCCCCTCTCTGTTTCTTCTCTTGCTCTTTCTCAAAGGATGGAAGCCCATTGAAGAAGAGAGAGAGCACAGCCCAGTTGAGAAAGCAAACAAGCTCTTGCATGTGCTGTGCTATCTCTCTTCCTCTCTTGCCTTCTTTGCTACTACCAGATATCCATGTCTCCACACTAGGGTGTCTCCATCTCCCACTCAAATACATAGAGGTGATTTTCTTCCATGTCCATTCTTATGATTTCTAAGTAGGAATTTACAAGTACATCTGTACTTATTGATTACACATTTTTTTTAATATGTGGAAATCCGTTGACTCCATTTTGTAGTGATTATAAGTAAAACCTCGGATTCATATATGCACAATGGATCAAGTTAAGCGCCCTAATGATTTGAGGGCAAGTCCTTCCACACAAGATGACAATACTCAACCGCTTGAATAAATAAAGTAATGGATAATTATTGATTACTTAGATGATGAAAAGTGTACAAAACGGCAAATCACATCTTCTTTATTATAACAACGTCCATGTCTTTATCAATTCCAACCTTGTTCATTGATCAAAGGATCTAAATACCCAACATTTTTTTTTCTTCTCAAATGTAAATAGATATATTTGCAATTTATACACAACCATGTGCATGTGCAGGAGAAGATAAAAAGTTGTCATTCCAGATCTAGCTTCGAGTTTTTGATAAGAGTAAAATAGAAGCGAAGTGAAGAAGGAAGTATTGCAAGATGGAATTAATGATTATAATGATCGATGAATATGATAATATTTTTATCATTTCAAATACATGTCCATAGAATTTGATGTAGATGCGATCATTGACTCCACTAGGCTGTTTATTTGCCCCCTTAACCTGACTTCATTTGATTTTCTTTGTCTGACCCGAGCTGTGGATTTAACTCGTATCCATCTCGGCTCCTTTTGATTGATAACTAACTTATTCATTCAAAAAATTATCTATTTTATAAAAGTCATTAATTACTTAAGAGAATATAAAAAGACTTCTATACTCTTTTTACATATAATGATTTTTATAAAAGACTAACCTCGTTGAGTTATACAGCATCCATCTTATGCAATTTATATTTTATAAAATCAAATAGCATTCAGCCCTTCTTTTAAAATCTCTACAGGGACATGCCCATTCACAAGTTTAGAGAAATGAGATAAAATGTAATGAGACATTAAAATTGATAATGAATTTATTTATTTTTGAAGGATGAGAATAAAAACATCGATTTTTTAATAACAAGCGATAATGAATTTATTTATTTTTTATCATTGATCACTATCTAAATAATAAAAAATACTCTCATTTCTCATTAGCAAAACTCTCTTGTTCAAAAGTCTAATCATCCAAGCATCCTATTTGAATTTTCTAGGTTCTCACCTTGCTAATTTTTGACATATGTAAACCTCTTAATCCGCACACGTCGGGTACAAAACTAAATAGAGTACCTTTTTCATGTTGAAAGCGGACTTGATCGTAAGACCTCTCCCAAAAAAGAGTAAAAATTGACTATGAAACTAACTCCGTCAGAATTAAAAAGTCTAATTTTTTAAATGAAATATGATTCAAACTTCACCATTCATTATCTAACATCCCCACAATCATTCACTATTAGGGTGAAACAGCCTCTAGAGTCTTGATAGATGTATTGGAAATAATTAACCCATGATGTAAATTGTGAAAAATTTCCCCAAAATCAAAGTGAAGGGAAGGAAGGTGACTCCAGGTAAAATACTAAATAGATAGAAGCAAGTGGCAGGTGCAACTGTGCAAGTGTACAAATCTAGGTAGCAGCAGCAATTATTAAGAGGAAGCCACGTGGGCCGTGCATGTGGGTCCCAAAGGGTGGCGTCAGCATCCCTATTTTAGGGCTGTACAAGGGTCTAGGAGAGTATCCCTTTTCAGACACCAATTGCGGCTATATTCCAAAAGGATTTCATTCAGTGTGGGGAAATGATCTAACTTGTCTCTGGACTTTCCGCTCCATTTACCTACTGTATTTAAATTTGATATGAATATTAGTAATTTTTATAATAAAATATAACAGTGCATTTTTATATTATTTAGATAATAATAAATAGACAAGGATAGTGATTTTAGCATCATGAGTTTTTTTGGGTATGTACCAAATTTTAAAAAAAAATTATTTTTATTTTTATTTTTGAAAAAGAGAAACAGAGAGAACAAAGAAAGTACGAACAAAATTGATTTTTTTTTTAAATTTGGTGGATCATAATTTTTTTTAAGAGTAAGGTATCCAAGCGTCCCACCTAATCCTTTGGACATGCAGGGTTAAAAGGAGCAACTCTTTTTGTATTGAGGGGAGTTGATCCTAAGACCTTTTATAAATAAAGTGAGAATTGATCATCAAGTTAACTCCTTACGGTTACCATGAGTTTTTCTCATGGTGCAAAAACCACTACCCATAAATAAAAAGACAAATTTAGTATCTCTCGTTATGAAAAATATTAGTGTCATTATTATTTTCCTACAATAGTTGCTCTTCTCCATATTTAAAGTACAAAATAATAATCTTTTTAACTTTATTAGATAATTCACGAAAAATCAACAGCTTACAATGGTCAAATTTTAAAGATTCAAAATCAAAACAATAATATAATTATAAATTTTATTTGCCCATTGTAGTTGTTATTTTCTTATATCTCAGTTAATATGCATAACCCACTTTAAATTTTATGAGCAAAGTCTCTAAATATAGAGAGAAATTATGACTACTCTATTATGACATTATTGAGTTATGATTTCTCTTCGATTCGAATTTGAATCCAATAGGAAAATATGTGACGTTAGATCAGGTCTATTGATGCCTAATCTTTCGAATAAAAAAGTGGGAGGTGTTAAGTTCGAGCCCCTATGGCCTTATCTGGCATGTCCAAAGACACTGAGTATCATCCGTGAGAGTTTTACGTTGGATTTCCTACGATTTCCCACATGTAAATTAAAAAAAAAAAAAAATCTGCAGACCCTCTTAAATCCGACTTTTCCGGATCAAATTTGATTGGGTGAAGTGGGTAAAAAATTGTCACCCTTAACTTAAATAAGAGAAATTGTTGTAATGTATTATGAATTCTTCCACTGCATCCATCTATTGTTTTGTTTTTTATTTTTCTCCTCATTTTGACTGAAGTATATTTTTATACTCCCTCTGTTCCAAATTAGTTGCCTTAAATGAATTTTGAAATGGTCTCAAAATAGTTGTCTTATTTACATAGGAGTAGTATAAAGTGTGTTGAAAATACATGAGATCACATAGAGGGCTAGCCTTATATAAAGAGTTCTTTAAAAAATATAAATCTTTCAAATGAGACAATTAAAATGGGACGGAGAGAGTTTTAGATTTTTCACTTTCTTTTCATTATTTCACCATTTTACACATATGATGAACTCATAGTCTTAGACTATACAGTTCCAAATGTTCATCAAATGAACTCAATAATTGAATCAATGTTTCCACTCAGATCTAACCTCATTTCACAATGCAAAAGTAAGTTTAATTAGTCATTTCTAACCTTTCAATATGAGATTATAAAATAGATAAGTGATTTTTAAACATTGAATGACTACGTATTCATATTTGAATGATTGAATCTATCTAATTCGATGTTGACAAACTATCACCGGTATACTATTTTATACTGTATAGTGTGCACATTCGTATAATATTTATTTGATGAATGATGATTAATCTATTGAAAAGTTCTATGTTTGAATATTGATTTATAAAAAATTATTGTATTTAAGTTTTAGACCTAAAGATCACATTGAATTATTGTTTAAAATTTTTAACTTATATTTTACAAATTATAATTTCATTAACCTAGTTAAAATCATTTTTAAAACATAATATTTTTTTAACAATTCCATTGCTGGACAAATATGATCAAAGGAGTGCTTGGCATGTACTTCTAATGGGATGCATACAAAATGGAATGCGTAAAGAAAAGCTAAAAGTTTAGTCTCATTTAATCATCTTATACTATAATTTTAGACCTTAAAAACTAAACTAACTTAGTCCATTGATTTTTATTAAAGCCCACAGATTTTCACTGAGATGCATACAAAATGACATGCACAAAAGTATGAAAAAAAAAAAAGAGATTAAAATAGTATAAATATATAAAAGATATTGTAATTAATTATTTTTTATCATTTTCACTAATTTACCCACAGATTTTCACTGAGATGCATACAAAATGACATGCACAAAAGTATGAAAAAAAAAAAGAGAGATTAAAATAGTATAAATATATAAAAGATATTGTAATTAATTATTTTTTATCATTTTACACTAATTTATACAAAAAACACATTACTATCAAATACCTAATCATACTTGTAATCTCAAGTTCTGATGATGTGATCATCAAATTCTAATTTAAAAAAGCTTAAATTTTATTCTTATAGGAATCAAATAAAAATCCAAAGACCCAAGAAATAAACGTGAATTTACTTTATTAAAAATAAAAATTCATAGGAATCAAATAAAAATCCAAAGACCCAAGAAATAAACGTGAATTTACTTTATTAAAAATAAAAATTCAAAACTCAAAACACATGGTTGCACTTCATTTTGTTTTTTTTTTTTTCAATTCTTGTCACATTCATAAGAAAACCAACTATACAAATTAAAATAAACTTTATGAACTATAAGTGGATTAAATTTAATTTAAAGTTTAATTTCTAAATACTTAATATTATTGATCAACAAACATCCTTAAAAAAATTGTTCTATTTTTGAATTAGAACTGTAATAAAAATAAAATGGAGAACTAACATCCCGCCCTTTTTTAGGCTTCAACCCAAAAAAGTGTTTCATCGGTGGCAAAAGATAGCACGGTAACAAGAAGGCAGTACAGGGACGGGTTTTCCGGTTTTACCTCGTATCTCTCTCAATTATTCAGCTCTCTCTCTTTTCATTTTAACTTTTTTATGTTTTTTATTAAATATTGTTCTCTCTAGAAAAAAGTTCTGAAATTTTTAAACAAGTCGATACACCCAATACCCAATAATTCAAGAGGAGATTGGCCTTGCAGTCAAGAAACTCCCCTCATAAAAGAGGTCTTACATTCGATTCACATTCAATATCCCTTTGGACCACTCCCCTGAGTTGTTTACCCAGTGTCTGTGAAATTGAAAAACTTACACAGGCCCCAAGAACTAATCAGGTTAAAATGTCATCTGTCCAAATACAGGTGAGCCCCTGAACATCTTGGTAATAAAAAAAAAATACCCAATTCACCTTTTGTAACGACCCGACTCGTGAACAAGGCTTAAGGTCAAACTCAGTGTGAAATTGTCCACTCTGAATAAAAAAACATAGCCCTCACGGTTTTGCCTTTGAACCTGGCCCAACCCGGTAGCCTAAAACACGTCACATGAGTTAAGGAGGGACAACCACTTATAAACCCCATCCAAAAGTCCTCAACTTCCGATGTGGGACTCTACACCCACATTAGAGCCGCACTGGTCGATGTGTAGCATCTGCTTGACAAATCCAGTGGAAGGCAGTAGACCCACACAGTCCGAGTATTGAACTCGGCTCTGATACCAAATTTGTATCGACCCGATGCGAATACAGGTTAGGGTCCAACTCAACAAGAAATTGTCCGCTCTGGGCCTCGCACACACATACGAGCCCGCACGGATTTAGATTGGACCTGGCTCACCAGGGATAGGCCCAAAACACGTCTTGCTAAGTTACCATAGGTGGCTACTTATAAATCCCTCAAGATTTGTCTCCACTTCCGATGTGGGACTGGGTCAATGCGTAGCATCCACTGGACACTTAGGCCCCCCCTTTAGGGGTATCACACCTTTATCCAATTTTTATTTTACATTTTCACTGTGAATTAAAAAATATTGTAACTCCACTAGTAGCATTATCATAGAATCTAATTTAATGATTTATTTGCACAAAATATTTTTAAATCCATTAAGAAATAAAATATTTTTGAATTGTTTAAACAATGTTAAAAGTTAAATCTTTCAGATAGAAAATGCTAACGCTTATGCATATGTCAATATTGGTTCAAGATCTACATGCCAAGATCTTCCATTCTCTCTTGAGCCAATTTTTTTAAGATTAGTTTTAAATGATTAACAATAATTAATCTAAATATTAAATTTCAATTTTTTGAATACAAACAGAAAAAGTATGGAAGGGAATCTGCCAACTTTCATTAAGCAAAGCGTGGTCAAACTTAAATAATTAAAAGGTAAAAACAATGACCCTTCTGCTCAAAACAAGGATGCTCCCATCAGTCCATCACCGGTCTGCTATTCTTTAAAAAAACCACTAGCAAAACCCGTGTGATGCATTAAATTGAAATTATATACAAAAATATAATAATCTCATATAGATCATGAAATTTTATAAATAGAAAAACTAAATAACAAAACAATTTATAATTACCGATAAATAAAATCTATTAGTAATAGCAAATTAAAAAACAATTTGAAAATATATAAATATATTAATGCATAAGATATAAAATAAGAAACACACAAAGCGAAACTTGAACATAGATTCGAATAACTTTATTAAGATGAAAAATAGTTGAAATATGAAAATAAAAATAAATTGTGATTAAAAAGAAAATAAAAAATAGATGAGAGTTATATAAGTAATAAAAAACGTTAAAAAATAAAATTGAATTTATCATTTTTCAACTTAAAAGGTAATTTTAATAATAAAGTGACAACCACGTGAACTCACTCTTTGCGCATATATAAGTAATTAAAAGCAAAATGCTATCATTAATAATAAAAAAAAAATGAAATTTATAATTGAGTGTTTATTATTATTATTATCATGAATTGATACACAAAAGTTCAATGAACACTTCAAAAAGAAGAAATTTAAGAGCGAAAAATGTAAGTTCATGAAAAGGAAATTGCATTACAAATAATAAAACTCCTACCTAGAAATTCATCCTTCCAGTTTAAAGCGAACTTAAAAAAAAAAAACAGTAGAATATTTTGTCATGTTTTACTCAGGAATTTACTTTAACTGTGAATATCACAAACTTCAAAAAGGGGCCAAGGCGGGACTTGGCGGAGTCAACTGGCAATATAAGGTTGACCAAACTGAGTTGACTCAGTATTGCACAAACCAGAGTTCAAATTTAAACCTCTTCACCCAACTCAATGAACAGGTGA
Source organism: Chimonanthus salicifolius (assembly GCA_013350335.1). NCBI lineage: Eukaryota > Viridiplantae > Streptophyta > Magnoliopsida > Laurales > Calycanthaceae > Chimonanthus > Chimonanthus salicifolius. The sequence continues at coordinate 49,433,246 of CM023536.1, forward strand.
GTAGCATGTTCCTAGTTGACCTCCGTCTGGTTGGAAAACCATGAAACATACGGTTTTGTCAATCCATTTTTCTTCTGAAAAAAAAGGGTTCTTTGTTACCTCACGTCTAAGGGTTAAAGTGTTAAACGTTAAAGTATCGCATGTGGAAATGTATCAGCCGATATACCATACCAATATATGGACGGATACATCACCACTATTTATATGGTTTATCTGATTTTTTTATTTTTCATTTTCTTCCAAATATTTACTAGATTTTATAAGACGAAAAAAAATTATAAACTTTTAGATATATAATTTTTCATTAAACATCGCTCATTTACATGTTCTATCTTAAACACTTTCAAAAACATGATAAAAATATACAAAAATGATAATTTTAAATGAAAAAATAATATGCAATCTATTTTTTAAAACAATCTTGATATCAGTCTTTATATGATATGAAAAAAATTAAAAATAGATATCTGTATGATTTTTTTTCAATAGATATTATGATTCAATATGATACTTTTACTAGATATCCATATGATTCTTATTCAATAGATAGATATGCTATTATATGATTTTTATAATTTACATGATAACCTGTATTTTTTAATATAAAATATGATTCATTTAAAAAAAATGATTTTGAAAATTAAAAAAATTCAATATCAGGCCGATATCAACCTTTATTTTTAAAAAAATTGTGGAAAGTATAAAATACAATATCAGGCTGGTATCAACGTTTTTTTTTTTGAAAAAAAAAAATTCTGCAAACTATAAAATACAATATCGGCCTTTCTTTAAGAAATTTTTTTCTGGAAATTATAAAATACAATATCGGGCCAATATATGCATTTTTTTTTAAAGAAAATCTGGAAACTATAAAATACAATATCGGCCTTTCTTTAAGAATTTTTTTCTGGAAATTATAAAATACAATATGAGGCCAATATATGCATCTTTTCTAAAAAAAAATCTGGAAATTATAAATTACAACATCGGGCAATTTTTTTCTGTTCTATTTTTTTTAAAAAAAAACATCTGGAAATGTAAAAAATCAAATATCGGTCGATATCAAGGGCAATATATATCACCGATATTAATTAGGCCCCACCGATATATATATGATATGATATCGGTGCCTAACAAACCGATATTTGCACCTCAGCTCCCGTGTCACTAGATGTTCCCAAATTATTATAAAAAAAAAGAGGTTATACAGAGATGGGAATGTGTCCACCAGCATATATAGTCAGAGAAGACACAACCAATTATGGTGTAAAACCCATCTTCCCCAAGGAACCTTGGAGACCAAACTAGATTTTCCTGATTTCCATCCAAGAAAACTTCATTTAGTTGTATTGGTTGCAGGATTAAAAATTGGACTTACCGGGTAGGCAGTAGTAGCTAAAAGGGCAAGCAGGAACCTCCTTATCACCATATAAATTGCTGCAAACATGGGAAATGACCTAAAAAAGGCAACGCCATCAGAAGCTAAACAGACGAGTGCTTGAGAACGTACCTGAAGATTTGCTATTTCTGATGGTAAATGCCAATCCAAAGTTTCTTTGAATGCCATAGCAAGCTGGCTCTGAACCTCTCAAGTGTGAGATGGGCAAGGAGAACCCAATCCTATTAAAACAAAAACAAAAACTACAAAGGAAACGAAGGGACGGATGGATCCACAGATCCATTTCAGTGAGACAATTCTAGAAAATCAGAGCTAAAATTTTCAAAAAGGAAAATACAGAAAGAAATTGCCCAATGAGACGAAAACTTAGGCAAATACAGAAAGGGAAAGCACAGAAACAATTTAGGAAGGCAGAAGAACTAGAGGCCATGATTTTCAATAAGAATGGCATTGCTTAAAAAAATAAAAACAAAAACATGGAATAGAATTGTCTCAATGTGTATTTTCAGGATTAGGTATCCGACTTAAATTTACCCTACACTCAAATGACTCTGGCATCAAAGCCTCAAATGCCTCAGAAGCATCAGCCAAAATAACAGGACCAGAAACTGACACAGTATCAGCTTGCTGCTGCTCCACATCATCAAACAGATCGCCTTTGGAGTTGCTGCTAGTGCGGTCTCCTTCATCATTACTAGGCAAACAAGGCAAAGCATGCTTGAGAGAAGAATCGTCTTCTGTTGTCCCCAGTTTCTCCTCACCAGATGCAGAGGATACTTTGTCCAGTTTTGACCCATCAGACAATGATAGAGGGATCTTCGCTCTCATTTGTGTCTTCTGCTTCTTGTAGAAGTCCATAGTCCTCTGCACATGGGACACGATAAAGGTCGCAATTTTGAGAGAAATTCGAAAAAGAATTACCAAAATCACATAATATTGATGTAAAAGGGAAAAGTTCATCCTGAGCATACACTCAAACTTGTACACAGGACTGTCAATGTTTGAGGGCATGACAGGGAAAGGTTAATTTAGACTAAGCATGGTCCAATCAGTTCAAATCCAAGACCCAAACAATCTGTATTCAGATTTTATGATGGTCCATGTATCAACTGTTCAGGTAAGTCCAAATGCAGATTGATTAGAAGGATCCATTCGACTGCTGGACCTTTTCCTATTCACCAGTGACCTGTCCGCATTCTTTTCTTCCATTCAATCATGTGTCACATTCAACCAGCTGAGATCATTTAAATAATGAGATTTTCTCCAATGATGATCCATTGTGTGCCAACTGATCAATGTGTCAATACAAAGGATGCGTCCATACAATGTGTCCATTGTGTGCCTCTAAACATAACTCTAAATTTTAAAAATGTCCATCCATGGATGTATTCTGTATTTACCTGATAAACTGGTTTTGTCTTTGTAGGGAAGAGAGAATCCCTCGGGACTTGATTGAAACTTTTTGGTCCTGCCACCTCCATCCTTTCCTGTAAAAAAAAGGAAGACCATCATTATGAAATGAGAAGAGATTACAAATTTTCAGTACAATTCTCGCAAAATAAACATCTCATCATACCTCTAGAAAGATTTGACTGATGTCATCATTTCTTTCAGTTATGTTCCCTTCCTTTCCCAACATGCTCATAAACTGTTTATACAACTCTGGAGAGGTAAGATCTGCAGAGATGTCAAGCATCGAAAGATAGGCACAGCAGATATCAGAGCTCGCAGAACTTGATATTTTTGAATCCTCAGGTGTCTTTTCAAGGATAATTTTTGGAGATTCTTCAGCAGCAACTTTTGGTGTACTAGTAATGTCTGATCTTTTTTCAGTACTCCCAGGTAAGCAATCTTCAGGGAGATTCTTTTCACTCTGGGACCGGTGGCCAGAATGCACAGACCCATGTTCATCTGATGAGACATGTGCTGAATAATCTGGCTCACCCTTAGATGATGGCAACTCCATCACATTTCCATTTTGCCCCTTCCACATTTCTGCATCTATTTCCCACCCTCTATTGCTCAAGTGCCTGTTCTGATCCCACTCTGCCCTCCCATAGATCTGAGATTCATCACCAAAGACACCGTTGTTTCCATCCCAACCATGCAAGTGAGGAGGGAATGAATCATCTGTTGGAGCCCGCCACCCAAATGGACGGACATGGCCAGAAAACCTGTCAGTATCATGTATGGGATAAGAAATACCAGGATGGTTCAGTTCCATTGATGGTCTAACTCCAAATAGTGGTGCAGGAAATTGCTGCATCACTGCATGAAATCCACCAGGAGGAAGCCCATGCTGAAAAGGAATGAAGCCATTTGATACTGGTGATGGCCAAGTTGGGACCCCCTTCCAAGCATTCCCCTGTCCTCTCCCCATACTGGGGTCCCCAGTCCTCCTGAAACGGTTGTTAGATTTACGGTCAGCTGTCCCTCGAGCATCGTCTTCCGATGGGGTTAGAACTGAAGGACTGTCAAGACCATGCCTAAAAGGGGGCAAAGGTGGAAGACTTGGAGAGCGGCTGGGTAAGCAATTACTTAACCCAACAGCTGCCGGCTCACCATTGAGTTCTGAATGTTTACCCACAGGTAACTCCCAGCTTCTGTCTTTGTTGGCAGGATAATCTCTTGCATCCTTGAAACCACTGCTCCTCTGACTCGTTTCTTCCATATCAAGGGTTTTCCTCACACTTCTGTTAGAATATGGTCTGCTGCCGCTTGTCGATGAAGGAGACTTTTCAGTTAAATAACTGGGTGAGAACTGGTGCTCTATTTTCGGGGATCTTCCATATTGGGGACCAACAGCACTATCTGCTGTTAGTAAGTCAGTTGAATGACCATCGTCAATTTGTCTCCGTTTATCCGTAGGCAGAGAATCCAATACTTTATTGGTGCCACCAAAAGGACTAACAACCTCTCCACTAGAAGCTGTATGAGGTCGATGCCTTTCTTCAATAAATGGGTCTCGAGACTCAGGTTGCCTTGAGCCATGCCTGAAGAAAAATAGAAAGGATGAAACATGAATGATTAAATGAATCAATTTCCAGAGTTCTCTTTTCTACATTTTGAATTGTTATGTGATTTGTGAACCTGCAAAGTTTATGGTTGCAACAGTTGGCAGCTCCCAACTGTAGCTCATCTACATCATTTAGTTGATAGACAATATGCAACTGAACATTTAAATGTGAATAAAATGATCAGTAAAAACTCATAGGCCTCAAGACACAACAATAACCAAACACAGTAAGAAAACTTGATGAAAATTTGTTTACTTCAATAAAAGTAATTAACTACTAAAGAACGCTCCAGTGCTGATCCAAAACCTTGGGGGCATGTGGGCCCCATCTATCTCATGGATCCAAACCTTCCAGACCCTAGCCCCACAAAATGTATGAACACCACCTTATATCTGTATCTGTAGGTCAAATTTGGGGTATATGAAATATAGGCTGCGTCTGGATGAGGGGTAAATTTTGTAGGGGTTACCCCTGACCAGGGGTTACCCCAAGTAATATGAAAACCCCTTGGAAGGAAAGGGTTTTCAAAAGTAAGAAAGGTGAATTTTTACCTACTCCTTGGTTACCAAACAAGGGTAATGAGGGGTTACACCCCCCTCATCCAAACGCAGCCATAATCGCCATATCTTACATATATTGTGTTCCACTATGAAGACACATATCTCCACGGTCTGCCCCAGATGGAATGGGTCTTGCCAACCTGTTCAACTGTAGCCGCATTGGAAGGATCACCTGACCTACAACTGAACAGAATGTAACGGGCATATACAATACCGTGGGAGTGGAAGATTGGTGAAAGGTTGGGACTTATAAAGAGTGGTGCCCACATGGCACCAGCACCATTGATTAAATTATTTGATCAGTAGCAATGAATTTAAATGCCAACACTTTTGACTCAAGGTTCCAAAATGAAAGCACACAGAAAGTGCATACTCTAAATTTCAATCCCATTAAATTGAAAATTCCAAAAAAATTTGCCTTTCATTGACCATCATTGCAGTTTAGCTCTAAAATTTTAACCAACCACTGAAATATCCAGAGTATGCTTCACAATTTTAAAGTGTATATATGTTAAAATGAACCAATTTCCAAATTTCCTAATAATTTCTGTGATAAAATCCCAACCATCACAACACTAGACTAAAAGAGGGGAAGGGGCTCAACCTGAAGTGCTGCCATAGTGCCATAGGCCTTGAAGGATCAATTTGGATGACATGCACAATAGTAAAAGCAAATGGCCAAATCAAATAAGCCAGAGGTTGTACAATGACAACTTTCTCAAAAATAATTCTAACTGTGATACCTTTTTTGAAGAGTGTAATAGTTGTAAATGTTTCGCCCAGTCAAAGACAAATGGGTAGACTTTCCATATGATGATGCATAAGAAAAGTACACAGAATCCTTTGCACAAAGGAACTATGCCCAACTGGAGCCCATGGAAGGGAATCACAACAATTGAATTGCCTAATAACCGATACAGAATTTCACAAAATTTGTCCATACTAGATCACAGCCACCCAAAATAAGATCCCAAATCATTTTTGTATTTTCTTCTTGGTTGTGTACTGCTAAGCTATTGGTTGAAGAGATAGACCCTTCCCATCTTAAAGATTTAGGATCTTTTGTCATTTCATTAAATAATAAATAAATTAAAACATTTGAGACTTTTGCATCATACCACATCCAAGATATCGTATAAAAAATCTCTATAAAGGAACTATGGGCCTAACTCTTAGGCATACATACATCAGGATAATGGGCATGGCAAGTACTCCAAAATAAAACAGAATGAGAAAAGAAGTTTGAATTACAAAAATAAGAAGTAATATATATATATGAGAGAGAGAGAGAGAGAGAGTACCTGCACTGATCTTTGACAGCATGAGCACTGGAACTGGAGGAACTCTTCAGTAAACCATCATTGGGTGGAACATGATCTGCAACATCTGAATGGTTGCGATGCGACTCAGACCTTCCCCTATCGGTAAGGGAATCTAGTTTACTGCTGCTCAATGCTTTCTCAACATCAGCACGCTGTTCTTTGCTACTTCGGGACTTGAGATCACTATGATCCTCATTATTTTCAGAAGACCTTTTCCTTCCCCGGCTGTCTTTGTGTTTGTTGCCTCGGTCATCAACACCAGGGCTACCCTCACGATCACTACCATGAAGCTTAACTTTCTTATGACGACTTTCAGAGGACTTAATTTCATCCCTAGGGTGCTTATTATCAGACCTATCCACGGTACGATCTCTTGACCGTTCATATCGATGCTTATCATCATCTCGGTATCTATTATCTCTATCAAGATCATCTCGGTATCTGTGATCCCTATCAAGATCTTCTCTGTACTTATCTCTGTATTTACCATCTTTATGCCTTTCATCTTTACATCTTCCATTTTTCAGGCGATCATCCCTGGAAGATAACCGCCTATCATCACCTTCTCCAACATCCTCCTGCCATTTATCCTTATCACCAGCACCATCCCGCCGCTTCATACGTTTCTCAAGTTCTTTCTCTAATTCGGGATTGCGCAACTCATCATGTACTTGCCACTCTGAAACAATGCAAATATACAGATAAAGGAAGGAAACAATATCCATTCCAAAATGGGGTAACAAGATGGAAATGAAATCTCAATTCAGAAAGAAGAAAGCTGCAAAGGATTCTATCAATCTTATCCACTTCCTATCTAAAATGTTTATAGACAACATAAATGCTGCATCATCAAGTAAATCAAGAGTGGCAAAAAAACTCTACCGAGACTCTCTCACGAGACACACCATGAAATAGATCTTGAGGCCCACATAGTTGGTGTGATGTAAAGAGAACTATATGGCACATGAAATTTCATCTCCATCTGATCATCCTATACTCGTTTAAAGGCCAAGATTATATGGCTTAGATTATCAATCAAAATTGAAATTTTATCTACTCCATATCCATGTGATTACCTATCTAATAAACCCAATTATGTGGACTCTACATCCATTTCATGGCATATCTCGTTAGAGAGTCTCATTTGTTGCGTCTCACTAGCCTAACCCTTTTTAGTTTCATCAATTAAAGTTTAATTTTATCTTTCAAAAAAAAAAAAAAAGTTCAATTTTGCAAGCTATACTCAGAACAGAAAAGTTAACCAAAGAAACAACATATCATAATCATTGAATATAGTATCCAATGTATCTAGAGATTATCGATGAAATATATTAGTATGGAAATCACAAATGCACATTTACATATGCAAACAAATGCCTTCATACGAGGGGAAATAGAAATAACTGGGGTTTACTTAATTGTCTGGGAAAGCAAAAGTAAATGAATCAAGCAGCACTACATCACATTGGTGAACACGTGCAATACTAACATCTAATGGATGTAATGGACCACAATAGTAAGAAAGAGTTCCAACAGCATATTTATATGTTTTCATTATTTAAGAGACATAAATAGTGGCATAATGTCCAGCAACCAAGGCCTGTAAATTCCTTTGAGCACACCTTAACGCATGTTAATCCTTGGAATGTTTAACTTCCTTGCTCAATCAGCTCTGCATGGATAAGTAGTACCATCTTGTCCCACAAGATGGCCCAACGGAGGTGGAGAGATTGACGGATGCATTAAGCATCCAGCCAAAGTGCATATGGTGTATTTGGATGTCGGACAGGGTGGCCATTGTTATGATGAATGAACCCATAACAACAGTAATGCCGACTTGATTTGGCTACGAGGCTTTTCTAGACCTGCCATTTGGTAACAAACAACTCCATTCATAATAAAGTTAATTCAAATAGGACTAGTTCACAAAGAAAGTCCATTTTGGGTTGATATCAAGGTGGGGAAGGTTAAGCTATACTGGCATTTCTAAAGTCTGGACAGAGTGGTAGATACAAAAGGAGTCAGCACTGTGATCTTTTACCAAGCTCACATGTCAATGGAGAGTAATGGGAAGGGCTTGCACCTCAAAAAATTGAGGGTCTTTTTTTTGGTTGGGGAGGGGCCATTTGCAGGCAAGATTGTAACCCGGGATAATCTAGTTAAAAGGCAATTTACATCCTCATGTCATGATTCAAGGGATGGGTTGGAAAAGTAAATGAACCACTAATTTGCTCCTTTTGCCCACTTCCAAGTGATGTGAATTATGAGAAGCAATATTAAAGATGTCCAGCTTCTTCCCTTCTACTTTTTTTCTTTTTTCTTTTTTGTAGGGGGGTGGGGTCCAGGGGATGGGAAGGTCCATTCCATCAAAGTGGTAGATTTGCATTTAAATATCCAGCAATGAAGTTTAATGTTGATGGAGCAGCTAGGGCAAACTGGGACCGGCAGGAGTAAGGGGAATTCCTCAAGACTTGAAAGGAAAAGTTCTTGCTTTATTCTCAAGTCCACTGGGGAGGAAGGTCTCATGAAGCAGAGTTTCTGGCAATTAGGAAAGCCTTACAAGACTTTCAAGGACTCCTATCATAGGTAGACTCATCATTGATGGTCATTGATCCAACACTATTTGATGGACAAAAAGGAAAAAAGGCTCCATGGAGCTTGAATTCAATATATAGAATTTAGGGAGCTCAAGCACAGCCAAGGTAGCAAAGATTGGTGTTAATAGGAGGAACATCTTAGTTCATTTTTCCTTGGACCCGCTTCTTGTATTAATGTATACAGTATTGGAAGGTGATCCAGTATGTGTAGCATCCGTCTCAAGTGTTACATTTTCATTTGTACAATTAGACCTGACAAGATTTATTAACACAAGATTTTAAAAAATGAACTGCCCCGACCCAACCGGGCACAAAATTGTTTATAAAAAGGCAAATCCAATCCAAACCCAATTATAAATGGGTAGACCGAAATGCTGGCTATTGCTACATCTATATGAAACACATTGGACCATATAATATCTACAGCCATTTAAAGACCAATCTTGGTGTATGTCTTGCTAAAAAAGTCTCCTTCGGTAAATTGGCAAACCTAACCCGAACTAAATTCGAAATAGGCCCAACTAACCTAACCCATTTTATAAGACCCGAAATAGACCAAAATAACTTAAGACCCAACCCGTTGCCAAGTCTATGTACAATGATACTTCTCTTTAATGAAATCCAATTGATTCCTTTCAATATATATTTCAATTGTTTAAAAAACTATTTCAACATTCCATTAGGAGTACACTAAAAGAATCTTTAATTGAAAGACTGTGTCCGTGAACTAAGTGTTTAACAAGAGTAACAAAGTCGTTCTATTCAAATCAAAAGATCTCCAGGATTCATCAATATCACTTCTTCTTCTTTGAAAAAATGGAACTATTTTGTGCTTGGTAGTAGTAGAGATTTCTTGGAAGACATCAAGATGCCTTGAGAGGGATGTAAGGTGTGATGTTAACAGGGCATTGAGAGGGAACCCAAGGCCAATAGGATGTGGTGGGTCTTGAAGATGATGAGGGGATTATAAGATCTATTTTCCACAAGTCTTCAATGGTTCATTGTGATACTTCAAACTCTTCCCAAAGGAACAAAGTGCTTATCACTTACCTATGAAGGAAGCTAATCTACTAGATGAAATTCAATGGGAGTTTCCCGTGAAAGCTTTCTCTTCCCATTCACCATGACTATAAGGGAGTCAAAATACCATCCAGCAACCATCTAAAAGCTCACTTTTTGAAGAATACCTTCCTTTCTTACTATATAGTGGCAAGCAAAAACGAAAGTCATAACTTTTCTATCTTAATCTTGTATATAATCATGACATTTCAAAAGATCTTGCATACAATCATTACAAAGAATGATTTATTCATCAAATCAACTTTATCAAACATGAGCAGGATATGCCAGTCACACCTTAGGATGGCAAAACAAGACTCAACACCAGTTTATATTCAAAGTTCTGTTGGAATTTTGAAACAATTAATCATACTAACAGACAATGATCTTGGTATTTTAACCTTCGTCATACTTTCCTCTAGAAACCAAAAGAATGTCCTTCCTAATGGTGCACAAATAATTTTGTACTTCCATGGAGTAGTGAGCAAAAACCCACCAAATCAACTTCATCAATCATGAGCAAAATATGCTGAACTTTTACAATGATGACATGTTGGTATGGCAAAAAAAACAAGGCTCAAAACCATTTGTATTCAAAATCCTGTAGGAATTTTACAAACGCTACTTATCAGAGAGAAGACAGTCAAGATATTTTAAACTCCGTTTCCACTTGCCTAATGAAACCAAAAGAGAGACTTTCTTAATGGCGCAAATAAGAATGAATATCAATTCATACTTCCATGGAGTCATAACCAAAAATGTCTGTATGTCTTTTACTTTACTCCTAGTTCCCTATAAAGCTTCAATTTGAAGTGCCTTTTAACCACTGAAAGAAAGCAAGTCTAGATGATAAAAACTGATAAAACACAATGTGGCTCCAAAGAATGTCTTTTGTGTCTCATTCACAACAGTTGAATTGAGCAAATGGTAAGCAAGTACCAACCGCATGCAGTCTCACCTTATTGTTCTTCTAAAGCATATCTTCTAAAAACTTCAGCTATGGTGGTAAGAGTGACTATTTTCATTAATGAAATAAAATCATAACAAGTTTATCCAGGTCATTTTCATAAAATACTAGAAAAGCCTCATTAATAAAATGAACTTATTTTTTTCCCCGTGCTGCCAAATCAACTTATTCAATTCAGTATTCGACAATCAGGGTGTGCCATAAAGAAATGAAAACTGGAAAATCAAAGGAAAAAAGAATCCAGAAACCCATGCATCCACCTACTGCAGGGAAAAAGAACATCCACCAAATGTCCAACCATCCAGAATGAAAGTAAGCAAAACCCCTCCCATCATCATCATCATCATCATCATCAATGAGCAATTTATGACACTAACATGGATCAGGCTTTTATAATTCCACCTTTCCACTGGAAAATATACAAATCATCCCCCACCATTTACAATCCTTCAGATCTTTTCTTACCACATAAATCCATCTTGAATGGCTTCACCTTCTCCTAGAAACAAAGAACCGAATGGGTCTTCATACTAGGGCCATCACTAATCTTCTAAATATGTTCCTGGATCATCTTAAACAACATTTCCTCATTTTTTATTCTATTGGAGCAACCTTTGTTTTTCCTCTAATAATATCTTTCATTAAACATCACTCAAAAAAAAAAAAAATTCTACTTTCAGCTATTACTCCATAATTCCATCTTTACATATGCATCTACCATACAATTACTCAATCTACTCGTGCTTTCTTCATTTTTTGGGACATCATTTGTGCTTTCTTCATCACCTGACATTCAACCACAACCAGTATTGCAAGTCTGACTCCCCTCTTATAGGAACACACTTTTAAATAACTGTTCTACTCTTCTTTTGCACCACCAAGCAGTAGCTTTCCTACATGTAGCTCATCCTACACCCATCCATTAGCTTTCAACCAAATCAAATCCTTCATTTCATCCAACAATTCCACCAAGTATTAAATTCCATACAATAGTACCAAGTCAACTCTCAAAAAAATAACGGGAGTAAATAATTCTAAATTGTAATTGACGTCCTCCTAATCTTTGTCCAACTCATGTTCAAACCATTTGCCTCAAAAACTTCTCTATAATTCCAATTTATTATTTTGTTCATTTATTGTGCCATGAAATAGTACTACAATGATTATAAACAACATGACCAAGGAACTTCATCCGAAACAAATAAATCAAAGCTCAGAAGAAACTCTCAGTGAAATCCAACTCTAGTTGCAAACTCTGTTATCTTGACATAAACATTTTGAGATGCATGACCTCTTCAAGATTTGCCAAATAAATTGCCTCAACACCCTATTGTGTGTAGGCCTTCTCTAAATCAAGAAAAACAAAAACTGTGAAATATTTTCCTTTCCTCTCTTAATTTCTCCGTGAGTAAGAAAGCCCAAATAGAAAAATGGCATTCTTAATAAGGAACAAAATCAACCAACCACAACTGCATGAATACTTTGACACTAATTGTATTATATTTCCTACATGTCCACTAAAACTCTCTCCCTAATAATATTGTATTTTTTCTAATAGGCAAATCTAGATCCAGTTAGTTCATCAAGTTCTGAAATTACATTTTATGGATTCTGCTTAACCTAGACTTTTAATATAATATAATTTTTTGAGTGATATAATGAAATATAATATATTCTTAACCACTATAACTCTCTCTTTAAGTGAAGTCTCATTATTCATAATACACGAATTGGGTAAACTAAGCCATATAAATAGAAGCCCCGAGTGTTGCAATAATCTGTAATCTGGGGTACCTCTCTCTCTCTCTCTCTCTCTCTCTCTCTCTCTCTCGTTACTTTTCCATTGCCCTCTTTCTTTTGGGGCTGTTTTGTGGTGTTTGTGATTCTCTCATATTAATAAAACCAATAATTACCTTTCAAAAACAATAATAACAACAACAACAAAATATAGTTCAATAGTCCAATCTCATCCGACAAAAAAACAAGGCACAATCGCTCACACCCACTTATTGTTAAATCCTATGATGGCCATACCACTTCACTGCCAGAAGTGTTGTCACTCCCTTGTACTAATAGCAGTTGTTGAGATTGCCAATAAAGTATGTGCAACCGCCACAATTGTCCATGAGTAATGCAGAATGCAACTGCAGCTAGCCTTCAGCTTTCTAACTTGTGACTTTTCTAACACCAATAATCGTGCTTTATTGTCTCAATCAAATCCTCACAAGCACGGCATGGTAAAGATACGCTTTTCACTGATTTAGTTGGTTTTGCACAGTGCAAACAATTCATGACTTCTGATACACATCTTCATATGTATGATCACTTGTCAACAGCTACAGACTAATAGAGAAACCAGCCCTCATGAAAATGACCTTCTTCATTCATTAAGAACTTTCTTATGAAAAAGATTACATCGATATGAGGGGTATATTACTTCAATATGGATACTAAAAAGAAGTCAATGCTACACAACTATTACTGAAGGGCATACAAATCTAGTTGAATTCAACACGAGCTATTAATTTTAGATTCAGTGCAAGAACATGCAAAGAAAGGAATGGAAAAAGATAGATAAGAAAACAAAACACTAGTTAGTTACCTTACCAGTAATTTCAACTTCCCTCTTCACATGACGGTCTTCTTCCGAACCATGTATCCGTATTTCTTGCTTCCTACTTACATCGCTTGCCGCCACCTGACGTTACAGTCACAACATCAACTGACCTTTCACGCCTGGTGTCATTAGCCCTCCTATCTCTATCTACTCCCCGGTCCTTCTCCTTTGCATCCTTGTGCTCACTTGCCTCTTTCCGTCCAGAATCTTTATCCGACTTCCGCTTTGATTCTACCCGACCACTTCCCTTCTTCGTGTCCTCATTCGCCTCGGCTGCCGTCAAAATCTCATCTTTCCTATCACCCAAACTCTCCTGCCGCCTGCTTGACTGGCTTTTCGAATCCACAGCCACCTTTGATTTTGGTCGCTTCTCTAAATCCGATCCAAAACCCTCATCTCTCATATCTTTCTCTGGAGCTGAGCCTTGAACTTGCTTGTCCTCACCACCATTCCATCGATCAGTGACAGATGAAGAATCATCCCTATCCTTCTTTCTTCTTGAAGCTCCATAATCCGGAGGACAGATCCTTCTCTTTCTGTGACTGCAACGGGATTTCCCTTTCCCTCTTCTCTGCCGAATCCGAAACCCTAATTCCAGAATCCTCCCTCCGCCTCCTCTCTTTCAAGAGTTCTTCTTCTTCAGAGTCCGTATGCTCCTTCAAATCCCTGGAGCTGTGCTTCTGCTTGTGTGATTTGTGCCGAGAACTCCGCGGCATGGCAGAATCACAAAGAGAGAAAGAAAAAACAAAGCCTGACCCCTAATTTCGAAGCTTTTGCTCGGAGAAAAGCCTCTATGATGTGAAGAAAGATTCTGCAAGCTTACCTTCGGAGGAAAAAGCGAATCTTGAAAACAAAAAAGCAATCGGCCGGAAAGTGACGGAGATGTTGGCCGGGATCTTACGCAGTCGGGACGAATTGATGTAAGTCCTCCGGATCGCGCGACGGAAAAGGCAGATCGGGGGAAACTGGCCGGAAGTTCGTCAGATTCCGGGACGGAGGAAAGAGAGAATCGTTGAAAAAAATAATAAATATGGGAACATGGGAGACTTTTGGGAGATAGACGTCTGCAGTGAGAAAGAGAGGGAGAAGGGAAATACGCCTCTCTTTCCTTCTCCCTTTGTTCCCCGAAATTAATGTGACTCGGACGCGTCTCCTCGGAAATTTTGGATAATAACTCGGTAAATTACTAAAATACCCTCCGTATGGGGTTTCGTGTTTAGTTGCATTACCATGAACTTGCAAGTGAGGGTTGAGACTTTGGACTAGTTTTCTGGCACGAGCGGCTGACTCTCCCGTCAAAAAAATCTCTCCACGTTGTCTAAACTAGAAGACCTTTTATTATGTGTTAAAATAAAAATAAAAATATATATTTTATTGAGAGAAATGGAAATTGGAGGAAAAGTGCATATGATTGTGAGAAATTATTTTGATTTATAAAAGTTGATGTAAATTTTTAATTCGGTCTTTAAATTGAATCTTTTAATATATTTAAAAGTAAAGTTCTAATAAAAAAATTCACACTGATTTATTGTAACTCAATTCACAACGGGTAATTTCTCATACAGTGGTAATAAGTTGAATTGACGGTATGAAATAATTTATTTTTTAAATAATTATTAATATCATTGTTTAAGTTTAAGATTCAATTGAAATTTCATTTTTTAAATAATATGAGTATTCTCACACCATGTTAGAAGTGAGATTAATTCCATGGATATATATATATAAACATTTCAATCCATACACACCGGTTCAATCTATGTAGTGGCTCGTTGAGATTGAGTTTGAATTGAATTCAAGACCCTGTTTCATAAGACGTGCATCTTAACTTTAAGGCCAATTGAAGTTCCATTTTAATCTAACTTGATACGATTCAATCTATTTTAAATTTGTATTAAAAATATAGAAAATAAAAATAAGAGCATTGGGATTATGGGAGTTAGTAGGCAGTGAATTAGAATCTTATAATTGTATGAAGTAACTTAAATTATAGTTGGTTTGAGTATAAAACTGTTCTTTCTAATTCAAATTAGATTTATTTTTAAAAACCAAATTAAAGTTTCTTATAAAATATGTAATCTAGTACACAACACTTGTGGGTGGTTTCAGTATATCTATTAGATTAGTCACACCTCCTCCGATATAAGATAGGGACACTCATCTTATCTCAAAAAATATGTGACCTGAGTAAATTTGTCCTTGGTCAGATTAGAAATTGTGCTAAACGATGCAAAAAAGGAATCCCGATCCGACTCAGCTCTAATTCTTAACCCGAACTTACAATCCGATCCAACCCTAATTATAATCCGAATAAACCCGAATTCTGACCCGACCTGCATTTTAACTCATTTTAGTCTAATTTTAGCCGGTCGAATTGAGTCGGGTTAACTTGTAAAATCCTCAATCCGACCCACATGATTTCTAAGGTTCCGAGTTGCAAGCCCTAATTATACTTACACAAATCAGAGGTGTGATTACGTGTGTTAGGTCAAGGTTTAAGTAAATTCAAGCTATGGTTTACATCCCAATTACAGGGCTTAAATCTGCACCGGGCCTAAATAATCTTGGGCCATAAACACTTAAATAAGAGTCCAAATAGGCCTTCCAATCTTTGAGCTCTTAGTCAATTTAATCCTCTTTGTCCATTCCACAATTATATCCATTATTAATAATGGTTTTTTTTAATATGACAGAAGCTTATTTATTTAGAAGCAAATGTACACTTTATAATATGTTTAAAGATTGTAGTTGAAGAATTGTACATTTGGGAGAACATATCTTATATACTTGAGTTTGAGTTTAGGGTTAGATGTTGAGGATTTTAAAATTTTGAACAATGTCATTGATAAGTTACATGAATAAAATTACTTTTCTTGATTCATTCATGTAACATTTTGCATTCAATGATACCGACCATTAGAAAGTACTTTACCGGTGAAAGTACCTTTGCAAAGTATCACACAATGTATTAAACATAAGTTATCGAGGGTTTCTCTCATATATCATAGCTTAGTTATATTTTCACCTTTTACGAGCCTTTTCAACTCCCGCTTCAGCTTTTTTTTTAGACTTATCAGCTAAAATACATAATAATGTCATTTTTTTTAATGTACACAATAAATTCTCTAGATTATTTTCATGTTCAAAGGTTAATAGTGGAATCATAAATGAGATTATGCTCTAGGACTATAATAAGGTGAATACCTTTTGAAATTGACACATTATCATCACTTCAAAAGTACCTTTTGTTATTTCATCATTACAAGAATATATCTTCAAAGTAATGAAAATGTCAACTCAATTAAGAACTCAGTTTGAAATGCAGAGAAGTCTTTTTTGTTCAAGTTACTTTCAACATAAAATGACTATTGTCGATAGTGTTATTAGATGTGTGTAGATAGAATATTTACATATATCTCAACGATTATTCCAAAGATTAATGTGGCACCTTGGTCTAGCTCCAAGTATTTGTTGAAAGGAAAAAAGAATCTAACGGGTCTCAAAATCCAATCCAATGTTAGATAGAATGTTTTAGAAATGTGACTGTAGGTTTTTACTATTTATCGTCTTATATTCTACATTTGAAGTTGTCGAGGAAATAATTAGTGCTGACCTTATCCTAGTGACTAGCCGAAGGACATGAGGGAAGAAGAGGGTGGATCTGTTGCAGCCAAAGATGGCTTTGGTCAAGTAGAAAAGGCGCTCATTTGGGGGCTTGTGTGGAACAGAGAGGTACTTGTTGAAGTGAAAAAAAGAATAGAACGAGAAAAAAGGAAATGGAAAGAGGAGAAAATAGAAGAGAGAGAAACAAAGAAAATGGAAAGAGGAGAAAAGAAGAGAGAGAAACAAAGGGACAAAGAACAAAACAAATGAGTTTAAAGTAAAAGAAGACGGTAGGGCAGTCACAAATGGGCCATAGTTGGGACTGAGAGCGCTCGTTATGGACTATGGAGTGGCCGTTGTTATAATACATTTTTTTTTTTTTTGGCGGCTTATATGGGACGGGCCCAAATCATGATCCATATTTGAGACAATTTTTTAAATATTTCTTTTAAGGTTGGGTTTAGAGTTCAAGTCTCGCTTTAACACAAAATGAATATCTTGGATTTTAAGAGAAAAATTGAGTGTAGAGTTAGTACGATGCGACTTGTAGAGGATCAGTAGGAATTTATATTGGGTCTAAATTTGGATTACGACTTGGGTTAAGTTTTTGAATAGTTTTGAAGCTTTTGTTTGTCTCCATGTGTGTGTTGTAGAGTTTACGTGTGTGTGTTCTAGATTTTTTTTGATATATATAATGGACTAAATATTTTTTATATATTTTAAAATATATGAACAAAATATTCTTATGAAAGAGATAATTACAATATGTTATGGGCTCTTAACTTGAATTATTAGTTTTTAGAAAAAATGTCTATTAAATACCAATTTCTTTTAATTTAAATGACTTTTGATCCACCAATCATGTTTATAGATGGATATTGAAATTTCATAATTTGATAAAATATGGTATTCTTTTTCATAAAATTTGATGTCAAATCAAGAGCATAGAATACATTGGATAAGTGTTTCAAGTTTATCAACCTATGAAGTCATTATAATAAATTTTAATATGGAATTTTGATTTGAAAACATTATTTTTCTAATAAAGTACACATCTTATAAGAATATGAATTTTTTTATTTTTCTAAATTTACTCATAATCATTTTCCATCTCTAATAATCATTTTTCACAATAAAATATTATTATCTAAGAACAAAACTAGAAGAAGAGAAAATAATCCATTTTTCACATTTTTGCAAACAAGTGATTTGATAGTCAAATAAAACCTCATAAATATATACAATTTTTTTTTTTTTTTTGTTGTAAATGGAGATCCATTTTCATGAATTATATTTTTTGTGATTTTTTAGTCAATTCAAATATTTTGGATTTATTATTAAAAGTTTGAGAGATTGAAAGAAAAAGGAAGATTGATTGAGGTGAAAATCGAAGCTAGAATGGAGCGAATGAATGAAAGAATTTGACCGTTTGTCTGGTGCTGGGACTTGAGGAGAAATGAGGGACGAGGGAGGAGATATTTGCAGGCTGGAGGTAGACGTGCGCACAACCTATGGAGACGAACGCTTCAAGCAATCTCCCACACGAAACGCTCGTTCCTTCTCTTCTCACCCATTCTATATAATAAGACATCTTCCCTTCCTTCCTTTTCCCAACTCGGATCGTTTAAATTTAATTTTAAACATTTATCCACTGCACTAGCTTCTCGCTTTTCTCTTCTCCTGGTAAGCTTCTCGCTTTTCTCTCCCTCTCTTTTCTTCTTCTTATAATTTATCTCCAAGGAGTTCAGCTTTTTAGGGTTTCTCGCAGATTATTTGAATGTTGCGAGGTCAATTTGTTGCTGTTGTTGCACTTGTTGTTTTAAATTTACAGATTTTAATATTGTAATGAATGATGAATTACAAGACTGGGCATCGGCAGTTAATGGGGAAAATGACGGGGGTCATTGATTCGTTTTGACGTTTGATCCGTCTTGATCGTTTCTGCTTTTGCTGTGACAATTGAATTTTTGCACGCATTAGCAGAGAGACAAAAGCGTTATTACTACTACTACTATTCTTGTTATTTTACTTTGAATGCTAGGAGATGTCTGGAGATTGATTCCGTGCTTAGAAACAGAGATAGTGACGTGAAGTGTCAGTTGCTTGTAGTAGAATCTTTAGGGCTTGGTTGGTAGTACAGAGCTCTGGTTGTCCTTTGCTAAACTTGGAATTCTCTGGAACTCTGATCCCTGGTATGCTGGCTACCAAATGGGACCTTAGAGTGCATTTGGAATTTTTGTTGGCTCGCCAAATGGGGATTTGGGAGGATCAACATCTGTTCCTCAATTGAAATAAAAAGCAGCTATTTAGGATTATACATATATTTTAAATTGCATGAGCTCAAGATGAGTTATATTTTGTTGAAAATGAACATGTTATAATTGTTTTTTCCTCTCTGCCTAAATAGACAATCCAAGTGCTTATGCTGGTGATCGCCTAATACTTCACTTTAACATTTGAAAGGTAGAATTTTGGCATTCCATCTTCAAAATGTAACTGCAAAACTGGGAGACCATGTTATCACAAAAACTTGAAAATCCAAGTGCTTATGCTAGTGATCACCTAATAATTCACTTTAATTGTTTGTACTTCAGTAGTAATTATTGTTCCTAAATGTATTCTTAAGGGACTGTCTTGATTCTACAGGCCACCATTCAATGGCACTTCTCGGAGTTGGCTTCAAGCCACAATTGGGGGGTCGTGAGATATTATCACAGTCAAGTGACAGTTGGTCAATGAAAGTAACAATTGTTCCAGGCAGGGCTGCTTCAAATTTAAGTAAATGCAGTTACATTGCATATCCTCAATGGAGACTGTTCTCATCTAGGGTGCATTCAATCAGCCAAGTAAATCATTCTTCAAGGAAATATCACAGTAGAATCAGATGTTCGAAGGGGAAAACTGCTCCCCTCCCAGAATCAAAGGAGAAAGCGGAAAGTATAGATGAAGGGTCAAGCCCTGTCATGAAATTCACGATGTCAGATTTTGAGATTTGCAATCATGTCAGCATTGGGCTCACTGGCAGGGTATGTTGGTATTATCCATCTGTTAAAAACGCATTCTAGGAATTTTCTTTTAAAAGAAAACACACAGGTGATGGGCTTCAAAAAAAAAAAAAAAACACACGCAGGTGCATCTTGGTCCAACTGTTGGACCCACCTTTCAGCTACTCAGTTCATTGTTCCAGTTGAATCAATAATGAAATGGACCAATGTGTTATATAATCCTCCCATCTGATCACAATGGACTATTGCAACCAAGGGTGTTCACTTATTTGGGAACGACTGGGATCAACCAATAGGGTTGACCATTTGGGATATCTCCCATATTCCACGTTTCTGACTACAACCATGATTTTGATCTATACTTCATCTTGATTTATATGTTTGCAAGTTACAACTGTACTGAATTTGTCTGCACTATGGATTATCGACATGCTTTTGTCCCTTTTCTCTGATATGAACATTACAGGGTGATGAAGTGATCTTTGAAGCAGAAGTGAAGAATTCCCACAGGTAAGTTCCATTGAATAATTTTTCAAGTCAATTCATATTCCAATGCTTAGAAAGAAATTTTAAATATTTTCTGTGTCTGTCTGCAGTCCTTTATATAACACAAGGGTGGTGCTTCGGCAACTTACTAGTACTCAAGCACAGCGTCGGGGAAAGCGTGCTTTAGAGGTGTACTGCATCATCTGTGTTACTGTCAAATCCCAATACTTATTACATTATGTACTCACTTTTGAGATGTCTATCTTTGTTACTTTTATCATTTGTGGGTTAGTTTTTCCAGTTCTCACACTTCTGTACTTAATAGTATGCATGGCACACTGGCAGGTTCTGAAGAAGCTGGCTCGTCGTCGTCTTATGTATCATTCCTATGCAGTGCAAGTTCATGGATATGTATCTCCATCCAACAGTAGCTCTTTTATTCTAGTACACGGAGTAAGTTTTGAAATAGGCTTCAGGATCAGTAGTTGATGTTATTACTGTCAGTTTATGTGCCTTTGCTTGCCTCTACTCCTAATCATAATTTAGATAACTATATCAATATATTTCAACTTCACAACATCCTTCTCCTTTTGGCAGTACCATGGCAGCTATTCCCTTAGACATTGGCTTCAGCTGTCTAATTGGCTTCCTACACTAGAAGCTACTCTGGCACTGGATGAAGAGTGTGTAAGGAGAGTAGGGGATGCCACAATTGGTGGACCTGCCATTTCTCGGCAGTTGCGGCTTATCCGGATTCTAATGAGAGACCTTTTGATTGGGGTATGTCCCTGTTCCCTACATTCTAGTCTATTGAGTGTGTTTTTTTTTTTGTGTGTGTGGGGGGTGGGGGTGGGGGTGGGGGTGGGGGGGGGGGGGGGGGGGTTGCGGCGGAACCCATGAAAATCAAACTGATCATCTTCTGTTTACCTCAGGTGAATTATTTGCACAGCCATGGGCTCGCCCATACTGAGTTAAGGCTCGACACTGTGCATATCAGTCCAGTAGACAGACATATTAAAGTAAGCTCACTATAATGATCATTTTTTTGTCACAACCCATAATTTTTTTGTCAATGATGAATTTCTTTTGTTATTTTTTCCTGTTGAACTTGTTCCTTCCTCAGGTTGCTTACAATTGAGGCAACAAAATTTATATTCCCTTCTACTAGGTATTTAGGATAAATGGTTTTGATGATGATGATGATGACTTGTTCATTACTGGGGATGGCTAACTATTGAAACATTTAAATATTTATCTTTGAATTGATCTAACCTTTGTGCTTGTGTATGGAGAGAGAGATAACTTTCTAATTTATGAATTGAAAAAGCACAGGATCCCTTTAACAGAATGATTTTCACCATGTCAAAGAATCCGTTTAATGGAATATTTTTCACCATGGGACATGTAGAAAATTGGTGGGTCCTGTTGGCCTAAGAAGAGCAAGTAGATATGATCAGTTTGCCAAAAGTCATATTTAAAACAGACCCCAACTGTTTTGCTCTGTACTCACTCCCATCAACATTCCCTACTTTACTATTAGAAGAATCATAGCTTCCAGCCATGACATTTCTTCAAAGCAGCTAGTTATGCTTAAGAGAATAAGACTAGATTAATGGAAAGAATAGCTAATCAATTGAACAGAACCACCCATACAAGTAGATAAAGGTTACAAAGGAGTTTGGCTAGTATAACAAATCCCTTCAGTGGACAATTTGGTGAATTGTATCAAGAGAGAACATGTGGCATGTTGTTGAGGCCACTAAGCACATGAAGGGCAAAGAGACGTAGATTATGCATCTGGCAACAATCAACTCATTAATATTTCTCGCTCAAAAGGATTAAAATGGAAAATGGCCTGATTTCGTTTTGTCTATACATTTCAAACAGATGGAAGCCAATTATAATTGGCTTCTTGCCGCCCTGTACAATCCTGACATACAAATCCAAACACCTACTTCCGCTTGGTACTCCCATAATGTGTCTAAACAGATGGAAGCCAATTATAAAGCTCGTCTAAAGATATGAGAACTCCTTGACTCTTCCTTTATGTTTGATTCAAAAGGATCACTGTTCCTCCAAGCAACTCAAAACCACTTCTGCTCCATCCTCTTTTTAATTTGGACTCCTATTATCTTCCCAGTCCTCAGCATATTGGTCACTTATGTCATGCTTGAAGTCTAACCTCCCCTTCTAAGCCCCCCTCATTTTGTTTTGCCATCCTTCTCTCCATCTATATTTCCTGAACACAATTCCTCCTTACAAGACACTGACCCCTATACATGTCCACCATTCATCACGGGTCCAGACATACAGCCTAGGACAATTACAAGATCACAAAAACATCTTGCGGGCTAGACCAATGCCTGGTTTGGCTTGGCTCCTGAAACATAGGAGGAGCTGGACACCAGACCTGCTGCCCTACCCTTATGAGAGACGACGTCTCTTATCCCTTCACCAAACCTTTTTTCTTGAGATTGGCCCCGATATTTTGCAATATGATACTATATTCCTCCTCATCCTTATCTCTGCACCTCCAACCACTTCATGACATGTTTGCTCACTTTCATGGAAAAGACCACCCTCTCCCTTACTGTTCCCTTCTTTCGCCCCTTTCAAAACCCCCAGCGCTAGCTACCGCTTCAGATTTCCTGCACCAGGCAGCACAATTCCCCCCTTGCAATTTTCTCTGTTTCATCTCTAGTGATAACACCACCTCCTACCTTTTTCTCAAAAAATTGAAATTCACTTTCCTGTCTATCCATCAAGGACTTAAATCTCTTTTTTTTTGTCTTCCATTAGTGGCCCCACCACCCTTAATTGTGTGTCACCAACACTCCCCTAAACCACATTGGGGTCCATCTTCTCTTTGATGACTGTTGCTGGCACTTCTCTTACATACCTCCCTTGCCCTGATTCCCCTATTCAACTCTGGTGAAGCAAGATTGCTGAGATTGATACTGTCGCCTATCTCCCTAATGAAGATCCTAAACGGAATATTGTTAATTCTCAAAATTAACTCCTGCTGCTAGAATACATGCACATTCAACTCTACCAGAAGCATCAGAATGGATTGGTTTTCCTTTTGAAGATTTTTATGATCAATTGCTATTAGCTTCCTCAATCTCCTGCTGTTAGGTCCAAAAACCTCCCTTCTTCCAAGCATGCAATGGATTGTCATAACAATGATTTCACGGACACAATCAAAGTGATGTTGACATCATATCCTTTCCCAACCTTCTTACATTATTAAATTCCACTCCTTGGATATGATCATATTGCATGAGTGCCTGAAAGATTGTTTTATGGTTCATGTTGTTATGGGATTTCATTATTCTTGGTATTTTTTCTAATTTGATTCATGATTTGGATGTTTTGTTGTGCATTCCTTATGCTCTCTTATTGTTAGGTAGGGATTTTAGGAAATGCTTCTGATTTCTATGATAGTCCAAATGATGGCACCTCATTGGAAGGCAACACAGACAGGCGACAACTGATGATTGCATTTGATATGAGGTATGATCTAGAACATCTTAGCCAGTAATCTACATCTGCTTTCTAATTAGTTTTCTTTGGGAGTAATTTGTGAATCTCTATCATTTTTTATATCGCCAAGATGTGTGGGGTTCATGATGGCAAAGATGGTGCTGCGGGAACTCATGGACCCTTCAATCTTCATGAAGTTCAAGTCTTTCTTGACTAAGGTACTAAGGAAACTGTTGCCTTATTTTTATGAAATTATATTTCTATCCTAAGATATTATGTGAAATTTCTAGATTATTTTGCTTGGTCACTTTTCTTGGCCTTTGTTCACACAATGCCAAAAGGGATGGAGTTTGGCCGGCCCTCTCTCACATGATCTGTTTTGACACTTTCTTGGTAATTCACATGGATTCTTGTATGGCTGTAATGAAGTTTTTTTCCCCGGTGGGCACTTGAGTTTTACATATGCCCTGGTACTTACATGAGGTTCTTGCTTTTGGTTGATTCTATGTTTGCATTCTGCAAACTGTGAAACGTGAATCAGTGTTTATGTTTCTTGCAAGAAACACCATTATTTGGCATCTTTATGAAGTATGAACCTTTTTGGTGAGTCATAACAAAAATATCGGACATCTAACATCTTTTACGAATGCACATGCCCTGCATTTTATACATTTATGATGAACCATGTATAGGAACCTTAAACTGTGTGACATCTGCTTTTGCATGTATAGGAATGCCTACAGTACAGTGTAAGCATGATTTATAAATGGTTCCAATGTGCATGGGAATTTTAATCTTCAACATGCATTTCTTTTTCAAGCTTATGCTTGGTGTTGGCTATGTTCAACATAGTTGAGGATTCATTTATTCAACTTTCTTTTCTATGGGCTTGTCTTGGATACATGTGGATGTATATACATCCCTCTCTTCCATTGGTGGATAGCATGTGTAATAAATGCTTTTGTCATGCATAAACTGTTCTCATTGGTCACATTTAAGGTGTATATATATATCAGTTCAAATGCCTTAACTTTTTGTTTCATTTGTACATGCAGGGAAATTATCCATCATGCCTACGTGAGTTTCTCTTGCCAATTTTGTCCAGAAACTCTCCATCTGGAAACGTCGGATTACAAGTTAGTATGCATTTGAAAGTCCTGGCTTAATCAGTTGATGGAATGTGAACAATCCTTTTTTGTCTAAAGCTTTACAAATCTTTATTGCATTATAGATTCTTGATAGGAACTGGGGCGCAGGTTGGAACCTTTTATCACTTTTGCTCGCTGTGAAGCCTTCTGATAGAATCAGGTAAACACCAGTTTGGCATGAATATCAGGTTATTTCTATAGAAAAAGTTAAAGCTTAATTGGATGGAAGTTGTGTAAATGACTATTTTGGCACGAGCTCAGTTGTATGCCATAGTTTAAGCAGCTTTCTCCTTAAAAAATAGAAGAAGAAAGAAACCATATTTCAGGTATTCACAATAAAATAGATTTTTTCTTATTAAATAAACTTTGACGGATTGGGTTGGTGATATGAGCCTCAATGGAATTGTCATTCCCATTGAGTATTAACACTGCTGATGACCGTTCCCAGTTGAGAATTTCATAGGTCAATTGTTTCTCAGGTCTTTCAAATGTACACAAAATTGGAAATTTAATATTTGTAAGAGAACTTGCTAATGAAAATACATTTAGAAGTGAAAATATTGAACAGCACTGGAGCACTTAAAAATTGACAATATTGTATATTTTTTTACCTAAAGTTGATGACTTATGGGGCTCCTTCACATTGAGTTTAGTTAAGAGTGAAGAATGCTAATAAATGCTTCTTAAATTAAAAACAGGAAAAAAGAAAGGATGAAGTGAGAATATTGAACCAGTGGTATAACTTGAGGAAAATATGGACCCTGTAGAGGACATTTATTCTTTTTTTGAAACAGAACCCATAGTGGAAACGTCGAGATATATACTCTACTTAATGATGTTGTCAGAGACACCTTTTCAGTACCCATGAGGGCAAGTTACTGTAATTCATTAGACATTTCATAATGTTTCAAAGGACACATATTTCTACTTATCTTTTAACTTGGCCACAAACTAGATCTTCCTCTGTTCTCCATCAGGGAACCCTGATGGTCTTATTTGAACTTATTTCACATTATTTATTTATTTTGAATATTCTGCCATGATTTTCCATTTTTTTGTAAAACCTTTTGCAAAAGGTGACATGATATCCAAGAACATCTGAGTGCCACTTTTTTCCTATTTGTCTTGTGTTGTTAATGTGAAGTACATTTGTTATTCATGAGGAACCAAATCCTTTCACAACACTTCCATGAAAGTTGAAGTTTAAATGATTCAGAATAAAATTTCCTGGTAGTATTGATTTCTATTTCATGATACAGTTGTTTGGATGCCCTGAGGCATCCATTTCTATGTGGTCCAAGATGGCGGGTGGATCCATCTATGGATATCGTCAAGTGGAGTTTGGGTTCAACTGCTGTCCGGATCACAGAGGAATACATCTATGATCGACGTCAGGTATCGTGCCTCCACGCCTCAATCCTCTCACTTTCTCTTTGATCTCCTATGACCAAAGTCTTATGGAATTTCATGGACACAATGCAGTGGGTCCCAGCTGGGCCATACAGATGGGTGGGTTTGGAAGGTTTTTGGCTTGTGTGTGGTGCTTATAAAATTTTATCTTAATAAGTAAAGCCATGTTTCTTAAGGTCTTGAAAATTTCAACTTTATTTGATGGTAGAAATTCATCGAGTTGGATCCATGACATTTAAAAGTTGGATTGGTGTCAATTGGTAAAAGTGCAATTCGTGGGGCGTAGGTAGATGCGATGAGGAGAATGGACCCAATGGACCTCATTTGCCTCTCACACTCACGTAATTCCCACTCATACCCAATTTGACACCAATTTGAATTTTATAGCCTTCTGATTTAACCCTATGAATTTTAACTGTTAGATAAAGTTGAACTTATCTGATTGATATTATTTTTAAAGGTGCCATATACAGGCTAAGAACTTTTGAACCCGCCCATCCATGTCAGCCTAGGTGGGCCCCACCTTGCAGTGTTCAAATGAAGACTTGAACATGAGTGCATGTATATTATGCGTGTGTGTAATGGCTGAAAATTTTCTATGGATTGCGATGTTTTATTTTTTTGGTAGAATCTAGCATAACTGCATGACTTCTTTTTTTCCTTTTTTCCCCTTTTCTAGAAATAGTGTATGACTTCATTCTTGTTTTCATTGTCTGGGTATGACTCTATTCCAAACCCTAAGTTACCATTATAAAATTATGAGAAGTATTAATGGTAGTGATTTTCATGTTTTCAGCGTAGCAGGTTGGCCTACTTCATTGAATTGATGGAGATGCTGAATCCTCATCCAAAGCCAAAGGTAACTATTGAAGCATAAAAATATAGCATGTTTAACAGATAGGCGTATACATATATTATACATAAAAAAATTTCGCTCAAGCTCCACTGTCCAATAGATGACAGTGTGACACTGTTTTGAATCCCCATATGAGGCCCGTCTGGGCCCCACAAACACCCCTTCCCCCATTGCAAAGATCCAACCCCTATGAGTTGGATCACTATCCAATTTGAATCCATTCCAAGTTGATCTCTCCATTGGATTGAAATCCATCCAAAACTGGCCCCATTTTAACTGTCAATTATTGGGGCCTTGAAAATCATGGCTTTCCATAACCTGATTTTTGTGTGGATCCCAACACTGTGAAAGACCTTCTGAATGAAGAAGCCATTCCTGTGTATTAGGTCCATCCATGTAGGGCTCAAAGGGTCCAAAGTACTTTGTTGCTCATGGGTGATGACGTGATGTTTCTTAGATGAAAAACACTAACTATACATAAAAAAGTATATTTCAAGCACAGGACAGGAAAAATATTGGTTCTTGAATTCTCACTTTCCTGCAAAGAGTTGAGGCCTCATTTTTCTTACTTTGCAGGTTTTCTCCATTTTTTTCAAACCCTAGAGAATTTTAAGAACCAGGTGTAAATTATTTGATTGCTGAAAAAACCCTGCAACATACATGCGATTGCTGAAAAAACCCTGCAACATACATGCACAGACCAAGAAGAGACTGCTGGTACCGCAAAGAAAAGTATGCTAGGGAGAGCGGGAGGGAGGTGGAACATCACATATCCATGTGCAGAAAAGTAAGGAGAGCTTAGCTGACACACCAAATCCTAGCCCTACGCTGGAATGACAAATCTGCTCCTCCCTTTAGAGAAAACATAAAAAATAAAATAAAAGTCGAAGCTCCAAATACGTGTTGTATTTCATGTTCACGAGATCTTTAGATTGGAAGATCCTGTCTGCACAACTAGTGACCCAAACATAGATAATCAGTACTTACGAGAAGAAGAGAGTTGCACTTGTTGAAAATAAAGAGAAAATATGTGGGGACAGGATATTCGAGTGAGGAATTTTAATATAAACACTTATGGATTATGTATTACATAATCACCCTTTTTTTGGGAGAACAATTGTAATCTTTCTATCACCTAAGTGCTATGCTTTTTTTTCATTTAATTATTATCAGGATTTATTGCTGTAGCTGTTACCAAATATATTCACCATCAATGACAAAAGCATTAGGACTTGGAAGGTTTTTGTGGTCATTGGGGGTTTCTTTCGGTGATATTCTTTGGGATACAAAAACCTAGCCGACTAGTTTGGCCAGAGGAGTGGATCATCCTACTTTGGATTGTCTGACTGAGCAAATGATCTCATTGGCTTTTGAATTGTGTTAATTGGTTTTGTTCATAGCTTTAACCCTGATGAATTCAAATCTTATGAAACATCAACAAACAGGACTGGCTTCAGCTCTTGCCTGGAAGATGGCGTTTGCTATATTGTACTGGCAGGCATATTGGCTTAACTCTTCGCCAGGCTTCCCCAAGAATTCTTATTGGCAATGCATACCTCACTTTCTCACAAGATGGAGATTCGGACAATATTCTTAAGCTTGCTTCTGACATTGGATTCTCGGCCATTCTTGGCACTCAATGGTCCCACAAGCAAGGATGGGATCAGTGGGAAACTGCAAATCGGCTCTTCAGTTGAACTAGTGGCTGGAAGCAGACACTATGTCAATGAAGAAACAGAAGGGGAGAACTCACGCTTGTCAAATTCTCAACAATCCCATGCTCAAAAACTAGCAGGTAGGAAATGGGAGGCCTTAAGACCTTCTAAGGAGCTTCCATCAAGTCTACCAGTAGCAAAACTTACACCAGGTGAAGTGGAAGTGACATTGAATCTCGACTCTCCATCATTGCGAGAAGTCGGCATTGCTGGGTCGATCGTCCAAGAGGTACGCACACAAATTCCTCCAGAGATGTTTGATGTGTCAAAACTTGTGTGTGGGACATATGTGGACTCTAGGCTGTTGGTTCTTCGCGGGGTGAATGGCTCTGCTTTGCTCTTCACACGGTCATGTCCCGACTCCTGTCTGTAAATAACATTTTGTAACGAGTCTACTTTGTATCATGTAATTGTATCAATCCAAGGCTTCTAAATTTTTTCAACTCGTGATTCAGAGAAAAGCCAAGGCATTCTGTTTAAATGATTCAGGTCAGATCTGGATCTGTTTATCATTTTTCCATAAAACTTGGTGATTTTGCCTTTAAAATGCTTTACAAAACCAACTGCCATTGGGGCATTCCTGGGAGACCTTCCAAATGTTGAATTGAGGAAAGAAGTTCTTTTAGGCATTTCTTAAAATCTTAAATGTTTTTCTAGAATTAAAAAGTAAAATAATTCTTAGAATTAAATAAAATTTTAAAATCTATTTTATAATATTTTATAAAACATGGAGATTAATTCGCAAGAAATTGTTGCCCCGAATAATTGTAACTTAATGAGTTAAAACCGTTAGATGGTGGAGACAAATACTCATTTCCTATCTATTTTTTAATAAAACCAAAATAAGTATAGTTGCCATTGAACACATTAACTTGATCAAATGAAAGTAGACAGGCGACTAGACATTAATAGTATAATGATTATAAAAAAATATTTTAACTTTTTTATCTCTTTAGTTTAAATAAATAATAAAAAATAATTTAATTGTTTATTTTTACTTAATTTAAATCAAGTAGCTATGAATATCTTTTTTTTTGAGCGGTAAATAGCCATGAATATCTAATAAGTTATTTTTTTATCAATAACAATTTCTTTAGTTTTAAGAATCACTTCACCTTACTACAATCTAATGTCATGGAGTAACGACGTTCTCCTTTAATTCTGATTTTTATTTATTTACTAAATATAATAACTTTATATAAATATTCTTTGGAAAAAATATTTATTTAAATTATATAAGATTTCATTTCAATAATTTATTTATTTTTTATATAATTCAAAATAAATGACTCTGTTTAATAAAATTAGATTTTAAAAAAAAATCTCAAAAATATATTTTCCTTATTTCACTCCTTAAATGTTATATGAAGAAAATTGAATCACAAATTCACAGCATCAGCCGGCACTTGTTATGTTAGCTTAGCGTTGGCGGCTTTTACGATCAGTGGTCGTCGGTGACCGTGATGGCCACCCTGCTCCTTCCTCCTTCCCTCCAATCCCAGCACGCCCACATTCTCAGCTCCTCCGCCACCTAAACGAAAAGGAAAAGGGAAACTCCTCTCCTCTTCTCCCGCCGCCGCCAGCATCAACACCACCGCCACCACCATCACCGTCTCCCATCATAGCAATGACCTCCACTCTCTCTGCTTTCATCCCATTGCCACGCTTTCGTTGCTGGACCAGTGCTCTGATGTCACCCGTATCAGGCAAATCCATGCCCGCATGCTCCGTGTCGGTCTCTTCTTCGACCCTTACTCCGCCAGCAGGCTCATCACCGCCCTCTGTTCCCTCCCCATCTCCGCCCTCGACTACGCCTGCAGCGTCTTCCAACAAATCCCCGACCCCAACCTCTACACCTGGAACACTCTCATTCGCGCCCTCGCTTCCTCTCCTGACCCCGCCGATGCCCTTCTTCTCTTCTCCCGATTGCTCCACCAACACCTCCTTCCCAACAACTTCACTTTCCCTTTTGTCTTGAAAGCCGCTTCCCGCCTCGCCGCCCTCAATCTGGGCAGGGCCTCCCACGCCTTGGTTCTCAAGTGCGCCCTCCATTCCGACATCTACATTCTCAATTCCCTCATCCACTTCTACGCTTCCTGCTCCCACCTCCATCTCGCCACTCAGCTCTTCTCTGAAATCACCTCCAAAGACGTCGTTACCTGGAATTCTATGATTGCTGCTTTGGCACAGGCCGACCGCTCTCAGGAGGCACTCGACCTGTTTCAACAAATGGAGGCCGAGGGCGTCACTCCCAATCAAGTCACTATGGTCAGCCTTCTCTCGGCCTGCGCCAAGAAAGGAGACTTGGAGTTCGGGAAATGGATTCATTCTTACATACAGACAAATGGGATTCCTGAGAGCCTCATTCTAAGCAATGCATTGTTGGATATGTATACAAAATGTGGGTCTCTACGAAATGCGCAGAAGTTGTTTGACGAAATGCCCAACAGAGATTCAGTATCGTGGACAACAATGCTAGTAGGATATGCACAACACGCAGGATCTGATGCTGCTCGGTCTATTTTCAATTCAATGCCCAGTCGAGATGTTGCTTCTTGGAATGCCTTGATCTCCACATATGAACAGAGTGGTCGCCCCAAGCAAGCTCTCTCGCTCTTCTGTGAGTTGCAGCTCGATGCTGAGGTGAAACCCGATCAGATCACTCTCGTCAGTGCTCTCTCAGCATGTGCCCAGCTGGGTGCCCTGGATATGGCCTGCTGGATCCATGCATACATAAAGCAGCACAAACTTGTATTGAATTGTCACCTTGCAACGTCACTCATAGACATGTACTCCAAATGCGGATATCTGGAGAAGGCGATGGGAGTTTTTCAGTCTATGGAACCAAAAGATGTTTTTGTCTGGAGTGCCATGATTGCTGGGATGGCGATGCACGGGCATGGGAAGGCTGCTATAGATCTCTTCTTGCAAATGCAAGAAGACAAGGTCAAACCCAATGCTGTAACCTTTACCAATGTGCTGTGTGCTTGTAGCCATGCAGGACTAGTTGACGAGGGCAAACAAATTTTCAGTGAGATGCTGCCACTCTATGGAGTTGCACCAACAGCTGCACATTATGGATGCATGGTGGACATCCTTGGCCGTGCTGGGCTTCTAGAAGAAGCAGTGGAATTGATTGAGAGAATGCCCATCAGTCCTCATGCTTCAGCATGGGGTGCATTGCTGGGCGCTTGTAGGAGTCATGGGAACCTTGAGTTGGGTGAACTTGCCTGTAGACATCTCCTTCAGTTGGAGCCTGAGAATGATGGTGCTTATGTGCTGTTGTCGAACATATATGCCAAGCGTGGACGCTGGGATGATGTTTCTAGGCTGAGGAAACTGATGAAAGACAGAGGGCTCAGAAAAGAGCCCGGCTGTAGCTCAATGGAGGTTGACGGCGTAGTTCATGAGTTCCTAGTTGGTGATATTTCTCATCCTCTTTCCAAGAAGATCTATTCGAAACTGGATGAGATCGCTTCGTCACTGAAATCAGCGGGTTATGTGCCAAATAGGTCACAGCTGTTGCAGGACATAGAAGAAGATGTGAAAGAGAATGCACTCAACCTCCACAGTGAGAAGTTGGCAATTGCTTTTGGGCTTATCAGTACTGATCCACCCACACCCATTCGAATCGTGAAGAATCTCCGCATCTGTGGTGACTGTCACTCCGCCGCTAAGCTCATTTCTGTCATATATGGTAGAGAAATAGTTTTAAGAGATCGATACCGCTTCCATCATTTCAAAGAGGGACATTGTTCTTGTATGGATTTTTGGTGACTGCAGATCGAGTTGAATTGCAATTTTGGTGACGGATTCATCTATAGAACTTACGACTTCTCTGCAAGTTTACAGTGAGACTGTGTCTGACAGCAGAGGAAAATATCAAGCTCCCAGTCAAGATTCTAAGCTTGGGAGGAAGATACAAGGTACACCTTGAGCAGAACATCTCTTGCAGCAAGGCTTGAGTGCTTCACTCTTAAAAGGGTCCCGGTGATCCTTCATGGAAAGCTTATT
This sequence comes from Chimonanthus salicifolius, assembly GCA_013350335.1. Taxonomy (NCBI): domain Eukaryota; kingdom Viridiplantae; phylum Streptophyta; class Magnoliopsida; order Laurales; family Calycanthaceae; genus Chimonanthus; species Chimonanthus salicifolius. Next base: position 49,466,504 of record CM023536.1, read on the forward strand.
TCTGATAACGGTTGGTGGGAACTTGAAAGAGGAAAATGTTTAATGATACATATGATAATGGAAGTTGATCAGTTTACACTTTACACGCACACACACATTTCAGGTATCAAGGGGGTGATGGTGTGGCACCTCTCAATCTAGAAATTATCATAGTGCTTTGAATTTTTTTGATAATTACCTAATTGAATTAATGTCCCTAATCACTCTTTTTATATGAAAATGGTAAATTAAAATATTTAACAACACAAACTTATAATTGTTTCCGTATAGAAAGGAGCAATTAGAAAATGATAATATTGTATATATTTATTGAGACAGGATTCCCAATTAGCATCCCAGAAACTTATACCCATCTCTCACACCATTCGTCTTCAAGGTGTTGCACAAAATCTCCACATTCAACTGACTTATGCAAAAGCAAAATCTCCACATTCAACTGACTTGTGCAAAAGCTCCAGCTAAGTACTTCGGAATTGCCTTCCCACACGTGAAGATTCATGTAGTTCAAGCTGTGTTTCCTCTTTTTATGTTCAAGACCAAGGTATCCAAGCGTCCTACCTGACTAATCTCTGGAGCATGTGTAAAGTTTTCAATCCGCACACATCACGTACATAACAAAGGAGAGTAGCCTTTTTTTATATTGAGGGGGTTTAATCTCAAGATCTTTTACAAATAAGGGTGGAAATTGACCATCAAACTAATCCCTTAGGTTAAGCTTTGTTTCCTTTACATCTTCAAATTGAGATGGTGCTTGGAATCAACCTTCCACAAGTTAACACCGATCTTCCATGGCTTTTGCATGGACTTGGTGAACCCTTAGGTGATTTTGTGATCTGTAAACGGACGAGTAAAAAAATAGAGGGCTGAGTCTTTGAGCCGAAGTCACCAACTCAGTACCTGACGGTTATCAACTAACTGTCGACCATTCTCAACCGTTTCCACTCAGCAACAATTACTGTTTTAAATTCAAATTCAAAAGAAAAACCACCATTGTATTTTGCTGGTATAAAAAAGATGAAAGAAGAGAGAAAAAGTACATCCCACCAGCGGTGGTGTCCCTTGAGACAGTAAACAGGAGGGGGCCACTTGGGCATCCTTGTTGGGACGTTGTTCAAAGGGTGCCTCTCACAGCGCCAGTCCTCCCTCTCAGCCACCCAAATACATCTGCAGGGTGGAGAGAGCCCAATAACACTTCCTCCAATAATGTACTCCTAAGAAGAGACACACCGGTGATGCAGACACGCTGGTGCCTGAGAAGAGACAGAGGATGATGTTCTGGCAGTAAGCAGAGGTAGGTCTTGTTCTCTTTGGTCATGTCCACAATTACGAGAGAACTTGTGCACTACGTCAAAACGATTGCAAAGCCATGCCTACATGAGATATCGATGGGATTAATACGTAAAAGCAATATTCTCGAACTCGAATTGAATCTTGGAATGATTTAAAAGTGTGAATTGTGAATAAAAAATAAAAAATTGTAAAATTGTAAAATTCATAATATTTTTTCTATAAAGTATAAATACATATAACATAATATATACCATTACAATTTTGACATTTTTCATCTATTGTAAATAACCATCTCTAAAAAAATACAAAATATATTAACATGAGATTTAAATATAAATATTAAGTAATAAATACTAATAAATTTAAAAAATCAGCAAATAAATCAATAACATTTAAAATTTTAAAAAACCCTTAATAACATCCATCAAATACTTTTTTTAAATTAGAACTATTTATTTTTTAAATAGATATAATTATACTTAAGATTGAAAAGAAAAAAAAGAGATTTGTTAATAAGAAAAGAAGAAGATATTAAAAACTTAGATAGATGTCCCAAAGAAAAAAATAAAAAATAAATATGAAACATGAATATGCTGATGGAAGAGTCAAAGAACCCATTAACAAATAAATCAAAGTCATTTAAAATATTTATTAGCATTCATCAGATAATTTAAAAAGAATAAAAAATATATAATTTTTTAAAATAAATATAAAAGATTGAAAAAATAAAAGTGATATTTTTTTTAAGGTAGAGATGATGAAGTCTTTAACGAAAAGAGTCCCTCCGCTCACTCACGGAAAAGTCTTCGTGTCCGGCGTCTGTGCGAGGACTGTCATGGAAATAAGTCTGAAGTCTGCAACCGTCCTCAAGTCTTAAAGAGTCCTCACGTGCGATTCGATTCGATGACTGTGATTTAAATAATACAGTTAGTTAGATTTAGAAGAGGACATGAGTTAATATTTGATCATTAATTTTATATATTTAGATTAGATGATTGACTTGAATCTCTAGCACAACAGGTACGAGCGTTTGTTACTTTGTTCCAGTCCAAAAGTTATGAATTTTTCCATAGTGTTAGATAGGTAGTTGGCTCATGAATTCTTTTTTATTAAACTCAAATATAAAGACTAATCTATATTGATGAGATGAATAATTTAAAAGATGAAACAAAGATTAGATGACTAAAATATTTTGAACAAGTATTAAATTATAACCCGTATAACAAATGTTGAATTGAGGAAGAAATTCTTTTAAGCATTTATAAAATCTTTAAATTTTTTCTAGAATTGAAAAGTAAAATAATTCTTAGAATTAAATAAAATGTTAAAATCTATTTTATAATTTTTTTCCTTTTATTTTAAAGAATATCTCAAACATGGAGATCAATTCGCAAGAAATTGTTGCCTCAGATAATTCTAAGAATTAGATAAATTATTTGTTACCGCCATCTAAGGGTTTTATCTTGTCAATAAATTTTAGGCAAAAAATATTTATTTTCACTTTAATAATTTATTTTAATTGTGTCTGAAAAAAAACGATTTCCATTTCAAAGATTATTGATGCTCTAAAAAGGTTCGGACATGTTAGTCTAAAAATAATAATTTATTTTAATTTTATATATAAAGTAAATTGAATCACAAATTCACAGTATCGTCAACAGTTGTTACGTTAGCTTAGTATTGGCAAGGAAGCGGTGTTGGCGCTTTTACGATCAGCGGTGGTCGGTTACCGTGATGGCCACCCTGCTCCTTCCTCCTCCTTCCCTCCAGTCCCAACACGCCCACAGTCTCAGCTCCTCCGCCTCTAAACGAAAAGGAAAAGGGAAACTCCTCTCCTCTTCTCCCGCCGACGCCAGCATCACCACCACCACCGCCACCCATCATAGCAATGACCTCCACTCTCTCTGCTTTCATCCCAGTGCCACGCTTTCGTTGCTGGACCAGTGCTCTGATGCCGCCCGTATCAGGCAAATCCATGCCCGCATGCTCCGTAACGGTCTCTTCTTCGACCCTTACTCCGCCAGCAGGCTCATCACCGCCCTCTGCTCCCTCCCCATCTCCGCCCTCGACTACGCTTGCCGCGTCTTCCATCAAATCCCCGACCCCAACCTCTACACCTGGAATACTCTCATTCGCGCCCTCGCTTCCTCTCCTGACCCCGCCGATGCCCTCCTTCTCTTCTCCCGATTGCTTCACCAACACCTCCTTCCCAACAACTTCACTTTCCCTTTTGTCTTGAAAGCCGCTTCCCGCCTCGCCTCCCTCAATCTGGGCAGGGCCTCCCACGCCTTGGTTCTCAAGTACGCCCTCCATTCCGACATCTACATTCTCAATTCCCTCATCCACTTCTACGCTTCCTGCTCCCACCTCCATCTCGCCACTCAGCTCTTCTCCGGAATCACCTCCAGAGACGTCGTTACCTGGAATTCTATGATTGCTGCTTTGGCGCAGGCCGACCGCTCTCAGGAGGCGCTCGACCTGTTTCGACAAATGGAGGCCGAGGGCGTTACTCCCAATCAAGTCACCATGGTCAGCCTTCTCTCGGCCTGCGCCAAGAAAGGAGACTTGGAGTTCGGGAAATGGATTCATTCTTACATACAGACAAATGAGATTTCTGAGAGCCTCATTCTGAGCAACGCATTGTTAGATATGTATACAAAATGTGGGTCTCTGGGACATGCACAGAAGTTGTTTGACGAAATGCCCAACAGAGATTCAGTATCGTGGACAACAATGCTAGTAGGATATGCACAACACGAAGGATCTGATGCTGTTCGGTCTATTTTCAATTCAATGCCCACTCGAGAAGTTGCTTCTTGGAATGCCTTGATCTCCACATATGAACAGAGTGGTCGCCCCAAGCAAGCTCTCTCACTCTTCTGTGAGTTGCAGCTTGACGCTGAGGTGAAACCCGATCAAATCACTCTCGTCAGTGCTCTCTCAGCTTGTGCCCAGCTGGGCGCCCTGGATATGGGCTGCTGGATCCATGCATACATAAAGAAGCACAAACTTGGATTGAATTGTCAACTTGCAACCTCACTCATAAACATGTACTCCAAGAGCGGATATCTGGAGAAGGCGATGGGAGTTTTTCAGTCTATGGAACCAAAAGATGTTTTTGTCTGGAGTGCCATGATTGCTGGGATGGCGATGCACGGGCATGGGAAGGCTGCTATAGATCTCTTCTTACAAATGCAAGAAGACAAGGTCAAGCCCAATGCTGTAACCTTGACCAATGTGCTGTGTGCTTGTAGCCATGCCGGACTAGTTGACGAGGGCAGACAAATTTTCAGTGAGATACTGCCACTCTATGGGGTTGCACCAACAGCTGCACATTATGGATGTATGGTGGACATCCTTGGCCGTGCTGGGCTTCTAGAAGAGGCAGTGCAAATGATTGAGAAAATGCCCGTCAGTGCTCATGCTTCAGCATGGGGTACATTGCTGGGCGCTTGTAGGAATCATGGGAACCTTGAGTTGGGCGAACTTGCCTGTAGACATCTCCTTCAGTTGGAGCCTGAGAATGATGGTGCTTATGTGCTGTTGTCGAACATATATGCCAAGCATGGGCGCTGGGATGATGTTACAAGGCTGAGGAAACTGATGAAAGACAGAGGGCTCAGAAAAGATCCTGGCTGTAGCTCAATAGAGATTGGCGGTGTAGTTCATGAGTTCCTAGTTTGATGAATATTTCTCATCCTCTTTACAAGAAGATCTATTCGACACTAGATGAGGTCGCTTCGTCACTGAAATCAGCGGATTATGTGCCAAATAGGTCACAGCTGTTGCAGGACATAGAAGAAGATGTGAAAGAGAATGCACTCAACCTCCACAGTGAGGATCTGGCAATTGCTTTTGGGCTATCAATACTGATCCACCCACACCCATTCGAATTATGAAGAATCTCTGCATCTGTGGTGACCGCTAAGCTCATTTCTGTTATATATGATAGAGAAATAGTTTTAAAGATCGATATCGCTTCCATCATTTCAAAGAGGGACATTGTCCTTGTATGGATTTTTGGTGACTGCAGATTGAGTTGAATTGCAATTTTGGTGACGGTGTCATCTATAGAACTTCTACTTTTCTGCAAGTGTACAGTGAGACTGTGTCTGACAGCAGAGATAAGTATCAAGCTCCCAGTCAACATTCTAAGCTTGGGAGGAAGATGCAAGGTACACCTTGAGCAGAAAATCTCTTGCAGCAAGGCTTGAGTGCTTCACTCCTAAAAGGCTCCCAGTGATCCTTCATGGAAAGCTAATTTCTGATAACAGGCGGTGGGTAACTTGAAAGAGGAAAATGTTTAATGATACATATGAAGATGGAAGTCAATCAGTTTACGTGCACACAGACATTTGAGGTATCAAGGGGGTGATGGTGTGGCACCTCTCCATCTAGAAATTTTTATAGTGCTTTGAATTTTTTTGATAATTACCTAATTGAATTAGTGTCCCTAATCACTCTTTTTTTATGAAAATGGTAAATGAAAATATTTAACAACACAAAATTATAATTGTTTCCGTATAAAAAGGAGCAATAAGAAAATGATAATATTGTATATATTTTGTGACACATGCTTCCCAATTGATGTCCCAGAAACTTATACCCATCTGTCACACCATTCATCTTCAAGGTGTTGTACAAAATCTCCACATTCAACCGACTTATGCAAAAACTCCATCCAAGTACTTCAGACTTGGCCTTCTCACAAGTGAAGATTCATGTAGTTGAAGCTGTGTTTCCTCTACATCTTCAAATTGAGATGGTGCCTTGGAATCAACCTTCCACTTTATTGGTGAGCTAACACCGATTTCCATGGGCTTTCGCATGGACTTGGTGAACCCTTACGTGATTTTGTTTCATCAATCTTGGCTCTTTGAAAATCCGTTAACTTGACAGTGAAGAACTTGTTTGAGATACGGAAGGTCTTGGGTTCAATCACTCAACACAAAAGGGTTATTCCCCATAGTGTTATCTAGTGTGTATGGATAGGGAGGTTTACACATGCCTCGATGATTAATTAGGTGCTCTAAAAGGCCTGATACCTTGGTTTTAAAAAAATTCTTGGGTACTTGAAAACCTAATAGAAACACCTTAATTGGTCTATATCTTCTTGCTTTGATTCTTTCTATTGGAGATGGTTTGGCACCTCATCTTCAACATCTAAAGAATTTAGTAGACGAAAATTATCCAAATTTAACCACAATGATGATTTGGCTTGAAAGATCAAAATCATTCATCATGCACTTGGAACAACTAGAATCTCCAATCCCACCATTCTCAGTGTCTATCCCAGTGATCCTGCTAGAATTCCAATTCCTCAAAACTGCATCAGCATCACCATGGCAAACATCAAAGCATAGTTGGTGGCTTTACTATCTGCACATGGTTAACAACCAATAAAGTTAGAAGTGTTGGTGCACCAATCAATTTCCTTATTATTGACCTCTACCTATTCGCTAGCTCTTTAGGTATAAGTTTCACTTTGCAATTTTGTGCAATATGACATTCTTTTTCATAGCGATAACAGGTCTTAACCTGCTTATCTTGTGACTTTTCGACATTTATTTTACCATCGCTATTGGTATTTGCTCCATTTTCACTTATGTTGTGTTTCAATTTACTTTTATGCTTTTGTTTATAGTCTTTCAAGAACATGGCCTTCTCCTTGTCTTGATCTTCTAGACTCTGGCTTTAACAAACACCATCTTGTGACTAATGAGCAAATTCTCAAGTTCATCCACAAAAGGCTGTGTTGCCCATCTAATAAATCACTGCTACATACAGCCCCATGGTTTGGTCTCAAGCCATTGATCAGAAGTCTCCTCAACTTGGAATTTGAGATCCAAATCTTAGGATCCAACTGTGACAACTCTTCACACGCCTTTTTCATACATAAGAAGTACTTTGAAATAGAGAGATTTCCTTTCTCCAAGCTTTCAATCTCTTTCTCTGGTGGTTCTAAGTCAAGTGCATCCTCTTTGAACATATGCCCCCACTACTTGCTTAGGCATTTTACATTTGAGATTCACCAACTGCTTGATTGCATATAGTGTGTGCCTTGCTTTCATGGTCCACTTCATTTTCTGTCTACCTTTTGTTGGTGGATATGTGAGATCACCACATTTGACATCCCACAACTCGACCACCAAATAAGTTTTCATGCACGATTTCTACTTAGAGGTGTTCATTTGTCCGAACCCAGTTTGAAGTTGGCTCAAACCCGACATAAATAAGCTAGCTCAGACAAATATATTTGTCTGACAGATTGAGCTTGGGCTTTAGTTTGAAGCCCATTGAGGCCCATTGGGCTTTTGAACCTGTTTGGAGACTTAGGAGTCCAACATGAGGCTAGGGTTCCTCACTTTGGGCCATCCTTTTTTAAGGCCCCTTTTCCACTCTTATTCTATTGCAAGGGGGTAGAAAAATCGGCCTGCCTGAGATTTTGGCCAATTTTTCATGACCGAGATATTGGCTGAGATTTTTTCTCTCTCCTCAATTTTTTTATTTTGAAAATCTCGGTGGCATTTTTTTTTTGAAAAAAATCATTTAGAAAAATAAAAAAGGTTTATATATATATATATATATATCGGCCGATTTTTTTTAATCTGGCCGATACTTACCGTATCAGCCGAGATATCTCGGACATATCGTATCGGCCAAATTTTATATTCCTCGTCTATTGTTTCTGCGGCAAAAACCACCCCTCTTCCCCTCTCTCTTCTCTTCGCTGGTCCTTCTCCCTCTGATTTGGCAACTCCTCTTCGAAGTTCCATACTTCCATCATCTGGATTCTGCAAATTCTCTAGCTCTCCCTCTTCCATCTCGAATCGGCAATTCCTCTTTCATCTTCTTGATGGTGATGACGTCTTCCATCAAGGTGCTCTCTCTCCAATGTAAAATTGGTAAGGGGATGTAACCCTTCTTCCTGAACGGCCTTGAAAACAGATATCTCGTTCGAGATTACAGCCCTTGTCGTGCCGGCATTTTCTCCTCCGCTGCTCTTGCTTCTCTCTCTTGAGTTTTTTGAAAAAATATATATATAAATGGTGAAATTTACTGATTTTTTAAAAAATAAAAAAATTGATTTGCAAAACAATTGGATTTAATTGGGCATGCTCGAGCTTTTTTTAGTGAAGCCCGGCCCATGAATACCACTAATTTCTACAAATCATAGTTGAAATTGTTGAGCTTCCTTGAAAATGAAAAAAAAAAAAACACAAATCACAGCTATCTTCCCCTATTAGATTTAATAACTTAATTGTTTCAGATCTGATTAAAGAAAAAAATCCAATCCATCGTCTGAAGATCAATCCACTCAATTTGATTAGATCTAGATTTATCTTAAATAAAAAAAAAATCTGATCCAATGCTTGAAGATTATTTGTTGAGTTTGAAAATAAATTTTATCACCATAATACATGAGAAATTGAAAGAGAGAATAAAATAAAATATCAAAACCTCAACACCAAGATCTTGGGCCACACTCACCATCAACAACTTTGCATGGGATGCATACTCCATATACAATTTCTAATTTAAGGAAAAAATCCACAAATAATTAAAAGTAACATAAAATAATAATAAAGTGGCAAAAGAAAGTATAAAAAGAACTGAAATGACCAAAATTGGCCAAAATAGTGAAAAAATAAATTACAACAGGATGTTTTGTTCTGGGCTTAGTCAAATGATCAGCTGTGCACTGCAACTGATATTTTTTTTCGTTACGGCCGATTTTTTTTTTTTCTTTTTCTCTGGCTTTGCCGAGATTTATATCCCTGATCACTAGCTCATATTTAATAGGCTTCATATGTAAGAGCACACGACAATACTATGCGACCCAGTGTGTTGATGAACATCTAATTTCAGACTCATTATATTCATTAAAAACCAGGGATTACTAAAAAATGTGTAAAATTATTCTTTGCTGTGAGACATTTTTTTTCAAAACCAACTTCACTGGACTAGGGAGTACGGAGGGACACATTTTCTTATTAATTGAAAACATCTGCCTTTCGTATACTTAGGGTTTGACTATTGAAGTCATGCCTCTAACTCTAGTCTCTTTGTAAATTTATTTCAAAAGTCATGGTCTCATTTAACATTTTCAAGTCATGGAGTCGAGTCTTACTTCGTGATTCATGACTTGTATGATCTCTTTATTTATATAGTTTTTTAAATACATTCAAACTCATGATCATGGGTGCGTTCCACATGGAATTCTCACCCAACGTGAGAACACACACCCATAACAAAGAAGGAGTACATCACGAGAGTTGTTGTAAGCAATAATTGATTTATATAAAATATATTTTAAATTTGAATATATAAAACTTAAAAATTGACCATTTTAATAATAATAATTATTATTTTTATTATGATATTGATGATATTATCCTCATACTGAATGCCCTCAGTCTGATTAAGATTTAAGAATGACAATGCAGGAATCTTCATTTTCAGTAGAACTGTATTTTTTATTTTTTTTATAAAATATTTATTTTTAAGATCTCCTAATTCAAACACATTTATAATTTAAATTGACACATTGTGTAAGAATAGATGAGCCCCCACCATTAATCTGATTTTGCTTCATGGTGAGAGATGATAATAAAAATGATAATTTTTATATATAATTTTTAATAAAATTTGTTTCTCTGCGATCGATGTGTAGCAGATACATTCCATTCATGAATACTTGAGTAAAATTTTCACCTAAATTAAAGGTTTTAACCTTAATAAACAAATCTCAATTTGTTAGAAAAAACAAAAAGATTTGATATTCAACAGTGGACTTGATTTCTTCTCAGTTCTCTATATCTGTTAAATTACAATCATTTATTTTATATTAATTTTTAAAGTCATTAATTGTTCAAAAGAATACAAATTTACATTCATAATTTTGAAAAATATTTATCTATATAATTTTTCCCATCTCAATCAAAATAGCCTCAAATCAACTCACATTAATCTAAAATTGGCTTTTTGAGGCTTATCCTCCCCATTTGATCCTATCATAGATAATAATGTCTTGCCGCTCTATAATATATCATCTTTTTCTTTATCTCTTTTTTTACACATTTTCATCGGTCTATCTCTCCTCCGAATGCCTACAATTTCTAATCTAAATCTACAAATTAAGGTTGTGTTTGACCTTTTACTTATGTGACCAAACCACTTTAATGGGTGACCATATAGACACCGATGCTTTCTGTTAGCAGACACCGAATTTTAGATTTTAGGTGAAAATTACCATTCTGCCCTTCACGCATGAAGGAATCGATCGGTTGATTCCCGAACGGGTGAAAGAAAACACTAAAACCGATCGATCGCACGATGCAGCGATCGATCCGTTTTCAAATGAAAAGTCAGGAGCGTAACAGATCGATCGCACGATCGTGCGATCGATCTGTTTAAAAATAATTATATTATTTAAATAATAAAATTTCCTTTAAAACTTTACACTTATTTTTTAAGCACTGTGTATTTCCAAAATTTCTCAAATTGAATATCTAGACTAATTAAAATAATTTGATAAAAATACCTTAAGACTTCAAGGTCTTTTGACACTCCTAAATATTTAAAACACAGTATTTTACAAATAAGGGTATCCTAGGGTATGTCAAAAACAGATTTAGGAGTGTTAAAAGACCTTGAAGTCTTAAAGTATTTTTATCAGGTTATCGTAATTAGTCCGGATATTTAATTTGAGAAATTTTAAAAATACACAGTGCTTAAAAAATAATGTTAAAGTTTTATCTTTTCTTTAAAACTTTACACTTGTTTTTTAAACATTGTGTATTTTCAAAATTTCTCAAATTTAATATCTGGACTAATTAAAATAATCTGATAAAAATACCTTAAGACTTCAAGGTCTTTTGACACTCCTAAATATTTAAAACACAGTATTTTACAAATAAGGGTATCCTAGGGTATGTCAAAAACATATTTAGGAGTGTTAAAAGACCTTGAAGTCTTAAATTATTTTTATCAGGTTATCGTAATTAGTCCGGATATTGAATTTCAGAAATTTTGAAAATACACAGTGCCTAAGAAATAACTTTAAAGTTTTAAAGGAAAGATAAAACTTTAAAGTTATTTCTTAGGCACTGTGTATTTTCAAAATTTCTGACATTCAATATCCGGACTAATTACGATAACCTGATAAAAATACTTTAAGACTTCAAGGTCTTTTAACACTCCTAAATATGTTTTTGACATACCCTAGGATACCCTTATTTGTAAAATACTGTGTTTTAAATATTTAGGAGTGTCAAAAGACCTTGAAGTCTTAAGGTATTTTTATCAGATTATTTTAATTAGTCCAGATATTAAATTTGAGAAATTTTGAAAACACACAATGCTTAAAAAACAAGTGTAAAGTTTTAAAGGAAAGATAAAACTTTAACATTATTTTTTAAGCACTGTGTATTTTCAAAATTTCTGAAATTCAATATCCGGACTAATTACGATAACCTGATAAAAATACTTTAAGACTTCAAGGTCTTTTAACACTCCTAAATCTGTTTTTGACATACCCTAGGATACCCTTATTTGTAAAATACTGTGTTTTAAATATTTAGGAGTGTCAAAAGACCTTGAAGTCTTAAGGTATTTTTATCAAATTATTTTAATTAGTCTAGATATTCAATTTGAGAAATTTTGGAAATACACAGTGCTTAAAAAATAAGTGTAAAGTTTTAAAGGAAATTTTATTATTTAAATAATATAATTATTTTTAAACAGATCGATCGCACGATCGTGCGATCGATCTGTTACGCTCCTGACTTTTCATTTGAAAACGGATCGATCGCTGCATCGTGCGATCGATCGGTTTTAGTGTTTTCTTTCACCCGTTCGGGAATCAACCGATCGATTCCTTCATGCGTGAAGGGCAGAATGGTAATTTTCACCTAAAATCTAAAATTCGGTGTCTGCTAACAGAAAGCATCGGTGTCTATATGGTCACCCCACTTTAATGTGTTTCTCTCGTTTTTATCATTTATCTGCGCTATCTTTCTTGCTCCTCTAATATGATCAATTCTAATTCTATCATTCAGGGTTAAAGTATTCATCTAGCTTAACATGTTAACTTAGTTTTAAGTATTTATTTATTTTAAATACTCTAATCTATAAAACATTACATATATATAATAAAAATTATGCTTTTGTATAATCAAAGTCACATTGAAAGAATATTGGACCTAAGCCTCCAACTAAAAACATTTTGAATTTGGATTTTGATTATTTAACCCAAATCCATTCAAAGAAATTCATCTCAACATGAGCTACAATTGGATTGAATTATTTAGATTCTGATGGGAGATTTACATTTCAAATAACAGAAGTTTTGGCCATCAGATTTCGAAGAATTTTGGGAGACATATTGGATATAAATGAGCTGATATATTCAATAGATAGAGTGATATAGAATGATGACAAGGAAGTTGAAGTTTTATATTCGATTTGTACTCCAACTCAAAAGGCTACTTCCCGTAAAATTACTCAATCTGTATGAGTAGGGAGGTTTGTCCTAATGATTAGTCAGATGCTTTAAGAGGTTTGGACAGCTTGATCATAAAAAAACATTGAATAATATAAGTCATATCAGCCCAAATAACAAGATATCAATAGATGTTTTTTCTAAAGATTCTAAATGGATTAACCCCGGTTCTTCATGATCATTATTATCAATGATATAGTTTTTATTACATTATAGTTCACGATATAAAATTGTGATTAGATTGTGTGCGATAGTGGGATGAGTTCTACATTTCAATTTTATCCTAACCTATAAAAATTATTATCATTTTAGAGTATCTTCATCAATTTCATATTATCAGACCTCTCCATCAATCATCTCATTTACTTACAAAAGCCCAAATCAGGAGTTTAAAATTCAGTATCGGACGATATTTTTCTCTCTATTTTTTTTTTTTACAAAAATGGCCGATATCAACCGATAATGTGATATCGGCTGATATGATACGGCCGAGATATTGGCATATTGGTCGAATATCAGTATCGGCCAATATTTTTCTCTCCTTTTATTTTTTTACAAAAACAGCCGATATCGATCGATAATGTGATATCGGCCGATATGATACAGCCGAGATATTGGCATATCGCCCGATACTAGGACCCCTGCCCCAAATTATACCCTAAATTGTGTATCCAAGTGACTTTTCAAAAGTTGAATCCTTCTCAAACTCTAATACCTTCAAAATTCTAGAGTCAAGTCATTACTCACTATTCTAAGTCATGCCACTGACTTTACGAGCATGGTGCAGTTGATGGCTAAGCCTATATTGTTCCTACTTAATTAAGTCTTAATAGACTTATTAAGAGTATACTCGAGCATAATTAAGATTAAGACTGGTATAAGAATGTTTGTCAATATAATTAACATTTAAATGTACGATCCGGAGAATTTACATAAGTTAGAGGTGGTCAAAACTAGGAAAAGGGAGTAAATGCGTAAGTCTTTTGATTGAGAGTGAAAAGGAGATGATAATATATAACGTGAGGGAAGATGTAATCTAAATTGAGTTAAATAAATTAAAAAAGTGATTAATGATTATGATTCATTAAAAAAAAAAGAGTACGACTAACGAGACACACTAACGATAAATGTTATTAGATAGATCGTGGGTCCTACAAATTTAAGTTCATTTGATAGGTGATTACATCAATATCAAATATATAAAGTTTCACTTATTAATTGATTATCCAAGCTAAATAATTTTTGCTCTTAAATTTTGATGAGTATGAGCCATTGATTTTTAAAAGTTTAAAATTAGATAATAAAATCATCAGACGAAGGATTTACTGTTCATATAACGCTCTTTACACCGGACCCAATAAAGTAGACTCTAAAATCCATATTTACAGAATGTCTCACTTTCTACTAGGGCTGCAACTCGGGTCGATCAGGTCGGATTCCTTAAAACCCAACCCGACCTGAGTTGATATTTATGGAACCCGACCCGTCCCGAACTTTACAACTCGACCCAACCCAAAATCTAACCCGAATCAATCCGATTTTTGACCCAACCAGCATTCTGAACCCATTTTATCCTAATTTTAGCCGGGTCGGTTGGATCGGGTTAACTTGTAAAATCCTCAATCCAACCCAACCCGACTCGAATTCCATACGGGTTTTATCTTCTCAACCTAATCTGACTCGCTGATCGGACTCTCATGATTTCTCGGCCGGGTCAAAACTACCGAGATAAATAGGTCTCGGTAGAGTTTTTGAAAAAGAAAAATAGCAGCCTTCCTTTGCAATTAACTCCAGCATTTTAGAGGGAGACATTGCTGATTCTCCGCCATGTTCTTGCTTTGGTGGGGCAATATTTTAAGAATTGAATTGTTAATTAAATTATTTTTTATTAAGATACAATTCAATTAGACTTAAGTATTAGACTAAACTCTTTCAAGTATGTTTTATCATTATATCATTATGACATGATAACTTAAAATATTAGAAAGCAAATTACCAAAAATTTATGAAAAATTAAAATCATATTGTGACTGGAAATAATAGAATATGATATTTTTGAAGTAAAAAGAAAGAAAAATAAAATAAGTAAATTAAAAACATCTCTTCAACAAACGCCTGAATCATCTTAAGAGATCTATTTTGATTGAATCAGGATAAATCAAATAGCAGGATTCGATTTTTAACACACTTGTAGAATGCATATCAATCGTAGCTTAAAATCAAAAAAAAAATTGACGAGTCAATCTGAGGATAAATTTTCGAGTCAACTGAGTTCATGAATCTGAGTCAAGTTCAAAAACTTCAGTGAAGTCATAAAATTTCGATTCAAGTTTCCAGTTTTCGACCATGGTGTGAAAACAGAGCCGGAGTAGTACCATGCGGCAGCCAGACTTTTGACGTCCGGTCATTTCCTGTACAATACGGTCAAGGATGAAAATGGTGACCGACGATAATGGACCTTACCGTCAATGGCTCGACTTTTGGCGGTCTGTCCCAACCGCGTCGAACCTTCGACGCCCTTCCTCCTTCCTTGTACAAGTGAACAACGTCTCTCTTGGGTCATTAAGATTCACTTCACTGCCTATATAATTAAATTCTCTGCATTCCTTGCCCTTGCCCTTGAATTCTCTCTCTCTCTCTCTCTCATACACACACACAAGACACACATTCTAATGGGGAACTGCTTGGAAACGTGTAACAATGGAGGCACCGAGGGAAAGGAGGAATTTAGCAGAGATGGGTCATCAATGGATGTATCATATGATTACCCTCCAATTGCAGGACAAGTTAAGATGGAAAGAGGAGCCCACGATGGGAAGAGCAAGAAGGGTAGTCGAATAAGTGAAGAAGTAGAAGAAGATGGGGTGGGTGTTGTGAGAGTGAAGATCGTGCTGTCGAAGAAAGAGGCAGCTCAATTGCTATCCAAGTGTGAAGGTGGTGGTGATGGAGGACTGTTTGGGGAAGTGATGAGAGAGCTCAAAAGGATCGACGGTGGCAACCGAATAAACGGTGTTGCTCAGGGGCCATGCCGTTGTAGTTGGAGGCCTGTGCTTGAGAGCATACCTGAGAATCCTTAGAATCAATACTTGCATATACCATTGAGTTTACTAAATTGAATTTTTTCTTTGTACCAATTTTGTTTCATTTTTTTTAAAATGTTGGCATGCACAAAAGTGCTTGTTTCTTGGTACAAAATTTTTTTTCCCCTTAATGTTTCCATGCACAAAAGTGCTTGTTTCTTGGTACAAAAGTGCTTGTTTCCTGTTTCTTGATCGAGTTTTGTTTGGGTGCTAATTTCACTCTAATCTCTAAAATAGTGTTGGATAGTCGAACAAGTCCCATGTATGAAACAAGACATCTAGAGATATATATTGAACTTGGTCACTCCACCTAGCGTTCTAAAACTTCTTAGAAGAAGGAAGCTATTTCTCTAATGAGTTCGAATCCAAGATGTTAATTGTATCCTAATTGTTTTGTTATTGCTCAAAGAGAGGCTTATATATATATATATATATATGTTATAATGATAAAAGAATGCTGAAAGTTTCTTCAAGACTGAAAGATGAAGGATAACTCATTCTCAAGAGGGCTGGGGAAGCTCCCTTTGTTACAGAAGTTGGGGTTCATATCATTAGAAGCTCATTGATACATTCGTAAAAAGCTCTTAAAATTTTACTTAATCTGATATTTTAGTTAAATAATTATAGTTGTTGAAATTTTAACTCATTAGAAATCATTAAATTTTTAAAGTTAAAATAGACAGATATAATTTTGGGTTTTGAGTGAGTCTCAATATAAAAGGATCACTCTCCGTAATGTTACCTAGATCTCAAAACTATTTAATCAGATGTGCATCTACTTCATATAGAATTATTGCATGTTTGTAGGGAAATTTGCCCATTGCTTAAAGATTAGTCAAAGACTTGATAAATAAAAAAAACTTCCACACTTTAATCATTAAAAAAAAAAAGAGAAAAACTCAAATTATAAAAAGCAAAGCTTTTAAGCTTGGGGACTAAAATATTCATATATGGTAAATTACACCAAGTGAAAGAAATGAAAGTAAAGGAAAGCAAATATACATGAAGATACTTCACCTGATCATCTCAGCTCTCTGCAATACTTTCCAGAGAGGGTTTCCATCCTTTAGATTTCCCTCTACCCCTCCCTACATCTACCAAAACATCCTCTGTTCTCTTCACTCCTTTCTCTCTCAGTTGAATTAAAAGCAAACCCAAATCCTCTTTGGTCACCAAGATCTTAACCCTAAAACCACCCTTCTCAAACCCACCTTTCTTTCCAAAACCACCTGCTTCTTCCTCCTCCTCTTGTTTTTGGTGATGGTGATCTTGTTCCATCTCTCTTTGGACATGTTTGCAGGGCTCTAAGCAATTGCCCATGATCCTCAGACTGAAAAAAAAAAAAAAAAAAACCCAACTTGCTGTCAAAACTATGCTTCAGTTTTGATTCAGGGGTGCCCAGCTGAGAAGTTTTGGGATTGAAAGAAGCGACCTTCAGCTTAAGGTAATGAGCGGGTTTCTTCTCTGACAGGAATGCATGTGAGGAGGTGATGGGTATCTTTGAAGGGATTGGATGTATATTTTATTACTGAGATGTCCAAGTAAAAATGTACAGGAGTACATGTGACTTAGATTTTTTTTCTACTTTTTTTTTCTTTCTTGTTTTGTACTTTTCTGCTGCTACTCGGATGCCATTTTGCAAGTGGCATCAAGAGAAAACTAAACTCACAGCTTAGTTTATCAAATAGGTTTTGGATCGACTTCAAGACAGGTTTTATTCGGATAAAAAATCTTCAATTCATTATTTTTTTTTAGTTTACGCGTGGGAAACCACTTGATACTGTATGTAAAATTTCTACGGGTGAGTCACTGTCTCTAAGGCACACCAAAATTAGATCATAGAGGTTCAAACTCACAATATCTCACTTTCTGAGACCAGAAGCAAGCAGTTGAGCTGTACCTACGTGAATTCAATTCAATATTTATTTGCTTATCAAATAAGGTTAGTCTATACAAGTTTATTTTCAAATTTAAATTATAAAATTTTAAACTCATATCCATTTAAATTATTCGAGCTTAGTTTGGATAATCAAATCAGATCAACTTTTGCCAAATCTAGTTCAATAAATATAAACACCATATTTTAAATAAGTCAACCATCGTTGTAATAATTATTTTCTAAATGCAAAATATTGAATAAAAAATGCTAGTAATTTTTTTTATTGCTTGAAGAACAAATGATTTTAGCTCATTTTTTAGATATAACCGACGTGAGTAGACCATCTCCACTCTAAATTAAAAGGAATTGGGCCAGTTGAAAGGTCAAAGATTCACTGTATAAGTAATTACCACTATTTTAACATAAACAGAACAAATAAAATTCAAACTTCTTAGTGTAACTCATGTTTACAAAAAAATTTAGTCACACTAAGATAGTGCGGTAAACATCTTTTACAAAGAATATATATATATATATATTGTATTTTATAGAACAATCAATATTTGCAATAATTTAATAATTAATTATAAATTATGATCAAATAAAATTAGAAAGTCTACATAATATGGACATATCACATCTCAATCCAAAGAAAAATTGTGATAGGAACAGAACCTTGGCACTTTGGCAGCAGACAAGCAGAGATTTGGGTTTGTGTTCCTTTACAAGTGATCATGGCTATTCTAAATTTCTAATGAATATCGTTGATTTGTTGGTATCCTGCAAAAGTTTACTGTGGCAACAGTGTCCCGATCACATGCATTTTTATCACTTAGACGACGACAAAGGTATAAATCTGGGTGAGATAATTGGGTAAAATATCGGTGGAGCTGTCGAATTCATTTTTTTTCGACTGATATTTATATTTTTCATTTTTTTAAAAAAAATTAACCTTTTTCAAAAATTTTTAAATTTTGCTCATAATTTTTTTAAAAAAAACCACTGATATCTTAAAAAAAATTGAGAAGAGAGAAATGATTCAGACAACATCTCGGCCCAGCTGATATTTGCACCTCTGAAAAATGATAAGTGGTTAAAAGAACAAGTTCAATGTCTCAAATTTTCAAATACATCAGTGTTTTTATCCCAGTTAAGAATTAAAGATGAGTCTAATTAAAGTTATTTTATAAAATATTTTTTATGCTGCGAAGAAAATATGAATGCTCATACATTTTATGGAGGATAAAATAGAGAACTATAAGACAAATAAGACAGAACCCTTCGGTCACTATCTTATCTAAGAATATCAATAGTAAGTCGATATAGATTAAAAAAATAAATTAATATATGAGCAGTCTTGGAACTATAAGACAAATTAATATATTTGTATTGTATTGTCATGTGATGGGTGGGCCATAAGGAATCAATGGTAGGTGATGTCGATCGTATGGTCATATGCCAACCAGTCAGTGGAATTTCATATTTTACAAAATAAATCTCCTTTGGTCAGTCTTTGATGATCTCATGATCAATCCAATTATCTTTTAAAAAACTCACCTTTCAGAAACAAAGGCCCAGGACAAGACCCACTTAGAGTGGGTCGGTTTTTAATTTGACCCGCATGTCTTAACTTGAAAAATCAATGGGTTTGGATTATGTTTTTGTTTATCTGAGGTTGGGTTGGGTTGGGAAAATTATAAACTCGCATGAAATTCTAGTAGGGTCGGGTTGAGATATTTAAAAGTAATATGATCCGACTCAATTTCACCAAATTATAAAACAACACTTAAGTTGAATTGAGTCAAAAATTTAAGTCGAGTCGGGCTAAGTAAGTCGAGTCAACAATTTGGATCGAATCGAGTAGGTTCAATAATTTTTGACATAAGTTAGATTGGATTTATTGAATCCCGACCAGACCAGAGTTTCAACTCTACTTAGATACTTGTGCCAAACGTATTGGAATATTAGTATTTTCATAAGAAGAATATATTCTTTTATTAATTTATTAGTAAAACAGCACATTAATATATTTTTTATTATAAAAATTATTCCTACTTTCTATTGATTTCCTATTATACAATAAATTAAATGTTCAACCTCTTAAGCTTGGTGCCTATGGAACATGTTCAAAACTGATACCCATTCAAGGGCAAGTTGTACAGTTGGATTGTGCACTTGTAATTTTATTTTAGATATATAAAGATTCTGTATTCTTCAACATTTAAAAATTTCTATATAATGATGTATGAATTTTTTTACTTTTTAATATTAAATAAAAAAAATTAGTTCTAACTTTCAAGCCATGCTCAAAAGCTTGTTAGTAAATTAGCATATACTTAAAAAATCAACATTTTTATCAAATAAAATCCTTTACTCCATTTTTTTTTTCAAGAACAAACCACTTTGCTTACCAGTTCAAATAGATGGTCTAACCCAAGCCAAGTTGGCTAAAACTGGAAAAAAGGAAAACATGGAAAAAATAACATAAAATAAAATGAGATTAGACAAAACCATTAATTATTTCCAATTGTTTTTACCCATTGATTGGTTTTTAAGATTTGCTTGTCTACAAGTATAGATCTATACTAGACCCACTCCAGTTCTATAACAATTCTCCGCACTAATGATTATTTTTGTATATTGATATAGTTTTTAAGGTGTTTTTATTATTTTTTTAAAAATTAATATAGTCACAAATTGTTAACATATTATTGATGCGATATGTATCACTAATACATAGATATTTTACTGTATCAATTTCAAATTTATATTAGATTCAATTTTTATTTTTCTAATCTACATGTATATACTTATTCCTCAAACACTAAATGAATCCTAAAATTTGCTACCCATTTCAAAGTCCCATTTATTAAATTAGAGTCAAATCACTTGCAATCTATCAAAATAATTAAGTATCAGTGAGAAACAAGAGTATTAAGGTCACTGCTACAATCCAAGATTAGTGACTAAAATTATATTATATAATTTAATACCATCATATGTCCTAAGCATGATAATGAATGATGTCATAAGAAAAAAAATAAAAAAATACAAAAAGTATGAGGTGACAATTATTCATTAAAAATATGTCAAAAAATAATGATTTATTCGTCATGGTCGTCGATCGGCATGATAGCGACTTACCTAATTTTGAAATTAAAAAACTTGAGAGATTAGCATGGCACAGTGAATTATGGTCCATGTTAGGTTAAAATGGGTCTAATCAGTTCACATGCATGCACCTAACCGGGCATCCATCTTGCATGTGATCTCTAGTGACTTAAAAATGATTAGCATAATTCAATTTGATTCTAATATCTAAACATCGATAGGTGATTCATGAAACGATTTTCTAAGTTACATTATACTTAATTCGAAAATAGTTTATCGTGTTTAGACTGTACTTAAGCTCAAAATGAACAATTTGGATTTCTTCACAGAAATCTGTGATTCAATTTAAAATCCGAAATTAGAACACTTGACCTTCATCAATAAGTATATTTAAAAGATTATTATTATTACATATTTTTAAAGTTTATTGTTACAGCTTAAAGGTTGTGGGTTCAAGTCCCATGAATGTCAGTAACTTGACGTGAATTTAAGTGTATTGTCAATTTTACCCTTTGCATGAACAGTAAAATCAGACCCTTCGCATAAATAGTAAAATTTTGACTAGCCGATTTTATTGTTCATGCAAATTTCGGTGAGTCGATTTTATGTTATATGAATTTTGACTACCCGATTTTACTGTTCATATAAATGGTTGGTGAACCGATTTTACCTTTCATTTGAAGGGTAAAATTGGCAATATACTAAAACCCATGTATAATTACACAAATCTCCCATAGGAGAATCGCTATCCCATTTTAAATTATGAAAACAATCATCTAAACATACCACCAAAATAAAATTAATATGGGATAAAATTTAAATAATGATTGATTGATGATCTTATATCCATAATTCAGAAATTCCAACGTCATTAAAACTCGGGTGTTTTCTCTTTCCAAGACACTTTTTTTTTTCTCAAGGTGAAAATAAAAAATCTGCACAACCATATCTCATCCATCAGTAAGGAAACTCGTCGAAACATGTACTCATGTCCTGTGCATATATGAGTACAGCAAAGCAGTGGCTATCAAGTAGAGTAAATAGATAGATGCAATGAAAAGATCTACCATCAACAAAGAAATTAGGCATCTATATAGTAGGTTAGATTGTCTAATCAAACCAAATTTGAAGCTATTTTCTATCTTTTATCAACTTTAACGTTCTTGGGTTATTGATTAAGCACCTAAGATTTGATATTAATGCATGTTCTAATGAAGGTAACTCAAGAAAATGACTATTTGGTGCCGGTGTGAAAACCTCCGTAGAGGTAAAAAGGGCTACTTATGCTGCGTTTGGATAGTGGGTAAATTTTAGAGGGGTTAACCCGTGACTAATGAAAACTCCTCTCTTGAAAAGGGTTTTAAAAAGTTGAGGGGGAAGGAGTAAAAGCCCCACATTACCCTCCATTCAAACACAACGTTAGTCCAAAATGAGAGCCACCATTGCAGAGGTCATTGAAAAAGGTTGACAAGAAAGTATAGTAGTAGTTTGTTATGTGATAAATTGTCGGTAAGAGATAGTATTGAGATTCATTAATGACTTAAATAAATTCTACTTCTTCTATTCTAAATTAGTTGTCCTATATAGATTTTAGAATTGTCTCAAAATAGTTGTCTCATTTATAATAGACTAGTATAAAGTGTGTTGAAAATGGATGACATCACATAGAGTGCTAGCCTTATATAAAGAGTTTCTTAAAAAATACAAATATTTCAAATGAGACAATTAAAATAGGAAGAAAAGAGTATTATTTTTTGAATTCTATCAACTTTAAAACTTTTGATATATCACTAAAGTACTTAACAATTACATCTAAAATAAAGTTATAAGCTTGTGACTCAGCAGTTGTTTAAACGCATTTGCATCTTCATTCTAAAGCATTTTATCATTTTTTTTCCAGGGAATTAATGAGAGAAACACCTTCCTTTCTCACACCATCAACAGTTAAACCAACATTTCATGAATGTAGGCTGCGTTTGGATGGGGGTAAGAGGGGTAATCCCCGTTACCCCTTGTTAACCTCGTTTGGTAACAATAGGGTAAGGGTAAAAATTTAAATTTTTACCTCTCACCATTTTGAATACCCCCATGGGGCTTCTTGAATACCCCTCCTTACCCTCCCTTTTGCTCTTTTATGAGTTTTTGTTTTACATTTTATTTATTTATTTATTTTGATGAGTATTTGGCTTTTTTTTTTTTAAGTACTCTATTATTTCTATTTGATAAATTTTATATCACCAAATAACAAATTATATTTTTTTATGAAGAGATATGTAGAATTTTTTTATTCATTTATTGAAATTTAAAATACTAATAGTGATTTTTTATTTATTTTTTATTTTTTAAGGAAACATTTCTCCTATTTATCCCGTTCCTTCCTTTATTTTTCAATTATATATTATATAATTAAAAATTTAATAGATTTCAAATAATTTTTTTTATTATATAGATTTTTAACATAATGCATTTGGATGAGGAGTAATTTTTTACAAGGGTTACCCTTGAGTAGGGGTAATTATAAGTAGGAGTAACTTGACATATTAACAATTTTAGAATAATTAATAATTTTATTTAATCCATATAATATAAAAATAAAAATAAAATTTTCTTAAATGTATTTGTCAAAATGTTCTATTTTTAAGGGGTGATTCTGTCGAAATTTTGATAGGGTTTCAAAACTCTGAAAAAATTTGAGGTTCATGATAATCTCTTTAAGGGTAATTAACAATTTATTCTGTTAGAAGATTATTTTAAAAATGTGTCAATATTTTCAACGTGATGCATTTGGGTGAGGGGTAATGTAATACCCTGACCCATATTAGGCGTGTTTTAGCTTAATAACCTTGTTTGACCCGTTAATCTCGAAGATTACAGTTAGGGCTTTGAGGAAAGCCCAGGTGTGGCCCAATCCGAGCTCGTGAGCTCAGTGATCCAGCTCGTCTAGCTGGAGGGGCATTTCGGTAATTTACGGCTTCTTGTGATTATTTCATAAATTATGTTGTTATATTTGGATGATAATATCCTCGTTAATAAAGGATTTGTGTTTCTGATTTTAATATAATTTTATTTTCAGGAAATGGTATTTAAATCCGCCCGTCAAAACCCCGAAAGGGAGTAATAATTATTTTAAATGGTTTTGGAAATGAGATAATTTTCGAAACTAGTATTTTGTGGTAGACCATTTTAAGTATGATCTAGTTATTCTTTAACACCGCAAAATGAGGTTTCTAAATAGTTTTATTTAACATTTGTTTAATTGAGTAAATAGTATTAAATGATGGTTTTATTTTAAATCAATGGTTTTTAGTGAGAGCTAAATCTCCATATTTTTATGGTGATCAAGGTTTCTAAAACCCAACCTATCTGTAAGGTTGGATTAAGATTTTGAGTTTTAAAATCATAGTTTTAGTTAAAAATCAGATTTTACTAAAATGGAGGACTTATTTGCAAAAATGGAAGTTGTGAAGGGCTGATTTGCAACTATCAGCCGGATACTGTAGCGGACATAAGCCACACCTACATGAGGCTGCATGCAGTGGCTATCCGGCCACTTCTCCTAGCCAGGTTTCCTATAAATTTGGCCCTCCTGCTGCTGGATTAACTCCTTTCACCTTCCCTTCTCTCTTAGCCTCTTTCAGCTGCTCTCTGTGAAACCAGAAACCAAGCCGATCACCCTCTGTTTCACTGTTTTTCTTCCCAGTTTAGTCACTGTAAGCCTTAATAGGAAAGATTTTTAAAAATCAGATTTTCAGCCCAGGAACTCCAGTGAAGGTAATCACTGTGTTCCTCTTTCCATTTCAGTCGGGATAGAATCAAGAAAAACCAGTTTTTGTTAAGTTTTGGGTGTGAAAAATGGTTTCAAAGTTTAAGGAAAAACCCGGTTTTATTTGTATCAGTGAACTTTTGGTGTTAAGATCGAATGGCTTACTGAGTTTCAAAACTTAAAACTATTTCCTATGGAAAGAGGACTCTCAGAAGAGTCCATCGGACCGGCTAGGTGTGAAAACCAAATCCGGGAAACCTTCTGTTTCCGGATTCGTATTTCACCTGTTGTTTGCCGTCACTATCTGTTGGTGCAGATAGTGAGGAAGACGACTCTCGGACGGTCCGAGCAGTACCCCTCGGGCGTTCCGAACTTCACTCGAAACCCAGAAACGCCCGAGACTGGTTTGACTCACTCGGACGACCCAAGCAGAGTTCGAAAGGATCGAACCCCACTCGGACGTTCCGAGCCCTACTTCGGACGTTCTAAGGCTTACAGACCCACCGAGACCTGTTTTCGGATGGACTTCGGAAGGTCCGAGACCCTACTTTTGGACGATCCGAAGTCAGACCCATGATCCGAGGTCAGTGACTAGTTTAGGTGTGGTTCGGATGATCCGAACGCACAGTACCTGGTTTCGAGGCATGTTCCGAAGGACCTAGTTTTTGAAGTGTAAAACGTTCTTGTTTGATGGTTATTTGATATGATGTGATGTTAGTACCCCTTGTTAATTAAAATATGTACTAACCCTCTTCTCTTATTATTATAGTGTAAATAATATTGTATTCACTTCCAGGCCGACCCTATTGATCGGGCACTGAGTGATCTCACTTCCAGGTAGACTCTATATTTGTTAGGCACTGAGTGACCTCGATGCCTAACTTAAAATGTCAGATCTGGTCCTATCCAGAAGACAACCGAGAAGTGACCCAAGGATGTAGACTTAACTCAATAAGTCAATCTGATCAATGCCCAGAAGACAATATGAGTTTTGGACTGAGCACCCTTTTATATTATTATCTTGTGGATGATTATAAGTTAAAAAGGATAGAAATCCAATAAGAGACTCAATTCCATATACTTTGGATATTTTTGGGAAAACAAGTATGATTTCGAAATACTGCTTGTATGTGTACATGCTGTATATGAATGCTGTGTATATTGATTGTGCACTTGTTTGCTTGTTTGAACAGAGAACGCGAAACCATAGAGTTATGATGAGGGAACTTAACTTTGCAGCTTAATGTAAACAGGTTTATTTGATATGGATCTTGAGCAATGAGTGGTTTCAAATTTGATGAACCCACTCATGTGCCTAGACTTGACGCACTATGGTAAGAATGCTTATGATGCTGGTAAATGCTATGATCTGACGAAATATGTAATACTACTTCCACGTGCACTTGACTATTGAATCAATATCGGCCATATGGGCGATGGTTTACGTCTACTGGACCATGGGTGGACTGTGGGCGTCAGTTACTGACCTGAGGGTGTCAGTATCGGCTATGATAGAGCCGGAGATGTACTTGTAAGGATGTATTTTGACTATGTCAGGACTTAATACTATTGTTGTCAATATGATGTCTAGAGGTTACGTTGGATAACAACAGTAATGGAAAGATGATGAGAAAATGGAGAGACGATGATGTGATTTTACTTGATATTGTGAATTTATTATCAAACATGAGATATTATATTGCAACTGTTGATTATATACTAACATGTTGTTTACTTAATACTGCACTGTTATATTTCCTTCACTGGGCTAGTTAGCTCACCCCACTCACCTTTCAGGAGATGAACCCGAGGAGGAGAACCCTCCGTTTGAAGCTTAGAGTGGATAAGCTGCGGCGTTGTTTTGGGATTCCCACTGAGGGGAATACCTTTGTATTTATGCTTTTGGTTTTTGGAATCGTTTTTTCTTTGTAAAGTACCGAGTGTGGTACTTGATGTGTGTTAATGTGATGTACTAGGGCTACTACGTTTCTGTAGTTACTCTGATGATAATGTTTTGAATAATAATTCAATGTTAGGAATTATGTGTATTGATGTTTGTATTTTCTATGTCTATTGTTAGGTAGGCTTATGGTACATGTCTGAGTCCACATGTTGGGATCATGTGTGACCTTTGGGCCCAACTGTTGGTCCGTCCAGTTAGAATACTTGTGAATGCTTGAGTATTGTCTTAGTTTATCTCAAAAAAAAAAATATCAGTCGCGTTCCGGGCCCACCCTTCAGGTCGGGGCGTGACAGGTAAATTTTTACAGGGGTTACCCTTGAATAGGGGTAATTGTAAGTAGGGGTAAACTGACATATTAACAATTTTATGAGAATTAATAATTTTATTAAATCTATATAATATAAAAAAATAATTCTGCAAAATTTTCAACGTGATGCATTTGGGTGAGGGGTAAATTTTTACAGGGGTTATCCTTGAGTAGGGGTAATTGTAAGTAGAGATAAACTCACATATTAACAATTTTATGAGAATTAATAATTTTATTAAATCTATATAATATAAAAATAAAATTTCTACAACATTTTCAACGTGATGCATTTGGGTGAGGGGTAAATTTTTACAGGGGTTACACTTGAGTAGGGGTAATTGTACGTAGGGGTAAACTCACATATTAACAACTTTATGAGAATTAATAATTTTATTAAATCTACATAATATAAAAATAAAATTTCTGCAATATTTTCAACGTGATTCATTTGAGTGAGTGGTAAATTTTTACAGGGGTTACTCTTGAGTATGGGTAAACTGACATATTAACAATTTTATGAGAATTAATATTTTTATTAAATTCATATAATATAAAAAATAATAATTATAATTTTTATGAAGAAATATGTTGATATTATTTATTTATTTATTAGGATTTAAAATAGTAATATCAAAAAAATTCTTTATTTATTTTTTTAATGTTAGAATGCAAGTGTTCATTTTAAATTATAATTATGAAACATAATTTATAAAAATTAGATAATATTATTATAAGTTATATTATTAGAATTTACTTCATGAATATTATTTAATAATTATGTTTTATAAAAAAATAAAAAAAAAATATTAATATATTAGGTTACCCTTTCTCTTAGTTACCAAAAAAGATTTTTTACCTTTAGGGCAAAGTTTTACTTAACCACTGCAATTACTAAACAAGATAAGGATAATCCCACTTTAAGAGTCACCCCTACTCAATGATGACCTCTACTTAAGTGTAACCCCTATAAAAATTACCCCCATCCAAACACAGCCGTAGAAATCATTGTTAGATTTGAAACACAAGTATAGAAAAATTGTATAACATGCCACACAATCAACACTTGGTATTCATCTAAGCATATAATCAATCGAACAAAAATTATTGTCATTCGGAAAAGTTTGAAATGACTAATAATAGTATGATGAATTGCATCTTAACTTGAAATCCAAAGGAATTGAAGTGATGATCAAAAATTTACGTCAGGAAGTGTGAGTCCTGAGTTCGATTATAACTCTACTCTGAATGACCATTCTCTATAAATTTACTCGGTGTGGATAGAAAGGCTTGCACATACCCTATAGATTAGTTGGGTACTCTAAGAGGCCTAAACACCTTAGTCATAAAAAATTTGCATCTTAATCTGACATTTTTTCAATGCACAGTTACATGTGATTATGTCTAAAAATTTGTTGGTAGATAAGATTGAGCAACCATGATGAAAAAGAGCCACCGAATGAGGATTAGAAACAATATATATGACCGCTTGTGCATGATTTCACGACTACACGTGGAAACTTTAGATTTGTCTTTACGTGTAGCTGGACTCTATGATTCTATGCGAAATATGCTCTGATATCATGTTAGAAAACTATGACATAATAACATTCTTGAGGTATAACTCTCTCTCAAAAGTTAGCTATTGAGAGAATGATGCTTAAGTATCATAAGGAATGATTGGTTTCTAAAATTAATTGACGCACGACTTTTGTGACTTTTAACCGTGATCCAAACACATCAATGCATATAACTTTCTGATAAACCTAGGCCATGATCATTGGTGGACCTACATAATGGTGCCCATTATGCTGGGAAACAGTTTTTTATACCATTGTCGTTAAATTGATAAGACTGATGATGAACACTGAATGGAGTCAACTTCGTCACAGGAAACGGCATCTAACCCCAACCGGTATGGCTTGAAGCATTTATAAATCAAGCTTAAGCATGGTTTTGCCCAAGTAACAATCACAACTCAGACCTATACAAATTAATAAAAATACGTCTTCATTGGAGCCCATTAACTTCTAATCTTCTATTATGATGGTTGATATGAATGTTTTCATTATTTTTGTTACTTTTGTTTTATATTTTAATAATAATAATTAAAAATATTTTCTATTATAATTTTATAGATTTTTATATAATACTTTTATTAAGTGGGCCTATAAGATATTAATTCATATATTGACTATTTTTATTTTAATATTTATATTCGTATGATAGAGTTAAATATAAAAATAAAACTAAAAAAAAAAATTTAAATAGAAGACAATGCGACTTTGATGATATGAAAATTCATATTTGTTAGGCAATTATAATTGTTTATTTCAATAGTATGATCACGTGCAAATTGTTTAAACTTAATCAGTATGTCCTAAATATGATATGAAATATTTTTTAATAGTAATATAATATAAAATATTGTTAAATAATTTCTTTGTCATTCACATTCTCAGATAGATCTAATATAGATTTTAAAATTTTAATATTCTACTTCAAATGAATCAAATACAGAATTTTGTCTGTAATTTTTTTTTTAATTTTAAAAACTCTTGAAAAGAAGAATTTTAACATGGCTTAAGTATGAATTTGAGTCAATTATAAAACGAGTTTAAAATTCAAGCCAAAATTAAAATTTCGAATTCAATTACCATTTGAATTAAAATAAAAAATTGAAATTGATTTTTTTTTTTTTTAACTTTTGAGGATGTTTTTAATTGAAAGTAACGTGTCTCATCTTCTGTTCTGTCTTCTAAGTAAGCAGAACGAAAAAAGGGTAAGAGAGAGGAGAAACGGTAGGGAAGAAGGGGTGGCAGAGATGAGGGACGATCCTTCTTCTACATCTTCATCAGATAAAGGAAGGAGCTTTCCCGTCGATCCCAATCTCCCTCGATGGGTCTGCCAGAACTGTCGGCACTCCCTTTGCATCGTAGGGGTCGATTCCTACGCCGAAAAGTTCTTCAACGACTCTTCTTCTTCTCGATCCGGTTAGGATTTCTTCTTCTTCTTTTGAAATCCGTTACCAATTTGAGAATTTTCTGATTTCTCCACTTGTTGGTTTTAATTTATCATTTTTTGTTTCTAAAATCTATCCCAATGTTGCTAATTCTCTCTCCCTCTCTCTCAATAGGAAATATCCAGAAAAGCGTTCCTAACGAGGGGATACCTTTATCTATTTATTTTTTAAGAGAGGCCCGCTTCTGATTACTGTAGTAATTTTTCCATTTATTTGAGTTCGGTTTATTTTTTTAGTAAAATATTTCGAGTGCAACGCATGCATGATGCTATTTACCAGTGGGATTTACCTCGGATCAACCCAATCTTTCACACACTCTTACTGCTAGGGAATTGTGACGTCTTTATTTGACACCCATTTGGTTGATACTCTGTTGGATTAACATTCTTTTGTTTTTCACTATGAAACTTAGAGACCATGATATCAACTTAATGGTTGGAATGATTAAATTTGGATGAGATTGCTTCCGGGATTCATCGCTAGTTTCTGTACAAAATTACAAATCCTACCCAAACCATGGTTTTAATTCTTTTGAAATTGCCCCTTGGAGGGGGTCATACTTTTTAAGAAGTGTGCAAGCTCCCCTTTTTTTGGGTTCGTTTGTAGTTTCTTCTAGTTGTTTCTTTTAATTTTGCATGTGGGAGCTTCAATATTAGTTGGATTTATATTTTTAGAATATGTTTATGCTGCACTCAAATGTTTCCTAAATTACTAGCACAAGACAACGATAATTTTTTTAGTAGCGTTCTATGACCAAAACTGCATCAAGCAGAATATGGGTTTTCCCCTTTTCTTATCTCAAAATTGACACTCTATGGCTACTCGCTATATGTAATTGTACTGCTAGCACCTTTTATCATGAACTAATTGGTAATTGTGGATTGACATTTCACAACAACCAAGTTTGCCCCCAATTTGCCTTGGGGTTTGGAAATTGGA
Source organism: Chimonanthus salicifolius (assembly GCA_013350335.1). Classification (NCBI taxonomy): domain Eukaryota; kingdom Viridiplantae; phylum Streptophyta; class Magnoliopsida; order Laurales; family Calycanthaceae; genus Chimonanthus; species Chimonanthus salicifolius. Next base: position 49,497,358 of record CM023536.1, read on the forward strand.
AATATCTGTCATATCTCAAGCAAGATTACCACAATGTCTCTTAACATTGAGAAGAGAATGACAAAGGAAAGGAGACTATAACATGCCTCACTCATTGTTTATATGGTGGCAACTTATCTTACAGTAATACGAATGTCGACATGTATACCTTGGATCAATACCATCCACTTTGTGGTGACATTGTGGACACAGCATTGCCCGGAAGCCATGTTGAAAGGAGAAAAATCTTAACCATTTCTTTCCCCTATTCAACCGGCTAAATTTGTTCCATTTGCCCCGCCGCCGAAACCATCACCACCACCACCACCACCACCGTCACTGTCATTAATTCCATCTATGTGAGGTCGGTTTTTTGAGCTTTACTTTTCTACTCAAGTCTATAAAAAGCCATATCATCTACTACTCTTCAATCTATCATATCCTTTATCCATTTCAATCGAATTTTTAAAATTTTTGGAGGACCTGTCTTCTTCTTTTGCCTTTACTTTTGGCCCTTCAGTTCTTCATAGTGTGGCTGTTTCAAGTCTTGTGCATATGTTCCCAAACCGCCTTAATTATCATTCCACATATTCTCATCTATTGGGCTGCTTTTAAGGTCTCTATAATGCTATGATGTCTAATTGTATCTTTTTGCTAGTTCCATCTTTTAGAGTTACTCCACACATCCATCTTAATATATGCATTTCTGTTGATGTTATTTCTTTTCATCATCATCCAACGCTCGAGTCCTTAATTAATTGTCAGTCTCTAATAGCTAGTTTTATAGGATCACCCATTTATTTGACATGGCACTCTTTTATCATAGTACTCCACTAGTTTGCTTACACTTAACCCACCTTCCTCTCTTCCTATTGGCTATATCCAAATCTAATTGTACACTTGGTTTGATAGTTGCATCCAAGTATCTATCACAATGCAGTATAAAGTTATTTTCAATTTTAATTTGCTCATCTTGCCCATTCTATATTCAACTAAAGTCACCATTTCATAATTCCATCTTTGTTGTAGTAATTTTTGAACCATTTATCTAAAAAACTTTCCTCCACATTTCCAATTTATTATCTATTTTTGCAAACAAGTGTACATAATGGTACCTCATCCAAGATTTTTGATGTTAAGTTGTTCGTCGTCAAAGTGAAATACAGGCTTCAAGAAGATCCTTGGTGAAGTCCAGCTCGAACATGGAACTTTGTTGACTCAGATTGTCACTCCCTTATACATATCTCTAATAATCTTTGCATAATTGTTATTGTTGATTTTAAATTTTGCCACATTAATGGCCTTGGTACTCCATTATAGCCCATTTTCTAAAACAATAAAAACTCATCTGTCGACTACTGACATTTATTTTTAATTGGCCATTTGTTGTTGATCAGCGATTAGACAAGGAAGGGTAACTACTATTTGATTAGTGATACCTGTTGAGCCATGCTTCATCCTAAAAGTGGATCATGATTTGGATAGTGACCTAATGTAAATTCTAGGTGCTCGGTCTTGTAGCATCTTGTCCTATTTGCCACCCTTTGGATCTTATGTTGGGAGCAAAATAACAGGTTTCCCCTCATGAAGGGAAGGTCTTGAGTTCGATTCACACTCAACACCCCTCTGGGTCACTCCCTATAGTTGCTTACCCAGTGTGTGTGGGATTGGGAGGCTTGCACATGCCCTAAGGACTAGTCGGATTAAAATGTTCACTAGTCCAAATACATGTGAGACCCTTGGACACCTCGGTCATAAAAAAAAAAAAAAATAGGGTTTTCAAAAATTGCAGCCGAACGTCAGGCAACCGAATCCTAGCCAAATGTGCAGCTTGGCCTCCTCCTTATCGGACTTCTAGCACCTATCCATGTTTGACATCATGCGAGCCTAGAAAGCATGTATTGGACTTTCCTAGGTTCTCTCCATTTTGTGTTTTTCCCTTCTTTGGGGGCTTGTTTTTGTTTTTTGTTTTTTTAGGGTGTAAGGGGTTTTGGGCCTCCTTATTTTTTGTGCTTTATACTTTTTTGCACTTCTAGTGCCTTTAATATTATCTCAATACCATTTCAAAAAAAATGTAAATTCATGACAAACCCAGTGGATTTGTTGTTAAGTTTAAGCAACAATACAGAACAGAGTATATTCTCATTGTACAAGACCCTCTAGCACAAGATATAAGTGTTCATTGTTGCAATTACAATGTCGAGTGTACCATGGGCATTAGATAATCGATCAACAAATTTGCCAATTACAAGTACTATCCAAAATGGATGGGATAAATTGATATCATGATGCATCTTTCAAAAAAAAAAAAGGATATGATGATGATGAAATAAATAAAACGTCATCATATTATATTGGGTAAACTATCACCCCCCAGTCTTAGTAATGAAAACTTAAAATTGCTCTGAATTTTATGCAAACATCTTAGTCTTTTCTTTCATGGAGTAGAATTGGGCTGAATTCTACAGGTATGCAAACCTCTTCAGTTCATGGGGCGGGGAGTGTGTTGGGTGCAAGCCGAATGGACCACTCATTTGTTGTTTTGCCAAATCAGAGGAATCCGATGCATGGGGTCCCTCCTCGTCCTCGTAGTGGCATCATGCAGCCTGACACCAACCAATCGGGGAGGGCAATGGAAGAGTCATTTGTGGTATTGCCCCCTGCTGCTGCCTCCATGTACAAATGTGAGTCTACATCAGAAGGAGTTGGTGCACAATTACCAGTGCCTGGGGGAAGCCCTATTAGCCCTCTGCAGGCAAACAATACTGGGTTCCACTCTAGTGTAACTGTTCTAAAGCGTGCATTTGATATTGCCACCGCCCAGACTCAGGTATCAATGATATCTAGAGTTCATACATTTTTGCACTTCTATGTCCATATTTAATATTGAGGTCATCTTTTTAGTCAATACACGACTGGCCTCCAATATGTCATGTTTATGCAAGGGTCTACTTACATTTTCAGGTTGACCAACCTTTGTGTCTGGAATGTATGCGGGTACTGTCAGATAAGCTTGATAAAGAGGTAGAAGATGTGAACAGGGACATCAAAGCATATGAAGCATGTCTTCAACGCAGTTGAGATGGAGTCACGAGATGTTCTTAGCGAGGCTGATTTTCTTCGAGAGAAAAAGAAGGTGCTTGTTTAATACCATCACTTTTACATTGAATTAATCTGTTGATGCGACTTTCTTCTTGCTTAACTTGTTTCAGTGCTTGGTAATAGTTTTTAAATGCCATAGCTTAAGATACAAGGAATAATTAAGTAATTAGATGCTCTTACAGTACCAGACTACTAGTAACATCCCCCCATGGAGGTTGATCGGTGTTGCTAGGGACATATGGAGGATGTGCAGGCGTGGAGGCGTTTCCTTTACTCATACCCCTCGATCAACAAACTGTGTTGCAAATTTTTTGGCGAAAGCGGGTGTGGATTTACATACTCCATCTTTGGAATTCTTCTCTCCCTACTAGTATTGTACTTTTGGGGTTTGGGGACTTCTTTTGGATTCTTCTTGGGAGGGTGTTTGTTGCTTTCTTTTTTCTTTATTCTCTGCTTGTTTGTTTTTCTTTCTCTTTGTTGGCTCTGAGTGTATATCTCCTATACTCAGACCCCGCTTTGTACTTTTTGTATTTCCATAGTATTTTAATGACATTTAGTCAATGTTTCAAAAAAAAAAAAAAAAAACCAGAAATAATATATGCACAAGCATTAAAGATGTTTGTATAAACTAATATATGCACAAGCATTAAGGATTATGTATTAAGTATCCTCGAAATAAAAATTCTGAGGATATTGTTATGGTGGGATTTGGTACTGATGTTGTTTCATGAGTATAATTGTGTTAAAATGTGATTAAGCTTTTACTCTAGTGTTGGCTTCAGCAGGAGCATAATCATTCAAAAAGACAGAAAAGGCAAGGACTTGGGTGCATCCTTTATAGCAGTGTTGTTAAAATTGTCAGAGTTGCAAGTCAACTCGGACGACTCGACTCGACTTGGATGGTCCAACGAGTCAACTCACTGGTTCAATCGAAAGAACCCATTAATCGGACGAGTTTTGCAAAAATCACATATCGTGCAATTCCAAAATCGTCAATCGCACCATCGTGCGATGCGGAAGAAAAAAGAAAAAGAGCGAAAATAGAAAAAGAAAAAGAAAAGGAAAAAGAAAAAGAGAAGACTGTTTTAGTTCTTCCGCCTCACCTTTTTCATCTTCTTCTTCTCTCTTTTTTCTTCTTCATCTTTGTTTCCTGCTATTGAATACTGTCATTTCTTCCTCTTTCTTTCTTTGCAGTCGCTGCCTCTTTCTTTCTTTCATTTCGTGCGTGAGTACCCTTTACTTAGATCACATATATGTGACACTCGCACCATGGTAATATGTATCTACTTTAGGTCACATATATGTGACACTTGCACCACGGTATTATGTATTAGGTGGCACATATGTTTCGAGCGTCATTTTATTTTGAAGCACATGACTTTTTCTCTTACGCCATTTTTATATTTTCAACTTTTTTATTATCATTTTTATGTTTTAATTAAAAAAATCTCTTTTATTTTTTATTTTAATCTTTATATCTATTTTAAAAAATTAAAAAGCTCTAATTTTTTTTAAAATATTTGATGAATGCTAAATTTATTTAAATGGCTTTAATTTATTTGTTATTTTTTTAAAATTTATCTGTACTAAAATATAAACATTATTTAGCCCTATAATTACATAATTGAGTGACATTTTGACAATGAAATAGAATTCAATTACCTTAAAAACAAAAGAAATTATTGATGTATAATTTATATTATATCTCACTAAATATTATTACATAAAATAAATTTCAAAGAAACCAAAGAAAATTAATCTATTTTATTTACATAAATTAAATTGATACAAGTATTTAATTTGTATTATGTAATACTATATTATAGTTATTTTAGTATCTTGTAATTTGTATTATGTAATACTATATTACAGTTATTTTATTTATTATAAATATAAAAATATAGTTTTCTAATAATAGGAAACAATTTATACACTTAATATTTATGTTGAAATCTCATATTGATATTTGTGTCATTTTGTATGTAATTGTAGTATAAATAATAATTATAAGAAAAAAAAGTAAAAAATGTTAAAACTCTTACGATTCTACGATTTACGATTCACGAGTCACACATCTAAACCGATTCACGATACGATTCGAGTTTGACAACATTGCTTTATAGCTTCATTCTTAGGTAGCCAGACACTGATTCTCTAATGCCTAACTTTACATTAGGTTTGTGGGAGTGTCTAAGGACTTGGGTGCATCCTTTCATGGCTCTCATACCAGGCAGTCAGGCTGATTCTTTGATGACTATCTTTACATTAGGTTTGTGGCGGGGTCCTCCTATAGTCTTGCCAGTCTTAGATACTTTTTGAAGGAGTTTAGGTCAATTCCATTCCAACAGCTAGTGCAGGTATTGCTAGAGGATCAGGCTGGGTAAAATGCCATTATTTGTTCTTACCTTTTTAGGGCACAGGGAACACAGACTCCTAGGAAGCTTTTGGTTTGTATTAAAGATCTATTGAACATGCAATTGGAAAAGGCTACTTGTACTCCTTTTCAGTTTTTACTCGAACATTGTAATCTTTGTTTTCTTTCTAAAGAATTTCAATTTATCTGTTAAAATGCCGTGTGAAAAGTAATTCATGGTGTATTCCACATTTAGAACATAAAAAATGGGCATGCATTTCAAATCATATGAACCAGTATCTCCTTGAATATTTACCCTCTGGCTATAGTTCTGCCACCTACTTGCATTGTGATTGAGTCCCAGGATTTCAGCCACTAATCATAAAAAGCTATGTGCTATAAAAGTATTTGCCATATCACATGATAACTTGAGTTGTTCATCTTGTTGTAAATTTCATTTCAGAAGTCAGAATCTTTATTTGTTTGCTTCTGATGTTTCTCAAGATTGAAGAAGAAGAAGGAAGACTTGAAGCAGCAATTGAAGAAGCTGAGAAACAATGTGTGGCAGTAGATACTGAACTTAAGGAACTAGATTCAAAATCAAAGCGCTTCAAAGAACTAGAGGAACGGTGAGTGTTTCATGTTTTCTTATATTTCACCTGCAGACTGGTAGATGTTTCTATTGTGACAAGTGAAAATTAAAACTCAATAATATCTTTAAAAAAAAACCTTTCAAAAAAAAAATCTTAAAAAAAACTCATAAATTGAACCTAAATGGGTAGGATAAGTGTGATGAAGCTCAGACAATGATGTTGATAATGGGTTCATCGTTGTGAGGAAATTCTAGTGTAAATGTAAATGTAGAACTTGAAGATTTCTGATGGAATGTGTCAGAGGGTGGGCGCTTCATTTTACACATTTGATGATCTAGATAAATTCGGAATATTGGGATTTAGGGCTTTGCTTGTTAAGTTTAGGGCCACCCAGTTATCCCAACCTTTGAATCTAAAACATTCCTTACGTGTTATTGAAACTGTAGGTCCCTAAGATCAAGAGTTGGAATGATCATATGGTCCCTAAGCTTGATCAGCACCTATTTCCCAACCCCTTAACTCGTCCAGTGCGTCAAAAGGTGGGTCCAACCCTATGACAATTAAATTTTCTTAATGCCTAAGTGCGCAATAAGTCACCTTGTTTCCATAACAACCTTTGTTCTACAGTTTGCTCACATTCCTAGAGAAGCAAATGGTCTTTCGATACGCGCGCTAAAAAAGAGGTTACCAGATTAATCTATTATTGCTGTCCATCTAGAATCCTGTTTAGCCTAATTTTATATGTATGTATCCTTTTAGTGGATTTGGGTTAGAAGGTAGATGTCATGTTTGTTTTCCTTTTCTCCGGGGTTGGGTTTGAAGGTTGGTTTACTGATTGTTTTTGATCATTCAGCTTGTTGTAGCTTAAATTTTGGTCTGCGGGCTTTTTTGTTGTATCCTATTTTCTGCAATAAATTACATCATTCGAAAAGAAACCCTTTGTTCTACAGTTCGATTTTTAATGTTGATTTCAATATTCACCTTATGGAATATGGCTGTTCAAAAGTCTGCCTACACACTTTTATGAACTCATAAATGGGTTGGGCCGGTCTGCTTTGGCTGCATATTGTCCTAACCTTTTAATCCTTTGGGATGGACCTGGGCCAATATTATTGCTCAATGGTAAGTTTTATCTTGGACGGACTTAACTGTTGCTTAAAGGCCTGACTTATGGCATGGCCTAGTTCTTTCCAAGTTCCAACAAATCCAACACAAATGGGCCTAAAGATTACCAGTGGCTGGCCTGAGTGTGAATTTGGTCCTTTGGGCTGGACATAGTTTGACCTAGCATGGTTCACCACATTAACAACCCTAATTTTTGTCTTTTGAGAGGAAAGTCGTGCATTGCCTTACTGATTCCTGATTTTATTTGATAGTAATGCTTTACCCGGTATCAAATTCCTGTTCCAAACTGCTTTGTTATCTACAATTATTACCAAGTGGAACCACTTCCTCTCACATGCACATAACCTTTTTTTCGTAGTGTCTAACTTGTACATACTGAATCCCTGCAGTATAAACAGTGTAAGATGGCCTGCACAATATATCTCAGTAATATAGCAACTTTAATGATGATTGATAAGTCACCAACAGCATTGCTTGTGGCTTTTTAAGTTCTGCCCCTTCATTCCAGAGACACGACTGAAGGAGGTTGCTTGTCGTGCACATATGTCAATTATGTGATAATTGTTTGAAAACTTGTGGAAGATGGGAGGAATACTTTCAGAGGTTCAGTAGGTTCTTTTGTAAATGCTTCCATGCTTATGCATTACCTTATTTGGAGATTATCATATTTTCTCAATTTTCTTCTGCAGAGGGCCTAAATATACATTCTCAATGCATATTTTTTGCTGTAAGGGGAAAGAGAGACAAGTGTGTATTTTGGTTCTTTGTTGGACTGTGGAAGGATGGGCACTGAGTAGTGGCCTTTTGTTGAGGGTAACATAGTATACTCCCCTTAAATGTATCCCATATACACATCTCTGTACAATTTTTGTCAGAGAGAGAGAGAGAGAGAGATTCTGAATGAATCGGGTGATTCTTACTGATTTCTCCACATCTCATTTTCCTCTGGTTTGTTCTGTACCTTCTATGTAGTGAAGTTTGTATTCCTATGAATATATACATTCTTAGTTTCGATGAATCTGTTACTGGAAACCTTGTAGGTGCTACTTCATTCATCATCATCTTTAAGCAATTTATCACATCAATTTGGGGTTGATGTTTATATTTGGATTTCACAAATTGTTTTCCATGGGTCGACTACTTATCTAACGCCCATGGGACTTGAATCCACAACCTTTAGGCTGCAACAATGAGCCATTGCCAGTTGTGCTGAGGTTCTTGTCAAAGATGCTTACTTTCATACTAGGATAATAATAAATTGTCGTTTGTTCTGAACATTCTCTCTAGTGAAGTTTGTACTCTTATGAAAAGGTACATTTTTTTTTCTATGAAGCTGTTACTGGAAGTTTGTTGTTCATGTGGCACAGGTATTGGCACGAGTTCAACAGTTTTCAGTTTCAACTGACGTCGCATCAGGTGTGTTGTGTGTATATTAGTTTTTTCATGGTACCACATACACCATGAGGATGGATCTGATAGAGGAGTATATCTCAAAGCCCTAATTTTTCATTTGCAATTACCAAACCCAGCTCACCACCTCATTTCTTCCTCACTTAATCCAACAGCAAAATACTAGCTCCTCGAACCTTACAAACTCACTCATATTGGCCGGCACCATAGATTTTCAGTGCTTGCGGATAGTTGGAATGATTTCTTATAAGATGATAACTAAATGTAGTTTGCAGCTTTGTCTTTTAGTAATATTTTTTTTTGCAACACATGCTTTTAGTAATATAGTAGCACTAAATTTTTTTAAAGGTTTTAAGGATAAAAGAACTAAATGCTTACAAGATTTTTTTTGAGGGGTAACTGATAAAATTTCATTAATAAGAAAAAGAAAGTACAAAATCTAGAAAAAACATAAAAAAAGAAGAAGCATAAAGGGGTTTAGGAGATGTAAACCCTAAGAAAAAGTAACAGGATACACTCAACCCATGATAGCATATGTCCTGAAAGAATGACTCCAAAAATACAAAACCATACCAACCCAACCCTTAATACGACACAGACTGAATCATAGATAGAAGACGCCATGAAGTTGGTGAATCAATTCCCCATTTCGCAAAAAAAATTGCTATTCCATTGGTTAATCTGTTGAGTTGTGAGAAAGATATCTATCGTCCAATGAGTAGAGCCTTTATCTCTCTAACAACTGATGTTAATCTCCAGGGGGTCATTTCTCTCCCGTTACCCATTTAACTGCATTTGCCAGGTCTCTTTCAATAAGCAGTTTTCCTAGCCCTAGGTAAGTCCATATAGTCAAAGCGCTCATAATACTAAGAAGCTCCGCTTCATTTGATTCTTTCCGCCCAACCTGGTTTGAAGAAGACAACTAATGAGTTTCTAGTGTGATCCCGTAGGACGCCACCTATTCTTGCCGGCTTGCTATGGGGGCGACTAGGTGCTCACATTTTTAGTTCGTAATTTTTAGCCCCTTGAAGTCCCTAAATGCTCAAAAGATTACTTTCACATTATGAATCTTCACACCTTATGTGAATGGCACTTTCTTAACCTCATTGGGAATCCTTTGGTGTTTGTTTGCCACTTTTTCCCCATTCTCATTTTCTTTTGCATAATCTGCATTCTTTTATTGGGAGGTATTTTGCATAATCTACAAGAAACTGATAAAGTATAACAGAGGGTGTTGTGATTAACAGGAAGAGAGAGATGCAATTTTAGCTAAGATCGAAGTTTCTCAAGCACATTTGGAACTGTTGAAGCGCACCAATGTACTGAATGATGCCTTTCCTATTTGGCATGATGGAGAATTTGGTACCATTAACAATTTCCGACTTGGTCGTCTTCCAAAGATACCGGTACATTTCAAAACTATTATTGTGCAAACCTTCTTTTTTTTTACAGTTGAATACACTATTTATGTAATATCGTTTTGCTTGCATTTGTGCTCATTTATTTCATCAAAGCGTCTTTAACATGGCGGTCTGTTATCATGCTTGAACATTTAGGTTGAGTGGGATGAAATAAATGCTGCTTGGGGGCAGGCATGCCTTCTCCTCCACACAATGGCTCAACATTTTCGGCCTAAGTTCCCGTATCCTTTCACTTACTGAAGCCACATCTTACTTTTAACATTCTCACATGTAGACATATACATTCTTATATATAGTCTCCACTCTGATTATTCATTCGTGGAATATGATTTTTTTTTTTTAATTTAGTTTATCATGATATTGTTAGATTTCATAGTAAGTGTAAATAGTAGAAAGACGACATGCAGATCATGCTGTTCTTAAGACAATAGTTTTTTTTTTTTTGAATTTACGTGTGGAAAACCGCGGGAAACCCAGCGTAAAACCCCCACGAGTGATACCTACTGCCCTTAGGGCACACTAGGTGAGGCCATGGGGGCTCGAACTTGGCACCTTCCGCTTCCTGAGGTGGGTTAATTATTTATTTTTTACTCCAGTGGAAAATGGAATTGGTCCCTATTCCAGTCCACTTTGTCAGATTTCGGGCATATGCATTGGCATATTTAATATATTTAAGGAAATTGTAGTTATAAAATCTCTCCAATTTTATTTAGAAAGTGAAACACTTTTAAGCAAAGAGAGTTTTATGTGGACTTGCATTTTCTTTTAGAAACGTCCATGCACCTTTTCCAAAACAGTACGCTGCAATAGGAAAAAACCAACATCTTCCCACTTTGGAGGCAAGACTAAAATCTTACGGAAGAGAGAAATTCAAAGGGATTGGTCTTCTTCTTTTTTATTATTATTAAAATTGAGGATGCATTTTTCCAGTCATATATGTGAAACTGGTTTCTTTTTTCTTTGTTAATCAGATCCAAGGCTTCAAAGTTTTCTAAGAGATTGTATATTTCAATTTTGTTACTTATTCAGCCATTTGTGATTCTTTTCAGAAAATATAGGGCTTTTGGTACTTTCCAAACCATTTGCTGTTAATTGCTGTGTATTTAAGCTGTGCGTGTTGGTTTTACACTACTATATATTTTCAAGGACTCTCTCAGATCCACATTTCTGTGACAGTGATTTGGTACTTTTAAATACCTTGTAAACAAATATTCTTCTTTTTGCCGTTGGGAAACCCCAATCTTCTAACCTCATGAGCATTGTCCTTGGCAGATTAGGGAATTATTTTTTTCCCCACTTTGCTTGGAAGGGCATTTCATCCTTACGAATTTTCTTTTAGTTTAGTTCCTCATACGGAATACTTTCTGTATGAATATATGATTTACATGTTCCTTTATATGATTGTTATCAGAATTTTTTAAGAATCAGTCTTATTTCCAACAAGTTCTTCTGCACTAAGTGGTTATAGGAAATTCCTATACCATACTTCAGATATCGGATAAAGATTCTTCCCATGGGGAGTTACCCACGAATTATGGACACAAGCAATAATACATATGAGCTGTAAGTACTGTCTTTTTATTTGATTGCTCAACAGTTTTTAAGTTGGTCCTCAGTTGAATTTCCTTTTCCCCACCAGAGCATGCTCATCAGTTGATTAAGATATCTGAATTTTATCTTTTCATTATTTACTATTACACTATTGTATCATTGTTTTGCATTTCCATGATTTATTGATTTTATTGTGTGGCTGAGTCAATAAGTCTCTTCCAAGAATGCATACTGCTGAGTTTAACCTGAGCTCATGTTTCGCTAATCTGATATATTGATGCAATAATTTCAATTGATCAGTGGGTTGCTTCGATAGTAACCCAGATTGGAAGATGATAGCCATCCGTTCTTTGCTATTTTTTGGCTCGACCTTTGTTATAGTCCTTTACATCTAATTTTCTGGACACTAGTTGATGGTCGGTTCTTTTATAGTGCAAGCATCACTTGCTACGGTCCCGCTAATGGCCACTGTAACTGTATAGCAAGACTCCTTTGGCTGAGTTCACATCTTGGGAGCATGATGAATCATGCACAACCAATATACTAATTCATCAGTACCAAAAGTCCAATCATGTCCTGGGAATATGAAACTAGAACTGGTACTGGTCTAGATCACTGAACCATGGTGCCTTATATGTATCAACTCAATGGCCAGGTTACTTTGTCCAGCCTTATAATAGGGATCATAGTAGTTCATTTTTTATGCACTTGAACCTCGGGAACATGGAAGGTACCACCCCATACATTAATGTCAGTTCTTACTTGTAGATTCAGGAGGAACAACTCTTGAATTTAACACAGTGCAATTTATGGTGCTTTATTGAATTATAATTACTAAGAAAATTGGGGATGGTTTGAATATGGCGGTTGACTGGTTGTTTATACTTGGACATGATGGGTCAGTTGGCAATAGTGGAGAACCAGGACAGGGCCTATGGTTTGATCTGTATTCTCTGGAAGGTTCATAGATGTTTCTATATGTTCTCTTCAGTAATAGTTTCAAGAAAATATCATATGCTTTGCTTCTGTTCTTTCTCTGGTGCCTTCTTAGACTCTTTTTACTTGAAATATCTTATCTGAGAGAGAGGATGATATACTTGGATGCATTGTTCTTTAAGTTGCAGATAATTCATGTGGTGCCTTTGAAATTAGTAATCTTTTGTTTTGTCCACAGACATACACACACACAAATTGTAATCTTTTGTCCTGCCACAGGAACACTGTTAAATTCCTTGTATTTTCTCTTTCAGGTTTGGTCCCGTGAATTTGTTCTGGAGTACTCGATACGACAAAGCCATGACCCTCTTCCTTACATGCCTCAAGGAGTTTGCTGAATTTGCAAATTCCAAGGATCTGGAGAACAACATACCACCAGAAAAATGTTTCAGGCTCCCATACAAGTGAGTTTTTATTTTATTTTTGGTGCATCATTCAACTATACCTGTTTTCTAAAAAAATCTTTAAATAGCATCTGTAAAATTTATTACTTACTGAAAGTTGTACATCTTATGTAAGCATAGAGGTTATGGGGCTCCCTTGTGGAGTGGATAATCATGTCCCATGGAACAATGATGAATTGAAGGTTTCTTTTGGAACTATAACCTTGAGATGAAGGGTGTTCACTAGGGATGGCAATTCAGCCTGAAAATCTAACGGCTCAAGAAGCCAGAACCGAGAAAATAGGTCTTTAGCATTAATTTATAACACGATTAATAATGGGTTCAGGCCTAAAAAGGAGGCCCATTTTAAAATCAGATCATTCTCGAACAAATCAATGCTCAGGCCCGAATATCTCATGTATATTTTTTATATTTAAAATACACACAGATATTTTAACTTTGAGACTGGATCAAGTGCTCCTGTTTTGCAAAAAAAAATCCACTAAAAATCAACTATACAGGTTGAGAGAAGATTGATGAGCTATTTTTCAAAAAAGAAGATTGATGAGTTATAAGTGGACCTAATTTTGCCCAATATTCAATTGATAATCAGTTGATCTTAGTGGTTGAAAGCACCTAGCATCTTTGAACTTTTGTAAGGATATTTGGTGATTTTGACTACTAAGATCAAGTAGTTGTAGATTGATCTTGCACTAAAGTTTAGTCCACTTTCATCAAGTCTACTTTTGATTCATATGGATGATTGGCTCAATGAAAATTTAGGGGGAAAATGGATCAGGTATTGTGATATACACATTCCTCATACCAAGTTTCTTGGGCTTGAGCACATATCTTAAGCCCATGCAGGCTTGAACTTCTGCTCGAGCTTCGATGGTCTAAATTAAGCTTGTTAGCATAGGCTCAGCTCAAGCTTGGCCATGTTGCCATTCCCTTTTGTCCAGACTAAACCCTCTGAAAGGGTATTCCAAGACTAGCCACAAAAGAGGGGAGAAAGAGAATGGAAGAAACTATGTGGGATAACTATCTAGCAATAGATTCCACATACATGAGAATCAACCACAAGATAGTTATATGTTCTCTCTTAAGGTTTTACCTAAAACCCACGAAGCTCTCCACAAGTCTTAGAATTATATTGTTATTTTGATTTTCAAAATTCTAAAAGAAACTTGACCATGATGTATTTTATTCTTGTGTAGATATAAGTTGCATGTTGCTTTACAAAACCATTTTGAATGGATCCCTCTTGACTTTTGACGTTTCAATGACAAAAGAGTGAAATCAGCTTGTAATCTAAGTCATTGATTCCAACTCAAATGAATAAATTTACTAAAATACCCTAAAACTTGAGCAAGTAGATGCTCAGTTCTTAAGCAATGTGAGTCTGGAGAATTGAGATTGCATATTTTTAAGGGTCTATTCATGGGCCTTGGCCCCACATGTCATTCCTTGTGTTTTTTGCTTGAACTGATTCACGAACACCATTGTGTACTTGTCATTTGGGCCTTTGCGAAGATCACCATCCTAGATACATCATCACATACAAATGTGACCATGGTCTATTGGCACCTAAATTTTTTTGAATTGATTCAAGATGACATGATCTCGATCCCTAATAGTTGATCAGGCATAATCTAGATGATCTGGGTATTCATATGTTTAGGTCGGTCATCAATAAAATCTAAAGATGTAAAAGGATCCATGAAAGATCATAATCATCTAGACTCTACATAATTTGATCATGTCCATCTGGACTTTACACAGTTGGTCATGACATTCTAGACTTCATATAAGTCAACTGAAAGAAGATCTAACAAGATCAATGCCGATCTAGACTTTATACAGTTCGACCAATCAAAATGAAGACATGGATTATGCAAAATTGCCTAAAGATATGACCGATGACATATCAAAGGTCCAAGGGATGCAATAGAAGAAATGGATTGTTGATCAAATGTGGGAATCTAAAAGTTAATGTGAGACCCATCCATAATAATCATTAATCTTGAATTGGGAACTAATTAAAAGATCCTTGCATTGGCCTTGTGACATAACTTATGTATCGTCAATCAAATCATCGAAAGATACCGGGTGTGGCCCACCTATGATGATCACTTGGGTACCATCTCAAAGATCTCTGACTTAGCTTCCTAATGCAACTTATGGATCACTGAATTCAAGTTCAGGCCAAAAACTTAGGGTTAAGATACCTTGTACTTCTCCAATCGCATATTGTCCACTTTAGAATGATGCGAGGCCCACATGTTGATCAAAAGCAACAAGAATTTAGTGGCTATCATGTATCTCATCAAGTTGGGTCTCTAATGTGAAATACAGTCTCCAAGATATGGTCTGGATGATGAAGAAACCTAGGGAAAACCAAAACAAGGACAAGGTAAAAAAAAAATGTGAATAACTCCATATGAGGTTCCCAGAACCACATGCATGGTTCTGCAAAACCCTAACTTTTTTGCCCTTATTTTTAGCTAGTCATGTGAAGATAACTACCCCTCTTGGGGCATTTTGGAGGCATGTAAACAGAAGATTTGAGATCTGAGAGCACTCTCTACATTTTAGTACTGAGAAGGTTTCTTTGAGGTCTTCAACTCACTTCCATACTTTGGGAGCCTTGTTCTTATGGTTCTTGGAGACTTTTTTCCTACTTTTGGGATTTCCTCTTTGAAGTCCTTGGGGTTGTAAACACACTTTAAGGGTTTCACTTAAATTCTTGGATTTCTCCTTTAAGGTTTAGGAGCTCCTTAGTAGAAACTCTTAGAACTCAATCTTCACTTTTGAGGTCTCCATGAATTAGATCTTTGAAGAGAACTTTTCCTTGAAGTGAATCAAGTTACAAAGGACTCCACCAGAGAACTTAGAAGACCAATCAAAGACTCAAGCAAGAAAAGTTGAACTCAAATTATTCCTTGTATTCCTTTTGAAAGGTTGCTCATTACGAGTGCTGGACCATTAAATTCAAGAAATTAAATCTGAAATTTTGTGGATGCTCTAAAGTTTGTGTCGACAATCTTGTGTTCCAGCTTGGCTGATCTAATTGGACTCAGTGGAGATAGGATTTGCTCCATATATCCTTAATATACATCTGTACATTTGTTGCATGGAGTCATTATTCACATCCTAATGCGTCAGTACCCCATAACTCATCCATTTGTGCAGGCAAACCATCCATTTATTTACATCTGTACATAATGTTGCATTGAGGTACTATTCACATCTTGATGCATCAGTACTCTACAAGTCGTCCATTTGTGCAGCCCAAACTATTTGCCTACATTTTTTTTACTGAGAACAAGGTACCCTTTGCAACCAAGAGACCTAAAAAGCATAATCTGGATGGGCGAAAGCAAACAGCAATAACTACTGGAGGTAGAGAGGAGTTTGAATTGGGGTCTTCAAATATTTTGCCCCTGCAACTCCATTTCTCATGCTCAAAATTTTCGTTACGAGTTCATGCCACTAGAGTTTGATTTCACAACAATACCCAGTCATCAATCCTACTTATCTCTGGTATAATGCGGAAAATGTCACTACTTCGATGCCGTTGTCCCAGTCTGTTAGACATTAAGATGTGTGCCTGCCACATAAGTTCCAAGCTAGGTAGTTTCCAGGCACCCTTCACAAAGTGGACTGATCAGATCCGCAGTCTATTTTACTTCAACTTTTTTGTCCCGCATCACCTGAGGTGCCTGATTTTTTTTTTTTTTTTTTGAATTCTTTCCTGAGGTTCCTTAATTTACTTAGGCAAAGTTAGCCCAGTGCCTCTCCTTTCTGTATATGACTGTCTAGATATACTATATATGAACAGAGCTAGAGGGTACTCCATGCACAACAATTCCAGTTATAGTTTAAGCCTTTGAATAGGTTCTGTGATACTCTGATGCTCATGTACATGATTCATCATCATCATCATTGTCAAAGCCTACCATGTATTTGGAATCAACACAATTGGATTCCGCAAATTGTTTTCTATGGGCCGACTGCATTTTATCTACTCCTTTGACTTGAACCTGCTACCATATATGATTCATGATTTGATTTAGTTATTATTATTTTCTTTTTCTTTTTTGTGTGAAATTCATATTGAGAATTTGAATCCTAGGAATAACAACTTTTCCAAGCAGAGTTTGTGCATAGATTTTTCAAGGCACTACATTTGTGCAATTTGACAGGATTGAAAATGATAGGGTGGAGAACTACGCCATAACCCAGAGTTTCAACAAGCAGGAGAACTGGACAAAGGCTTTGAAGTACATGCTCTGTGATCTGAAATGGGCTCTCTACTGGTTTGTGGGGAACACAAATTTCCAGCCTCTCACTTCATCGGTTTCTTCTCATGCCGAAGTTCCATCGATAACATCAATGTATGCGAAACATGGCATCAGTTCAAAAAATGAGTCTAGAAATGCACCAAACCCTTAGTGTCATATTACTTTAACTCAACATTTGTACATAGATAAATGCATAAAGTCTTCAGAAACATAAATTGGTTGCAATCCAAGATTGCTAATCATGTTCCTCGACTGCTTTGGCAACTTTCACATTGGCATTTCATGTATGGCGAGCACTAGTTCGATTGGCAATTTTTTTGTTATATGATTAGGCATCCTTTGTAACTTTAGTGGAACAAAGAACAGAGGTCTGATTAGAATAGAAAATGATTTAATAATACACTAGGATAAGTTATAAGTACTTGGAATCTATGTTAGAATCTTTGGAAGATTAGTTTTAGATGTAACTAGTAGGATGAGAGCGGGTGGATAAAATCTACACAGGCTTGTGGAGTCTTGTTTGATAGGTGTTATGTTTGATGAAAATGATGATTTTACATTTTATTAGGCTTGCAATGTTTATGTATCAATATATTGTACAATGAAGAAAAGACAAATAAATAAAATTAAAGTGACGATATATACACTATGTTGAATGAGTGGATTTATTCTTAGTGGGCAGAGTTAAAGATGATTGCATTTTAATAGATGACAATTTAAGATAAACTCGTCTAAAGTAGTTTAGGCATGTTGGTACTAGAAGGAGAGGTAGACCATTAAAAATGTGAAGAAAAGGGATACAAAAAGACACGATATATAGTGTGGTGTTTGACCATATGGTTTAGAAGTAGAATTTGAAAGCTAAATCTAGATAGATGAAATTTTAACTATGACAATGATTGGGCATCCTTTCTCTAGTGACTTCAAGAGTTCTACATGTCTTATTTTGATTCATGAACAATATTTCATGTCCATGCAGACTCCTATTAATAAAATAAATAGCAAACTTGGATGGGACATGGCGCAACAATTCACTCGATCCAAACTCTAGACATCAAAAGTTTCCTATCCAGGGTTTGAGACTTTGAGTCAATTGATGCAACACATTGCCCAAACTCATGGCCCGAATCCATCTTTAGATTTTGCCCAAATAACGTTATCGGGCTGAAGCTAATTTGGGTGATGTTGCTTGTTAATGAAGAAAGATCAAACCGTGGCCACCACGAAAATGGACTGGCGGAGTGAATTTATAATTTCAGTGACTGGACAATCCAAAGCATCTAGTCCAAAAGAAAGCTTTTAAAAAAATAGCTGAAAATATGAAATTTTGCATGAAAATTTTCAAGTTTAGGCCCTATTGGACATGTAACTATCGGTGATTTTTAATATTGAAATATGGTTACCAGTTGAAATTTTTATCTTAGGAAGAAAGTGGTCAACTCTTCAAACGCAATTGATGCAATAAGCCACTATTTGTGGTTATTGTTAAAGCTCTTGTTTCACACTTTCACTCTTTTAAATTGATCTTTTAATTTATACTTTTCTATTCAAATTAGATTAAAAATTAAATTAAAATGAATATGATAAGAATGAGGTTTTAAGTTCGAGTTATGTAGTCATCTGATGTTTGTAGTTTGGTAGGAGCTGCGTGCATTCATAATTTTACTCAACGGTTTTTGTACTCGAAGAGAAGTGGAGTTCTTAAGATCCTTCTTAATAAAAAGGCCAGTCATCTTAACATGGGTAAAATCTATTAGGAGACACGGGATTGGTGAAATTCTCATTTTATCCATACAGGTGTACCGCTCATCAATTATCGGTGTACCGATAACACGCCGTTGTATGTATATGTACTGCATATCGGTACACCGATACTTGATGAGCGGTACACCGGTAGAGGTAAAATAGGAATTTTATCAATCCCGTGTGTCTTAACAAATTTTACCTGTGTTATGATGGGCACCCTAATAAAAAAATGAATATGATAAGTATGTTTTACAAAATGGAGCCACATGAATGTTTAATCAGTACTTAAATTTTGCATAGTAGAAGTATGGAACCATTCAATACAAGTCTCATTAGGCATTTTATTTGTGCTATATTATGGGACAATGCTGACATAACTCTGTTTCTTGTTATTCCATAACCCGTACGTTGTTCAAATTTAAAAAATGTCGCTATGGATTAATTTAAATTTGATATATTCTTTTTCAACTTCTAATATCTAATCATGTTGAGTTGTCTTTAATTTTTTATATAGATATTGAATTTAAAGTAGGGCCATTTATATTTTATTTAATATGCATTACACAACTATATAAGAATTTGAGGGTGAAAATGTTTAAAGAAGTAATTAATCTACTATTTAATAAGCTTCAAGCAGTGTAAAATATTATTACAAAATAGATCATTAAAACCCGACCCAAGTTTCACTCCTGTTCCTATTATTTAAATCCAATTAAGTTTCAAACACATCATTTGCATGACTAAGTGACTAATTATCATGCCAAGTTTCACCCTTATTCATGCATAAAATGGTTCAAACACATAATTTGTATGACAAAGAAAGTAACTAATTATCATGAGAAAAGTATGTTGAAGTCCCAATGGCACAAGTTCCTCATCTTGTCCCCATCACTCACCATATTATAAATCCCACAAAAATCAAAGTTTCTTCTTAATTTATACTTTCTACAAGACCTACTCTTGTCTTACAAAGAAAGATGGTTCGCCTTGTTCTGTTTCTAGCAATGGTCTTACTTGTTTGCAGGTCCGGCATGGCTGCACCATCTTGCACTGCTGTGCAGACTATGATCAGCCCATGCATTCCTTACATGACCGACAAGTCCGCGGACGTCACGCCGGCATGTTGTAACGGAGCCGTGGGCGTCAAGAACATGGATAAAACTCCGGCAGATCGAGAAGCAATCTGCCAATGCCTGAAGGATGCACTGAATCATTTACCAGGGGTAGATGTTAAACATGCTCAGGATATTCCTAAAAAATGTGGGGTTAAGATCGATATTCCCATCGGTAAAGACGTGGATTGTACCAAGTAATCTCTCTCTCTCTCTCTCTAATTATTACATGGGCCGCTCTGGGCCCATTGACGCAAAATTAGGAACAGACAAAGCCCAAATTTGTTTAACCTATTAGGCCTTATGAACTGGTTAATCAATAGCCATAACAAAGGAAGTTGGTCCAATCCTCGTAGAGAAGATGTTATAATGAGCCTCAGGTAGGCCCATCTTCTAATTATGTGTGGAATTCAGGGGTCCAAAATTCGGTGGAACCGAGATCTAGGCATCTTGGCCGATATCTCGGTTCCACAATATCAGCCGAGATGATACCTCGGTTCCACAATATCGGCTGACATCTCGGCCGATATTACTCTTTCTCTATCTTTTTGGGGCCAAATCTCGACCGAGATCTCATCTGTATCGTATTGGCCGAATTTTGGACCTCTACTGGAATGTAGGTACCACTCTCCCACCAGCCCAGCAGAAGGGGCAAAGAAAGGTCAGGCCCAAAAACAGCCGCGAAGGTGGGCTCAGAGTTGGATGCAATGGCCCCTTCCTACAGAACTGATTTGTCATGAACTCAATGGCTCAATGCCCACTTTGTTCTAGGTCCAGCCCAAATTTCTCCCCTTCACACTTCTCACACTGAATGCCTACTTAATTTAAACTTACTCTCATGTGGCATTTTGCCACACCATCATATTAAGTTCAAACCATTATCATTAGAGCTAAAATTTCATCTGAAGTTAGGATTTTTGAGTTCTACTTCTCTAATTTATCCTATCATACACTATTTAGTATGTCCTTCTTTATCCATTCCTTCTATGTTTTCAGTAGTCTATCCTTCTGCTAGTATCAACGGATAACCTCTCAATGTTATGCATAAAGGTTGTCTCTAGTCTTCTTTTGTATGTCCAAATGAGATTAAACTCAGATCAAACGGACTATTAAATATTTATGACCATGTAAATAATAACTTATTCAAGTCGATAAATAGCAGTCCCCTATCTAATTATAGACTTTTGTAATCTACTCTTTCTTATAATTTAAGTAAGCCTAACAGAAATTTGATCACTAAGTTTTTTTTTCTCTCTTTTCATTCTTATGCAGGAGTACGGCTTAAGTCCAGAAACAAAGTGGGAGAAGTTGTGATTGTGATTATGATTAATATAATGTTGATGATGTTTAAGTAAATAAATGTATTTTGCAAGACTTTCTGTATCCACAATCAGATGATGCATGTATGACCCATGCATTTGTTGGGAAAATAATATTATTGTTCTTTCTTGTTTAACCACTCTAAATCTTCAAAATTATATTTTTAATTTCTAAAAATCGGAGTTTTAAGTGTCAGATGTTAATTCTTACTTGACTGGTCGCGATTTGGTAGCCAAGCATAAGTGAGAACCCATTGATGTTTTAACCTGAAGGGGTTGAAGTGATGATAAAAAATCTTCCTCAAGAAGCGGAGTCCTGAATTCAATTTCCAATTCTATCTAGATTTACTCAAAGATCTAGATACCTTCATCATAAAAATAGATACTTTGTTTAGAAAAAAAAAAAATCACATCAAATTCATGCGAATTATTATAATGGAGAATGAGTTCTACTCAGAAATAATTATATTTTTAATTTTTAATTTTATTTTTTAATTAATAAATGACACCAATTGACCAAAAAAATAAATGATTAAAAATAATTATGCGTCACTGATACTAGGCCTATAGGAGTTCAGGGTGAGGTTTGACCTAAAATTTATACCATTTTAAAATGGGCTGGCTTAGTTTGACCTTCACCCAGTCGTATCTCTATTTTCTTCTCTTTTTTTCAGTAAGCAGTGTCCTTACTCCTAGGTGGGACAACGCATCCCTTTCAAAGGTGGAAACCTCTGAGAGTCTGAGGAAGGTATAATTTAAAAAATAAAATAAAATAGGGTCCTAAAATTCAATATAAAAATTTAATGAATTGATTTTAATTGTCTAAAATAAAACTTATGATAATTTTATAGAACTCACTTTAGATTGAAAACTCACCCTCTAATACATATTCTTGTAGAATCTATACTTAAAAATTGAAGATCAGTCATTCTACCAAGGGTCAAAAATTCCTTTGCTTAACCTTTGCGCTATGACCTGTTTAGTTGTGGCTCTTTTTAGCTTTGGGTCTTATTGGCTCGTTTTGTTTTGATTTTTTGTGTCTTGCTCGAGTGTGGGTTATACTGTATATTTTGGACTTTTTCTCCTTCTTTGAATGAATTTACTAACCGTCATTCAAAAAAATAAAATTGGACCATCAGCACCGGTTTTCAAAAATTAGAATGTGAGACTGGTCTTAAGTTAGAATTAAGTTTTGTTGACTGACTCTGCAAGCCAAGAATCATGTGAACCTCTTTTCATATGAGCCATTTCATTCAATATCAAATCAAATCTATATTAACACAAAACTATCTCTGTCATTTGATCTCAGCAAAGCCAACCCATCAAGCAATAAGATTATTTTTTGAATTGTTCAACTTCAAAGATAGATATGTGGATTCTATATTGTTAATGAAAAGGCATAGGTTGAATGATTCAAATCAAATCTCATTTCATGATGTTCAAGTCAAAGAATCCACTTCCTTATTGGAGAGGAATAGAAATGATTATGATAGAGTAAACTAGATAATTAGGTTATCTAATGGAAAAAAAAAAATGGTTGTGAAAAAAGTTAATTAAGAAAGACTTTGATTCTTATTTTTGTGTCATTTTTAATCTTCTTGAAAATGAGATATTATTTTTATTCTGACTTCTGAATGAAAATTATTTTCATTTTATCTTAAATGGCCATCAAAAGAACAAAATGTGATTGGAGTGATGGCCCGGAATCTGTCTCAGGAAGTGAGAGTCCTGAATTCGATTTCCACTTCACTCTAAAGAGCCACTCGCCGTAGAGTTACTCGATGTGTGTGACTAGAGATGCTTGTATATGCTTTAAGAATTAGTCAGGTGCTCAAAGAGATCTAAACATATTAGCTATAAAAAAAATGACTATTGAAAAGCCGTAAAGATTTTGACCCATATTATACCATGCACCTACTATGCAGGAGGTACTTGAGTCCTTAATAATGACTCTATTTGAAACATAAAAAATTATTTTAATTGGATTAATAAATTTATTTTTTAAATTCAATGGAAGTTTAGAGAAAAAAATAATTTAAAAAAATTAAAAAATATTATTTGATTAATCTAATTAACAGCACTTTTAGACCCTGGACCCCACTCACACACTATGATCAATTCACCTCATTACCCTAAATATGACCAGAATCGTATGACCCATGTGGTTTGTCTACCCTCATCTAACCATTAATTAGGGTTGAAAATTATTGTAAGCTAACATCTTCGTGCCAACTTCCAACACTCAACTACTTTCTTTCTTAATAAGCATCATTCTCTAATGGAGCTCACCATTCTTTTGATGGATCCATACGGCTCAATAAATATATTTATTTATTTATTATGAACTGACATATTTTAAATTTGTGAAAGGATCATTTACTATTTTCCTATTAGTTCTTATGAGAATAAGTTAATGTGCCTTCCTTTTAAGACAAACAAAGTTGAACCAGTGGTGAAGATTATTCAATATACAGTAAATTTATTTACTTTAAAATTAATCAAACTTACTGTTAGATTAAATAAATATTTATGAGAAATCGTCTAAAGAGAAATAGTTCAAAACTTTTATTCTTAGCTTTTACTCCCGATTGAATCCACTACACATGTCAAAATAAAAGGAAATAAATGTTAATTAAAAAAAACATTCAATTCGCAGTTGAGACACCATATTTCAGTGTATATGGGTGCATGGTCTTATATAGGGACTATTTTTAGTAAATCCAACATGTTCAATTTTTTTTATTTTTTTTTATTTTCATTTAAACGTCACTATTAGATTGATCAAAATAAATAATTTATCTTTTATTTTAAAAATCATATTGAGTCTCATTTTTTATATTATGATGGATAGAGATCTTCCCATGTGTATTTTATGTAACTAGATACGGATTTTATTATATTGTTCATTTTGCCTTTCAAATTGGCTCGTCAAAACTTTCGATAAATTGATTCAAAGAATAAAATATAAAATACAGTAAAATTCGTGTTAAATTATATAAAATCTCTCCAAAAGATTTCTGGCCGTTGTGAGGGTATCCATGAAAATCTATTTATCAAGGTTTTTACGGTACGATCAGATTCACCTTTCTGACACAATTTATCAGAACAGTTAGACGTTTCAATTGACACACCTATGTATCTATCTATTTTTAAAATATCAAAAATACCTTTTTTTTAATGAAGTAATCAATATATTGTTATATTTTTATAAATGTCATTTAAATTAAAAACCTACTTTGAACATGTAAAAATATAATATCTCAGTCTCACTAATGGAAAAAATATTCCAATTAATAATAGAAAGTAAAAAATATAGCAAAAGAAGAAAGCCACAGCAGATATTTGATGGTCCCATAGTCCAAAGTTCAACCATCGATTCTGCCATCAATTCTGCCATTAGTGTTTCAACGGTTGATTTAATAGGGTTTGACCTAAATTAATTCTCTCGGCAGTTCCAAATTAATATGCATTTGGTAATTTAATTATTGGTGATTTTGTATTTCATTTACTCATTTTTTTTTTAAAATTACTATCACTTAAAACTTAAAATAAATAAATATATATTCTTAGATTTTAACTTTCACCACTCTTTCCTTAAAATAAATTTCTTTCCTTCTATATGAAATTACCATGTCAGAACTCAGAATTGCATGAAATTTTTATCCAAGAAATGACATATATTAATTGAAATATAGGCATGACAGCCGATGTATTAGTTTAATAGTACAATTGATATATGATTTTGCAAAAAAAATGAATTGGGATTTCTAACAGCTGTTCATTTTGTTTACTTATATTAACTAAATAAATACTTTAAATAAAATATATATAAAAATTCATACTTTAGTTTATCAAATTAAGAAATATTATAATTGTGTCCCAAATAAAGTTATTTTTTTAAAATTTTATAACTTAATTATATCAAACTATGTAGGTGGTGTTAAAGTCGACCTGACAATGGAGTTGCTGAGTTGTTGCTTTCGATTGTGGTCATTTTTTTTTTTTTTTACAGACAGTGGCATAGACAGCAAAGCGACATTTAAGAGAGACGAATTCTGTTATGGGTGGACAAGATGAAAACATAATTTTCATAAATGTTGACTTATTGGAGGGGTGAAACTCGGGCGAGGTTATGACCCGATTCGAGAAATCATGTGATTCGGATCAGTGGATTTGGTCAGATTGAGAAAACAAAAATCCGCATAGAATTCAGAGAGGGTGAGATTGAGGAATTTTCAACTTAATCCGACCCGATTAAAATTAAGCTAAAATGAGTTTAGAATGCAGGTCGGATCAAAATTCGGGTTGAGTGGAGTTAAAATTTAGATCGGATCGGATAAAAAATTTCGGATCAATAACTCAAGTCAGATTTCAACCCTATAATTCATAAATCAGAAGTTAGAGAGCAGTCCTCCTAAAAAAAATCAGAAGTCATAAATCATAATCATAAATGTGGCAATATAATTTTAACAAATTCAGGAAAGTTTGAGTTGGTTTGATTTTAGTTAATTAATTAGATAATTATTGACTGAAAATCATTGAAATTATTGAAAAGATTGTATTATAGCCGATTTTGAAATTGACTTATTGACACGTAGCTGTTATGATAAGTATAGAAAAGAAAATTTATGTTAACGATTTTAAAATAATTTCTTTTAAATATGCAAAACAATGAAAGAGATAAATAAAAACAAATAAATTATAGGGAAAAAAAGTCAAATTCTATTCATCACATAAGGGTTATAATTAAGATAAAAAATATATATAAAAAACTTATTTGAGATAAAACTCTCATTTCCTCGTACACTGCAATTTCTTTTTGGTCGTACTTGGACGAGAAGAAAGTTTTGTAAGAATTTCTACCACGTGCTAATCTTTGAAAATTTCATGCTTTTAAAAAAATAAATAAGATGAAATTTTATAGATATTACACACGTACCAACATGAGCCTAGGTGGGTGTCATCATCCAATTCAATTTGGCATATGCAACACCCATTTTGTTCCTATAGACACAAATTTTATATAAATTATAACTTAGTATATTTTAAAACCTATTAATCATATTAAATAAAATATATATTTTCTAGATTTACTTGAATTATTATTTTATTTTTAGAAAAATGTTTTATTTGTTTGATATAAGGTTACATTGAATAGATGTCATAGTTTGAAAACAACATTTTTAAAATTAAAATAAGAAATTTGAAGATATATATCTTTTAAGAAAAAAATCTTGAATTTTTTAGCAGCATATATAGCTTAAAAAATCTTAGAAAAATTTGTCCATATAATTTAATCAAAATATTGACTGATTTTTAAAGTACAATCTTAATGGACAGAAAGAATAATCTATAAGAGTTTAAGATAATTTTCAAAGTGGAAATATCCAACTTAAAAATAGCCACCTCTGATGTTCTCCTTAAATTGGGGTGAAATAGTCATTAAGAAAAATAATAGAAGAAAAACTCATTTAATATTTTTTTTAAAAAGAATTATTTGTGAGAAATTGTGGGAAACCAAGCACAAAACCCCTACGATCCACTGGCATACCAGGTGAGACCATAGGTGACAAGTATGAGACCCACCGGAAAAGATTGTGCGACATTTTTTAGAAAGTTTTGCTTTTTAATATTTAGTTTAAATTATTTTAAAATTTAGCTGTTTTAAAAATATAATTTTATTTCAAATTTAAACAAATTTTGATAAGATTTATACTTAAACAAAACCTTAAAAAAAAAAACCAATCTGTCTCATTTGATAGCTTATTGTCATGAGGATTTTTTATAATACCGCGCACTCAATGTGGTGATGATATATATATTATAGTATTAAACTATGTATTAATATTTAATTTAATCTTTTAAGAAATTTTTTACTATTGAGGAGTCGTGGAAGCTCAAAGTGTCAATTAAGGCAAGCGCTGTGATCTGGGACTGGGCAATCTGTCCCGCGACGACATCGGCCATTGAAAAACCAGGAAACAAACTCCAGAATCCAAGTTTTGATCTTCCGTGAGATCTAGGGAGTTGAGAGGCAAGGAGGAGAGGAGAAGAGAGATCTTGTTCTGGTGTGAACTCTCACAAACAATGGCGGAAAAGTTCGTGTTCGAGATCGAGGAGGCGAAGGATGCGACTGACGGGAGGCCGTCCGTTGGCCCCGTTTACAGAAGCATATTTGCCAAGGACGGATTCCCTCCTCCAATCCCTGGAATGGAGAGTTGCTGGGACGTCTTTCGGTAATGTTCGTCGCGTCCATTTTTTTTTATCTCATCATCATCATCTTCTTCTATGTGTCTTGTAATTTTCAGATGAGAACACTGAAATTGTCTAATGAACTACATTTGAGAGAATTCAAAAGGTGGACTTTTAGGAATCAAAATGTCGGAAACGAAACTACTTGCATTGAAGTATCCATTTTTTTTTTCACTAAATACGAGAATTCGTTTAACCATTTCTGTTAAAAAATGTTTAGTTTCAAGAATCTCTCTCTCATTTTTTCTTCTTCTTCTTCTCTTTATCACCATTAAACCCACTAATCCCGTTGACTAGGGGTTTACTTTCTAAATTCTTATCTTCCATATATACTGTAAGAAAACCATACTCTGTATATGTTCTACGTTTTTTAATTTCTTCTCTTCTATTCCATGCCATAAAAAACCCATAGCCTACCTTAAAAATCCGTCTTATCATTTTCCCCCTTTGATCTAATTTTTAAAGGTCTACCTCCTTTCTTATTCCTTCTACTTGCATGCCTTATAATTTTTCTCCGAGCACTATTTTTGGTCTTCATGTACATGCTCATACTCCTCATCTAAATTTTTAAAGGGCTCCCTCCATTTTTATTTCTTTTACTTGCATGCCTTCAATTTTTCTCCAAGGACCATTTTTCGTCTTCTATGTATGCTCATACCACCTTACATGACTTTCACTTATTTTCTCATCTGATGAGGCTCTACTCCAGTGGTTCCTCTATTTTTATCTTTTAAATTATTTTACTCATTTATCTTAGAATACAAATTTATATTGCCGTCAACTTCTATGCTTGTTTTATTTTTAATTGCCTAACATTCAGCACCATCAAGCATTGCTGGTTTTAAGGGCTGATTTATGAACCTATCCTTTAATCTGTATGACACTCTTTTATCACGTATCACTCCACTAGCTTGTCTATAGTTAGCCCATCCTACTCCTATCTTATTGGCAATACTAGATCACTAATGTGATACCAAGCCATTTATCAGTTTTAATTTTCTCTTTTATGCTCTCTAAACGACTAAAATTATATTCTGATATGTTCGGTCTCTTCTCTACTAACCCATGTGTCTCCAAGGCTGACCTTCATAATGCCAATTTCTCATTAAATGGATTTCTTATTTGACACCGGGAACTTCCCTGTGTCCTCTCTTCTAATTTTCAAATTAAAAAACTCAAATTATTTGAGAAAATTGCAATTTTTTTAAAGGAATCAAGAGGCAAATTTGTTTTTTCATCTTTCATACTGTAAATGAGTTGATGCAGGATTTCCTTTCTCACCTTTAAAAAGTTCCTTTTGGATGCATGGAAAATAAACTGTGTTTTGGAAAACAACCACTTTTTAGCTAAATGTAGAATTGATTGGACCAATTTTTGTTAAAAATGCTTAATTCTAGGAAAGACATGTGTGTTGTTTGGAAAATATGAGACATGGTTTCCTAGAAAGTAACTACTTTGTTGTTAACCGCTTCAAAGTAAAAACTATTTTGTGTTTAGCTTCTGGAATCTTCACAAATAAGTTGGGAACTGGCTTGCAAATTGAAATTCTGAAGTCTTTGCATGCCAATAATACAGGTGTTAAGGTCCAATCCAGAAGCATCAGTGTTGGAATTCCCAGAAAATTTAAAATCCATGCACCCAAACTAGCACTTGCTGTTTCTGATCTTTGTTTCTATCCACCTTTTAGTTTTTGGGTTTGACTGAAATGCGAATGGGGCCTTGTTATATTTTCTCTCTTTTTCAATTCAAGTTGTCTAAGATGACATTCCATAACCTTGTTCTGTCAGATAGGGTTCATTTAGGTATGCTCCCATTTAAATCCATAAGTGGTTTATGAATCATGATTAGAACTCATTGTTATACCCTTCCATTATATTTTTGTCGCATCGTTATATAGGTTCTTTGCTTCCGACAAAATTTGTTAACATTTCGAAAGAGAAAAAGAACTGTTTGTGGCAGATGGATGTACATAAATTTTGTTACCTTGGATTGTGCCTTCCAGCTAAATCTATTCATGCTCCTCTAAAAGGCCAAGGCACTTGATTGTACCAACAAACATGAATGGGTTAGTCTTGTGGCTGCCAAATGTTCTGAATTGGAGCAGAAAATGCTGAGATGATGAGGTATTCAAAATAAAATGTGCTGAGATGATGCTGAGAATCAATAGGCAGAGACAGTTCTGCTCACATTTTGTGTTGAATGGATATTCATGCTACAGTTTGATGAAAAGGTGGTGGGCGGGTCGATCAATTCATTGATCGAGTGTATGACTGTATTTGTCCAAACAATCTCCTAATGATGAAGCAACGATGTGTCTGTTGTCTTTATCTGAAATTTTGGTTTTTGAGTGAAGATTGGGTTTTTGACATCTAATTCATTCCAAATTGATTGGCAATGATGTGTTAATCAGGTATTGAGTTTGTGGGGTCTGATTAGGAAAAGCATCTGCTCTTTACATCTAAAGGAGAAAAAAAAGAAAAAGGAGTGTTCGCTGCCTGCAATTGGGTTTAGATTAGCAATTATCAGAAAGGCTGTAGCTGATTGTATGTGATTAGGAACTGCCATTGGCAGGACCCACCAGAATATCAACTGAGTGATTATTATATCACTGGTTGGAGAGCTTCTTCCCATAGAATGCCAAGTTTCAACCATCAATTCAAATTCCTTTTTTTTTCTTATCTTAAAAAAAAAAAAAATTCAAATTCCTTTTTTTCCCCTCATCATTCATCTAAAGGTATTGATCCATGGTAGGACCATGTCCATGTTTGTATTTTTGTCCTTTTCAAGTTCTTTTTCTTTTGCCTTTTTTTACTCTCTTTTTTTTTGGTTTTTATGATACTTAGCAATTATATCACAACAAATACCTAGCTTCTTAAAAAATTCCCATGATTTTTCTGAGATGAGAAATTACCAAGAGATATGTAGCAAGTACTTAGTGATTTGGGTCCAAGATAGGTTATTCTTGAAAATTTGCGATGCATAAGCATCTGTTATGATCATCAATAATTTCATCATAGCTAATCCCATCTATCTGGGGTCATCTTTTTGAGTTCTACTCTTCATTAAAAATCATAGCCTTTGTTGCCCTGCAATGCCTCAAATTCTTCTTTACCACTTTTAACTAGGTTTTTAAAGGCCTCCATCTCCTCATTGTTCCTTCTTTACCAATTGTCAATTTCTGTAAGGGAGCTCTGTCCAATCTTCTATGAACGTGCCCAAACCACCTTAAACAGCTTTTCCCCATTTTCTTGCCCATTGGGACTATCTTTAAGGTCTCCCTAATGTTTCAATGTAATCTCTCTATTTGATATTTTATAAGCATCTATAATTATGTTTGTTATATCCCCCTCCCCACTCCACATACATTTTTTAACATATTGTTAGTCTAGCTTAACGGTTTTATGATCTGGTGCAGCCTTTCTGTTGAGAAGTATCCTCAGAATCAGATGCTTGGCCATCGTGTGATTGTTGATGGAAAGGTGCCCCATGTTTACAACTGTTGACTCTCAATAACAGAATACCAACACTTTAAAAATTATTGATCATTATTTTATCACCACATATTTTGTTGTGCAGCCAGGTAAATATGTTTGGCTAACTTACAAAGAAGTGTATGATATAGTGATAAAAGTTGGACTTTCCATCCGCAGTTGTGGGTTTGAGCAGGTAAATTCATCTCTAATATGATATATCAGCTGTAGTCTTTTGGTTACATGAGAGGGGACAAAAGGTATGAATTATTAACTTCTGACGGGATAACACTTTGATGGTATAGTTGTGGGGTTTAGTAACTGCTGGCTATAGTTATGGTATGACTACACATTTAATTATGCTGAATATCATCCTTACCAGATTAGAATAGAATAGACTAATTATTCCCAGTTACAATGATGACTAAATCAGTAGTGGTCAAATGTGGTAGTCAGTAGAAGCATTGTTTATGAAAGGAACTTGTTAAACACAGAAAGATTCCTGTACATAGCCACTGTATTTTCATCTCATGCCCAACATAACCATCGTTGAGCTTTTGTTCAGGTGGCCATCTTTGACTTACTAGTTGTTGTTGGTACTTAGCTTTTTCATCTTCTGTATGTAGATTCATGTTTCGTGCAACTTGCAAGTTGATGTTTTATACTATCATTCGAAAAAAATTAATGTTTTATATTCTTCATTTCCAGGGAGGAAGATGTGGAATATATGGAGCTAATTGTCCTGAATGGATTATTAGTATGGAGGTAATTGTTTGCTTTAAGTTGTTTGCTGGTCATAGTTTCTGAACAATAATAAATCTTTCTCAAATAAATTGAACTTTATTGAGTGTTGTTGATTTCCCCTGCACTTTTAATTCCTGTTATTCAATCTCCAATATCCGTTCCTTTCATTCTTAATTCTTATTGATTCTACGTTACTGTTGCAGGCCTGCAATGCTCATGGGATTTATTGTGTTCCTTTATACGATACCCTTGGTATGGAAATTAAAAATGTTTGTCAACTAGTCTGAAGATGAATGCATGATTTCAATAACCATAGAAAAGTTCACTTTACAAATGATGATGGATTATGCATGATAGGTGATGATGGATTATGCATGATAGTTGATGATTGGATCGCATTGTATTTGGAGCTTTTTTCATAAATATAATGTCCAATTCTTTGCTTTCTTGAGATCTCATAGAGTATTATGATTTGTAGATAAACTTTGTGTTAACAATTTTTTTTATTGATTTACTTTATTGTAAAAAATGATTAGGTGCTGGTGCTGTGGAGTTTGTTATATGCCATGCTGAGGTTTCAATTGTCTTTGTAGAGGAAAGAAAGATCGCTGAGGTATGATATGCATTTCTTTTTTTATAAGAATAAAGGAGATTACAAAGTTGTTCAAATTATCAAGTGATCAAACTCACGAGCCTTACCATGAAACTTTGGGAAAGGGCAATAAAAGCTTGGTTGTGACAAGAGTATATCATCTCTGAAAACCAATTTGGATTTTATGTCAGGTAGGTCAACTACGGAAGCCATCTTTGTACTAAAGCATAACTAATAGAGAAGTTTAGGGAGAAAAAGAACCACCTTTGCATGGTTTTTATTTATGTAGGGAAAGCTTACAATAGAGTTCCAAAGAAATTGATCTGGAGAACTTTAAAAAATAAATGCATCCCAAATGAAATTGTACAGATTATTCAGGACATGCATGATACCACAATCGCTAATGATATAGTTGTTTGTGAAAAAAATGCATAGTTCCCAATTGGAGTGGGACTCCATCAAGGATTTGCTTTAAGCTTGTATGTTTTTGCATTTATCATAGATAACTTAACATAGGGAATCCAAGAAAAGTGCAATAGTGTATACTTTTCACCGATGATATAGTATTAATTAGTGAAATAAGGGACGAGCTCAATAGTAAGTTGGAATCTTAGGAGAACTTTGGAGTCAAATGGTCTAAAACTTAGCAGAAGTGAGACATAATACCTTAGTGGAACATAAGATGGAGATGGCAATTGGATTTGATGCGGGATCGATGCACAGTGACAATTCGATCAAGCAATACAGGTCCCTTTGTCTTCGTTGAGACGGGGAAAAGGAATAGAAATCGGAAATCCAGCTAGTCCTTCTACTTGTCGACAGGGACGGAGGAGGAGAGAGGAAGAGAAGAGAGAAAAATAAATTCTATTTCTTTATTTCAAATCCATATCCGATAGTTGTGTGTCCTTGCACAATACAAGGTCTCTTTAAATAAAAGAAGAAAATCAAATAAGGAAGCCCTAAAGAAAAGGAAATCTACTTAAACTAGGAAAGTTAACTAAAAAAATAATCCTATTCTACTTAGGAAAGGGAGAGATAAAATAAAAATGAAAATAACACAAAATTAAAATAAACTACGAGTCCTACATCAGTCCCCTGATCTTGAAAAAAACTCATCCTCGAGTTGAAATCTGCAAAACAACAGGCATCATGACCAAAGGGAGACATGTAGCAAGGTACCAAATAGAGATGGAGACCAATCCCGAAGAGTCGAACGATGATTTCGGTAATTGCGTAACTTGCAATGCACGTACGACGAGAGCAATCTTTCTTTGGGACGAAGAAACGAAGGACCGCAAATAGGTTCAAGTGAGGGCGAAGCAGTCCGATCGTGAAGGGGTCTTCAAAATGCATTTGAGGGATAGCATATTGCAGAGGACTCAAGCAATGGCGTTGAAGTTTGGGAAGGCTAGCATTAGGCACCAATAAACGATGTGCATATGAGGAGGAATATGATAAGTATCCTAGGGGAGCTTCCTGAACCATAAGTGCATCAATGGAGCCCATTTCTTTTGAGTCCTCTACCATGTCATTGGAGAGCAAACAAGTGCAAGTGTCACGTGAAGGCAACTGTGGTTTACTAGTAGAACGTGCAAGAATAAATTCGAGGTCATTTTTTACAAAAGCATTAGTGTTAGCTTTGCCTCGATGGATAGCGTCAACATCAAACTGCCAAGGGCGACCAAGCAACATATGGCAACCAATCATCTCAGGCACATCACATGGAACAAAATCCTGATACTTACCAATAGAGAACGGAATGTGGCACTGTGAAGTAACCTGCTGACGGCAATCGTCATTAAGCCACCCAACAAAATATGACTGAGGGTGCTGCTGAACAGAAAGTTGTAACTTGTCAACCAATAGCTGTGAGACCAGATTCGCATTGCTACCACTGTCAATAATTGAAGTACACAATTATCCCCTAACCGTGCATGTGGTTTGAAAGAGATCATGGCGCTGAGGGGGGATCTCAACATGAGGATTGAAGAACAGTTTGGAACAACCATGGTGAATTGGGGTAAGCGGGAGGTTTAATTGGGTAAATGGATCAAGGTTTGGGAAGGATTTCGCTCAGGTCAACATGAGACACATGGGTCTTAGGATATGATAACACACAAGTCTAAGGAACATGAGCGCTGGGTTATTTGAACAGTGGCCATCCAAAGATGGACTGGGTTTGGGTGAAAAAGGTGGAAGGCTTAGGGAGAGAGAGGGCAATGATCTACAAGGGGCAGAACTAGAGGAGGAGGAGATGGAGGAGGTATGGACATTGTCTGCTAGACATGGCTGTTGCAAAAGTTGTTAGAGACGATGCAACAGGCGTGGTTGGGCTGAAGGACAGGAAGATGCAGGGAAGGGATGACCGTGGGCTGGTGGTGAGGCAATGTTGGCGGATCAGCATGGTGAGAAGGGTGGGGATGGTCAAAATGGGTGAGGGCAATCATGCTCAGGGCTGACTGGGTACGTGGAAGGGAGGCGGAGGAGGGTGCAGTGGCTGCTGGCAGCGAAGGCAAAAGGGACCTGAAGGTCTTTGCTTGGGGTGCTCTGTGGAGATAAAACAGAGGTGGGCGAGTGATAGGCAGGGAAACAACAGATAGAGGTTGGGATTTCAGGCTCAGGCGATGCGATGGTCTGGGACTCTTGGTCTGGGACTAGCCCTGCATAATGATGTACTCTAATGAAGTGGAGTTTTTGGGGACCAGCAGTGCTCTTTTGCTTTGGCATAGTCATGGTAGGGGGACTCTAGCTAGGAATGCTTTAGTTTGGGCTAGCAGGAGGAAGAAGCCCCCGTGGAGGCCAATTCACATGGTGAGGGAGATTAGGAAGATGTGGGGGGTAAGAGTTATTCACTCGAGGCATGTTGAAGGAGTGGCAGACTCTTGGTGAAAATTGGAGTAGATAGGCTTGGTGTCTTTTCGGAAATAGTGTGATCTTGTATTTACATTTGTTTTATTGGTTTGACAGTACATATCTCTTGTATTAATGGATGGGGGTGTAATGGACTGTCTTTTCTTTTGTTTTTTTATTTGTTGTTCTTCTTTATTTAACAAAATGTCATCAATCCCATAAATGTAATGGCAATTGAAGTGATATTCAAGCATGCCAACCATATGCCTTGCTCTATAGATTTCAAGTAGGAACATTGGAACTTCTTGTATGTTCCAGCTACAATATTTACCCATTTTCTAATGCTTTTGGAGAGTTGTAGTGGGGTACATTTGTCATGGCTGCAAACTACTGCATTTGATCCACGCCCCTTTGGCTGTGTATAGTGTATCTGAATATCACCCAGATTGGACTGATTTTAGCAGTTGTGTCAGGCAAGATTGGAGAGATGGTATAATTTACTTCAATGGGATAATACACTGTTAGTTATTATCAACCAACGGGCTGTTCTTTGTCCCCCAATGACCTAATTTCACTTTATAAATGAGGCAAATGTGGGATGCACATTACATGGCCCTCATATGTGTGTGTATTGTGTTTCAGATGCACCTATTGCACCCCTACAAGAATAACATGCTTGGATGACTATATATGGATGTGGATATGCACTTATGTTCATGCTTGAATGACTATATATGCATGTGGATATGCACATATGTTCATGTTTGTGCATGTGTGCACTCTAGAATTTGTCAGTCATTTATTTATTTACTGTTTTTTGTGTGTTTCAGGTCCTGAAAACATTTCCTAATACAACCAAGTTCCTGAAAAGTAAGTGGTATTTTACCTCCCTCCTCTTCTTCTTCTTTTTCTTCTCTCATGCTTGATCTATTCCTTAATTAACAAATTGAACTGGTACCTTGCAGCTGTTGTGAGCTTTGGCAAGGTTACATCTGAACAAAGAGAAGAGTGTGAAAAATTTGGGTTGGCAATACATTCTTGGGATGACTTTCTGAAACTGGTTGGCGAATTTCTTTGAATCTTCTAATATATAGTTTTCTATCAGCCATCAATAGCTTGCATGGAGTTGTTTCCTCTTCTATATACTATCAGAAACAGCATAATTAAGTACCGATATTTTTTGTGATACTCATAAAAATGGTCTTTCATTGCCATGGTTACTCTTAAAGTTACTTAATAGTACAAGGCTGCTTCTATACTGGAACTAAAAATGCAATATTCATTGTGTTCTTTTTCTTTTTGGGAACTGTTACTGATTTTATTTATGATGAAGTAACACCCAAATTAATAGCTGGCTAGGCTTAACACATAGCTATAAACAAAGAACAGACAAGGGTGATGAGATTAAAAAATCCTAGAGCACAACAGTCAACAAAGTCTCAACACTCTCTGCGACCTGAGCATGTTTAAGATACATATGCCCTTTAAACCTTTGCTGGAGCAGGCCCAAGATGCAAGCCTGTACTTTGTCCTTTTGGCTAACTTAATTTGGATCAGATGCCATGTTGCGAAAAGCTCTGCTGTTCCACTTCTCCTAGATAGACCATTAAATAGCAAGAAGAATCATTCTCTCTAGCAGTCAAAGTTTGTGAGGACCTGAACAAATTAACCAGCATCAAAGCAACATGGAGATAGAGGTAGGCATCACCCATGATGTCCTGAAGATTGGAAGAAGTTCCTTGCCTTGCAAACTGGCAGTGAATAATAGATGGATCACATTTTCAGCATCATTTAAGCAAAGTTGACAGACGTTGATGATAATGTTCTTTCTCTCCCCAAGATGGTTGATAAATTTTTATCTCAGCCATTTACCCAACAAAAAGTAAAGGGGGAGCAGAAGATTTCTACAACTGAATAGGAATAATGCTGTTGACCTGTGAGCAATTAGTAGTAGGATTATGATCTGGAATCTGTATTCTGAGCAAAATATGAATCACTTAGAATTCCTGCAATAACAAAATCAACTCGAGGATGTCACTGTCTTGAATGTTCTCCTGAGAACTAGTGATCACATGGTGGTTCCTCCAGTCCCACCTCTGTAATCCACCATATAGGTTTCTTCATAGAGTGCCACATTGACTGCCTTGGAATCTACCTTATAGAGGTCTAAACCACATCTCAGATAACGCCAAAACTGAACCTTCCTTCCATTTTTTATCCTATATCAGATATTTCTTGTTTTAAAGGATTCCTTTATCAGATGTCATCTAAAGGAGCTTGTAATCTAACTAATTGCTCTCCGAATACCCAAAATGAACAAGTAGAGTGATTGTCTCTCCAATATCAGTGGTCTCACCTTCTCTAAGGTGCAATAACCGTTTGCTAGGAACAGTTTCATTAATGGCTAAAGTTGTTATGATACCAAGGTCTCCTTCCTCCAGTAGCTTGCAAACTGGCGATCACTACCAACAAGGTGATATTTTTTCTTGTCTTCAATGTCGTTTCAGAAGAAACTCTTTGAATATTACCAGCCTTCTCTCACACTTAGGGATAGAAAGTTTTATGAGAAGACAGGTTAATACTGATTTTGGCGGCATTATTCTTCCACTCATGTAGAGGGAGGATTTCTTTTTTTAAGAAGAATTTTCCATTTATATATCTCTTGTTTGAGGCATGGAAATTCCAATCCTTCGCAGACTTACAAACCTGAGAATTCAAATTTCTAGGAAAGTTTGTGCAATATACAACGGCGACTAGTGACATTCATGAAGTCATTGGTTTTTAGGTTTTACATAATTTTTCAAAGGGTTGCGAATCGGGTTGAGTTTATGCTATCCCACCCTTAATGAAAGATTTAACTTTCGAACCAACCTGATTGGAGATACCCAAAGTACTTGCCTTCTACCGACCTTTTAGGAGCTAACCCAAATCGAGAAAAATACCCAAGAACCAGACCTAAGAACTCGAAAATTTTAATAGATCTCCCTCCCACCCCCCCCCCCCCCCCAAAAAAAAAAAAAAGGGCTCAACAATCATGAGGAAAATATCCATTTTAAAAAAAAAGAAAAAAAAATCATGAGGAAAAATAATCTACATTAGATCCCAAAAATGGGAAAAAAATTCCTATAAAAAGACTGAATTTGGAAAAAACAAAAATTAGAGACAAAGATATCCAAAATGGAAGAAATAAACTATCTTGACATAATTGCATGGGAGAGGCAACTAGGATTTATAAAGTGTTATAATTATATACAGAATATTATATATAATATAGAATATTTTAGGGTCTGGTCTTTGGACTCATGTTTTTGTCCATTAACCCAACCCGACCCTATCCAAGAAAATCTTTGGGTCTTCAAAATGCAGTACCAACCCAACCTCAAACTTGGTAATCCTCCTTGACCCAACCCTAGCTATTTTCAGTCGCTCCATGTAGGTCCAGTTTTTACCTGGCCCAACTTGCACCCCTGATTTTTCACATACTAGTTCATCTAAATCTCTTGAAGCATCTTATTTTGTATGTCATGATACTGCTAGTTTAACATGATCTTGTCCCCATAATGTTCGCTGTCATGTCTATGCTTTATCACAGAAGGTGAAGTGATGACCCATTCTTTGGATTCTTATAAATAAATACTTCATCATGTCAATCAATTTCTTGATTAATTGAGTTGCATACTCTTATTCATTCTTTGTTACCCTTTCATGTACTATTTTAAAAATTTAAACCTTCCACGTATCAGTCTGGCCTACTTAGTGGTTTATTAATTTATGGACAGCTTCTATCTTAGGTAATTTTTATTTTTGTTTGATCCTACAGGGCAGTGGTAACCAATTCGATCTTCCTGTGACAAAGAAAAGTGACATTTGTACTATAATGTATACAAGTGGAACAACCGGTGACCCTAAGGGTGTAATGATTTCCAATGATAGCATCATCACTCTAATTGCTGGTGTGAAGAGGCTACTTCACTGTGCAAATGAGGAGGTGAAATATATTTATTTTGAGTTAGTTGCATACCATAATATGGTTAGCAGGCAAAGCAAACTAAAGATGCCATATGTATTTATAACTGTTAAGTAACTTCTAAGAATGTAAAGTTTTAAGTGAGCCACATTCTTTCTTTATTATTATTTTTTGATCTTGTGTTTACATTCTTTTTTTAATTTTCATGGAATGGACAGTTGAGTGATGGTGATGTTTATTTATCTTATCTCCCTCTGGCACATATCTTTGACCGTGTGATTGAAGAGCTGTTTATTTCTCATGGTGCATCTATTGGATTTTGGCGTGGGGTAGGTGTTTTTGCTGTGGTTCATCCTTTTACAAAATGACACAAGTTCAATAATCAATTAATGGTCTCTTCAGAATGTCAAATTATTATTATTATTATTACTATTATTATTTTGAATGATTCAGGATGTCAAATTATTGACTGAAGACATTGGGGAGCTAAAGCCAACTATCCTTTGTGCTGTTCCACGTGTTCTGGATAGAATCTATACAGGTAAATCTGGAATTATTGTCATAAAGAGATGTTATCCTCATACTAATAATGTAAACCTTGCGTCTGTTGATACTGCTGTATGATTTACAGTTCAATCATTTTTTTAGAGGTAACAGTAAAAATTCATTGAAGGAAGAAAGAGTATAGAGAAAACAGAAAAACTTAAAAAATACAAACAAAAGAAGCGGTCTAAAAGGGATAGACCACAAAAACTGTGCAGATGGATAACTACAATTCGTTTCCTATTTATATGGGGCTGTTCCTTTATATATTTTTTGAAACATTAACAACTTCATTCTTTAGAAAACAAAGAGTGAATACATGAGGGTGAACCAAGTATAGGAGAATTATACCAGGTTCTAAGACAAGGGAAAATGAACAGAAACAACAAAAAAAACATAAGGCAAAAGAAAAGGAATAGACAACACTATATGAGAGAACTCCCCTCGCACCAAAAGATACAATAAGTAGTCCCCTACTCCCAAGGCTGATATGATGAAAACAATTCCAACGCCGGTCTTTGTTTGTGTACACACACTTTAGCTAAGAAATCCGTTGTACTGTTCGCTGATCTATGTGTATGTATGAAACTGATACTTCCTGTCCTAATGTCCCTAGTAATGCTTATCAGCCTCCAGGAGAGCGAGGGGGGGGGGGGGTTATTTCCTATTACTAGTACAGAAGATGCCCTATCGACATTGAATTTGCATGATCCTTGGGGAGGCGCTACCCACTCGACTTTATGTTTCCTAACTTTCTCAATCCTTTTCATGCAACCTTCCCAAGACAAATAGAAATCCTCGGGTGCTAGACCCATGAATTCCTTACACGTAAACATTCATCCTATCAACTGCCATTTCACCCTCTCAAAAACCTCTCTAGATGCCCCCCTCTTCCCCTTAAAAATCCTCCCGTTGCGCTCTTTCCAAATTTCCCACAAAACCGTCGACGGTACCATTCTCCATGCTATCCTTCTTCTACCTCTGAATGCCCCCACCCCCCCACACCACCCAATCCATGCCGACACTGAATCCTCCGCTTCATTTCCTATAACCCACGAGCAACATACACCCCACGTGAAACAACATTTAGATAACAAGTGGTGCACTGTCTCTTCTTCTTCACACAGTGGACATATTGTAGGAGCTTCCTCAGAAAGAGCACCCCTTCTTTTTAAGGTCATGTCTCGCTAGGGATCCTCCATAAAGATCTGGATTCTAGGGGGATCTTATTGTTCCAAGCAAGGTTGCATATAGGCGTTGGATTCAAATTTACTGTATACTGCCCTTAGGACTGATTTTATCGAGAAGGACCCTGATGGCTCCATGGACTAAATCTACTTGTCCTCCTCAAACCACAATCTAGTTTCTCTTAGGGTTCCAATCAAGGCTTAGTGGGTATCTTCTTCAAAATCATATAGGGTCCTTCTGAAAAAGATGGACCACAGCGGAACATTATTCACCTCACTATAGTAGTCACTGATCAATGCTTCACGGTTTAGAGCCACTCTAAAAAATCTGGGAAACACTTCCATTAGCGGTCTCTTCCCCCACCCAAATGTCTTTCCAAAACGACATCCTGTTGCCATTTCCCAACCAGAAACCTAACTCCCCTCTGGAATACCTCACCAATCTTTCCTTCCCCGACTTCCTAACCTCACTAAGGGTTTAACTACCGACGATCCTTCCCTATTATATGAAATTACTAACAGCCAATCTTGGGCACAGATGGATAACTACAAATCAAACTTGTCCAAAAGAATGAATCTCTTGGACATCCTCACTCCAAAGATCTGTTCTTTATGCCTTTTTCTATTGCTTGTATGGGTTCATTGCTCTTTCTACGATCATAATAGATCTTTTCTCTTGTAGATTTCTGCAGTTGTATATTGTTGATTTCTTTTCGAACTTCTTGTTACTCATAAAATATTGTGACTGGTCATATGATATCCCACGTCTTTATCTGTTATAATTTAGCAGTCCCTCACAAAAGAGAGAAGAATGTGAACTTTGATTTTGTTAGCATTTACCGTTTTCATTTTGCGATTTATGTTTTTCTCTTGTTTTTGCACTGTTATTTTTCAGGTTTGACTGAGAAGATCTCTTCAGGAGGTTTCTTGAAGAATACATTGTTTAAAATTGCATACTCATAGTAAGTTTTACCATTACAATGTCTAGTTCAAAAGATTTATCACTAGTTTTGCATTATCTACAGTTCATAAGGATTTTATACTCTGATTGTTTGATTACGTTAAATCCCTTCCTGAACCATATCAAAGATTTATAGAGCTTGAGTCGATAGAGAGTGCGTTAGCTTGGTATATTTTCATTATCAAGCTTTACCCTTTACATTTGAAAATCCACTATAAATCTATATTAAAGGTCAATAACATTAAATGGTCAACCATCTCAACAGATTTGCGACAGTAGAATGGAACATATCTGCATGGAATCATATGCACCTTGGAAGTGCGATTTCAAATCAATTCTCTCTCTGTAAAATAAGGGGTTTGTTTGATGAACTGTATATATCTTGTGCACATAATGCACATATTTTGAGTCTCTTCTTCTAATCTTTTGATGAAAAGGGAAGTAATAATGTCATCACTCATCAGTCGCTACCAACCAATAGAATGCAACCCCCTGTGGGAGTTCCAGCATTTCAAGCTAAAGAGTCGCTTTAGC
This sequence comes from Chimonanthus salicifolius, assembly GCA_013350335.1. Taxonomy (NCBI): domain Eukaryota; kingdom Viridiplantae; phylum Streptophyta; class Magnoliopsida; order Laurales; family Calycanthaceae; genus Chimonanthus; species Chimonanthus salicifolius. Next base: position 49,539,852 of record CM023536.1, read on the forward strand.
TTGAATGTTCCATTCACATTTTTCTCCCAAATCTAGTCAGTTCAATGATGGGATGATCTATATATGATCGGGAAGACGAAGAAAGCCCATACTATTTTGCACTTAGATTGTCACTAAGGTTACTTCTATCTCTTCAGCGCCATTCCCAGTTTCCCTCGTACAATTCTTTAACAAGAACGTTGTTGTTACACACGTACTATCCATGCTAGAGAACAGAGTCTATCCAAGTGCATCACTTAACTTGGCATGGCCATGCCTGATCCTTTTCCATGCCATATTTGCCCATGTTAATCTAATTAATCCATCTCCTTTCCCCTTTACTACTCCTATGGTTCGTGTATTCCAATATCTGTGGCAGCTGTAATTCTTGTTTTTTATGGGATAGTTGATGCGGATTTTGTTTAGAAAAATGAATCACTAAGAACAACCAGCTGCAAACAAGTTGGTAGATCTACAATTTCTATCTTTCCCAACTCCTTTAGGGCAGTGTAGTTTAGAGATAAACATAGGTCTCTCTGGTGTCCGTAAATGTAAATCAGTAATTCTTCTGTATTTGTTATTTATTTTGAAGTATGGTACTGTTCATGTTTTGGTTGGGACATTTTGATCTATTAATTTTATCTATCTTGGAAATTCTGCAGTAAGCTACATAACATGCAGAAGGGATCTAATCATGGAGAAGCATCACCAATTTTTGACAAAATAGTTTTTAGTAAGGTAGCCCATGTATAAAATAGCAAAATTCCCTGACTTTTGTTACTAATTGGTGCAATGCTCCCTTAAAAATTGTCTTAATTTGCTGAATTATGATTATCATGATTTCTTCAGGTAAAACAAGGATTAGGTGGAAGAGTAAGGCTCATTCTATCTGGAGCAGCTCCACTGGCTACCCATGTAGAATCTTTTCTACGAGTGGTGGCATGCGCTCATGTTCTACAAGGCTATGGTATTCATCCTTTTTTAACCACTATGTTAGCTTTACTTGATTTGCCTGCCTGGTAATCATCATTGCTTGCACTGAGAAAATGAGCTTCTGAATCAATTCTTCATATTGTATCTTTTTAGAAATCATAACCAAGAATTTATGAACCAGTTCTAGTTATCATGTTAATATTTTAAGGCATCTTAATGATTTCAGAACAAAGCCATAGTTGCATGGTTTAAACATTGATTTGTGTACTCTTTTTTTTTTGCAAATTGGAAAATTGATTTTTATCATTTTTATGTTTATCTGCCATATAGATTTCATTTTGATTCTTGGCAGATAAGTAATGATATTATCTATTGTTATTTGTAGGTCTAACAGAAACCTGTGCGGGCACATTTGTTTCTCTACCAAATGAATTAGCAATGCTTGGTACAGTGGGCCCTCCTGTACCAAATGTAGATGTTTGCCTAGAGTCTGTTCCTGAAATGGCGTATGATGCCAAGTCAAGCACACCTCGTGGAGAAATATGTGTAAGGGGAAATACCCTGTTCTCCGGATACTACAAACGAGAAGATCTCACTAATGAGGTTATGGTCGATGGATGGTTCCACACAGGTTTGTATATCTTTATTATCTATGCTACTATTTTTTCTGCTTGGTAGCAATTCCGCAAAGGGAATGTTTCTAGAATGGTAAAAGCTGTTTCATCATGAATAGAAAAAATGGCTCTTGAATGGAAAGGTGGTAACAGAATAGAGAGTATATGGGAAGAGACTTTTTGGCAAGGCATGGAGGATCAAAGAATGTTTCACCTAGTTAACTGGGAAACAGTGTACAAGTTGGTTTGAGATGGAGGCTTAAGAAACCGTCCAATGCAGTAGATGAACTCAACTCTTTTCGGCAAATGCCTATGGTGTGTAGGTGATGGTTCCTCAAGCTTATGAAAATGGGTCTTGTTTCAGAAATACAAAATTTATAGGGATGGCTAGAAGGTTGAAAGCTCTGATGGAGAAGAATCAACAATTTAAAGGCCCATCCTAAGCTCCAATTAGGCTTTCCAAGCAAACATTTTCTTTCGTGTTAGTTTTTGGGAAAAATCAGTATCTGCAAGAAGTTTGGTTGATGATGCTTCCCTGAAGGATCTTTTTCTTTCCCTCTGGTTAATTGCTTCAAATAGAGAGGTGAAGGTCAGCAAAAGTGTGAGAAAGATCTGAAGGTTCAATTATTTGGACATCTTTTCAGACACAACCTCTTGGATGAAGATTTTCAACTGCTCCTCTCTCCTAGATCATTTGAAATCCTTCTAAATGCCAGTTAATGATTCAGATATAGGAGAATATGAATTCTAGACACCTCCAGCTCTTTCTCTGTCTAGTCTTTCTTCATCTCTCGGATCAAAGCCACCCATCTGAGCTTCTCCTTTTGTGGTCCATCAAAGCACCTTTCAAGTGCCTCATTTTTCATTGGATAGCCCTCCAGAACAAGATTTTGACAATTGATAATTGAACAAGATTTTTCTGCTCCCTCCAGATGCAGGTTTTTTTTTCCAGTTAACATCTCCTGCTCCTCCTGTTTGCTGTCGTTTTGTGGATCCGCATGGGTGGCTCGCTAGTTCCAGCTACTCTACATTTCTTTTGTCATCTGCCGGCCCCCCCTGCTTCGGTGGTCAACTGCATCTCCTGTTTCGAGAGTCTTGTCCTCTCTCCTAGCCTTGACCATCCGCCGGGCCTTCTACCAGTTTTTTTTGTCAGCTTAATTATCTTTTATCCTGTTTGTGAGCCAACTGTTTGACTTTTTTTTTTTGTATTGGCACCTCTGGTGCTTTTATCTATTATTATTAATATATGAACCATTTCAAAAAAAAAAAAGATAATTGAACAAGATTTTTGAAATAGTATGGGTTGGGGTAACTCGCTAGTTCGATATTTGCTGGGTTTTAACGACTCGCTGCTTAGCCATTTCAAGGCTAAGAGATACAGAGCTTTAAGGTAAAAAAAGGGCTCCCTTTTTCAGAGAGATGCTTTGTTCTCTTTGTCTAGAGAGGAACATGAGATGTTTTCAAAATAGGAGCTCCTCTTTGTGAGACTTGGTGCTCCAAATCCATAAGCAAATATGTATATGTATGGGTCTTTTTTTAGATCTTTCTCAATCCAATCTTGTCTCCATCAATTTATTAATGTTGATACGTATGCCTGCCATTTTTTCTCTCATCATTTCATCATTGTCAAAGACCATATCCTTTGTTTGCCATGTTGCCTCTATCCTGTTAATCCAATTCTAAGGGTTCCTCTTCTCCTAGTTCCTGTCACTGGTAGTTTATATATTCTTTGTACATGGGTTGTTATCTGGTCATTTTTAGACATGCTCACATGATTTTAGATGGTCTTCCTCATCTTCTCATCTATTAAAGCTATTTTTAAGGTTCTCCTAATGCAATTTTTTCTATCTTTAATATTTCCCCTCTCATCCATTTCACCATTTACATATTCGTTGCCTGTAATTTTTCTACTTTTTTTTTAAAGGTAACTTCATTAATCAAGAGAAAAAAGGGAGCAAGCACAAGACGCAAGCAACCCAAAAAAATCAAAAAGAGGAAACAACCCCAAATTTATATGAAAATGTTTATAATCTCCGAAGAAAGAGAAAGACCCTGATGCGCTAACTCATCAGCCTCTGAATTAGCTGACCGAGGTACCCAAGATACTGAATATTCGTACAATATCATGGAATGACGAATCATGTCCATCTTATCTAGATAACACCAAGGACAAAGAGACCCCGCAGCCCAACTGACAACAATCTTAGAATCACCTTCTAAGATACTCTCAACTGCTTCTAACTCATTCCAATGCCAAAACACCCCTCCACAAAGCATATAACTCCATATCTAGAATAGAACCATTGTGAAGAGGACCCGCAAAAGATAGCATAGAAGTCACCAAACCCATTCTGAATAATCCCTCCATAACCTGCTAAACTAGCATCTTGCACACAACTTCCATCAAAATTAAGTTTAAGAAGTCCCACTGCTTGAGGAGACCAAGCCACAGACCTTACTGAAATTGACTGAGGCAAGAAATGATCCACTGAGTTCCAAGCATGACAGATATCTGATATCGTAACTCCTAGGAATTTTCCAGAATCCACCATCCTCCAAGCCACTCTGCTCTTAATAACTTCAACAAGGTGAGTAACATAGGAATTCTCTCCCTTTAAAGATCCTGGGATTTCTCTCCATCCAAATAGACCATACAATACTCAGAACTATAGCCTTCCATAGAGTCTTTTGAAAAGAGCTTCCATAAAAAATAACTTCTTCATTAAACACACATAACCAAGACTTTAGCATGCAAAAATCCAACCCTAATAGATTATAAAAGTAGCACCAAATCTGATATGCAAAACTACAATGTACCAGAAGATGATTGACAGACTCCTCATCGGACTACACACATAGGGCACGCATTAACAATGAGCATACGACGCAATCTCAAATTATCTATAGTCAAAATTTTCTCTAGACCAACCAACCAGCCAAACACCTTCACCTTGAAAGGGGCAACCCCCTTCCAAATTTTCAAACTCACCCTAGGCACTTCGCCAGCAAATATGAGCTTATCACAAAAGAATTTAACTATAAAAATCCCATGAGAGTCTGGATCCCAAATTCGCCTATCATCACCACTTCCCAAAATATAAACACTACTCAACTAAGCCATTAACGTCAACCAATCCTCCAACTACTGTCTGAACTGTGGACACCACACAGCCTGACCATGCAGCATATCCACACACTTCCTAACCTTAGCATCTTTATCCATACGAAGGAAAAAAGAGCAGGAAAAGATGAGGCCAACGGAGCATCACCCTCCCATCTATCCTTCTAGAAAAGAATATGCTCCCCAGAATAAGCTCGATACCTGATATAGGAATCAAAAGGCATAGAGTATTTTTTCTACTTTTCTTCATTAACTAACATTCTACTCCATAAAGCATTGTTATCTTGTTGGTACTCTCCCATCATATAGAACCCCAATTGCTCCCTTTTTTTTTCGAAAGGATAATGGTAATTTCATTGACAAAACAAAAAGGACACCACCAGCAAAGAAACAAACAAGAGATATAGAAGCCCAAAAACCCTTACACCCTGGAAGCAAACAAGAATTCTAATTGCTTGCCTACATTATGCACATCCTTTACCCATCATACTGGCTTATGTCCGATTTGGGTCCCCTACTTAATCTCAAAGATTGAGCCTATCTAAATTTATCACAATACCATACTAGGTTATTATTGATTTAGATTAGCTCTTCCATATTCTTAACTTGACTGAAGTTGCACTGCTTGTATTATGTCTTTGTTGTGCTTATCTTCAAATAACTCATCTCTAAAGGTTCCTCCATAATTTCAATTTATTGTCTGAACTCTGAATGACTTACGTTATTTATAAACAGCATACAATATGAGATATTAGCTTGGTCACTTTGATGTTAAATTATCCATAACTAGGACAATTTTTTTCCTCTAATATGTGTGTACATGTGCACATGTGTGTGTGCATCAAAACTATTCATAACTGGAACAATTCATTTTTCTCTGATGTGTGTGCTTGCGCATGTGCATGTGTGCAAGTGCGTGTGTCACCCAATTCTCCATCTTGACTAGGCAAGCTTCCAAGTTGAGTCCGAATTTGTCGTCTTAATCCATGATTCAGTCTGTTAATGATGTGAATAAGTATACTGAGATGCTTTTCAGTATAAATTGGACCTGACTTGGAGATGCATTGAGCTGACAAATTTTCAAAGATTTGAAGATACTGGCCATGCTTTGGGTAAACAGTTGTAGAAATTGTTATGGAATACTACAAAGTTGATGGGTAGGATCTTCCTATATAGGCAGTGTTTAATCTTTTGATTACTAAATTGTGATTCAACTCGTATAAAATGGGCACATTGGGCTGCCTAGACATCTGATGCATGACAGACCCTTAAATTCCAATTGACTCTTGACGTGAATGTCATCCATTCTCTGTAAACAGGGGATATTGGTGAGTGGCAACCAGATGGGAGCATGAAAATCATTGACAGGAAAAAGAATATTTTCAAGCTTTCACAAGGAGAATATGTTGCAGTTGAAAATTTGGAGAACATTTATGGTGAAGTTTCTGTAATTGATGCGGTATATACCTTGTGCCAGTTGTCAGCTCTCTCTCTCTCTCTCTCTCTCTCTCTCCCTTTGCAACAGTGGCACTTGCCAATTTAAAATAGGCTCCTTTTCACACCCTGCCATTCTGTCTTTCCCTTGCATACTGGATCCCCCACTTGTGAACTCTGACTTTTCAAAGAACGTGTTGACCTTCTGTTTCAGTTATGGATATACGGAAATAGTTTTGAGGCATTCCTTGTAGCTGTTGTCAATCCGAATAAGCAAGCACTTGAACATTGGGCTGCAGAAAATGGGCAAAGTGGGGATTTTACTGCCCTTTGTGAGAATCCAGAGGCAAACGAATATATCCTTGGGGAGCTTAAGAAGATTGCAAAAGTGAATAAGGTATCTGTTGTCCAACTCAATCGATAACAACTTTATTCTCTTTATTACTAAGTCTCATATGTTGGAAAGCCTCCTCAATCTGCAATTTACTCTTAGCCCTACTCAATCCCAATTTCTTTTATTTATGTTTTGGCAGTTAAAAGGTTTTGAATTCTTGAAAGCTATCCACCTTGACCCAGTACCATTTGACATGGAACGTGACCTCCTCACCCCAACTTACAAGAAAAAACGCCCGCAGTTGCTCAAGTATTACCAGGTTAGCTAAAGTCTTTTTTGAACTTTAGAATCATTGGCATGATTTGTCCCATGTAGTAGGGACGTTACTTGTGTACTTCTAGTGGTTACTATGCTGTCTTGTATTGTTAACATAGTTGTCAGATCTGGTCTGATATTGTCTCCAGAGCGGAACGTTTGGGCATTCTGGCCATTTCATTTTCTGTTTCAGAAAAAATGGCAGAATTTTTTTTTAAAATAAGAAATATAATTAAATATGAAGACAATATAAACATAAATATATTGAAAATAATTGTTTTCATTATTTTACACTAATCTACATAAATAACTTATAAATTATCTTAAATAACTACTCATATTTGTAATTTTAGTTCATAATAGTGGAATTATCAAATACTAATTCAAGAATGTTTAAATTTTACTCAAATAAGACTCAAATTTGGTAAAAAGATCCAAAAAATAAATTGAAATTCTCATTTTATTCAAAATCTAAGGTCAAAACTCAAAAAAATAAACCACATGAGCTGAAAATATACTTCATGAATTACAATTGAACTGAATTTCAGCCCCAAATGCCTATAAATTGAATTTTAGGCTCAAATTTGGTCCAATTGTAGTTCATGAAGTTTATTTTTTAATTGAGTGGTTGGATCTTATATTGATATCTAAAAAAATTAAGAAAATATATATGAAATTTGTAGAGCGGAATGAGTAGGGCCAAAATGGGCCATTCCAGCTCATTTTACCCGAATCAGGCCTGTTCCGGGTCAAATGAAATTTATGTTCATTTATTATCCGACTGGACTACTTGTCTTGCTGGAATCTCCAGTTGTGGAGATGTGAGAACTATTCTTAGATGTGTGACCCACTGGTTGGAACAGAGTAAAAAATGCACTTATCTTGGAACAGGCCTGTGGCCATTAAGTGGGCGCCGTACAGACTTTTAAAAAATTCAATACCTCATATATTCAATCAACAAATGGGATATCTATACTACTACTACCTCTTGGAAATTTCTGAAATCTGATTGCGAAACCTGTTCATTAATTTCTATACATATGTTGTTATATTTGTCTCTTCTTGGATTTTGTAAAACTATTTGACTGCTAGATGAAATGAATGGAAAGTGCTTAGATTAGAAAATCGATGAAGTTTATCACAACACTTTCATCTGATCTATGTAGCGATGGGTCAAATAGTTCTACAAAATCTGAAATATGTTTGTAAAAATTAACAGTTTAGATTTTTCAATATGTCAATTCTATATGCCTCGAATGTCATCATTTGCTGTCATCCTAAAGGATAACACGGCATAGGATCATTCCTTGCTTTGAATATTTGCATGCTGCTTACTTCCTTGTCCTTATAAATTAATCTTTTTTATTCTTATAAAAATATTCCTTTTTTTATTAATTCTACGGCCATGATGAATTTTCGTTCGTACACATATCACACAGAATCTTTACTTGTTACTGATTTTTTTATCTAATCAGAGTGTCATTGATGACCTATATAAGAAGGGCAAGGGCAGCAGCTGAATGATTTGGCTGGGCAAGCGAAGTGATTATTGAATTTTCAGAGCCGCCTTTTGAAAAAAAAAAATCTCAATTTTCATTTCATTACTAATTGTTGCAGTCATATGGACTGTATATATGGATAAGTTATTTGTATTAGTTGCCTATTTAGATTCTGTTGACATTACACTTTTGAGAGTGAACTCACAAATTCACATCCATGTAACATTTTCTGAATCATGCTTTTCATTAGTTATATTTTTTTTAAAAAAAAATCATATTTTAGTTCATTATCAATTTAAACATGCCTAGGTTTGGACTAAATGATTTTATTATATTAAATGTAAGATTACATAGAAAGTAATTTTTTATCCATTAGATTTAGATAAGTTAAAATCCATTGTGAGGAGATTATTATTTCAATGAAAGAAAGTCATTTAAGATGGTTTGGACGTGTATCAAAAAAAGAAATAGCTCCTGATAGAAAAATTAAAAACATACATGTAAAAGGGACTAAAAAGGAGAGATAGATCTTTAAAATTGGAAGATAATTAAAAAGATACGAGAGGACGGTGCAACGAAGAGTGTAATTTTTTATAAATGGAGTGAAAAAAAAATCAGAAAGCCAACCCTAGACTGTTAAAATCCAGTGACTTCGATAACAACAATTATAATATTAATCATAGTATGGGCTGCTTGTTGAGCAGTCCCATCTTCCGAGTTTCAAAATTGTTTTCTTTTGGAGTCTCATCATTTCCTTCTTAAGAAATCCTTTTTATTTTTTCTGTTTGTTTTGGACGTAGTATAAGAAAAAAAAGAGGAGAAAAAAGGGAATTTTAATCTATGCATTTACCACAAACAAAAAAACTAGTGGGCTCCTTTTATATAAATGATCACCTGCACACTCCTAAGTTTTGAAATCTATCAAATGAAGTTGTGATGAATCTATAAAAAAAAAAAATTCACTTTACCAAAAGAAACATTTAAACCAATTTTTGTACTTTCTAAATTTTAATTAATTTAAATTACTATTATTTAAAAAAATAGCTTTTCAAACAATTCTATGAAACCCTATATGTTCTTTAAATATTAAAAAGAAACCCTCACCTCCTTTGAAAATATAAAAAATCGCCCTTGATTAATGGTCTATGAAAGCACGAGTTTTAAAGGTGCTTTTGAGGCTGGAACTTAAAAAAAATATTAAATAAAACGACCCAACCGCCCTTTTAAGCCAAATTTTACAATAATGCCTATTAGTGGGAAAAACAAAGCATCAATTCTCACCAAATTACTCTTTTTATCAACTAATCAAAGCCCTTACAAATGTTACAGCAAATCACAGAATAGAAGATAGAGAAGCTTATGTATCATTAGGCACATCAACTACACAGCCAATAACGTCTATTAACCATCAGATAATAATCAAATGTGCTAATAATAGAGATCTCATCCAAAAAATATTAAGGTATGAAGATTTGACTAAAAAATGGAGACTCCCAATAGCAGCAGAGAATTACAAGCAATCACTCAGCTCCCTCTTTGCAAAGGAGGGCAAGGAGAAGGCGGCTGCATGGATCTGTCAGTCAACAATAAAAGAGAATCACAACATGTCACCATTTTCACAGTTTCAGGTAAATACACAATGGCAGTATTTCTTACAACCCACGATGGTATGTATAGTGATGGAGACTGGCTGTGTTTGGATGTCAACTTAATAAAATATAGACCTAGGTTCATCCATTCCATTTCACTTCTTTATTTCCTCTATTGGGTTCAACAACAAGTGGAATGGGCTGGCTGTACTTGGACTTGAGTCGGGATCAAGTTCGCTCAGCCCCTTACATTCTATTCTCACTATTCCTGAATCCAAACATAGCCTTAGAGATCCCTTACAAAGTACTCTCCTCATCCAATCAAAGCCTATAATTTTACAAATTATGAGAATGGCTGATGATGAAGATGGTGACGATGATGAAAGAAATGAAATGAAAGAGATGAATGAAAACCTAGCCTAACAAAACTCATAGTTCTGTAAAGGAACCAAATGAGTATATAAAACTTACCAAGAAAAAGGCTAGTGCTATGGCAAAACCAATGAAGAACAATACAAGTAGGGCATACAGCAAATACTAGTCCTACTTAAAGTGTAGCTGATACCTCCGAATTATAGAACCTGAGCTCCCTCTTGAATTTTAGTGCTCCATCTAGCTTCTCAATAGGATTGATGGGATTTAAAAAATCAACGGGAGGCCCCTCCGTTGAGCATAACAAAAATCCAATCACGCCACTGGTTAGACAAGAAAATGATCACTGTTAAACAAGGCATGAGCCGGCATAACATATGATGGAGAACACTATATGTCTGCAAATATCATCTAAAATAGGAAATATTTTTTTTGCTAGCTAACCAAATCCTCAATAAATGGTTAAATGAAGGCTAGAAAGGAATTGTGACAAACAAGACTTCAAAATGAAGAATATGGCTTGACATAAATTATCTTCACTAAAACCCTGACATACGATTAAACAAATCAGTATTTGAAGACTCAAAAAGACTAAACTTGATTCAAGCAGAATTACAAACAAGATAAAAATCCAAAACCATCAAAATTTGGTTGACTCATTTGACCAATTCTTTTTCTGAAAGACTAAAAAATATTATTAAAAAGACAAGGCTACATAAAAGAGAACCCAAATAGATTTTGGGCACACTCACACCCAAAAATGGGATGGTAAGAAAAATAATACGAATCATTCAAAAAAAAAATAAGCTGCAAAATCCAATACCAAGAGAATCTTTCCCAAGAGCCACCAAAAACTCTTCATATTCACTATGTGCATGGTCCATCAAAATAAGCTGCAAAATCCAATACCAAGAGAATCTTTCCCAAGAGCCACCAAAAACTCTTCATATTCACTATGTGCATGGTCCATTGAATGATGTTTGACTTCATGCACTCAATGATGATGCCCCTACGAGTCACCTTCTTGTCAAAGATGTTGTGATTCATCTCAAGCCAAAGAAACCACACAATAGCCAAAGGAACAATTTTCCAAAGGGATTGACCCATCCTAGGAAAGGGATCCAATCCCCCTCCATCAATGAAAGCACAGAAAGAACCTAGAAGAACATAGTAACAGCGAAGAGTTTGACAAGGAAAAAAAAAAAGGGACAAATGTGGGAAAAAAGGGGCAATGATGAAAAAGGTGATTGACATTCTTGCACTTGTTGGCAAAACCTTCCGCTTCAAATTATCAAGGGTAAAATTTATCGTGGAAAGCCGCCCAACAAACAAATTTCATCTTAGAGAAGCCGTTGGATTTACAAATAGCTTTAAAGGGGGAAAGAAGAGGATCTAACTAGAAGACTTGCTTGAGAAGATACCAAAGGGTTCCTTACACCAACTCCTCCTTTGTCAAGTTTGAGATGAGATTTGAAAGAGCCCCATAGAACCACTTTACATGTTCTGCAGTGGATGATCTGATTGGTGGTACATGTTTTTGTGTGCTTGATCATATATTGCTCTTAGTTTGATTGCGCTTTGACTATTGCTTTGAATATTTGTCGTTCATTAGTGTTTAATTAAAGAAGATAAAATGGGTTGTTTGTTTTTTGGGTGTATAATAACAATCGGTAGGATTAAAATTGGCTAATTCACATTGGACTCATCAGCAAAGACCAACTAGTTTAATTCCGCGATTTTTGTTGGTAGTCCTATTCACACCACCACCAACCTCTATCTCTCTCTCTCTCTCTCTCTCTCTCATATATATATATATATATATATATATATATATATATATATATACTGCCCAAAAAATATTGACATAAAAATAGGGTCCACATAGAGTGCAATTTGGACCGGGCCTAACCGAGCCCGCATGTAAAACCTGAAAAAAAATTGGGTTTGGGTTGACCCGAGCTCCAGTTGAGCTTATTTGGGCTTGAAACATCAAGCCAAATTAGAATTCAGGTCAGGGCCCACACCTAGTACATGAAAGCCTGAGTTTGACACGAAAACCCAAATTTGAGCCACATTTATGTAATATATAATTTTATTTCACAGAACAATACAAAACTTTTCATTTTAGACCCAAAGACTGATCGAGCCCAAATAAGCCCACATATACATTTTGGCCTTGAATCAAGCTCAAGCCCTAAAAATACAATTCGGATCGGGCTCAGGTTTGACTAACTCAGGTTAACTCAGGCCTAGGCTCAAGCATGGGCCCTTGAATTGCAGCCTTAGGCTCCCATTACACCTAAAAACTTTTATATGGACTTTGTGGAAACCTTGTGCGAGATGTTGCAGACACATCTAGGAAAAGTCAAAGCATGGATGGTAGTTCAAAAAACTACCTTTGATCACATCATTTAGATACAACTTTGAGAGCACCCAAGATGAATGGTGAAAAGGTATGAGACAAATAAAGCTTCAATCCAATGGTGAGTGCAACAAAAAATGGATAAAGCAAGAGGGCAAAGGTGAAGGTGGAGGAAATGGGAGGAAAAGGAGCAAGACACGTGGCAAGATGAATCGCTAGTGAAGGCTTCCATCATTTTATAAGGTGCACCTGGATCGTTTACTAGATGAAAGTAGAAACACTACAAATTTTCCTACTCCCAATTTGGAGTAGCCCCTTGCATAATCTTTCAACAGAGTGGAATCCAATTTGAGTAAGAGTAAATGTTAAAGAGGAGGAAGCAACGAATTCCCTAACTATCTAGATACAATTTTTTTTACCAATACATTAAAAAGAAATACAACAGAATGTGTCATTACCTCGGATATGTCGGAACACTGGTCCAGGCATAACGAACAGACCCTTTGAATGTTTCACGGCAAATACAAAGTGTATCTTGGATAAGATGGGTATGGAGCCACATACTCTCAGCCATACTGCAAAGAACACCACCTGGTCTTAATGCCCTTGCTGTTGTCTCAAAAAATGGCTTCTCAACAAGTTCTTGAGCTGGACCTGAATCATGAAAACCATCTAATTGAGGTAATTTTTGCTACTTTCTTCAATATCGGGTCCTATATTTAGAGTTTAATATTCAATGTGTAAACATAAAATCCCATGAGAGAGAGATGGGACCGCACCCAAAGACTTGGTAAAGAAACATGGCAGCCGGTCACTTGCTCCCATCAATAGCTGGAAAGTGCTTCTTACGAGCAGCATTTATAAACAGATATCATCTAAAGTTCTAGACTTGATGGCAGACATGGAAAATTATGAAGAATGTGTACTCAGATGTAGATAACATTTGAAGGAGATACATGAAAATAGTGTACATAATTTTAATTTTACAGTTTAGTAATAGTGACAGCTAAAATAACTGAGTTGAAAAATTGATGCACAAAACAGCAACTACAACTGCTGCTGTTTTTTTTTTTGAAGACCCAAGAGAAACCTCAGACCCACCCCAACTTACACCTCGGCCATAGCCCTCCTAAAACTCCTGGGGGGAGCGCCATCGCACCCACGCTCCCGAGTATGGGCCACAACTGCTGCTGTTATTGAAAAGCAACTGATGCATGAAACTATTTTCAGGATCATTCAGAAGATCAAATGGTAAAAGAGTTGAACACTTGTGAAACATATGGGAAATATATCTACCAAAAAGATAAAATGAACAAAACATCAAAAAGTAGACCTCACAGTTGTATGAACAATGAAAAACCAACGCAGAGGATGGGTACCCAATCCAGTTAGATAATGCAGAATTCTGACACTGTTTTCTACCTTTTTGTTTTCATAACAAGAGAGAGAGAGAGAGAGAGAGAGCTCATTGTTGCTTTTATCATCATCATCATCAAGCTACCATTATTAGTAAAATAGATTGATATACAAAATGTGAAGACCTAAACTAAACTCGCTAAATTGTAAAACTACATGTACTAAGACACTCACAGACAACAATTGCTGAGATGACTGGATCTGTATCAGATATGCTGATGTTTAAGGGGAAAAAAAAACAGGATTTTTTTAATTCCCAAGTCTTAATCTTAAGTCTCTTTTTCTCTTTTTGGTTTCAGGAAACATATTTTATAACAATTTGTGCCATGTTTGGTAATCAATTAAGGCAGAACTGTTGTTGCCACAACGGACAAATTAATACCTGTTAAAAGAAAATAAAGCTAATGCAAAACCACAAGAGCACACAACAACAAATTTCTCTTTTCGGGTTTCAGACATCACACCACTGCAACAAGTCCGTGTCCTTGTTTGGTCATCAACAATGCAGAATTCCTGCTGCCACAATGGGCAAATCAACACCTGATAAAGAAATAAAGCTAATGCAAACCCCAACAGGGAAAAAAATGTGTATTTGCATCTGTGTGTGTGTGTGTGAGAGAGAGAGAGAGAGAGAGAAATGGTTGATACAAAAACAATTAATAAACCAAATGGCTTTTTAACAATACGTTTCAAAAAAAAAGGTTTTTCAACATGATGACAAGTGCAGGAACAGCGTTGATGTTTCCATGTGAACATGTGGGCATCTTCAAGTATCCAATACTGTCAGTTGTGATAGTAAGATTTTAAACCAGGTCGCAGAACTAGAACTTTTTGTTGCTTCAAGCAATTAAGCCAAGTGAAGCAAGTATCGAGGCAAGAAAACCATTCCAACATTGTTAATAACATGCTTTCGTATATTGCCATTTCATGTGCATTTCCTACAAACCAAAGCCAAATGTATTGGGACTAAAAGAAGAGTATGGTAAATGTATCTTACCAATTGGATCAGATGAATCCACAATAATAGCGTCATACATCCCTTCAGGTGCATTCCTCAGAAACTCAACCGCTGTAACATAAAAATCAGAAATAAAGGATCCAAAGATAATAATATTTACAAATTGATTCACATACAGTTGCTCAATAACTAATGGCACAACTGGTAAGGGTTCATAGTTGCAGCCGTTGTGAGTTCAAGTCCCATGGGCCTTAGACAAGCAGTACAGCCCACAGAAATAACTTACCAAATCCAAATACAAAGGTCAACCCTAGATTGATGGAATAAATGACTTCGATGATGATGAGAGTTGCTCAAGAAATGACAAGCACACCATCATTGGCACCATGTAAAGAATCATGAGTGAAATGACACAGTGACAGCATTTGTAAGCAGGTAAAAAGGAAATAACTGAAACAAAGAAAAGATCATAATACTGTCCATACCATCACCAACATGGAGTCTCACACGAGGATCCTCAAAGCCAATATATAAATCAGGAAAAAACTCCTTACATACCTACAAAAAAAATTATATATACATACACATATATATACTGGTTCATGTATGAAATATCAATAAATCAATATCAGCAACAGAAACAGTGGCAAAAACAATAACATGTATATGAATTCACACTCACATCTATGACCAATTTATCTATCTCACAGATATCAATAACCTCCACAGAGCTATGGCGGGAAATTTCCCTAAGAACACCACCATCACCACCTCCTACAACGAGAACCTGCATTAAGCACATTCTGTAAATTGAGCATAAAACTCCAACTACTTTAATTTGATTTTGCTTAAATTATGGATAAGTTTTCTGATAGTTCATTCCTGACAATTACAACAAAACAATGTTACTGTGAGACGAGAATGCTATTTTCACAGTAATGGAAAATGTTTCCTTGGTAGTCTCATCTCCGAAAGAGGAAAAAGAAGAAGAAAGAAAAGGTCAACTCAGTTGATATTTCACTTTATTTGTTGTTTATATCCTTAGGATATGTGTTTGTTGGTGTTCAAGTAAATATGAATAGTTGGACAAAGAAACTTACTTAAGTATTATGTTTCATTATTTAGATGTAACTTTCTTGACCAGTAGAGGTGCTTCAGCAGTTTAAAACTAAAAGAGAAACATTACAGCTCAAGTAAAATACACACATCAATAGCTAAACCAGGACACAGCAAGTGGAGCAAGATATCCTCTTTTTAACAAACCAAGAGAGCAAAAGTCCCCACCTCATTCAAGGTGCTAGATCCTTGTGGACCGAACAAAACACTCGCATCAAAGGTTTTTTTTTAACACTACGGATATAGTGATTTTATCGCTTCAATTTTCCACAAAGCCATCCATATCAGGTATGGAATTGCAGGGAAAGTACCATAACTTTAATACCTAGGAACCTTTCAAATTTGAAACCATTACATCTAAGAGCAGTGATTGATAGTCGGTTTCATGGGATTAATTACCTAGAGAAATGAACCAATGATTCTTTTCAAGGTGGCATGATTTTTTTTTTTTAATTTAACGTCATTAATCAAAAGAACAAGGGAAAACCCATACAAAAAACAACCAAAGCAGGCACAAAGAGCCTGCCACCCCAAAAAAAAAAAAAGACAAAAACTACCACCCAAAATTTACATGAAATTATTGGCAATTTCGGACAACAAAGTCACACCCTGATGAGCCAACTCATCTGCCTCTGAATTTGCAGATCAGGAAAACGCATGATACCGAATAACCACAAGTCTGAATTGAATAACGGATCCTGTCAAATTTTTCCAACTAAAACCATAGACAAAGAGACCCCAAAGTCCAGCCAACAACAAGCCGAGAAGTCCCCTTCTAAGATACTCCCAACCGCCCCCTAACTCTTCCAAAGCCAAAACACCTCTCCATAAAGCATACAACTCCACATCAAGCACTGAATCATTCGGAAGAGGGCCCACAAAGAAAGCAAAGTGTCACCAGAATCATTTTGAATAACTCCCCCATAGCCAGCTAACCCAAGCTCACGCACACAACTCCTATCAAAATTAAGCTTGAGGATACCCGGCTTTGGAGGAGACCAAGCAACAGATCTCATCAAAACTGACTGAGGCAGAGAATGATCCACTGATTCCCATACCCTGCAAACTTCGAAGATGTTAATACCACGAAACCTTCCTGACCCCACCAACCACCAAGCAACTCTGCTTAGCTTTAAAGACTCTAGAGTTCCTTTCCAACCAAATTGACCACGAAATACTCAGAACGGTAGCTACCCAAAGAGTCCTAAAAGAACTACCAACCAACAAAACTTCTTCATTAAACATATCCAACCAAGACCTCAACAGACAAAACGTCATCCCTAATAGCTGAAAGAAATGACACCAAATATAGTATGCAAACCGACAATGAAGAAGAAGGTAGCAAAGTGTGCAAGCATTGACGATAATCATACGACGTAATTGCAGATTATCAATTGCCAATATCTTCTCTAGACCTGCCAACCAGCCGAAAACCATCACCTTGAAAGGAGCAACACCCTTCCAAAGTTTCAAATTCATCTGAGGCACATCATCAACACATACAAGTTTAATACACAAAGATTTAACTGAAAAAATCCCATCAGGATCGGGATCCCAGATGCGCATACCATCACCACTCCCCACAACAAAAACATCACTCAACTTGGCCATTAAAGATAACCACTCCTCCAGCATCCAATCCTCCAAGGGTCTTCTAAATAAGGGACACCAAACAACCATACCTTGATGGAGATCAAAACAGGCCCTAATTGAAGCTTCTTTATCAACAGCAAGGGAAAAGAGAACCGAAAACTGAATAGCCAATGCAGATAAGGTACGTATAGCACAAAAACTTAAGTTCCTACTTTCTACATACCTACAGTCCATGCATCTCATGGTAGTCAAGGCACAAGGACACTTGAGGTGCACAGAGTCTTGGAGCCTAACGTTAAGAGCTTAGTTTTGCTATGTGCACTTCTTTAGATATCAGTATATACTCGCCTTTTTTTTGTTTTTTTAATCCTTTTTAGTGATTATGTTGGACCAAGGGTTTCTTTTCACTCATCAATATTGTCAAAATACATTGGTATTCATCTATATGGTAGAAATAGACAAATAACTAATAGGATTCAGTACAATGCATCAGCCCATACATGGGCCAACTAAACTAGGAATCACTAGAAGAAACTACACGTGAACTTAAGTAGTGTCTTTCATTGTGTCTAGGTATACACCTAAAATGTAGTGTCTTGCCCATCGTTATTAATTTGATTTCAGCCAAAATGAGTCAAAATGTTTCATTTTGGCACAAGCCCAAAATAGATCACCTACCTGCAATGTTTTGGCCTCTGATTCAGGTCGTTTTGGTCCATTTCGGCCCGACTTTAGCCAAAATAGACGAAACAAATGTGTTTTGGTCAAAAATAGTATTTTGCATTTCAACCAAGTAAATATAATTATTATTCGTCTTCTTCTTAATTTAATTAATTCTTCTTCTTAGTTCATTAATAAATAATATTTAATTTTTCCTATTCCATAATTTTAATATAATTTACCATTTTATTATTTTCTATTTCTATTTAGTAGAATTTTCATTCCCAAATATTTTAGTTGTATTTTTTATTTTTCCTATATATATATTTTCTAAATTTTTCCTAGTGTCTTTTATAAACAATTAAAACATTTTAGTTGTACGTTTTATGTTTTATTATCTCAATTAAAATGATATTAATAGTTAAAATAAATTTTATTCACCCATCAATTTTAATTTCTTATAGCAATGACTAAAAAATACCAACGAAAATGAAAACTGATAAAAGTTTATGTGCTAAATCTAGATTACATGGCTGATAAGTTTTCAAGTACTATCATATTTTAAACTTTACTAGAAATGACTCAAGTGATTGTTTAATAAAAGAGGGAGTGCATGGTTCATATATAAAGAGTGGGGAGCACAGCTGAAAAGTACACTGTGTACATCATAATTTCATCCAAGCAACCTGGTGAATGTCAATACATAGGGGCAGACAAGACTGAAATGTGCATGAATAGATGTGGGATCTAGCCAAAAAAAGAGCTTGGTTGGACTCATATATGTTTGGTTTCAAGGCCCCGAAAGTAGCAATGAGAAATGTAGCCAGAAATCCTCATGTTCTAATCAAGTGGTGGTAGTTGGTTGAACACGGAAGTACAGTAAAAGAGAGACGGAGAAAGGGTGGATTTGACGACCATATGGGTGAATATGTATACTAAGGTCATGAGTCATGACAGAGCATTACATGTAGCAAGCATATGTTCTAGGATGAGAATATTTGTTCTTGCTTAGTCTGAAGAAGAAACTGACAATCATCACAATGACAAAGCAGTGGTTTAAAAAAAATGGTGACATGACTTGAATCACAACATTTATGGGTGCCACAATGAGCAGTTGTCAGCTGTCCTACATGCTAAAATGATGCAGTGAAGATAATTTCTAGACAGCAAGCATTATCTCCTAGACCATATAAACAACAGGAGAATAATAGGCAACAAGAGACCAAAGCACAGATAATAAGTGCTCATTGTTACAGCCATAAAGGCTCAAGGTGTAGATTTGTGTCACCATTTCAAAAAAAGATAAAGAAAATGAGCATATTACAAACTAAGTAAACTAACAGAAATGGATGTAAAACATGGTGAAATACTAAAATCAGTAAATTTACATTTTTGGGGGAAGGAATTGAACAAAGGGGAAGATGAGCAATCATCTCTTGATATGCGCATTCATCTTTCTCAGTCAACTGAACTATACCATCAAGCACGAGCACTTTTCCATATGTTGAAGACTGCAAACAGAATAAGGCTTCATAAATGGTGGTGGTGACTATATGAGAGAGAGAGAGAGAGAGAGAGAGAGAGAGTTAAAAGTAAAATAGCCAAAAGTGACCGGAGAGTCGAAAATTTAGATCGTTAATGACAAACCTCAAACACTAAGATCTCTTGATACTCTGACCTTTCCTTGTATAAAATCTTTTCCACCTTAAGCGAGTGTGCCTCTCCTACAAGTGGAACTCAAAAGGCAGATATTTAGTACACAACCAATGAAACATCTTCACTAAATTTAAAAAAAGAAAAGAAAAGTGGAGAGGTGTTTACAAATCATTTCCCCAATCAAAGATTCATTTCTGTCAGATTAAACTTTTTCGTGCTATGATTTTCTTTTTTATATGGAAGAAAGAGAGCAAGTCAATCACTCTCAGACCAAAACATCTAAACAAACAAATGATACATGCATGAGAATGACACAGTGGAGAAACCATCCATTTCCATCTAACTGGAAATACTGAAGTAGAATTTACAAAATAAAAATAAAAAGCTTGAAACTAAATTTAGTTGAAGTAAATAATAATAGAACAGGATAATTTGAAAAAGAGCCAGGTAACTAATTATCAGTCCATAAGCAAAAAAGCAAACCAGGCCACATGGGGTTGTTGTAATAAAGGAGCTTGTTGGCCCCATCTGCAAAACCAAAATGAAACAACATCAATAAGCATCCAAATATTCCAATGAGAAAGGATATTCAGAGAGAAAAACATCACAGATAATGACCAGAGCATGACCCAGGTTCTGAGAACCACCCAGAAACAACAGTAGAATGGCATTTTGCATCAAGCTCCGGCGCCGAAGCCCTTGCCTTCAAGCAACAAGGAGGAATAGCTTTAGCAGAACCATTCTCACTAGTCACCCTCCCCATCAAAATCATCTGACCACCCAATCCTTTTCCTCCAACGACTCCTTCCATAGATACTTTTTACCTTTACCGTCTCCAGTCTCTAATCTTTCAAGGAAGCAAAACACAAACACTTCAAATGTCAGTTCACACAGGAATTCAGAGAAACGTGTGTATATTAATCAATTTGCAAGAAACGAGACTAGTATCCACTTAAAGTGGGAAAAAATAGATTACAGAGAAAGAAGTTAGAAGAAATGAGAATATTTTTTTCGTATGCACAAAACAGAAGCTTCATGCTGAAACACAGAGGTGGTGTTGGGACGTGAGGTAAACAGGAGTGCGGAAATAATTTAGAGGTCTAAGGAATTTACCCCCGTTTCACTCCACTCGTTGGCGAGGGTAAAATCACTATTTACTCAAAGTAGTAAAATCACTATTTACTCAAGTCATTCTTGCTTTTCATTTCACAAAAACATCATGGGACGGACGTCTGAATTTTCGCCCACTCTACCTTCACCATTAAAATCTCTACTAAAATAAATAAATAAATAAGAAAAATGGCCTCCCTAAATTTGAAATATTCTAACTTGAGTTCCTTCTAATTAATAAAGCAACTCTATTTTAGACATATCCCACATCCAAACACTACCGAAACATTGAATTAAAGCGTTCATTTCTGTATTTTATATTATACTGCTCTTCCGACAAATTCATCTTAAAATATTCGAGTTCCTCCAACACTAACATAAGTTCCAAGTTACGACGTTTAATATCAGCGAAATAATTGCAGATTCAAAAATAATACTGCGGCAAGTCTTGAATTGAACTGAAATTTATTTATTTTTTTTTTTAAAAAAAATTATGGAATTAACTGACTTCTTTAAAAATGAGAAAAAGGAAACAAAACCAATCCAATGCATGAGAAATACCATATTCAAAGTGAAAGAAGAAAAACTGAATCCTACAACCGTAAATTTCATCACATTCAGTGGGCATTTGGCCAAACAGTCAAGATTACACCAACCATAAGAAAAGAAGAGTACTAAAAAATTGAAAGAACTAAAAAATATTTGCCTCAACAGTCGTTTGCTTAGGCAGTTAAATCTTCTTCTTCTCTTCCCCCCTAAAGAAGGAGAAGGGAAGGGTTTCAAGAAACATGAACATAACCACAGCGGGAGCACCAACTATGGCATGCTCCTCCAGAGTGGGTGGCCCTACTATAATTGATCAAAACCGTTCAAGAAAAGGCAGACCCCACCATGAACAATAAAGATCCACGCGAAAAACGATCCTAACCACTGAATCAGACATATCAAGCAACAAATGCCCACAGTTCAAACTCAAGCCCTACATCAACGCAGGACCACGATATTATATGGAGCTCCAGCGGTGTATGCAAGCAGTTTTCTTATAGAAAGCTCAGCAGGTCTAATCAACCTAGGGTTTTGCAGAAATTTGAATTCAACAGATCACATTTTCTGGTTCGGAGAGAGAGAGAGAGAGAGAGAGATGCCTGGTATTAGAGGGGGTGGAAGGAGGAGAGGGAAAATTGCAGGAGAAAAAGCCGTCGTTGCAGGAAATGGAGAAATTCCGTAGCTTAGTCGTTTTCTTCACAGACTCGCTCTGTTCGGATACAGAACTCAAAAGAAGCAGGCAAGGGCTGGCTATATATAAAGAAAAAAAATAGTAATTACCCCTTAAAAATCTTCTAAACGAGATCAAGTTATATAATTATTATGTCATTTTAATTAAAATGGTTAAAATATTTTTATGGCAGTACAATGCATTGGACAAGTGGACTAAACTATACCGAAACTAAAATCAACAATATTTTCTGTGATAAAGAACTAAAATTAAGAAATATTTAAAGTATTTAAAATATAATTTAATTCTTTTAAGTTCTGATGAATATAAATTTTAAAATTTATGAATGAAACTATTAAATAGTAATAAAACTTTATATTTCCTATTCATACAATGCTATTTAAATCACATCTATCCTTCTAAGATAAAAGACACATTTAAATTGTTACGTTGACAGTTCTTCTTTTTAAAATAGATCATTTCCGCTACTGAATCCATCTATCTTAAAATGAGAATTCTATCCCTCAATTGTTTGAGAGAATTTTTTCATCTCCTTTGCTGGTTGTTAGTTTGAATTTATTTATTTTTTCTTTTAAATTGGTATCTTCACCTTCGTTGTTGTGAAGGTGAAGCTAATTCTTCGAGCATGTGTAAAGTAGGGCTGCAATTTGAGTCGGGTTCAGAATTTTTTGTTAGCGGGTCGGGTCGGGTTAAAAAAACAAAAACTCACATAGAATTTGAGTCGGATAGAGTTAGAGATTTTGCAAGTTAATCCGACCTAACCAAACCTGACTAAAATTAGGCTAAAATGGAATCTTTGTGTTAGAATTCGAGTTGGGTCAAGTTGGGTATCTTGAAATCTGACTCGATCCGAGTTGCAACCCTAGTGTAAACCTTCCAATCTACATATACCGGTAAATTAATAAAGAATAATCTTACAAAGCAGGGGTGATAATATCGGTTGATATCTGATATATATTATCGATATCGACCAATATTAATAGTTTTTGTAAAAAAAATATAAATAAGAAAGAAAAATTTAACGATCAAGATATCAGCCGATAAGGAGACGACGCTTAAAAAATTTATGGTGTTTGAATGAGGGGGTGTGGTGGATTCATCCAGACGTGATGAAGAAGGTTGGAACATCTCCTTCAAGTGCTTTTTTTTTTTTTAACATTTTCATAGAAGGGAGAATGACTGGTAGCTTTCATCAAGTAAAACATTCAGCAAAAAGCATAATCATATATTCGATTGAGTCACACCAAACACGTGGTGCCTAGATGGCCCAAGAACCCACTAAGTAGGTGGGCTTTCCCAGATACTCTAATCAATTATAATAGATCACATCAGGATTAAAAAATGTCTAACACGGTTAAAGGTTTTTAAGAGTCACGAGTTTTTAATGATTTTCAACTTTATCTCACACGAGTGAATCGGTGAGTGAATTGATCAGTGAATCAGTTAGTAAATTGATTCTTTATTCTGGATAAAAAAAAATCTCATTTTAATGATATGGTAAGTAGCCGATTTCTAACATTCCTTCTTTTAAAAAAAAAAATTACTTTCAGTACAGCAAGATGGGGGTAAGTGGAAAATTTGAAAAAACCTGTGTCATTTAAAAGAATTCACCTATGTTAAGATGGCCACTGAATGTCAAATGATATGTATTGTTATAGTATTATAATAGTACAATACATTCTCACTGAACCCTTTAAAAAAAAAAAAAACTTCCGGTACAACAAGATGGGGTTAAAGTGGAAAGTTTGAAAAAATCTGTATCGCTTAAAAGAATTCACTTATGTTAAGATGGCCACCGAATGTCAAATGATACGTATTGTTATAACATTATAATAATACAATACATTCTCACTTTTATTTTTTTAATTTTTTGAAAAAATATTAAAAAAAAATCTGAACATTTTTAAAAACTCAGACATAGTTTTACTAAAACTCCCACAGATGAATCCACTATCTCTAAGACATATTAAAATTAGACAATGGGGGTCAAACCCATATTTTTATTTAAAAGAATAGTCATTTTGAAGAACAAAAGTAGGATCGAATTAATTAGGATGGATGACTCAATTAAAATGATAATTTAAATAGGTTAATGAGGTTTAGTAGGGTCATTAACTGAGTTAAATGAGGGTTTAAAATGAAATAAATAGAGAGTTTAAGGGCAGACATAGACAATCATGGAGTACTAGGGAGTGGGAAGGGTTCCCAATGTGGCCTTCTGGTCCCCATATGAACGTGAGTAACTTGGAAAAGAGAGAGAGACCCTTTGGGTTATGGGGAGAAACGAGAGCGACAATACGAGAGAGAGGATCTAATCTGAATATATTTTTATTTTAGAAAGGTAGTTATTCTAAAAAGGATTACTCTTTTAGTAGATTTAGATTTTTCACTACGTCTCTAATTATAGGAATCAATTTATTTTTTAGTGAATCGATTCATTGAAAAGTGAATCGATTTACGTGTAAAATAATTCGATTGGTAGATCAATTTGGACTCTCAAGAAATCAGTGAACCGATTTTCAAGTGATCCAGTTAGTGCACAGATAAGTGAGCCAATTCATTGAAAAGTGAACCGATTTCTGCGAATAGATGAGGGGCAAAATGAAAAATTTACTAAAACCTGTATCTCTTAAAAGATAACGCCCATGTTAAGATGTCCACCCTTTTAAAAAATAGTCATTTTTATGAAGTATTAGATCGAAAGTTAAAATTCTAATTAAAATAAAGTATATTATGAAATTTTTGAAAAAAGCCCTCAAAATTTTAAACGTGTTTAGAAATTTTAAATTATAGGATACCAATATGAAAAAAACTTAAAGATGAAATTCATGTTCTCTAGTATTTAAAAGTGATATGTATTTTCTATTAGAATTCATGTTCTTTTATAAAATAAATCTAAATTTTATAAAAAGTTGGAATATTAGAAAAATCACGAAATACCTATATAAATGACATTATGGGCTCTTCATTGAATTCTAGAAACATTTGTATATCATTTTATTAATATTTTTCACAAAAAAAACTCCCAAATGAAAATTATCTTGAGAAAACTCAGTTTTTATTATTTTTTGATAAAAAAACCTTTGAAAATCATCTAGACACGCTACAAACTATATCAATCAAATTAAGACATCTTTATTTAATTCCATAAACACTTATTATTATTTCATTAACTAATTCATAAAAACCCTAAAATTGAAATTATCTTAAAGCAAATTTTTATAAAAAATAATGAGAATAACTGAAAGTAGTCAAATTTGAAGGAAAAAAGTTTGGAATTCACGAATACTTTTCACACTTGAAGAATTTGCTTCTTCTAAACTTTCTTAAAATCATACTCATGCAAGATTTAACCATAAAAAACAGTCCAAATGATTTTTATTCTGAAAAAAAAAAAAAAAAATTTGAATACCCATGATGATATGGTTGAATCATCGGTTGAAATTTGTTTAAATATTTAATTTTATTTAAAAAAATAATAATAAGAAAGTTAGTGATTCTATGCATATTGACTTGGATTAGTTTCAAACTTTCAATTGAGTTTAGGTCATAGAAAATAGCAAGTTCATATGGTATTGGCTTATATGTATTATTTGAGACTAAGGGTGTGCATCACTTGATACTATATATTATATGGGTATGTCATATTACTTAATAATGGATAATATTTTTCATGAGATCATCATTTAAATTGGTGTGTTGTGTATTATATCGATCATCTAGATACAGAGTTCATCAAATTGAGTGGTGATAGGTAAATTGAAAAGATTATTCTTTAAATATATATATATCTCACTATAAATCACCTTGATTTAACCAATAAAATCGCATTTTTAAGTTTTCTAAAATTTGATAAGTCTAAATGATTTTTTAGTTTTTAAACTTCACTGCCCTTAAAAACATAGTGTGATTGATTAAATCATGGTAATTTTTTGTGAGTTATATATTCAAAAAATGATTTTTTTGATACACTCGTCACCACTCTATTTAATGGGCATTAGACCTATATACCCCGTGTGATCATTTTACTTTGGAGCTTTTCTCCTCTTTAAAACCTAACAAACACCTTCACCCCTCATTTTCATGTTTTTTGGCCCTTTAGGAGTTGGTGATGTCTTCTATTTTCTTTTCTTTTTTTCTACTTCTTTCAATTATTACAATCAAGCTAACAAATTTATTTTTTTAATTACTTTAAAAACTTCATCTTTAGGGTTTGTCAAATCTTTTAGAAAATTAATTCCCCACAAGAAAAATTGATCACACGATGTTGACTCGAACAAAATTTAACCAACCTCATCTCGTGATTTAAAAAAAATAAAGATAAAAAAAAAAAAAAGCTAAGACCTCTAAAGACATAGACAAGATATCCAAATACCATGGCAAATGCTTTAATGTTGAACGAGCATATAGTCAAAACTCACCAAATTTAATTAGAAATTCTCATTTTTTTTAAGCTATTTTTTACATTAATTTTATCTTTTTTAAATAAAAATATAATAAAGGTATATCAAATTCTTCCAATTCATCAATAATACCTTTTTTCTAATTTTAATCAATTTTATATAATTTTTTCTATTTTAAAATAATAATATAATAATATTGGATAAAACCGTTCATACCCATCAAACTCAATCTTAAAATTTATTTTCTTTAATTTATTTTATATAATTTTTATTTTTAATAGTAATATGATTAAAATACATCAAAATCTTTAAATTTTTAGATTCTCAAAGATCTCTTCAGAGAGCTGATGAACATGGCAACATGCATTGAGCCCAAGTCTGACTAATGCCACCAATAAAGAGTCCCATCCCAACCCTACCTAACCCAACCCAACCCTCCTTTCATCTTTTTCCACTACTTTTTATGCCAGCCATGCATATGTTGCATTCCTATTGGCCACATTTTCTTTTCTTCGGACTTTGGAGTTTGGATACGGATGAGAGATGAAAAGGAAAGATGCCATAGTCTCTTTCATTCCCTTCTATTTCAATTTTTAAGGGCTTATTTTCACTCTATCATTGGGACTAAGACAGATGCGCATCTTCCACATTCAAGAAGTTGATAAAACATTCAAAGTGTTGACATCATATATATTTTTTTTAAACTCTATATTATTGGTGAGATTAATCTCACAAATACATATAAATATTTTAATCTACATACACTGGATAAGTCGATGAATAAAAATTCTATGAAGAGTGGTCCAGAAGAATTTGAACATGTATTGAATCCAATACCTCCCTTCATGAGAGGAGCTTATTGACCTATGAGGGATAACCCCCTCTTGTATTTTGTAAAATGAAAACTCTAATACGACGAAATGAGTTATAAGATTCTAATAACTAAGTTTAATTTTAAAATATATTAATTTGTTAAATACATTAATCTTATCAAAACAAGTTAGAAATTGTCAGTATTGAGATTATAATAATAATTTTATTAAAATTCTTATCCATTTCATGTAAACAAATAAGATTTATAATTGATAAAGAGGTCTATTTCACCTGCTTATTTTACTTGATTTGAATTTGATGTTTAATAACACTAAATCCTAATAAATTCTCCCATCAATAATAATTTCTTTGATTGCACGGGACTCCACTTTATTCTCATATATCAATTTTCTTTGATTTATTTGTTGATTTTGAGTTATTTTTATCAATTTTTTGAATTTTTGCTCTTAGATGAATTTGGGATTTTTTGTGAAAATACTTTATTGACATAATAGTATGTGCTTATGAAATTCAATGGAGTTGTATTAATGTGATTAATATATTTTATAGGATGTTTGTGTGACTTTCCAAACATTTTTCTGAAAAATTAATTAAAGTGGAGTTTTTCAAAGTACTTCCCATTTTTGAGTTTATTATGAAAAATAATGAAATGATATATATATATATATATATATATATATATATATGTTTTTATAATTAAATAAAGATCTCTTAATGTGATTGATATATTTTTAAAGGTGTTTATGTGATTTTTCTAATATTTCAACATTTTTATAAAATTATTTTTTTACAATAAAAAACTTTATGAATTGTAATAGAAGATACATATCATCGTGGGATAATAGAGAACATGGATTTATTATATTAGGTATTTCTTCATGTTGGTTTCCTATTTTTTAAAACTTGACATTTTCTAAATTTTTAGAATATTTTTCAAAATTTTAGGACATATTTTATTCTTATTGAAATTTCAATCTCAAGGGTCTAATACTCCATAATTTTTAACAAAAATATGTTTACACGGTTTTCATTTTTTCTCTATTTTTTCATGTTTTTATAATTTTTCTATAAAAAAAGAGAGAGAAACCTTTTAAGCTATACGTATTGAGTTATCAAATTTTAAATCTTCTTCTCTTCTTATCTTTTCTTGCAGAAAAATAGAAAAATGAAAGCCTTTTCATGTTCTCAACTACTGAAATCTTCATTATATGACACATGACAAGTTTTGTGTTTTCGATAATAGCATGGTTCATTAGATGTCACATTAGGTGATATTTTATTTTGTAAAAAACTGTTTTTATATTTTAACTAAAATACAAAGAATATTTATGAAATTATATACTCATTGATATTACATTAGTTAGATAACTCTAACTTTTATTTTCTTGCCCTTAAGTTAATTTGATAGAAGATTTAATTTAATGGTGGATATTCTTGAGATAATTGTAACCCGAGGGGTTAGTTTGATGGTCATTTCCTACTCTTGTTTGTCAGAGGTCATAGTAGGGCTACAACTCGGGTCGGAGGGGTCGGGTTTCTTAAAATCTAACCCGACCCGAGTTGATATATATATAGAACCCGACCCGACCCGAATTCTCAATCCGACTCGATCCGAATTCTAACCCGAATCAACCTGAATTCTGACCCGAACCGCATTATGAACCCATTTTAAACTAATTTTAGCCGGGTCAAATCGGGTTGAGTTGGGTCGGGTAGGGTTAACTTATAAAATCCTCAATCCGACCCGACCCGAATTTCATGCGGGTTTTTATCTTCTCAACCCAACCCGACCCGCTGACCTGAAATTCTTGACCCAACCCGCATGATTTCTGGGTTCGGGTCATGCGGGTCAAGCAAAAACCGTACCCAGTTGCACCCCTAGGTCATAGGATCAAGTCCCCTTCAACACAAAAAGGGTTACTCCCCTTAGTTCTGTATCATGTCTGGAAAATTCAAGTGGGACAATTAGATACCTTCGTCTTAAAAGAAGAAGAAGATAATTGTTTAATTAAAAGGGTGGCCGTTTAGACACCCTACTTTTATGCTAAGAGACACTCTTTTTTGAAATTTATGGTGAAATTACCATTTTGCTCTTTCGATTTTAAAAAATCTTTCATTGTGTGAATGAACATCGGAAGGACAAATGGTAATTTCACCCTAAATTTCAAAAAAGAATGTCTCCTAATAAAAAAAAGTAGAGTGTCTAAATGGCAATCCAAATTAAAATATATTATAATTCATGAAAATGGACTAGTCGTTGTTGAAAATACATTTAAAAAGGCATAACATAGAACAATCCTCACATCTGCATTTTGTGAAAGACGATGAAAGAATATTTGGAAGTCTAGTTTAGTCAGTTGCGTGACAATTACATGAGTATGAATATTTAATGATTGGGTGCTTAATTACTCAACATGAGCTCATTTAATATGTCATTAGTTGGATCGTGGATGTCATAAATTTAAGTTCATTCAATAGATAATTATATAAATATAAAATATATAAAGTTTACTGTTAATTAATTATCCAAGCTATATAATTTCGATCTTTAAATTTTTGATGAATACAAATGATTAATTTTTAAAAATTTAAAATCAAAGATACAATCATTATATAGAGATGAAACTTCATAAAAAAAATATTTATATGATCTTCTTTGAAACAGACCAAATAGAGAGAGCACTAAGATTCAAATTTTAAGTGTGCCTCATCATCTATCTTGACACAGTCTGTCTCAAAAGAGTTTTTGGCAGGAGACGCACATACGAAAAGTGATTGCCATTATTTAAATTTACGTGTGGAAAATTATGGGACACCAGTTTAAAACCCTTACGGGTGAACCCACTACTTTTAAAACATACTAAGATTAAGCCATGAAAGTTCGAATCGATAACCTTATTTTTTGAAATTTTGAATAAACATCTCTGTTGAATGTATGTATTGTATCCACCTCAACGTGGTCAGAATATATTTTTAATTTAATGACACTTATCTTTTTAATGAATCTTACAAAATCATACAAGTTAAATAAAAAAATAAACGGTCAAGTCTCAATATAGATTTGAAGGTCTCTTTCAAGTTAAATTTTTTTGAGTTATAATTCAAAATATATTATATTACATCTGACTATAAAGTGAGGTTCAATGACTATATTAAATTAAAGAAATAAATATTGATACAAGAATTTGAAAGAAATCAATTTCATTAAATTTGCACATCTATTAGATTTAATTTCAGCTCAGTACAGGATTTTGCATTGAGCCTAAGCTCAAAACGCTTTAGACTATGATTTTTACGTCCGGGGGTGTTGACAGCGCGTACAAATTCCTCCATCTGGAGTAAATACTTGGTGCCATCGTAAGGAGTGATCCCTCTTATATTCTCTGAGAACTTTTGATTTTTGGACGATGTGGGACAATTTTCCACTTTTACTGCCCAACCACCTTTCTCTTTCTATACGTAGCGTCCAATGCTGTTTTTTTGGCTCCTGGGTGATGTAGGACAATCCTGGGTGTCACAAATTAGAAAAAAAAAGTTGAAATGGAGTTTTTAGTCAATTACAGACTTATTTAATTGAATTAAATTGTTAAATTTTTAAATAAATTTACTTTTTATAATCATAAAATTACACTCTATTTATTTTGATAAAATTATTCTTTAATAACGAGAACCGCATGATTCAGTTGTATCATATTAAAGTTTTCGCTGGTGGGTGTGGTTTTCAAATCAAATCACTTACTTTTCAATTGATTAGAGTCACAATTACACCACATGCACGTGATATTGTTCTATACTCTTCTATATTTTTAGGTGAGAAGATGGTGATGAATTTATTGAAAAGATTTATTTAAATAAAAATAAATCTATAAAAAATCATGTTAACTGAAGTGAACATCAGTAGATCCGGACCAAATCCTTTCTTGTAGTTCAAGTAATTTGCCTCTCTGATGATGATTTGATTGGTTTGATGACTTATATCACATGCATAACTCCACAAGGTCAAAGTTGAAAATAAGAAAGTTTTAATTAACGTTAGGAATCTTCCCGTGGGTATTTTATGTAATCAGACATAGGATTTTATGTATTTTCCACTTTACCTTTCATCCTTAGAATACGAAAGCATTTTAAAAAAATATAATGTAAGTGATCCGCTAAGTGATTTGGTCAGTGATCCAGTCAGTGAGCTGATTTGCTATTTTGTATGAAAAAAACAGTTTCACTTAGATAAATGAAATTGAGTCACTAAGTGATCCGATAAGTGAGCCGATTTCTGACATTCCTTTTTTTTTATTTTAATTTTCGGTACAACAGGGCAAGGGTAAAGTGGGAAATCTACAAAATTCCATGTTCGATTAAACAAAATACCCATGAGAGGATTGCTACCCTTTAATTAATTCAACCCATTATGTCCAATCATTTGAATTTTAATCATATATTTAGATTTTCCCTATCTAGTACCTATTTGATTTTGGATAACGATTCTCCCACGGACATTTTGTGTAACGAGACACAGGATTTAGGGTATTGCCCATTTTACCCTTCCATTGCCGTACGAAGCATTTAAAAAAAATTCCGTGATCTGGTCAGTGAGCCGATTTGCTGCTCTGTATGAAAAAAAAGTCTCACTTAGATAAATTTCAGTGAGCCGGTCAGTAATCCGATTTGCTGTTCTATATGAAAAAACAGTCTATTTTAAATTAAATTTCAGTGAACCAGTCAGTGATCCGGCGAGCTGGTCACCGAGCCGATTTATACCGCAGTAGAAGGGTCAGTGATCTGGCGAGCTGATTCGAAGGGCAAAATGAGCAATACAATAAAATCCGTGTCAGATTACACAAAATGCCCATGGGAGGATCGCTACCCTTGATTTTATAATATAACTTTAAAATATTATCTTATTTGATGCATCTAATTACCAACTCACGATTGAGATATGCAAATGACTTGGTTTGATGGGTTAATATTCTATTTGAATATTAACTATTTATTATTTTGTAAAAATATATAAAATTAATTCAAATAATAATGAACAGAGAATTCAAAATCATAGTTGGCTTGATCACATTGTCTCAGGTATAAAAACCGAAATAGCATCCCATGTTTCCTCTTTCTTTACTTTCTATTGATCCCATGCCACAAATAATTACAAGCATATAAAACCCTCAATTAATACCTGAAAGGTAGGGGTAGCAATTTTTTATTCTGACTTGTGAATCCTCTAGATTCGATTTTTTTTTTTTTTAATTTTTAATTTTTTACTTTATCTTGATCATGTGATTAACAGGATTTTCCTTTTTTAATGCAATAATGCTTTCAAATTCGAATTACTTTATCCTTAAACAATATTAAATTCTTTTATCATTTTTTATTAGCAACATGAAATGTTTCTTTCACCAAATGGAATGAATGCTAAAACAAACGTACACGACTGTGAAAAGCACCAATTACGGGATATCAGCACAGATTCTATAGTTGCTTATGCAGTCAGGCTATTCCAAATGGAGCTGCTGAATATAATGTGGAGATTAATTGTGTTGAAACTTTAATTTGAGAAATGAAATTTATAATTTGTATGAGATACGATCATAATAAGGTTAGGTCTTGAATATATCTTCAATTAGAAAACATTGAATATTTTAAATTTTAAATTTCACTAGTGAATGGTAAATATGAAAAATCTGACGTTATTATGGTTAGGCCTTTTAGGGATTTAAATAATGGTGTGGCGATATAGGTACTGTTATTCTTGTATTGCCACAACTACGCTTTCTCTCTCATTTGATTTAGGATTTCTCTCCCATGGGCCAAACCACTTATTTAAAAAAATAATTTGCTCGGCGATATGGTTACCTGAAGCGTCTGTTACTCGGCACAATGAAACATGTGCTTCGGACACTGTATTAGACGCAACAATGTAAGCCGATACACAACGCAATATATCAGCCGCAACATTTCAACTCTCATTATCGAGACGTATTGGCCGATAACTTAACTTCAAAGGTCTCCTACTATTACAATTATTATGTGTTGCCTAATTTATTTATGTGAATCATTGATGCTATTGTTTAGGGTTTTTTATTTCCGTTTTGAACTCATTTATGGATTGCCGGTTTAACAGAAGAGTTGGGTTTAAATTGGGCAAATACCTGCTTGACACAAGTAATTCACCTATTCAATTCCAAACACTGTATTCTTCTCCTAAGAATTGGGAAGAAGCTGGTTATAGAGCGAAGGGGTATAAGAGAGAGAAAAAAAAATTGGCCGATTTCTTTTATTTATTTATTTAAATAAAACAAATATCGGCTGCAGGACCCAGTCGATATCTCGGCCGATATTTATATTTTTTATTTTTTTTAAAAAACAGACTTTTTTATTTTTTTAAATGATTTTTTTCAAAATAAAAAAGTCACCGACATTTCTTAAAAAAAGAATTTTGAAGAGAGAAAAAAATTTGGCCGAGATCTCAGGTCGAAAATTCGGCTAAGGTAGATTGATATAGGGCTTAGTGCAGTGTTTTCTACGCCGGGCCTAATTGTCGTGGATATAGGGGTCGAAAATTTTGCTTAGTTGAATTTTCGGCCGAGATTTTTCTCTCTTCTCATTTTTTTTTTGAAAATCTCAGTGGCTTTTTTTTTAAAAAAAATTCATTTAAAAAAAATAAAAAGGCTCTTTTTTAAAAAAAATTAAAAAATATAAATATCGGCCAATATTTGTTTTTTTTTTTTTTAAATAAAAACCGGCCGTATCGGCCAAATTTTTTTTATCATAGTGTCGGCCAATATATCTCGGTCTTGGAAATCTCAAGATATCTCGGCCGATATGCACAGTACTGGCCGAGATTTCGATCCTTGCATGGATATAAATGCACCCCGAACTGGGTTTATAGGAATGAATGCATCTAGTACCATTAATTATCGTCTACGATTTTAGAGGACGACTAAACTAAGGATTATACATACATCAAAGTAAAATTCATGGTCAGACAATTAGGTGACCCTAAATATCAGAACCAGATTAGCCCATAAATTCAATAAGAAGTGACCAAACTTAGGCCCAGTCCTTTGTTGTTCACCAATGCTTTAGTTTAAGGGGAGAATGCAACTCAGAAACTGAGATGAGCCCATTAGTATAAGCCCAAGGAACCTCAAGACCTCAAAAGTCCTGCCTTGACGTCCTCTATTAGGAATCGGCCCATTATATGAGAACCGTTGCATAAGCCATTCATGAAAACGAAACTCGAACAATGAGTATAAGAGTTCGATGATGAAGGGTTTTAGCCAGGATACATGCAAAATCAAAATCTATTTGATGTAGATCACCAACCTAAAAGCATCTCGACCGTTCTTTCGATCCTGCTCTTGAGTCTCGACAATTGCGGCACTAAGGCCTGGCTAACCAGAAGCCCTAAGTAATTTCTAAAATGAGGCCCAGACCATCTCATCTACAAAGAAAGCTCAGTTGATTGGATAGTTTCAGATGACTGATGTCGTTGAACATTGGGTACTTCCTTAGGAGGAGGCCTTAGCTTTTGGACAAGAAAATCATGCTCCAGGCCCACAGGCCTTAATCTGTTTATAGCTAACACTCTGCGGCAATCTGAACCAAATCCAGTCCAGCTCGTATAAAGTCTAAGGCCCATGAATGTATATAACCCTATGCTTCGCTTATTCAAAACTAAGAAAAACTATCGGCCAACATTTTTCAGATTTTTTTTGGGGGGATATGTAAATATTGCAAACTCTCAGGATTTATTGGAAAAAAAAAAAGCGACAGGCCCGATATTTTGGCTGAAATGAGCCCAAACTTCTGCCCATTACAACATGATATTTTGACATTTCTAAATTGGTATAAATGGACTTTGGATAATACATTGGGATTTTTTTTCCTTAGGCCAATTGCTGATATGAAACGTCTGTGGGACCCCCACAGTGATACTCACAGCTTTTAAGGCACAACAGGTGAGGTCATGAAGGCTCGAACCTGACATCCTCTTGCTTTCTGTGATGGAAGATTATCAATTGAGGTAGAGATTCTTATCATGAGATACTTCTATAATTATAAATTTTAAAGTTCTAGCAATCACAATGGTTAATATTTAGAAGTTTAAGATCAATACTCTTAGAAAAAAATTGATTTGGAAATCTTACAAAAGGTACAGTCTAATATAGAATGATGTATGTTAAATTTTGTTCTAAATTTTATTCAAATTGAGTCAGTTCAAGTCGGTAAGTTAACAGCTCTTATAGACAATTGAGTCTCAAGTTAAATTTTTTGCTGAAGATTGCGGCTGATAATATTAGGTTTAGACCTATCCGAAATTAAAATATCAGTAATCTCAGATTTTCAGAGATACTGAGATTACTGTAAAAGACAGAAAATTTGGTCAAAATAGGTAAAAGGTTTTATATGTTTTAAAAATTTTGGTCTAATTTTTTTATTTTATTAAAATATAATCCAAAATTGACTAACATAACTAAAATACCAATCTATGTTTTTCAGTTAAAATTTTAATCTTAAAACCATATTTACATCCGGTTGGTGCGTAGAATGAAACCCACAAGACCAACGTTTCATGAAAACCTCACTTAACACGTGCTGCTTCTAATCTGAATCTGAACACCAATTTTTTTACCAAAGGTGTCTGAGGATAGGATCTGACTGCGTGTGCAAGTCTCTTCCTACCCACACAAGGATGAAAATAGAACTCAGAATTCCCATTTCTTTAAGACAATTCTTGGTCATCACTCCAACTCTTTCGAATTCTATTTAGAAGAGAATTCAAACATCTAAAACAAAAAAGGTTATAGTTCCACATGTTGTAGATTTTGTCATATATAATGGACAATTTGAATTCTATCTATTTTCCTCTTGTTCATCTTTCAACCAATGTTTTAAAACTTAAAATTTAGACTTAATTTCAAAATTCTATTAAGTTAAAAAAATTAACTAAATTTTTAAAAAAATTGAAAAACTCGTCAATTTGCTTGACTCAAAATCTTGCCAAATTAAATCGATTACGTGTTTTTTTAAGTTTTTAAACCATGCGTTACACTCGTTATCGTTAAGACTGTTATCATTCTTATCGTCACTAAAAGCCTTTACAACTAGATTTGGCAAGGCTGTCTAGACTATAGACCTTTAAAGTGTCAACAGAAAATGAAGATTTCCTATATGATTTTTCATTAAAAATCTTTTACTCCAATCCACCATATGCATGACCTAAATCTGGACCCCGATTGCACTTCTTGTTGCATAATATTACATTTTTTAGATAAACTATTAGTTAAATTAACAATATAATATATATAATAACAATTATTGTTTTTATCCTAATCATCACCTTTGTTCAAGTTATTGAATAAAAAATCATTAGTGAACCATTTTAAAAATTCTTTCACCACATCCAATAATGAAATATAACCTAATAAGGTTGAAGTAGATGACGAAAGAACCCACCTCTTCAAGTTAGGGGTGCAAATATCAACCGTATCATATTAGCTGATATCGACCGTTTTTTTTTTTTAAAAAGAGGAGAGAGAATATCAACCCATATATCGTATTGACCAATATCGAATTTTGCACTCCTACTTTAAGTGAGAGGTCTTAAGTTCAATTTCCATTCTCCCAAAGAGTCACTTTTGATAATTTTATCCGGTGTATGTGAATAAGGAAATTTACACAAATCAATAGCAATCAGGCTTCTGTATAAAATCTGCTTGAAAATTCTATTCCAAATTTTACAAAATGAAGAATTTTGAACGTTCGATGCATTCCCCCAACCGGGCATCTTACCATTGAAACTATATCACTCCTACATGATTGATTACATGTTAAACTCGTCATTACTATTTCATACAAATTGATCTACTCCTTTCCTTGACTAAAGGAAGAAATAACACAGGAAAGAAGACATACAACAGGAGCTGTATATATCACAGGAAGAGGTCACCAGATTTAGTTAGCTCAATCACCACAACACTTATGTTATCTTTGCTTCCTCGGCCTATCGCAAGCTCGGCCAGCATCGCTGCAGCCTCTTCGGCCCTCCGTTTGGTTAACCCGTTCATGGATCTACTGGCAAGGCACCGCCGCACGACATTACATCCCAACTCATTCGACACAACATCCCACAGACCATCACTTGCAAGTATTAAGAACTCATCGCCACTGATCCGCTCAGTCACAATTACCTCTGGTTCAGATATTACGTATGGCTTCAAGTAATGATCCCCTGTTGTTATTGGGATAAAGCAAATTGATGAAAAGAATCCGTCAGACAATATATCACATGCACCTACTACAGCCTCTAAGAGTCATGTGGAACCATAATCAATTACGATGCAGTCCACAATGTGAAGAAAAATCACCTTCTCGACCAAACACAAAAAAACAATATCTGATAAAAATCATAAATCCTAAACCCTTTGCATGCTAATGGATCTACTGGTTTGAGCCCATTTTACATGAAAATCATAAATCCTTCTTGTACAGGGGCTTCCAATTCTCAACAACGGTTCATATAACTCTTAGTGAAGTTCATCAGACAATTAAAGGGCAGTGCTACCTAACAAGACTAAGGCACGACCAAAATACGAGAACCATTGAAGTATGATATGGATCACAATCAACCACTACTAGAGGTCTTTTTGACATTTTCAAATAGACAAGTAAAGCATGGTTGTATCGTTATTAAAGCATATCGTGTTGGGATAGCTAAATAAGTCCCACATTGGTTGTAAAAGGGAAGATTTATAGGACTTATAAAGGACTTAGATCCCTCCACCTAAAGTACTAGTCTTTTGAATTGGATACCCAATTCTAACATATTGACCCCGACTAAATCAAATGAAGCAAAACTCTTCAAACTAGATAAAAGCCAAAATACAGTCCATCAAAAGAGTAGTGATCTATAAAATGGATAATTTGTAAATAAACACTTAGTATGTGCTACTACATATTAAGGATAGCAAACACCCATTCACATGGTTCTAAAACTCGTTTGGCTTGGCTAACTTGGCTGAGTCAACTCGACTTGCAAGAATTTCCTAAAAACTCGACAAGAACACATTGGACATTGAGTTTTCTATGGACTCACTGAGTTGGGAAGAAAACTCGGGACTCGTCCAAGGACATGTGAGTCTCTTTATTTAGTGAAATAAAAATAAAAGGATAATGGTCCGTGCAATATGAGTTTTCACTATGGTGCATCACTTTTAAAATGAAAAGACCATTTTACCCTCTCTTTTTGAAAGAAAGAAAGAGAGAACAGAAGAAAAGTAATGATAAAATGGTCTTTTACTTTTGTAGGTGGTGCATCGTGACGAAAACTCATAGTGCACATATCATTACCCGATTAAAACTATATATAAATTCATGGTGCACAGATCATTACCCAGTGAAAAACATATATAAATCCTTTTTATTCCACTTCTAACCCCAGCTGTAAAGATAAGAGTGAGGGTGGAGGAGAATGAGAGAGAGGGAGGATGAAATCCCATTGTTCATTTTTTCCCTTTTATCCTTCTTCTTCCTCTTTCTTCCATTAAATATAAATATATAGTGTGGGTTTGCTACTTTTTCTTCCTCTAATTGATGGCCCCGGGATGAGATCCCAATCTAACAGTGGCAACTAAGCAATTACATAGTTATTACGACACCATAAATTGGAAAACTAGGATAATTAGAAAGATAGGCTTGGATGTCTTCTTTTAAGAAAATGTTTGGCTACTTCATATGACATGATATTTTACATCATTATGATTTGAAGAATTAATAAACGACACAATTGCTAAAATAAGTTCAAGGGGGTCTAAATCTTTCAAACTTTATCAAATAACAACTTTATCAATAAATATTTATATCAGTGCAACTTCTTGCAGTTGAATGGTCTAAATAAATTGAACCATAATATAATTTTTAAAAGTGAATGTCATCTATTTCACCCAGTTTGATTTTGAATGGTCTAAATAAATTGAACCAATAATATAACTTTTAAAAGTGAAAGTCATCTATTTCACCCAGTTTGATTAGCACTTAGAATTAAAGTTAGCGAATCGTTTTTCATATACCCAAGTTCCTATTTGACAACCATATAATTCAACACATGGGTTGTAGTCATATTAATTATTGAAAAATAATAAAGAAATCTTGATTTTTAGTTTAAACATTGATAATTCAATAAATGCTTACCTTTTTTCTTCCAAATAATGGATAAGACAAGAATTTGATTTGAAAGGTGTGCATTTAGTGAAAGTCAATCCCTACTGCTAGGGTGGGAGTAGTGGTTCATAATTAAATTTTTTTGTTTAAGAATGTGGATTCATCGTGACGACCGTTACATTCTCAAAATATTAATGATAATTGATAATATTGAGATATTTTCAAATCCACAAAATTTTACCGTAAAATTAATACAAAAATCTTATAAAAAATATAATATTTAAAAATAAAAATCTCAATAAAAAAATTACCGATAATATACTGAAAATTTATTGAGATATTATCATTTATCGTATTTTTAAAACAATTTTATAAAAAAATTACCACTTACCAATAAATATACAGTATTAACACAGTAATAAAAGTGTACCTATAAAACATGATAAATTTAAAAATATCACCGATATATATATATATATATGTGTGTGTATGTGTATGCGTGTATATGTGTATCTATATATATGTATATGTGTATGCGTGTATATATGTATATATGTATATGTATATATATATATGTATATATGTATATGTATATGAGAGTGATTGACAACTTTTTCGCTGTTTTTCTCCTCTAACACCAACTATTAGCCTATGAATTGGTGGAAGAATTTCTTCTTGTTGGTGTTTTTTTTTCCCTTTTTCAATAAACTTCTTTATATGCTGTAGCTTGCCGTTCAAGCACGCAGCATGAATTAAAGTGTACACCCTATCTCTACATAGGAAATAGTCACAGAAATTTTGTCTTATAGATGCGTAGCAATTATATATGATTTTCAATATAAGTTGAGTAAGATTATGTATATAACAATTTACAGTTGATAGCCCTTGAAAAATTAAGATGGTTAAGAGCTCCAATCACTTGAATTGAGGGGAAAAAAGCCTAAGGAGATGAATAGCTTAAAATAGATATGATTATTGTAAAATGTTATAATCTACACACTAGTGCAGTTGCCATTACTTTGATTTAGCCATAGAACCACAAAAAGGGATAGTGCCCAGTTGATTCAAAAACACTTTCCTTAAATATTTCACAACAAAAAACTACCTTAATTGAATTGATAAAGCCATGTTTTTAAACTTTCTGAATTTTAATTAGTTTCAATTATTTTTTAATCTTTAAAATTAGTGATTTTAAAACATAACTTGGCTTATTCAATTAAAATAACTTTTAAAGCTTCATAATTAAATAAAGACATTTCTAACAAACACATCATCACCCTCATTGGTAATTAGTAGCCAAGTCTAGGAGCAATCTTGGGCTAAAAAAGACCCACTTTAAACTCGAGCTAATTTTGGTCTATACATTCTGAAGACCCGACCTAACCAAAAATCCGGGTTAGACCTAAGATTGAGTTCAATCCAAGGACCCGTGACAACCTATATATTATATTATATTTATATAATATAGTATACTAAATTAAAATATTGATTCCCATCCTTCATTAAATCCTAATTATTAATCCCAATCTTCTATATATTCTCATCACTATCCACTTTCTTATCCTAATTGTGTGTTTTTCCCTCTCCTCTTACAAAAACCCTATTACTCTTATCTTGAAATTGATTTAGTTGAGTAGTGGAACTAGAACCTTTATGTTGGCTTGGAGTGACATACCGACTTTGAAATATATGTGATGAAATTAGCTTGTAATGATAATTTATATTACGAAAAAAATTGTAATTAACATGCTAAAACTTATCAAATAATGTCATAGAGTAGTAATAATAATTGATCAAAAAATAAATTAAGTAGGGGTGAAACTTAGGCTGGATTTAACCCGACCCACATGATTTGACTCGAGAATTCAATGGGTTGGGTTATGTATTTGTAAATTTAGAGTTGACTTAGCTTGAGAAAAAAAAATGATGGAATTAGGTTAGACTTTAGGATAAAAAATTTGAAATCAACCTAACTCAATTCAAATTGACGCCCTGAATTTTTGCCGGATGAATAACACCATAGTTGGTGGTGAATGTAAATATTGAAACTCATTCACACTTGTATTGTTGCTTAGATATTCTTATTTTTGTTCTAAATAAATTAATGAATTTAAAGGTGCTTGTTATCTTTATCATAATTCAGATTAGTGTCAAAACATTTTTTTAAGGATTGAATAAAGCTGAAAAATATAGATATAAAAGTTACATCACAGCTAATGTTTCTCATCCAAATTTGTGCAAAAAAAAGGTCAAGCTACAAGTCTAAGTTGGGTCCAATTGGGTTGGAGCAGCAACTCAGGTTAGATCAACTTAGTAACTTTAGTCAGGTCGGGTTGAGCAATCCAAGCCAATAACTTGAGTCAAATCAGATCGAGTTCAATAATTTTTTATAAGTTTAGAGTGATCCAATCCACCCGAATTTCAACTATTGACCAGAAGACCCATATGTAACTTGACCATGACGGTAAGCCTATGTTTGTACTAGGCCAACAAAATAGAATAGCTTTTAACATAAGGAGAAGATTTTGTAAATAAAATAATTTTAAAAAATTCCATTAATTATTATAGTTCTATGAGATAAACTATTAAAAATCAAAAGTTTATAACAACTAAAATTATTAAAATTAAAATAATAAAATAGAGAACAAATATTACCAACCCACCGAACGTTCTTATAACTTTCTAGAGTATCTCAACCAAAGATGTATACGCCACTAACTTTTAATAGTCTCTCTAAGAGGTTTTAGAAAAAAATCAAAATGAAATACAAGTGCATGTTTGAATGTCAAACATAATTGTCGAGACGTTTCAATTAGTCATGAAAATGATATATTTGATTTTTTTTAATGACTAAAATGATATATTTGATTTTTTTTAATGATCAAGATGTCCAAGTCTTTTTTAGAGCAGTTGACTAATCTTCAAAACATGTACAAATCTATCTACTCACACACACCAGATAACTCTGCAGAGAATAAACCTTTAAAATAGATTGGGTATTGAACTCAAGACTCCTATATAATTGTTTCGGCACCATTTAAATAAAAGCTATCACAAACTTAAAAATTGAAAATTAAATAAAAAATAATTATAAAAACAGAAAAATTAGAAATTGAAAGATAATAACTAAAAATAAAGAACTAAAATAGTGAATTAGAATGAAATCATAAACACCATTTAAATAAAAGCTATCACAAACTTAAAAATTGAAAATTAAATAAAAAATAATTATAAAAACAGAAAAATTAGAAATTGAAAGATAATAACTGAAAATAGTGAATTAGAATGAAATCATAAAATAAGAAAAATTCAAAAATAGTAATTAAAAATAGAAAAAAATCTTAAACATAAAAAATAAATATTTTTAATGAACTAAGAGAAATAAGTAATTAAATTAATAATAAGAATAAATGAATATATTTGTTAATCTAAAACACCAATATATTCTTTTATATGTTGGCGTCTGTTCAAAATAAATGCAGACGATGGTCAATATTATAACTTTTTTTTAATATGAGTATCTCCACCATGTTAGAGATAAGATTAATTCCACACGTGTAAATCTCTTAATTCAAATATATTAAGTTAATGGAGAGTAACCCGTGAAGGAATTGAACGTGAAATTCCATTATGAGGGGCGTCTTCAATCTCAAGTTATGGTTAGGAGGTTATACTTAAATTTGGTGATGTGATGACACGTACCTATGGATCTAGAAGTAGCAAGAACCCCTAAGACTCGGCAGCCATCCCAGGTAATAACCCTTCCGCCAGCTGCTTCCACCCTTTCCATCTCATCAGGTCTGTCAGGCTATACAAGAAAAGTCACAAACTTGCATTAACTTAAAAGTAAGTTGGACCAAAGTTCAGATAATACTACCAAATGTCAATAACCTAGTTACACACATGACATTAAATCTGCGGTTTTCTTTATTAAAAAGAAAACTAAGAATCTTTCGATACTATTGAGGGTTTTTTTTTTTTTTATGATATGTGCATCTAAATCTCATATTTAAAGTTAGTCAATCTCACCGATTAAATCTATATAGAGAAGTCCATTATTCAAGACCCCATTACACGTTTTGGACTTCTAAACTATCAGACCAACTCGGAGTTATTCTGCCACTTTAATCCCATAAACACCGAAGACATCAAAAAGCGTAAACAATTCCATGTATTTCAACTTTTACCCTCTCATTGTTGCAGTCATCTATCATCATATTATTTTACTATGAGGTTGACATTTAAGTTCAAATTTGACAAATTATTTTATTTTTCATACGACTTTCTATTTTATATGGGACTCAATCTACAACCTTAAAACTGTGATAATGAGTTACTTTTCATTTGTGTCATAGTTTGTTGTCATTATTACTCAAAAACTCTTAGTTACTTTTTTTAATAGCATATTGACAACTAATATGTTCAAACTCATGAAAGCAGTAACTAGTCCAAGAGAATGTTTTAAAATCCCATTCATATTTGAGCAGAGAAGGATATTGGGTATTCCATGGCTTCTCGATTCTTAACTGGGCTCAACATTATTCAACTTAGCTGGCACAATTGTTGCCGACTTCCCCAGCCTCATCTAATCCTGGCTTAGAAGGCCCATCCACGTTATAAATGGATGAGCCCTACATGTGGGCAACTCATATTTGATGAAATAAGCATTTTTCAACTGCATGGAAATTACCTTCTTTCTATTCTAAAATTGAAGCATTCTCGATCTACCTTTCCAACCCAAAATCTGATGTGATCCTCCAGCCCTTAGAGCATCCGGTATGGCATACCGATCGCCAGCTAGTAACACATATGGCCACAATGTGTGTACCGTGTGATGCTGGCTATCAATGGAACCCACGTCAAAATTTGTTAAATGACTGACCACAGATAACAAGAGTAGTCAGCCATTTAACATTTTCTCTCCTACTTTTTTTCTCTCTCCTTTTATATATATATATATATATATATATATATATATATATATATATATATATATATATATATATATATATATATATATACACACGATTGTATATATAACTTGT
Source organism: Chimonanthus salicifolius (assembly GCA_013350335.1). Lineage (NCBI taxonomy): Eukaryota > Viridiplantae > Streptophyta > Magnoliopsida > Laurales > Calycanthaceae > Chimonanthus > Chimonanthus salicifolius. The sequence goes on from CM023536.1 coordinate 49,584,591, forward strand.
ATATAGTTTTTGATTTTTTTTATTTTCTCTTTTTATTTATTCATTTGATTATTTTGGATTTTTTTTATATAATTTGTATATAAGGACAAATCATTATTTTTTTCTTTACTTTATTATTTTATTTTTTTATATAAAAAATAAAAAACAACTCTTTACCTTTTGATTTTTTTTCCTTTACATTTGTAAACAAAATAGGTAATGTCTTTATATTTATTTTCTTTTAAATTTGTTAAAAAAATGTATAAAAAAAAAAAAATAACTATTTTAATTAACACTATATCGTGTGACAAGGCTGAATAAAAATTATAATCATCTATATCACAAAAAAAAATTACGTGTCATAGTCAGCCATTGGGCATCATACGGACTGCCTTTAAAGAGGGAAAAGCTGTCATTCAGCGAAGGCGGTGATTGAAACTTCGGCCCAATTAGTTGTGAACCAGTTCACAGCGGATAAACTTTCCCCTCTGTGGTGATAACCACTAGTCCGGTAACATTAAGTGTCTACCCAAACACCAAATTAGTTGAAAGCTCCAGCAGAACACCTTTTTTTTTCAGGCATTGAGAATCCGTGCCAAGGATCCAGATCAGGGTCGAGATATTGGTGGGTTTTCTTTTAAAAAAATAATAAAAGAGAAAAAAATCAGCCGAAATCTCGCATCGGCCGAAACGAGAGATTTTGACCCCAACGAGAGATTTTGACCCCTGATCGAGATGATGCACCATATGTTAGATGGGGGCTATGGGGAGTTTCTAAGGAAGGTTAGAATATACCCAATATTAAAGGATTTACAGAAAAATAATCTCATCCATCAGACTGAGTTGACACCCACAATGCTAGTGGAAATTTATGCAGATCGATGCCCCTAAATGCAATAGAACTCAACAATTTATTGCTACTCCAAACTTGTTTACGGAGTTCTAATGCACAAAATTCTTAAGATACCCCTACGTAGCATATTGAAAATCTTCATTCTATGCAGGCGACGTTTGGATACATGAATCCAAGTAGTAACACTTGTAATAATCTCCAGCTTGAAACTTGAAAGTCCCACGTACAACAAATCAAGTTTTACAGCAAAAAGCCACTTCTCAATGACCAATCGACTCCAGAGTGTAAACACTTATGCAAGAATACATGATGCACTTACGCAAGCATTCGAAAATACCCCCATTTTGAAATGTAAATCTCTTAAAAATCTCTCCCCATGTTTTCCAATCATTCTTATTCTTCTATAGAAAAGAAAATTGGAAAAATTAATTATAATCGAAAGAACTGAACTTCTGGGGGATTAAACTTTGAAGATCATAAAGCTAACTATTAAATGTTTATACAAAATTTATTTTTCTACGGAGAAGAGAGAGGTGTAAGTAGATACCTACCTTTTTTTTGGGTTAAAAAAGTTATTCCCATTTTAAAACACTATCCATCATGTAATGAAATGGACAATTTATAGTGAAACAATCTCGATCGAAGTAAACTATCTCGAGCGAAGACTGCCAAAAAAGACAGACAAAATGTCACGTATGCTCTACATGGGCCCACATGTTTAGCTGACAACGTTACACCGGCCACAGTCCGCCTCAGCAGTCAGCACCACGTTCCTTTGACCTCCCTAACTTATCATCGTTCCCGAAATGCCCCGCTATCCTCTACCAGTGACTAAACAAACTATTCCCGCAACTTCCCGAAATACCCCCTTAACAAACTTGCGAATCATTAGTCCCACGTACGAATCCCACATGCAATACTACACACGCACCGTATTCGAAATTTTGAATTGGATGGTAAAGAAACCAATGCGGATTTCTCCGTTTGGATGGGAAGAAATGCAAATTATTTTCTTTGAAAGAATGAATGTTCAGAAAATGCTAACACCACATTATTAGTTTATGCATTGATGCCATTTTCTAAGAAAGCATTATTATTATTATTATTTTCAGTTCCACTGAGCTTAGAAGCCGGCTAAAATATAGAAGCACATACCTTATGATCGGACGACAGTGGCAGCGCCACGCCTTCGCGAGAGAGCACCGCTCTGGAGTCTCCGCAATTCGCCACCACTATCGTCTCATTCCCAACAAGTGCCACGACCGCCGTCGACCCGACCGTCTTCGCCGCAGACACCGCTGCGGCGTCTCCGGCAGCCTCCGCTTCCTTCCTTACCTCCTCGTCCATTTTCAAGAAGCAAGCCTCCAAAACCTCTGGCCACTTGAATTCACCGTCCGATGCGGTGGCTTCTCTCAACCTCACGTGCCAGTAGGACGTGAAGACGGTCCCGACAGGCGTGTGCCACCGAGCTGCCACCGTGACCAGTCGTAGACGGCGAAGAAATCGTACCGGAGATTAAGGTCTGTACCTCCGCTCCTTGTGAACCCCGGCACCACTGATACCGCGTCCTCCATCTCCCTCCGCCGACCACAGACCGATACCGATCCGTGAGACAGGCACGGGATCCTCTCCAGCGCTTCGCCTCCCGATGCCAGGATTCCAATCGGGAGATTCAGATTCACGTCTGGATTCCCCTCCGATATTTGCTCCAGATCCGACGACGACGAGGAGGACGAAAGCGACACGGATGCATCGCTGTCCGAAGTAGAACTGCAATATCCACCGTTGGATTTGCAGATCAAACTATTTCTCTCCAATGGCCATCTCTTCAAAAAACCAACACGGTCCTGATTGTTGGATTCGAGATCCCCGATCTGATCCGCAGATCTGATCCGTCTCTTCTGCACCAACCTCCGGCGGCGAGCTGATTTCGTATTTATCGCCGGAAAGGACTCCATCTTACCGGATTCCGGTATGGGCCCTTTCGACCTTTTTCCCACTCGCGGGAGTTTCCCGGGAACATTCCCATGCAATCATAATAAATATGGAAACAGGTAAGAGGAATGAGAGAGAAAAGATCTCCGCCGTTGGACTTTTAGAGACGGTTAGATTGTTGCCACCTGCGGTAGCATAGGGCTGGCATGCATTGGTAACGCATAGAAAAGTAGTTCCTTTTGGTTGAAGACGTGGACGGTGCAGATTCTGTCGTACAACACGTGGCGCAACGTGAGGTGCATTTCTGATTTCTGGGAGGTGAGGCGTTATTTCGTTGGGTGCGGGCGTGTTTGGGTAGTTTTGGGGGAATTGTGTGGGCCCAAGTGTAGGGATAACGTGGCGAATCGGATGGGGCTTGGCGTGGGGGAAAGGAATGACTAGAAATGATTCCGGAAGGATTCGCCATCCGACCATACTCGTGGCTGCAGGCTTCGATCGTTTCGTTCACTTAAGTGGGCCCCACCTATGCACAACGCCCGAGCACTCCTGTTGTTTTGCACGGTCTGGAGTTTGAATGGGACTGATGATGATTTTGACGAATGGTACCCAGTACTTAGATGAACGGTAGTGATTAAATTTTGACGACACGTGTAGAAGAGAAATAGAAATCAAGGAATCATGTGTCATACACAGGGGAGTAGGGTGTAAGTCTAGTACTAACACTACTGAAGAACGTTGTTCTTTTTCTCGGAAATGCTTGTCCTCTACGTCGACGGTTCACCGGACAGAATGTTGATGACTGGTGTTGGCGTGTGAGTCACACGTGTGCATAAGGAGAAGGGTGTGGCTAATCCACCTCGCACGCTACATATTGTAATTTACGTTTTCGTTCAAGATTTGAAAAAGAAGCGTTGCACATTTCCGCATCGGTGACGTGTACAGATGGCACGCTCATGTCAATCGAATTATTTAACTAATTTTTTATAATTTTTATATTAATAATTTTCTAAATTTTATTTTCAGATTCAACTTATATTCTAATAATTTTCTAAATTTTATTTTCAGATTCAACTTATATTAATAATTTTTTTAAGTTTTTGGCGGTTGTATGCCCAGCCATAAGGGCCTAATGGGCTAGGCCTAGGCAACCCCAAGCCGAATACACTTTTGTAAAGCTCAACTCGATCCAACCGTGAAATAAGGTTTAATTGGATTGTGTTAGGTCAAATTTCAAACTAACAACTTTAATTAGGAATTTAACATCATTAATGTGGACACTTCACTACAAACTAATGAACCAAACAATCTAAATATAGGTTGTAAATGTATTTAGTTTCAAATAATGTTTCAATGTTTTATTTATGTTGTCAAGAAGAAATATAAAGATAAAATATGCTCAGAAACTAAAAATCAACACTTTTAAAAGTATTTTCATGAAAAATATGTTACTGCACACATCACACAACATATGAAATCCAGTTCAGATCAATTCTAACCCAATTCAATTTTCAATTTAAGTTGAAAATTTAATCCTCATCCAATTTTAACCCAAATTATCAAAATCCATTTTGATCAAAACTTGAGTCGAATCATTTGAGTTCAGCTTAAATCTATCCAAGTTGTTGAACCATCCATGTGCATTCCTTCATAGCTAACTGTGGTTTTAAAAATCGACCCAACTCAAGTTGTTGCTAGGACTGAGCATCCAGCCCAAAAGACTAACATGATAGATGGAGATATCCAACTCCATATAAGCCCTTATATTTTTCTCCATCTCATTGATATGGGACTTGTTCGTACTCCAATAATTCTCCCATGAACGAGGCTCTCGGTTGATAGAACGCCGCTAACCTTCCCAGTCAGCTAGGAGATCCCTGTAGTCCACATGCAGTGGCTTGGGGAATCTGTCTCTAATGCCACTACTGGGACTAGGCTTCCGGTCCAAAAGACAAGCTAGATATGTAGAGAAATCTAGCCCATATAAATTCTAATATTTTCTCCCTCTCACTAATATAGGACTCCTTCGTGCCCCAATAATTTTATGAGCTGAGTCAACTTATATTTACTCTCTTCTAATTCAATTGGTTCCTATAGGATTCAAGGAGATTCTTATCATTTTCACCCATTTTAAATAAGATTGGACCTATTTGAGACTTGACCAATACAATTAGGACTTAGTCTTCCATACATATTCTCAAATATATATTTTTATTTCTTGGGCTTATGTAACAATTCGTAATGGACAAGAATTAATTATGATATCAATCATATAATTCGCTGCATTAACTAAGGCATAATAAGAAATATCTTGAAGAAAATAATTGACTTCCGAGATCGCCCCATCAAATATTTCGTTAGCAGTCCATTTGCATGCTAGTGATTGGATGGTCAAGATCTACCCTATTGATGTGGTTAAGAACTTAGGATCCACCACATTGAATTTCTACATGTTAGGTAAGCTGAAATATTTTCCTGAAAATGAGATTGGCTTTAAGCAAGGAATGATTTAGGTTTATCCGACTAGTCAAATACCAGTACATATACCACAAGGAATTTCAATGATTGATAGTTTGATACCATTATCATTATAATTAAAAAAATTATTGGGCTCTATTGCCTAATTGAACTCTATCCAATGACTGAACGCAATGTGGATTATTTAAATTATTAAATGGCATTAAAAAAATGAAAAATACATAATTATCTGCTGTGTATCTGGTCGAAACTCAGCTGCAATCTGGGCCACAAATCTTGAAAAATTGCCATTCAAAACAGCTTTTAAAACCCATGCCAAGATCTGGCCTAGAATCATCAACACACCAAGCTTGATTCATGCTAAATTCAGCAGAAAATATCAGGCATTCATTCATGATTTTTTTCTGGATTTAGATGCTTAAAAATGGTCCCAAATTAGGCCCAGAAATCTGGAGCACGACCAACCAGATTGTTGCTAAAACTGGGCCTTCTATTTTGGGCTCCATTGTGATCCAAATATCTCCAACGCTCCAGCTGGTTGGCAGAGAAAGGGCCTGAAATCATGGCCTTTTGAGCCCCAAAACAATGCCAAATAGGCCTCAGTTGTTAGCTAATCAAAATAGAAAGCTGATGTTTGTGGGTCTATTATGATTCTCTTGGGGCTCTTTTACCTCCATTAATTCTAGCATAAGTTTGGAGAGAAATTTCATCAATCTCGTCCAATTGAGTGCACCCATCTTCACTTGGATCTTCATCTTTTCAGCTTGCCTGAATTGGACTTTGATGACCCCATCATAGAGTGTTCTATGATGGGAGAGTTCTGCGATACTTAAAAGGACGATTTTATAACACACTTATCAGATTTACAATGTTCAATGGAGCAAAGTATTTGACAGTTAAAAAAAAGGACAATTGATAAAGGATGACAAAGATGCACATGTTACATTAAGAAGACGGAATTCTAAAAAATGATTAAATATAACGGTCGAGGGAGGCTTTGTCGAGGAGGGTGTCACTGGGAATAACTGTTTTCCTTCAGGCTTCTGAGAAATTACTCTAAATGGATGATTTTAAAGAAAGTGGCACCCACAGTCCCTTGATGAGCTGTTTTTATTACCAATTTCCCCGTAACATTTTTTGGCGACTCCACTAGGGACTTCACCAGGGACTCCTTTTGATCTCACTTGGTGATGTCTAGTTTTCTTAGAATCGTTAGATTCATCAACATCTGAATCATACTTGCTTCGAAAGGTAGGGTTGGGGAATTGAAGTGCTGGAGGTTAATTACTTTGGTAAGGGAAATTAAATAATTGATCTCGCGCCAGGAGGTGTCTTTTGTTCATATAAGTCGCACAGCCAATGGCGTGGCTGGCATTTCACAAAGAATGATGTTGGTGGATCGAACTGTGGCACCTTTCAGTTACCTAGGAGGATAGCTTATTTTGTTGTAGTGGTGCTTTCTTCCTAATTTTCTGTGTTCTCTTGTTGTTTTGTTACTTCTTTCTTTTCAGTTAGGTCTATATATCTTAGACTTTGTGTTCCTTGTTGTTTTTTTTTCCGTAATTGAATTTTTTTGAAACAGAGGTATGAATTCTGGCGATGATGGCTTCTCTCTTTGAATACCTTCCTTGAAAGTGAAATAGGCACTTTCTCTATTTGTGCCTCAGCAGTTTCGAATGGATGTTGCAACACCTCGAAATCTTTGAGAAGTAGGAAAAAGAGTTATAAAAAACGATCAAGTATAAAGATCGTGGGAGGATTTTTGAGGAGAATATCTCAGCGAATAATTGTTTTTATCTAGACTTCCAAGGAAATTGCATAAAAGAGATGACTCCAAAGAAAGATCTTGCTCCTTGAGAAAGCATCGAGGGAAAAGACATTCCCTCGAAGGAGCTTGGCTGATAGATAGAAGAGTCCGGAAGACATTCCCTCGAAGGAGCTTCGCTGATAGATAGAAGAGTCTGGAAAAGAGACACATGTGATGTATGGAACAGGGGTTAAAAAATCGGCTCAGCCGATATATCGGCCGATATACGATACCGACGATATTTCGGCCGATAATTTTATCTCTCATACCGATATCGGCATTTTCTCTCTCCTCCGATATCAGAACCGTGAAAAAACCGCAAAAAACCGTGATTAACAGTGACGAACCGTGACAAAACCGCAAAAAACCGTGAACACCCCTGAGAACCGTAAATCCTGAACAGCGGAAAACCGCGAAAACCGCAAAAAACCGTGAACACCCCTGAGAACCGTAAACCCTGGAAAACCGCGAAAAACCGCAAAAAACCGTGTAAAAACCGCGAAAAACCGTATCGGTGTTTAAAAAAAAATAATAATAATTTACATACCGATATTTATGAATATCGGTCGATATTGTGACCGATATTCAGCATGTACGGCCGATACGATATTACTCGGTTTAAAAAAATCGATATATATCGGCTGATACGATATGTATCGGCCGATATTTGGACCTTTGGTATGGAAGACTTGCATGTTAGAGTTCGTTAATGGATATTCTACAAGGAAAAAAAATAAAAATATTCTTTTTACTATCCAATCATAAGAGGACTAGGTGTCTGCATATCCAACCGTTCATTTATGTACATATCAGTAGATACAGAGCTTGAGTGCTTTGTATCCATGGAGGGTGTACTGGACAAAGGAATTTTCATGTGCCTAATCAGTCTAATCTTCCCTAATTTTGATGAAGGAAACTAAGTTGAGCCCTATTTTGTTTTCATATTCATCTCTATCTTTTTTACCTTGCATACAATATCCCTTGCATTTCCAAGAGGATTGATTACTGTAAGACTTGAGTATCAACATTTTGTCTTTCACCAAAAAGAAGAAAACCACTGGCATGAGAATTCAGAAACTAGTTCACTTTCTTCAATATTTGAACAAAGTAGTTGAATTACATAAAGGCTCTCTCTATATGAGGCATCCACACTATAGAACACCAGAAGCAACGGAATCGGCATAGCAAATTAAAACTCTTGGACACCACTAAAAATCTCACACATGCTTCAATCTGAAAGAGGAAGGAGATAATCTTTCCCATTAAAAGAGTAAACATTTCATCATTACATAATCTTCATACAGGAAAGAAGGCAACCTCACAGCTTAAAAGAGTAAAATAGTACACACACAGTAACTTTTCATATCCGCTGGTATTTGGAAGGCCCCATTCTTCACCTCCCAACCTTCAATTTCTCTCACATCTCTCTGTTCTCTAAATAAACTAAAGAGGAGAAAGGGGAGAAAGAGGAGGAGCACTCATTTTTCTGTCCCTTCACACCTTTCTCTTCCCATCCTCATTCTTATTTTACTTCTCACCTATATAAAACTAGGCTCCCACCAAACTGACATTGTTTTAAAAAAAGAGGAAAAAAAGAAACCCTCTTCCTGGACTGTATCATATAACTGCACAACTGTTGCTATGCAACTCCTAAGAGAAATGGCACACTTATTCTTTCTTAAATTTGAGCCCCCATCAATACAGAGTGTAGCTGGAAACTTGAACATCAGCTGGAGAAGCAGAATGAATATAAACAAACTCAAGGCTCTTTCCTGCAGGCAAAGAATCTAGCCATGTTGGTAATTCATAAGCTCCACCGGACTTCGTAAGACCCCACAGAGGGCCATAAAGCTTTGCTATTGAGATCTTAAGGTCCTTAACACTCTTATTTGATTTGTTTGTAATGATAGTCGAGTATCTGTAGTAAGTTCTTCCCTTCGCATTCCATGATGCCGTTCTCTTTTGCTCAATGACCAAAGGAGAGCTCGATTTAGCTGCATTAAGTCAGTTAAGGAGTTTACGTTAGCTCACTTCACGTTCCAAAATCTATTACATGTGATTTAAAGAGCTTCTGTTGTTTAATTCATGGTAAAATTGATTGAATTTTTTAATACCGATCAAATCACAGAGATACCAGAATCCCCCAAAGCTTGATTTAGTTTTATTGATAAGTCCTATAGCATGCAAATGCATTTTTGTGGCTCATTTGGATTTAGATCAAATCACAGTAGGTTTCAATAATTTGACAGTGGATGTTCATCAGTCATATAATGAATCACTGATCTCTTTGACTCAATGGAAAATCAGCATTACCAGAAAATGCCGTTTGAGATTAAAAAAAAAATGCAAAACTTATATGCAGGTGATGTGGTCTCAAGATTTGGTGCTCCTTATAGTGGGTACTGGAACAGATGCATCCATTTTTCCAAAGAAACTCAAAAAAGAAGGTTTAGGGAATATCCAAACAAGGCCTGAATCAGTCCCATCAGATAAAAGATGCATCATAAAAATAACAGGGCTATGACAAGACGTGGAAGATACCTGGAGACGGAGATGGTTTTGGTTGTGAGATAGGAGTTGGTTGATGATTTACTGGTTTCTGTGGACTGGGAAGGACCACTGCAAAAAGGAAGCATATCATAAGAGTTAAAATGCGTATCCGCCTGAAATAAATGAGGCAACATACAATTTTCATGGAGGCACCACAATTGATAACAAAAAAAATCTGCCCCATTAAACACAATATATTCTATAGAATTGAAATCAACTTTCTTCATAAATTGATAGAAATAGCAAAATACCAGGGAGGAGCTGGTTGTATCCACTGTGGCCTCCATTAAGTCGAGCCAATATGCCAAGAAGGGGAGCATTGTTATAAGTTGCAGGCTCTGTCTGTTCATAGTTATCCCTCTCATCAGCAAAGTTGTCATATCCATCAGGCCCACCAACAATTGCACCAACAAGGACGTTAGGATCACTTGCTTTTCTACTAAACCAAGTGTTGTAACCTTCCCTGCAACCTACGAATGTGCGATCAGACTTGATGGAGACGATCGAAGAAGCACGATGGTGAACTTGTCGTGGGTAGTTGCTTCCATATCCCACCATATAACTCGTAGCTCTCGGGTTGTCTCCAAGTATGTAATCCACCTGAGAAGTTAGTTGAAGTTAAATGTCATTCTGAAGGAACATCTATGTCATGATTTTATAATTCCAAGGAGCCACACATGAAGAACACATTAAGACCAGTTCAAATTTCAATGTTGGAGGTCTGTAATGACTGATTGGCGGATTTATATACACAACATTTTGTTTCTGGGAATTAATTTGACATCAATCACAGCCATGCCTTAAAACCTTGAATGGACAATTTGTATTGGTGATTGGTCTATATGTGCATGCCCTGGCTATGCTTTAAAATCATGCAATAAACAAATTAAATTGAGTAATTGACAAATATGGAGCATGTTTATGCCATGATTGACACCCAATTTAATAGTTTTCATCAGTTTCATCCTACCCTAAAACGTAACTGGAAAACATGTTCCAGTTTGAAGTATTATAAACATTTAAGACACTTATAATCTCTCAACAAAAAACAAAAAAAAAAATCTACATCATTAATATTTTTGGGCATGTTGAAAACGTCTTTGATAATAAAAGATATCCAAAGGAATCAACATGTCTTCCCAAAATCATTATATGAGTCAACATGTAACAGTTTTGGCTCTTCATAAATACAATGTCCAATCTGGGCTTTAAAACTTGGTTACGTATTTGCATTCATATGGTAGAATCGAAGCCATCAAAAGTGCATAATAAATTTAATGGGTTACAGAAACCTGGTTCCAGGAAGAGTTCTAAAAGAGATTTGGACTTTGGAATATACCTGAGACTTGGCAAATGCAAGAAGATCGGATGCCTGAGCACGTCCTGCATCACATTGAATGCTCTTGCCAGCAGAGGCAAGATAGTCAGAGTAAGTTGTAAGTAGGAAGGAAGCACTGGTTACAAACTGCATGTTGTTCCATCTCTGTCGGAAGAGCAATCCCCCAGGAGTCCTCTGCACATTCTGGTTAGCTTTACCAAGGCATGAACACATAAAGTACTCAGCTTTTTGCTGGTATTTTTCAAAGACCGAAGTGTAGTGGCCTCCCTTCCCTTGCATTAGAAACTGCAGGAAGCGCAAAAAGGTGAGATCAAATATGGTTTTAGAAGATGAAATGGAGAGTATTAAATATTTATCAGGTTAAAGGTATTATAGTCCACAGAATGCCATAATCAAACTGGATGCAGCCCAACAAATTGAAGGGGAATGTTGCCACTCTCTTCAGAATACCACACATAGAACAACAAATGATAGAATGTATGATATCAGGTCCCTGGCCTGCTGAAGAACTAGTAGATGTTCATGCCATGATCCTGAGAATTGAGATTGTGATTGCTGCCCATTTTGCAGGACATCTTGCAACTCAATCCATATTTGTTGGGTACATTTTTCGGCAAAGCACTTCCATCTCTACATGCTCTTAAATAACGAACAACTCACATTCAATTTGTGTAGATAGGACCATCTCATTAGAGAAACGTGGACTAAACAAGCAATCTCTTAAAAACAAACAAATAAAAAGCCAGCCAGTCAGGTCTAATTCTAATACATCCAGTTCTCATTATTAGATACGTTTGCAAAACCAGAAGAGAGGATAAGATCCAGAAATGTGACGGATACAGGACATAGGGTAGATTAACAGGAAGAACAACATCAAGTCCCTAATCGAATTGGGGAGCAATAATGGAGGAACTATTCCCTTTCACCTCCCCACCATATTTTGCAACCAAAAAAAGGCTCCATTTCACTGATGATGAGAAACAAGCTGTACAAATGTAAATGGTTGTTCTTTTGGTATCATCCAATCTATTCATGACTCAAGGCACATTCGGACACGACCCAATGGACAAAAAAAAAAAAGATAATCCAAAATAAAATGAGGCAGTGTAAAACCTTTCTCTCAGCATATTATTCAACAAATCTGTAGTCATCATCATTACCATCATTCAAACCTCTAAATCATTCATAGGAAAATAAATCATTATCACGACTGTTACAAGCCAAATCTTATGTAGAGTTACCTTTGAAACAAGAACCTGCACTCCAGCATATTTTACGTCCCATCCGAATTCCCTCATTGCCCAGCCAGTCCCACCCAAGGAGTCTCCATTGTTTCCAAGATAGTTGAGATAGTACTCGTCATTAGTCGCTTGATACATCCATGCTGCAGACCATAGCAATTCATCCTACAAAGAGATCAAATGATGAATAAGAAAATAAATTCAATTTCTGGCATAAATAGATACACATGCAGTTTTTAGAGTGCAATCTAAAATTTGCACTGGTATGTATGGATGAAGCAATTCAATTTTAACTTTTAAGAAACAGGGCAATATGACAGAGTTGTGGAAGTCAAATCTAAAATGAACATGCAAAACACAACCCTCTTGGTATTTATGCCTCTACCTCATTTCATTATTTCTAATATTTTTGTTCACTTGGTTTGTAGCGTGAATGAATTCCATATCCAAAAACCTAACAAATGCAAAATTGGGCCTGAATCTTATTAGACGAAACATTTGCATCCAAGCACTTTTACTGATAAATTGAAGTCATTGAGTGATCAGCCAATTGCATAAGTGCGAAAATGTAAAAAGGACAAATGACACTGTATCAGGTATGCGTTTCAAAGACAGTACCAAATGAAACAAACTCGTTAGATTCGATCCATGTTCAACCTCATCTAAGGTTCATATGCTTGTTCATGAAACTGAAGGTTCAAATTGAAAGTCTTCTTCTAGCAAATACTAGTTCATTTCATGGACTCGTATATGATGACCAAGAAAGCTCAATTTAACTTTGATAATTGAATGAATCTAGAGCGCCCATCTTCCGTTCTCTATGTGAAGTTGACAAAAATCTCACATCACCTACGCTGAAAGACCAATGACTATATATAACACTGAAGACACACTTTTCTCAATCGCTAGCTTTTGAGAGTAAATTCTACCTCAACAATATTAATATAATTTTCTTCAGTTTTGAATCCCCGACCCTTCGATGCATCCCTCAATTGTTTCATCTTCCGAATTTCCGACAAGTGAAACTGCAGAGGATTGAGATCTTTGGTTTGCCTATTATCTTAAATTTTAATAATATATTATAAAGATGTAATAGGAGAGTTCTGTTTAAATGGTAGGAAAAAAACTTTATATTTAAGTTTCTAAATTCACCAATAAATAATACAAATAAATTTTAACTTCATTATGATTGAACCTTTTATACCAGACCATTTCTATATCATTTCAAATTTTAAAATGTAAACAAACTTGGCAAAATTTAAGTCAGCTCAGAATCTGAACTTACCGCGTATCCACTGAAAGAACGGTAGTATTTCTGCGCCACCGTAATGCTGCTGTCGTATTTGCCCCTGTATTTGTCTGCAAACTCGAAGAGCTGCCCGGGCCAAAACAATAAACAAATGATAATAAGGGAGGGTTATTCCGGGAAATATAAAAGACCGCTAAAACAAATAAAGTCAGTCGGAGTGACTTGTAGTTGACTCCAAAACATGAGGGCATAATGGTAATAAACGAGTAAGCACAAAAAGGTGAGATCTTCTATGCAGATCGGCCGACAAAAGCTGACACGTGTAGATAGACAGGCGTGTCGCGATCGAATCTCAGCCGACGGTTGGGATCTGCAGAAGCGCCTGTACTGCAGTTATATGGGAAAGCGTTTCAACCCATTTTTATTTTTTGTACAGTTTCTCGTGATTACTGGCTTTTATTTTAGTTTTTACTTTAAAAAGGGATCTGGCAAGTGACATTATTCTTATTTTATTATTCTCCACTATAAATTTATCATTTATTTTTAATTAAAACGACAAAAAACTCAAATTACAACTAAATCAATTTTCATTTTATTCACCTCTAATTGTATCTCATAATCAAATAATATTTTACTCTTATTTAAAAAATGAAAGATTGGGTAAAAAGCGATATATGATTTTAAATTTTTAAAAAATTCAATGATTGATGAATAAGACATGATATATTCACAAGTTGATATGAATATATTAAATTAAAAACACTTAAATGTTTTAATATTGAGTGAATGGTCTCCTATAGTACTATTTCATCACGAGTTCGTTAGTAAAACTTGTGAGATTTCTACTAGTGAGATTTTAAACAAAATTATAGATTTTACAAATTTAATTTTATTAAATAGATATATATATATATATATATATATATATATATATATAAATAAAATTTCACAAGTTCATTCAAACTACATAATTTTAATCTTTAAAATTTGATAATATTATTTTTTAATTTTTAAAAATTCAAAATCAACGTTACTTGGTCCTAAAACGGTCAAAAGACTTAGAAAAGAGGCCAAGATAACATAACCATGCGCAAGTTATATTCCCCCAATATGGGTTTTCTAACTTGCGCGGCGATCACAGTGCTCAGTAAGAAAAATTGAAATAATAGAGTTGAGCAGACCTGCTTGGCATGGTTGAGCAGCACATTGGAGTACGTCGGATTCGAGTGACGGAAAACAATAGATGCGGCAGCCATTGCAGCTGCAGTTTCTCCGGCGAGATCTGATCCAGGATTGTTTGTATCAATCCGGTAGGCATGGCGATCAGTGGTCATATCTTCCGGCCGTTGCCAGCAGTAATGGTCGGTATTTCCATCACCCACCTAATTAAACATTAGAAACAGGGTTAATTTAGATTGAGAAAATGACATCCACTGCTGTCCAAAGAGGTGAAAAAGTTCAATTACAATTAAAAAAGACAAGAATAAGAACAACATTCCCTTCACAAAGGACACAGCTTCTAAGGCAATGGAATCAGTTCCACTTCAATTCAAATCCATAAAATGGGATCTAGAATACTTTTTTGCGTATTGACAAATTTGGATAATGGGAAGCAATTAAAAAGATCAAATACAATAGCGGAAACCAAAAAAAATGGTAAGTCCTTTCAGATAAAATATCAGTAAAGCAAAACACAAGTGGTAAATTGTGAGAATCGGATACCGGCAGAAATTTGAAAAGCAGATAAGGAACAGAGCAACCAAATACATTTGGGATAGGATCTGTAGAACATTTGTCGACAAACATCTAACAATTGCATTTGTAAAGAGCTCTGATTGCAAAATTTTATTCTCCTGAATTGACATTCTCACGATTTTGAGATCAGTGCAGCTAATGAAACAAAATTTCCAAATGGACACATATACACCAACCCCTCAGTGTATGTACTGACATGGTAAAAACAGAGTATGAAGACTGAACACAGCATAAAACAAACTCAAATCCAAAGGTAGAACAGTTAGAGAATTAAGAGGAAGAAGAAGAAGACATAAAGTGAGAAACCCACCTCCCCGTAGAGGACATTTGGCTCTGGGTGAGCTTTAATGAGGTAGTCAGTGCCCCATTTAACAGCTTCCATGGCATGGCCGAGCTCCCCACTTGCAGCCATTTGCTTTCCATACTCAGCTATACTCCATGACATCATGGTGATGGTGAAGGCCATTGGGAGCCCAAATTTCACGTTGTCCCCTGCATCATGGTACCCTCCAACAAGATCAACCTGCAAAAACAGGAATAACATACAGTGCTCAAAAAGTATCCCCCAAACATTCGATAGTTACGGATACAATATTTTAACTTTTTAAAGAAACTGGGTATAGAAATTGAGGAACTACTTCTTTATGCTTGCATACCATTTACAAATTCATTTTTTGTTTTAAAAGAACAAAATAACGATGGATGCGCCAGGGTAACTTTCAAAAGAAAAGCATGTACTACATCGTTAGTTGAGAGAGGGAAAGAAAAAGTTGAAAGAGCTTAAATACAGGAAATCAAAAAGAAAAATCCCAAATTCAAAGTAGCTTTACATTCCTCAAATTTGCATATGTTCTACTTCCTAATCAAACTTTGGCTTCAATAAATTCCATAGAAATCATCCAGAAGACCAGTGTTTAGAATTGGGAAAAACAAAACAAAGGTTGAAGAGAGAAATAAATATGCAGTTGCCCTACAAAATATATGACAAAGTGAGAGTGCTGGGCCTTGTTAAGTGACTACAAGTAGGACGCTGTACAATTTCTGATTCATACCCGTTTATACAACTGGCAATCAGTAAAAGGGAAACAGAGAACGATAGTAAGAATAGAAAACAAACAGTAAAGGAACGGAGAGAAGCAGAAGCAGAAAATGTGCATACCCCACTAGCCTTTCCATCATGCAAACCCGAATCTGCCCTCCAATTCACTCTCTGGTTACTGGGGAGATACCCAGATCTTTGGGCTTCAAAGAAGAGAATGCCCTTGTTCAGAGCTTGGCCATAGTCATGGCCAGCAGAAACCAGAGGCAAAAAAAAAAGCAGAGCATGCAACAAAACAACAGTAGCCATGGAAATGGATTACTGAACTGGAGAAACAGAGGAAAAATGAAGGAGACCCAGATGCAGAAACCAAAGCCAAGATCAGAAACAGATCTGTTCTAAAGCCCACAAGCAAATGCCATTAACCCTCTGCAACAAAGATTCAGAGAAAAAATGGAGTAAATCACAATGTGGGTTTGGCTTATCAGCTAAAACTCCTGATAAACCCACCACCGAAAGGAAAAAAAAGGGGAAAAGTGTGAAAGAGAGCGAGGGAGGGAGATTGAAGAAGAGCGATGAGGTCCCCTTCCCCTATATATGGAGGAAGGGTCTGGGAAATGGGCGAGTGAGAGTAATAAATGCTGCTTTTGCACCTTCTTTTAGTTTTGCTGTTTTACCAAACGGCCCAGTTTTAAAATTTGGGTTTACTTTTAAATTTTAATAGGTAATGGAGGCCCTTAATTTTATTGAAATGTTATTATATGGAGACCCTTAATTTCAACATATCTTTTTTAAATGAGGAGATGATTTTTTTTTAATAATAGTAGATATACTTATTTTTTAATACCAAAGTCCTCACCCCTCTCATAAGGTAATTCTAAGAGAAGTAATCCTTTTTCATTGAGAGTCACTTAAAAATGAAAAAATAATTTTTTAAAATAATAGTAATTTCTTGCATTGAAATTTCATCGAACGACAATTTTATCCTTTCAATCAAACAATAATATTGAAGTTATTCTTTTATTTTAATTAAATATAATAGTTAAATAGAGGAAAATTGGAAATTTTAAAGTAATTGTAGATACATATTCACCTCTCTTTCTTATGGGTTTATACCAGAAACAGACGTTTTAGTTGCTTTTGCCTAACATCGATAAGCATTTGGAAAAAAGTTATCATTTTGAGTTAAAAATATTATACATTCAATATTTATTTAGAAGATTAAAGAATGATAAAAATCTATCTAATTTAATCCTTTGGACAAAACGGAGCTTGAAATAATTAGAACAGTTAAAATATAATTACTATTTTTTATTAAATAAAAATATATTCTTTTTAAACTACCTTGGTCATATAAAAAGTATCTAAGTTATAATAAATTAATTTTTTATTAACTAATCTTTCACGTTACATGATATACATCTTCTAAATTCCAAAGAAAATTGTAGGTAAAATTACGATAAAAGAGTTAAAAAAATATAATAAGAATAAATAAATGCAGCTTAGTTGTATCATTTATTTCCCTGTTTGGAAGGTCTGATTCACAGTTGGAAAAGGCAGTGAGGAAGTTGGTGAGAAAGAAAAAGGGGACAGGCCATGTGGAGAGTCTTCTCCCTCGCTTTTCCACATAAATATTTTTAAAGAAAACAAGAAAAAAATAAGAAGTCGGTGGTATTTTAATAATTTAATTCATTTCCAAATCGAGAAATTTACAGAAAAGAATGAGGAGATGTAATTAAAATAAACCAAATCCTTTAATCGGATTGTTGTTGTGGCTGCATTTTTCACATATCCTATTTTTTTTAGAATGGAGAAAATTTTCAAGTCTTTATTTTAATTAACTTTTAGTTGAAATATATTATATTAGTAATATTTTAAAATATTTATCGAAAATTTTGAGAAACTCAAATTTTGATTTAAGATTAAATCAACCCGTAATCTTCTGCTTCAAGAAGTGAGAGATATCAGGTTCGAGCTCCCATAGCCTACTTGGTGTGTCCTAAGGACAATGGATATCACCCGTGGGGTTTTGCCATAGATTTCTAGTGCTTTCCCATACATAAATTCAAAAAAAAAAAAAAAAAAATTAGTTTGATATTTCATATTTCGACTTAAATCTGTAACTAAATAGGAAGTAGAATTTTTTTTCCACAATTTTTAAACTAGTGATTCATAATAAAATTATTTTTTATGAGTGCTTTGTATTTAAGTCTATGTTGATAATTTAAAGATATACAAAAGTTAATTTTTCTAGTCTAAAATTAAAATAATAGCACAATTAAATATGGATAAAATATAATTAATTCTTATTTGTATGGTTATCAAGATATCATCTCATTCTCATGTATTGCTATTAACAAAGGTCGACTCTACTGTAGTCAATATTCATCATTCCCAAATTGCACATGACTTTCAAATGTGAATGATGAACTAACACTTCTTGAAAAATTAAGGATATATTTACAATTTTCCCAACAAACAAGGGTCTATATGCAAACTTTTCAATTTCATTTTTCTCCGGTTCAGACTTAAAAGCAGGTGCAAATCACCTTCCATATATTGAATTAAACGGTTAACCATCGACAAGGACCCACATAAACCCTTTAGTGGACGCCCTAAATTCATATAAGATACCCTCAATTACGCTACGATAACTGAAATTGACAATCTCTCGCTTCATGAGAAAAAGAAGATTCGATAGAAAAAATTCAAAATAGCCGCTTATTAAGTTTGAAATCTTTTTAATTGGGTTTTATATTTGAATTAAAAAAAAATGTTATGCATTTTTAACTATTTTATAGTAGGTTTGGCATATGCTTGAGTTGAAAATTTTGAGTGTTCTAACCACTCATATCAAATAATGGGTGTTGTCCGATGATCACAAAAATTATATGAATGGATAGATCATCGCCAGAACTATCATACTGTAAAAAATAAGACTAATTGAATCATGTCAGCGATTGATCTTTTTAAGATAAAAAACTATTAGATAGATATTTTAACCTATCATAATTAATTTAGACGATAGTACATCAAATGAAAAAGTAGAAGGTTGGATTTAAATTTCAAAAAGAAAAAATAATTTTAATGGACTGAATTTAACATTGAGTAAGCTCCAAATGTGGCTCTTGTGCCGCGCAGATTCTTCTTTAGATGATTAAATAACTTTCAAATTTATTCACAACTTGTACATGTAAAGATTTTAAAATGGTTAATGTAACCCAATTTGTCAAATTTTTGGAGTCTAAATTTTAATGGGCTTTCAAACACTTATAATAAAAGCTAAAAAGAATTATCCTCTGATAAAAAGGGTCTGAAATATGTCACTACTTTGAGATTACCGAATCGATTAACTTTATCTAGTGAATTGGTAAAGATTAAAAAAAAATATAAATATATACATAAAGTAAGATGGCCCACCAAATAAAGGATATTAACGAAGATTATCTAAACTAATTTTTATTTAAAAAGAAATATTTAAAGCTAACACGCATGTGAAGCTGATTTATCCTGTGATTTATTGTTTATGTAACAATGTATATAATCTTATTCAACTTCATATCACGTAAGCACATTCAATTCTGGGCAGAGCTTTTTATAATTGAGGGAAGTTAGGGGTGAAACTAGGGTCGGGTTTTGGCTCGAACCCGCATGACCTGACCCGAAAATCATGTGGGTTAGGTTATGAAAGTCGGGTCGGGTCGGATTGATAAGTTAGAAACCCGCATTGAATTTGGGCTGGATTGGGTTGAGAGATTTTTAAGTTAATCCGACTCGACCCGATCAAACCTGACCCGACCCGTCCCGGTAAAAAGTAGGCTAAAGTAGGTTCAAAATGTGGGTCGGGTTTTGGGTTGATTCAGGTTATAACTTGGGTCGAGTCGGGTCAAGACGTCGGAGTCAAAAGTTCGGGTCAGGTCGGGTCGAGTTCCATATATTAGTAACTATGGCGCCAGGTTGGGTTTTAAAAAAGCCAACCCGACCTGGCCCGCTTTCAGCCCTACGACTAAGATATCATCGAGATGGTTAGCGTATGACGCTATCGATATTATTTTTTTAGTAATATATATATATATATATATAATATGATAAGGTCTCCAAATCTCTTGGAGGATTCGACTAATTCTCAAAATATATGCAAGCCTTCCTACCCACACATATTTACGGAGAGTGGAATTTAGAGTGAATTGAGAATCGAACTCAGAACTCCCATATCTTGAGGCAGGTTTCTCACCATCACTCTCACCCCTTTGAGTTAAAATATATATATTTTTTCAACGGATACAATCATACATCACAGATATATCATTGATACAATACATATCATCAATATATTCAGTAAAGAAAATTCTTCACCTAATTGACTATTCACATTTGTGTCTTCTATCAATGGTCGTTTCCCTCTTGTATTTTTTGTAAATATTGATTTCAAATAAAAGGCTATGAGCCATTTACCAAATTCTTCAATATTGGTATTTCATCATATCAATTTTAAATTAATATTTTAACCCTAGCTTAGATCTTAAAGACCTTTCTCTGCCCACAACCCAAAAACTTCATTTGGATGCCAATGTTTCTCACAGTACAAATCCAGTTCAGACTTCACATTCACATTCACGTTCACATTCACATTCACATTCATCTACCTAACACACAGACTTTGAACAATGGTTGACTTTAACTTTTCCACTCAAAGCGCAATTGGTGCAAAATCCACATTTGTTCAACTTGTGCTGCTTTCAAAGTCATTTACAGGATAAAAACTCGACTTGACTTGCCAAGAAAAAAAATTCCAACTGGTAGGCCCTCTAAAAATGTATCTATAATATTCAAATTTGTAAGTGTTCAATAAATAAACACCTAAAAGTAGAGTTAAACTATCTTTCATTCTCATATGAAAGGGATATGAATCGGTACACCGATACGGGCGTAATGACACATCATATTGATGTACCGAATTTCTTACTCCAGTATAAAAGTTCATTACTCTTGTTTGGTAATTAATGAATAGAGGTAAAAAATTAACTTTTTACCTCTCTCCTTCCCCCTCTTAAAACCCATTCAAAGCAAGGGTACATGATAACTTCTTGTTAAGAGTAACTCTAGATAACTCCTATAAAATTTATCCCTCATCCAAACACAACCTCAATTTTACTCCAAGTGTAGTGATTTGATGCAGTTGAATTTGAAAAAGTTCTACAAAAATTATTTAAGACATTAGGTTATATTTTAAATCATTAGGATAAGAATGATTTTTAAATATTTTTTTTTTTTGGATTAAGGTGTGGGAAATTCAAATACAGTCCTACTAAAACTCTCACGGATAAGCTCACTACTCTTAAGATACACCAAATTTAAGTCATGGTAGCTCGAACCCATAACATTCCACTTCTTAAGATAGAAGATAACCAGTTGAATTACACCCACGCTGCATAATTTTTAAAATTGTTAGATATCCAGATGCATATCTCTCTTTCCCACCCTTTTTATAATTGGCATCCATCAAAATGATATATTATTTAAGTCTTACATGTATTCCATTTCTTCTCATGGGTCACCCATGTATGGAGTGATTAGTGCTAAAAACAAAGGAAAAGATGCTATACGCCATTCATTTCCACCTTGAATTAAAGTTGATGGATGAGTGCTAGTTTACTGTAGAGTCATGACGAAAATGTGACGAAAATGAGATACTGCTTTAGTGAACATATCTGCAAATTGATATTTAAAGTAAATTCAATCTAGAAATATATGCTATTGATGAATGAAATGACAATCAATTTTTCTTAGATATTTTATTCTCTCATAGAAGATTGGATTAAAGACAGTCAGTATCACTTTGGTATTATCAGCATATGAAGTGTTGGAGAGTGTAGAAAAATGTCCAAAGTCTTAGACAAATCACATGGCAAAGTATTCTGCCTCAATAAATGATTTTAAAAATCGAACTTAGTTTCTTGAAATTCCAATAATTTGCAACCTAATTGTGCGAGTTGGGCTAAGAGCCTAGCTTTAGTCTTTCCATATTAAATTTGGGGTTGTAATTTTTTATTTAATCCATATTTCATCCTTCAACTAAACTACTCATCACCCGACTTATTTTTAAAATCCTAATACTAGTTTTTTTTTTTTATTTGGGCCGACCAATTCGAAGCAAATAAAATTGGGTCATATTTCAACCCATCTAATTATCATTTTAAACAAAATGATTGGTAAAAACGAAGTCTCTACCGCCAAAATATAATCACTCTAAAGATTTTTTGCCTTTAAAATGCATCATATTAATAAATAGAAAAGAAGATATTATATTTTTAAATATAGTTTGAGTACTTTGTGTAGAACAAGTAATCAAAGCTCAATCCTAGACCAACCTAAATTAAAAATTTGTTAGGCTCTTTTGGCCTGAACCGAACCCATATTTAAAAGGATTGGGTTAGTCTAACCACATTTCAAAATGGGTCAGTTCAGTTTGAATTGACCCTAACCTAAGTTGTACCTCTAGCTTTCAAAATGCAAATCTATTACGGAGAAATACACACTAGTCATTAGTCTATTGAGTGTTGTAACGGTTAGGCCTGTCAAAATTTGCATAAAGCACATAATTGAAGTGGAGAAGTAGAAGCGAAGAAAACGCCTTTCTCACTTGTAGCATGAAGATATTTGATAATACAATCAACAATAAAATGATGTAATCAACATGGATTAGAGACAAACTGACTTACTAATTTGCATTGCATGGCTTATGTCAAGCTTTGTCATTGTGAGAAAGGCTAAACTTCTAGCTAAGTGTGGATATAACTTTAGATCAGGACGTTACTCATATTTTGAATACTTCACATTCAACTCTAGAGATGTATCAACATATTTATTAACAAGAAGATTAGCAAGCTTAATCAAATCTTGAGTATACTTCATTTGGTGAAGGATATACCCATAAGGTAAAGAGTGTACCTCAAGTCGAAGTAACTAAGTTAGTGGTCCCAAATCTTTATTTTAAAAGTACTAAGCATTCCCTTCAGATGATTAATGCAATGTCATCGATGTATACTAGTAAGATAGTAATGGCA
Source organism: Chimonanthus salicifolius (assembly GCA_013350335.1). Lineage (NCBI taxonomy): Eukaryota > Viridiplantae > Streptophyta > Magnoliopsida > Laurales > Calycanthaceae > Chimonanthus > Chimonanthus salicifolius. The sequence goes on from CM023536.1 coordinate 49,607,880, forward strand.
TGAGAGGACTGACAATTAAAGAGAGAATAATTATATTTACTTTAAGTAAAACCTGCAACAAGAATAACAATTTGAAAATGTTCAAACTATGCTTGACAAAGTCGGAAGAGTCAACTCCAAGAAATTGGTGTGTTGGTCAAGAACTCGCTTCAGAAAGGGGAACTCTTGAGTTCGAATCTCATGTCTAGAGGTGAAACTCTGGTCGGGTTTTGGCCTGAACCCGTATGACCCGACCCGAAAATCAGGCGGGTCGGGTTGAGAAGTCAGAAACCCGCATTGAATTCGGGTCGGATTGGGTTGAGAGATTTTACGTAAACTCGACCCGATCCAATCCGACTCGACCCGGTAAAAAGTAGGCTAAAGTAGGTTCAATATACGGGTTGAGTTGGGTTATAATTTGGGTCGGGTTGGGTCAAGACGTTTGGGTCAAGTCAGGTTAGGTTCCATATATTAGTAACTCGGGTCAGGTTAGATTTTAAAAAACTTGACCCGACCCAGCCCGATTTCAGCCCTACTCATGTCACTCTCAAAGAGCTATCGGTAGGAAGACTTGGACATGTCTCAATGACTACTCTAGACACCTCAATTATTAAAAAAAAAAAAAGGGAAAAAAAAAACACTTTCGACTGATAGGATTTTTCTTGTGGCAGATGAACGCAACACTCAGAAATAATGCATCCAAGCTTCTTAAAATATGTACCTTTTTTCTTTTTTGAATTTAGAAATTGTATTGCCATATTCTTTGGAAAGCATTGAGTGGTAAACATATCGCTAGGTAAAATGATGGATCTCTTAATAGTTGCTGATATTACTTTAGTCTAATAAATAATTAGTGGTTGTTTTGTAATAAAATAATTAGTAGGTTGATATTAGATAATTTATATCTATTATTATTTCATTCTTATTCACATAAGAAGAAGCAGAAATCCTTCCTGAAATTGATTTCCCCTCAGAAACGAAATTGATTTCCCCCATTTTCTTTCATTTTCTAGCCATTTTCGATTTGAATTTCTATCATTTAGACAAAGATTCAAATTTAAGATGAAGCTTCATGAAAAGCAACATAACTTCCCTTCATCATTAATACGCATTTTGAAATTGTCTCAAATTATTTATCCTATTTATTTATTTTCACATTAAATAAGCTCCAAATCACTTTGGAAAGTCGACCTTCTTTTATAAATTTTGACTTGTCTATACGAAGCATTGTATAATTATTTTCACCTGCCACTCTCATCGTCTCAATCATGCATTACTATATAGTTAGGAAAACATTATTGAGCAGTAACTACACAACGAGACACCATCTAAACCTCTTTTTTTTTCAACAGATTTATATTGACTCAAAGAATCTATTAATAGACTTTTTGCGAACTTCACACAAAAACAATCCTTAAAAAATAAAAATTTCGAAATAGAATAAGTATTTTAGAACTGAGGAAGTAGCATAATATTCTTGTATAGATCTGTCTTCTTATCCAAAATTAAACAAACCAAGTTTGGCCTATAATCATTGAGAATGATCTATTGGTGAACTCCTTCCAAGTATTCCCCTGATTCTCCAGCAGTTTCCAAAAACCCCTCATGTTGAGACCAATAGAATGATGAATGGAGCCAGTATTCCAATGTGCAATTTTAACATCAATAAGTCCATTTGTGAATTCCATCCACATTTGTAGAAGCAGGTTAGGAAAATAATTCGCAAGTATTCCTATGCAATTATTTTAAGATTTGACAAGTGGATAGATATTCATATTTTCAATGTTATGACTTATGAGATATCAGAATATTGCCATTTCAATCAAAATGAATTTATAAATATCTATTCTTAAATAATAAAGAATTTAGAGAGACTAGTAAACAAAGTTGTAGCATCAAATAGAATTATATTAGAAGTCATAGTTTCGATTTTTCCAGAACTTATCTAATACACGAGATTTGTAGGTAGTTTCGTATGTTTATTGTATTAGTTTCACATCCAATATAGAGTGAGAATACCCATTTTATCAAAAAAAAAAAAAAAAACTCTAAAACAACTCTAATAAAAATACATTTAAAATATTTTATGCAGAAATTCCTCGGTCAAATAAATGGGATACTTCTAATTTAATTCTTTTTGTTTAAATTAACCTATGAAAAACTGTAGAAAATCCAACGTAAAATTTCTATAGATGATACTTGCTGCCCTTTAAACTCTCGAACTCAATATTTAAATAACCAGTTAGAGCTACACATGTCTCTTATACACCAATTTTTAAAGCGCCTAACCGTGGAATTTGGATGGGTCCCACATGAGCTGGTCAACGGGCTTGCATGTTATGTCCTCTGACACGCGTGGCCTCGTTAAACATAATCATGATGATTAATCAAACAGAGGTGCTTAGCCATTAATAAGATTTTTTTTTAGTCCCTTTTCCAAAAACAAACCTCTAGGATTAAGTTATTCACTTTAGTCGGCGCTTTTTTTATTATTTACAATAATAATGACCTTTTCTAGAATAATTCGGACGTGCAATGCAACACAGGATGATTTTGAAATTATCTTTTTGGGGCTGTGGTCAGTAAGGTATAATTTTATTCTATATTTTTACTTTTCTATAATAAAAAAATTTGTTCTGTGAGACAATTCCTCCCAAAATCAAGGAAATTTACCATGGAGCTGAGATTTATTTTTTTATTCAAATGACATTGACTATTTCAATTAGTTGATAAAGAATTTAATTTAAATTTTAAAAACAAGTCAAAATTATATCTCCAAAAATACAAATATACAATTCCAAGGGGTTAGTGTATTGACCAATAACCGTTTCAGAAAATAAGAATCCTAAATTTGAATTTCATTTTGTCCTAAAAAGTCTCTTCACGTAGTTTTACTAATTATAGAAGACCGGAGTTCAAATTCTATCTCAACTGCCACTCTTATAATTTTACTCAATATGTATGGATAAAGAGGTTATAAATAATTAAATATATGTATAAATACCCACATGTCGAATTAGCTTACTAGAGTGATTGATTTTAAACATTCCATCTTAATCAGAAGTCTTATTCATGTCTTTACAACAATTTAAATAAAATTATCAAATAAAAGAACATTTGTGTAAGAAAGTAAATCTGAGACTTAGCCCAAGCACAATTAAGTCTACAATGTTTTTTATGTCTTATTTAAATTATAATACCGATATGTTTTAACAAGCTTTAAGTAAAAATCCAAACTCAATTAAGTTCCAGTCTTACAGTGCGAACTTGGGCTTTGTTCAAGCCTGTTAATTAGATCAAGCTTGAGTAAATGGACACACTAATGTCATTACTTATGAATCTATACAGCACATGTGAAGCATTTTCATCTAAAAAAGTCAGATCAAATGAACAAGACACTCTAATCCAAATAAATTTTTTAAAACACTATCACCCAAAACCACAATTTTCAAATATTTTTGAAAAAATAATCCCAAGACGAAATACCATTTGAGATACTTAATTAGGACAATTGATGAATATCCGCTTGAGAGGAAGGGACAGAGCTTGAATGATGATGATGGATGGATGGATGTCCACATGAGGTACGTACTTATTTCCTTGTATCTTTTACCACGCCTCGGTTCACACTTTGAGCACCTTCGCGCGTGACGGGCTCACCACCGAAGCTTGACGTGAATTATGAACTGCGGCTTTTGAAATTCGATAGGGAGGTATTGAATTTTTTTATTAAAATTTGAAAATATCTATAATATTTCAAAATATTAGTCAATTTAAATGTGATTAGAGTAAATTTGAACAATATATTTTATTTTGAATATGTGTAGACTGTAGACTGTAAACATAGTCACTATTTTTAAAATAATATTCTAAATCTGTGGTTAGAGTTAGACTAAAAAAATTGACTAATATTTTAGATTTTGAATACAAATTTCTTAATTATTTTTGATGATTTTCTAATTCATAGATTTATATTACACATTTACACAATCCTACGAAATTTTAAATTCTAAATTTATGGATTTGTGTATGCACACCTCATATATAAAATTCTCCATGAATTATGTCTTTCAATCCATCAATTGTACCATGTAACATCTCTATAGAACTTTGAATTTAAATTCAATACCATTTAGTAAGCAGGTTTAGTACTACTTATCAATCAATACTCTATTTATAATTTTAAATTAAAGAGTAGAATTTTAAATAAACTATTTTTAAATTGACTGTTAGAAACTAAATTCTAAAAACTACCATTATATAATTTTTAAATTATTGCGATAACAATAAAAAATGCTATCCAGGCCTTAATTGAAAATTTTAAACAAACAATTTTTTAAATTTAAAAATGGATAGAGACGTCCTCGGCTTACATCGACTGAACACATTCGACTTTCCACTTTCACTCCCGCGCAATTACTTTTGTAAGTTTCAAACTTCTCTGCTTTTCCTCCTTTTAGGCGTGGAAGACTAATAATTTAGTAACCTAGGACCCGACAAACTTTATTTTTTTTTTATTTCACCAATTTCTACCTATATGTTCGTGAATTAATATAAAAAAAGAAAATTGAATTACTTAATTATTGATCCACTTCGACATGTAAGGCACATTGTTGTTCAACTACTCAATTTTGTTTCAAGTTTTTCTTAATTAACGACAACATTGTTCTTAAATGGGTCCACGTCAGATGATCTGGATTCATGTATGAGTAACGTTACACATGCTCGGTGCTCCCGAAATGTACGAGAGACCCACGTCTTTTCCATTTCCCAACGAAGGTGAAGGAGAAAAAAGAAGGAAAAATGAGGGTGTACAGTCAAAAAGTAGTCCGCCACAAACACGACGCTTTATTCCCCAACCGCAATCAACGGTCAAATTGGCAAGGCCCCAGAATCACCGGTTGGCGCCGGTACATCAACGCTACTGGCATCGCTGTCCTGCCCGCATTCACCGGCTGTTGGGACTTGGGACCGCAATTTGGGAGTTGCGTCTAACGAGCGGGGCCCGCTCCGTAGGATCTCAGCAATCAAGCCGGAAGCTGCGCTGAGAAAGTCAATTGAAGCCGATTAATCTAGTTTTTTTTAATTATTATAATTTTTATATTGTTATTTTTCATTAGTGGGTGGCCTTTTTTATTTAAACTTTTTCTTTTTTACTTTTCTTTTTCTTTGTCTTGGACTGGTTGTGTCCACAACCAAATCCAAATCCACAATTTCTTTGAATTGAAAAGGGTCAGAAGAGGGCCAGGTGCACCATCACTTGTCGTGGGCAGGCTCTTTTATAAAAATTGTACTCATGGTATAATTTGTAAAAATTTGGATCACATTAATCAATGTAAGTTAACAACTATATTTATTTAAAGGTGAGCGATCCTCCCATGGGTACTCTGTGTATATTTTGGCCTTCATCTACCTTACCAAAAATATAAAACAATAGAAATGTCATAAATCAATTTGCCAAGAGTAAAATCTGTAATCCTCTGACACAAATTAAACGAATTTAGTTTAATAAATCCTTCTTACACCGGTTAATCTCGAAGATTATGGTTAGGGCTTTATGAAAAGCGGTGTGGCCCAATCTGAGCTCGAAAGTTCAGTAATCCAGCTCGTCCAACTGAAGGGGCAAAATGATAATTTACCACTTATTGTTATTATTTCATTAATTGTGTTATTATGTGATTATTATTGAAAGATATTATTGTTCTTAATCAAGGATTCCTATTTCTCAATTTAAAATAATTTTATTTTCAGAAAATAGTATTTAAAACCTCCCATCAAAACCCCGAAAGGGATAAATAAATATTTTTAGATGGTTTTGGAAATGAGACAATTTTTTAAACAAGTATAATATGTTAGACCATTTTAGTATAGTCTAGTTTATTCTTTCAAACCCCAAAAATGAGGAATTTAAATTGTTTTATTAAACACAAGTTAAATAAGTAAATAGTGTTAAATTGTGAATTTTATTTAAATCTATGATTTTTAGTGATTTTTAAATCTCCAAATTTTTATGGTGATTAGAGTTTTTAAAACCCAACTTATCTGTCAAGTTGGATTAAATTTATTCACCTTTAAAAGTATTGTTTTTAGTTAAAAATCAAGTTTTTATCAAATATGGGGCCCTTTTGCAAAAAACAGAAAGTTGGAGGGACTTTTCTGCAACCAACGTCCAAATAGTGCCGTTACTGTTGGGGACGTTGGCTGCAATTGTATGCAGTGGGCCAATGGCCACCCTTGATTGATCAGTGATCTCTATAAGATCACCCCTCCATCAACTGGTTTAACTCCCATAAAATTTCTATCTCTCAACCTCTCTGTGAAAAACCAGCAGAGCTCCCTTCCTTGCCTCTGTTTTCCAAAAAACTTTCTTCATCGTAAGATTAGAGGAAGATTTTCAAAAGTTGAATTTTTCAACCCAAGAACTCAAGTGAAGGTAACCACTGTGTTTCTCTTTAAATTTCAATCGGTTTAGAATCAAGAAAAAACGAATTTGGCCAAGTTTTGATTGTGTAAAACAGATTTGAAGTTTAAGGAAAAACTTAGTTTTTCTTATACCAGTGTGGTATTCATGTTAAAAGCTGATGTCATATTAAGTTTTAAAGTTCCAAACCACTCCCTATGGAAAAAAGACTCACTGAGGAGTCCATCTGACCGGTTGGATGTGAAAATCGAATACAGGAAACCCAATGTTTCTGGATTTGTATTTCATAGTGTTGCTGCTCGTTACTGTCTGCTGTTGCAAATAGAGGAGGAAGACAATGATCGGATGGTCTAAGAGTTAAGCTTCGGACGGTCCGAGGGTAACCCCCTTCGGACGATCCGAAAGTAGCCCTTCGAACGTTCCGAGCTTCGGCTCGAAGTACCGAAGTGGCCAGAGGCTAGCTACTCTGCTCCGGATGTTCTGAGCTATGTTCGGAAGGACCAAACCCCTCTCGGACGATCCAAGTTTCACTCGGCATGATCCGAGACGCACAGACCCACCGAGACCTGTTTTTCTGATTTTTCGATTCGGAAGGACCTTTGGATGATCCGAGACCTGATCTTCGGACGATCCGAAGACAGACCCAAGATCCGAAGTCTGTGATTAGTTTAGGCAGTGGTTGGAATGATCCGAAGCCACAGTACCTGGTTCCGAGGAACCCAGTTTTTTAATGTAAAATCTTGTTTGATTTGGTGATGCATGTTTAGATGCTAAGTTTTAATTGAGATGTTTGTACCCATTTAATAAATTAAAAATGTACTAACCCTCTTCTCTTCTTACTATAGTGTATATATTATTATATTCACTTCCAGGCTGACTCTATTTGTCGGGCACTGAGTGACTTCACTTCCAGGCCGACACTATATCTATCGGGCACTGAGTGACCTCGAGGCCTTACTCAACATGTCAAATCTGGTCCTATCCAGAAGACAATTGAGAAGTGACCTGAGTATCTAGACTTAATCCAATAAGTCAATCTGGTCATGCCCAGAAGACAATATGAGTTTTGGACTGAGCATTTTATTATTGTTATATTGTGGATTATTGTAACTTAAAATGGTTAGAAACCAAGTAGGAGACTCAATTCCATTTACCTTGGAGATTTTTGGGAAAACCAGTATGGTTTTGAAATACTACTTGTATGTATACATTTAATGCTATGTATGTTGACCTGTTAATAATTGTGCACTTGTTTACTTGTTGAAAAGAGACCTCGAAACCACACATTTTCGGTGAGGGAATTTAACTTTGCAGTAGGTGTAATCAGGTTTTATTGAGATGGATCTTAAGTAATGAGTGGTTTCAAGTTTGATGAATCCACCCATGTGCGTAGACATGATGCACTGTTGTAAGAAGTGTTTATGATGATTATGAATGCTATGATGTTGATCATATGAGATATGTAATACTGCTTCCACGTGCCCTTGACTATTGAACCAATATCGGCCATGTGTGTGAGATGGTTTACGTCTACTGGGTGTCGACAGTTGCTGACTTGAGGAGGGGCAATATCGGCCATGTGAGGGCTGGAGATGTACTTGTAAGGATGTATCTTGACCGTGTCGAGACTTAATACAATGGTCTCAGCGTAGTAGGTAGGCGTTACGTTAGAAGACATCAGTAATGGAAATGATGATGAGATTATACTTGGTGTTGAGAATTTATTATTAAGTATGAGATATTATATTGCAACTGTTGATTATTTACTAACTTGATATTTCATTAGACTGCACTGTTATATTTCCTTCACTGGGCTAGTTAATTCACCCCACTCACCTTTCAGGAGATGTACCCGAAGAAGAGAACCCTCCATATGAAGCTTAGGGTGGATAAGCTGCGGCGTTGCTTTGGGATTCCCACTGAGAGAAATTCCCCTATCTTTACTTTTTTGGTTCTTTGAACCTTTTGCTTATGTAAAGTATCGTGTGTGGTATTTAGTTTGCATTAATGTGATGTATTAAACTACCATGTGTCCGTAGTTACTCTGATGTTGTAGTAATAATTCATTGTTGGAATTATGTGCTTATGTTTATGTTGTGTTTTGGGTAGACTTATGGTATATATTTGAGTTACATGTTGAGATCATGTGTGACCTTTGGGCCTAACCGTTGATCCGTCCCAGTTAAACTTCTTGAATTTAGTTTTCAAAAAAAAAAATCAGTCGCGTTCCGAGCCCACCTTTAGGGTCGGGGCATGACAAAATCGGCTCTCCGAATCACCTGTGAACAGTAAAATCGGTTCTCTGCATCACCTGTGAATAGTAAAATCGGTTCTCCGAATCACCCGTGAACAGTAAATCGGCTCACCAAAAACTAGTAAGGGATCCGATAGGTGAGCCGATTTCTGACATTCCACACTTTTTCGGTACGGCAGATGAAGGGCAAAATGGGCATCACAGTAAAATCCGTATCTGTATACATAGAGTGTCCGTGAGAGAATCGCTGGTCAAATTCAAATCTAGTTAGAAGAGAGAGCCTTTTGCATTAAAAAAGGAATAACTTGCTTTCTTTTTTTCATTTCTTAACCTTATTCTCAACTCTTTTCACAACTTCAGTTGGATTCAAATTGGTTCCTCAAAAATTAAGTATTAGTCATTCTGAATATTCTAAAGAAGAAAATTAACCATATTGTCTTCTTATCAAAGTAGTATTGCCAAAACCATTTGTGTAGAGAGCCCCCATAGTTTAGAAGGTTTGTCTCTCCAAGCCCAAACCCAGGTAGGAGCCAAACTACACAATTAGAAAAAAAAAACTAAAAACTAATAAAAAATCAGCTCATTTCTCATCTACAAACTAAAGTTCTCACTAAGGTCACACCTTTCTCTTTTACTCACATATTCTCTTAATTCTATAATAGAAATGTCTAAAACTATAGTGTTTGCTTCTTTTACTTTAAAAGAAATGGAATAACAAGAAATAAAAAGAATAAGCAGAGCAAAGAACGGACCATAAGGTGAATTCTCTAGCTTGAAGTTGACCAAAATTACCTAGTGAAAGTTGCAATATTATAATAACCATTGTTGGACTAATGTTACAAATACCATTTTGGGATATTATTGGCTAATGCTGATATTGGTAGATTTTCAAATTTTGGAGCTTTTACCATGAGTTTATTAGAAAATTCTCATAAAATATAATATTTAAAAAAATAATCAAAGTTATACTGAATAAATATACAAATGAAAATGACACTTAAAAAATAACTATTAATAAATTTGTCATTAAAATTTGAAATGACCCAAATCCAAATCCAACACCAAACCAAAGTTAATGCCCAATCCAAATTACTGGAGAAGCACCCAGGAGAATTAAAACATTTAGGAACTTGGTGTGTCAATCGAGGGGCCAAAGTAGGGTTGGATTTTAAGAAATCTGACCCAATCTAGCCAATAAAATATGGAACCCGATCTGATCCTGAATTTCTGGACCCGACTCCGACCCGAATTCTATACGGATTTCTGTCTTCTCAACTGACCCGACACTGAGCCGACTCTAATGACCCGACCCGTATGATTTCTTGGACCCGACCCGAGTTTCACCCCTAGGCCTAAAGGAAGGAGGAGTAGGGGTGAGAGAGAGAGAGAGAGAGAGAGAAGGGATCATGTTTTATGAGAGTAGGGAGAGAAGAAAAGGGCTTGAGAAGGGGAAGGGAGGCTGATATGTTAGGTGTACTGGGTGTGCTAGGGCTTGGCAAGAAGGAAGAAATGAACAAATGGGAGAGAGGGTGAATTGAGGGATTTGAATCATGTGTGAGAGTTCACAATATCACATGTTCAAATTGGTAGAAGAAAAAAATATCAATAATATTGTGATATATATAGTATAAAAGGATATTTAAAATTTCAAAAGTCTAAATCATTCCATGTAAAATAAATGAATTTGGATGCATATTTTATATCAATTTAAAATTCTAAATCTTAACTCAAACATGAGTGAACATGAGTAAGGGAGCAGGTTGAGTTGAATTTTCCTTGGAACTGCATAGATCCGACTCGAAAATAGATGTTAGAAACCTTAGATCTAAATATGGGTCAGTTGTAAATTTTAAATATCCATAGAAATTTCACACTGATTTGGGTCAATGTGATTAAGAAGAATGATCTTATGTTGTTATCTTTCCGGTAAGGATGATATATCATCTCTAAAAATACAAAATTTAATCTATGAAAAGATTAAAATAGCTTTTTTAATTAAAAATAGTTGATACTATACCATATCGATACATATCCACCGAAACTTTTACCTACATGGACAATCCAGCAACCTCCATTGGAGGGTAAAAAGAAGCTCCAAAAAAGGATGATATTCTTTGAGAAAGACTAATGAAGAAATTTTTCTTGGATTAATCATATTTGCATTCTTTGAAAGAAATTCTACATGAAGTGTTTTTTTCTAAAAAATTAAAGAAAAAAAATAGAAATGCTACAAATGGAAGGCGTGAAGGTCAAAGTTGCCTCTATGATTGACAGGTTAAAGATGAATTGAAAGAGACTCACATTAAACTATTTCGTAAGTGTCAGAACTAGTGTCCAAACGATAGGATTGGTCAATATTTTTACTTAGAATTTGAATGATGTTTGAAAATTTTGTCCTTTCAGACAATGACAAGAAATAAAGAAACTATCTTCAATGAACTCCCATTTGGCATTTGTCTCTCTAGAGCATTGATTTGGGTTTAGTAGTAAATAACAATTAGCAGTGAAACTTATTAAACTTTCCTTTTAAATTTAAATTAAAAATCTTTACTTTTGTCTCACCTAATGGTTTAAAAATTGCATCATTAATTAAACTGTCTTATATAACCCTGTGATTCAATTAAGTTTAAGTGTTGAGTTAAACCACTTAGTCCCTGTTTAGAATACAATGTTAATATAACATCATAATTATTATTATGTTTAAAAATAAATTACAAAAAGTAAAAAATGTAACAATCTTATTGTGGCTATAATATTATAATAGAAAACAATGGCTGCATTTAGATTGAAGGTAATGGAGGTAACGGGAGGTAATCGCCTTGTTAACTTTTGTTTGGTAATTAAAGGGTAGAAGTAAAAAAATTCAACTTTTTACTCTCTCTTTCCACTTTTAAACACTCTTTCAATAAAGGGGTATTCATAATACTCATGTAAAGGATGACTCGGAAAAATTTATCTCTCATCCAAATGCAACCAATGAGATCTTACATCTTCAATGAAATAAAAGAAGAAAAATAAATAATATAATAATATTTTTTTAATAAATTGAACCACGTAAAAAAAAATTAACATTGATTTCACCATAAAAGGCATCTACAAAATAATCGAAAGGCATGAGAAATTATTTTGACTAGGGAAAAAAGAAGTCGGTGATGGAAGAATCATGATATGACACGTATCCCCCCGTTACACGTGCAATTACTGTCACAATTTACTCACCAACAGACATGCATCTCAAGATCTTCAATATATTTCCATGGTCCCATTTCTAAAGATCTTCTATATATTTCCATGTCCCCATTTGAGTAATGATTGAACATGGATGATCTAATTCTGATGACCCACCAATGTAATATCAATTCGAGAGAAACTTAAATAACAGAAATTCTCTCTTGAAAAATGGTTTAATGTACTTAAGGTAATTTAAAAAAAAAATTACTCCTACATATGAGAATGAGTTAATTTGGGAAACATACTCTTACGGGCTCACTTGTGTAGTGACTTGAGTGAGCTTAAAAAGTACCTTAGACTTTTTTTACACTAGGAGGTGAAAATGCGGATAATCCTCGTTTATCCTCATTTAGTAATGAGCAAAAAAATTTCAAATTTCTTCTTCTTAGCACAATTTGACAATCTTTCACTGTGAGAGATAATTACTTTATCCTCTCTTTAAAATATAATTTTTTTCTTTATATATTTTCTACTGTAGTTATCAAATAAGATAAGAAAAACTCATGTTAAAAAAAAACTTCTAGCAAAATTTACCTCTCATACAAATATAGTATAAAATCAGTCTATAGATTGTCCTTTTCAATTTTTGTTTTGATATCTTTTCATTTTTTCTTTCATTAATGCAGTAATTCTTATAGTTATCGAAATTTTAAAACTATGAGTATGTAAATATGGGTGCTGTAAATGTTTATGTAAATACGAGTGCTGTAAATACAGAATAAAAGAAAGAGGAATAAAGAAGTTATCTTTATTTTCACTCAGAATTTTGAAGGATTGGTTCCCTCAAACAACCATTTGATTGTTTTGTGTTTTTATTCAGAGTCTGATACACATTACTTATTTTTTACGATCAAGGTGTGAAAAGTGACTCTTTGGAATAAAGTGAAAATCGAACTCTGAAACTCCAGCTGAATTATCACTCCAACCCCTTTGAATTTCACACTCGCTATCTCTTAGACGTGTTTTGGCCATCAATCCATATGCAATAAGGCCCCACCCAGAACGAGCCCACCAAACAACCATGAATTAGCTCCACCAAACACATTATGTCAGTCCATACAAAACCAGTCTCAATCAATTTTCTACATTCCATTCTGTGTTCATTTTTCCTTCTTTGATCAGTCCAATTCAACTACCAGTACTTTCCTTTGGAAGGTTTTTCCCTAACCATTTCCACCCTGTCTTAGCCCAGTTATCATCGTCTCATCACCCATGACCCAACCCCATTCCTTCTCAGTTGCAGCCACTCTCGGCCCAATCTTAACATAACTGGGTCCAACCTTTTTTCCACCTTAGAGCTTCATTTCTCCATGTATTTCTCTGCATTTCTTATTTTAGGGTTTTTTTTTTGTTCGTTTAGACAATTTGAAACGGTGAAGTTAATATAGATTTGCTCTGTTTCTTAGTCAAGAGTGTTTTTTTTTTTAAGATTTTTATGAAAATAGAGAGGGGAGGGGGTTTTTCAGAATCTTCGCTCGGATTTTTTCGCCATTTTGACAATTTTCGAGACTGGAAATGGTGAAGATAACATGGATTTGCTTTGATAGTCAGCGGAGGGTGTTTCTTTCGATTTTTATTTGAACTGAGGGAAGAACGAACTACGTGTATAAAGGTAAGAAATCGAATTTAAAATCTTTAGTCTAATATTAAAAGTTCAGATCAATTGCATTACCCTTGTTTATTTTATATATTAAACTCTAAATTATAAAAAAATTCAAAATGTATTTCATTAATTTAATGAAAAAGAAAACTTTAAACTACATACTAAAATAACTTCAAAACAAACTCATGAACAGTCAATAGATCAGTGACAAGTCTAATAGATGATTGAAATTATGTCGTCAAATATAAGATATATTGAATCATGTTACCTTTTGTTATTTTAAGATTAAAATTAAAATATTGAGAAAATATTTGATTTATCATAATTAATTTAATAATAAAAATACAATAACTCAAAATTATATAAAAAAAATAACTAAATTTAACATAAATGAATCTCACATAAAATTCTTATTCATGAGATCCTAAACAATGTCACAAATATCGATATTTTCAAATTTACAATGTTTTTATCGCCAAAATATCAATTATCGTTGATATCTTCAGATTTATCGTCACTGCAGTAAATTCCTTATAAATTCTCGATATAATCACGTTCAAAATGTGATAAATGGTAATAAGGTGATAAATTCATGATAAATTACCGGTAAATTTTTTATTACTATTTATTTTATTACCTTTTAAATATTATACTTTTCTTCGAGATTTTTCTATTAATTTCTCAATAAAAATTCACGTATGTTAAAATATTTCGATATTATCGATCGCGGTTAATATCTCATATTCTCATGAACCATATCTGTGATAATGGTCCCCAAAGACAATCAAGATTCCAGACTTATTTTTTGGAATTAGGGTGAATCCATACTCCGGAAATTGCGTGAGATCGCGTCGTGAAAAGCACCAACCCTCGAGCCCAGGACCACTTTCGTGCTAGGAATTTGGATGCTTCTCGGTCAGAGCATGACTTTCCCACTCAATATCTTTGATGCACGTTCTTCCGGCCGTCGACAAATTATCGATTTTTTTTTTTAAATTATAGTCTTTGATAAAGAAAAGGTTGTTTTATTTTACATTTTTAATTCTTTAAATAATTCATTGTAAGAATTTTGATTGAAATTTTATATTATTTATTTTAAAAACGATTTATAGGGGATGATTTATCCCATCCAAATTGCCTCACACACTAAAGACATCGACGTTGGGCCAGGGCTAACTTGTTGGGTTCTTTGGGAAAACAAATTCAAACAAAAATAGATTTTGATGGAAAAATTGTTTTAGAAAGTTTTCTATGTTGATTTATCACTAATCTATATAAGGAAAAACGTAGTTGATAATGAATCTAAGTTAACTTCTTTAAGAAATGGGTCGAAAGCAGCGGGTATTAGATTGGGTCCAGCATTTATTTAGGGATTATTCAAATTAGGCCAAGTGAGAAAAGGTAAGATCGGATTCAACGCTTATCAATACCTCTGTATTTTAAGAAAGTAGAATTTTGTAAGATTCAACTCGCATTTAATACAAATCTAGAAAACTCGAACTCAAAGAATTTTGTGTATAAGGAAATTCTCAGTATCAACTTCGATAGTGTAATATGACTCGATCACTCTCTTTGGTTATATGGGTAAATGAAGGTTTGAATGGATAAACTAAAATTCCAACTTCGCACTGGAAGAATGGAATAAACTCGAGACTTCCTTATTTAAAATTTAACATCATGTAAATTCTCATATAAGAAAATAAGAATTCTAACAATCTAGAATTAATTTGCTTGAAATAAATCTAACAACTAGAAGCAACGTTTTGCTCAACAGTGCACAAAAATAAATTGAAACTTAATAAATTGAACAAGAAAATTAGCTAGAAGCAAATTAGAAAACCAAAGAAACAACACTCACCAGGAAGGAAATAATATTCCATACTTGTGAAATTTAATAGAGATATGTTAGTGTGATTGACATAGTTTGTGGCATCTATGAATGATTTTCTAAGGTTTTATTCTGCAAATTTAATAAAAGACGGATTTTCTAATTCTTTTGAAAAAAAATTGAATGAAATTATATATACAAATGTTTCTATAATTAAAGGAAGAGCTTTTAATCCGATCGATATAGTTTTTAGGGTGTGTGTGTAATTTTTTCTAATATTCCAATAATTTTATGAAACTCATAATATTTTAGAATAAAAAAATTTAAACTGTGATAGAAGATACAAATACTTTAAAACTATAAATTTCATATTAAGTGTTTCCTCATATTGAGTCTCTATTTTATAAATTTTTTAGACACTTTCAAACATTTTAAAATATTTTTAATTTTTTAATAAATACTTTATTCATATTTAAATTCCAACTTTCGGTCAATATTTTATTATCATATTTTTAAAAAATTAAAAAAGTAGAAAAGAAAGAAATTGTACTGTAAATTAATTGCTGATATGGTACGTATATGATGCAAGGTGGGCCATTTTTTAAATCCGTGTCACTTCCATAGCAACATAGCTAAAATCTAGAATAATTTTATCTTCAAATGAAATTATTTTTTATAATTGAAAATAAAAATGTCACTTATTACATTTTTAAATCACTAGCTTCAAAGTTCAAACAATATCTGCGAGAAAAAAAGAAGAAGAAGAATCCAACTCACCCTGGGCCGTCCATCTTACCGTGATATGCGGCAGTGTGCCATCTACCCTAAAGCCGAATCGCCGTCAGCGGCGGTCTTGTACCGCAAAAAGCGGGACACGTGGGACGGCGTGGGGTAGGCGTTGCAATAACTCTCTTTCCATTCGAGTCATGTGATTCCTCGTGTTTCTGACAGCGGAAGTGAGACCCACCACGTGGTAGCCCCCACCCCTGTCCTTTTACCCGCGATAATTAAGAAGATCTGTGTCCTGTCTTTGTTCTCATGAACGTACAATCCCCACTCCAGCTAATTGACGATCGACACGTGTCCGTACTTATCCATCCTCTCCGTCTTCATGGCTGCACATGCTCCTTTAACTCTTAACAATCGTGATATTTGGCCGTACTCATAATTAGGGCGAGAAATTATTCATGGCAAATTCGATAATAATTTTTAAAATTTTATTTAAATTTTTTTTACTCTCTTTCTTCACATCATATTTATTCTATATTTAATTAAATTTATTTTACAATACATCTATTTTGGATTAAACAGTTAAATCATAAGTTTTATGAATTTTGGAATATTTATAACCAATAAAATTATAATTAAAGTGATTTATTCTAACTTGATTTTTATCTACTATTATACATTTCAAATTATTATGAAAAGAAGCACGTGGTTAAAAATGAGTGAAGCTTTCCTATGACCTAATATTTTAATATTTTAGTCTACATATAATTCAATTGGTAATCTTCCCTCTGAAGAAGTTAGAAGATGACAGATTCGAGTCCCCTATAACCTCACCTAATATGTCTTAAGGAACAGTGGATATGAGTTTTCTGCAGTTTTCCCACACATAAATTAGATAATTAGATTAAATATAAAAAAAAAAAATAAAGAAACATATACCCAAAGCAACTATAATATACAAATACCTCATATATAATCCATGAAAGGGCATAAAAAAAACATTCGTAGGTCATTGCCTCATGAATCACAGGTGGTAGAGGTCATTGAATGTCGCATTTACTTCCTACTTTGTGTAAAAATACACGACGGGTTCACATGAATTGCTGAAAGGACATTTCTAAGCTCATGCATGAAGTCTTAATTTCCCTCTCCATTGCCATCAATCTTCATGGGGCCTTCTTCTTTATTTAGTCCATTTTATGGCATTCACCAAGTCCCCTTTAATAATAAATTTCACTTGACCCTCAGACCTCTAAAATGCAAGAGCATTTCTAATAGCTAAGAGTTTTGTTTCGTTTGAATCTTTTATAAAGAAAGACTGTGATACCCTGCTCCTGTGAGCACACCAGTAACCAATGTGGGGAGTCCCACATCGGTAGTGAAGGAAAAGTAGAGTGAGTTTATTTGAGGCCACCCACTTCAACTCTTGTGTGACACATTTTGAGTTCGGGTCCAAAGGCAAAACCGTGCAGGCTCGCTTGTGTGCGAGACCTAAAACGGACAATATCACACTGAATTGGACTCTACGCTCTGTGTTCGCGTCGGGTCGTTACAAATTGGTATCAGAGCCGAGGTTCTACACTCGGACTATATGGGATTTCCTTCTTCCCCCTTGTTGTTGAGCTGGGCCAAGTCGAGCCGTAGGGGGGGTGATTTTGATATCCTGCTCCTGTGAGCACACCAATAACCGATGTGGGGAGTCCCACATTGGTAGTGAAGGAAAAGTAGAGTGGGTTTGTTTGAGGCCACCCACTTCAACTCTTGTGTGATGCATTTTAGGCCGGGGCATGTGGGCCCGGGCCCAAAGGCAAAACTGTGTAGACTTGCTTGTGTGTGAGGCGTAGAGCGGACAATATCACACTGAGTTAGATTTTAAACCCCGTATTTGAGTCGGGTCATTACAAGAAAACCCTTCCAATCTTCAATCACTCCCCTAATCCTATTGGGCCTGGTTTTACAAAAGTAGCATCCTCTGTATTAAACTTGAACGTCCCTAATAAAGGAGGAGATCAAGTCACCCAATGTCTATTGATAGCTTATATTCATTAAAATATGTGAAAAATCTTATCGTTATCATGCAAATTAATAGTACGGACTTCAGAAAATTGCACGCTTCAATCTCTTAAGTCTTATCAATAAGCTTTGTTAAGACATATGTTGATTGATTGTAACACTAATTGATGATTTCCTTTTTCGGACTACACACAGAACAAAGTTTGAGAAAATTACATCAAAAATAGTTTTTAGTATTTTTCAAGAAATACAATTCAAATATTAAGATAACTTTCCAATATTTTTTTTAAAAAAAAACATCTTTCTCTTACAGAAATTTATTGTAAATCTATTTTGCTATAATACAAAAAATATATGTGTTGCACTTCAACCACACCCACTCTACCCGAAGGACCCACAAGGCCACAACTTCTCAAATCCATCCATCAATTTCTTAGATTTGCATAGGGCTAGAAAAATCGGCCGGGCTGAGATATCGGCCGATTTTTCATATCTGCTGCAATATCGGCCAAACTTTTTCTCTCTCCTGTCCATTTTTTTTAAAAAAAAAAATCCAAAAAATTACAGTAAATGCAATAATTATGGGCTTATTGAATATGTAATTTTTTCATAAAATATCGGGCATTTACATATTATAATATATTTTTAAAGTTACGATATCGGGAAATTATATAATTAGTACTAAAATGGTGAAAATTACGAGGAAAAGTAGATAAATGAGGAAAATTTGTAGAAATAATGTCATAGTTTATTTTCTTAATCAATGAGTGTTATTTTAAGTCATGAATTATAGAAATAAAATAAATAAATAATAAAATGATTGAAAATTACATAATAATATAGAAAAAATATTAGAAAATGAAACTAATGGGGTCCTAATCACTTGAACTGATAACTACACAAATGTCATACATAATAATATAATGTTTTCTTTCATTTGAGAAAATAGATTTTATTTTTCATTAATAATAATTAGATAAAATTATAAGCTATAGTTAATTATGTTAAATTAATATAATAAAAATAAAGAATATCTTCTAATAATATTGACAATGGTAAAAATATTAGATGGTAAATATAATATTAAATTATTACAATAAGATAAATAAAAGAAAATATTATACTTTTTACTTTTAGCATAAGTAAATATTATATTTAAAATAAAAAAGTATTACTTTGACATTAAAAATAAATTTTTGATAAAATATTAGAGTACACAGAGTTTCCACGTGAGTTCTTTATGTGAAGCTCACGAGTGTTCCTCTTTATAAAATGGGTTTTCACTTAGAAGCCCTAATGCTCATGTTTTAATACCCTTCTTCTCTTTCACTCTTTTTATTAAACCCTACCAGCCGCCATCACTCTCGGTATTTTTCCCATCAACAAAGAAGAGAAAGAAGAGAAAGGAAAGCTGTGAAAGGTGTAGCCATTTTTTTTTCTTCAATCTTTTCTCCATATTTTCTTTTTTCTCTTTCCATTCTTTCATTTTTTTTTAAAAAAAGGGGCCTTTTTAAAAAAATAACAAACAACCGAATTTTTAAAATTTGGCCGATATTTTGACCCTTCAATCTGCACACAAGTTAATCCCAAATAAGCAAAAAAATTAAACAAATAAACTAAAATAATTTAAATGCTCCAATCCTATTCTCAAGTCACTATTAAATATCATTAATTTATAATTAAGAGACAAAACTCAATTATCTCATTTTGGTCCACGAGAGGAACAAAAAGAAAATAATTTTCGTCCAATCATATTTTTTTATTTATTTTACCACTTTTACTGCTTAAGTACTCCAAACTTTCTATCATTCTTTCATTTTCAATTTTATAGAGATCGAAAACATTATAATCTTTTATTCAATTTTAATTTAAATATTGAGCGGCACAATGTACATTTGACTCTTGCAAATCATCAATTCATCAAATATGTATCAAATATTTCCACATGAGTGTAGTTCAACTGGTAATTTTTCACCTCAAGAAGTGGAAGGTGCCAAATTCAAGCTCGGCCTCACCCGGTGTGCTCTAAGGGTAGTGAATATCGCCCGTGGGGTTTTTACGTTGGATTTCCCACGGTTTCACACACGTAAATTCAAAAAAAAAATATATATCAAATATTCTTAAACCAATGAATATTGTATTGATTGATATCTTGATTTTAGCTACACCTATAATCTGTCCTATCAAAATTAAGGCTGGAACTTGCTTGGGTTGGGATATATTTTGTACTCGTCTAAGTCTGAACATAGGTTTGTTCAATTGAGTCAAATTTGCAGAAGGCCCAATTTGTATATGCAAGTCTTGCGCCCTTTTAAAACCGAATTACAAGCTCTATGGATCCTCTCTATTTACAATAAAGAGACCATCCTCCCTTCCCGTGATTGAAGGAATGTGTGGCCGGCCAATCATAGCTTGCCACATTGACATAAGTACAACAAAGTTGTCACCCCCATTTTTAAATGGGTTTCTCTTTTAGGCTCAGCCCAATTTTGATCAGCAATCAGGCTGAAAATTAATTCTCAAGATCTATTTTTCTTAAGTCAAACTTTTCAAGTTTTAAGTTTTTAGGTGAAATTATTATCCCTAGTGGTGGGTCAATTAGTAAAGTTTCTATATGAATACATGTCTATCAAAAATTATTTTATTAATCAAAATAATTTTAAAAACTACAAAATTTTAGAGATTTAAAAATAATTTAAATCGATAAAAAAAAATTAGTGATCCATGATAAGATGCTAGTAAACTATGTTGGACTCTTTTAATGTGTGAATTTGCACTTTATAGATTATAATAATGGTTAATCGATCAAATATGGCGCCATTGTAATATAAATATAACAATTTCTCATTCTCTACCATTAAGATGATTTAAAGGTAAATTTTACACTTGTACTTGATTTTTTTTTAAGACCAAGGTGTTTAGGTCTTTTAGAGCACTCGATTAATCCTTGGAGCATATGCAAAAGTCCTTATCCAGACACCGGGTGGCATTATGGAGAGTGACTCTTTTGTGTTGAGAGTCACTTAAATCCAAAACCTCATGCATTTTAGATAGATTCTTGATCGCCAAACCAATCATCATGGGTTCACTTGTACGTAATTATTTAATGGAGTACTCAGTTTGTTAATCAATTTTCAAAATCCAAATGATTCATCATTTCTGGTCTATTTGGCGAGATGGAGAAGTGATAGATGGGCTAAAAATGGACGGTGGATTGAGGGTATATGATCACTCGACAACTCAAATTGAATAATTTGCTTGGTCTATAACTAGACATGCAACTTGTAAGGGCTGGGTTGGGTCCTCAGTTAATTCAGGGCTCAATCCTACATAGTGCTTAGATGGGCCCTGGTTCCTGGAAACTGGGCTTGTGTTCCATATTGCACGAGGGTCTATCATAGCTTAAGGTCTTAATTTGGGCTATTGGATTGCGTCGACCATTAAAATGTAAGCTCCAGAAGCAGCCCAATTTTCATAGAGCCCTATCTTTTACCAAATCGATCTAAGACCCAGGCCCAAGTTGTCCCAAGCCCTATTTCTCACGTCTGACTGGCTCAACATGGGGTGAGTTCTATATCCAAGTTTGCATCTTTATCTACAAATCTAAAAAGGTAGCCATTTAGACACCAACTTTTCTTTTAAGAGACATTCGATTTCAAATTTTTGTGTAATTACCATTTCACCTTTCAATTTTGTGTGGAGGAATCTCATTTTAAAAAAAATTGAGGGACAAAATGGTAATTTCACACGAAATTTTGAAATTGAATGTCTGCTAAAAGAAATATCGAGTGTCTAGATGGCCTCCCTTCTAAAAGATCTAGTTTTGTAGTTCTGTTGTTCATTAGTAAATCATCAAAGACTACATCTGTGTTATATTGGAATTTGGAAGTTGGATTGTAGGTTTAATATGAAATATTTTAGTCGTATATTATATTATATTTTTCTTATTTTTAAAATTTTAAATATTTGTACTTTATACCTGCCTCTAGGAAGATCAGCCTATCGACCAAATTGAGGGAAATTTAAGTTACAGGTACCCATGTACTGTTTTACTGCTTAGATAATAATGAGTGGATAAAACACCGATTTCCTATCATTTTGGCAAAAGAGAGAACTTTTTTTATAAATTAAAAAAAACTAAAATGGCCAAATTAAGGTAAAATCAGCCCATTTCATATTTTTCTACATTTTGAATAAATTCTAAAACATAATGTTTTTCTAAAATATTTGTCTAAAAAATGAAAAAAAAAATTACTAAATTTTGAATATCGGCTAATTTTTTTCAAACAAAATCTTAATGAACCTAGTAAATAACCCCATTAAAGTTCAGAAAACTGAATAGTCCATCTAAATCTAAGAAGCTTATTAAATGGTCCACTCAAATCTATAAAGACTCACATAATGGCCTGCTAAATTTCAAAATGGACTAACTAAAGGGCCAAGTTAAATTCAAATAAACTCCAATATAAAGTGCACCATGCAAATGCCTCAGATTAAAAGTTGAGATGATGAGCTAGATCATCATTTCTACTTTAAATTTAACGGTTACATTTTTAATAGCCAAACGAGTTAGCTTGGGCTTAGTACTTTTTCAAATGAACTGGCTCGGGGTTTAACCTTGAAATGCCTGTGAGCTAACTTGGACTTCTATATAGATAAACCATGGTTAGAAAAATCGCCCAACCGAGATCTCGGTATCGGCCGAGACCGGGGCTGAATTTTTCTCTCTCTTGAGAGTTTTTGTTTTATTTTTTGAAAAAGTTCTAAAAAATTACAGAAAATGCAGATAATTATATGCTCATTGAATATGTAATTTTTTCATAAGATATCGGGCATTTACATCTTCTAATATAATTTTGAAGTTATGATATCGTGAAATTAAATAATTAGTAATAAAATGGTGAAAAATTAAAAAAAAATAGATAAATGAGGAAAAATTGTAGAAGTAATTTCATAATTTATTTACTTAGTTAATGAGTATCATTTTAAGTTATGAATTGTAGAAATAAAAAAAAGTAAAAAAATGGATTATTTTCAATAATTTCATTTTTTGTTTTTTTTAAAAATGCCCGATCGATATTACTGAATCTTGGCCGATATCAGGACCGAGATCTCGGTCGAAATCTCAGTGATATTAGCCAAGATTTGATAAGTACGATCATACAATGCCATATCAACTGAGATATCTCGATCCTCAAAATCTCTAGATATCCTAAGATTTGGAACCATGAGATAAACACGCTCACTTCCATAAGGTATAAACAAATATTTCATCATTCAAAAAAAAAATACATATTTCCAACTGAATATAACAAATCTTTTGTTCGACAAAGAATAGGGCCGTAACATGAGAAGCGACGAACTAAATACGAGTCGAGGCATACAAAAAAGTAAAAATTTGAAGTATTGGTTGAAATATAATTTTTTAAGAAATTTTGGCTGATATTTTTGAAATATTGTCGGTATATTTAAATTTCGAACAAAAAATTTCAATTCAAATAAGGACAAAAATATTTGTGTCAATCGAAATACGTAACTAAGCTCTTGAGCCACCCACAACTTCCATTTTTAGCATCAACATGGGCTTTCCCTACCTAATTTAAGTCCACATGGGTGTAGCTTAAAAATCTCCCACCTCAGAGAGGGAGGTGTCAAGTTTAAGCTCCCATGACCTCACTAGTGTGCCCTAAGGGCAGTGGATATCACCTGTAGCAGTTTTACATTGGCTTTCCCACGATTTCCTATACATTAAAAGAAAAAAGTGTCAATGCTGGTCTAACTTCTTGTATTTCTCAATGTTAAAGCCTATATTGATATTGATATAGATTCACCCTAGAGGTAAGTTGTTGGGTCACGTACTCACCATCTCTTCTTCATTCTTTATTAGACATGATGCAGGTGTTGGACCTTTGTTTTGGCATTCATTCTCTATAGAGAAATTAGAACTGAAGCTTTTCTATGGCATATAAGATACTCCATGACAGGGGTCCAAATATCGGCTGATACATATCGTATCGGCCGATATGTATTGGTTTTATCATACTGAACGATATCGGCCGATACGATATGTATCGGCAATACAGAAGTATTATCGGCCGATATGACCGATAAACGGTCGTAAATATCGGCTACAATATTGGCCGATATTTATAAATATTGGTTTTTTACATTTATTTTTGGTTTTCTTTTTTTTAAAGAACGATATCGGCCGCTACGGACGATATATCGGCCCGTATATCGGATCAAGTATCGCCCGATAAACTAATTATCGGGCTGGAAAGAGTGGTTTAAAAAAAAAAAAATGTATCGGTAGTGGGCCCCACTAGATATCGGCGATATTATGTACTAATATCAGAGATATTTTGATGGATTATCGGGCGATATATCACGGCCTATATATCGCGCGATATATCGGTCAAAATATCGCCAGGGAATCCTACAACACATCAAGTCCAACAGGCTGTGGGATTCTTGTTGTTTCCCACGCCGGAATTTTTTATTAATATTTTGAAAACCCGTGAATCTAAACCAGCCGAACTCCTCTATTATATGAATACCCTATACATCTCTTCATTCAACCACTAAATCATTTAGAAACTCACTCATCCAGCAGTGGTATTTTCTAACTCCTATCCCCGTCTTACAAACGTTCATCCGGCTTGATTGGAAATCCTTGTGTATTATTGGCTTATCTTAGAAGATCATTCCGTTCAAAGTATATTTCATAGATTGATCTTCATTTCATGTAAGTTTTTATTCTATTTTTATTTTTAAGCCTTCTGATCTAAATATTTTATGGTTTTAATTTATAGTTTAATATTTAATGCATTTTTTGTAATATGTTGTTGTTTTAGAAATATGGATTATTAATTATTGTTAGTGATTTATTTATGCTTAAACATTTAGCATGGAAGTTATTATGAATGTATGCTATTTTTTTCATGCAGATTAATGTTTTTTTGCATTTTCTTTTATTTTCTAAAGTGAAATGGCCCCTATAATGTACTACAAAACATTATAAGAAATAGTAATTATTGGGAAAAATTGCTGATTTTTTTTATAAAACACCCCTCTGATTTTAGAAAGAAGGTTCTGTGAAAAAATATAAATTTCATGCAATGTAATTATTAATTTTAAATGTTTAAACAAAAACCTCGATTTCATGTGATAAATTGCGAAAAAATATGTAAATGTACCGAAAAAGTATGAATGTTTTTTAAACCAACCATTCCAGACGAGATTGAGGAGGACAGAGACTTGCGGCGTGCAATACGAATTAGCCGCTGCGAACATGAGATGAGAGGGCATAGTGGTGCGGGTTAATTTCTTTAAATTAATTGTTTAATGTAACAAAAGCAATTTATTTCAAAATTACATTAAAATGCCAAAAACTGAATTGTTCTTCTCTACACAGGCGGTGCGAGTGGATCAGGGACTGCGCGTGGATTATCCAGACAAAAATCTGGAATTATGTGCTGATGGAATTCCATAAAAAATGCATTCAGAGGAGGAGAACGAGCAACCTACTCAACGCTACGGTGTAAATCCGGATACAATTGGTGCTGGTGATCCAATGTGGGACATGCCAACTTCCTTGAAACAAGGAAAAATAAATCAAGTAGACAGAGAGACGGCAAAACATTAGTTGGGACGACAGTCACTAAGTATTTCTCTGACAGCCATCGGCCACCGATGGAAATCTTAAATCCATATTTTAAGTCTGTGTGCTTTACATCCGCAACTGCTGGATCTAATATCAACTTCCTATCACCGTATGAGATTTCTACCACATTCATCCCCTCGTGAAATACAGCGATCCGAGAATGGGTAAATAATTTTAAGTCTTCCTGGGAGGATACGGGAGTAACCCTTATGTCGGATGGCTGGAAGAGTGACGATAACTGTAGTATCCTTAACTTCCTCATTTATAATCAATGTGGCACAGTGTATCATAAATCATATGACACATCAGGCCGAACAAATGATGGTGACTTTCTTTGTAGCTTGATGGTGTCTGTCTATGAAGAAATTGGACCTGAAAATGTTGTCCTAAATTGTAATGGATAATGGACCGGGCTATAAGTCGGGAGGGAGGAAGGTCGGAAACACATACCCGTGGATCTTATGGACCCCTAGTGCGGCCCACTGTATAGACTTGATCCTCAAAGATTTTGCTAATGTGAGCGAATTTAGGAATCTAATTGACTGGTGTAAGGATGTCACCACATTTATATACAATCATGTTAGAATCTTAGAGGTAATGAGGAAGTACACGAAACTGTCATGAACTACTGCGACCTGCAGTAACACGTTTCGCCACAGTATTCCTTACGATGCAGAGCTTCTTAAGAAGTAAGACAGAATTGATGAAGATGGCGAGAAGTAGGTCCTTTGTGAATGCGTTCGAACATGAGGAACGCTGAACATCAAAGATATTACCTAGAACATTACACACTTGTTTGTATCTAAAGTATTCTGGGATAGTATCGTATCGGCCATCAACATCTCTGCTCCCATAGTCACAGCACTCCGATTTGTAGACGGAGATAAGAAGCCGACGCTCCCTTATGTATTTGAATGCATCATAAAGGCTAAAACTGAAGTTGCGAAAGTTAATCATCCGGTTCAATTCATGGAAATCATCAACTATAGGATTAATCAATTTTTCATCTCCAACCCACAGTTCGTTGGAGGTTAGTTTTTTATTCGCTAGTGTGTTTATATCGTATTATTGTGCATATCTTATATTTAGGCTAATCGCATTATATTTCACTTGGCAGCATATTATTTGAATCCCTTCTCAAAGAAAGCTAATGATTTGGGTTTAGAACTGTCGACCGACTCAATTCATAACTGCGTAAGACGGACGTTGGAGATTATGGGTGTCATGCATCCTGGTGAACGGGCGGCATATTTTATAGATGTATTACTTTTGTTCATTATGACCCAAATATTTTCGATGATTTGAAAGTTGTTTATTATCCGATAATACTAATTGTGTTTCTTTTTGTTTTGAAGTTACACAATTATGAGAACCGCTTAGAGTCATTTGCGGATGAAGCTGCCGATGTTACGTTGAGAGAGACGGCGACGATGAGTGCTACACAGTGGTGGACATATTTTGGCAACAGTTCACCTATATTGAGGAAGTATGCCATCAAGCTGATGAGCCAGACGTGCAGTGCAACCTAATTGCGAGTGTAACTGGTCGACATTTAAATATGTCCACAGCAAGCCTCGAAACAGATTATCATCTCAAAGACTGAATGATTTAGTGTACATACACTACAATCAGCGGCTAAGGGCAAGGAATTTGAGGAGGTACCCCGAGTTGACACGGGCAGATACCGATGATTTTCTCGTCCCTATCGACCTCGAGTCTCTATTTACCTATAATGATCCATTAAGTGAATGGATCGAAGAGGAAGAACAACCTGTACTTCATGATCTAGATATATCATTTTTAGATCAAAGTGTAGAGTTGGGAGAATTGCAAGATTCCGAGGAAGAGGTAGAAAATGACGGTCGCCGCCATTCAATCAGTGTGTCCCTCCCTCCAAATGCGGGTCTGGAACGTCAGACAAGTACAAGGATGGCACCACGTCGTCATTCTGTTAGTGAACGGCCCACTGGGACAGATGGGGTATCTAGCTCTTCATAGAGGAGGAGATCAATAAGAGGAAAATAACCTGTTGTTTCGAGCAGCCAACCTAGCAGACGTGATTATGGGTCGGGTAGATCTGATTCTGATTCATCTACCGATGACAGTAATGGGTCAGATGATGGGTTGGATTTTACTCATCAAAATATTGTTGTGGATGTTGAGCTTGCAAATCCACCGGGGTATTATCCCAACATGAGTGAAGTCCATTACCAACAGAATGATAGGTAACATACACCTCCTCATAGCGGAACAAACTTGTTCGGTCAAGGATATGTATCTTTCGGATATACGCCCACAGGATATTATGGTCAACCGAGCTATGGGCACTTCGATACGGACTCATTATCCAGTAATATGCAGTCCATGTCGATTTCAGATCGTCAGTCGCAACCCTCATCTGATAGTTGGCAGTATCACAATCCATCGTCAACATCTGACTACACGTCTAATGATGAGCGACTTCCGGCAGAGACGTATGCAAGATTTTATTTCTACGTCCTGGGTTATCCATATGAAGAGCTTGATCCATAGTAATATTACATTTGTTTTGAGAAAATTTGGTCAAACTTTGATGTATTTGGTGAAACTCAAGTGATTTCAAGTTTTCAACTTTGAAGTATTAGCACTAATCATTATTATTAGATTTAATATATTATCTTTAAACCCATTAAAATTTCTACCTCTAAGATAGAGCGAACTCTTTATATAGATTTCAATTTCATTGAGATCTACTTAAAATGAATTCAAATTTTGATAGATAACTAATAGTCTACTTTGATGTCAATGTTTGTTAGTCTACGCTAAGATAATCGAAATCCTTTAAAAAAAAAAACAATACCATATTATTCAGAGGTCTTCACTTTTAAAATACTATTTTACCTTTTATTACCACTTCTTGAAAATTTAAAAACATGATTTGAATTTTAAAATACTATTCAATGAATGTGAACTTTTTTTTTTTTCATTTACATGTACATGTTCCTCTCCATCGATCCGGCAAAGTCCAAACTCAAAACATTTAGGCCCATATTAATTATATGAAAAAAAAAAAATCAAGAAAGGCAATCCTATTTGTAAATGTGATAATTGTTTTATAATAAGTGACACTAATCTCATTAAAAATTATGCTAAGATTGATTAATTATATAATAGGGATCTACTTCTTGTGAGACTTGAGAGGATTGATGGGACATTTTCAGTTTTTATAAGTTAACATCATCTATTGTTAATTTTAATATTACTCGTATTCGAAACTTAAATAAATAATTTGAATATGTATACGACCGATATTTAATGAAAAAATTATATTTTCAAGAACGCCCCAAATTTTCTGACATTACCAAAAAAATTCGGACAAAAAGTGCAAAATAATTAAAAAAACGGATGAGAGAGAAACTTACTGGCCGATATATCGGCCGATGTATCGGCCTGAACGGTATTTGGACCCCTGCTCTATGAGCTTTTCTATGTGTTTATTTTTTTAAAATGAGTTTACCATTCAATTATAGCAGCTCCATGAGCTAAAATTTGTCCCTTTTTTATGCATTTACTCTATATTAGGGGTGAAACTTAGTTGGGTTTTGGCTCGAACCCGCATGACCCGACCCGAAAATCATGTGGGTCAGGTTATGAAAGTTGGGTCAGCGGGTCGGGTCGGGTCGGGTTGAGAAGTTAGAAACCCGTATTTAATTTCGAGTCAGTTTGAGAAGTTAACCCGTATTGAATTCGGGTCAGAGTGGGCTGAGAGATTTTTAAGTTAATCCGATCCGACCAGATCAAACCTGACCGACCCTTAGAAAGTAGGCTAAAGTAGGTTCAAAATGCGGGTAGGGTCAGATTCGGGTTGAGTCAGGGTTATAATTTGGGTCAGGGTCTGGTCAAGACATCCGAGTCAAAAGTTCGAGTTGGCTCGAGTCAGATTCCATATATTAGTAATTTAGGCCAGGTTGGGTTTTGAAAAACTTGACCGACATGGCCTAATTTCAGCCTACTCTATACGTTAAAAAGGAGGTAGATTATGGATTGGCATGTGCAAAGTGGCTGGCTAGAGTAAGTGATAATGTTGATGAACGCGGCTTGAAGGTGCATATAGATAAGGACTCGAGGTGGTATTATTTTCATGGATTAAATAACAAAATTTAGGTGAAATCCGAAATATTATTCTAAAATTTTCAGTTTAATCTTTGACCAAAATTTAAATTTTTAGGAATTTTCTACCGATATTTTAAAATTTCGACCAAAGTTTTTCTATTCAAACAAGAAATAATTTTTTCTTCTTCCTCTCCAAAAATTTAAATAGTTTATTTTTTATAATTTTTTTTTTTATCTAAGTTTCTTTAGAGAGCTTTCATGTCTATTAGTCATATTTTTATCCATTTAAGAAGATATAATTAAATAGGATTCAAAAGGTGGATCAACAAAAGAGCTCGTGAGCTATGAAAGTAGTATCTCACTAATTGAAAAATGTAATTCTTGGTAAAAATCTTATTTTAGAAAAAATAATATAAATTCTCATTACAATATAATTTGCAGCCACAAAATCCATTATGCCAACAATTCCATTCGTGAAGATAATTTTTATTTTTTAATTTTTTATAGAATGTAGTAAATAAAAATTGAGAATTTATAAAATATTAAAAATATAATAAGATATGGATTTAAAATAATTTTAGTGAAAGTTTGCTAAATTTTAATTTAATCATAATTTAAATGATTTAACTTATTTTGAACCAAACTAACCGATTGTCGCCGTTTAGTCTTCTCTTGAGTCTTGAGATAGTAGTATTCTGACTATTCTCAATTTTGAATTCGCGACAAATGGGGAGTTAGTCCAGCACTCAGAACATCACACGTGTGCGTTGGCCGCCACGTTTTCGTCAACCAATCTGCCTCGAGCGGTTCTCTCCTCTCTCCCTCTCCTCTCTCCTTATTAGCGGTTCTCAGATCTCTCTTCTCTCTCTCCTCTCCTGTCTCTCATATTTCCTGATTAGTTTCTTCCTTTTTTCATCAGCATTTCCCAGGTCACCTGAGCAGTTTTAGGGTTTCGGATATCCTCCTAATTCGAATTTCACACGAACATTCTTAGAAAATCCACATCCATTTCCATCTTGATCCGTTCTAATTTCTCTATCGCTTCTGCGATCTTGGCCAAAATCCGATCCATCCGATCGGATCAGACTATCCGATTCTCATTCTCAGCTTCAGTTGAAGGAAATATGCGTGCATCCATCCGTTGCTCCTTCTAACCTTTCCAGTCTTTAACTCTAGCAAAGAGATTCGAATTTATTACATTTATTTCGCTGATTACGAAGATTTTGATTTTTAATTGGGTTTAAATGCTAATTTTGAAGAGATCTGGTTCTGGATGGGATAAATTAACCTATTTGTGCGTTTTCTAGGGGATTTGGAGATAAAGGTCTTGTATTACAGGCCAGAGGAGTTGGATTTAGATCAGAGCGGGTTTTGATTCCCTCAATCTCCGAGGTTGAGATGATTTTAGTTTTTGATGTGATTTTAATTGAAACTTGAGAAGATTTGTTTTCCAGTCAGAGAAATTTGGCAGTTTTGTGCATTTTCTAGGATTTTTGGCTACAGCGGTCTGGCATTTTAGGCCAGAGGCGTTGGGTTTAGATGTTATGGAATGGTAGTTTGAGGAAATTCATTGTTCGAGCTGTATTTCTTGCTAAACTACCCAAAGGGAAAATACAGTTGAGGGATTTGGATGCAAGATTGGGTGGGAGTTATCCTTTCTACTACAGATTCAAGCCAATCAGGACGATGATGGTCGATGCTAGTGCTGCCACAGGTCCCGTGTCTGGGTCCATTACCAATGTGCTGCCAGAGAAAGATAACGCAGAAGATGGAGGTTATGCAAGCGGGGGATGGAAGAGGTACTGTGGATAGCAGTTTGTTTCATTCCTTTTGCATCTATATCTTTGGATTTTTAGTTTTTAGTATTTTTTTTTTTTTTTGATTTTATAGTTGCTATCGCTCTGTGTTTTGTTATTTCCATCAAATCAAAGAATTTGGAAGTAGGAAGATAAGTACTTGATATTGATATTGATGCATCATCGCATATGTGCACCAAAGCAACTCTATCTTGGAACATCCTAAAGGATGTTTGAAATATTAAATGTTCATTATTCCCATAATTTAATAGCAATCTGTTGGGATTTGTTTCTCCAGATCAAACTCATATACTTGAAACAACTAAATATATGCCGTGAAATGGATAGGTTCTTGATTGTCTATCCCGTTGAACTGAACGTGTTTTGACAATCACTGAAGTATTTACATTTTGCTTTCTTGTACATATTATGGTAGAACAGATGCTTACCATATAATTGGGTGGCATTGAAAGCTACTCCCGTCCCATTTTAGTTGTCTCATTTGAAATATTTGTATTTTTTAAAGGAACTTTCTATATAAGACTAGCACTCATGTAATCTCATCCATTTTCAACACATTTTATACTATTTAAATACAAATGAGACAACTATTTTGGGACAATTCCAAAATCCATATAGGACAACTAATTTGGGACAGAGAGAGTATAACATATCCTTCAAGATACTCTTTTCTATTTTTGTGGCATGAAATAAACATTCATTACATTTCAGGCCTAGTTTGACGAATTTGTCTTTAGCAATGTACAACATGGTTAATGTTGACATGGACCTGAAAGTTTGTACTGGTAATGTTTTATGTCCCGACTGAAAATGTTTCCTTTAGCAACATATTATTTAGTTATCCTTTAGCAACACGTAATGTAGTGGATGTTGGCATGGATACTACATAATACGTGCCCCGTTGTGAGGGGGATTCTAAATGCCTTTCACATTGATTTGTATTATCATGCGACACTAGTTTTCATAACCCATAAACTGGAGTGCTGGAGATTATTATTTTTACTTATGGAGACATAAGTTCGTGATGTCTTCTTTTCTCCTTCCTAAAGCTAATGGCTAGCTTATCACATGATGCTGTACTTGGTGAGTCGCCAGAAGGTTTTGCTTGGATCAAACTTCGGACTTATTTTATTACTTTCTTTAAATTGGAACAAGTAAAAATATCTTTTTCAATAAAAAAATCATTTCCAGATTCAATAGCTTGAGAATCTCTCTCCCTCTCTTTCTCTCTCTCTCTCTCTCTCTACACACACACACACACACACACACAGACACACACTCACAGAGACACACACACATGGGCTCGCACACACTCACAGAGACACACACACACAAGGGCATGTACATTTCACAGAGAAGTTGTTCCAGATTGGTAAGAGAAGAAATTGTCATGTTTAACCTGCACTTTCATTCTCCAAATTTTTCCTCAGCAATTTAGATTTTATTTTTACTTGCCCAACACTTTTTACCATGCCAGGATAGGGAAGATAGAAAGAGGAAGAATGGTAAAGTGTATCAAATTTTATGTTTAATTTCATAATAATTTTCTGTCTGGATAGCTGGTTAACCACCTCTCATTCAATTTTTTCTGTATTGATACTTCATATTGGAAATGCCTTTGGCATATTGATTTCCAGACTGGAAATTGTGTTCCATCAGTGACTTAGTTATTAATTTTGCATTTTCTGTTGATATTTCTCTTCTTCATTCAGAAGGCTGCAATGAGGTTGCCCTCATGGATTTTTAAATTGATGGCAGTGAAGATGGACGACTGAGCTATGGGTATTCAAGTTTTAGAGGAAAGAGAGCAAGCATGGAGGACTTCTATGATGTTAAAATGGCCAAGATTGATGGGCAAACAGTTTGTCTGTTTGGAATATTTGATGGTTGGATTTTCTATAACCTCATTTTTTGTATCTTATAGTAACTGTTGTTCAAGGACAGGTTCCTCAATAGTTATATGTTGCTGTAGGGCATGGTGGTTCACGAGCTGCTGAATATTTAAAGAAACACCTGTTTGAGAATCTCATGAAGCATCCTCAGTTTATGACAGATACAAAATTGGCTATAAGTATGCCCCTCAGTGGTATTGTCAGTTTTACCTGTTGCGACAGGCTTACATGCACCCAGCTGATTTATCATGGTGTTCTTGTTTTTATTGCATTTGATGTTGTGCACATGCAGGTGAAACATATCAAAGAACTGATGCAGAGTTCTTGGATGCTGAAAGCAATACTTCTAGAGATGATGGTTCAACAGCTTCAACAGCAGTACTGGTTGGAAGCCATTTATATGTGGCAAATGTTGGTGATTCTCGTGCAGTAATATCATGGGCTGGCAAAGGTATAATTTACATTAAGTTTGTTTAGTAAAATTACTTTTCTTAGTTTTGTAATAATAAATTTGCCAGATCTGAATGGATGGTTTATGATCTGCACAGTTCTAACAAGAATTGAATGACTTGCACAATTCTGACAAAAATTGAATGCTTTAAAACTTGATATAAACTACTTAGTTTTTTTGAATAAAAATATGATATAGGGACAATGGTGGAATTAGGGCTACTATTGTTGTTTTTCTGTTTATTGAAGTGGATGGCAAGGATTAAGACTGATCATCTATAAGTCGATCTGGTTTTCTTTTTGTTGGGCGAGGGCACATTTCAAAGGCTTTCCCATTACTGGATAGAGGAAGGCTTCTTTCATGCATGAGATTGATTCTGTCGAAGAGTGATATGTGTCCGATCAGTCTGCATGTTCTTTTATGGTTTATTTTATTTTTTCTTCTCTACCCTGCTGTGTACTTTAATGCATTGATGTTTTAGCAATACACTCATATCCAATGTTCTGAACATCGAAATCAGTATTGTAAATTGTTCTAGTCATCAAATCGTATAGAATCGCAAATGGTATCATAAATCATAAGATTTTTATGATTTTCTCAAGAAGGGTAAAATATTTAAAAAGATTTAAAAGGTAAAAAATAAGTTTTCCATATTCTATGCACTTGGTATACAAAAAATAATTGATAAAATGACAAAAATGATGATAGTATTGCATTTATAAGACTATATTGTCATATATTTAAATATTGTTTGAGATTACAAAAAGAAAGTCATGTATATGTGCTAATTACTTGTGATAAATAGAATCATGTTTTGGTAAAACTAACATTTAAATAATAAAAATTTAAGGTTGTTAAAAAAACCGTATTGTATTAAAAGATCCTAGTAGGTTTTGATTTTTTTCTTTAAAAATTGTATTGTATCGTAAGATTCAAATCATAAATCACAAGAGTTCAACAACTATGCTCATATCATGTTGATTACCATGATCCAATGGTGATTTCATGTATTGCTGCTGAAATTTTTAAACTTAAAGTTTTACCACAGTTGCCTAAAAAAACTTGTGTAGCATTGATCTGGCCATGCAATAGGGTTTGATCAAGATAAAATGAGACCCGTTTGAAATTGGTTGATCCAGACCTTATAATTTTTTATCAAAGGTGGGTCAGAAGCATTTTAAAATGGCTGCGCACCTAATCCAAGTAGCATGTCAGTGAGATATATACTATTTAAGGGACATATCATGGATCTAATGTATTGATCCAAAGAGAAAGAAAAAGCCCCAATATAAATATATCTTTCTTTGCATCCTGGGCTCACTTTCTGCATTCAAATGTTCACAAGTTGTTCCGTTGTAAACATCTTCAAGATAGCTTTTTTGTGCAATGAGCAATCTCAAGATGTGAGGATATGATAAAAAATACAATGGATTATCCAAGTAATATAGGTATGAACTTCATAATCATGTGTGCCACCTTTTGATGTGAAAGTACCCCAAATCAGGCACCATGAGGTAGGCGTTTAACTTGGATTTTGAACCCAGAAAATGCCACTCAATAGAAGTTCAAACAAGGAAGTTATGAGCAAGTGAAGAATACAAAATGCAAAAGGGGAAAATGCGGAGGATGTGCAGTCTTGATTGGATTGCAGGCAGCCCTCTCTCTTATATATAAGGGTATTTGATCAGGTCTTGTGGGGCTATTGAGCCTTTTCGAAAGTCAAACTCGAGTTGTTTGTACGTTTTGACATCCTTTCGTGGGTCTTTCATAGTTGGTATGAACACCTGTAACCTTAATTACCCAATTCATTGGTTGTCTGTAGGTGTCACCAATTGGTAGGATCCAGTTAAAAACATTCAATGATTATCTGTTTACCATGAAATCCTACAATTGAGAAAAAATAAGTTTTAAGCCATTCATGTAGATCTCTGACAAGTTCCAACACCATATATATGGATATTGACTTTGATGATGATGATGTTCTCTCATTTGCACCTTACTAGACTTAAACACACCCGATGGGCCCCTTGCGAAACCAAAAGTTACTTTGGCAGCCTTTCTATATTCTCTCTAAAAATGCCTTGACACCCTCACCCTCTAAATCTATCAACATCAATGCTTAGGCATCCTCTGAAAAGACCCTAATAAGATAACAAGTCAAGGAAAATTGTTAGCATCTAAGATGTCATCTTTGTTCTACAGCCTCAAAGATATTTAACTGAAGTATCTTCTTTAAAAAGGTCTGTATTGTATTGCAGGACCTTTTGAACTGGTGAGTAGATTGCCATACCTTGAAAATTAGTACCGATGGGATTGCCATACCTTGAAAATTAGCACCATCCATTGTTGCATGAAGTCAAAATGTGTGACTCACCTATGTTGGACACTCTACTTAGTTCAGACTTTTCACAGATTTTTTATGGATTTTTCTATTACTTTTTAACATTGTTTTCTAGGATGACAAAATATTATCGTACCTTTTCCCTCTTGAAACCTAATTAAAATATGAATGTGTTAAGTCACTTGATTGATTATAGTAAAACTAGTATAGTTTTTTTTATTAGTATTACTCTCACATAGTGATGAGGGCATCAATGGTTCAATCCAAAGAGATGAAGACAATTGGAAGATTTAAGATCAAAATATAGTTCTTCAAGCATGCAAGGTTTATGATCGAGGGAAAATTGTAGATGTCAATGAAAACTTAGGTGAAGAAAATGTCCAATCAGCACTCCAAATCAAGACAAGATTGATGAGTTAAAAGACCCACAATTCTACACTCAAAAGCTCATCAAATTGAAGGGAAATCAGCCCAAGCACATTTTTTTTTTGAAAGATCAGCCCAAGCACATTTTTTTTTTTTGAAAGATCAGCCCAAGCACATAATATATGGGTTCAATTGTCCAAATCAAGTGTTTCCATGCCATTTGACCCTTTTGGTGACCCAAATGCAAGGGACAAGGGTTCTACACGAATTTCCTTGCTTGAAGTGGTCTCAGATGTCAATGTAGACAAGGCAACCAAGAGAGGTGACATGCTATTTTTTGTTCTTTCGTATCAGTGGTTGAGATGTAAGCTAGTTAAGTATGTGTCACATGTCAAGCATTCATTGATGACAATCCTTATAATTATTTTGTAAAATATTCTTATAAATAAAGGCCTTGGGAATGTAGATAGAGTATCCCAAGCAGGAGTTTTCTCCAAGTTTGCATTGTACAAGGCACTAGTTTCTCCTTTGTGAGTTTATTTTTGCTTGTAGTTGGCTTCTAGTTTGATTTGCTTAAATAATTCTTAGGGTTCTAGTTCTAATTTGTCCACCTTGGGTGAATTTGCTTCCAGTCCTTGATTTTTTTTTTTTTTGAAACATTAACGACTAATTCCATTAAAATGAGAAGAGATTACAAAGAAGGATCCATGTATAGGAGAGATATACTTAGATGAAGACGAAGGAGAGAAAAACAAAAGAGACAAGAAGAAGCATGAACAAAAAGAAAAATACAACAAAACAAGCGTCCTCTCCTAAGAGGACCCCAGCTCCCCTAAATCCCAAAGCTGGTTAGATGAAAAGACTTCCTAGAGCTGGTCTTCGCTTATGAGTTTAAGCAATTCAATTCTAGTCTTCCTAAAATTTAACCTCTAGGGACATTTTTGCATGGTGTTGATTTTCTCCTTGAGCATTCGACCTCATTCTAATTTCCGGTGAGAAATTGTAGTGTTGGTTTATCCAATTGAGGTCCCGTTTGCTCATACAACTAGGGTGAATTATTAATTGGTGATTTGGAGTCAAAGAAGATCCGAGGAACTTCTTAGATTTCGAGAAGTCTTCTAGTTTGGATTCTCTCGAGTTCTATAGTAAACTTTAGTCGGATTTGTAGATTTCTACTTTCTTTAGTATGAAGGCATAGGTAGGTATTAAAACCGATCTTACCCTTCATCACACACTCGTTAAAATAAATTTAAATTTAACTTTACTTAAATGTGATGCCAAAGTCCATGGTTCCTTCCCTCTCTCCTCCCCTTTCTGGTTTGCATGTGTCTTGGACTCCAACACTTGCACCCATGCCCTTGCAACTTAGTCTGCCATAGTCTATGATATCTCCAACACCTTACCAGCCCCAGGGCAATTTGAAGATTCTTGACGACAACCATTGAACTAGAGAAATTCAGTAGCAGTTGAAAAAAGTCCAAACACTTTGTCTATATGCAAATAAATGAGATATTGTTTCATTTCAATGAGGTTAGCAATTCCATTAAAAATGAGAGACCAAATTCCTCTCTTTCAGTGTTGCAGCAATGTTAGTTTTCATGTAACCTTTATCCATTCCGTCCTAAGACCAAAATTTATGGCCATTGTTATGTGTAAGTTGTGAAGTAGCAAAAAAAGTGATGTAGGACACAGATAGATTATGCCTAATTTGTGTACTTTTAATATTATTTATTTTTATCTCTTTCTTTCCTACTTAGATTAGGCTTCCCATTTTTATATTTTCGTATTTTTAGTAATGGTTGTATTCGATCCTCTTAAGATCAAAAGTCCCTACATAGTAGGATAAGAGTTTTCCTAGTTAGTCTTTTCTATTTTCGAATTAGAGTTTTCCTATATAAATCTATGTAATGTGTTTGGGATAATATACACAATGGATTATTAATAAAATTGATTAAGGCTTAGTCTTTTCCTTTCTCTCTCACGTGCCTTTACTTACTTGTCTGTGGCCCTTGTTCACTCCTTTCCATCTGTGACCAACTAAACCCTTTCCATCCGTGGCCCCCACCTTTTCACTTTGACCCATTTGATCGACCCTTTGTGCCCCACTCATGGATCCAGCTAATTTTGCCGAATTTAAATATGAAATTGTCTCTGAATTTCACGATTTTTTACAAGAATATAGAGAACTTTTGCTCGGCCAAAAATACACAGGCGTGACGAAGGTGAACAAATCCTCGAAATACGTGCCCATTTCCTCGCGATGCATGCCAACTTCTCCAGAGTCACCATCGAAGTTCGTGTATGCTACCCCGGAGTCAGATTCAAAGTTCATGGCTGCTTCTCCCGAAGTCGTAGCTCCACAACCATTGCCCGTGTTGGAGACCGTGCCAGTTGTGTTGCCGGCCACACAGTTGATGCAACCAACGCGTGTTGATCTCTCTCCCCTACCACCTCTACCACCCCCACCACCACCACCGCTACCCCTTACGGATACTAAGAATTCATCTATGGTTATTCGTATATTATCATACTCACCTCCTATCCTCTTATTGGTGCCTCGTCCGACAGACCCTCAGGACAGTGTGATTACTACAATGCTATATGACGACCCCTTCGCTATCAGCTTGGTTCGTCGATTCTTGAGCCCGTTTGTGGTCCTTTGCTTCTTCGTCCTACAAAAGAAAATCTCTCCTCGTCCGTATGTTGCAAGTTGTGAAGTTACAAGCTTCGTCATTCGCATCTATGACCTTGGTTTTCATCTCTGTTTGGTCCCGTGTGCTTTTGTTGATTTCAACTTGAGGACGAGTTCTTTTCAAGACTGGGAGAATGATGTAGGACACGGATGGACTAGGCCTAATTTGTGTATTTTAATATTATTTATTTTTATGTCTTTCTTTCCTACTTAGATTAGGTTTCCCATTTTTTATATTTTTGTATTTTTAGTAATGGTTGTATTCGATCCTCTTAAGATCGAAAGTCCCTGCATAGTAGGATTAGATTTGTTTCCTATTTGATTTAGGAGTCCTAGTTTAGCAAGGAAGCCAGGTCGGTGGCTTTCCTAGTTAGTCTTTTCTATTTTCGAATTAGAGGTTTCCTATATAAATCTATGTAATGTGTTTGGGATAATATACACAATGGATTATTAATAAAATTGATTTAAGGCATAGCCTTTTCCTTTATCTCTTCTCCTTTCTTCTTCCCTACCGAAGGTGCATGCACATCTCTTCTTCTACCTGTCTAGTTGCAGGCAGTGCTTCCGCATCAAAAAGACTCATAAATAGGGTTGAATGGAAATGTAGAACTCGAATGCAATTTCCATTTAGGTGGATAAATTGTCGGTGACAATGATCATCTTACCATGAGCCATACTATTTAGAATCTTAGATTGCCAAATTGATGTACTGTTAATCAACATTTTCTTTCTCAACCTCTTGTATACTTTATGAACCTTAAAGATATTAGAGCTTGTCCTTTAAAAGTATGTTCATGAGTACGTTCATACATGTTACATGTATCTAGGTAGGTACGTGTGTATCTACATGTCTATCTACATGTCACGAAAATACTTGCTTACACACATTTTCAGGCAGGAAATCTGGAGGGTGTGCACTGTGATAGCCTCTTGTAGACCTCAACCTGGGTCATTTTGCAGCCTCAAATCAGGCTAGTTTTTGGTAGCCACCATGGACAAGCATAGGCCTTCCAAATGACCCAGTTTGATGATCATAGGTGGGACCCATGGAGCTTATACTGTGAGAACCCTGCATGGATGTGCTGCTGGTTAATACACTATATATGTATATACATAAATTTTAGTCCTGTTTGCATGCGGATACTTGAAAGTTGAAACTGTGGCCTAGTGTCAGCATTTTAGAATCCTGAACCACTGTCAGCAGTTTTAGAATCCGAACCACATAATAAGTTTCAATATTGACATATATGTGTTTATATACATACGTTGTTTATGCATATTTTGAAAGAGCAGAGGGAAGTTCTATTATAATAGTGATTTATGCATAGTGAAATGTACAATTGCAAAAGGATCGATTCAATGTAATGGAATTTCTGACTAGTTTCCTTGCCTTTCATGGTGGACAGCGATTCCTCTCTCTGAAGATCATAAACCAAATAGAAGTGATGAGCGTAAGAGAATTGAGAGTGCTGGTGGAGTTGTCATGTGGGCTGGTAATACTCATGTCTTATCACTATTGATTAAAGGCAGATGGTATGGAGTCTGCATCTTGTATTGATTTATAAGGCATTGGAAATGGGTAACTAGAAATTCATCTGGACAACTGACAGTATAACAGGAATTACCCATTGGAAATGTTTGGGCGCAGTTTTGAACCTGTGTTTGATCTTACACTTCGGATCATAAGGTTGCAGATAAATCTTAAAACTTCAAAAAATTGGCCTCCATTTTTTTATCTTTGAAACCTAGAGTGTCTAGAACTTTTGTGTCTTCACAAATTACAGTATCTACTGGGAAAGAAAAAGTGCGATGCATTGGCGTTCTTGGAATTCCTTGGCTTTGCTGTATGATTGGCATGCATGTTTTACAGGTACTTGGAGAGTAGGTGGTGTACTGGCAATGTCTCGTGCATTTGGAAACCGATTGCTAAAACAATTTGTTGTTGCTGAGCCTGAGATTCAGGTATGAAAATGTCATAGTAATTATTTTGGACTTGAATTTTTAAAGTTAAGGGGCTTTTTCTCAATGATTATCATTCTTTTTTAGTCTGATGTCTGCTTTAGTGATAACCTATAAGAGGAAATATGCTAAATTGCTAACCTTAAATCTTCTATAGCTGTTTTCATATAACCAACGCTGGGTTCATACCATTATAATGCAGACCTCTCAAGATTAGAAGTGGCAACTTCTCATTGATATCTAAATTTTAGGGCTGAAATCAGGTCGGGTCGGGGTTCTTAAAATCCAACCTGACCCGAGTCAATATTTATGGGACGCGACCCGACTCGAGTTATTGACCCAAAATTATTGACCCGACTCGACCTGACCTGAATTCTAACTCGACCCGACCTGAATTCTAACTCGACCCGACCTGGTTGGGTCGGGTTAACTTGAAAATTCCTCAACCCGACCTGACCCAAATTCCATGTAGGGTTTTTGTTTTCTCAACCTGACTTGACACGCTGACCTTGACTTGCATGACCTGACCCGTATGATATCTCGGATTGGATCAGTTTCACCTCTACTAAATTTCACCCATGAATCAAAGAATAAATTGGTTTGGAATTAGGGAGAGGTGCTAGAGACCTTGCCTCAATGAATTTGGACAATCCAAAGATGGTAACTAATCATGACATTATTTTACCTAAATAGGAGATAACCACAATCCTAGATCAGTATCTTGCTCAATATCTTAACATAAAATTTTCCTATTTGTGTACACCAAATTCCTTTTGGATTACACCACCACTATCTTCATCATAGCCATTTTCATATCTATTTGGTTTTGGCTCATGAGTTCTACATTTCCATTCTAACCTATAAAAACCAATCATCTGTTACTCCATTATTTGTCATGTCCTTTCGTTCATTCCTTTTTTCCCTTAAAGGAATCTGTCATATCCTTTCTCACCCTGTTTATCCATGCTTTTAAGGGCCTTCCCCATTCTTAGTACCTTCCACATAAGTCTTGTACTTAAGGCTGTTTCAAATAGAACACCAATATCTAACTATATTTCTTTATTGCTCTTCAAATTAGTAAATAATTTCTGATTTTTGGTGATGTGATTGGTGGCAACTTTTCTTGTATTGCGCATGATCAATGGTAGTGCTTGTCAAATTGAGTGATGGATCTGTGATTCTAATTTCTTCTAGGTGCCATTTCTCCTAATGTCCTTGGCTACTTTGACATTTTGAAGTTCTTTACTCCATTCTTTGATCTGTATGTGGGTTTCAGGTAGAAGAATACTAGCATACACATTGTTCCTAGGGTGCCCTTGCTTTTGCTTGCATTTCAGACACATGATTCATGAATATTTACCATAGCTGCAAGGAAGAATGTTTGCCTTACCTTTGGAAATACCAATCAAATTCCCACCGGATCCTGTGTTTGTTTCTTGCTTCGGGTTAATTAATTTACAAATTTCCCAGGGCTATTCCTTACTGTGGTAACCATAGTTTATACACTATTACGTTAGCATAAATATTTTTCTTTTGGAAGTTAAAGACAGAGTTATATTAGAATGGAAAACAGAGGTACAACACCTCTGCCTTGAGCAAAGTTCTGCGAAAGATGAAAACATTAGTGGAGCAAGCCTCTGAAGAGAAACATGCTGAACGGTATCTTTGTATCTAGTTTCATTTACCAAGCTTCTATGTTCACTTTTTATCAAGCTGCTTCATGGCCTTAGTTTTTCTTATATATAGGACTTTGTTTAGCTCTTCCTACTCCAAGCATTGTAGGACTAATCTTTCCCTTTCTTCTTCTTCTGTCCTTTGTATCTTGGTGCTCTTTTTGCCAAGAGATTATGTTCACGTTTATCAAATGTCTTATTTAGTATTTTAGTTTTCTTTTCCAAAATATTACATTCATCCTCTACTGAACTATAAGAAAAGAAGTTCTTTTATTTAGTATCTTAGTGCTCTCTACCCAACTGTATTGCTAAAGATGGCTGTACTGCTAAAATGCATATTATTCATATTTTTCAGGAGCAAGAGGTTGATAATGAAATGGAGCTCTTAGTGTTGGCAAGCGATGGGCTTTGGGATGTTGTGCCAAATGAGGTCTGATTCTTCTCTTTTAAAACTGATTAGCTGTATCACGAGAAATGATGTACAACCATTTGCATGTAATCTTCTGGCCTCTGTTGTAGTGATCATGAATTTTTTAAGTCCCAGATGGAGCCTAATAGGAAATTCATGAGGCCTAGAGAGAGAGAGAGAGAGAGAGAGAGAGTATGCACTTAGGCTTTTTACTTGTGGCCCCTCAGTTATCTGTTTTAGGATATTGTTGGTTTTTGCATATGTATCCAAACCATTAAAAACAATGTTTTTGGATCTTTTAACTTTTAGGTTACATTTACGTTAAAAGTTGTTTGCAGAATCTTATTTTTTTATTTTTGGGTTAAAAAGCAGAGCTGCTGTTTTGAAATTAGGAATGTGGAAGGACAGTTGCTTTTCAGTGGAAAGAATGGTGAGAAGAAAATGCAGAAGATGCATCATTTCTAACTCCCATTGTTTTGGTCACTCCCCACATCCATTTTGCATATGGATTTCTATCATCATTGCGATTTGTAATTGTTGTTTTTTAGACGAGAACAATCAACCTATAAAACATTCGTTCTAGAGACATGTTCCTTTAGTCGATGTGCACTTGTCTGCCATTTTAGAGCACTTTGGCCCCTGTTCCATCTTACCCAAGTATTGAAATCCATCACAACCTGTAACCAAGTCATTTTCAGTTACTCAAAGACACTGTTGGACTGACACCTACTAAATCCATGCTATGTATATTCTTTGACCTATTTCTCAAGAAATCTACTCAGATATATCTATATCTATCATCTATCTATGACATTGTGTAATGATGTGGAACATGACGTTTATTCTCAGCCGCTGTTGGTGCCGATTGAAAGGCATTAATTTAAACCACTTTGAGAGGTTTTTAATTATATTACAACAAAAGCATGGCTCTGCCTTCCGTACACTTCATTTCGATGGCTCTCCTCAAAACGTCCTTCAGAGGCATGACAGTTGCCACATAATTGGC
This sequence comes from Chimonanthus salicifolius, assembly GCA_013350335.1. Classification (NCBI taxonomy): domain Eukaryota; kingdom Viridiplantae; phylum Streptophyta; class Magnoliopsida; order Laurales; family Calycanthaceae; genus Chimonanthus; species Chimonanthus salicifolius. The sequence continues at coordinate 49,652,299 of CM023536.1, forward strand.
AGATCTAGAACCTTTCCATTGGCAATGGATGATATTTTTATAATATTTGTTTTCTGAATAGTTCCTACCTTATTTAGGAGTACTATTATTTTAAAACACCTCTCATTCTGAAGATTCTGTTCTGCCTGTATGTTTTGGACATTCTGCTCAAAAAGGATGCTGTTTCCCTTGCAAGAACGGAAGAAGAAGCAGAAGCAGCAGCCCGGAAGTTGACAGAGACCGCGTTCACACGTGGCAGTGCAGACAACATCACGTGTATTGTTGTGGGGTTCCACCATGATAAAATGGACACGGATCCACCTCCTCCTCCTCCTGCAGCAGATTAGAACTGCTTTTATTTGTTTGAGGTAAATCTGTACCTTATCGAGGCGCAGGGCTTTATATATACATATATGTATGCTGTTTGGGTTCTATTTGGGAAACAGAGACCTCTACTTATCAGGGTTTTGTAAGATTGTCTATGTACCAGTGGAGGCAAGTCAAAAGGGTTTTTCCACTGCACCTTTGATTGCGTCTGATGGTAAAATATTTGTCATAATCATAAAGGCCTTTTCTGGCAGTTTACGCCATTCCATTGCAAATGTTTATAAAATTTCGTTTGGACTCTGGAGGCATTTGGATTTTGAAGAGAAATTCAAACCAGCAGCTTCTTCTTGATGTTTCGAGATGTGGTCTAGTAGTACTTTTTTCTTCTTCTAGTCACACAAGTATTGCCGATGTAGCTAGGTCCTTTCAGGTCACAAAACTGTCAATTCATTTACATGGTAAACCACACACTTGCGGGCCCACTTTTGTGAACATACTGTCATGATGTACAGTCCCCACATACTTGTAGGGCCCACTTCTGTGGGCGATGTTTTGCCTATTTAAAGTTTTATAATATCTCAATATTTTTTTTAAAGCTTTGTAGACTCGAAAGGTAGCCTTTAGAATGGCAATCGCTAAGTGACGTTGAACTTGAGAGGTAGTGAGTCATGGATGGGGTTTGAGTCGAGCAATTTTGAGCAGTGGAATTCTGGTGCCCGGAAGAGACTAGTCCACCGTTGGTTTGGGCCGAGAGACGGCATTTTAGCTCCCTAATCCAGAATTGGGAGAGGATCCCATCTGCTCTCTCTCTGCTTTAGCAACAATAATTCCATTCTTGTTGGTTTGGGCTTGAGGCTGAAGCTGTGTTGGACCGAGCCTTAACATTCAACTCCAATAATAAACAGGATGGTTGGCAAAGTATTTTTTTTAATACAACCAAAAGGCTCGTATGGACAAATCTATAGGATACTCAAAGTCTCGTTAGAGCTTTTGGTGAAGAAATGAGCCCTTGCGGCCCAATGAACTTTATAAGGTAGTCTCAACTCTCAAGTCAAACCAATAATTTTACAAATTAACCGAGTCATAATGGAGCACCAGCCTCAGTTTTTGCCCGGGTAAGGTTTGCATATGGGGCTGGATTTTTAGCCAGCTGAGAAATATGTTGAGGTTTGTACTTACCCTAGACAGATCTAAATTCGGCCCATTTGCATGACATAAATATTAAACCTATTTTATCCAACTTTAGTGGGGAAAGTGAGAGCATCATTCATCAAGTGGGAACATACATCATGATAGGTTGCAGCTAATATCGACTCCATGAGTCTTCTCCTGCTTGATCGCAGCCAATGGACTAATTAATACTCTCTGTCCCAATTTAAATGTCTTATATGGATTTTAGAATTATCCCAAAATAGTTGTCTCCTTTATATTGGAGAGGGGTACAAATATCGGCCGATACGATAGTATCGGTTTTGAAGTTGTGAATATCGGCTGATATTTTCAAAAAAATGGAGGAAAGAGAAAAATATTGGCCAATAACGATATATCGTATTGGCCGATACCGATTTTTCGACCCCTGTATTGGACTATCATAAAGTGTATTAAAAATAGATGAGATCATGGAATGCTAGCCTTATATAAAAAGTTCCTTAAAAAATATAAATGTTCAAATTAGACAACTAAAATGGAATGGAAGAAGTATAAAACTAGATACATGACCCTCCTCGACAAATTCAGGCTAATGATTTGCTGTGAACTGAATCTGGGTCGATGGGCATGGAGGCTGAAGCTGTATTGGACCAGCCAATAATAAACAGGATGGTTGACCCATTTAGAAAAGGAATAGTTTGGATTTCCCGGGCCCATTTAGCAAAGGATCTGATAATTGACTCGATTGAGTCCATCGAAGCACACTAATTCGCATTACCTTTTTCGAAAGCCTGACATACATATTTTTAATATAATAAATACAATTTTTCCGACAGTCATTACAAATGCAATATATTATCTAAAATACATAACACACAAATATGAAACATTTGGTAAATATTCATCACAACAATGTAAATATTGTAAATTCTAAGTTCATGAGCGTTAAATAAACAATTAAATTTCTCGAATACAATTGTAATTAATGAGTCCTGATTGATCGAATGAAGGGAGTCTATTAGTTCAAAAGTAATTAGTCCCACCGTTGAGGTTGTGTAGTCTGAGAATGGAAATAGTTGGAGGATCAAAATTGATGCCCGAGAATGACAAAATGGCCCTTCAAATTTTTGCTCGGATTGATGGAAAAAAATGCTGGCCTTATGTACATGGAATAGACCCTGGGTTCAAGTGGCCCAATTTGGGCCTAAGCTGTCTTATGTACATGGACCAGACCAGTATGCATATGGATCAGGTCCAGGGGTCCAGTGGGTCCATTTTGAAGCAGACCTAACTCATGCATGTGGGCATGTACCCAAGCCCATTGGGCCTCATATGGGCCCAATTGGATCCAACTTGATCCAAAAATAAGCCTCGCCGAGATGAGTCACACGCGAACCTCAGTGGTGGCAAGGATAATCCTCTATCCCTCTGTTCTTGCCTTTCCCTCTTTCTCTTGAATTCAAAATTTAGGTGGCTTGGGCTCAAGGATGGGGTTTGAGGGTTCCCTTCTCATCCTTCTTCTTGAGTTGGTTGGTTTGCAAGTTTATCATGTAGTTATTTTTGCGATCATGTAGAAGCTATAAATAATTCTCTTTTGGCCATTTTGAAAGTATAATAACCAGAATAAAGTCTCGTTTTTTTTTCATCTTAATATTAATAAGAATTGACTTTTTTTCAATTTTTTTTTAAATTTAATCCATTCAAACTAAAAACTGGTTTTCATTAGACACTTATTCTGTAGCAGCCCGACCCATAAAAAGGGCTTGGGGCTCGGCCCAGCAAGATATTGTCCGCTTTGGGCCCACACGCGCACACACATGCACAGCATGAGCCCGCACGGTTTTTGGATCAGACCCGGCCCAAGTCTGGGTCCAAAACGCGTCTTGCTAGTTTGAGGGAGCAAGGCTACTTATAAACCCCCTCTCAAACTCTTCAACTTCCGATGTGGGACTTTCCACAACTCCCACCCACTGCTGGGCCGTCAGATCCAACCGGCCCACTCTGCTGGCCCGTCCGACAGGGCCCTGTTTCACTTGGATCAACCTATCTAGGGCCTGGCCTCTGGCTCATGAGTTAAGATATCACATATTCCATCGTGAATTACCATTTGCGAATCCTTGATCAGTTACATGTAAGATTAACAGTCTCTTCTTGATGTAGCCCACATTCATTTAGAATTTGAAACTCAAAGGTCACATTCATATCTCTTGCATGTAACGGTTGAGAGACATAAGTGGGTTAGTTACTCGCTTTGATGGAGTGTGGGTTTAAGGCTTTGAAACTGCCATTTGGGTCCTCCTTCTTGCTTAGTACAACTCTCTCAATCTATCCATTATCTGATGCAAATCTGAGAGAGATTAAGGAAGAGAAAAGAAGAGAAATCCAGAGGCTTTTGGAATCTTGTGTTATTTGTGTATTGCAGATGAATCAACACAACTGTCTCAAATCTGTGCTTGGAAGAGAAGACAAGAAGTATAGCAAAAGGACAACAGAGATATAACTTTGATTAGCGATGGATTTGGGTATGTGTTTTTGATTTATTTATGATATTATTCCGCCTAATGTTTATAATCATTGTAAAACACCATTTGATTCTGATCTTGTGGACTAATCAGTGGATTGACCTTATGTTTGATTTGGGTATATAAAGATAATACACTGAGAATATTAAATTGAAGTTTCAAATACCCAAACATTCAATCTCATTAAGCAAAATAATTCTATCATTACACTTTGGACAGAAGTTCATTTGAACTGTTGATTTGTTAGGTATGGCGGAAGGGAAGGTTTCTATAATTTCTCTATTCTTCTGTGGTTGAGTAAATAGTACGTCTTCTGCTTGCCTCTCAGAAAAGTTTCATCTAATGACCATGTTTCTTCAACAAGTTTCTTATCCAAGTTTATTATCCTTCATTAAATTAAAATGGGCTGGACATATAGACACCGACGTTTTCTGCCAGCAGATACCGAATTTCAGATTTTAGGTGAAAATTACCATTCTGCCCATACACGCATGAAGGAATCGATCGATTGAATCACAAGCTGATCAATCGATTGATTCCCGAACGAGCGAAAGAAAACAGCATTACAGATCGATCACTTCATCGATCGCACCATGAAGTGATCGATCTGTTTATGAATGAAGAAAGCAGCGTAGTAGCGTAACAGATCGATCGCACCATCTTGCGATCGATCAATGGTAAAATAATTATATTATTTAAATAATAAAATTTCTTTTAAAACTTTAAAGTTATTTTTTAAGCATTGTGTATTTTCAAAATTTCTCAAATTTAATATCTGGACTAATTACGATAACCTGATAAAAATACTTTAAGACTTCAAGGTCTTTTGACATTCCTAAATATTTAAAACACAGTATTTTACAAATAAGAGTATCTCTAGGGTATGTCGAAAACACATTTAGGAGTGTTAAAAGACCTTGAAGTCTTAAAGTATTTTTATCAGGTTATCGTAATTAGTCCGGATATTTAATTTGAGAAATTTTGAAAATATACAGTGCTTAAAAAATAACGTTAAAGTTTTATCTTTCCTTTAAAATTTTAAAGTTATTTTTAGTCACGGTGTATTTTCAAAATTTCTTAAATTGAATATCCGGACTAATTACGATAACCTGATAAAAATATTTTAAAACTTCAAGTCTTTTGACACTCCTAAATATTTAAAACACAGTATTTTAAAAATAAAGGTATCCCTAGGGTGTACCGAAAACACATTTAGGAGTGTCAAAAGACCTTGAAGTCTTAAAGTATTTTTATCAGGTTATCGTAATTAGTCCGGATATTGAATTTGATAAATTTTGAAAATACACAGTGCCTAAAAAATAACTTTAAAATTTTAAAGGAAAGATAAAACTTTAACATTATTTTTTAAGCACTGTGTATTTTCAAAATTTCTCAAATTAAATATCCGGACTAATTACGATAACCTGATAAAAATACTTTAAGACTTCAAGGCCTTTTAACACTCCTAAATGTGTTTTCGATATACCCTAGGGATACCCTTATTTGTAAAATACTGTATTTTAAATATTTAGGAGTACCTTGAAGTCTTAAAGTATTTTTATCAGGTTATCGTAATTAGTCCAGATATGAAATTTGAGAAATTTTGAAAATACACCATGCTTAAAAAATAACTTTAAAGTTTTAAAAGAAATTTTATTATTTAAATAATATAATTATTTTACCATTCACAAACAGATCGATCGCACTACTGCTACGCTGCTTTCTTCATTCATAAACAGATCGATTGCTTCGTCGTGAGATCGAGCTGTAAAAGTCGGTATTTATATGGCAAGCCTTAAAATGCCAACACTGCAAAAGACTGAATCTCCCTTCTTTGTTGCATGAAATTATATCGCCGCATAAGCCACCTCAAGGGATAACAAGCTTGATTCGACTAAACCCTCCTAGGCAATGATGAGAAACATATATGCCTTGGGACTTGTACGATCCACATGAATTAAATTCAATATACGAAAATAGATACATTTGAAAGATATTTTAAGATAATGTTTTTTTTTTTTTATATAAAAGATTAGATTCATTAAATTTAAAAAGTCGTGATTTTCAAAAGTATAAAGATGAATTGTAAAAAATTAAACCATTTTCACTTAAAATTAATTTCGGAGTTCATAAAATTCAGAATAGATAACTTTTGATATATTATTTGTAGAAATCGGTTAAGAAACGACTTCGTTTGAAGATTCCTTTCCACAATCCAAAGAGAAGATCATCCGAATGAACGAAAAATTAACTAGATGTTCATTAAATTAGGGCGGCTATGTAGACACCACACTTCTCTTCCAGCAGATACCGTTTTTCATTTTTTGATGTGGAATTACTATTTTATTCAAGTTCTTTTATAAAAATCTATTTCTTCAAGATTTTAGAATCATTTGATCCCACTTTATTTCCACCTACCATCAAACCTAATTCAAGTCAAAGATGCAATCAAGTGTTTCAAACCCTTTATGACAAAGAGATTGGCATTTTCGAAATTTAAAGGGTCATTTTGGTCATAATGGTAGAAGGGGTTACATATGAAATAAAGATTACGAAAAAATATTGAAGAAGGCAATTTTAAATTACTAATACCCCTCCTTCACTTTCACTTTCACTTTTCAAAACTCCTTTTCAAATAAAAAGGTATTCATAAATGGTTACTCATGTTCAGACTCGGTGAAACTCGTGTCATTAATATAATACTAATATATATATATATATATATATATATATATATATATATATATATATATATATATATATATATATATATACTTTCACAAAACAGATAAGGTTATATTTTCCTGAAAAATATTTATATTTCCACTAACACAATCATAAATACTAAAACAAATAATTTCAATTCTCACATCAATATCTAAAGTTTTAAGACTCACTCCATTTAAACCTGCATTGTGGAAATGAACAAAAAACGCTACTTTGTAGTGTTTTAACAAAATCAAAATTATCATGTTATCAATATAAAAATATAATATTTTGTCAATAAACATTTTAATCATAAAAAAGTTTCAATCATTCAAAAAAAAATCCTTTATTATAAACATTATTTATTTTACTTGTATAACATTATATTCACATCTAACTTGATTTTTGTTAAGTTGTTATTATATTTTATTATCTTTTTAAAAAAATTCTAATAACTGACAAAAGAAAATTAATAAAATATAAAAATTACAACATAATAAAAAATCAAGTTAGTATATTTTTTTAATACCTAATATTTTCTATTATGTTTTTTTTTTAATTTGATTTTATTAAATTGTAATAAGGTGATAAAAGATTGAAATTATTAAAAAGATAAATGGCTTCCTATGAAATAAGTTTTAATATAAAAAGGGTCTACCCTAACTCTCGTTGTGACTTAAGAGCCCTGCGCCTTTCTTTGCTCTCCCTAACTTTCTTCAATCGCTGATCCTAAAGAAAACGAGAAGGGAGAAAAGGGGCAACTCAAATGTTGCCACCATTCGTCCAAAAGGGGGAGAGCTACCCTAACCCAAACGCCGAGAAGAAGAGAAAATCTAGAAAAGGGAAGACACTCCGACGATTTTCTTTTTCTTTTTCTAATTTTTCTTTCTTTCTTTCTTCTTTCCCAATTTTCTTCTTTCCAAAAGTGAACCGTGGGTCACGAGTCACAATTTATTTAGCGAACCCGTGGTGAACCGTGGTCTGTAACGGATTTTTAGGGTTCAACTGTTCAAAAGGTTTTTTAACAGAACCGAACGTTGGAGATGATGGTCACGATCGAACCTCCGATTCTGATAACACTGAATGAAATAATCACGAACAAGTAATAATCTCATGTGCGAGTGAGATATACAATAAAAAATATATATTTTTAATTTAAAATTTAAGAGTAGAGATTACAAAGTTAAATAATCGACGAAGTAACAAAATCTACATGACAAAAGGAGTCTTCTTGAAGCACAGTGAGAAACATTGAGATATGAGTCCCTTTATGTAGAATTCGAGGATTATCAACTCTTAGTACTAAGTTCTTCAAAATTTTCCAGCTTTTGTGGTCACCGTGGGTGTATTGGGATAGCGGGCCTTTTGTTCCATTGCACCTTTCGTGCTTCTCTTTATCTTTATACAGTAACTATTAAAAACAAAAAACGAAAACAGGTCATTTGGGTTCTTAATTAGGCGCAGGGAGGCGGAATCTGCGCCCCACTGTATGTAGCTTTCACATTCATGCATGACGCCTTGGCAGTTGCTGCCGCTGCCGGTGCTTTCCCTTGGTACTGCAAATTAATCTCCTCCAACTTTACATTCTTGCATGGGAACCCGTCACTACAGTGGAGAGTAACGCCCACATCTGACGTATATGAACCTTTGATATTTCTAATGGTGACATCGCTGATTGCCACGCGGGATGGTGCCTGCAGCATAACACAATTTTATCCAATATTTCATCTTAATGATGATTGTGTTATTGAGATTAAAAAAAAGAAAAAAAGATTTCAATGAACATTAGTAGAAAATCTTCATGCATTACCGCTTTACTACATTGTCCAGCCGGGCAATAAAGCTGATCAATGATGATTGGATTGCCAACATTGTTCATTTGGATGTTGTCAAAGGTTATGTTGGAGACTTTGGAGGGTGACGGTGAGTTGGGCCACGACTTGATCCTAATGCCGTTCATGGTACCGGAAATGGTGCTGTCTTTGATGATGATTCCAGTTACGTCTTTTTCATCTGGATACTTTCCTAAGCTCCCGATACTTTAAGAAAAGTGAAACCAACAAGGACAATCCACTTAAAACCTGATTTTGTTATATTCATTGTTGGAAAACCTCACTTAAAAACTCTCAATTAGACCAACTCAACTCAATTCAATTCACTTGGATATTGAGTGGGGTGTAAATCACCAACTTCCATTAGTTTCTTCAAAAATGTTGCTCCAATCAATTGGGATTTTAGAGGTTTTAGAGCAAGTTTTCTTTTCTTCCTAATAGAATTGAATTGAGTGGAGTTCATCAGTAATTTTTATGACAAAATCTTAGAAAGCAATGCATCTCACCTGATTCCATGGCCTGGTCCGCAAGTAACTCCGGTGACGAGAACATTGGTGAGTCCTTGTCCGAGGGAGATGCAATCGTCCCCTGTGCCGATCTTTGTTTCCTGAATTGTGATGTCGCTGGACCGTTCTATATGCATTCCATCAGTGTTGGGGCTCTCATCAGGAGCAATCACCTTGACGTTGCTAATTTTTATGTTGGAACATCCAACTACACCAATATGGAAGTTCTTGCTATTCAGTGATGTGAAGCCATTTAGGACAGCGTTAGTCACAGCATTCAACTTGAGATTCTGAAACAAATACAAATATCCAAATATTATTCAGCATTTCTTTTCCAAATTCGTCAAATTTTTTCCAAAATCGGAGGTGAATAACTAGTTCTTGTCATCATGAACTTACAATTGGTAGAAGCTTGCACTTTGGGTTCTTTAGACAGTCATTGGTGTGCCAAATAGCCTCTCCTTGGCCATCAAAAGTTCCGTCTCCAGTGATGGTTAACCCATTTACGCTCCCAAAGAAGACCCAATCTCCAGTTGTTAACTTGCTCAAGTCCGTCTGTCCCTTAAGAACACCCTGTGCACATAAACAACGATTTAACTCGTTAAATCAACTTCCAAATCCAAATCCAAATGGTGTGTTGAAACAATAAATAAATATTAGTGGTTGTCATATGAAAGCAAGATAGAGAAAACAACACACTGTAAAAAAATAATTTGACGTTGAATATTATGATTGTAGATGCATTTTATATGCTCAATTCATGTCATAAAATGTTTCATGCAAATGAAAAATTTGGGAACACTTACGTCCATTTGCATTGTTATTGATGGCACGTTCTTGCACGGTCCATTAAATTTAACAGTGCCCATCAAATACGTGCCTTTGGGCACCAATACTGTAGCTGGTCCACTGGACCCACATGCTGCACTCCACGTTGCCTCGAAGGCCTACAACCACAAAAGCGAGTGCCGAGTGGGTTTTAATCAACTATAAAGAATTTGATAGAGATATTATTGCTTTTTTGATAGTAAAGAACACTGAATTTATCTTTTTATCTAAAATTTAGACACTCCTAAAATGGAAACTGACCTTGGCATCATCAGTTTTTCCATCAGCTTTGGCACCATTGTCCATTACATTGAATGTTGCACCTTCAGCAGCTGTATGTAAGTACACCAAGTACAGCATCAAACAAACCTTTATTATCTCCATTCTCATTTTGCTTTTCTTTTTCCTTCTATTTTCCTTCAGTTTCTTGTATATGTGTGAGATGAGAGGAGAGGATCTTAATTTATAGGAGTCTAGTTTGAAATGGCCTTTTGTCTTTCCTTAACTTTCGTAAATGTGTCATCAACTTTAAACCATAAGACCCATAAAAGAAACAAAACAGTTTTAATTAACCAACAAATACCTACTTTCAGATGATGAATGATTCTTGCCAACATTTTAGGCTACTCATGTTCGCAAACAAAATCTCTCTCAATCGTATATGGGGTTTAATACAGCCATACTCTTCAGTGAGGGTCACTTTAGATCCCATATGCATTATTCCCCTCTAACACCTACTCTACTACTGTCACCCCCTAAATATTTTTTGAGTAATGAATTAATAAATTATTGTACGTAATGCCGTGGTTTGGATTGTGATTGTCTTCATTTCATACGAAAATCATAGGTCCTTTCCTTTTTATAGTATACTGTTAGTGCAATGATTGTTTAGAAACTAAAATCATTTCGATTATCACTTCTCTAGAGAGTCACTTCCAGTAGAATTATCGAGTGCCAATGATTAGAGAGGTTTGCACATGCCTTGAAGATTAGTTGGATAATCTAAGAGGTCTGGACACTTTGATGATAAAAAACTAAAATGATATTTAGAATTTTATTTTTTACTTTTTTATTATATTATAAAAATAAACAAAGTACCAATTAAAATTGCAATTTTGCAGCAGGAACACTTATTTCATTAAGTAATTTCTTTGAACTATAATATTAATCTAATATTAGAAAAGCAGAACCCTACACCATCAAAATGGGATCATTGCTACATTGCATTTTGTTATCAACAGACCACAATATATAATTCATGGTCCAATCATTTATGTCACCCTTCATTTTATATTATTTAGAATTTGTCAAATTGTCAAAATAGCCCAAAATATCACCTTTCTGGGGCCAATCCACGTGAACTCCTTTCACTTTCAACAGCTAAGCAGGAAAACCTTAAGCATCCATACGAACCCGCATCTGAGTTTAGGCATCTAGTGACAGACTTTAAAGATATGATGATCTTATCATTATGGCATCAATTTATTAGTATTAAATGAGATGGTTTCTTAGCACAAGCACAAGGGCATGGAAGAAGGTTAATTTGACTTGATTATTCGACCCGATTCAATTAATAGATGACCTAAAGTAACCTGAATCACACCTATTTATAAATGGGTATATCAGACTAGCTCGACTATTGCCATGTCTAAATTGGTCATAGTGAGATCATTGTCATTGTCGATTCATGGGATACCGTTAGATTAAATGTTTTTGAATTCACAAAGGGTGCGTCCATCATCATTCATCACATTGCTTATTAAGGGGTGAGCAATGGATTCAGACTCACTGCAAAAAAGGTGTTACAGTGTTTATGATCTCAAGAGTGACATGACAAAGTATGGTCTGCCCTTCCACTTTCTTTGTTCCCTTGAGACAAGGGCTCTTAAAGCAATTGTTTGAAGAATTATAATACTAAAAACCCCTCTCTTCATTGAAACTAAGACAGTCCACCTTAACCAATTAATGTAAAGAAGAGATAGGAACTTGTTTTGTATAATGAAGTCCAAGGTCCTCCTTCAAAGAAGAGAGGCGGCGCCGAGACCGCTCGACATCATCTCAAAGCCAAAGTCGCTGCCGCAACCGGAATGTGGTAGTAATTCTACAGCGACGCAGCTTCGTCTCACTTCGGAGCCGATTGATTTCTTCAGCAATTCTAAACCCTCTTCGATGGCAATCTCATCTGCTCATTCTGCATCCAGTTCGATTGGGCTCCTTTCGCCTTCTTCGTATTATTCGATTTGCTCTTTCCAGCTTCTCAGCCCTGAAACAATGGCCTCGATTGAACAAGGCACTGCTCTCTAGTGCCGCAGCCGACTCTTCTGTTGAGCAACCTTATCAGTGCTATTACTATTTGTTTTTTCCACTGTTAATTTGGACTTACACTATTTTTTCTTTCACTTTTTTAATGGATGTCTCTCCACAGCAATGATAGTTGAACAAGAGTATATAAAATAGTTTTTTAACATAAACTATTGATTTAAAAAAAATTAAATTAAAAAAAGAGAATGATCGAGTACATGTGATCTTCTGTATTAATATAGTTTTTGAATAGTGAATCAGAAGTACAATTGTTAGCGAGTTAGACCTTTTCAACTGATATACAGTTACACACTTATAAACCTCTTTTGAAATGGATTACCTTATCTAAATAATTAAGTGCATTTGATAGATAATTAAATAGTTATAAAATATACAGAGTTTCATTACTATTTTTAAATTTTGATAAATATAAATTAATTATTTTACAAGTTTGAACTTAAAGAATGAAATAATTAAATATAGATAAAACTTTATATACTCTATATTTATATGGTATTCTGTATACCACACAACTATATCGAGTTCCTTGGATATCAAATATCAATTGAGCAAGCGTGGGTACTGTTTTCGTGTGCCCATCTACTGTCAATCACCTCATTTAGAAGATTAGATTTTAATATCCAATTTACCAAATAAAAAAGTTGATTATTCTTTTAATAGAAAGATTAAAACTTTCAATCTCCAAAATTGATAATCTATGTTTCAATTCCCCTTTGTGGAAAAATTTCAAACTCTCAAAGCCCTGAATTCACTTCTGTATCTTCAGGGGAAAAAGATCCTTGATTATTGGTGAAGTGGAAAATGTACTTTTCTTAGTTTATACTTTTATTTAGTTGTTTTTCTACTCTCATTAGCTGTGGATTTCACACTGAGGTTACCTAGTCTTTCAAAAGCATTTTCCCTGGGAATTAAGCCATGTGAAATAGAAACCCTTTAGTCTTATAGTAACTATATTTATGTTAATTATGTTCAGAAATCATAGGCACTCCTTCACTAAACAAATTAGCAATGATAATGAAAGATATGGGATTTATGTGGTTGGGTGGTGTTGAATTAAGGATTTAATTTTCTCAATAAATTTATGAAACTAAATTTGGTGCGAAATAGATTTACATTTCAAAAACTATGGATGTATGAAAAATTCAGCCAACTTGAATTTTCCATCAATGAGTTTGAAAGGTTTTAGCTTATGTATGGTGTTTATAAAATTTTATTTTTATTTAATCATATTTTCTAAATCCTTTAAAATCTTAACTTTATCTAATGATGGAAATTTGTTGAGTTAGACCAATAGACTGCAAACTAAATTAGTTTCAAAGTAGATATAAGTGCAATTTACAAAAAATATATACAAGTATAAAAAAAAAATGAATTTATTCAATCTTTATAAGCCCTACAAATCAAATTTTATATAAAGATATCACAAGACCTGTTCTTAGCGCAAAAAGTTTAGTAAATTAGAATGGGAACTTGTATTAGAGTTTAACAACTTTAAGTAATTTTAAATATTCTACTCTATTACATAATACTTAACATATGTATGACAGATCTAACTGTACCACTAAATATAACGACAGCACAAATATGCCAATGTTATAAATCCATGTCTTCTGATAACTTTATTCCAGAAGTTGAAAAAATAGAAAAGACTGAAATATCGTATCGGCCGATATATCGACCATAAAATTATTATTCTTTTATTTTTTTACTTAAACTATCGTAGTATTTTTTGGGCATGCTGAATGACGTCCAAGGTATGGAAGATTCTTCCATCATGATTTGCCATTAACCGCCTTAGCAATCGAATTTTGAGAACCAGGAACGGTTCTTAATTATGGATATTAGCATTACTCTTTTGTAATTGATAACCATTCAAGCTTTTCCTCTTTTGTTTTTCAGCATGATTTCTAACCAAGAAAGCAGGGTTAGGACGAGGGCTTTTGTTCTTTCAAATAAAACCGAGATGAAGAAGTTCTTTGATCTGCTTCTTCTGCATAAGTCCTTAATAATTTCACTAATATTATTATAATTAGTGAAAATAGTATTATAATATATAAAGGATACGGGATATATTAAATATACGATAGAAGATAGATACGCATTGTATTACATGAAATCATGAATATTATTAAATACAAGGGTTTTGGTTCTGAAAATATGGACACAAACCCAAGAAGATCTCATTTTAAGAGGGAGCCAATTTTCCACGTGGAAAGGGGACCCACATGCTTAAATTATTAATAGGATGGCTCAAATTTTTTTAAGGTAACCAAAAGATCATTAAGATTTGCTCAATGGTGTAGCTCAACTGATTAACCTCTCGCTTTCTGAAGGGGAATGTGCTAAGTTCGAACTCCCATGCCTAACTTGATATACCCTAAGGGTAGTGGGTATAACCCGTGAGGGTTTTACGTTGGATTTCTCACAGTTTTCCACACGTAAATTAAAAAGAAAAAGATCATTAAGATTTAAGACACACCACAACCAACTTTTGACCTATGATATTTTTCTAATTTTCCATTATCAAAGTATCCAATGGTTGAAATTTATGGAGTTGTCGATACCATTTGTTAAAATGGATGGGCTTGAATGAATGGTGGGTGCAGGTGAATGAATGGTGGGTGCCTCGTCAGATACTACAAGTTAACAATGGAACATTCTAACTCATATTATTAGCAAGCCAGTATAATTTGATTGAGGAAATTTGGTATAGAAGTATTTACCAAAATTTTATACAATTTTTTACTGTTTTAAAATTTTACTGACATCTGAAATTGAAACATGCGTAAAGAGTTGATTCAATCTAGACTAAGTTGGTGTATTGGTGATTTAAATAATTGATTATCCAAAAATAAAAAATAAAAGTACATCCTTGTTTCTATTTATAATATAGGTCCTTAATGAGTTAGAAGTTAGAACTAGAGGTCCAAGACAATTTGAGTTATCCAATTCAATTTTTTGCAACCCAAATGATGTTGAGGCACTGGTTTTTATTCCTTTTCTTAATTTTTTTTTTTTTTTAACTCTCTACTTATCAAACAATTTAATGTAATGTTCCATTATGTCACCCATATTGGATTTCCTTTTCGAGCACATTAATTTTAATAAAAAATCTTCAAATGGATACTCATATTTGCCAAATGTGTTGGATTCCTTCAAGTCTTATTCGTTGTATTTGACAATTAGTAGATGTTGATATTGAAAATTCTAAAACCTCACTTACGGCAGTTCACTAACATTCATTTTGGTTCAAATTTTGTAGTCACTTGATGTACGTAGCTTATAGAGAGTTGCACGGATCCAGAGGTTTACCTAATGTCTACGTGCAGAGAGATAGAGATCTTGAATTTCTTAGTTATAAATAAATAATGAAAATCTACTTAGATCAAAATCTTATTATTTGGTATCCATTAAAGAATGGATCGTTGAAATTCCTAAAATCATCAAACTTTGACCAACGTTAATAAGCCCTAACCAAGTTATCCATAAACTTGTGGGCCAAGTTCTAAACAATGATTGCAGTAACACTATACTATAGAAAGGAAAGGACCTATGATCTTCGTATCAAATGAAGGCAATCACAATCCAAACCACGGCATTACATACAATAATTTATTAATTCATTACTCAAAAAATATGTAGGGGGTGACAGTAGTAGAGTAGGTGTTAGAGGGGAATAATGCATATGGGATCTAAAGTGACCCTCACTGAAGAGTATGGCTGTATTAAACCCCATATACGATTGAGAGAGATTTTGTTTGCGAACATGACTAGCCTAAAATTTTGGCAAGAATCATTCATCATCTGAAAGTAGGTATTTGTTGGTTAATTAAAACTGTTTTGTTTCTTTTATGGGTCTTATGGTTTTTAAAGTTGATGACACATTTACGAAAGTTAAGGAAAGACAAAAGGCCATTTCAAACTAGACTCCTATAAATTAAGATCCTCTCCTCTCATCTCACACATATACAAGAAACTGAAGGAAAATAGAAGGAAAAAGAAAAGGAAAATGAGAATGGAGATAATAAAGGTTTGTTTGATGCTGTACTTGGTGTACATACATACAGCTGCTGAAGGTGCAACATTCAATGTAATGGACAATGGTGCCAAAGCTGATGGAAAAACTGATGATGCCAAGGTCAGTTTCCATTTTAGGAGTGTCTAAATTTTAGATAAAAAGATAAATTCAGTGTTCTTTACTATCAAAAAAGCAATAATATCTCTATCAAATTCTTTATAGTTGATTAAAACCCACTCGGCACTCGCTTTTGTGGTTGTAGGCCTTCGAGGCAACGTGGAGTGCAGCATGTGGGTCCAGTGGACCAGCTACAGTATTGGTGCCCAAAGGCACGTATTTGATGGGCACTGTTAAATTTAATGGACCGTGCAAGAACGTGCCATCAATAACAATGCAAATGGACGTAAGTGTTCCCAAATTTTTCATTTGCATGAAACATTTTATGACATGAATTGAGCATATAAAATGCATCTAGAATCATAATATTCAACGTCAAATTATTTTTTTACAGTGTGTTGTTTTCTCTATCTTGCTTTCATATGACAAGCACTAATATTTATTTATTGTTTCAACACACCATTTGGATTTGGAAGTTGATTTAACGAGTTAAATCGCCTGTTTATGTGCACAGGGTGTTCTTAAGGGAGAGACGGACTTGAGCAAGTTAACAACTGGAGATTGGGTCTTCTTTGGGAGCGTAAATGGGTTAACCATCACTGGAGACGGAACTTTTGATGGCCAAGGAGAGGCTATTTGGCACACGAATGACTGTCTAAAGAACCCAAAGTGCAAGCTTCTACCAATTGTAAGTTTATGATGATAAGAACTAGTTATTCACCTCCGATTTTGGAAAAAATTCACGACTTTGGAAAAGAAATGCTGAATAATATTTGGATATTTGTATTTGTTTCAGAATCTCAAGTTGAATGCGGTGACTAACGCTGTCCTAAATGGCTTCACATCACTGAATAGCAAGAACTTCCATATTGGTGTAGTTGGATGTTCCAACATAAAAATTAGCAACGTCAAGGTGATTGCTCCTGATGAGAGCCCCAACACTGATGGAATGCATATAGAACGGTCCAGCGACATCACAATTCAGGAAACAAAGATCGGCACAGGGGACGATTGCATCTCCCTCGGACAAGGACTCACCAATGTTCTCGTCACCGGAGTTACTTGCGGACCAGGCCATGGAATCAGGTGAGATGCATTGCTTTCTAAGATTTTATCATAAAAATTACTCATGAACTCCACTCAATTCAATTCTATTAGGAAGAAAAGAAAACTTGCTCTAAAACCTCTAAAATCCCAATTGATTGGAGCAACATTTTTGAAGAACTAATGGAAGTTGGTGATTTACACCACTCAATATCCAAGTGAATTGAATTGAGTTGAGTTGGTCTAATTGAGAGTTTTTAAGTGAGGTTTTCCAACAATGAATATAACAAAATCAGGTTTTAAGTGATTGTCCTTGTTGGTTTCACTTTTCTTAAAGTATCGGGAGCTTAGGAAAGTATCCAGATGAAAAAGACGTAACTGGAATCATCATCAAAGACAGCACCATTTCCGGTACCATGAACGGCATTAGGATCAAGTCGTGGCCCAACTCACCGTCACCCTCCAAAGTCTCCAACATAACCTTTGACAACATCCAAATGAACAATGTTGGCAATCCAATCATCATTGATCAGCTTTATTGCCCGGCTGGACAATGTAGTAAAGCGGTAATGCATGAAGATTTTCTACTAATGTTCATTGAAATCTTTTTTTATTTTAATCTCAATAACACAATCATCATTAAGATGAAATATTGGATGAAATTGTGTTATGCTGCAGGCACCATCTCGCGTGGCAATCAGCGATGTCACCATTAGAAATATCAAAGGTTCATATACGTCAGATGTGGGCGTTACTCTCCACTGTAGTGACGGGTTCCCATGCAAGAATGTAAAGTTGGAGGAGATTAATTTGCAGTACCAAGGGAAAGCACCGGCAGCGGCGGCAACTGCCAAGGCGTCATGCATGAATGTGAAAGCTACATACAGTGGGGCGCAGATTCCGCCTCCCTGCGCCTAATTAAGAACCCAAATGACCTGTTTTCGTTTTTTATTTTTAATAGTTACTATATAAAGATAAAGAGCAGCACGAAAGGTGCAATGGAACAAAAGGCCTGCTATCCCAATACACCCACGGTGACCACAAAAGCTGGAAAATTTTGAAGAACTTAGTACTAAGAGTTGATAATCCTCGAATTCTACATAGAGGGGCTCATATCTCAATGTTTCTCACTGTGCTTCAAGAAGACTCCTTTTGTCATGTAGATCTTGTTACTTCGTCGTATTATTTAACTTTGTAATCTCTACTCTTAAATTTTAAATAAAAATATATATTTTTTATTTTATATCTCACTCGCACATGAGATTATTACTTGTTCATGATTGTTTCATTCAGTGTTATCAGAATCGGAGGTTCGATTGTGACCATCATCTCCAACGTTCGGTTCTATTAAAAAATCTTCTGAACAGTTGAACCCTAAAAATCCGTTACGGACCGCGGTTCACCACGGGTTCACTAAATAAATTGTGACTCGTGACCCACGGTTCACTTTTGGAAAGAAGAAAATTGGGAAAGAAGAAAGAAAGAAAGAAAAATTAGAAAAAAGAAAAAGAAAATCGTCGGAGTGTCTTCCCTTTTCTAGATTTTCTCTTCTTCTCGGCGTTTGGGTTAGGGTAGCTCTCCCCCTTTTGGACGAATGGTGGCAACATTTGAGTTGCCCCTTTTCTCCCTTCTCGTTTTCTTTAGGATCAGCGACTGAAGAAAGTTAGGGAGAGCAAAGAAAGGCGCAGGGCTCTTAAGTCACAACGAGAGTTAGGGTAGACCCTTTTTATATTAAAATTTATTTCATAGGAAGCCATTTATCTTTTTAATAATTTCAATCTTTTATCACCTTATTACAATTTAATAAAATCAAATTAAAAAAAAAAACATAATAGAAAATATTAGGTATTAAAAAAATATACTAACTTGATTTTTTATTATGTTGTAATTTTTATATTTTATTAATTTTCTTTTGTCAGTTATTAGAATTTTTTTAAAAAGATATTAAAATATAATAACAACTTAACAAAAATCAAGTTAGATGTGAATATAATGTTATACAAGTAAAATAAATAATGTTTATAATAAAGGATTTTTTTTTTGAATGATTGAAACTTTTTTATGATTAAAATGTTTATTGACAAAATATTATATTTTTATATTGATAACATGATAATTTTGATTTTGTTAAATCACTACAGAGTAACGTTTTTTTGTTCGTTTCCACAAAGCAGGTTTAAATAGAGTGAGTTTTAAAACTTTAGATATTGTTATAAGAATTGAAATTATTTGTTTTAGTATTTATAATTGTGTTAGTAGGAACAAAAATATTTTTCATGAAAATATTACCTTATCTTTTATTGTAAAAAAATATATATTTTAGTATTATATTAATAACACGAGTTTGATCAGGTTTGACTATGGAAAACTAATTATGAATACCCTTGCCCGAAAAGAATTTAAAAAAAATGAGAGTGAAGAAGGATAAACAAGGATAAATTTGAAATTTTTTAATCTTACCTTTTACACCCTATCGTCCAAACGCAGCCCAGGATTTGAGAAGAATCCGAAGGCAGGAGCAGACGTGTGCAGTGTCTGTTAGCCCTTTTCTTAATGGATCAATAAAATGTACCCAATCAAACTCGTGATTCGTATCTTCTCACTATATGTTTGATTAATTAAATAGTTAATGTTTTGATTAATTATTTAATTAATATTAATTATGACATCATATTGATGTCATGAGTTAGTTCAGTTTAACTATAATTGAAGCTCAATTATTATTTTTTTTTCCATTCGAAACTTCTTTTAAAGATGGTTTTAGTTGATTTTTAAAATATTGTATTTGATCTATAGAACCACTTTCTTTTATAGGAGAAATTAAAAATTCTAATTTTTATTAATAACATGGGTATCTCAATTCTTCATTGGTAGTGAGACTAATTCGACTGTTGATTTTTAAAATATTCTTTTCGATCTATAGGATCACTTTTTTAGAAGAAAATTAAAATTTTCATTTTTTTTATAATATGATAGCTCAACCCCTCATTGGAGGAGAGAGAATCTTATGGATGCTTGTATGAGTTAAGTTGGGAGTGGGAATAGAAATTTCAGCCAATCAAGCTACCTAAGTGGACTACTTTTATAAAAATTCTCATTTTCTATATAATTAGAGTATTTTATATTACAAGAAAATCTGATATAATAGGATATGATATGATTATACTAATAAGAAAGTATAGAAGTAGATTACTATAGAGTTTTAAGAAATCTATATTTATCGATTTATAAGTATGATTTAGATGCACAGTCAAATTCAACACAGATTTAGTGGTTTAACTTAATCTAATTCAAATTTAAGCTTGAGTAAACTTCAAATTCAAAGCCTAAGACCATGATGGAAACACATGAAATACGCTTTAATCAAATATATCTAAATATTTCATGAGATAAACGTTTTACAGTGAAAACAATAGAGATAGAGAAAATTATATGTAGTTTATCTTAAATAGGTCTTGGTGGCTCTCACTATAGGTGGAGTAGGCCGCTGCCTAAGATCCCCACCAATCCAACCAACAACTTTACTCACAGTTTCAGGGCTCCTAAGATTTTCGGGCATCTCAGGCTCAGGCGGAATCAAAGAAAGGATTCTACGAAAAACTACAATTCACAACGCTTCATCGTGACAACCTACTTGTATAATATAACAATCTTTTAACATTTTTTAATTACTAATCAGTATATAAATGAGAAAAATCCTTCAAACTCAAATAACCAAAAAGAAAGTATATAAAAGGAAATTAAGAAAGAAAACATATAAAATCCTTATAGATTGGCTTGTGGTAAAGCCTAACAAATTCTAACGAAAATATTTTTGTTTGTTGTTTGCAAAAATATGTAATTTGGAAAAGTGGAGTCCAAAAGGTTAAAAAAAAATCAAAGGAATTCATTTAGAAAGTGGGAGTTCTAAATTGAATCTGAGAAACTTTCACACTAATTAAATGTTCTTAAAAACTCTGAATACCTAGGTAAAAAAAATCAAAGGGCCTATAAGGTTTTTGTTCTTCTTTTCTGTGGGCTAGACCATCTCAAAACTAGAAGATTTAAATTGCCTTACTTGAATGTTAAATGGTGGCAGTAGCACTATAGTCAACACCTAACCTAATCTCTAAGAAGCCCTTCCAAATCTTCATTTATTTTTTACAAATAAATGTATCCCCAGATGTCCCTCATGTGCCCCGGCTAAGCCGGACCAAGTGAAAAGTGTACCCATTTCAAATTACAGCCCTAGGATTTCCATAGCCCACATGATTCGAAGGTCCATTCCTCTACATACGTGGTTTCGATGGTTTGTTGACCAATTTTAAGACCAGCCCTCCGAAATGAAGAAGCTTCTCTCTCATTACAGCGACGTTCTTAAATCTCTGTAAGTAAACCTGCACTATTGGTTTTCAATTTTAATACAAAGACAATGATTTTAGAAGAGTTGGTCCGATAGTCAAGAAGTTTCTTTCATAAAGGGAGGTTTTCTGTCGGGAGACATTATTTTTCAAAAAATGGTGTGAAATTATCATTTTTTCCTTCTGTTTTAGACCGTTCGAACGAACATTTAAGTGTAAAATGTGTTCGTTTGGATGCTGGGACCTTCCGAACGAACATTTAAGTCTAAAATGCGTTCGTTCGGACAGTTTTCTCTCCCGGAGTATGTGGGTTATGAAGAGGGATTTTCAAACGAGGTCGTTTCTCAACCGATTTCTAAAAAAAAATGTGTCATATATTCTGAATTTTATGAATTTTGGGACTGATTTTAAGTGAAAAACTATACCCTTTCACTTAAAATCAGTCATGGATTTCATAAAATTCAGACTAGATGAATTTTGATACATTGTTTGTAGAAATTAGTTGAGAAACCGCATTCTTTGAAAACCCGAGCTAAACGCGCAAAGGTTACTACAGTTGGTAGAGAGGCGGTTTCGATTTCTACAAACAAGGTATCAAAATAATTTATGAACTCTGGGACTAATTTTAAGTAAAAATGATATAGTTTTGGGCTTAAAAAATCATATACAAATAATTAAGAGGGAATACCATTTTTCCTTATTCTTTGGGTACAATTTTTGAAGTCTAAAATTATACCCTTTTCACTTAAAATCAGTTCCGGAGTTCATAAAATTCAGAGTAAATGAATTTTGATACCTTGTTTATAAAAATCGGTAGAAAAATGGCTTCGTTTGAAAATCTCTCTCCATACCCCACAAACTCCATACAGGAGAGAACACCGCTCGAATGAACGCATTTTACACTGCAATGTTTGTTGGGACAGTGTAAGCATCTGAATGGACGGTCTAAAATGAAAAGACAAAATGGTAATTTCACACTATTTTTAGAAAAATAGTCTCCTGATAGAAAAGAGCGGTGTATAAATGATCAACCTTAGTATAGTCATACCTTGCTGCAATTTATGCAAAATATGAACTTTTTTGATCTGTCTAACTCCGGCTTGTGTTAATTTTTAACTACGTTATAGAAGTTACCACAAAAAAGAATGTGCTTGAGGAATTACATAATAATTCAGTTACAACAGTAAGTTGAATAGGCAGACATGGCAGGTATAAATGAGTCCAAACAACGTTGTCACGATCATCTTTAGATTAAGTAGCTGTGTTGGTTGAACTCTAGTTAAGGTCAGCATCAACTGACTCAGCTGATTTCCACCCTAACGAGACTCCTCAGTCAGCCATGTAACATTGAGTCACAGATCTTAACGTATTGATTTTTTTAATCATAGTCCCAATAAGTTTAAGAAAGATACTTCTTTTACTGTCTCTTAGATTAGAAGAACTAAGGAGAATATAGATATTAGCGCTAAAGGCAACAGGTATGGTGACCCAAAATATGGTTGGCTATGTCATTAAATGTAACCAGTCATATAATTAAATAATAGTTTTTTTATGACATGGTTGGCTATAATTTTTAGTCAGCCTTGTCACACGGTATAGTGTCAACTAGAATGGCTGCCTTTTAAAATTTTATTATTATTTTTTTATGTACATTTTTTAACAAATTTAAAAGAAAATAAATATAAAGATAGTACATATTTTTTCACAAGTAATTAAATAAATTAACAAAACATACATATTTTCTCACAAGTAATTAAATAAATTAAAAAACATACATATTCTCTCACAAGAAATTAAATAAATTAAAAAGACATACATATTTGTGAAACTGGAAATAAATAAATTAAAAAGACATTACATAGTCTAGCATAAATAAAAATACATTACATATGATCGCCACCTTGGGTTAATTTATTTATGATTGCATTTTGTTATGCAATGATCTACGCTTTTTCCATTTCTGTTGCCGTCTTTGATGGATCTCAGGAGAAATCTCATGGAACATTTGTGGAATAAATTTGGTAATGAAGAAGTTTAAAGAGAATATTTTTAGAAATGTAATTTTTCATATTGTTTGCGATGAATAAAATATTATTTTTAATATTTTTGTCTCTCAATAGCTATAATTTTAATTTTTTGTACAGAATAATTTTAATTTTTTGTTTCTCATATATTTTGTTTACAAATGTAAAGGAAAAAAAAAATCAAAAGGTAAAAAGTTATTTTTTATTTTTTGTATAAAAAATAAAATAATAAAGTAAAGAAAAAAATAATTATTTGCCCTAATATACAAATTATACCCCAAAAAAAAAAACAAAAAATCCAAAATAATCAAATAAATAAAAAAAATCAAAAACTATATACAAGTTATATATATATATATATATATATATATATATATATATATATATATATATATATATATATATATATAAAAGAAGAGAGAAGTTAAATGGCTGGCTACACATGTGTTATATGTGGCCAGCCATTTAATAAAGATTCATGTGGGCCCTACTTTTAGCTAGCACTAGTTGAAACATGGTGGCCATATGGCCAGTCACCACACCGGTTGCTCTAAAGGTGGTGGAGACAACATCCATCTATTAACAGACAGAAGTGAGAAGAACTCTCTATTCCATTTTTGTCCTTCCTTTACATTCAAATAGGACTGAAATTCAGGTCGGATCGAATTGGGTTTTAATAATCTCAAATCAATCCATGTCAAAAATTATTAAACCTGATCCCGACTTGACTTTTTCCATTGATTTCATTCTTTATGAACAAAAATCATCATCGAAGTCAAATTTTACAAAAATAATAGCAACACAGGCATGCCCTTAGAGGAAATATAACTTCTTTTTCTGAATCCACAACATTTTGGAAATCAATAGAAATTACTATAGAAAACAATACTATATGACATGAAGTAGACTATCTTTTCATGAAGTACACAGGGGCATCTATGGTGATAGTGATAGATTTATTGAATTAATTTATGTTTCTCATATGTTGCTAATGTAAAATGAGTTCAATTAGATTAATAAAGTCTTATTCTCTTTTCTCTTTAATTTTTTATGACTTTAAATTATTTTTAATTCTTAGACTCTTGTAACTTCTAAAAATGACTTGATTGATTCATCAAGATAATTTATTTATTTTCAGTTTAGATTTTAAAAAAATAAAAATAAAAGAGCTCCCTAACTCTGTGCTTACAAAATCGTGTAATTTCAATACTCTCTGTAAACAATGGGCTTATGTCAGTGTTTCTTTACTCTTTTAAATCATGTTCATTTGAAAAATAATAAGAACAGAATGAAATAAAAAGGATAAACTTGTGTACCAAAATATTTTATTTTTAAAACTAAAAGGTCCCTTGCATTCATAACTTGTTCTCGTCAACAATGGAAGAAATGGGAACAAAATCAAATCAAGCATACAACCATCCACACGGTTGAGATTTGAGGGAAAAGAGAGAGAAACAAAGAGTTGAGGGAGAGAAAATATACCACTGTAATTCCTTTTTGATTTAGTGGAAATTTTCCGATTGTTTCATGTGGACGTAGGTTTTGGCCGAATCATATAAATTTTATTTTCTCTTTGATAATGGAGCTTGCATCGCTTGCAGGTGATATTAAATTTTTGGATTTCATAATCCTACAAGGGGCTTTCAGTGCTTTCCACCCAACCAGCAAGAAACAGAATCCATATGTAAAGCAAAATGTGACAATAGTAGAGATTGGTTGACCATGGCAAGCTCAGCCATTACCTCCAACCTTCAACTCAAAGAAGAACCAGACCTGACTAATCCTGAAGATGGCACCTCGGATACTGGCTATATTGCTTGGACTGTAAGTTCTTTTTTATTATCATTAATTTTTTTAAAAGTTTGCAAAAGATAAATGACACAATTAACTACTAAATATAAGTGCTTCTTATCATAATAGTATGACTAATATGTGTTGTTAAATTCCTTCTCTATTTGGTACAAAATAATGGCTAAAATTGCCTACTCATATCTCAATTTCAAAACGAAAAAGAAAATAAAAAAGAGAAATATTTGTAAATTATGTCTTACACAGCTTTTTCAAAAGGAAAGTTGATAGTAGGGCTGCAACTCGGGTCAGGTTTTGGCCCGACCCGCATGACCCGACCTGAGAAATCATGTGGATTGGGTCAAGAATTTCAGTTCAGTGGGTCGGGACAAGTTGAGGAGATAAAAACCAGCATGAAATTCGGGTCGGGTTGAGGATTTTACAAGTTAACCCGAACCCGACCCCGCTAAAATGGGTTCAAAATGAGGGTCGGTTCGGGTTGAGATTTTGGGTCGGGTCGGGTCGGATTCCATATATATTAACTCGGGTCGGGTTGAGTTTTAAGGAACCCAACCCGAGTTGCAGCCCTAGTTGATAGGAATTGATGTTTCTATTGGATTCTGTTTAGTTGTCCTCGCATTATATCCAGTTAAAGTGGTAGGAGATGACTCCCATGGATGGACTACAAACTAGAACTGTAGTATATGTTGTGATAAGATGTTTTTTCTATTAGAGAGAATCAAACCACAACACAAAACTTAACCTACGATGGTACAAATCAAATCGACGGTACATTTCGGATGATCAGACTTGATAGAGTCTAATAGTATAGAGTACAGTAACATTGATAGAAAACTCTTTAACAATCTAATTAGTTCTCTAATGGAAATCAAGAAAACTAGTCATGGGAACGAACAAGGAACATGCTACCACTTTTTTACTTAGATTATACTTCTAATTTTGCTTCTAATGGACAATTGTGTGAATTGAATTGGTTCTTTGTCATTTTTAGTTGTTTTTTTCAATGCCCATTGGTTCTCTCCCTTTGATATATTTTGAGAGTGTGATGATTGTTGCAATGCAGAAGAATCACCCTTCAGCTTTGAATATGTTTGGTCGGATGATGAATGCAGGCAAGAGTAAAAGTATCGTTGTGTTTTTAGACTACGACGGGACCCTCTCACCGATAGTACCAGATCCTGATAAGGCGTTCATGACTAATGCGGCCATGATTGAGAAGGTACTAAAGAACTCTTGTATGTAACTTAAACTATTTTTTTTTATAAATTTGTTGTTCTTATGCTTCCGTTGCATTTTGAATTATATATTTTTTCATATTCAGATATTCATGATATTGGAGGAAAAAACCAAGAGAATACCTGGTGTAATGATTGAAAATAATAAGTTTTGCTCATCCCTGCATTTTAGACGAGTCAAGGAAGAGGTCAGTATTTCTATTTTTTTATTTTCTAAGCCTCTGTATATGTTGGCATAAAATAGACGAAAAAATTCATGACTGTTACTTCTCTATCTGAATATGAGGATATTGGGTCAAACTCTGAATACACGTAATCTTTTTTGTTCTCTAAACTTCTACATATTGAGTCTAAACTTCTACATATGTTGGCATAAAATAGAGAATTCACATGCAATTGATCTTTAATTAGATTTAGGTTTTATTAGGCATGATTTCAAAGTTAATTGTGATCAACTTTGGAACTTCTAGTGTTCTACTTTTTAAAAGTCATTTTTAGCTATTTTATACGAAAATTGAATAGGAGTAAAGCTTATTTTATCCAACGTTACATTAGTTTTGCTGATTTTTTTTACAGAAGTATGGTTTTAATTAGATTTTTCTATAAAATGCTTCACCAAATCTTAGCCACTCTGATGGAGGCAAGATCTGAAGTTGTCATTTGAGATCTAAAACCCAGTCCATGGGTATTATTGGAAAGTGGAAACTGCTTTATTGAGAAAGTGTACAACAGACAAGCTGCAACCCGGGTATAAATCTTGGCCGATACGTACAGGTTTTTGACGGCCGAGATATCTCGGTCGATATGTACAGTATTGGTCGAGATCTCGTCGATATCGGTCGATACACATCTATACAGCCGATATTTGTCCAAAAAAAAAAAAAAAAAATTAAGAGAGAGATATATCGGTCGAGATCCGAGATATCGACTGAGACGCCGATATCTCCGTAAAGTCGATTTTTGTACCCCTGGCTGCAACTAGATACATTTTTTTAATCAAAGTGTTCAGCACTCTCACATTACTAATTTTCAAGACATATATAAACCTCTCAATCTACTCACCAAATAAGAGATAAATATTTTGCTAACATTCTGTTTATCTGTAAATGACGCGGCATCTCTAATCATTAATACTCCCTATACAGACAGAATCCCGAGCATCTCTCCACCTGATAGTTCAGCTGATTCTAACCACAACTATCATGGCTTGTGTGCTAGGAAAATTACAAGATCTAGCTTGAATTTGATCTAACTAAAATGAAGGTTAAGTTGATAAATGGATAAACTAATCGGTTTCAGATGAGTTAACTAACTTTATTGAGCTATTCGTGAAGAAAACAATATTTCTTCTAATTAGGTAAGACTCAGTTTGATAAATAAAAAACCTATAAGAATTCTCACTGGGCTTAGATTTCATAGATGTTGCTGCTTGCACTGAAAAACTTGTGCATAAAATTCAGGATTGGAGTACGTTGGAAGAGCAGGTCAAGAGTGTGCTCAAGGGGTATCCTCAATGCCATTTAACAAGGGGCAGAAGGGTACGACTGTTGCTGCATTCTAGCTTCCCTCATAATAATGAAACTGAAATTTTCTTTATCTCAAAGGTGTTGCGGAATAAAACAAATAAACCACAAATCGATTATACACAAGAACACAGAAATTTATATGGTTCGGCAAAACTTTTCTACATCTATAAAGCATGAATGGACGATTCTACTATGTAGAAAATCACCAGAAAACTAGTTATAAGGATTGCCCAACCATTTTCCTCTGTCCCCTTCATAGTCTCTCATTTTCTCTGTTTTCTTTTCTCTCTTTCACCTAGAGAAAAATACAGAACTTCGAAAACCCTAGAGAGAAAAAGTCCTTCTATTCTGGACATTACAAATAACACAACCAGGCCTGATGGACCTTACATAAACACACTCTGGCCCACTAAAGCCTTTTCAGCCAAACCCAACAAAAGGTATGTCTTAGTAATTAAAGAGCTTCGTCTTCCTCATGTCATAGGTATCTCGAAACTCAAATAGTTGTTGGGGGACCCTCACCTTCTTTACATGATCATCTCCAATAAATGTACCTTGCAATATGTTAGATACCTAACTAATATACCAAAAGTTCCAGAACTAATAGAATATGAAAAATCACACCCTTAACCCTATCCCAGAGTACGCTGACCCAACCAAATGCCCATGCACCCTGATGACTCACTCTATTACAGCTTTCACTTCAAATTAGGTAGCCCTTGCTGCCTTTGTGGTGACTTAACTTTAGCACTCTGTAACCCTTTCCATAGTTCAACCTGCTCTGGGATTTGAACTTGAGATATGGTCCCTCCTCTGATACCTAAATATTAGGTATCTGATTAATATATCGAAAGCTCAAGAGTAATGGCAACACAAAAAATTAAGCTCTTAAACCTATCTTATACTAGACTGATCCAACCTATTGTCAATACCCTAAATTGAGCTCTACTAGGCATATAACACAACCAGTTACAGGAGATCTATTTTTTTTTTTTCCCTTCTCTCTGGCTATTGATAGGCTCACATTTCATTCACAGGTGATGGAGATACGTCCATCTATAAAGTGGGACAAGGGGCATGCTGTTGAATACTTGCTTGACACTTTAGGGTTGGGGAGCTCAGCTGATGTCCTTCCTCTGTACATAGGAGACGATCAGACAGATGAAGATGCATTCAAGGTATCCTCCCACCTACAATCATCTCTCTTATTCATGTGCTACCCCAATTGTACTTAGCGTTTCCTCATCTAATTTTTTTTTTATTCATTTGAATCAATTTTTTAATTTACATTTCCATTATATTCTAAATTTGTTCTACCATAAATCTATTCTCCAAATCTTGATTTGACTAAGTTGACTCGACAAGATTTTGGCTGACATGAACTGAAAATGGACACAATTGAGAATGGTTCAACGTTGACTTGAGACTCAATGAACTTGTCAAAATTTGATTAATTTCTTCGTATTAAAACAGTTTTCTATTTATATAGTTAAACACATGAGTAGAACTCATTCTTAGAAATAGACTTATAAGGAGAAGGAACCCATATGCTTATAAACCCTATACCTAAAGCTCACAAGCCATGTGGGATATGCGAACACTCTCCTTCATCTCCAGAGCTAGAGACACTCAGCTCTCCTCCTCCACATAGGATTAGAGATACGAATCTTACCCAATCTTGTAATACTCGTACTTTAAAATTGAAAGTGAATCAAACACAAGACTCCACTTCCAATCTTTTGTTTCAATATCTTACACTAAGTCATTGTCATTGTGGTGTCATTGCATTCTTACGGGCACTACAGAGAAGAGGACAAGGGTACCCTATCATTGTTTCATCTGTTCCCAAAGACACCCAAGCTTCCTACTTTCTTCGTGATCCATTGGAGGTCATGTCTTTCTTAATGTGGCTTGCCAAATGGAAGACAAACTCTCTCGATAGTAGTCTACCCCTATAGCTTGGATACATAAAAGACTGAGATGGAGAAGACGATACACAGAAGGCCGAGATGGAGAGTTACCCATAGTTAATTAAATTTTATCACCAATCAGTAGCCCCAATTTGTATATAAAAAAATTGCTGTCATTTAAAATTCTTTCATGTTGTCCTTCATTTGTACATAATTTTTTTGTGCTTTTTTTGGAAAATAACAGAAATATTAGTATTTTTTATAATAAGAGATAGTAGTGTACCTTTTTATCACTTAAACCGTAACAAACAGTACAAAATGACAAATCTCAAATTTCCTTTGTTATAAAAAACATTGATACCTCTATCAATTTTCATTTTTAAATTCCTAAAAGTATCTAAACTGGTTTCAAAATATATGAGTGATTCTTTTCATTTTCAATCTTTAAAAGTGTCATTTTCAATCATTTTCATAACAAGTGGACAAAATGACACCATCTCTTGTGTGGAAATGTGTACCAATAATCTCTTAATATATAGTTTATAAAAACTCACAAAGCCAACTATTTAGTATATACATGGAATAAAGATTTTAGACTTTGTCTCTTAATGCATAGTCATCCAAACTTGTGAAGCCAAACTATTTAGTTTATACATGAAATAGAGCTTCAAATAGCTAATTAGCATTGATCAATGTCGCTAATTACTTTGGTCCATGCTCCCTCTTAATTACTTCAACTACCTTTTCTATTTTACTCACCGTTAGACATGGAACACATAGAAGTTTACAAACTTTAAAATTATAAAATTGTGAGAAATTTAAAGGTCAAAAGATTGAAGAAAATCCAAAACGATAGAAAACTTTTTTTTTTTTTGATTTGAGACCCAAGGAAACTTCGAGCCCACCTTGACGGTTTGTAGTCATGTCGTCAAGGTGTGCTTACTCCTCGCCCTCCTAAAGAGATAGAAAACTTATGAAAAATAGTAGTACTGAATTTTGAGCTCAGGGGTCGAAAAAATGGTCTCTGGCGGATATATTGGCTGATATTTTTCTCTCCTTAATATTTTTTTTTTTACAAAAAAGGCCTGATATCGACTGAGATATCGGCATATCGGCCGATACGATTTTGTGTAAACCGATATTCAAACCCCTGGTTTAGCCTATAACCTATTATTAAGAGAAATGAGATCCAATAGTTTTTTATGATGAAAAATGGAGCCCATATGTAAGAATATGATCATCACTGTTACATCATTATTACTTGATACAAGCCTTATTTGCCAAACTATTCACTCCTTGATGAAAAAAAAAAAAAAAAAATCATCAGTAGCTTAAATACAAGGAATTGCATAGCAATTGTTGTTAATTAGTAAATAATTCAAAGACACATGCTGTCTTTCGATTGACTAAGGTGTCATCAAGCCATTGATGGATTAAAATACATCAAAAAGACCTTATTCACATGGATAGGGATCGGCTCAAGGAGTCTTGTGAGCTTCCTTTCTCGCTAAAGGATCTTGTGATTGGGCCTGGCCAAGTTTCGGGAGGTCCTCTTCCTTTTGTTGGCCCTCGACATACCCCCTCTCAACAAGCCTCCATTCTGGCCCCCGTCCCCCCTCTTTTATCTTCTACTCAACCCAATAAGTGGACCGGGCTTTCTCAAGTCCCACTTTCTCAGTCGGGGCTGTGTAGGGGTCGTTTTGTTGATCAGGTCCAACCTTTTGGATCAAATTTGGGCCCATCCTTTTTTCACTCATCTTGGCCTTGGTCTTAGTTCCTATTGGACTAAGGGTTTTCAATTCCCAAGGTGATCCTCTCCGATCCACCCGTTCTTCTAGTGTTGGTGCCGGGCCCTCCTGTAAGCCTCAGCTTGTCCCTCAGTCATTCCTAACTCCAGTCCTTAAACTGGCCTATTCCCTCTCCTCCAGCTTTGTTGAAAGCCTATCCTATTTTCAGATGGCCTTCACCTCTTCAGCCTTTGCAGCTGGAAGCGAGTCAGAAGCGTTTGGCGATTGAGAACCCTAAGCCAGCATATCTTGATGACCCGCCTCAATCGAAATTTGAAATGGAGTCAGAAATTTCACAGCTACAATCAGCAGATGCCAATTTTTCTGCAATTAGAGGTTTGGCCCATGATCTAGAGAAAGTCGGTTTGTATTCTCTGAAGGATTAGGGGTTACTCTGAAGAAGATGGTAGATCAATCTTAGAGATTGGCAAAAAAGTTGGGGATCAATTTTGTTAATAGTAATCAAGCTATCTCTGACTTACTTGGGGTTGAAGATAGGGACAGATCATTGGCTTCCTTAACTTCTAAAAGGAAAAGAACTGTTAGCCTGGTTCATTATAGCCAACAAGTTAGACTACGAAAGAGGTTGGGATTTCGAAGAATTTCCAAATGATGACTCTTCTTTCGAAATCTTGGTGTTTTTTGGGAGTTTTAGTTGCCTGAATAATAGGAGAGGTTGTTGTTCTTCTTTGAGGTACTTGGTCGGCGTCCCACGACTTGGTTTTTCTTTTTTATTTTCATTCAGGTACATTTGGGGTTGTTGGGCTATCTGCCCCAGGATGGTTTCTTGTTCTTTGTGGTGTATCTGAATTGTGGTGGGGTTCTTGTTTCCTTTTTTTATTATCCTCTTTGGTTTCTTTGGATATTAGTCTTTTAGATCCATGGATGCCTTCTCTTGTATTATTTTTCTTTCTCTCATATTTATTCTTTGTTACCGCTAAAAAAAAAAGAAAAAGACCTTATTCACCCTTACAATATTTACTTAAGGTAAGCAACTGAAAACAAGGACAATCAACTTTGATAGTCTAGTATTGCAACTTTTCAACCATTTCTTGGAGAATTTTCTACTACTATTTTTATTACAATTTTGATAGCAATAGTTCACAATCGCCCTCTTCAGCATTTACTTACAATTATATGTATTTACTTTTAGTATTTCATCCACTACTGTTGTCTTCTTTATATTTATTGGTGTACTTTGAGTATGTATTGATACCTTTTAATTTTATTACTGAAATCTTCAATGTTCTTCTATTTCGATGAAAGGTAATGTTGAGTGGGCATTAGGGGTGAAACTTGGGTCGGGTTTTAATCTAACTCGAGAAATCAATGGGTTGGGGTTATGTTTTTGTATATTTAGGTTTGGTCAAGTTGGAAAAAATAGATTCATATGAAATTCAGGTCAAGTCGGATTGAGAAATTTAAAAGAAACCCGACCTGACTCAACCCAAGTACACCAAATTATAAAACAACACTCAGATTGAGTTGGTCAGAAATTTAGGTAGGATCGAATTGAGTAACTCGGATCAATAATTTGGGTCGAATCGAATCGGGTTCAATAATTTTTATCATGAATTGAATTGAATATATTGAAATCTTTTTGGAGTTTCAGCCTGACTGGCATAGAAAGGGTGGGTTGTAGCACAGGAGATCAAATCCACATACTTGATTAAAACTTTGAGCCAGTCATTCCCTATTATTTTTTTAAATTGTTTTCAAAATTCCTCTAGGAGCAATATTTTTAAGAGATTATAATTAATAATCATTTAATTAAAATGACTATTATGTGACTCTCCGGGTCCGTATGTGTGTGTGGCGGGAGATGATTTTAGGAATTGGGATAGGATTTTTGCTCTCCCCCACACACTGCTACAGAATTTAGAGGCGAGGAAAGGATTTTATGCTCTCAATTCACAGTTCACAGAGGAGAGAGAAACGAGAACAAAATTCGAAAATTCGAAAGGAAAGTAGAATTCATTTGAAGCAGGGAAGGAAGCAGAGATGGCCAACATGGTGATGGCCTCCTCCAAAATCTTAGCCACCCAAAAACCATCCCTTCCTCCTCTTGTCTCCTCCAAACACCAAAACCCACAATCCCAAATCTCAATCATATCCACACCCAAAATGCCCAGCCTCCGCCTCGACACCCTTCTCCACTCCCTCAAAGCCACCGCTGCAGTTGTAGCCGCTGCAGCGGCAGTGGCTCCACCGGCGATGGCGATAGAGAAGGCAGCGCTGTTCGACTTCAACCTGACTCTTCCAGCGATAGCAGCGGAGTTCCTTCTGCTCATGGTGGCTCTGGACAAGATATACTTCACCCCCCTCGGAAAATTCATGGATGAGAGGGATGCCGCCATAAGGGAGAAGCTGAACAGCGTTAAGGACACGTCGGGGGAGGTGAAGCAGCTGGAGGATCAGGCGGCTGCCGTGATGAGGGCGGCGAGAGCGGAGATATCGGCGGCGCTGAACAAGATGAAGAAGGAGACGTCGGCGGAGCTGGAGGTGAAGCTGGCGGAGGGGAGGAAGAAGGTGGAGGCGGAGCTGGCGGAGGCGCTGCAGAAGCTGGAGATGCAGAAGGAGGAGACCATTAAGGCCCTGGATTCCCAGATCGCCGCCCTCAGCGAAAACATCGTCAATAAGGTCCTTTCCATCTGATTGCAATCTTCTCCTAAGTCTCTGTATTCTCTGTTGCTGTAAGACAGTGGGAAAAGAAGCATTGCTCTTCTTTTATTATTAGCTTTGTTTTCTTCAATCTTCCCCCATTTGTATGATGATTCAACCTTTCATGAAAAAAGGGGATTAGCAAATTCTCCTATTCCAGCTGATAATTCCAAACATAAAATTCTCCTTATTCCAATGAATTGATTTTCTTGTTCCTGTTTTTTGTTCATTTCATGGTTTTATCAGCACAGGCTACCCATTCATTGAAGTTGTGGCACTGATTCGTTGGGGTCACTTGTGCTAACTGAGGCAGTGAACCAAAATGTTTTAATTTTGAGTTATTAACAATAACCTTATACACTGAACAAAAGGGAAAGGAATTAATTACCTGAGTCTGTTGTGATAAAATAGAGTAATCCAAGTATCAAAACCGGTTTTATGGGGGACTCTTCAGCCCACCTGCTTCATTTTTTTTATTTTTTTTTTCATTTTTTTTTTTTATAACTTAGGGGAAACCCCAAGTCCACAGCCAGCAGTATGTTGTCAAGTTGTACTTACGTCTAGTTCTCTTAAAACCCTTAGAGGAGATGCCCTATACTCACACAAGACGCCTCCAATTAATGCCGCTGGGACTCGAACTAGTGGCCTCCCTCTTCCTGAGGCGGGAAGTGACCATTTCGTTTTTTTTTTTTTTGGGTAGCAATCCTCCCACTGGAGTTGACCACTGTCCGGATCACTGACCGGCTCACTGAAATTTATCTAAGTGAGATTGTTTTTTCATACAAAACAGCAAATCAGATCACTGACCAGATCACTAAATCTTTTTAAAATGCTTTCGTACGGCATTGGAAGGGTAAAATGGACAAAACCCTAAATCTCGTGTCTCGTTACACAAAATGCCTGTGGGAGGATAGCTACTCTTTTTTTCAAAGTAAGAGTGGATCCATTAAAAAGTATCCGTGAGTCCCTTGTTGTTGACTTCATATTTTATCTATACTTTTTTATAACAAAAAAATTCAGGAGATCTCTACCTCTTCTCGAGTACAAAGGCATTGGATAAACTCCGGATGCATGCAATTTCTCGTAAGTCACGGATATCAAGTGACTATGAGATTCGAACTTGACATCTTTAGTCCCTGAGCTAAGGTGCATGACAATTGAGCCATTGCGTGTGTGAGGTGCTGTTAGCTTCTTTCAAATCTTTCTGAGTCATTTTTCATAGGATTCCTCTTCATCGACTTACCAATGTGTGTGAATTGAAAGATTTACATGTACTTGTGGAATTAATTTCACATCTAATATAAAATAGAGATACATATGATAGATTTTAAAAAAAAATGGTGAAAACGGGTGTGAGCACTGAGCATGTCGTTTCTTTTTCTTTTTTAAGCAGAGAATGCTTCTTTCATAGGTCGTTTAGCCCACCGTGGCCATATCATGGAATGCTCTGCTCGAGTGAGTGAACAGCTTAATAAATGGTTTCTCTTTGGGAACGCGTTTGTTTTCCAATCATCAATCAATGACATTTAAAGAAAAGCCATATTGAAAATTTCTGTTAAAACCTAGTAAATCTAATTTGGGATTGCTACTATCACATAACGTTGGAAAATTTAATTTCACAAGAACATATGTAATAATTGGTAAGAACTTGTTACATTTCAGAAGTTGTGTGTCAAATAGATAGTCGATCAATGAAATGAACGTATAAAATCTATCCCTGCTATTTATCTATCCTTTGCTTGTTACAACATTCAATACAAGACAAAACCATCATGTCTTCATACAAATATTGGATCAAATGAGGGCTTTCTGCATGCACCATGCTTACAATATTTGACAGCTATATCAAGACATAGTCAATTAGATAGCTTATTTTAAAATTTAATCAACAAAAATATACTTTGAATTGATACTTTTAGATGTACGTAAAAATTTCCAAAACTTCTTGTTAAAATTTTATTGCATTACAAGCACAAAGGCCAAATGCTCTACCTAAAGCAGATATTACCAATTACATGGCCCACTGAAATTCAAATCAACCGTCCAAGCATACATGGATTGGACAAACCATGTAGCTATGCAAATGCAAATGGAAATGCATAGCATCAATCTAAGGAGATCACCAAAGTGGTTCACTTAAATCCAAACGGACTCAACAAATAGCTGTAACATAATAAAAACATTTTATCTTACATGAGATACTTTTCATAACAGACGAGATAATTTTATAAAAAGTAAAAGGTGCAATAGCAAAGAAGAGTTTTGTACAAGAGAGATATATACAAGACCGAACAATATTAAAAAACCAAATCACAATGAAGCAAACACAAAGCTACATCCCTCTCAAGACATGCTATTCCCTCTATCTGAACTCAGAAGAACTCCACTACTTGCACCTTTTTGAAGATGGCCATTTTGACACCGCTCTATAAGGAGACATTTTTTTTTTCTTTTTAAATGTGTGAAATTACTATTTTGCCCTTCCATTTTTTAATCGTCTGGACACATATCCAGTTCATTTTTCGTTCATTCGGTCCGGAAGAACATTTCAGTGTATAATGCGTTCGTTCAGATGGTTCTGTATAGAGTATGTAGGCTGTGGAGAGGGATTTTCAAACGAGGTTGTTTCTCGACCGATTTCTACAAACAAGGTATCAAAATTCATCTATTCTGAATTTTATGAACTCTAGGACTGATTTTAAGTGAAAAGGGTATAGTTTTTTACTTCAAAAATCGTACACAAAGAATTAAGGAAAAATGGTCTTCTGTCTTAATTCTTTAGGTACGCTTTTTTAAGGTCTAAAACTATATCCTTTTTCACTTAAAATCAGTCTCAGGAGTTCATAAAATTCAGACTAGATGTATTTTGATATCTTGTTGGTAGAAATTGGTTGAGAAACCGCCTCGTTTGAAAATCCGAGCCAAACGCGCAAAGGTTATAGTTGCAAAGGGCGGTTTCTCAACCGGTTTCTACAAACAAGGTATCAAAATTCATCTACTCTTAATTTTATGAACTCCATGACTGATTGTAAGTGAAAAGGGTATAATTTTAGACTTCAAAAATCGTACCCAGAGAATATTTTCATGAGATCAATTTATGTGTCTATCACTTATTCTAGACCAATATTCATGGAGCTACTAAATGTACCACCAATAAGTACAAAATTTATCTCCTAAATGGTTTTTCCCCACTCAACGAATATTTTCTAGCTGGGACAATATCTTGCTAATGATTTCAATACCCCTGATGGCACGCTTGTAAATTACAATAAGGTTATTCTATAATTTACCATCAAATATCTTGAGCTAAAATCGTGGCTGATGAACCAAAGACAGCATTCAATAATGAAGTTTGATGTGATCTTCTGCTTTTACGCAAGATTCACATATCTTGGATGAAGGCATAGGAAGCTAAAGACATGCAATATCAAGTCCAAAAGATGAAGTTGATGGACCCAATAGTAGCCCATCAACAAAGGCCAATTTTCAAATGTCCTAAATCAAACTTTCATGGCTTTTGTTCATATTCTATCAAGCCACTTCTCTCTGATTTTAATAGAGAGGAACTGTAATTGCAACTGACTAGAACCAAATGGCTGCAACCATTTCGCCGCCAAATCAAGCAAAAATAATAATGAAGAATAGAAGTAAGACATTTTCCATTCATTCAGCATTTGTTATCCATGCATATGCACCACCAGTAGGTTTATTTTCAACATTATGGGAATCAGGTGCAGCTGAGAACAATAATTCATCAGACATCAAACTAAGTCCTCGCTAAATGTTCTGATTAGAAGATACTGTGCCATTTTAGAATACAAGCACCTGATTGTCAGTGCAATTTAGGGAGAAAATACAAAAAGAAAAGGAGCCATTCTAGTATTTATGCAGTGACTTCTTTCAAAACTTATTTCTGTCTCAGGAGGTGAACTAATTCTGACAGCATAGTTTACCCAATAGCACTTGCATTTTTGGCCCTAAAAAGAGCCCAAAATGGAACATACTAAATATCTTACTTGATGTAGTCTTCTAGATTAACAGAGGCTCATAAATAAACCTTCACGATGTGACCTATATATCAACCTGATACCCACAGCGAGTGACCTACACTTACTCTTACCATTCATGATGCTAGTGAAAAAAGAGACCCTGAAAGACCTTTCACCTGATGCGTGACTCATTTGTGAAGTTTCACCAGCTCAGAGAGTTCTTTGATTGTTGAAGCTTTGCATTATAGGAGCTTTTTCATCTCCTCCTGAAGCAAAAACCAAAAACCAAAAACATTAGAAGACTGATGCATCACAACAGAGCAGGTGATTTTTAAATGCATATGTGGGTTTTACAACCTTTCCCCTACCTCAAAAAAAAAATCTTAAAAATACAGTAGTCTAGATTCCAATTGTCAGTAAATTCAGTAAATAACAGCAATGATGCAAAGAAGATAAGCAAGAGAACAGTGCCGCCAGACACATCTTTACAAATAAAGGAAAAGGAAATATCTTTACTGTTACCAATCTGCAATAAAACTAAGAGATTGATATCGAGTCTAACTTGGTCAATTGAAATATAGGCAGATCTAGAAACATGCCAAAAATACTTCTATAAGGTAAAAACATCTGGACATTGAATACCTGAATAAAATGAAATGCAAGCTAGAGATAAAGACCTTGCATGATTTCAACAAGGATTGCAAGAAGGATGTTCTGAAAAACGTGATTGATCTGCCAAGTGAAGTTCTATCCACCTCTGTAATCAATTGGACAGGCAAGATATTAGCTAAAAAGTTCAACTAAATAGTTATTACTGTCATTTTCAGGAGGCCATCAACTGGGACAGTCCAAAAATTTAGTGACAAAAATTGCACTTATTTCTAACATACCGTTATCGTTATCTGCTCCTGAGTTATTAAGTTCTTCCAGTAACTGCAAACAAAAAAAGATAATTGGGAATTCTCATATAAGGATACTTCAGAAGCCTATATTTTTCATAAAATGCATCACTGAAGTGATTGGATTTACTATTATTACAGCTATCTTCACATCTACTTGAGACAGATAAAGCAGACCACATACTAGTGGGACAAATGCTTTCATGATGATGATGATCTACTCGAAACAAAGATTGAAGTATCACAGAATTACATGGTGTCTGATTGTGAAAGTTATTTTCTTTCTGGATTTGTATACATAGGTCCCGCCATACCTATGATTATAAATAGGTGGCTTATTATGTCCACTGATAGACAAGCAGTACGAATTTGACAGGGAGGAGTCTGGAAGACGGTGCAAACCATGGGGAACACATTTAGGGCAATTTCCCATACTTGATAGGCTCATCTTATATGAACACTTTGGCTCCAGATGGCTGGTCTTGCATGTCCCATTTGTAGAAACATGCAAATCAGTTAATGAACAGTGTTACTTGGCTAAAATGGCAACATAATGTGTAGGGCCTTATTTTTTAATGATCGAAGGTGTCCAAGTGTCTCGTCCGACTAGTCCTTTGGGACATATACACGCCTCCATACACACACATGCCGGGTTAAAGCGGTGGGACCTTACTCTGTACATATCCCACGGAGAGTACTCCAGAGGAGCTAGCCAGGAATCGACCCCAAGACCTGGCTTCCTAAGGCTAGTGCCTTGACCGTCAAGCCAACATCCCTGGGGTGTGTAGGGCCTATTTTTGGCCAGGTAATCTAAGCAGGTGGGTCCTTGATGCATGGACTGGGGGTGGTACATGCTTGCAGTAATTGCATGCGTCTGTAGAAATGAGAGCAGGGTGTGCTATAGTATCAAACTTAGTGGTACCAAATTCTGTAATGGACAAAACTAAATATTCTCTGGGTTGCAATGGGAGCTTGACTCTTTGAGGGTGGCCAACGTTTGTAAAATGGAAATTTCAATGGAGCACTGGAGCTCACATAAGCTCAGCGAACTCAGCCTCTAGCCCCAAATGCAGCATATGCACTACCCCCCACCCCTCCCCCCTCAATTGCATCTTTATCCAATCTGATTCAATTTTTAAGTCAAATTTGAACTAAAAATACATTCTTTTGTCCCATTTCACTTATAGATCTTTGGGGCCAAAAGTATGCCTCCTCTCTCAAAAAAAGGTCAAAAAAGAAGAAGAAAACACCACACAAAAAGAGAGATATACACAACTCACGCATTCTCATGCATTCAAATGAACCAAAGAGGCAAGGAGCACTAGAACTAAGCAGATTGCAAGAGAAAACTACCTCTAATATATGCACTTTTACTGGTGCACATGTATATCATTCATTTTTTGTTCTTTCTAAATACTGGCCAACAGAACAAGCTTTTGACTTTCTTTGAAAGATTAACATCAAATGCAAGAGATGACGATGCCATACACCAACATGTTTCACAACCAAAAAGATGAAGAATCTTCCTGCTCGTATGCAGATGCCACAGGACTGCGATACAGTCACAAACAAAACCTTACCTCAGAAAGGGTTGGTACAGATGTGGGATCAAAATCATCACAATGTGCAGGATCTATAGGAACACAGACACGGCCTGAAACACAGACATTAAAGATCACAAAATAAAGAGGAAGTGTCAAAAAGTATGTATGAGAAATCAATAGAACCCAGATCAAGAAAGAGCAAACAATTTCCCCTTCATAATTCACAGAATAGACAAATTTCTTGCCTGTTTTTGGATGAATACAGAAGGGGTCCTTCAGCAGGTGATTCATGTGTTTGGACACTGAAATGTGGCAATATAGATTTCATGAGCAAAATTAATTGCCCCATGATCATGGATCAAGAATCCATGATTGCTGACAAAAGAAATTCATCAAGTGATGATAGATAGAAATTTTGCTTTTATTGTTTAATCATTTATCTAAATTGGTCCCATCATGGAGAAGGCCATGCTTGAATGTTATTACCCTTCAACCGATTCAAGCTATCAAATTGATGATTCACAAATTAACAATTAAAGTCCATTGTCCTCTCTTTATCAGACACAGTAATCATTCTCATGGGGGAAAAGCCACATTTATAATCATATAATGGGGACTAGGGAACTTTTTTGAGCATTTCCATTCAGGGGAAGAGCCCATGATGTGCGGATGTACACACTGAGGCCAACAGGTGGGACTATCAGACAATACTGTCTCCTCTGGAAATGTTTCACCAACCTCCATATCCAGTCTAGGATATGTATGTGAGAACACAATCTCTTCTACACACCGTCAAATACCCTGAGAATAAGACATTTGAGCTTAGTGAGAAGAAAATAAAAATAAAAAGGATAGAGATCCAAAAGTAGCTATAGACCTTATGCTTTCCAGTCTGAAGCAAGTGTTTGAGTTGCTCCCACCGGGCAACATTAACATCTTCTTTGGAGATGGAAGACCGTCGGTTTTCCTGCCACTTACCTTGTTGCTCGGAAGTAATGGCTGCACAAGTAGCAATAAAATGAGGTATGTGTATGCTTAGCTTAGAATCACATCTCAATAGCATACCTTCATCTGGAATTATGTCAAGGATCTTTTGATATCTCTGTTCATTTGCAAATAACTCCTGTCTACGAAGCATTTTATCTTCAAAAAAGACCCTCAAGACATCTGTATAT
Source organism: Chimonanthus salicifolius (assembly GCA_013350335.1). NCBI lineage: Eukaryota > Viridiplantae > Streptophyta > Magnoliopsida > Laurales > Calycanthaceae > Chimonanthus > Chimonanthus salicifolius. The sequence goes on from CM023536.1 coordinate 49,694,548, forward strand.
GACCTTCTGTGGATGGTGCAAGTGAGTCAATAGTGAAGAACTCATCATATATTACATGAGGGATTCTTGAATCATGTGAAATAGATCAAGACTTACGCCAATAAAGAATGGAGTACTGGACCCACTAAAGAAACCTTATTGCCATTTTCATTTCCCTAAAACAAAAACATCATCAGCAACTTCCTTAACCTCTTTCCTCAAAATGAACTACCACACATACACGTATTGATATATTACAGACAGTACCTTATATACCCGGAAATAGTCCGCCACTGCAGCTCTCTGTTCATTAGTCAATCTGAAGAAAGATAACGAATAAAAGTTATCATCTCAATCAATAAGTGATTGATGAATCATGTAGGCATTGGCTGGTTAGCAACTGCCTGTGCCCTACCCACTGCAGAAATCTTCCAATTGTTAATTATCGGGTATCCATGTTGGTTGCAGAACCACCATCCAAGCCTTCCCACTCAAAGGGATGGATTACCCCTCAGGTATCCGAACAAGATAAGAATTCAACAAGTAGCCCATCCGGTATTACGTTGTATTATTTTACATTATGTTGCATCAAGTCATTAGCTTATATTTCATATATTTAAGTGCATAGTATTCTCCTAAAACAAGCTACCTGCTAACTAACATTGCTGCATGGTCCTTATGGCACCCATGGGCAATGGATTGGACCAATTTGATAGTGGAAACAACCCATGGCTCAGCTGTAGCAAGTGATGGATTACCCTGCCCATTCAGCCTATATGCATTATAAGACCATCCTCCATATCATATGCATACTTTCCTGTCCATCCCATTCTACTACACATAAGAACCAAGGTTGTTAAGGACCACTATATCATGGATCCACCATTGATGATGCCAATCTTTCACTTGTTGGAACTTCCTGACACTTCAAACAGTTAAATACAGATACATAACTTGAGAATTAGAATAAATGGAGATGTAAATACTAAATTGGGAGAATTGGAAAACTACATTTGGAACCATATGTAGGGATGGGAATGGGCCAGCTTGAGTTGTGCCAAGCCTGAAACTGATTATAAAGTAAAATGTTGAGCCCAATTAAAGCCGGAGCCTGAATATGAGCCCGAAAGCAAGTATTTTTGTTAAGTATTTCACTAAAAAAAAACTAATTAAATTTTGTTATCTATGAAGTACACATTTTAATTATTACCTAATTATTAAATTATAAAATAACCAATAAATAAAGTATATTAGATAATAAGTCCAAATTATATATGATTTTTTCTATTATTATATTTTTGGTAGAATAGTGAAAATACAATTGGATGGATTGAAAGATAACTTAATGTCTTACATCTATACCAAATTCCACCCCAAAAAAAAAAATTGAAGGCACATGATTTATTTGAATTTTTGGATGAAATTTATTCTACTTGTAGATAATTAGTGATCTTTCAATTTAACTAGTTAAATTTTTATAATTCTCAAAAAAAGTTTAATAAAAAATAAAAAAGTGGACCAAGCGTCATATGCAACCTCATATAGATGTTTATATGTCTAAATAATCAGGCCATGTTCAAGCTTTCGGGCTGGCACATAGATAAGCCCAAGCCCAACTGAATAATGGTTGGGCTTTATTTTTTTGTCAAAGCCTGGCCCTGTTATAATCGAGCTGAATTTTTTTTGTTCAAGCCCACCTTTTCTCAGGCAGGATTCTTCGGGCTTTGGGCCAAATTCCCATCCCTAGCCATATGTATAATTTCCATTCAAGACATTCAAACCATAAGCGGCAACATGCCATTTTCAGATCATATGCTTCTTTACCTTCTTGCTCTACCATCACAAACCCAACAATGTACACCACGCCTGCCGCTATACACCCAAAGAATGTGAGTAAAACCAAAATCATCTGCATTTGATTGATCACCATAAGTAGTTAATATGAGTCAGGATCATTCACTTCCAAGAGAAACAAATGGCGCATGTCCTAAACATGCTAAAAGCAAGCATAGAACCAGAAGATGACCTATTAGTCTATTAGAGAGTTGCTGACACTATCATGTGTCAAAATTAAATTAGGTGATTCCCACCTCTCAGTGCAGTATCCATCACTTTCATAGCAATTGTCATTAGCGGCCAGCAGTCTAAGCAGACATCTGCTCCAGAGCAGCAGTATCGAACATCATCATAATCTGACATATCCTGTTGAAGAGATTGGAGACATCAAGCAATATAGTTCAGGATCTAAAATACATGCCAACATTCAGTTCATATTGACTGATGACTGAGATTTTAGCTTACAATATCAAAAATGAGCTCCCTCTCCACTGGAGTGAAAACACTATCACCAGCTTGTGCATAGGCATGCCTTTTAGCAGGCTGAAACATAAATGATTGAAAAGGACGGACACTTAGAATTTGATAGGATGTATAGCCACTTGAACTAGCAAATGATAAAACAAACCATACATCTACACTGTACACAGGTCCAATATCAATTTTAATTGGACACTTCTCTTTGATGGCATTTTCCAGTTCGGATACACTGTTGAAGGACATGAAACGCAGATATATGTCATTATCCAGTATGAAAGAAAATTCCCTTCGGCCAAAGTAGGAGTGGTCACATGCTGGATGCTTTCCAACTACAAACCATGAGGTTGCATGTCAAAACGAGAAATGTGAGCTCTCAGAAAGAAGGGGGGGGGGGGGGGGGGGGGGGGGTTGGGGTTGGTGGCGCGGCGGGCGAAGAGTGAGAGAGAGGTTTATTAGCAATAGTTCATTACCATTTCCATATGACATCCACTTGAATATATCAGCATGTGGGAAGAGCTGTCCTGTCAACAAGAAACATAATCTGCAACTAGTAGTTTTTCTTCCAAAAGTCGGTGCATTGTGGAGAGATCAGTAGGTATCCCAGATAAGACAATGCCAAGAAGCAGCTAAAACTATCAAGCATGAATCAGGAAGTGTCGAAAAAGCTGGGTGAATTGATGAATTTTTGTCCAAATTTGCATGTTATGTTCACAGGGTTCAACCTTTAGTGCATGGAGCATTGATTAGAGGCTCAAAAACGATGAAAATTTGATGACCCTCACAATGCATCTCATTTTCTAAGTTGACACAATCTCATGGAGGAATATGTCATCATCATGTAAGTCATTTATCTTATCAATCTAGGTTGGCCTTTTATATTGGATTTGGCAAACGGTTTTCATAGTTATCCTTTAGATAAGGATAACTGGTTTTTTTTATAAAGAAGAAGAAGATGATGGAGGCCTAAATTACATCATTACTCTAAATCCTAGCTATTCATGAAAATCATTCACCCCATCTATTCATAGCCGACTTTCCATTCACCCCATCACTACTCAACCACGTTAAAACCATGCCCTGTATGTCTCCCCTATAAAGAAATGTCTTATTATCACAATCAATCCATTGTTTAAGAAATTGAAACACATAATTACTCAAAGAATCTATGAGCCTTTTCGGTCGTGTGGATACAGTTTCCAAGGAGTAGCTGTTTTATTATTTAAAAGTCTCGGAATATTTGAAAATTGGGAGGGGGTGTTGGTTTGGGATTCTTGGAAAAAAAAAAGGTTTCAGATCCATCTAAACACCTTAAATTCAAAATCCCTACAAAGTTTAAAATCCAGGATTCAAAATCCATGCATCCAAATTAAAATGCAGTAAATGAACGGGTATAAAAAAAGTGCAATTTTCAGCAAGACAAGTGCAATTCTCAGCAACACCAATGGAGACGAAATTACAATCCCAGGAAAAAAGAAAAACTACTGAAGAACCATTAACAAGAAAAATAAGATTAAAATTTTAAAAAAGCTAGGTTCTGCAATTACCATAGTAAACCTTCAGATACTCGGGACTAAATCCACCAGTATTGAATTTCCATTGCTCTGTTCGGGCACACGCTCGCTGATTAGCATGTCATCTCTTCCATCTCCATTTACCTCTTTCGTCATGTTCCCAAATTCAAGCTTTAAGCAGAGAAATACCTCGCTCAAAAGTTTACAATTGCAAGCACCGGAGGGGGGACGGAATGAGATTCGCCCCTTTTTCTAGGTGAAAAGGATGAATCCGACGAGGATTCAGTGGCACAAGAGTGAGCGATTGTTGGGGGAACTGAAAAGCGCCCTGTTCCGACTCTGGGTGAAATGGCAGGAAGGGGAAGACGTTTTGGCGCGAAATAAAGACGGACTTTAGGGCTACGTTTGGATGGGGGTAATTTTTACTGGGGTCACCCATATTAGAGTGGGGTCATCTTTAAAAAAAATCTTATTTGGTATTTATTAGTAGGAGTAATATGATATATTAACAATTTTATGAGAAATTTTATAAAATATAATTATTAAATAATATTCATTAAATAAATATAATATTATCTAATTTTTATAGATTTTTTTATAATTATAATTTAAAATGAACACTTGCATTCTAATAGTAAAAAAATAAATAAAGAAAAATAGATATTATTATTTTAAATCCCAATAAATTAATAAAAAAATATCAAAATATCTCTTTATAAAAAAAAATAATTTGTTCATTGGTAATAAGAAATATATAATAAAATAAACTATTATAATAGTTTAATAAATCACAATAAATATAAAATTAATATTAAAAATTATCACCTGCTTACAGTTACCCCTATTTAAGGGTAACCCCGGTAAAAATTTACCCCTCATCAATATGCATCATGTTGAACATGTTGACACATTTTTAAAATAAATTTTGAATAAAATAAATTGTTAATTACCCTAGAGTTTACCATGAACTTCAAACTCTTTCGAAAATTCGAGACTCTATCGAAATTTCGACAAAATCACCCCTTACAATTAGAATATTTTGACAAATATGTTTCAGAAAATTTTATTTTTATTTTTATATTATATAGATTTAATAAAATTATTAATTCTAATAAAATTGTTAATATGTCAGTTTTACAGTTACCCCTACTCAAGGGTAACCATGGGTAACTCCTGAAAAATTTACGCCTCACCCAAATGCATCACGTTGAAAATGTTGACATATTTTTAAAATAAACTTCTAACAGAATATATTGTTAATTACCTTGAAAGAGATTACCATGAACCTCAAACTCTTTCAGAGTTTTGAGACCTTATCGAAATTTCAACAGAATCACCCCTTAAAAATAAGACATTTCGACAAATACGTTTCAGAAAATTTTATTTTTATTTTTATATTATATGGATTTAATAAAATTATTAATTCTTCTAAAATTGTTAATATGTCAGGTTACCCCTACTCAAAGGTAACCTGGAGTAACCTCTGTAAAAATTTATCCCTCATCCAAATGCATCATGTTGAAAATCTATATAATATAAAAAATAAATTGCTAATGTGATACCCCTCCCTCCCCTAGAGTCCCACATTGGTGGGAAACAAAAGGGAGGGTGGGTTTATATTAAGCCACCCATGTGTAACTTAGGGTGAGGCCTTTTGGGCCGAGCCAGGTGGGCCCGGGCCCAAATGCAAAACCGTGCGGGTTTGAGCTTGTGTGCGAGGTCCAAAGCGGACAATATCACACTGAGTCAAGCCCTAAGCCTTGTGTGTTCTGGTCGAGTCGTTACAAATGGTATCAGAGCCGAGTTCAACACTCGGACTGTGTGGGCTTTCCTCCTTCCCCTGCAGTTGTTGAGCTGGACCGGATCGAGTCGGGGACGGCTCGAGACTTTAGGGGGGGTGATTGTGATACCCCTCCCTCCCCTAGAGTACCACATCGGTGGGAAACAAAAGGGAAGGTGGGTTTATATTAAGCCACCCATGTGTAACTTAGTTTGAGGCCTTTTGGGCAGAGCCAAGTGGGCCCGGGCCCAAGAACAAAACCGTGCGGGTTTGAGTTTGTGTGCGAGGCCCAAAGCGGACAATATCACATTGAGTCAAGCCCTAAGCCCTGTGTGTTCGGATCGAGTCGTTACAGCTAATTACTTGAAATCTAATTAATTTTTCAATTATATAATATATAATTGAAAAATAGAGGAAGGCACGGGGTAAAGAGAGGTAAGATTTCCTTAAAAAAAAAAATTAAAACCACTATTATTATTTTAAATTTCAATAAATGAAAAAAATTCCACATATCTCTTCATAAAAAAAAAATGTAATTTGTTGTTTGGTGATATGAAATTTATCAAATGGAAATAAGAAAGTGCTTTTTTTCTAAAAAAAAAGCCAAGAACTCACCAAAATAAATAAAAAGATAAAATGTAAAAAAAAAATTCTCATGTAACAAGAAGAAAGAGGGTAAGGAGAGGTATTTAATTTTTAGTCACTTAATTTTAGTGATTAAAATCAGCAGACACCTTGTCTTAATGACTTTTAAAGACTTGGAATTATTTTAATTATTAAGATAAAGTTGTTAGAAATTAAGTTTTGAACTAAACTTATTGTGTATATTTTAATCTCAATGGTTGAACTTTTGTTAGTGTCAAATGGTTGAGTTTGAGCTTTGTACTTTTTCGAACGAGTGAATTCAAACTTTAATCTTAAAAGGCCCAACAGTTGCATGTGGATTGTGGATAGACTTTTAAATATCCAAAATGAGCCAGGCTAAGATATTGAAAGCCCAGCTTGAGCCCATCCCACAAACAAGCCTACGTCCCACTTTGGGCCATGCATACACACCTCACAAACATCGTACTATATGTTTATATATGCATCAATCTCAGCCGAGCTTGAGAGCATTGATTAAACTATGTTAGTTTTATTAAGAGTCCAATTCGAGTTGAACTTATTAAAATTAATTAGTACATCAAACGATAAATCAACTGTGTGTTTAAAGATTTATCTGAAAGGTGAATAATTGAATATGCAATTTCTAGAAAATAATCTTTAAAATAAATCAAATTATGTTTTTATCCTTTAAGTATTTTTTATTTTTGAATTTCTATAACTTTCAAAAATATATTATAATTAGTAACATCAAAATAATTATATTTAAATATAATTTTTTTTCTGGCAAACCTTGAACAACAGACAAAAATGACTTATTCACACGTTTGGTAATCAGTCTTCCTTACGTATCCACGCTTTAAGGTGAAGTACATGCAAAGTAGTAATTGGGTAGCACTCAATGCCTAATTAGTAGATTAGTTCATGCGCCAGATTAAATCAAAGCCCATCAATATATTTCCCTTATCGAGCGGGTCAAATAGGGTTTTAATCAACCCAACTCAACTCGTATAAAAAATTATTTAACTTGATCCGACCCAACTCGAATTGCTCAAAACAATCCGACCTGATCTGAATTGTTCAACCCCACTTTATCTAAATTATTGACCCAACTCTAATCAAGTGATTGCCCAAATTGCTGACCGGATTTAACACGAGTGCTATATTAAAAATTTTAAATGGGTCAAGTCAAGTCAACTAGGGTTGGATTTGGTCAATTCTAAAAAAACTTGACTCAAACCACCTAAATTTAATTCTAATTTTTTTTTTCTTCAATTGAATTCAACCTTAATTTAAAAAATGTAAAATTCAACTAACTTAATTTTAGGATTCAGATCACATGAGTCATGTTAAAACCCGACCCGAATTTCACCTAGCATCAGCCTCTTCGTCTGCTTTACTATCAAAAGCGCTTTCTAAGTTTGGTGTTAAAAGAATTGAGAGAGGAAGGTGGAAGAACACCTCGTGGCGCCACCTTTCTTTTCCTTGTGCCTCCGCAGAGCAGAGAAAAACAGAGCAGAGCAGATACCTTTTCTCTTCTTTCTAGCATCCTTTTGTTTTCTTTATAATGAGGGTGGAATAAGGCTGGAAGAGGAGGAGCTGTTCCGCCATGGAAAGGTCGAGAAGTGGTATTCAGCGACATCACCATTACATGCAACCGGACATTTGCTTCTTCCCTTCTGCCACCCTACACGTTCGCAACGAGTTTGAATTCAGGACAACCAGACAAAAAATGGACGACAGCCATGGATTTTTCTCTTATGCAAATGACTAAAATATCCTCATTTTCTTTTACATTTCCTGATGGACCTCTTAAATATTAGCCCGTACTAAAATTTAATAAATATACCACGTTGATTTAGTATATTTTGAATGAATTCCAATAATAATAATTTTTATTTTATTTTTTTATGTAAAAAGTTGACAATCTTAAATGAAATACCATAGAATTTATTTAATTGCTCTTTCATTGACAATATCACCCCTGAATGACCGAAGAAGCCTCTCTTACACTTGCTGCTCTCCTAAATTTGAATTCATTCTGAATTGATTTCATCATTTTATTGAAATTCTTACAGAATTATCTATTTTTATCATTGATTTTGGACACTTAAACTATTCAATAAAACCCATGTCATATTCAATAAAGTATTTTATGTTATATAAATTAAAATAATAAATTACCATTTTCTAAAATCTCATATAGTTACAATTTACCTTTTAAATTTTTTTTTTTTATCTTACCTCACCATATTTTCTCTTTTTTTTCCTTCTTTTTTTAATTTACCGTGAAATACCTAGCGTAAAACCCCCACGAGTAAGTCCACTACCCTTAAGACAGACCAAGGTTAAACCACAGGGGCTCAAACCCTCAAACTCCCATTTCCTGTGGGAGGCAACCAATTGCATATTACTCTCTCTGTCCCAAATTAGTTGTCCTATATGGATTTTAGAATTATCCCAAAATACTTATCTTATTTGTATTGGAGTAGTATAAAATGTATTGAAAATGGATGGATAAGATCACATAGAGTGCTAGCCTTATATGGAGAATTTCTTAAAAAACACAAATATTTCAAATGAGACAACTAAAATAGGACGGAGGGAGTATCACATTTTCCATCACCTACTCAGCTTACATTATGTACAGGATTCATATAAAATAATTATAAACATAAATACAAATCTTATACATAGAAATATAGAATTTATAAAGTTAATTTAAATAAATGAAAATGTCATAAAAAATTAATATAGTTCTTTTTATAATACTATTTTAACATCAGTCTACTCTTTAGTTACTCTCTTAGTGAAAAATCATTTCTAATTTTCTACTTCACTCACCAACTTAAATTAATTTCAAAATTTAATGCAATTATCTTTGCTGTTGAAATCAATTGTTAGGTTTATTAATTGCATTGGTGCCTTACCGAACCCTTCAGATTTGGAGAGGCAAAAGATAATAGATAAAAAAAAGGCATTTCCATGTAATACATTTTAGACTAAAAATTGCACAAGCAATCTGCAAAAATTAAAGATTGTCATTTTATAGTATCGTTAAAGGGTCAAGGAAAACTCATTCCTAATCAAAATTGTCTCTAAATTTTTTAAGCACTCAACTAATTTTTAAAACATGTACGCTAAGTAATTTTATGAAAAGTAATTCATTAGAATAAAGTGAAAATTGAATTAAGGACTTCTGCTTTTTAAAAAGGGTGTCTTGCCATCACTCAAATTTCTTTGAGTTTTTTTATCAAAAGTTTCAGCTAAAATTGAACAAATAATTTAAAATCTAATTTTAATTTTAAAACTTAGACCAATTCCAATGCTAATCCATCTTAAAAATGCATAGATATGAAGCTCACCCTCTTCAAATTTAAAATTTATTTTCTTTCTTTGTCGATAAATAATTTTATAAATTTTTTTGATATTTATTTATATTATTTCAATAAAAATTAGAATTAAATACCTCTATCATTACAATTATTTTATAAGTCCATACGAAAGCTGATTTCCAATTTGTGATATTCAATTTTAACAAATTATTTTATTATGGCATTTTAGTCACTTCAATTGATTTTAAATGCGGGAGCCCTTCCCCTTCCCTTTATATGACACGTGGACGGATGCTTTCACCACTCTATCGCTCTTAGTCGTTTCTCTTCCTGTATAAGTGGCATTTCAGAGTCGCCATGAAAACCAGATCTCAAACAGAAAAAATTATTCAGTGATCTTTGTTTTTTTCAGTGTGAGATCTCTGAAACTCTTAATTTTTTTTACAATGCGGACGATTTCTCTGGTTTTCTCTACAGAAGATCAGAAATTCTTAATTGGTCCTTCACGTTTGAGAGATTCTCCTTCTCTGATCTGCGCTTGATCTTCGATTTCTCTTGAAAAGCGCGTACATTTGGATGAATTTGGCTGAATATTTGGAGTAATCTGTCTCAACGAAGAGTTTGTTGTTCTGCATTTGTTCATCAGGAATTCTTACCACTCGTCAGATCTGAATTGCAGCAAAAGAAGTAAAAAAGGGAGATTTTCTAAAACCAAGCAAGGCATCTTCGCAACATTTCCAGGTATTTTCGGAACAAACTTCACTCATTTCCTGTTTATCATTTTCAGTGATGAATCACAGCATTCATCTGTCACAAGTTTTTCAGAATGTGAAAAATATATTTCCAGTTTTTGCATCTCTTTGCTTTTCCTTTCCAATTCATCTGAAAAGAAGTCCCGTGTATTTTCTGAAGAACCAACAACTCTCTAATACCGTTCATTGTTGTGATTTTATCTTCCCTGCACCGATCACGCAAAAAGTAAAGCAATCGTGATTGGAAATCCAATTATACTTCTCTATTTGATGGTGTCCAATCTAAAGCAATGAACATTTAATATTTCTTCATTTTTCTATTGCATTTTATTTTTTAATTCTTCATTTTTACATTGCATTTTTTTAATTCTCTTGAACTGTTAGATGTTTCATATTGCCTCCAAAGTAATCAAATCGCACTGTTGAATTAATTTTTTTATCACTCATAGATTCATTATAAAGAAAAAAGTAAATTTTAATTGCTCCATGGTCAGTATCAACTCCTTTCCATTAAATTCTTCAAGAACAGAGTGCAATTTCATTAGAATGTCTGCAATACTACTGTATTTATTTAAATTTTGATGATGGTCACAATTATTTTAGATTGAAATTGGTTAAGGAAATGAATCTTTTGAACTCTATAGTTTTTATTTATATTAGGGGAATATATGACAAATGAACCCAGTAAAGAAATATATGCTAAATGATCGATGATTTGAACTCAAACATGTAATATGTGAGTTGTTTTAAATATAATAAAAATAGAATGTAATTAACTGGATGGATTAATGCTCGTCATACATGTGCTAAAGCACTATGTAAAAGTTTTGAACTTGCTTATATAAAGGCCATTCTAATTAATCGCGTGGGTGACTTTAACAAAGAGAGTTGAGAGGGGGAAAAGCCAACCGCCCAAATTAAAAAGAAATTAGATGGCAGAGATTGTCCCATGCACATGATCGTAGGTTCTTATTCTTCTTTCGTCCTCCAAGGTACTTATGTGTTCAAAATTGATTTTTTAATTAAAGAATCATTAAAAATTTAATCCTATTTTAATCCTTAATCTTTAAAACTTTAAAAATTATAGTTTCTTTTAATATAATGGACTTTTATTTTTTACTAGAAATATTATTCTGATAATTTCTTTCAAAATTACTATCTTTATACATTGAAGTATTGAACGTTACACCTATGTGACCTCACATTCCCAGGAGTGACGTCACACGTGGAAATTGCTGTCCAAGTGAAATTGATTCCATTATATAATATCATATTGTCTCAGTATCTAATTGACTGTTGGATAGAGTGATAGACACTCGATTTATGTAAAAATTCATATTAAATATAATTTTAAATACCAACTTCGTATTTATAAAATAAATGAATTTGGTAATAATGAAGAATATTATCGTGGTCATTGGCATAGAGTTTGCTCTCTCGTGTCTTAATATCGATTCTTGGTGCTTCCACCTAAGGACCGACTGTGTATTCTTGGTGCTTCCACGTAAGGACCGACTGTGTTAGACTTGGACGGTGCGGATTCGGAGGGATGGTTCTTATTGGGTATTAATGTCTCAAGGATAACTTTATTAAAAAAATATTTTCTCATCATTATATCTAAATAATAAATTTTAGTTACTCATTTTCATCATTTGAAGATATCTAATTTGGTATTTACCTATAAAATATGTACATGTTGAAATTAGTGAGGATTTGATATTGCTAGTCTTGTATCTGCTTCATTATTTTTTTTATCACTAAAGGTGTTCAAGTAATGAGCAATGACACTATGGGAAAAGAACTTTTTATTGTCGGGCCAACCAATTTAAATCTAAATTTGTATCAACTTCACTGTTGTTAGACATTTTTTAGATATATTTACTTTGTATCTTCTTTTACTACATGAGCCATATTAATATAATTTGAATTACATTAATCAGATTTATTTAAATATATATATTAATGTTTAAATATAAAATTACAAAAATGGATGAATCTTTTGAATAGTTTTCATTTAAAAAGACATTGAAATATGTGTTTAAGTTTAATTATATATTTTAAGAGTTTATTTTGAAATAAAATAAAATAATATATTTAAATATGATAAATATGATTTAAATTATATAAAGTTATAGCATGATTGACAAATGTCAATAATAAAAAATATTTATCTTCGCTACAGCCAGAACAGAGGGGTACTGTCCTGTCTCTAAATTTACTGTGTCATCTTGGGGATCCAAATTCTTAGGTTTCAACGCCCGGAAAGCCCGCTGCGCCGCTCTTGCAACTTATCTGTCCTACACGTGTTAGAAGCCTAGACCAGCAACCAAAAGCTTGAAACTTACATCTGTAAATACTAAATACCACCCCTAAATTCCTGTGGAGAAATTATTAATTGTAACTAATGATAGACTTTTTTACTATTTTCTGAGGTAATTTCTAACTAAAAATTAAATATAATCATATAAAAAATACAAACTGTTTTATTTTTGCCATTTAAGATAAAAATGTGACAAATGTACCATTATCATTTACCTTTAAATTTTCATCAAAATTAAATTAGGTTTACTTTTTATAAGTATCATTAAAATTTTGAAGTCCTTAAAACGTAGTTAAGTTTGAATACTCTATTTGAACTATTGATTTTTAATCAACTAATAATCCTAGTCTTGCTGGAAAAAAGCAATCACTTAATTTATTTTATTTTTGATTTTTGATGATGAAAATATCAACGTCTCTTAGAATATTTGACTAATTCTAAGAGTAGGTATAAACCTCTTTATTCAGTATTTCGAATAACTCTGTTAGGAAAAACTTTGATAGAGTGAAAATTGAATTTAGAACTTCTTAAAAGAAAAAATTCTAACCATATAGGTGAAAAGAAGAAAAAGGACATTAGTCAAATACTCAAATCTACAAGAAAACAAAAAAGGCCGAAAATTTTGTTTAACTAAAAAGTTTCATCATTTTTTTATATCATAAAAAATTAAATTATTTAGATCTTTTTGAAAAAGAACTTCCTTAGTCTAAGATTCTAAGAATAACATATATAATAATATTTCAATATTATCTTTTAAAATTTGACATTGAATATGGTTGTAGACCTCATTCCACTTTATAAAATGAAAGTATAACTTATTCAAGGCTTTTATGTTTTTGATATAAGGTTCACGAAAAATATCCTTCATTAATTTAAATAAAAAATATAAATATCGGCCGAATATTGACTGAGATATCGACCGGACCCACAATTGATATTTAAAAAAGAAAAAAAAATCGGCGGTATGTATATTCTTTGGGCTTCTCTTTGAATTAAATAATCTAACCATCATTTAAAGAAAACACACTTCGACACCAAAAATAATTTGAAATATATCCATTTTTTTATTTTCTCATTTTTCATTATTTTAATTTTTTAAATTCAGATAGACTCAAGCTAGATTTAGCTTTAACGAGAGAAGTCAAAAGTTTTTAAATTGAATTGTTTTTTTTTAATTTTCTTCATGAGAGGTATGAGTATACTCTAACATGAGATTACTTGGAGGTAAAATGAGTAGGCTCTGAATAAGATGCAAATTTCTTTATTTATATATGCTAATCAATTCAGTTTCAAGATTATTATAATTTAGTTTCGAAATGTATTATAATTTAATATTTCGAAACAAAAGGAGTCTTTAGCAAAAATTAGAAAAAAAAAAGAGAGGAGAGAATTGGCGAACCCCAACTCCTCAGGTGTAAATCTAAGTTACAATGCGCCACAAGCGGCGACTGTGGAAACAAAAGCGAAGAAGTTCCCCAAAATTCCGGATCGTCTCCGGTTGCAATGAAGAGAAAACTCTCTATTTAAACCGAATTCATAGCTGCTAACTGAAACAAGTGACGCGTCTCGTTCGTCTAATTCTTCATAGTATGAGCACATCTCTATGTATACAGACTGAGTTTTTTTTTGCAAAATAACTCTACAGAGAGTGGTTCGAAGAGGGATGCAGGTTCTGTCTTTTGCCGCTTTCTTGAAGTCAAAGCGGAAAGGAAGACCCCCCATTGACGAGTTTCTTCTAGAAAGGAAATTTACAAAATCACTACAGCAAGCAGCAACTTTCCTATCCAATTCCATTTTCTTGAGAATCTTACTTTTCATATCTAGTTTCCCACGACAATGCCACATTTTCCCTGCAATAAGAATATATAATATTCTGATTGTAAGTTCAAAGTGACGGAGAATTGTGAGGTTTTGTATTCCATCGAAGTAGGTTTGAATAATGTGGAGACGTAAAAACCCAAGACAGCAAAAGCCATATGGGCGGACAATGTTATATATTTCTATCCATCGGTATTTACTGATACGCTTTGGCGTTTGATTGCGAGGACGGAGATATCGAGGGCAGAGAGAAAGATAGAAAGATATTCTGCTTCGTAGTGTTTTGGGATTTTGGAAAGAACAACGCTTGTCTTTGTTTGAAGGCAACACGACACACACCCACTCCTTCCTCTCTTCCTTCGTGTGTTGCCTGCCTTACTTCCCAATACGGAACCGTACTCCTCGATTCCCCTAATGCCCCTCCCTTCAACTCATAACTCCCACGCTTCTACCTTTGTGTGTTTCTTCTTTTATTTTATTTTATTTTATTTTATTTACACCTAGAATTAGTTGGGATTTTAAGTATGACTGAAACTCGACTCAAGTTTTAATAAACTCTAATTTATGTCAAAATTTATTGATTTTGATCCAAACGAATCCACTTATTGGCCCAAATTACTCATCTTGACTCGACCTGAATTTTTTATCCTGCTAAATGCAATTGTTGTTTTATAACTTGGTTCACTCACGTCGGATCAGATCATGTCGAGTTGATTTTAAAATTTTCAATCCAACTCCATCCAAATTTCATCGAATTTTTTTCTCCAACCCAATTTGACTCGAGATATACGAATACATAACCCAAATCCACTGATTTCTCTTGTCGGGGTCATGTGGATCGGGTTAAAATCCGACCCAAGTTTCACCCCTATATTTAAATTAATATCATAATATAAAATATTCTAATTTTTAAATGAATATCACTTTTCTTTAAAGAGTTGACTTTCTATCATAAATGTTATAGAGTGAATCATAGAATGAATAATTTATATACCATTACCTTCTATTTTGATTGAGTTGGACGATAGAATTTCAAAATATACTATTTTTAATACGGTTTTTTTAGTTTGTATTCAACAATATTATATCAATATTTTGTTATTTGAATTTGAAAAAAAAAATTATTTAATTGACTTTTTACCTTAGCAAAGTCTGAACATAGAAAATTATTATAAGCAATGATATATAGCTGCAAGTCGAGTATGTATACATGATCATTTATTTATCTTTAGTAATAACCACTTCATCTTATCTTATCATTTGGGAAAATCCTATGGTGGTTTAGTGGATTGTACAAAATTAAAATTCAGTGGCTTCTATTTAACTGTGACTGGCATTCTTCGAGAGCTGGCTAATTGTACCATATTTATTTTGTAAAATAGAGGTGTATAATGAATCAAATATATATTTTTCAGCAATTTGGAATGAAAATAATTATATAAATTTAAATATATATTAATTTATAATAGAGTTGTTTTAGTATTGCATGTGAGTTCGCTTCCTATTAAAAAGTGGTGATCTTAACTTACCATCATGAAAAATCATAGATTACAACATTAGCATTTCATTCATATTTACATCTTAAATCTACTCCCTCTATTCTAATTTAGTTGTCTTATATGGATTTTAGAATTGTTCTCAAATAGTTATCTATTTATATTAGAATAGTATAAAGTGTATTGAAAATAGATGAGGTGTCAGTCTTATATAGAGAGTTGCTTAAAAAATATAAATATTTCAAACGATACAACTAAAATAGGACAGGAGGGAGTATTAAAATATAGTTTATTTCATATCAAAATTCATTAAAAATTATAAAACGAAATGTTCTTATCATTGTTGTTGTCAAATTATTTATTTTATTAGAGTTTATACCCGTAATTAAATTGATGTCTGCGATTGTATTAATATTTCAAAATTGTTAAAAAATGGACATTGCACTAAAGTAGGGGAATGGCTTTTATTTAGCATAGGCAGACATGTTCCAGAAAACAATATCAGTGTGTAACTTGCTTTCAAAAATGCCACGTGGCATTTGCATCCAATATAATATAATACTGAGTTTTCTAATAATATTTTTCTGAAGGCCGTGTTATTTTCGTTATTCTGCGATCAACTCGGGGCATTCTGCTTTCAATCGCCCTTTTAAAGATCAACTCCCTCACGTTACTTGGTTTCAAGAAATTAGCTGATGAGCGAACGAGCGAGCGAGAGAGAGATTGAGAGGATTTCGTTCAACTAACAAAATCCAAAATGTGTGATTTTCAGTTGCCCTCTGTAAAAGAAGAGTAAACCAATAAGTAGAAGAGGAGGAGGAGGGCCAGCAGCAGGAGGAGGAGAACCTCCTTATCTAGCTGAGCGGTGCCTCCATGGCGTGCATTCCACTACCCATAATCAGCTCCTCCATCAACGCCAAGGATGTTCTTCGAGAACACAATGGCTTGCGCAGGTCCCACTCCAACAAGGAACTCTTGTATCCGCCGGCAATGCGGAGATCACAATCCGATCCACAGCTCCGCTGCGCCGTGAATCCTATCATCCGAGCCGCCTCGACCGAGTCAAAGCTCAAGAACAGTCGCTCAGTCGGTATCTTCTCCTTTCAATTCTCGGGTTCTATCCTCCCAAGCTCGTTCCGATCTTTCCTCTTCGAGTCGGATTACGGCAAGGAGATGACGTTGGTGGAGTCGGAGGAGAGCGAGGGAGAGGAGGAGGTGGACAAAAGGGCTAATTGGGTGGAGAGACTTTTGGAGCTTAGGAGTCGTTGGAGGGACAGACAGAAAGATAATGGAAAAGGGAGAGAAGAGGAAGAGGGAGATGGAGAAGAAGTTGCAGAGGGCTGTGACGTTGATTACGAAGAAGAGAATGAGGAAGAAGAAGAAGAGTTCAATCAGGAGTTGTTCTCCAAGTTCCTGCGTCGAGTCCATTGGACTCAGACGAAGCTTTTCTCTAAGCTTGCTTTCCTATGCAACATGGCCTACGTGATTCCAGAGCTCAAGGTACCACTTCTCTTTGTCCCTGTTTTCTTCTACATTATGGCAATTTTTTTTTTCACTAAAATCTCCATTAAATTGTAGAATTCAAAGATGAATCATTAGCATTTTCACCATAATTTTAATTTATTAAAGAAATAGAAGTGACCCAAAGAAAATTCTAGCTTTCATTGTTTGTAGTCTGCACTTTGCAGTAATTTTGTTCCCTATCAGTGTAGCACATGACATGAAAATAGTATAAAAAGGATATTCTTTTCTGAAATTTATGTCTATTCATTTGAAACAAATATCGATGGATTTAACACGTGTCGCTGTGGTCAACTGATATTAAGAAAAGAAAAAAATAAAATAAAAAATAAATCCGTTAAATTTGACCTTTACTGACGAGATAATTTTGATTCAATCTATTCTGAAAAAAAATATATACAGGGCTAGATTTTTTTTTATTTTTCACTTGACTTACCAAGGAAACAATTTTTTTTACTTCTTTGTACAAACAAGGGTGAAGACCTGAGAAGATATTACGATCTGCATTTCGTGACGTCGTCGCTGGAGAAGAAAGCCGAGGCCGCTTCAGTCAAAGCAAAGCTCGAATACGACTCCATCAGCGTGCCCCAAACCACTTCATCTGCATCTGAAAAGGAGCTCAGCCCGAGCAGAAGCGCCCCATCCGTCCGGCCGTCGCCTACGATATCGCCGCATCAGCGGCTTCCTACGTTCACGCCCGTGCCAAGGGACTCCTTTCCTTGGGTGCTTCTTCGCCGACATCCTCCTCTGGGCCCCAAAACGAGGTGGAGAATAACGTGGAGCCATGTGGGGCTCGAGAGGAGGGTGGGACCTCCCCCTCTAAAGGGGTCTACAAGTCTGAGGTCGCAGCTTACGTGGCTGCAACAACGATGACGGCCGTGGTGGCAGCTGAGGAGACGGCGAAGCAGGAGGCGGCAAGGGACCTCCGGTCGCTGCATTCCTCTCCGTGTGAGTGGTTCATCTGTGACGATCCAAGCACATGTACTCGTTATTTTGTCGTCCAGGTAATGCAATTCCCCCAGATTTTGCACCATAGTTTGAAATGATTAAAATTTCACAATTTGTATTGATTGAGATGAATGGAATAGTATGAAATCATTGAAAATTGGTGAAAATAATCAAGATTTTCCAATTCAAAAAATGATTACATGTACTGTTATTGGCCGAGTCAACTCACTAATTTTTTAAACTCTGGTCAGATCTCACCCATGCTCGTGACTCAATTTCATTTCCACAAGTCACAATTTAATGAGACTCCTTAACTCATGGTTACTAACTCATTTTTATATTGATTGATTATGTTGGTTGCTTTAGAACATATATTAGAAATGTCTAATTAGACTAAATCAAACTTTCTAATTTATCATTTTATTTAATTTCTAGACGTGTGCCCAATACTTTTCATTCATTGACACCTGTAAAAAGCAGGGGTCGAAGATTCGGCAATCTTCGCCGAGATTTTTCTCTCTCCTCTTTTTTTTTTTTAAATCTCAGTGGTTTTTTTATAATTCATTTAAAAATAAAAAAAGACTGTTTTTTAATTAAAAAAATTAAAAATATAAATATCGGCCAATATCTAGGCCGATATTCGCCCGTATTGGACAAATATCAGGCGAGATATCGACCGGGCCTACACCGATATTTGTTTTTTTTAAATAAAAAATAAAAATCAGCTTCGGCCGAACTTTTCTGTCTCTAGCCGATACGCACCGTATCGGCCGAGATTTCGACCCTTGGTAAAAAGTTGTGAACATAAATTTATCCTCCAAAACCCGATTGATCCAACCCAGTCCCCAAATAACCAAGTGGACTCGACTGTTGGAGTTTGGAATTTGAATTTTTCTTTTGAAGACCGGCTTTTTAGAGCACCTAACTAATCCTTGGGGCATGTGCAAACATTCCTATCCACATACAGGATAACACTATGGGAGAGTGACCATTTTGTATTGAGAGTAACTTGAATCCAAGACCTTCCAGCATCTCAGGCAGATTCTTGACCACTAACCCTCACGATCCAGCCCAGTCCCCAAATAACCAAATGGACTGGACTGTTGGAGGAACTTGGATTTGACCCGTTATATCTCTGATTTCAGTAATTGACGGCTCGTGGTCACAGTTGTTGGGTCTAACTTGGTTACAAAGCAGTCCATGCTTTAGCTGGATATGTACAGTGTTTGTTATGAGGCCTCTTGTGCAGTCTGGGCCTGTGGTCCAAGCACTCAAAAGTGATAGACCCAGTCTGTTTAAGCTTGAAATGTCTCATTTATGATCCTTCATAGAATGAAGTATATCAAGCGGGTGCAATACTCTTCAATTGGCAACTCCAAACTAACTTTCAAAGCATTGAACATGATAAGAGCCTACTAGGCCAACAAACAGTATGTCTGTGGATTAGAATTATCGAAAAATGGCTGCATCTGTCCTTAACTAGTGAATCCAAGGAATTGAAATAAACGGGATAATAAAACCCTTGAGTGTCTATCCCAGAATTCTCCCTATTAATTGGTGGGGCAATAGGCATCCCCATTGCAAGATTTCCCAATCTCTCATCCGTTGATTTGATGCAAGTATAGCGAGTGTTCAAAAATAGCTACAATAGTATAGGGAAATGGAAGTGAAAGCTTTGATCATTCCATTAAACATAATGCATCCTGGATCCTCCTATGCCACAACGAAACATGGGACCATGTGGGCCACATGCATGGAATTAAGAATCAAATTTTTTCCTTTTCTTCTAAGAAAAAAATAGGTTTGCTTCAGCCCTGAATCTTGCATACCACATCACTTACCAGAGCAACAGATTTCACTGTCTTAATCACCAAATCATGGGCCCTGTGTGTACTATTCAGATCCTTTACAATCATAGAATACCTTCATGACCCTAGAGTTTTTAGTGTGTCATGTTCCATTCTTGCTGACTTCCCTTAAAACTTATAGAAGAATATGTACGACATTTGCGTTAAATCCTATTTGTTCTTAGCTAAACATCAGAATATCATCATATGGTACGAAGCTATAGGTTCCAAATATGAAAGTAGTATTTTTTGATGTTCTAAAACAACTTATATATCATGTAAATTTGTTGATTTGTCTTCCTAACAAGATCTTGATATGATAGCTTCTAAAAATTGACATTTGAATGGGATTGGATGTTGCAGGGGTCTGACTCACTGGCTTCATGGCAGGCAAACCTCTTCTTTGAACCTACCAAATTTGAGGTGGGCACACACTCATTTATGTCTTGGTGATGATTTTATATGCAGTACAACAATGAGTGCCAAGAATTACTGCCAAGAAACTCTTGCCAAACTACATATGAGCAATTCCCCTTCTGTTTAGTATTGTCATCAATGGTGGTTCTGCATATGTGTATGTCTATATTTTTTTGTTTACTTTGTCTAGTTAAAAAAACTATAGTTTGCTTGGCATGCTTGGCACGCCATTTCTACGTTTATCAGTCTGTTAAACCAAAAAAGAACACAAAAAATAGTGAGAAAGCCTCTATGCATGTTTTTGTGTGTGTGTGAGATGAGCTTACTATCATACTATGTTTCTGTGCTAAATGTTGTCTTTTGTGTCTTCCCTATTAGATTGTTAAGGATATCTTATTGTGGTAAATTTGGATTATCTCCAATTAGTTAGTTTAATATTGGTTAAGATTGAGCATCACCCGTCAAGATTTGTCAGTATCTATTTAAGACGCTTATAATCTACTCTTACAAAGATTGGTTCGAAGTAGAACACAGTATACAAATTTTGTAGCATTTTTCTCTGTTTTAACGTAGATATCTGCATTTATTCTTCAAGTATATAGCACAATGTTATAAAAAATTAGTACTAATTGTGGAGACTTTTCATCTGATGTAGGGAACTGAAGGTGCTAGTTCATAGGGGGATCTATGAAGCTGCCAAGGGGATTTACGAACAATTCTTGCCAGAAGTTATGAAACATTTAGAGAGGTATGGAGAGAGGGCAACAATTCGATTCAGTGGCCATTCTCTTGGTGGTAGCCTTTCTCTTCTTGTCCACTTAATGCTACTGGTGAGGAAGGTACTTAAGCCATCCACACTATTACCAGTCGTCACCTTTGGATCGCCTTTTGTGTTCTGCGGTGGTCGTCATATCCTTGATGATCTGGGGCTGGATGAGGGTGATGTCCATTCTGTGATGATGCACAGAGACATTGTCCCCAGAGCCTTCTCCTGCAACTATCCCTAACCGAATCGCACAAGTTCTCAAGCGCATAAATGGAACCTTTAAGTCACACCCTTGCCTCAACAAGAATGTAAGTGTCTCCATTGTCACATTACCTGTAACATGTGGTAGTGAGTACATGCTAAGACCTTGAAATGATCATATCTTGAATCCAAGACCTTTAATACATGGGCAGTAATAACGTACCCACTCAAACCCTAGACTTCATTTATCTCATGTTGTGCCTAAACTACACAATTTTTTTTGGCAGTGCTGCAAGGACACTGAAACCATATAAGGCTTTTTAGTTGAGAAAGCAGAGCAAAGTCTGTGATGCTAAAACAGTAAAACCCTTCACTGCATCACCATGGTGGTCCTTTCCACTATATATATATATATATATATATATATATATATATATATATATATATATATATATATATATATATATATATATATATATTTGAGCGGTAACAAAGAAGATATTATTAAAAAACAGAAGACTTTTAGTAGCTTGCCTGTGAGACTAATCCCACGAGCATGTGTAAACCTCGTAATCCACACACACTGGTTTAGTCGATGGAGAGTAACCGCATGGTGAGTGGCTTGGAAGGGTTGAGCGTGAATTGAAATCAAGACCTCGCTTCATGAGACGAGCGTCTTGACCATCAAGCCAATATTTTAGGTTAAAAAGAATATAGGAAAATCACTATTTCTCTGTATAAAAGTTAATAAAATTGCACTTGGTTGAAACTGTGATAATTGCACTAGTCTGCACACTCCAAATGATTCAATTTCTTGGCTTGTTCCATTTGTAATAGTGTGTGCTTAAGAGAATGGAGGAGTTTTACTTGGTTAACTGAACTTAGCCTTCAATCTTATTCATATTATTGCAATGTGGTAATGCAGAAGGTGTTGTATTCTCCTCTGGGTCAGCTGTACATTCTTCCAACCCGACGAGAAGTCATCCCCTTCTCACCCTTTACTCCCTCTTGGGAGTGCTCTGTATACATTTAGCAACAATACAGAAGAGGGCTCCCATGTGAGCATCTTGAAAGCATTGAGGGCCTTTCTCAATATGCCTCACCCGTTGGAGACCCTGAGTGATCCAACAGCCTATGGATCAGAAGGCACCATCCTCAGAGACCATGACTCTAGCAATTACTTGAAGGCCATCAATGGCGTCTTACGACAGCACACCAAGTGGGTAGTCCGGAGATCGCGCAAGGAGAGGCTACACAACTGGTGGCCGCTTTTGACGTGGTCACCTCATGCTTATAGCTGCGACGGCAACTCAGAGAATGCAACCATGGTCAGTAAAGAGGTAGGTCACTGGCGTCTGAAACCTTGTATATTCTTCCCTCTAAACCAGAAGAGTTTCTAGGAAACCTTGGTTTAGGGGATTTCTGTGTCTTTGTACATGCTCAACTTCAGTATAATTGATTGACATTTGAAGTTGTCGTCTATCATCTACTGTACACTCCATCGTTGGTTTTGTTCTTCTTTGCTCCTTGTACATGAAATGTTGAGGCACTTCTACTTTCTTAATTATCAAATTTCTAAACAAATTAGCATTTTTAATTGGATTCGGCAAGTTGTTTTCCAAATACTAACTGCTTATATATGTGTGTGTGGCTATAATAGACCTGTCTGAGAGTATTTCACAATGAAAGAGCATTCAAATCCACGTTCTGTGTTTCAAGTTCATCAGGATAGAAATAGTGAATTAGAGGTTCTAGGTTTAAGTCCTATACTCGATGCCCTAGTTTCCAGAGGATTACGTGTATTCGTAGTTTTATCCAACGTCTACGTCTTTGTACTCAGAGAAAAGGTGGGGTCTTAGGGTTCTTCATCATAAAAAAAAAAATCATCAGAATAATTACTAAATGGCAGCACGATCTGTGATTGCTGAATTTTTAGGCCAAGCCCATAGGAACATCGGTTGATGAGCTCATGTGAGAAGGGCCATCCATTTTCGAGCCCAAATACTCAGGTGTATCTCATGGGTCCATTTAGCCAAAGGCCATTTACCATGGGTCTCATCATTTGTCATTATTTTAATGAAGGTAATGAAAGAGCATGGATTGAATACGAATCCCACATCAGTTAATTCAAGAAACCAACGACTCCATATAATACTTAAGGCACTCTCCTCTCAATGACAAACTCTTGAGAGTGAATTCTACCTCAAGAATGTCAACCTATCGAGACAATCTATTTGCACCATGATCATTGATTGAGGCAATGAAACAAGTTAGAGAACTTATTCAGGTTAAATGTGGGCTTGTTTGCATGTACCTTGTGATGGTGGCGAACATGACAACATCTGTTTGCTGCACACATTATCACGTCCAGTTCACACATTTTGGGCTTTCTAACAGAACAGTCGGCCCTGGATCAGCAGGGCTCACCCCAACTGAACGAGCTCGGCGAGCACCTTCCATGGCTGTCTTGAAAGTTTCTGACTTGAATCGAGGTAACACTTGTCTCTCCAGTTTGGGTCAGACTTGAACCGATCCTTGAGACGAGGGTGCGTTCCTTGCATCAGTCGAGTCATTCAATTCAAGCCTCGACTGAGTACATTCATTCTCACTGCATATTGATAAGCAATAGTTTTCCAACTGGGCTGAGTTCATTGCCAACCTGCCGAGTAGACCCAACCCAGTAAAAAACCTAGTCACTGAGTGGATCAAACTGGGTGGACCGAGTTTTGAACTGACTAAGCCGTGTTGTTAATTTATTTGCCGAATCAACCCAATACGATCATATACCTGGCCACTGGATAGAGTCAAAAGTAGGTAGAATTGAGTTTTAAACGTTATTAGGAGACTTAGTTGGGTAAGTCAAATTGTGGTTGAATCACTTTATTGACTAAATTAAGTTTTCAAATAAAAATAATAATTGTTATTCTTTCAGAATTTGAGAGTTGTATGAATAGACGTTAGTAAATTAAAGTTATGATCATTACGGATAATATATAACTAATCATTATAATCATTTTCATAGTCTTATTAGTGTTTCATAATTATTTATGAGACATGACTTCATTTTAGTGATTTATTAACTGCAAAAATTCTTTTAGTAATTTTGAAAATTTTTTAGAGAAATCATTAGATTCAATATTCTTTTTATAAAATTGTACTTGATCACTTAGCTTGTTGACCTAATAAAGTAACTGATCAGGTGCTGGTTTAAAAAAAGAAAAAAAAAAGAAATTATTTAAAAAATTGATCTGACCCACCTGGTTGACCCACCGAGTCTCTGGTTAACTCAATCCAATAATTGGCCGAGTCAAGGCCTTGATCCTCTTTTCAAAACTATGTGGATAAGTAACATGACAACTTATCCATTTGTGCAAGGCTTCTCTGCAAGTCTCATTGACGTTTAAACCAGGGGTTGAAAATTCAGCTGATATTTAATCTCAGTCGATTTTTTTCTCTCTTCAAAATACTTTTTTTTCCGAGATCTCGATGACTTTTTTTTTTATCTCATTCATGGGAAATTAACTTTTTCAGTTTTACTTTTTTTCCTATAACATTATCACAAATCATACTCCTCATTACTTCATGATTTCCTATGTCTTATTTAACTATCTCAAATTATGTCTTAAAATCAAGGGTTCAAAAATCGGCTCGGCCGATATGCGATACGGACGATATTTTGGCCGATAATTTTATCTCTCATACCGATATCGGCATTTTCTCTCTCCTCCGATATCGGAACGGTGAAAAAACCGTAAAAAACCGTGATGAACAGTGATGAACCGTGACAAAACCGCAAAAAACTGTAAACACCCCTGAGAACCGTAAACCCTGAACCGCGGAAAACCGTGGAAAACCGCGGAAAACCGCAAAAAACCGTGAACACCCCTGAGAACCGTAAACCCTGGAAAACCGTGGAAAACCACGAAAAACCGTGAAAAACCGTATCGGTGTTTTTTTAAAAAAAAATTAAATACCGATATTTATGAATATAGGCCATATCGGCCGATATTCGGTATGTACAGCCGATACAATATTACTCGGTTTAAAAAAACCGATATATATATATATATATATATATATATATATATATATATATATATATATATATATATATCGGCCGATACGATATGTATCAGCCGATATTTGGACCTTTGCTTAAGATAATCTTAAAAAATTAAAACAAAAAAGTTATAAAAAGTTGAAAGATCCTGAATATAAAGTAACCCGAAAGGTTTGGATTGATGATCAAGAAGGTTTGATTCACATCTTACTTCAACGAGTCATTTCCTGTAGCTTTATCCAATTTGTGTGGATTAAAAGATTTTCACATACTTCAAAAGATTAATTAAAGGAAGCAAGTAAAAGTGAAAAAATGAGTAATTAATGAAATAATAAATTTCACCCACCTTCCAAAAAACAATGTCATTGTTGCGTGAAAAGACAATCTTAGAGATTCTATAACGACCCACGAGTACTCTGTTGCTGTTTTCTGTCAGCCACTCATCTTTGCCTAACCTTCTCTTTTGCGATTTTCCAAATGCTTGTAACTCACCCCTGTAACACTTTCCAGAATTATCCTCCAAACATGGGAATAGAAAAAGAAAAAGAAAAAGAAAAAAGAAATATGTTAAAAGTCAAGTCTCCCACTATCTCTAGTTTAGGCTCTGCAAATCCCCAGTCCACATACATTCCCCCCACTGTCTTTTCCTGTTCTCCCCAACTTAGTCAACATCAAGAATAATTTTGGGTTCAATCAACAGTGGACCATTCTCAGCCCAACCCGATTCCAGATCTGCTTATTACTACTGGGCCCAATGTCCCTTTCATTGATTGGGCCTGAAATTCAAGTTCGGCGAGAACAGCAAGACGTGTAAATTGTGAGGCCTGTTCCAACCTTTTATTGGTTCAAAGTTTGAATTCAAACCCAACATGAGTTCAATTCATTGTAAAAAAAATGTGTCTCAAAAGAATGTATTGATTTGGTTTAAGTGCATAGTCTTTTGTGTTTTGGCAACAACCTGTTCTCCTGGGCGGTATCTTTTCTAGTTATTGTTGTTTGTTATTTCTTTTCTATTTTTCGTCTATATATTTGCACATTATTTGGTGCCTCTTATCTATTAATATATGAACTATTTAAAAAAAAAAAAAAAACAGTGTAAAAAATGGGCTTGAACATGTGTATTTGACTGATGGGCTAGGATTAGACTCACTCCTAAGGAGCAGTACTTTGATATTTGAAACTCAAGTGTGGAATGGGAAGCAAGCAATGGGCATAGGTGTAGGACCCACCAATATAGGGATTTATTGGGTCCCAATAATTACAGGCTTTAAGAAGATGGCATCAGCTTTGGTAGAAAAAGGCAAGCGGAGTGGAAAGGATTATTTGTGCTGGATGTTTACTTGCACCTAAGCAAGTGCTTGTGGGGTGTGGACTAGTCGTGCCGACGCCCGACACACTTGCCTTCCCCAAAACAAGAATTCTTTCCTTTCCACTTTTCTCAGTCCAAACCCAGGGCACACATAATTGCTTGACCATCAAATCACATGAACATGATGTGTATTATATCATTACAGATTTTTTTTTTTTGATTTCCATCTTAATACGGTCATTATTTTTTAAGAGATACGAATTTTAGTGAACTTTTCATTTTGTCCTATATCTATCTACAGAAATTGGTTCACTTTTCAGTGAATCAGTTCACTCATTGGTGCACCGAACTGGACTCTTTCTATTTCCAAGTGAATCGGTGCATCGGACAGGTGAATAAATTCACTGGAAAGTAAACCGATTTCTGCAGGGGCAAAGTGAGAAATTAAAAAAATACGTGACTCCTAAAAGATAATGCCCGTATTAAGATAGGCACTCTTTTTTTTTTTTTTGAACTTACATGAGTTGATATTTATTGTAATCTGAACCAAGAATTTAGAAGTCTATCTATATTTAAGGAAATTGGTTTTACAATATTAAATTATACTTATATATTTTTAAATGTACAAAATGATAAAAATATTGGTCGTGTAAAATTTAAGTCTTATATGATCATATTAATTTTGTGATTTTAGATTTTAAAATTTTGATTCTTTTCATACTTCATCTCACCAAGTTATGATGACCAAATTAAGGAGTTTTTCTTGATTTATATCATCCATGAAGTCTTTTATTCATCTCACTCGATCATGTAGAGCACCTGACATGATAAATATATAGTCTCTGCATTGAAAATAGGTACCCCAATCTTCCAAAGATGCCTATATTTATTTTAAATTTAATAAATTATATTTAGAAACTAGCCATTTACTTGATCACATTATAATAAGATTATCTAAGAATAATTCTCACGAGACTTTCATGATTACTTTCATCATGGGAGCCCACAATGGACCTAATATATCAAATTTTGTCCTCACACCTACTTACATTAGAGAATTGCAACTTTACCCAATATGTAGACTTGACAAAATTTGACTTGACTTGATTACCCGAACTGAATCAAAACATTTTAAATAGATATGGGTTTAAAGTTTTGTCACCCGAACCTGAAATAGACCCCAAGAGACTAACTCATTTAATAAACAAGTAAATAATGGGTTAAGAGTTATTGACCCAGAACCGAAATCGACTTGACTAGATTGACACGTTGCCGAGTCTACCTTGAACTAGACCTTGCAAAATTTGACCCAATCCGATTATTCAAACCGAACTCAAGTATTTTAAATGGGTATGGATTTAAAACGTTGACAAGTCTACCGAAACCCATTGATTTAACCATATGAATTTTCAACATGAAATAAATGTGAAATTTTGAGGGTGGCTTCTTTATTCAAGTAAAGATGAAAGACACCATATCTAATTTTTAAAAACATGATTTAGTTGATCCAACAAAAATGATTTTTAATAGATTCTATCTTAATGACCTTTCTAATGAGCCTATTGCCATGGTAAAAAGAGGACCCACATGTTGGAAGGCATAACCCTGTACCTACATTTGTAGGTAAATGACTTTTTTTTTATTGACCAAGGTTTTATTCCTATAATAATGATCACTTGCTAACTATGTATACGTGTGATGCCTCTCCACTCAATTGTAGAGCACATCATCCATATAACACACAATAATGATTTCCTAGAGATTTAGATTTGATTTCTATATCTATTAGACCTCTTGGAGCCAAATAAAGGCCTATTTCCGGCTATCATTGGCTGTAATTTCAGGCCCATGGAAACTGGAGAGGACTTGGATCTAAATATAAGACACTAGGAATATATGGTCCAATCATGAGATAATCCTTTGTCTTAATTTAGTTGTCTCATATGAATTTTAAAATTGTCTCAAAATAGTTCTCATATACATTTTTGAAGAATTACATGATGTTGAAGGGAAGCTCATAAGCCTTTTGAGAGTCCTTCCTTAAAAAATGCAAAATTTTAAAATGAAACAGCTAAAATAGAACGGAGGGAGTATTATTATTATCATAACTTCAGTAATAGTAGACTATGAGAAGCAAATACTAAAATTTTTTATGGCTTTGATATTCAAAGATGATAAGAAAAATCATGTCTATCATGTATTTCAGTAATAGTAGCCTATCACTTTTTATGCCTAGACATTCACCTAGTTCTACTGGACCCCTTTTTTTTATAATAAATCTATTTGTTAAATTTTATAATAGCTAATAAATATTATAGTTAAGATGAAATAATTGTTCGTAAAATTTAATAAAGAATTTTAATTATTCAACAATATACTTGTGCATGTACTTAATTCATGCTTATAAAATATGCTTGGAAGCTTTGTTGACAGTATATTTTGGTTATGTATACATATTTTAAAGTATTTAAATAAATGTACCTAGTAATATTAAGCTCATCTTAAGTATGCATTTTACACTTTAAACTCTAGAGCTCTCAGCTTATTGATTGTGCCTTGGGCTTTGACTATTATACATGAGTTCATCTTCATGAATGTCCAACACAAGTTATAAACCTATTTCCTCCATGGAACACACTAGGGAAGCCCACTGTTGTAAACTTTTATGATAAAAATGAAGGTGAGTGATATAGACATTCAGATTTTCTTTCTTTACATACCCGTCTTAAAAAAAAACCAAGTGAAATTATTCTTTTAACTTTTTGAAAAAATGTTGTAATTCAAATTCCGCAAACTTAGTGTATCTGATAAAATTTAAGAGATTATTACGATTTCTAAGTTAGCTTTAAACTTTTGAAAGCTATACATTATTTCAAGATGCCCACAAGATGCCAAAGTACAATAAGGATGACGAAAACTATTTTATACAAAGAGCCTTTACATGGATTGAGATTTGACAAGAAAACACCTTAAATTTAGCAAAACAGACACCCATCAAATGAAAAAGCAGAAAGTGCTTGTCTAATTGTCTTTCAACCTATGGAATTTGGTTCTCATCCACAGTACTTCAACTAGCCATTGCCTCACCACACAATCATTTCACCCCTTTCCCTTCAATGGTTACCACAACATGGACTTACATGGCTCTATTTTCTTATTATAATTATAACCCTATTGAAATCGAGTCACATTAATATAATATAGACATTTAGCTCATGAAAAAATAATTTCTTTTATCCAATTTATGAGTTCAAAATTTTGATATAGATAGAATAAATGACTTTGATGAAGATAATGATAGTAATATTTTTTATACCACTTTTTTTATTTAAATATGAAATGCTCTGATTTTGCATCATTATGAAGTATGATAAGATAATTCATGCTTATATGTTAATGAATATCTTGCACTAAAGTTGTCATTTTATCATATGATTGCACACTCTCCTGTTCATCAAAATAAATAAATAAAAGAAATTGTAATTGTGCCTTGCTTTAGTGTGTAGATAAGATAGTAATTTCCCCAAGAAAGTTGCAAATGCTTTATCTTCTCAAATGGAATCCACTACTTTTATAAAAGCAAAATATACCCCATTTAATGGGGATCTTTGTGATAAGGAAAAGGGATGAAGGGGTTCCTTTAATCAATGGCTATCAAATTAAGATGCATGAATTTGAAATTATTGTGTGATCTTTGGAATAAGAATTTATTCATCCTCTCTAGTCTAGTTTAGCCTAATTCTTGCTAGGATTTGAAAATTGACATTTTTTTTTTCGTAGAAAGGTATTTTCCCTATAAAAAAAAAACATATCTCATTTTGTTGGATAGTATATGCCTACTTTCAAATTTACAATACGTTTTAATGATTAAATGTTGTTTTATTTTGATTGAACTTCTCTAATTCTGAAAGAGAAATGATAAAGACATCTGTATTTTTAATAATAAAAGACACCTGTGTACATCATTACTCAGAGATGATGACGACTATACAAAAAGTAAATACAGCATCTATTGTTATTTACTGATGTTATTGTCATTACCCTTTTTGAAGATGCATTTTTAGATCAATTGTAATTGTACAAAACATCTCTAAGAGACTGAATGATGCATTTCCTTTTCTTTGTAATTGCCAAGAAAAGTATATTCTATTTATTTTGATCTAAAAATTCAGATAACATCAATGACAACAATTGTATTAATTTAAATTACTTTAAATTTTTTAACAGTCATTTGGAAGCTCGAGAGGATGAGTGGAATGCTTAATAAGGTAACCAATTCATCAAGTCCTATAAACCAAAACAATACTATTATGATTTTTTTTAGTAAATAAGCACTAAAATATTTGTTTAATGAGAATTTGTCTCTAATGTAGAAGTTAATAATCAATATTCTTAACCCTCCCATTTGAAAAGGTTAATCAATGACAATGCCAATGTACAACATGATAGTGTGGTGTGACAAGATTTTTTTATTTTTTATTTCTTTGTGTGTGACAAAAGTGCATCATGTGGTTTGGGTAGTGCTTATTTGTGTTTCTAATTGACAATTTGGACAATTGTTAGTTGACACATAGCTAGCTCTACTGTGGAAGTGTGTGTAATTTCTCAACTTTAAGGTGGCCCATCTCCTATTGATGGATTCTTGGATTATTTATTAATACACGAATCTGCAATCGACACGTGGCGCAATAAGTAGATTCTCATTCTCCCTCTGTTGTCACTGATTTTTGTTTTTTTTAGTGGCTAAGAGAAGATATTTACTATGCCACCTTCCATCTAAATTCCAAGCAAGTTTGTGTCACTATCTAAAAGCTTTGTATCTGATTGATTTTTTTTTAATTTTTTAATCTTATGTTTAGAGTGCTTCTCTTACATCATTTAGGGTCATCTTGGTTTGAATAATTGGCTTAGTAATTTAGAGATTATATGGAAAATTGGAAATTAGTGGATAGAGTTGTAGAGTTTCTATTTTAACACTATCATGATATGGTGCTAAGACCTTTGTGTTTAATCACTAATAGAATCTTGATCTTAGGGGTCGAAATATCGGCCGCAAATATCGGCCGCAATATCGGCCGATACGTTTCTCTCTCCTCTGATATTCGTATTTAATTGCATTTCTTTCTCCTCCGATATTCAAAACCATAAAAGCCGGTAAAAAACCGTCAAAATGGCAATATCGGTTTTTGTTTTAAAAAATAAAAAATAAATAATTTTTAAATATCGATTTTTATGCATATCGGCCGATATGGTGACCGATATTCTGGATCGAATATCGGTCATATCTGCCGATAACCTTTTTGACTGGCCGATACGATATTGTTCGGCCCTGGAAAACCGATATATATCGGCCGATACGATATGTATCAGCAGATATTTCGACCCCTGCTTGATCTATCTTGTAAAATTCACTCTTCCCTCTCCACAAGAGAGAGAGAGAGAGAGACTTTTAACTAATGAAGAAATGTTAAGTGTAGAGAAGGAATATATCTTATTATAGACGTATAGAACTTAACTAGTACTCAGGGTTGGCTCGACACATGTTGAGGCCTAAAGTGAAAAATCTAAATGGGGCCTTCTTGGTATTTAAAATATTATTATAAGTAATAATTAATTAAAAATATTATTATAAGTAATAATTAATTAAAATTTTAATTATATATAATAATAAAATTATCTAAAATCTTTTTTTTTTTACTTTTTGAGATGTAAAATTACTAATTAAATTTTTGTATTCATGTTTTGCTAAAATATAATTGCAAATATGGTTAATTCATTTAGTCTTTAAATTAATGAAAAATTAAAATAAACTAAATTGAAAGGTTAAAGAACAATAGAACATGACACTGTGAAAACAAGAAAATTGATAAATGGTTACAATGTCCTCTATTATTCTACCAACTCACCAAAGATCTCTAAATTAAAAGTCACAGCATGATTTGCAAAAAGGAAATATATTGTTAAATAAAATTTTATAAGCACAAACTTAAACCAAAAGAAGAACAAAATAATCCAAAATTCCAGCCCTACAAATTCACAAATCAACACCACAGAAAATGCAAACAATGCCAGAAATGGCTAGGAGAATCCCTTGAAATACATTCCCCTCATCTAAAGTATTTATCATAATTTAATTGTAGAGTATTTATTACCAAATATCTTATCATAATTCAAAAAAAAAAAAAAAACTCTTGACAAATCCCTCAAAAATTGAATACTTTGCATTTCCTTCCATTACAAATGGTTTTACCATTTTTCAGCTAAGCCAAACAGGCTTAGACATGTCCCTTTTTCCACATGCTCTGTCTCTCAATCCCATCCACTCCACCATGCAATCAAAGTAGGACTGGGACCTTTTTCAAATGGGGGCCTAAGGCCTAGGCCTGACTTGCCTTATAATTAGGCCAGGCCTGCCAATACTATAACAATTGAATTTCATTGGGATATTTACTTAATTTGGTTGTGCATCTCATGATATTAATGACTATTGGTAATATTGAGATAGTTTCAAATTATCAGATTTTTACTGAAAAATTAATAGGAAAATCTCACGAAAATATAAATATGAAATAAAATAAAATAAATCTCAATACCATTTATGGACAATTAACAATCAATTGAGAAAAAATTCATTAAAAAGGTGATATTATGCGGAATTTAAAGGAATATTATCGCGATATTAACATTTATCGTATTTTAATGCAATTTTATCAAAAATTTGCCGTTAAAAATGGCACTATTGATAAATACATGTTATTAATCCAATAATGTTACTTTGTCGATAAACACATGGTAAATTTGAAATTATCATCGATATTTGTAATAGATGCATGACTATATGGTTGATCATGGTGCGCAGCTATGTATAAGTTCCCATTTTGCAAAACTAAAGTTGGTGAGTACATAAATTCAAAAGATAATTAAGTACAGTTGAATTATAGAATATTCATTCTTCCAACTAGGTCGTTAATTCAAGCTAACCTATCTTAAAAATGAAAAATCACATTTTGATTATGAAACTATAACCCCTTTGAAGGTGGCCGTTAATAGGGATGTTTGTCTTGTGGAAATAGATAAACTATGGTTTGGGTAATGCTTTTAATAGAAAATAATTAGGATAATATGTATGCTCAACTATTTTTTAAAAAATTTAATTCATTTTTTTTTTATAAAATGAAATATATAGATTTCGTTTTCTAAAGTTGTAGAATTTATTGCTTGGTACAATATAAGCATCCATAATGATTATTTTTTAAATTGTCAGATAGGTGAGGCATGGGTTACTTCTCAACAGTACTTGATTCTAGATGGTGATGATGACCATATCAATGATGCCAACGCCAATAATAATGAAAAGTTATATCTTGTATGGTTAATGAAGGATAGATTATAGATACTATAGTTACATCGGATCGTGGGCCATGAGTCAAGTAAACTTGTGGATCACATCATAAGTTAGACTAGGTTGATCATGGTTCATCAGTTACGTTTGTTGAGCCATGGATTGAGTCACAAGTCACAGATCATAGATCAAATCACAAGTTGTAGTTAGATTGGATCTTGGATAATGGATTGAGTTGGACCACGTTTAGTCTATGAATTAGGGTCATATGCCTAAAACCCCTCCTTTTTTAACTCATTTTTTGGTAATTACTACATAAAATAAGAAATAATTTATAATGATCCGTGCAGTTAGCATGATATTGTCCACTTTAAATCTCACACACAGTCTGCACGACTTTCAATTGGTGAGTCAACCCACTGTTGCTTCTAAAAGGTCTCATGTTAGAAAGAAAAAGGCTACCACTTATATACCAGGACATTTCCAATGTAACTAGCAATGGGAGACTTTTTAAGGTGGTGTATTACAATCTACCTCCTTAAAACTAAAGCCGTATCTAGCTCTAAAAATACAACAACTAACTCCACACCTTCAAGAAGAGAGTTGATGTGCGAGGAAATTTCAAATGCAGGAGACTTTTTCGAGCATGGTATTACATAATTTTTCATTGAAAAGGTTCATAAGAAATAGTAAAAAATAATTTCAATATGAAAATTATTTTTTTAAATATTACACAAAAAATAACCTTACTGAAGATCATTTTTTTTTTCCTTTCATGTCTATGCCATTTGGACTTGTTATTTCTCTGTCAATGATAGATAGGTACATAAAACTTGAAAAAAAAAAAAAAAAAATCGTTTTGAAAGTACCACAATTCTTCTGATATTTATCGTAATCTGGTATCGCACACCTATTCTATGCAGGGGTCAAAATATCGGCCGATACTGTGCGTATCGGCCGATATAATTCGGTTTTTCAACCACCGAATTATATCGGCCGATACGTATAGTATCGGCCGTACAAAAAAAAATTCGGCCGATATGTCCGAATTTTTGACCGAATTATCGGTCATCATATCGGCCGAATTTTAAAAATTCGGTTTTTTGTTTTTTTTTTAAAAAAAAAAACTTTTTTTTTCATAATAAATATCGGCCGAGATGACCGATATATCGGTCCAAATCTCGGCCGAATCTGGGCCGAATCTGGGCCGAATCGGCCGTTTTTTCCCCCTGAAAACAGTAAATCTCGGGCCTGGGCCCAACTCAAGTTCGGCGATATTTTGCCGATATATCGTACGATATCTCATGTCCGATATATCGGGCGAGATATCGGACGAGATCTCACCTGTCAACCAATTTCTCCCCATCACATCTCTGTGTACAGCGGACTGCAGGATTCGGCTGATCCGGCATGCCTGAATATTTTACTATTTTTTTTAAATCCAAAAAATCTAACCGGTCCAATTTTTTCCTATAAATATCATTCACCTACATCTAAAATTTCACACCTTATTTTCAAAGAGAAAATCAGATTTTACTATTTATCTTTCAAAAAAAATTACACTCTTCATTACTTGATTTAAGTAAGTTCTAAACGACCCGGATTTGTTTGAAACCGAACGATCCAGACCGTTCAAAGGTTTCTTCATTTACAGATCTACTGATCTTGTAAGTTTTGTAATTTACTTCGATTTATCTGTATTTTATTTTAATTTTTTTAGCCAAAAATAACATAAAAGAAGTTAAAAAATGCTTGAAGTTAAATAAGATATGTAGTAATAAAAGCTTTATATAGGTCTTATAATTTTTTTTCCATCTTAATGTATCTGTAGTTAGTTTTTGTGTACTTTGTTAGTTACTATTTTTTTTCATTTATTTATTCATTTTTGTTAACTATTTCAACATAAAATAGCATAAATGAAAAAAAAAGTTAGAAAATGATAATACCTATAAAATAATAGATGAACATTTTTCATTTGCTCTTAGTTACTGTTACTAACATGTTAAAATTTACAGCAACATTTTTTACATTCACTTACTCCTTATTTTAATTATTTCATTATTATCTATGGACTATGATATATAAATGTTAGTAAATGGTAAAACCTATAAAATAATACATGAAATTTTTTTATTTGTTGTTATTTAATGTATACTAACTTCTTTTACAGGGATGAAATTTTTTTCCTTTTATTTTATTTCTTTTTGTAATTATTTCATTATTATCTATGGACTATGACATATAAATGTTAGAAAATGGTAAAACCTATAAAATAATACATGAAATTTTTTTATTTGATGTTATTTAATGTATACTAACTTCTTTTACAGGGATGAAATTTTTTCCTTTTATTTTCTTTATTTTTGTAATTATTTCATTATTATCTATGGTCTATGATATATAAATGTTAGAAAATGGTAAAACCTATAAAATAATACATGAAATTTTTTTATTTGCTGTTATATAATGTATACTAACTTCTTTTACAAGGATGCAATTTTTTCCTTTTATTTTATTTCTTTTTGTAATTATTTCATTATTATCTATGGACTATGATATATAAATGTTAGAAAATGGTAAAACCTATAAAATAATACATGAACTTTTTTTATTTGATGTTATTTAATGTATAATAACTTCATTTAAAGGGATGCAATTTTTTCCTTTTATTTTATTTCTTTTTGTAATTTTCACCATTTTATTACTATTTATATAATTTCCCACTATCGTAACTTCAAAAATATATTAGAAGATGTAAATGTCCGATATTTTATGAAAAAATTACATATTCAATAAGCTCATAATTTTCTGCATTTGCTGTAATTTTTTTGGATTTTTTTTTTTAAAAAATAAAAAATAAAAAAAAACGGGGAGGAGAGAGAAAAAGTTCGGCCGATATATCGGCCGAACCGATATATCGGCCGATATGAAAAATCGGCCGGGATAACGGCCCGGCCGATTTTTTTACCCCTGATTCTATGTGACAAAATTAGGAAAGTGTAGGGTCAATTTTTTTTTATTATAGATAACTTAAAAAATAGAAAGTTTCTAATAAATATATTTGAATTCTGATGTGAATTTGACTAGGGGCAGATGTAAGTAGAGCCGTAGATGTTGAATTATAAAAATTTTAGTATATATATAAAAAACTCTACCAAGACTTTTTTTTAGTGAAATACAATAACGAGAGATTTCATTAAATAGATTTTAGAACTCATATTGTTGAGTCTAATATAAAGAATATCATATGAAAATTATAATATGAAGTTTTAACTTCATTTGATGATCTTATCCTTTAATTTTAATTTTTTTTAAAATCAATAGTCTATATTCGTCAAAATTAATTTATAAAGTCAAAATCATCAATTGATTTTGAAACTTTATATATTTCATATTTATATAATAACTCATTAAATGAATCTAAATTTGTGAAACTCATGATCTATTTAATGTCATGCCCCTTTAGTATATCTTGTTACTGATAGTCTCGTTAGCCTAATTAACATGTGCATGTCTGTTGGGTTTAGTTTCAATACGAGGGATGGTATAAATTGCAAAAAAAATTAAAAAGTAATTGTAAAGTTTGAATAATGTGAAAACCTCTTTAATGTAAAAGGAATTTTTATAAAATTAAAATGAGCCTTGATTCTACCTTTGAAGGCCAGTGCGCTCAAAATTATCTTTTTTACATACTAACGTATATTTTTTTATTAAAAATGATATTCATATTTGTGTTAAAACAAATTTATTAGTTTTGGAATTTAAAAAGATAATTATAAATTAAATCCAACAGTTGAAAAAGAAATAGATAGTTTTCTTTAGATGTCTGTTGTTAGATTGAAATTAAAAATTAATATTTTAAATAGAGACGAGAGAGAGAATGTGTGTGATTGTCGACTGTGAATGCTTTTAGCCATGCATCAACGGTGGGTCCCATGTTTTGGGGGGTTTCAAATTTTAACGGATATAAATGCATGACACGTGGCATAGTGTGGTACTATGGTTAGCTATAAGATTTCTCCAATCCCATTTTCTCCACATGGTTTTGTCTTGCTATTTATTGTACAGTTCCCAAAGTCCATGTTTTGGTTATCTTCCCGAGTGTGATGAATCCAAGAAGACCAGAACTTATCCGTTGGACTACTGAAAAGGTGAGTGAGATCATCAAAATAACATGTTCTCTTCTTGCATTTGATTTTTCATAAAAGTTTTATTGAAATTAATTTTTGGCGAGCGATCTTGATCCACTCACCGGTATTCGATAATCTGATATAGATTTTACTATATTATTTATTTTATCTTTCAAATTGATTCTGAATCTTTTGCATTTAAGTGATTCGAATGGTTTCGACCAATCAATTAAAAGAGTAAAATGGACAATAAAATAAAACTCGTATTAAGTCATACAGAATATATGTGGGATGATCGCTATCTTTACTTTATTTCTACATTGTTTTACATTTTTAATTCTCAAGACATCTACAAATCTACGTATCAAATAATTCTACACGGATGGACTTTTGAAATAAAGTCAAAACTACAAATAATAAATATTGAATATTTCTTTGTCATGAAAATTTTAATATTTGTATAATATTTTATAATAAGTAAAAACTACTTAATCAACCTACATCAACACACCACTAACATTTTTGTAAAACCATTTAATTGCAAGAAGAAAAATTGGTGAGATATGTAAGAATTAATAGTAATATAATCAAACTTTGTAACTTCATCATTTATTTTAAAATATTTAATAAAAGTGTAAATCTAATAATCTTATCATTCAATATCTTAAGTTAATCATTCCTCTTTTTCAAAAATTCTATTAAAAGTTTCCTCTATAATTAGTTATATCTTAAAAATATTATATTATTTTTAAAAAATTCGTGTATCCAATTAGTCCAACCAGATAAGAATACCCATATTATATAAAAAAGAATGCAGCAAGTTGCACCCCTGACAAGACATCTGAAAAAAATAAGGACGACGTCATGATTAATGAACAGTTGCTAGCTCTCAATTACTTTTCGTGGGATTAGAACTTTGACAGCAAAATTCATATTTAGTTATTCAAATAAAATCAGTTAATATGAAATAAACATACTAAAAACTTGAATAATTATATAATACTTTTTTTTTATTTTATGTATAGGTTTTTATCACTTTAGGGTGGCCGCGTGCATTTAAGATTTTACCTATAATCACTATAAATTGGAGTCGGTGGGTTTTCGTGTATCAACAAATATATATTTATTTTTATTTAAATAAAATATTTTTCAATAAATAATTTCCATTGTAGTTTAAAGGGTTATAGACTTCATAAAATATCCTAAATGATCAAAATCAAAATTTAGTTATCATAACTAATAACTCAATAATGTATCTTATCTTATAAATTTCAGATGTGGATATAAAGAAGACAATCATAAAAAATCATAGGCTTTATTGGCTAGACCCCTATTAGTCTTTTACAAAAGCTGATTGGTTGGCTAGTCAACTACTGCTAATAATTAATAAAGATTTGAAATAAGTAAAGAAAAAAAGGTGGGCTATTAATTGTATAGGGGAGTTTCCCAAGAAAGTAAAGAGTGAAGTTCAAGTTCTGTTGCCTTTAGAATGGATGAAGGTCAGCAATTATTACTGCTTGCTCTTAGATTTCTTTTTTCCTTAAATAGAATGGAGGCAATTGGAATATTCTCCTTTAGAAATGTGGAGCACTAAGGTGGCTTTTAAAAAAATTCCTTTATAATTAGCCCATAAGTTAATTTTTTAGTTGATAATTGAGGCATATTTTTAGTAGAATGATACTTATATTTAATGATTGGTGAAATTTTATTTTTTAATTTTACTATCTATTCAAATAATAAAAGGGGATCAAATAAACTTCA
Organism: Chimonanthus salicifolius; assembly: GCA_013350335.1. Lineage (NCBI taxonomy): Eukaryota > Viridiplantae > Streptophyta > Magnoliopsida > Laurales > Calycanthaceae > Chimonanthus > Chimonanthus salicifolius. Next base: position 49,734,760 of record CM023536.1, read on the forward strand.
AATAAAATTAAAAGGTGCTTTGTTATTTATAGAATATGGTTTTTTTTTAAAAAAAAAAAGTCATGTCTCAAACTAAAGATTGTTTAGTTTATAAATATAAATTTTAAAATACCCAAAATGTATATATAGATTTATTCTTTCAATATATGCAATGTAATTTGTAAGAAAATAATATATTAATGAGTTTAAAATGGATCCTGGATATAGTCCTACTCTAACATGTTCATTGTCTCATCACAAACTATTCTACCATAAATGATTGTACTATTTTATCTATCTTAAATAATCTCGATATAGTCATTGAGAATGTATTTATTTTTTAGAGTTTTCTAAAAACACCTTTGATAGGCTCACCTATGTGAGAGGAATTGCGGGTACTTCCTTAGAGATTGGGTTTGCCTCTTAAATTTTCATGAAATTAGGATATGGACATATAATTATGTCAATAAGAAGTCACTGGCTCAAAGCTACAGCAACTAAGTAGTTCGATAGAATCTTAAGATATTCTCACTAAATGAAGGTTCAAGGCCATAAGACACCTTTAATTAAACATGAACTTATAGACATTTAAAAGTAGGATTTCTTAAAACATGATTTGAAAATTGTGGGGGGATATTGGGAATTTTCAAAATATTTTATTAAAATAAATTATTTAATGTTTTGAATTTGCTTGAAAATTTGGAGGAAAACCTTATTTGAAAACTTGATGGGAATTTTAATTTAAAAAAATGAGTTCCAAAATTTTTTCTAACTAGTTTCTAAAATATAATCTCCACATTGGATAATGTAAACTTTGAATAACCATTTTATAAATAAATTCATACTTGTCATATTTTCCTTTAAAATCTGAGAGAGACACAAACTGGGTCACATGTTTGAGAGTGCTGGCGACGGTTACTTCGTTGCAAGGAGCCCTTTCTTACTTGCTTTGGGCGACTCTACTAAGACTCATTAAGTTATATGGCCATCGGTGGACTATGTAACCTGCCATGGGGTGGATAGCTCTTGTAAGGTATGACCGGATTTCTTTCCAGTTATTATGATTTTTGACTGTCGGTCACTGACAAATAATCAAAATGCCCCTTGTTTAAGAAACTCCCTTTAAGAAAGTGTCTTAGAATTCGACGCTTAAATTCTTTGAATTATTTTATGGAGTTACTCTTGATCGATTTACTTTGTATTTAAATATTGAGAGATTTATAAATGCTTATAAGATTAGTCTTATTTTCAATATAGAACGTGCCAAAGAAAAAAGTCATAGACCATTAAGTGTTTTATTATATCTTGAGAATTACTCATCAATGAAATCATTTGCCATGATGGTAGATTGGTAGTGGATGGTGAAAATCTAAACAATTATTTGAGAATCATCAATTTTCACTTGATTATTTATATTATTATTTTAATATAGGTGACTCACTTTTATCCTAAAACAAAAGGAACATCCCTTGTTTATTTTTTTTATTTTTTCACCAAAATGGTTTTTATCAAATAGATAAATTGATAAAATTTCAAATCGAGCTCCTAAATTAGTTAGTGATATGTAACTCGTTTGCTGTCACAGAGCAATAAAACACCAAAGGCACAGATTTATGGTTCATTTAATTGTTAAAAGTATATTATAAGGAATCTCAATCCTTGAAAGTTGAAAATTTGTCATTTATGGCAACAATTGCTTCTGTCTTTGTTTTCAATCGGTAGACTTCAACGATGCACTGCAACATTGTTGGTAGGGGTGAAATTCAGGTAAGATTTTGGCTCAAATCCACATGACTCGACTCGAAAATCATGCATGTCGGACCATGAAAGTCAGGTCAGCGGGTCGGGTTGAGAAGTCAGAAATCTGCATTGAATTCGGGTCGGATTAAGTTGAGAGATTTTTAAGTTAACTCGACCCAACCCAATCAAATCTGACCCGACTCGGTAAAAAGTAGGCTAAAGTAGATTCAAAATGTAGGTCGGGTCAGATTTCGGATTGAGTTCGATTATAATTCGTATCAAATCGGGTCAAGACATCCAGGTGTAAAGTTTAAAATCCAACCCTACCCAGTCCAATTTCAACCCTAATTTATTCCCATGCATTGATGACCCAACATGTAATTCAACATATTCTATTTCCAATAGAATTGCACCGAGACTCATTATAGGATTCATTACAATGCAAGAAAATGTGTCGTTAGCTGTATTAGTCCTCCGTTTTGTTCGTGATGAATCCAAATAGTATCTGCATACAAATTTAGATGATATTTAAATATTTGATTTTTTTGCGTGTTTCACTTTTTAATGTTGTCTCTTCCAATAGAATATGGGTGGTTAATTCTAAGGAGTTGATTTGATGGTCAAAACCCATCTTTATTTGCACTAAGTTTTAGAGTCAAGTCCTCTTAATAGAAAAAATGTCACTCTCCATTGTTCTGTATTCTACATGTACGAATTGAAAGTTTTACACATGTCCTAAAAGATTGATCAAATGATACAATTGTATATCTTGATTAAAAAAAAAATTAGTCACACTTTTGTATGCAATGTATTATAATTGATTCACGTAACCCTAAAATGCATATCATATTTTGTCCTATTAACTGATATGCATGCCTATTTGTACTCCAACGTGTCCTCAAAGTTTTGCCTTATTGAAGTCCCTCGTTTGAAATCAAAGTTTAATCTCATTGGTTAAAAACGTTAGAGTAGCTAAATTACATAAATCTCCCTACTTGAAAGTAAATTTATCAAAATTGAAGTATGGAAATATGGCTTGAGTTATTTACATTGATCAAAATTCCCTTAAATTACTCTATTCTCTAAATGATAAATCTAAATAAATAAAAAAATGAGCTTATTGTACACTATTACTAATTAACGTATTAAGCCTTTCTATAATAAAAAAATGGCCTCAATTAATAAAAGTAGGTAGTTCAATTGGTCTAAACTTCTAGAATTAGACTAAAGGTTGTGGTTTCAACTCCTTTCCAACTTATCTAATACACGAGGCTTGTGGGTAGTTTCGTTTATTCATGGGATTAGTCTCACCTCTAATGTGGGGTGGAGATACCATGTTAAAAAAAAAAAAGTATTTTAAGTTTCTATCACTCTAATAAGCAAGAAAATTCAATTTTCTAATCCAATAAAAACCTAGTGTCGAGTTTCAAATATTGAAAAATAAATAAATGTGAATTTAGCAATTAATATTTAAGAGCAACAACAACAGAGGAAGATCAATAGTTGACCATTGCTTTGTGCTTTCCTAAACAGGGAGTTTTCTAATAGACATTTCTCACATGTGCACTAAAGTCGAATAGTTGTTTAATGTGATTGTCCATAGAAGAATATGACATTGATCAATTTTCATATTTTAAATTAAATGATTATTTAAAATACCATAGTGCGTAAGCATCTAATGAAAGGAAGACTTATAATTTTTTATTTATGAAAATTGGATGCATTGATTTTCATAACTAAACCCTCAATGTGAAATAATGGTAAATTAGGTCCCGGCTAAGTTATGATGCTCTTGAGAGAATCTGAATCGCATCATCCCCTAAAAAGTTAAGAAATTCTTCGGATCTTCTTTCCTTCTCAAACACTGATTAGAATTTCATCTCAATTCTAGGTAAATGAAAGCTTAATTAGAAAATAAAAACCTAAGGAGGCCCATTTGAACATGAGTAAAATTTGTTAAAAGACATGAGATAGGTGAAATTCTCATTCTATAGCTAAGACTTCTCTTGTAAAATTTGGGTTACCCATCTAGGCAACCAATTCAACTGTATTGTGACAATAAAGTTGCAAATGATATTGCCTACAATCCAGTTCAAAATGATCGTGCAAAGCATGTAGAGGTGGACAGATTCTTCATCAAGGAAAAGCTAGATGGGAACATATTGGAGTTACCTAATATTCGATAAGAGAATCAGTTGGCTGACATTCTCATCAAAGCAGTCTCAAAACCTGTGTTCTCAAATTTTTTAGAAAAATTGGGCATGTGTGATATGTATGCACCAACTTGAGGAAGAGTGTTGAAGATTTTACAGAATAATTGATTGAGTGATTGATTTGCACAGCTGTATGATTGATTTACTTCCAGATTTTGTATAATCTGTCTCTGTAGTTAGATTTGTATATATAAATTATAATGTTCTCATTGAGAAATATATGAATGAAAAGGGAAAATCTCATTGATGCCTAAATTTCAAGTGATTTCATATATGAAATTAAATTCAAACTGAGAAAAAAAGGAACTTGATTTAAGTTAGCAAGAAAATCAAAATAGTTCTACATAAACTGAACTAGAATTCAAAAACATTCTACTAACTTGTGCCAAAATACCAAAGAGACTCTCTCCCTTTCAATTCAATTTAAGTCAAATTTTAGGGATAAAAAGATGGTCATCTATGCCTCTAATTTATAGAGGTTCATGATTGAAAAAAAAAAAATAGAAAGTAATAAAAATGTAGATTACTATCACTTTTTGACATATGTTTATAAAATTGGTCATAACTTTGTCTAAATTTGTTGAAATTGTGCAAATTTGGGTTCGTTGGATAGTTCGTTGATTAAGCTTTGAAATGAATCAAATTTTATAAAAATACAATATCATTTGGTATGTCAAATATATTTGCAAAGTCAGACTATATTTTCTACCAAATCTCATACTAACATGTAAACTATCTAAATAAAAATAAACCATAAGCTAATTCTGTACAGACGATTTTTGAAGTGCTAATTGTGGCTGATTGCTTTCAAGAAAAATCTTGGGCGAATTTGGTGTGGCCCTTCGTTGCTAATCCAAGCTTTTTATGCCAAATTAGTAGGGCTGAAATCGAGTCGGGTCAGGTTTTGATCCAAAATTCTCGACTCGAGTCGACCTAAATTCTAATCCAACTCAACTTGAATTTTGACTTGACCCGTATTCTTAACCCATTTTAGTCTAATTTTAACCGGGTTGAGTCAAGTCAGGTCGTGTCGGGTTAACTTGAAAATTCCTCAACTCGACTTGACCCGAATTCCATATGGGTTTTTGTCTTCTTAATCCAACTCGACCTGCTGACCCGACTCGCATGACCTGACCCGCATGATTTCACATGTCGGGTCAAAATCTGACCCAATTTCAGCCCTACAAATTAGCAAGTGGAATCTTCTCTTTCTAGTCTGCCCGCAACTTCTCATTGCAGCCAGTAAATGAACCCTTTTCTTGCATTGAATTGAGCTTAAATCCATGTGTTGAAGATTTGAGCCATTCTACCAGCCCATTAGCTAATTATTTGGATGATTTGGACTCCAATGGAAGCACTTTTGAATCTCGTTTTTGACACCATAAAATTTCATGCGATTTAAGTACCAATCGAACATTTTCTTCAATTTTTTGGCTCATTTCTTCATTGAATTCATCTCTAAGTTGTTGTATGTGATTAGTGAATATGCCCTCATCGCACCGTCCGACTTGGATGAAATTCTTTCTTGAGTAAGGAGAATCTACGCGACATATTAAATGACAACCCCAATCTTCACGACACTTTGACTGCATTTGGATGAGGAGTAAATTTACAAGAGTTACTTGGGGTTACCTTTGATCAAAGGTTACTATGTATATTATGAATACCTTGACTTTTTACCTCTATCTCTTAATTACCAAATAAAATAGTGAAGAATTATCCTCCATCGAAACACAGCCTTCACCACGCAAAAAACCGGTAAGATTCTTCAATATTTTCTTTCGTATCTTCAATGATGCCTCATCACATCATCAGACTAAAAGTACAAGTGGAGTCCATCATTCAATGATACAAATATTGATCTTCGTAGCCCTCTGAGGTATTGGTATATATCCCAATAGTTCTTCATTTCATTTTTCCAACTTCGGCAATTTGTAGAACCATCAATCCATTCATCCAAATAATTTTTGTTACATTAATTGTTTGTATCATCATCGTCAGCAGACAATAGATCTCAGCTTGAGTTGATTTCATCCCAAATACAATTATTTCGAGTTAAAATTTGAGTGGAACACTGTGTGGCTCACACAGAAGATTTAAAAATCTTAAATCCCAATTTAAAGTGTACAGTTCTTAGAAGACTAAATATCCATTTTCAATAGAAAGACTTCACATTTATCACGAAATGAGCTCCAATGCTTAGATAATTAGATATGATGAATAACAGACTTCATGAATGACGTAATTCAAGAGCAACTCTTAAAATCGATAATTATAACTTTAAGAGAAAGGCTATTGACAATCCATGACCTTATAATAACCAGAATTTTAAAATTTAAATTAAAAAACAAATATAATCAAGTGTGGAGTTCAAATTTTACAAAGTAATATTCTTATAATCATATTATTCTCTGCATATTCTAAGAGAATATGTAGTCCGAGCAGCATCTCTAAAAAGAAATCTTATTAATATAGTTTTCCTATAAAATCAGAAGCAGCTTAGGCTGACAGACTAAGGGAATACCATTATTATATTATATATCAATATATTATTTTATCTCCATACTTATAATATTATATTTAAGATTTCCCATGACCTAACCTAACCCTGGCTACTTTCTCCCCAACTATAATCTCATATTCTATACAAAAACAAAGATATTGCCAATCGTATAAACCGAAAGATGGAATTGATGGCCTTGGCTTGATCTCATCGATCGAATTCAACTTGAGTTCATCACCAGTAAAGCTAGTAAATGTATATAATATTAACTAATTTTGTTATATCTGTGAAGTCCTGAATTGTAAAAAAAAAAATCTATTAAAAGCATATTTCAATTTTCACTCATATTTTTTTATTGAGACGGTAAGTTTGATGCCCATTTAGATTATTGTTTTTTGCAGTCGAAACACATGGAGCAGCTGCTACTGCTCTGGGAAGTGAAGAACGAAGGGAGAAGAAGAGAGAGAAACCCTAAATTTCTCTTCCAATTGACCTACCGGGTTTTTAAAGGCTAATACGGTGTCCATTATGGCCGATTTTTCGCAGGCGCAATGCAACATTGTATATCGGTTGTTGCATTGCGCCTACTTAAATCCCGATACCTTATCACACCATTTTTAGGCAAAATTTCATTTCCTAGCCTCGTAAGCAAACTGTGTGTTCTTTCTTTACACGCTACTGTATGAAGGAGAGTGCTAAGATATATTTAGATATTTTTTTATTATTGATTAGGGATAATGTGTTTATCATTTTAGGACTTTCCTCTTTTACTTTATCTTCCTTATTTGCAATAGAAAGTGTCTTTTCATATAGAGACAAGTTGCTTGTCGCAAGAGTGTACCGAGCTATCACATAAAATAAAAAGAGTTTTTGTGAACTATATAATAAAATCAATACTGCATTAAAAAGTTTAACCATTGATTTAAAAATAATAATTTAAATAAAATTAATAAATGACTCACAATCCCATTTTAAAAATAGTATAGCCTATGGCAGAAGTGCACAGCTCATTGTTAGATCCTAATCTATATTGTTAGATAAAAACAGATGATTATGGGAATTCTTTAATGCTTTGTAAGTGTACTTTATTTGGCTAAGCGACTACCATCAACTACATTGTACGTAAAGCAAGTCCCCCTGACCATCTTAGAGTTTTTTTCTCTTCAAAATTAGTCAAATAAATATTTATATAGTAAATACTTAGCAAAATGAATGAATAATTATATAAAGTTACCAACACTAACTAAATATAGTCCCGCGCAAGGTAATTCAATTGTTAGAAATGGGTGGTCTTAGGTTGGAGTCTTGTAGGAATCTAATGTACATAGTTTGTAGGAGTATGCTTGCATCTTGAGTTTTATCCAATATACACAAAAAGATGATAAAGTCTTAAAGTTCTCGTGTACACGAAAAGATGTAAAAGTCTTAAAGTTCTTTGAAAAAATACTAACTAAAATTAAATTAATTCTTGTGAAAAAATGCTTAAAGTGATGTAACAATCCTGACCTGACTCCTGAGCATGATACTGTCCTTTTTGGGTCCTCGATCATGCCCATTACTTTGTTGACTAAAGTGAATCCTCAAGGTTTTGCTTTGGATCTAACCCACTTGCCCAGACCCAAAAGGTCTCATACTTAGAGTGGGGTTTTCCTCTCTCTTAAACTCTTCTCCCGTGCCCATCCTGGGCAATGTGTGATTTTTCCCATATGCCCAGGTGGCCCGGAGCCGTCCTCAGCTACGCTACAGATCAAACTGGCCGATAAGTTATACAGGCAGAGGGTTGAACCAGCTCTAATACCATTTGTAACAAAATCATTCTCACACGAGCCATTTCTATATTTATTATCATACTGGAAAAAAAATATTACATATAAAAATTGTGATTATAATATCATTAGATCTCTTATGTATGATTAGTTTTCCATTAAAAGGTTTTCTACACTTCGATCAAAAAATTGTAGCACTTGGGTCATGGGCAGTAAGCACAACGATGATGGCCCACCGCTTGAAATCGCAAGCCACATATAAAATCTCGGCCGTCCACACATCATCTACACCGTTGACCCTTCATCATCCTTAAATAAAATATTAAAAACGAATTGCAGTAATATATATTTTTTAGTTAGAAGTTGCAGGATTATGAACCTGTTAAGGGTTTTAATTAGACTATTTACATCATCATCTGTACATAATTGGATTTTTAATATTTTAAAAGTCATAACTCTAGATAAGGATGCCTTCAATTGCTCACAACAGCCAATAAATTTGATATTGCTCGATATTTGATAAAAAAAAATCTTGTACTTATTATAATTACATTTTGTCGTATGGACTTGACTTCAGAATAGAGGTCGCAACTGGCAGTTTAAAAATGTAATTAAAATAAAAATGATAAACTTATTATCTATCATTAATATAAAGAGAGAGATTGACTCTTGTGACTTAGTTCATGTAAAACTTTTATTTTTTAGATTTACGTGTGTGATAAATTTAGAAGTAGTTCTATTAAGACCTTCATGGGTGAGTCCACTATCCTTAAAACACATAAAAGTTAAGTCATATAAGCTCGAACTTTAATCATAATAATAAGCTGTCATATTTTACTTTTAAATCCAATCAATATTTTAATTCAAAGGTTGAGATGAAAGTTGAAACTAATTCATTAGGAATCAATTTACAATGGATAATCTCCGATACAGATATCAAATCACTATGTATATAATTAAAACATTCAGAGGTGAACTTTTTCATTAAATTTCGTGACTTTAAATTACTAAGGAAGTTATTTTCCTCTAATTTAAATATTTTTATTTTTGAAAATATGACATCAAATTTATTGAGTGCAAAATATCTTTAAGTTCTAATATTTTCATAATGCTCACATCGATATTGAATTATTTAATATTTCCTTATTAAATAAAAGATAATATTTCATTTTTTAAGAAAAATTAGGATGATTTAAAATATAAAAAAAATGAATATGATGACCGGAGAAGCCCACCGCCGTCTCTCGCCATCCTTGACTCGTCGGTGAAGTGTGGTGGTTCGGTTGTGGTGGTACTGTGGTTGGAATACACATTCCGTCCGTGCGGGCTGTGCTGAGTCAACGGTCCGGATCACCAACCCTTAAGAAATTTTAGGGCCCTTCTGCACTGTCAGCTGAAATCAAGGTCATGCAGATTTTTTTTTACATAATTAGGAGTCCAAGATTTTAAATTTCAAGAATATAATTAGGATTCAAAACTTTAATTTTCAAGAATATATAAGCCTATCTATTCATACAAATCGATAATTTATAGGGAATGACTCTTTGAAGTAGAGTAGAAATTGAATTAGACGTGTGTTCTTTGCTATTTTTCGAACATTTTATTTTATGTAAATGATTAAAAGTCTTCGATTTAACTGTTTCAGTTTATACGATTAGATTAGAGGACATGAGGTCCACAGGTGGTTTTGTATTTGTGTACCTGTGGGATTAGTCTCACCTCTAATATGGTGTGAAGATATCCATATTATCTAAAAAAAAATATTTTTAAATTTTAATTGCATTAAATCGTTTTGCACTTAAATTTTATGAATATTTAAAAACATTATATGATTGAATTCTAGATCTTTTCAAAATACAACCACATCTATCATCTAACATTTTATGAGAATATTTGTATAATAGATAGAATAAGATATTTTACCAAAAACTAAAATAAGAAAATAATATTGGTCGCTGCATAATGTAACCAATTAGAAACGAAGCATTGTTAATTTATAAAATATCAAAATGTTATCTATTTTATATCTCTAATCATTCAATATAAAGTGATGGGATAAATGATAATTAGTAATCATTTTTTTTTTAATTTAACCATTTCAAAACATATACGTTTAAATAAAACTAAGGTGAAAATTCATTAACCTCTATTTTACTTAGTAAGAAACGATTTATGTGCAAGCACGTTGATAAATGCTAATTGTAATTAATTCTTTCAAAATAAATCAAATATATAAAAAATAAATAAAGAAAATAGTCCTAAAAGTCATCATGATTTTTTTTTATATATATAATGAAAACTCCATTGGCCTATAAATCTGTATATTTTAAGTTGATGGTGAAATTTTCTTAAAATTTTAAATCACATAGAAGTTATCCTTATCATTTAGTAACAATGGAAAAATGAAGCAAAAAATATCCTTTATTATTTTGAAATTTTACATATATATTTTTTAATTTACGTGTGGAAAACCACAAAAAACCCAGCGAGTTTCACCCGCGGGGTTTTTGTATATTTTCTTTAAGCGTTATCATCACAAGATTTGATTAGATTATTTTAGAACTTCACTTAAGATTTATCTATTTTATAGTGGCACTACCTAAACAGCAATTTAAAAAAGCCAATGATAAGTTAAATCAAAATATTCCAAATATATTTGTATGATAATACCCATTTGCATTTAGTCTTCACCAGGGATTTAAATCTCGGTATCCATCAGAAATTTCTCTCTCCTATCTTTTCGTATGGACCGAGATTTGTTTTCTGGTCTTCACTCTTCATTCTCTAAATACCCAAAATGAAATGTAATAAATGGAAATTAAAATACATCTTATTATTAATTTAAATATAGGACATGTATGAATTACTCATTTTAAAACTATGTGAAGTATTAAAGTTGGTGTTTTGTTAATATTTAGCAGTGGCTACAACACTTGTATTGGTATAGAAAATAAAAAATATTTTTAATTTTTTATAAATTTATTGCTATAATATACCTGCCTCAAAATATTACCAAAATCTAATTCATTACTTAAGAACATAATTATAACCCAACTTATTTTAGCTCTATTTAAAATAAATCCTCTCTTGACTTTCTTACTTACCCATAAATAAAAGTGATGAAAATAAAAAATTAATAATTTATTTAATATGATATAACTTTAATTATAATCTGATTTGTTAAATAAATGCCTTTGACAAGCCCTTTTATGTTGATCTAGATGACCTAAATTTGCCCATGATACATTCTACGCCAAGTTCTCATTGAAAACAAGATCGTTGTGGGAACATATGATTTAAACATTAAAAATAATAAATAATCATTTTTAATTTGGCCATTGCTTTCAATGTCTTAGATAGAGAGTAATAACAATAAACAAATTGGTTTAGGTGAGAATGATATGATATCATCCTCTAACTTTATTTGCTTTTATTGTATTAAAAATTAAATTATTCACTGTCATAATATTATATTGCAAGATGATTATCAATTTTTTATACATTTATTAATTTATTTTTAAGCACAATAATATATTATATTATTATGATGTTGTATTCTTTTTTTGATAAGCGAGGGAAACCGTAAGGGAAGGGCCCCCTAAACCCCTGAGAAGAACACCCCACACCCACACTCGTAGGACACCTCAAATTTATACTACTAAGACAGGAACTAATGACTTCTCATTTCTTGATATGAGAAGTAACTAGTTGATCTACCTAACATTGTGTATTATGATATTGTATAACATCACACTTCAAAGTAATTTGACATTACAATTAAGTCTAATCCAATCAAATTATAACAAACTTAGTATCCTTAAATGTTCAATTATTAAAATATTGTCTTTAATTAAGGAAACTTACAAACCAAGCTACAATTAAATTTATAAATAAAGGAACAAACTTAATTAAAATAAGTTGATTTGATATTAAAATTTAAAATAAATGTAAGTCATTTAAAAACCCAACATAATTAGAGAGAAATTTAGTCTAAAAATTCAACAAATTAAAATAGCTATTTTTTTAAAAAAAGGGGCTTGAGCATCACTTTTATCTCGAATGTAAATCGGCTTAAGTTCAGATTTAATAAGCTGATTAGTTTTATAATAAATATTTATCAAATATGAGTAATGCTGAAATTATCCATATTTTAAATATTAGTTAATTTTATTTAAAACTCAGAACAGTGATTAAAATTCATTAAAAAAAAAAAAATCTACATCTCCTCGAGTTTTTTCATCGAGCTTGAGACAACACGGTCAACTCAAGATTTATCCGAGGGCAGATGAGGAGAGAGAGAGAGAGAAGCCATTTGCGTCAACAAGCACAAGTGGGCAGAAACGGACAAAGGGCGTGGCATTTGCGTAGATAGTTTGAAATCCCGAGGGCATTTCCCTCCGCTTGCCGGAGATAATACGGTGCAGGGAATGGCGAGAGAGGGGAGAGCGAGAAAGCGGTTCTCTCTCTCTCTCTCTCTCTCTCTCTCTCTCTCTCTCTCCATTTCTTTATTAAAAATAATAGAATAATATTATTATATATTGTATAATAGCAGTGGATGGAAGGGATCAGAGGGTTTTGGCCTTGAGCCTTGCTATGGCAGTGACTTCTTCTTCTTATTAATTCTTAAAGTTCCAAACCAGTCCTTCATTTTTCCCCCATTTTCCATCTCCCAGACACGGTTTTCCCCTCTCATTTATACCAGTGATTCTTTGCGGTGCCCCTTTTGATGGTGGATAAATAGACAATCGACGTCAGACAGATCAGAGGGACATACACCGGAACTTGGTGTATCAGCGCCATGTCGGCGAATGGAAGCAGGATGGAAGCGGAATACATATTGCGACATCACCAGCACCAGACCAGAGAGAATCAGTGCAGTTCGGCTCTCGTCAAACACATCAAAGCTCCCGTCCATCTCGTATTCTCTCTCTCTCTCTCTTCCTCTCTGATTATAAGTATCTCATTTTCGATTTTTGGAAGATCGGATTCCAGATCCGATAGTTGATCCAACGGTTCAGATTTCGTTGCGCGTTCGGCGGGGCAGATCTGAACCGTCTACTTGGATCTGGAGGTTTCGACTTTCGACTTAAACCTTTGGTTTTTATTGATGGCAATCTATGTAATTATCCTCAACTTTATCCCGTGTTTGTAACAAACGATTCCGCTTTGCGCTCTGTTTCGATTGCTGATCGTTGGGTATTTTTTTTTTTCGATCTTGTACTGATTGTTTGGAAATTTATGGATCAGAGTCTTCTTCTTTGATCCTTCTTTCTTTTCTTGTTTTTCTTTGTAAGTGATTTTTCCCTCGATTTGAATTGCTTTTGTTTTGAAGAGGGATGCTTTTTTTTTTTTTTTTTCTTTTCCTTCTCCGTCTGTCTCTTTTGTGATATACATTAGACTGGAAGATATTGTTGGGAGTATGAATGAGATTGTGGGGTTTTCAAGAATTTGCACAAGTCAACTGAGAATTTCAGGTTTTTGAGAAATCAAAAGGAGCTGCCAATCTGTTCATTTCAGACTCAATTCAGTTGTTTACTTTAGTTTTATCTGTGTTTGGATATAACTTCAATCTCAAGCGCTTTATTATGTTATCTTTGCGTGGTGGGAGATGTTTGTGTGTCATGGAAATGGTGAATCAAATAAGGTGGGATACTGTTTCTGAGTTATTCCGCTCCCATGTAAATGGTAGGAGTTAGAACTGTTTGGTGGTGCAGAATTCCTCCATGGAAACGGAATTCGTAGAACTCTGTGGATTTTGTGACTTCTTTTGACCGACTTTAGTGAAATTCTGATTCCACCAAGAAATTCTAGACGACCAAAACAAGGCCTTGGTATAGAGACAAAATGATTATTTGCCAAATTAAAATGCAAAGAAAATCCTGTCAACTCAGTTTCTGGTTTCCATGCTACCCCAGTGCTCCGGAGATCTTTCAAACTGCTTAGTATTTTGGGTACATATAAAAGCCATCATAAAGGTTTTTCCGCAGGGAAATCATTTCTATTCCCTCTTTCCACAGTCATTTCAGTGACAGTTTCCTTTTGATCGTTGCTCAGAGTGTTCTGATTCATTGTCCATCTTTCTTTAATCAGGTCTGGTCTTTGGTGAGGAGATTTGATCAACCTCAGAAATACAAGCCATTTATTAGCAGATGTGTTGTGCAAGGTGATCTTGAGATTGGAAGTCTTAGAGAGGTGAATGTGAAATCAGGGCTTCCGGCCACGACCAGTACTGAGAGATTGGAGCTTCTTGATGACACTGAACACATCCTTAGTGTCAGGATAGTTGGAGGGGATCACAGGCTAAGGGTATTTAATGTTCTTGTTTCTTTATTTCCTTGATTCCTTTATTCTTATCTGTTATTATCACAGTTCAGTCTGTTTCTCTTTTCAAGAGAGTACTCTTAGTATTTAGCTAGTTAAGGTTAGTTTGTTTATGTAGTGACTGATTGACATCTAACTTCGTATGAACACTTTTTTGGTTCCTTTGGATTTTCATATTCTTATGCTGAAAATTTGACAGGAACAAATAGGACAGTGTCTGCATTTGAAAATTTAAGTGTGCATGTGCAAATCATGTCACTTTCATTTTATTGATTTTTGCCTGCTATGTTTATATCATTTGAAATTGACGTGATTATTTCTAGAACAATACATGGTTGTACTATTTCCAGCACATGCCTTGGAATTCAATCCTTAACTGGTTTTAATTTCAAATGCTGGCTGATGTTACAATTTTCTTCTAGAACTCTACTGGGAAAAAAATGAATATAATGGTCGATTTTTATCCAAACACATTTCTTTCTTTCTTAGACGTGGTGCATTTCACAAGTTGCAAGTTTATAATTGCTTACAACTGAGACGGGCTTGCAGGTGCTCATTGTTTGTGAGAATTCTGATCCCTCATTGACTGCTGAGAAAGGAAAGATAATATTTCTCATTGATTGCTTATTGTTTCAATGCCATTATATACCCCTCTTTTCTTTTGAAATGATAACTCAAACTAACAACCTTTAGGTTGCACAAGCTACATTTGCAGATTGTACTAGAGATGTTGTTCATTGCCTTCATATGAAAACATAATAAAATGTTCCTATATTTTATGTTCTGCGATGCAAAGATTGACCTCTGACCTGGGAATCAAATCATATTTTTTGTTGATTCCAAAGTTCAAATTGGTATTCTTTCACCCAAACATTTACAAATTGATTGGTTGTTGCTTCGACAATATTTCTCTTACTTTTTCTGTTCCCCATCTTAGTACATGTTTGTTAAGAACTGCAATTCAGTCAGTTTCTTTACCTCTAATCCTTAATTCTGCTGAATATCATCTACTTTAGACATTCCTGTTTGTTTTTTATGGCAGTGAATTACAATCCCTTCAAATTTAGTACTCCAAAAAAAAAAACCCTTCAAACCTTATAGACAGACATGGAAACATACATTACTGATTGAAAGTAAATAGTCATCTATAGACTAGTAAATTTTGTGAGATAATGGTCGTTACATACTTTGGGGTCCAATTGGGCCAGTCCTAAATTTTGAACTTATAGCATAAAGTATTAAAGACTCGGTTTTGTCAGCCCCATCTATGCCCATGATTGGCTCTATTTTTAGGCTATTTATTAATTCTGAACCTCATATTTTCCCAAGGATGAAAAGCGGAAAGACATGGATATTGCCTGTTTGCCTTTTTCCCCCTTTTTCTTTTCATATTATTGGGTTAGCCTGGACTGTGGAAAGTTTGGTTCTGATTTTTCTATAGGCAAGGCCATGTTCATAATTCCTACATATGTTTAAATTTATTGATATCTTGTTTCCCCTCTGCACTGTTTTTGCAGAACTACTCATCAGTCATCACCCTCCATCCTGAGGTCATCGATGGGAGACCAGGGACAATGGTAATTGAATCTTTTGTGGTAGATGTGCCAGATGGGAACACCCAAGATGAGACATGCTACTTTGTTGAGGCACTCATCAAATGCAACCTCAAGTCATTGGCTGATGTCTCCGAGCGGCTGGCTGTGCAGGATCGAACTGAACCCATTGATCGATGCTGATTTAAGGGAGGGAGGTGAAATACAAAGGGATTGCCATGGATGAAGCTTCCGAGGCTTTCGGCTTCTTGGAAGCTTTGGAGACAGACTGGTAGTTCGATCTTCATATGCTGGACTTCAAGCGATACCTCTCTCTCTCTTTTCTCTCTCCTCTCTCTCTCTCTCTCTCTCTCTCTCTCTCTCTCTCTCTCCTTCTCCTCTTTGGCTCTGCTTTTGTTTGTTTCTCTTTCCATTTAAGTGATGATGATGATGATGGGATTTCCTGCGTCTTAGTAGGCCCAAGTACCACATCTTCTACAGCTCTTGGAAACCTAGCCATGAATGATAACAGAAAAAAAAATAGGTCTCTTTTGTTTGTGATTTTGATGGGTTTTGGCCGTGGTGGTATCTTGCTCTACAGGGGAGTCTGAATGTGATTGAGGATTGGGTTGTGTGTGTGTTGGTTGGTGGGTTTTTTTTTGGTGGTGGTGGTGGTGGTGGTTGGTTGGCGTGGTGGGGGTGTGTGTCACAAGAAGACTGACGTCTTTTGATGGAAGGCTTGTATGTATTATTTTTAGCACTCCCTAGTTTTATCGCTATTATTACTATTACTGTAGGTATGCTTTGGGAAAACTGTGATTCGTCTTGTAAATAAAGGAATTGTTCCATTTCAACAACTCATGCCATGCCTTATACTGCCAGTGAGTTGTAATTGGGCACATGACATTTTCGTCCTTTAATTTGCCATGGCCCCCAACTGTGAAAAGGGGTATTCATAGTTGTTATTATTGGGTTTTTAGAGGCCCATATGGTTGATTGGATAAGATTATCAGCTGCTAGTGTTTCTTTCTTTTTTTTCAAGAAAAAAAAAAGAGCAAGGGGTGAGAGAGAGAGAGAGCGGGGGAAGGGGGGGCTGAGATTGTCGCTTGAGGGACGTTGGCCCATTGGATGAATGGTCGTTGTTGAAGAAAAAAGAACCCTTGGCCTGAAAGTGCTGATTGAGAATGAGAGCCTATTTTTAGTTGAGGCTTGCTGTGACTTGTTGCTAACGACTGACTGCTATTTGGTGGACCATTTGTTGGATGCTTATGGATTTTGCTGTTTCTTGTGCTGTGTCAAAAACTCAAAATGGGGTGTGGGCGTTGTGGGTCTAATGTTTTGCCCACCCAGATTGTGCGGTTGTTATTACTTGGCACTGGTGTTCAAAAACTTAGATCGAGTCAAGAAAAGTAGCTGAAATTCAGAAAAAATCAATACAGAAATCAGGAAAAGTCACTGAATTGTCATTCCTCGGCTGGGCTCCGTAGATTTTTAAACAATGTTCTGTACCATTGGGGTACAGATGAGATGTTTTCAGTCAGCTCAAGAACTGCCCAGAACGTGCAAGAAGAATCCAAAATGTCAAGGTTTCATTTTGGATGGTTCAAAAAACCTCTGCAAGGTGATAAGAGTAATGTGGAATACTCTAGTCTTGTGGAAGAGTGTAGAATATCACAGAATAGTGAGAAGTATTTAGAGTTGTCTAGAAGCTTTTAGACTAGTGTGGAGTAGGTAGACATTGAATTGTTGCCACATGGCACAATCTTCACCATTGGTGATCTTAGGTTTAAGTATATAAATGGGTGGGTGTCTCACTTCTAAACAACCTCAACAAGGCGACCTCCACAACCCTCATGAGCTTGAGAGAGGAGTCAAGCTAGAGACTTGAACTTGAGAAAGAGTTATAACTCCATGAGGTGTTGGATCTTGGTGGATAGCAGAAGTGTGAGTGCTTGTAAAAGGGTTCAAGCCTTGTACTTCTCATTTTGTTGATCAATACAAGTTGTGTTTGATTTAGTCTCGATGTTTCATCTGTCTTAATTCATTCTCGTGTAAGTTGTGTGGTTTGGTGTGTTCTATCGCTCTTCCACTCATTCTTATGTTCAAGTTGTGTGGTTTTCGTGTATTCCACTCATTCTTGTGTTCAAGTTGTGTGGTTTGGTGTGTTCACTTTGATTTAAAAGAGTTGATCAGTGGTCTTGAATTGATGAAGAATTCGCTTAGTGCCGTGACATTGTTCTCTCCGGTAAGCATTGGCGTTCATTTGCTAACTCTACTAGTGAACTACAACTGGTTCTAGTTCCTATCGTCATATTATTTTTCTCATTTTTCAGGGGTTAATTTCTATCACTAAATTTGAAAAAATTACTCTTAATATGAAGTACATATCTTTGAATCATTCGATGGTAATATGCCTGAGCCCTTCTGCAGAACCATCGTGAAATTTATTTCTTTGATGAGATGGAATTGAGTCTTCATGGGTGTCTCATCTAAGCATATATTAGAAGCATTTCCGAAGTCTTTTTTAGTGTTTGATGGATAGGTTGGACGACAATGTATGCTGTGTAAGTGTGTATTATTTGTTTTTACCCATATGAGTGGAGCTCAGTTGGTTACTTCTTGGCTCGGAAAGTGGAAGGTCACGGGTTCGAGCTCCTATGGCCTAACCTTGGTGTGCCTTAGGGATAGGAGTCCATCCGTTGGAGTTTTACGGTGGGTATTCCACGGTTTTTCAAACGTAAATTAAAAAAAAAAATATTATTTGTTTTTTAACCTTGAGAAACAAAGGGACCTGGAGTTGGTTTGGAAGTGGAGTGCGAATATCATATGATACATTTTTGAAACTGCATCATATTGGTCGATATGATTCGTATTGGCTGTATCATATTGGCCAATATTGGTCGTTTTTTAAAAAAAAAAATGAGGGGAGAGAATAATATCGGTTGATAAAGTTATAACGGTCGATATATCGTATATTGGCTGATACCAAATTTTGCACCCCTAAGTTTGGAAGTCATTCAATTGAGAAGTTTAGATGTTTTGATAGGTCATATTAGAAAATAAATTTTAGTTGATAAGAACTATGTGAATTCATTAATTATCATGAAAGTATTATATTGTTAAAAATGCGATCTATTAAATGATATTATTCATTAGTTTTTAAATTAAAAAAATTACATAAGTATTTACACTTGTCTTATTTAAATGTTAACGATGTATAAATGAAATTATAAAAATTTAAATTTAAGTTAAAAAAATAATTTTAATAGATCAAATTCGAAATAAAGTTCATGTACGGCGTTAGTGTCAGGCAAGCGGTCCAAAAATTGGACTCCCATTACATATTTGATGAAATTAAATTATTTTCATAAAAAACTTAAGATTTGAGATTATCTTATAGCTTAAGCTCAAAAAAATTAGTAAAAATTATTTAAAATAGAAAAAATTGCTGAAAGTTATTTTTCGAATGCCACCATAAGTATGATGCGAGGCATGGGGTTTAAAATTTGGTATTTGCTGCAAAATTTCTCTTTTTATTTTTTAATTAAAACAACTGATATTGTTCAAATACGCATCAGCCTATATATATATATATATATATATATATATATATATATATATATATTAAAAATTGATATATGTCAACCTATACGATGCGATGCACCGGAGGTTGGAAGTTTTTTTCTCTTTTGCCATCTTTTCCCCTTGCCTCTGTGTGGGTGTTATCTTTGTCATAAGCAAAGCAAACCACACTTCAATGCATACGGACAAGAGAAGTATTTTTTAAAATTGGTAGATTAAGAAATGGCCGCATATGTAGAAGGACGGAAAGCTAATTGGGTAGCTTAAAGTAAACCAATGATTAGCCTCCGGAGCACGTTAGCCACTTCCACACTCTTAACGCCACATAACTCACTCACGTTTAAATAACATGTTAATATAATTTTATTAAAATAAATTAGAGATGATTTGCAATTATGATTTTAAATTTAAATTTTCATTTAAAGTTTTTATTTATTCAATTTAAACAAATAAGATTGATAGTTAATAAAAGAATCTCCATTTTAATTATTTATTTTTTAATTTGAATTTGATGACTCGTTCACTTTATGAGATCAAATTTTTATAAGTTTTTACATTAACAATAAATTATATTTAGTTTTATAATGTTAATAAATTTATCTTATTGTAACAGCGTTGGTGTTAGCCCGGTGGTTAGTCTATGTTCCTCGCCTCTTTGGGCTGCGGGTTTTCTTTATTTGGTTCCTAGTTCGGGATGTGGGCTGTGAGGCTGTCTCTCTTCTCTCTCTTTCGATCTGGGCCTGGACCTGTTTGGGCCCTCTCATTATCCTGGTCTCAGTTTTTGGGCGGTCTTTGTCTGGCCCGGACTTTATCATCTGTACCTGTTCAGGGCTCGTCCAATTCTTTTGAATGAATACTTACCAATTATCAAAAAAAAAAAAAAAAATTATCTTATTGTCAATTGTTATATAATTTAATTTAAGCAAAAAAAAAAAAAAAGTTTGCATTTGCATTTGCATTCTCCCTTTATATTTTACATGGCAATCAAAGGACAAGAGATGAAAAATATGATAAATACTGCTACATTTTTTATTTTATTTATAATAGTTGTACATTATTTTAATCTGGAACAGATTTAAGATTTTTTTTTAAGTAAACTTAAATAGTAAATGATTTCTATTTTGATTATTTATAGTTTTATGAGATAAGTTTTGAATTAAAACAAAAAAAAATTACGATGATCAGATCAAATATATTTATCTATTGTTTAATTATTGTTTTCATGAATTTAATTTAAATATGTAAAACTTGAAAAAATGGATATAATCTCTTTTAATTTTAAATTTAAAATTAAAATACTGCTTTAACTAAGTTGGCTTGGTAGAGTGTGCAAAGAGTGTGAGGTGGGGTGGGTCCCATCTCATGTACTCTAGTCTTAGGGGTATTTTCGATATTCTGTGTGAGGTTTTGGGCGGTTTGGTTAGCCCTTTATTTGGTGGCTGAGATTTGACGGTTGATGGGAAGAAAGTCATGAGTTTCTGGAAGAGGTTTAAATGGCATTTTCATGGTCTCTGCTTTTTCCTATACAAATCCAATCCGACAAACTCAACTAAGCGCTTGCAACTTGCATGCCTATTCATGGCCTTATCTAAATTCCTACTCCCTCTCACTTTCTTAATGATAATATTTTCATTACCCCTATCATTTTCACTTTTATGGTGTGTTTGGATGACAATTTAAGATAGGAGACTCACTCTCTTTAAGTCTAAAAAATATTTTATCTTTTGAACTTCTATTTGAGTTTTGACTTCTTGGAATGATATTAAGTGGGTAATTTTTTATTTTATAAGAATAAATGTGTTTTATGTTAGTCAATTATTTTAATAATTTTGAATCGTTAACACAAAAAATTTTCAGTGAGATTTAAAGTTTATTTCAAGTTTTACTTGTGAACTGAATTTCTGTTGAGAAGTCAAATTCTTGGTACTGGATCTTAATATTTCAAATCATATGGCATCCTTAAAAAACAAACATCGAAGTGATTTTCGAGCACTAAGACTAAATGGTTAAAATTTGAATTTTGTTCTTAGATTTTCTATTACACTCTATTCTTTTGAGAAAAGAAGTATAATCAAGTACAACTCAAGTGCGCTTGGGGAGAACTCCATCTCCTCTTGGAGGAGAAGAATCATGTCAATTTACATACTCTACTTTCTCATATGGAGATCCAAAACATGAGAACTTGTCACTTCTCATAAGTATAATTTCTCACGGCCTAATTTTTTTTCTAGATGCCTTTTCATTCTATTACCAGTATTGTACAATATTCTGCTAACTTATTTAATTCTCAGTTTAGGGTATACATTTTGACACGAGAATTTTCCATCTCACATAGGAATTCAATTTTTTTTTTTTTTGAAATTTCCATTTTACCCTTCCGACCAACACAGAAAATGGAGGGTAAAACAAAAATTAAAAAAAAAAAAAATTAAACTCCCATGTGAGATAAAAAGGATTCTCCCATATGAGAATGTTTACCCATCAATTTAACTTACACTTGTTTTATTAGCTATAGGTAGATTTGACTTTAAATTTTGTTTTAGATCGGTAGGTACAATATATTGAAAGTTATCAGTAAATATATTCACGTATTAGTTTGTTGATTAGAGTTTCTAATTTGAGAAAGGTCTATTGTTTGGTTTTAAAAAAAAAACTTTGAAAGCTAGGCTTTTTATTTTTCTACAATTTGCATGGAAGGTAGTGGTCTCTATCAACTAATAAAGTACTATAAGTGCTTAAGTAAATAGGTAAACAATAAATATCTCTTTATTATCCACATGCATGTAGCTCAACTCATTAACCACCTGCCTTAGGAATTGAGAAGTGCCAAGTTCAAACTCCTATGACCTAACCTGATAGAGACTTTACACTGGGTTTCCCGTAGTTTCCTACATGTAAACTCAAAAAAAAAAAAAAAAATCTCTTTATTCTTCCTCCATTGAGTTGATTTTTCTTTTAATTTTTATACACAAATGTGATTTTCCTTATTTATTAGATCCATAACTTATATTCCTTTTTGGGATCGTGGTAGGTTCTTTGTTTTATCTTATCCTACTCCTTTGCACTCCAATTATTATTTATTAGACATTTCATTAAAAAATAAAACATTAGTTGAGATCAATGATCGTAGTGTTCTGAACATTTACACGGTCTAATCTGCATTGCTGCAACCACTGTATTCTTTTACAAATATTACGAGGGCTTTGCAAATACAAATGAATTATCTTCATTTCATGATTTCGATATTATTAAAATAAATACCATGGTTCAGAGGTTAGACTTCTACTACAAATCAATTAGTTACAATCGAAATAGGTTCTTTAAAAACTATATAAAAAAAAAAAAAAAAACCCTTAGTCGAGTCAATCTAAGTTGAATGAGTTGATGACCTTTTTCGATTTTTTTTTTCAATTTTCTTCTAAAAAACTTCGTCAAAATTTTCGGCAAAACA
Organism: Chimonanthus salicifolius; assembly: GCA_013350335.1. Taxonomy (NCBI): domain Eukaryota; kingdom Viridiplantae; phylum Streptophyta; class Magnoliopsida; order Laurales; family Calycanthaceae; genus Chimonanthus; species Chimonanthus salicifolius. The sequence continues at coordinate 49,757,847 of CM023536.1, forward strand.
AGATTTAAAATTAGACTCCAATTTTCAAGTTTTCAAATACATATCAAATTATGGGTCAGGTCATTTTCAAATGCCAACATCCAACGATCCAAAAAATTGCAGGTCACGGTTCAAAGTATTAATGGCTCGTGATCTAGGATTTCTTTAGCAGTTTAATTATGATCCATAATATGGTGGATCACTTACTCTATATGATCCAGAACATACAGGTTCACTATTTTGGTGAGTCAACCCAACATTCACCCGATGAACATTATTCCAATAAAGGGATTGCTAATAGACTTGCTGCCGTGGGTGGTGGAGCTTAAAAAATAAAAACTAAACACAATCAACACCGTGAAATTTCCAACTGTATTAAGCAACTTGTTGAAATTCTTGAATCTTTTTCCCCTATTTTCACTTGATATGGGAGTGATGACCAAAAATCCACTTCAGAAAGTGAGAGTCCTGAATTCAATTTCTACTCCACCCAAAAAGGCCACTCCCCGTAGAGTTACCGGTGTGTGTGGATTGGAGTGGTGACCATAAACTCATCTCAGGAAGTAGGAGTCCTAGGTTTGATTTTCCCTCCACCCAAAAGAGTCACTTTCTATAGAGTTACTCGATGTGTGTGGATAGTAAAGCTTGCAAATGCCATGAAGATTAATCGGGTGCTCTAAAAGACCTAGACACCCTAGTAAAAGAAACGATATTCTGGTTGGTAAGTTACCGATCATTTGGTTTTGTAGGACTTTGAGTTGCCCAAGTCGCCAATTATGGTTTGCTGACTCACCAAATTTGGTTCACTTGATTCACAAACTATTAGTCTTGTTTCACAAATTGGTCCATAATCAATTCCATTTTTTTTACTAAGGTGTCAAGATCTCTTACAACATCCGACTAATCCTCAAAGTATATACAAGCCTCCTGTGTCAAGATCTCTTACAACATCCGACTAATCCTCAAAGTATATAGAAGCCTCCTTACCTACACACATCAGGTAACTCTATAGAAAGTGATCCTTTGAAATAGAATGAAAATTGAACTCATGACTCACTTACTAAGGAAGGTTCGTGGTCATCACTCCAGCCCCTTTAAATTTCCATTATCAGTCCAAGAATAGACTTAGTCCTGGGACTTCTTCTAACTTTGATAGAATACACCTGATGGCCACACACATGATGGGCTCAACCAAGGAATGAAAAAGGACATACCATCCGATAAACTAACAGTGAAAGCATCTTAGGCAAATATCAGCTGTCTCAGCATCTATTAGCCCAACTGGGTTGATATGTATCGACACAGTGATAGGATCTGGATTAATAAAATATTTAGGATATTTTAAAGATATTTTGATATTTTTCCTTATTTGTCACTTCCCATTTGAATTATAACTCCAAGCCTATTTATTGGCTAAGTGAATAATGAAATAATCAGAGAAGAGTTTTCCCACAAATAGCCGAGTGGCTATGATGCACTCCCTTCACAATGGTGTTCACCTATTAACTACACCAGTATACTACAGTCGAAATTTGATTTGGGTCACCCACTTCACAATGGTGTTCACCTATTTACACCAGTATTTACTCTGATTATGGGTTGCACTCACTTCACAATGGTGTTCACCAATTAACTACACCAGTATACTACAGTCGAAATTTGATTTGGGGGTTGAAATAACAAAACCAAAACCAGATACTTACAGATTAAAATAAAGGCATCAGTAAGATGTACCTGGTAATAGTATAGAATCTGTAGCAATTTTTTATCCAATCACCTTTTTTTTTAATAAAAAAAATCCAATACCAAAAAGGTGCCAAAATATTATCATTTTCTAAAGTAGATTACCATACAAGTGTATTGGATCGTATTACCTCAAGCCTTGAATTGTAAGGAGGGTTGACATGGCCAGTGACTCGACGTCAGCATTAATAAGACCCCACCATGATAGATAATGCACCAACAGTAGCAGAGATCCTTTGATAGACTACCTGAGAAGGATCAGTTCATACTAAAGCAGTATGCATGGTAAATGGACATTAAGGCCAAATAATGCAAAGATAATGTTTTTAGCCAGGGAATAATCTACCAAGGTTAGGCGGGAAAAGAGCAGTGGGTCTGGACTACCTGAGAAATTTTTAACCTTGAGAACTCAATACCAACCATCACATGAAAAATCAAGGTTTACTATAAACAAAAAATGTATCAAAGGCATCCTCAACAGCAACAAAACTAAAACAAAACTGAGATCTCCTGTCAAAGCTATGCCCTTCCGCATGGATTGTGAAAATATGCAGGTTCAGATTGGGAGGCTAGCAGGATGCAACCTGAAACAATTGGACATCTTTCGAACTGCATGAGAGCCTGCTGATTACTGGTCCGTGGAATCACAACTGGGAGACTACTACTACTTGTTTTGAAAACTGGTAACAACTCTCATTAATATTAAACCTCTGGACATTGTGGAACCAGGCATTGGTATATAATCACAACTGGAAGCAGACATTGTGGATAGCAGCTTTAAAATATTAAATTAGAAAGGAAAAAAACCACCTATGAGATGCTTTTACATTATAATAGTTAGTAGTGATTTACTTAAAACTTGTATTATACATGATGTTTATAGAGATGTGTCTGCACCATTCATCCACCTCAAATCTCTCATTACAACGTGTACCATACCCACCACAAAAGTGTAAAACATTTGAATGGATTTACAAATTCTCCATTTCCCCCTATTGAATTATCCATCGCCCTACTATTATGTGTGTGTGTATTCAAGTTGAACCGTACACAACAATATGTAAAACCATAAAAAACATGATGTTAGTTCTTCATTCCCCTTACTTTCCTCTCAATTTTATTGGAACCTACGACAAACCAATGTAGTAGGGAAAAAATTGTAGATTCTAATTAATACCTCTGTAGTTTGCGTACACTGTACAGTTTGCTTTTACAGTTTGAGAAGATTACATATATAGGCATGAACTAACTCAATGCAAGCTCCTCTTCTTGTTCAGAAAGTAATTGTCCTTCTCGGTCAGGACTGAGAATCCTTTTGACATCATCTGCATTAAGTGTCTCGTATTCAAGCAGTGCATTTGCTAGGTCATGTAATGCCTTTTCATGCTGAGAAAAAAATATCAAGTAAAAATTAGAAAATAATTCAAATTTAGATATTGATCTATGGTTAGAGTTCACCCATTAATCAATCTGTACCCCATGAGTGACAAGGTCAGATTAAACATACCCAAAAAAAAAAATGTTTTATAATACTGCACTAGTGCACTCTGTGTATTCTGTTATAAGAATAGTGTTGATCATTATTAATTTCCAAAGAACATAAAGTTGCAAGTCATAATGCTTTAAAAGATACATTTCTCTGGAGCCTTTCTAATGCTACCATGATATAAACTAATTGATGACACAGTTAAGTTCATTAATGTAAAGGACATTTAATTTTTGAAGAATAACGTATGGAATGACCAACTTTTTTCAAGGTATGGAACCATCAACTGCTGTTCATTTAACTGAAGAATTTTTAACTTATTGCACACTTACACTATGCAGAGATAACCTACTGCACAGTTAAACTATGCATGGCATGCAACATTCATTTTGGTGTGGCTCCTGATCCAAATGATGGTGAGCCCCATCCTTCATCCAGCTGTCTAAGGGCCTGGCCTCAATATACTTGACAACCAATGACCTGATCTTCCTGGATCTTGGTGATCAAAGTATCATAGTGCACATAGTTCTCCTATTCGAAAGTCAGTAACAGATGAGCTACTTACATCAGAGGATTAATGAGTAAAATAAGACACTGTGGAATGACAAAGAACGTGATTTTTAATAGGAACGAGTGGTAACAAACTCAGAAAGTCAACCTCAAATAGATGGATTAAATGGTGATGATTATGACAATGATGAAGCTTCTTACCTCAGAAATGGATAATTTTTAACAGAAAAAATTAAATGCTGCAAAGCCTAGAAGTATAAGGTATGACAATAATATATGCATGTGGAAGGTAAAACTTATCTATGGATTTACTCTGAAAAATCTATATATGCATTTACACCCTATCTAGAACCAACAATTTACACTTTATAGGACCGAAAGATAAAGACAACAATTAGTGCCTACTAACCAATCATTTATAAACCTGATTGATGAGTAAAGGCTAAATGATAATTATAATGCCATGGAGAGGAACATATTCATAAAATTTGAATTCCTTATAAAATAGTCATAAAAGGAACAGTAGTAAAGATGAACCTTCTTTAGTAGGGCTTTAACACGATCATAGGCTTCTCTTAGGAGTTTCACTACCTGTAACATTTCAAACACATTCGTTATTACTGCATAAAATGAAAAGTCAATGGAGAACATCTGTCTTCAAGTCACATACTTCTGCATCAATACGCGATTGCATCTCTGAACCTGGTCGCTCCTTGATATAAACTGGGCCAATTGCATCACTCATCCCACAAGTTGAAACCTAGTATTGAAAAGGGCGGATAAGACTTTGAGAAATTTGATGCTGAAAAATAATACCGTCTTTCAAATGGACTGGGATGCAATACCATATATTGAGCAAGCTCTGTGGCAGTATGAAGGTCACTACTAGCACCAGTTGTGATATGCTCCAGACCAAAGATGAGTTCTTCAGCAACTCTCCCTCCCATACAAACATCAAGACGTGCTAGTAACTGCTTCTTGCTGATAGATGTTTCATCACTTGAAGGAAGTTGAGTAACCATTCCTAGAGCAGATCCCCGAGGCATTATTGTTGCCTTGTGAATAGGATGTGCACCTTCAGTATTGAATGCCACAATTGCATGGCCACTCTCATGATATGCAGTAAGCTGAAATAATACCGAGTCATTTTAGGCAACAAATGTTTTGGTGGATTCTACAAAAACGAGAAATTAAGCAGGCAAAGAAAGTTTTTGTGCACAGTACAAGACAGACTCAGAAGACTAGCAAGGAGTAGACAGCAAACTTACCTTTTTTGATTCTTCAGAAATAAACATTGTTTTCCGCTCTGTACCCATAATTATTCTGTCCTTTGCAAACTCTAACTGTGAAGCAGTTAACTTGTCAACACCTTCTACTGCAGCCTTAATGGCAGCAATATTCACTAAATTTGCAAGATCTAGCATAAAAAAAGGGGCATAGGTTTAGTAGTTGCGATATTTACTTCATGATATCCAAACACACAAGCATGGTCCAATAAATTAAGCTGGGCTCAAGCTCAGCTCGTGACACCATACAGACACACACACATATTATACATGCATACTTATAATGGATGTTTTTTTAACTGACTATTCAACATTCCTAGAAATGAGCCCATATGTAGAAATGTCATTTTTCAAAGTTGAGCTCAAGCAAGCTCGTGCCTGCCTGAGATCAGCTGGATTTCTACTCATGCTGAACTTGAGCTTGATGGGTCAAGCAAACATATCAAGCTTGAACTGAGCTAGAGTTCAGTACAGAATGTATCAAACCAAGCTCAGGCCTGGTCCAGGTTATCTCATTTATAGCTCTGGCCATTGGGACAATGAAAACCCGATCTCTAAATGCACTCGGGTTTTCTTCAAATCAAATGCAAAGAATGTTTATTAGCAGGCAGATGATAAATATTCTAATGGTATAACAGAAAAGAAATATGACACACCAGCACCATTGAAACCCGGAGTACCCCGTGCAATTGCTTTGACATCTACATCATCGGCCAATGGCTTGTCTTGTAAATAAAGCTCCAAAATCTCTTGCCTTCCCTTCACATCTGGGTTAGGAACAACAATCTAGAACAAAATTCTGTTAGAAACTTGAAGTCCCTCAAACACAGAAACATATCTAGAAGCATAACACCCCAAGCCAAAGCAAATAAGAATTGTGTAAATGTTCATATGCATTCAAGAATGCTAGTCTATTTGTAGTGATGAAGCAAATCAGGCTATAAAAATAGGTAATCATGGACCTCTTGGTAAGTACGCAAGTGTATATTCTATCATCTGTTTTTAAAGCGATAAGTGCTGCAAGACACGTGCAGACAGTAAACGGCATTTTTCAAATGTTTTCTCTCCGACACTATTACGATATAAATAAAACAGGCCAACTGTCAAGACACTGATAGTAGGGAATATCTGATGGATTCAACAGTACTATCAGCATCTCTACAGTCTTTTTTGCCAAATGTGACGTCAATTTTATCTACTTCCTTTATTCAGTGAATGATAATATCAACTTCCAAAGACAAACAACGGTGAGTTTGTATCCATTCATTTCAATTATACTAAGAGATAGTAACAATAAAGATTAGTAGAATTGACTAAAATCTACTGACTCTACTTGCATCAATGATTTTATCTGAAGTTTTGCTCTCAACTCCTCGAGACACTTTTTAGTGTTTAATTTTTTTAAGATGCCAAAAAAAATTGAAAACAACAAGAAGAAGAAGAAGATCCTCATATGAAAATGCAAATCACCCTATCAACTCTTGAAGGCAACTTCAACAACAGATTGAATGCAAAATCAATACATTAGAAACTCAACAAGGTTGGCTGGTCAGGTCAGCACAAGATTAATTCAAGTGCAAGTACCATTTACAACTATCAACCGTCTCAAGTTTATGATTGCTTTCAGCTGGAACTTTCAATCACTGGTTAAAGGGAAATTCAAGATACAGAGTGAACCAAGTTTAAACATAAACTTACTTCTTAATAAACTCAATGTGTTGAGTAATTAGTTGAAAAAAAAAAAATGATAACAGCATGATATTTAAAAAAAAAAATCTTACATGCCTGTCGAATCTACCAGGTCTTGTCAAAGCTGGATCAAGAATATCTGGCAAGTTTGTTGCAGCCATCAATATTATGCCCTACAAAAATAAATAGAAGATATGTCCAGAAATATACTTAAGATTCATCAAAATATTTGTTGTGTTCATCTTAACATGTACCTCATTCTGCTCAAACCCATCCATTTCGACAAGAAGCTGATGCAATGTTTTCTTCGTATGGCCTTCCCATTGTTTTCGTGTGGATCCCACAGCATCTATTTCATCAATGAAAATGATGCAAGGAGCCTACAGAGATAATATATAAATATATATAGTGACAAGAGATTGATCACGGATTATGCATTCTGTACAGAAACAGCCACGAAAAAAACACCTTTTTTTTAGCAGCTTGAAATAAGGACCTCACACGACGAGCACCAACTCCAACAAACCTGAAAAGAGTTGTGGAATAATCAGCTAAAAGTGCATCAAGAACTTGCATAACTTCCATAACAACTAAGATCATAAGAATAAGTATCCAGTGGATGATGAATACAAATCTGGTAATGATGGAACCAATGTTATCAAAATCGGACCAGACTGCAGTCCAACATAAACGACTGAAACTGTTCAGTTCTTTCTCAGGAAGAAACAGGATGGTTCAATCTTAACCATTTAAACTGGATGTTTCAAACCGTGAATTTCTGTTTTTATGAAATTTTATTTAGTTTTAAATATAATTATATCACTATGATAGTAATATAAAAACTCACGGTTTAAAATAATTTGACCCACAGTCGGACCTTATTATACCAAACTGTGATCAAAACAACAACAGTAAAGGATTTAGTCAACAGTGTAAGTTTTAAAACATTGGATAGAACAGATATGAATATGGGTATGAATACATATATGAAGAGGGGATAAAACATTTCATTTTCCAAAGTCCAAGACATTGACGCTAGTAACGGTGTCCCACAGCAAATGTAGCTGCATATTAGTTTCTATGATTTTTAACTCAAAATATTCTACCATGCCATTGGTTTATTACTATTACCATTATTATTAAATGAGTTAGTGAATCAAGCATGTTAAATGTCATATAATTGTCTATTTTCTGAAGTTTTCAAATCAGTTAATGATTCAACCATTGCCTTTTTTGGTATTCCTTATGTCAAAAGTATAATAAACTCATTAAAGCATAATTTACAAAGCATCTCACATATAATGGGAAATCTGACATGGTACAGTAAGCATATAAAAGCTCCCTGGACTCTGAGCAGCATAGGCACTACTCTCTTCTTTTTTTTCCTTTTTTAGTGGCACTCCACATGTTCAAATTCACAATTTCAGAATGGCAATATGGGTCACCATGACCACAGTATGCATTTTGAATTTATTCTGCCTTATGCAAGTATCATCTATTAACACATGCAGAAAGGAAAAAACAATAAACCTACCAAAAAATTACATATTCAACATTATCCGTTTGGAATCTGACTTGCACCTATGTAAGCACAAAATAAGCAGGAAAAAAGAAGAAAATGATAGAAAGATAATAACAGACAGTCTATTGAAACATAAAGAATATTACCGAAGTATAACAAACATCATGTGTACATAAATGCACACCTGCTATCACCCACACCCACCCACAAGTACACAACAGACGCATGCACATCCCACAAAATGCATAATGCACGCACCAAAAAGCATGCCCATACCCACACACACACACACACAAACCCTGGTGTGAGGCATAGACTTCAATGAATGTGTGCGCATTGTAACTCAATGCATGTTCGTTATGTAGAAATTGTTTTGCAAGGATTAGAAGTTCGAACTAAGGTCAACCAAGTTCAACCATTGTTAATGGTTTCACCAAAGAACATATAAAACAAGGTGGCTTTTATCAGTAGAAGCATCAAACCAGTCAACTTCAGAAAACCATTTATTTATGTGACACAAAAGATCCACTGCTAGAATGCTAGAATTTAGAATAAGCAGCCTATTGCAACCATTGCTAATGGTGTCACCTCAACCATATAAAACAAGATGCCTTTCATCAGTGGATGCATCAAACTGGTCCGCTTCAGGTTGACCATTTAATTGTGTGACATACAAACAAATTCAATCATATTCTCAGTACAAGATGCCAAAACTGTAAGTAAGAAGAAACTGGCCCATGTAACCAAACAATAAACGGTATAAAATACAAAACAAGAAACTGGAAACACTTTGATAATTGCAAGATAGTTTACATTTCCTCAAATTCGGAACCTGCCCGATAGAAAAAAGGCACCCCAGCCTCTCCAGCAATAGCCTACAAATATCAAGATTCATATATCAGATCCAGAATGGATGCGCATAAACAAAATAAAAAAGCATAAAGATTGATGCATATTCCAGAAGACCAGATTTGAAAATCATGCAAGTAGAAGTCATTTCAATCAAAGATAAATAATTTGTAGTATTATTAAAAATAGATTGATATTGAACGTATATGAGCCATTTGCGTGTAGGAAGTGAATTTTCTAGCACTTTCACAGATCTGTTATCACTAAGGAAAGGGGCCTCCTAATAACATAATCACATCATGAATTGGGGGTTGAGGTAGTAGATTCAATTGGCGGTTCTCATTCATCATGCACTTCAAATACACAGTCAAAATCAATGAGAGTGTTTTTTTTCTTAAGAAATAATGAAGAGAATGAAGATGCTATTAAATGTAATTGATAAATCAGATAATTGAGAAAGATTTTAAGTAATCAATTTAATGGTCAAATTCAATAAAAAGATGCAGATTACCACAATTAAAGAAAGACAAGGGTGCAGAATCATGTTTGAAACTGAAATTCCATATAAAATCCAAGTTTTGACACGCATAGATCATTGCAAATGCCAATGGTCTTCCAGATCATACAAACAGTTCCACTAAAATATGCATATCATCTCTTACCTTAGCAAGCAGAGTCTTTCCAGTCCCAGGAGCTCCAGTCAGAAGAATTCCCTGCCAGCAATTAACAGGAGAGAGAGGCCCCTTAATACCAAAAACATCGCGAAGAACTAATTAAATGATTGCAGGAAAATATTTATGAAAAAATAGTTGCATTAGGGAGGATGAGTTAAAAATAAATCACAAAAAGAACAAAAAATATATATATATATATATATATATATATATACATATATATATACATATATATATACATATATATATATATATATATATATATATATATATATATATATATATATATATATATAAAGACATACTACAAGCCAAAACTTAACTAGATATTGTTGACATTTAAAAGTTCATCAAATGTCATAATCCATATGATCTAAAATCTTATAGTCCCTTACTCGAAAATAAAATAAAAACAACCTCGATGTCTAACTTTATGTATGATTTGATAATAGTAATTCAGATTTTATGGACTATAGATCTAAGGACGTCATGAAAGAAAAAAAATGAAAATTTGGACTTGATATAGTATGACCAAAAGAGGGCTTTGGATTGTGCAGATATGATTTGAGAAGTAATTGATAAAAAATGTTGACCCAATACATGGATCTAAAAACAAAATTTGGATCCAATGAGATAATTATGATGTGAACACCATGTGGACTATTTAGTATTTTGTATGGATCAAAGATGTGGAACATGGCCCAGTTGATGATAAAAGAAAATCCTTAAATTAGCCATGTGACAGCTTACAGATTAATGTTCGGGATATATAAATCTAATGCAGGTCCACCTATGATCCGATGGCTACAACCCATGCATCTTCTCAAAGATGCTTATGTTAGTTTTCTAATGCAACTTGTGGATTGATAGTCGATCTGATATATAGACCAAAAGATACAAGGAATCCATGAGTGCTCCCATGGGGGTGCACTCAACAGGGCTGAACTTGACAAGGTTGCAATCTGCAGGGCTGTACTCCACAAGGCTGTACTAAAGCATTTATAGGCAGCCCTCTCCACACTCAAACTATAAATACCCCCCCAAGAGAGGAGGGATTTTTTTGTAGTCTCTCACACATACTTCAAGAATGTTCAAGAGTCTTTGTCCCTCAGACAAAGATAGTATGGATAGAGTTTCAAGCTCTTTTGCACTTTAAACTTAGTATGGTTTGGAGGTAGTACTTCCAATCACGCATTGTCTCTACAGTGTAGTTTGGGACTTCTAGTTCTATTTGAAATTCATTTAACAATGTTGTTTGGATTCTTTGAATTCATTAACACTATTTGGTTCAAGGATTCAAATCTTCATCAAGTTGTAAGTGAAATCAAGTCCCTGTTAGTCTTTGCTTGGAATCTCCATACAAGGTAAGCACAACGAGGTAACTTTCACAAAAAAATAAAGGTAAGCACAACAAGCCCCTAGACTTTCACACTTTGACCTACACTAATCATGGATCAAGTCTCTTCAAAACCCACTCAAGGCTTCTCAAATTTGTGATTTATATGCTCGAATCTTTCACTTGTAAAAGGATGATGGAACAAAATCTCTCTAGGAAGAGCTAAGATATTCACTATTATTTTCAAATATTAATGAAGAATTTGTGATGCAAATTTGTATCTACAGACATTAGTGCAAAAGAATGCAAACTCAGGTTGATCACCCACAAATTCAAAAGATCAGCAATCAAATGGACCCTTTTTGGTGCATCTGCAACTCACCAAGGAACAACCTTAAGACTAACCAGCAATATGGTCCTGTAGAGCCCTCCTAAGGTTTTGCCTTCCACTGTTCCTTTCGGGATATTAAGCTATTAATCTTTTTGGTGTTGTCTTCTTGTTCGTTAAATCAATAAAGTCATCATCATTCCAAACAAAACCAAAAGGAGAGGAGAAAAACTCAATTAGTATTATAGATTTTCAAGTTCTATTTTCAAAAATAAATAAAAATAAAATTCTCTTGTATTTTCAAATAAAAGATACAACTGAATTGCTCAGATATGATTGACAATGCATCAATCATGTTGTGACAAACAGTCAAACATGATGGAGATCTACAGCAGAAGGTGAACAGTGTGTAAACAGTGCCTTAATAAAGGTTACAAAAGAGAGCATCAGTTGTGATCCACACATAAAAGCTGAACAAACCTTAGGCAACTTCCCCCCTAGGCGAGTGAACTTCGTTGGATTTTTAAGATACTCAACTACTTCCTCAAGCTCTTGTTTTGCATCATCACAGCCTTTAACATCCTTAAAGGTTTTCACATTCTGCAAGAAGAAAACAAGTTTCAAAATCTAAAAACACTCCAAGTAAAAAGAAAGTTACATGGAAAATACAAATTCTTTGATTTGCATATCCACTAAAGATGGGAATGTTGGAAAGGTAGCAAGCTCCGTTTTTAATTATGGGAGTGACTGCAAACCAGGGTACTTCCGACAGGTGGGCCATGACATCCATCACACCCCTTCCAACAAGTGGGAAAACACAACCGAGGTGTTTTTTATAAGAAACCAACCTAGTCACTTAACGTCAATTTCACAATATCAAGCACCCTTTAACATTCATTTTTGGGCGAGTTTGGGTGATTGGTGTAGAGAAAGAGGGGAAATTTTTTTTTGAAAGAAATCAAGAGGAAAATTAATGAAAGAATTTAGATGATAAATCTTCAGTCAAATCTTTTAAAAAAAAGGATGATACACATCTCATGGAGAGAGAAAGAAGATAAACAAATGCATGAATGACAGACCACCTTCTCTGGCATAACCTCTTTATTTAACTCCTTCGGAGCATATGAAGAACTTGAGCCAACACCAGAAGTACCAATCCCACCTAAGCTGCCCACATATTTTTGAAGTGCAGCTGCACCCATTACCCTGCTAAAAAATCTGCCTTCAGAATGATAAAAACACTTTCTTTTTAAACATTAGTAGGAGTGCAGCTAAAACATCTACAGAATTCAGTAAATTACATCCTTCAGCATTTCATAGAACAAAGAGCATTTCAAAAAGAATTGAAAGTCAGCTTTGGATCAAGACTTTCCCAAGATCAGGCCTGAGACTGGTTATGTTCACCCCATCCCAGACATCAGGCAAACCGTGAAAATGGAAGCTCAATTCCAGATTTATACCAAACAGTTAAATTCTAGATTTTACTTGACAACAGAAAGCAGAACGGATTTAACAGAATGCCATGAATTACAATACAGCTCATAATTCAACATACAATAACATTATTAATTCACTCAGTCTAGTAACATCCAGTCCAGGTTCAGTTTGCGCTGGCTAAGTTGGCATCAGTGTAAGTTTCAGTTCAGGCAATTACTTTCCCTTACTTCTATGAAGCTGTATCAAGAAATTATGCTAACACCCTAGCTCTTTCGACGCCTGGACACCTCCGGACCTCAAAAAAAAAACACTCTGGCTCTTTCCCAAACCTTCATTAAATTTCAGCTTTACTGAAAATATCTGCATATAAATTTTAACCTGACTAGGAATTCATAAAACATTCCATTTCAATATTCTTGCTGATTGGATAAATGTTTTGACCTATCATGTTTTATCCAATGGTTGAAAATGCATCAAATAGAAATTATGAAAGGTTGGACCTAAGCTTTAAAAACAAAAAAATAACTTTAACGGACTAGATTCAAAATAAAGTAAATCCCACATGGGGCCTTTGTGCCCTAGACCAAAAGTTTCCCATATATCTATATGATCACCTGCAAACTAGTTTGCACCGAAGTTTGGTGCAAATGACCCGATGGTCACACATGGATGGGTGGGTTTGAAAGGTCTTGGTGTGTATATGATGCGTATAAAATTTCATCTAAATTCGATTAAAGAAGCCATGTTCTTTAAGGCCCTCAAAATTTCACATTTATCTAATGGATGGGCTTTAAAAGTAAAGTTGGTATCAACTGGGTACATGTGCAATTATGTGGGTGTGAAGGGGGGTCCACTAGATCCACTATGGGTCTCACAATCCAAAGTTTTCACCAAACTTCACGCAAACTAGTTTGTGGGTTAACTTTATTACATAGGGACCCATAGTGGATCCATATACCCAATTTCACACAAACTTAGACTTTTAAAATCCATTGATCTAACCCGATAAATTCTTACCATTAGATAAATGTCAAATTTCAAGTGCCTTAATAAACATGGCTTCATACACAACTAAGACAAAAATAGCCCATCGACTTTTGTTTGTTTGTTTGTTTCGTGCGTGTGTACATGCTTGCGCATGTGCACCCGTGTGTGCATGTTGCAAGCTTAAGTCCGAAGTGGCAATTGGCACCTTAATACATGTTGTAAGGGGAACAAACACCAATTAACCAACTTAGTTTCCTTTTAATATCAGAAAATCAAAATAATGGTAAAACACAAATTTCCATTATGCGCCTTCACTTCCAAATACAAGTGTCACTCAACTAAGACATGAATAGCTATATTTGAAAGATAACTTCATTAATAAAAGAAAAGAATACATGCACAAAAAAAAGGCCAAAAAAGGCCCCCCATAACATAGCTACAAGTAGTTAGAAACTACTTCAGATTCTAAAGATAACCCCTGACGAGCCAACTCATCGGCAGCCGAGTTAGCAGAACGAGGAACCTAAGTGATTTTGATATGAAAAGAATCGATAATGCTCCGAATTCTTTCAATTTTATCCAGAAATCTCCACGGGCAAATAGAACCCAAAGCCCAACTCACTATCACTTGAGAATCATCTTCGACCAAGCACCCATAGACCCTTTTCTTCTCTAATTCCAGAAGACCACGCCATAAAGCCATTAATTCTGCCTCAATAATTGATCCATGAGGAATGGGCCCAGCATATGAGAACACAGAAGACCCAGAATTAGTACGAATAATCCCAGCATACCCGGCCAAATCAAGATGCCGCATGCAACTACCGTCAAAGTTAAGTTTAAGAAGTCCGTTTGAAGGAGGACTCCAACAGACCCGATGCAAAGCCCCCAAATTCTGAATATAGGAGTCAACAGAAGCTCAATCTCTGCATATAGATGATATAGAAATATCCTGAGACTGAGTTGGCCTGATCAACCACCAAGCTGCTTGAAACTTAATTAAATCCATAAGAGAAATAGTCGAACAGATCTTACCATGAAACACCCTATTGTTGTGGGCCAACCAAATAGACCATACAATGCTCAACATAGTCACCTTCCACAGTCTGCGGCGAAAAGAGCTACCTGACACCAACACCTCTTCCTTGAATAAGTCCACCCATGAAAGCGGAAGGCAAAAATTAATACCTAACAGATTGAAGAAATGCATCCAAATCTGATAAGAAAAATGACAATGAATTAGAAGATGATCAACTGACTCCGCATCCGATAGACACATAGGACAAGCATTCACAATAAGCATCTTTCGCGTACGCAGATTGTCAATCGTCAAGATTTTCTTCAAACCAGCAAGCCATCCAAAAATCTTAACCTTAAAAGGAGCAGGCCCCTCCCAAATTTTTGGATGAACGAAAGGAGCCTCATTACTCATCACCAAATTTTTACAAAGAGATTTAACTGAAAATAAACCATGAGCATCGATTTCCCAAATACGACTGTCCTTACCATAGCCCTTCACAAAGACATTCCCTAAAAGGGACATTAGGGACATCCAATCTTCAAACATCCAATCCTCAAGCTCCCAACGAAATTGAGGGCCCCAAACTACCTTGTTATGGATAAGGTCATAGCACTCATTAACCGAGGCAGCTCTATTTGAAGCGAGAGAGAACAAAACCGAGAAAGACTGGGCCAACGACGCCTCTCCTAACCATTTGTCCTACTAGAAGAGAATATCCTCTCCTGTATAAACTCGATACCGGATGAAGCAATCAAAGACCGTGGACACAGAACAAACTCCTTTCCAGAAGCCAGACACACCCCCATTGATATTAGTGACCCTCCAACTAAAATCAAGCAATCTATATTTCCTTCGCACGAGAACCTTCCAAAAGGCCATCAGATGAATCATCCAAACGCCAAAGCCATTTCCCTAACAGAGCTTCATTGAACTGACGAAGAGGACGAATCCTAAGACCACCTTCAATCAAAGGTTTACAAACCTGAGACCAGTTAACCAAATGAAACTTTTGCCTTTCCCTGTCATCATTCCACAGAAACTGCCGTTGAATCCTTTCTAGCTTGTCAACCACTGCCATTGGACATTTGAAAATACTCATACAATAAACAGGGAGGCTTGATAACACCGCTTTGATTAGAGTGACCCTTCCACCAATGGACAAGTATTTCCCTTTCCAAGCCGCTAACCTCCTTTCCATCTTATCAATGATCACGTCCCAACAAACCTTTTTAGGTTTTCCTTTGCAGAAAGGGACCCCCAGATACTTGACCGAAAAAGAAGCAACTTAAAAACCCAATACTGAAGCCAATTCCACACACTGCCTATGTTGAATATTGACACCCATAAGCTCACTCTTATTGAAATTGATCTTCAACCCCGAACAAATCTGGAACCACTGAAGGACTGCATGGGCCATTTTTAGAACCCTCATATCTGCTTTAAGGAAAAGAACAGTATCATCTGCATATTGTAAATGTGAAATCTCAATATCCGTATTTGTGATGCGAAAACCCTCAATCCAACCCTGTGAGAAAACATTTTCAAACATAAGATGAAGGGCCTCCGCCACCATAATAAATAAATAAGGCGATAAAGGATCTCCCTGACGGACACCTTTCTCCATTTTAAAGAAACCTTTAGGGCTGCCATTTATCAACGCCGATAAGTGAGCTGAAGATAGACAAGACATAATCCAGGCAACCCAACGATCACCAAACCCCATACGCTGCATAACATAAGCCAAGAAGGACCAATCAATATTGTTGTAAGCTTTTTGGAAGTCTAACTTACACACGACCCCTGCTTCACCTGACGCAGATTTAGAGTCCAAACATTTATGAGCAACCACCACTGAATCAACTATCTGACGACCTTCCAGAAAAGCACTTTACACAGGGGAGATAATAGAAGGCAACACCTTCTTCAAACGATTGGCAAGAGTCTTGGCCAAAATTTTATAAGGGCCACCTATCAAAGTAATAGGGCAGAAATCATTCAAAGCAGCAGCGTCAGACTTCTTAGGGATCAGAGTAATAAAACCAGCCCCCAAATCCTTAGAGGAAGTCCCTCTCTCAAAAAATTCAGACACAAAAGCCAAGATATCCTGCTTAATTAAGTCTCAAAAATGCTTGAAGAATAAAATTGGAAAATCATCAGGACCTGGGGCTTTATCCTCACCCAACTGCCATACTGCATCTTTCACTTCTGTCTCATCAAAAGGACAATCCAGCATAAATCGTTGATCGACCGAGATTTCTTTAAAAGAAACAGAGGAAGGAAAAGGGGAATTCCTTCTAGAAGATGCAAAAAGCCTCCTGTAATATTGAGTTATCTCCTCACAAATCTCAAATCGATCAACTATTATTTCCCCATCCACCAACACAGAGTGGATATAATTTTTCCTCTTCCTAACACTGGCCATTTGATGGAAAAATCTTGTGTTCCTATCACCCACTTTAAGCCATTTGATCCGAGAACGCTGCTTCCACTTAATGTCCTCCTGTAAAGCTTTCTTTTTGAGAGCTACTTTGAGCTCCTTTCTTCTAGTAAACTAATCAGAAGAAAGTAGGTCCTCCTCTTCATTATGATTAAGAAGTTGCAACTCCAACCATAATTCCTCCTCAGCTGTCTCTTCCGTACGCCTTGACGAGGACCACAACCTCAGTTTCCCTCTAAGAAATTTTAACTTTTGCATCAAACAAAAACCTTTCCAACCATTTGGAGAAGACTCCCTCCACCAATTACCAACCAAGTCAGAGAAACATTCCACCTGAAGCCAGGACAGTTCAAATCTAAAAGGAGATGGGCCCCAAGAATCCAAAATGATGGGCGTGTGATCAGAGACTATATTGGTGACAGCACGTTGAGAGGAAAAGTGAAAACAATCCACCCAGTTAGAATTAATCAAAAATCTATCCAGCCGAGCCAGACTTTGATTGCTTTGCATGTTCGACCAAGTAAAGGAGGCACCACCCAACGGTAAATCTAAAAACTCCAAATCATCGATCCACCGACTAAAATGACTCATTTGAAGAGAAATTCTATTACACCCTTTCCTTTCAGACATTCGCCGCACCACATTGAAATCTCCTCCCACACACCAAGGCAAATTAACATTTCCAATCCCTCTCCCCAACTCAATCTCCTTGAGGAACTGATCTCGCAGAGCGTCTTGATTCGGCCCATGCACATTTGTGAAAAGAAAAGACTTGACAGAGGAAATCTCTTCCAAAACTGTAAAGATAGAAAACTCTTTAATCCCAGGTTCAACCAACTTCAACTTGTTAGAGTCCCAAATAGTCCAAAGACCACCAGAGGCTCCATCAGAAACTTTAGCTAACCACCCCAAGCTCCCTCGACCCCAAATAGATCGAACAAAACTCTCCTCTGTCTCAACACACTTTGTCTCCTGCAGGAATAAAACGTCAGGATTTTGAAGAAGGACCGTTTGCTTCACCTGCACCCTTTTCTCCACCGCCCCCAACCCCCTAACATTCCAGGACATTACCTTCATCAAGATACCATCTGATCACCCACAGAACCAGCCACAACCAAAGTACGATCATAGTTGATAGAGGATTGCAGATTTTTTAACTCTCTTCCCCTCTTCCGAGTCCGTTTCTGCCGTAATTTTGCATCCTTATCTCTTTGTTCTGCCTCCCAAAATTCGGTCAAGATTTATTTCAAATGCAAAGTCCGAGTTGGTGAAGAAATCCCGAACAAAGCCCCAACTAGAAGCAACTTCTCCTCATCAAACGAGTCTGTCCACACAGCCAGATCAAGTATGTCCTCCAAATCTGCATCATCCGCCCAGTTTTGAGGTCCCGATGATCGTTCGGGAGACCCTTGGGGCATGTCCTTGTCCTGAGAAGAGACACAGTGCTGGTGAAAAGTTGGATTATCCACTGCGGCCGGCCCTTGGAATCCACCACTGACAATATCCCTAAGAATTGAAGTGTCGGGAAGAACATGGGCCGAAGAAGCAGACCCGTCAACTGCCCAAAGATGGGCCAAGGAAGCAGACCCGTCATCAGCCCGAAAATGGTCCAAGGAAGCCGACCCGTCACCTGTCCGAAAATGGGCCAAGGAAGCAGACCCGTCAATTGCCCGAAGATGGGCCAAGGAAGCAGACCCGTCATCTACCCGAAATTGGGCCAAGGAAGCAGACCCGTCAACTGCCCGAAAATGGGCCACGGAAGCAGACCCAGAATCAGCCCGACTTTGAATGGGTGTGACGTTTACTGGGCTTAAGTTAAGTCCGGAGCTGGAAGTCTGGCCCAAAGAAATTAGGCCATGTTGGCGAGCCCGTGCTTTAATAAACCTGGGCTCAGAAATCACCATGCCTCGGTCAAGGACTACCTCTTTAAAAGACTTAAGAGGTAGCCCTAAATGGGATCGTCGTTGAGGAAACTCCCCCAGAGAGGGAACTGTCGCCAAGGGCGAAATCTTCGACAAAGGCTGCGAAATCTTCGTTGGAGCTTCCGCAAAGGGCTACGAAATCTTCGATGGCTGCGAAGGATCTTCCGCCAAGGGCTGCAAAATCTGCGAAGGAGTTTCCGTCAAGGGCTGCGAAAGAACAGGCAAGATTTGGGGCACAAGATTAGCGGCAAAAACTATGGCTGCCACTTCGGGATCCTTTGCCTTCTCCGGCAACGATTCGAACTGCAGGGAGTTCTCCTCCAATTGATTCAATCGCCGAGAGTTTGATTCATTCTCCTACGACTGTATTGTTAAAGATCGCCGGGATATTGGTTCCTCTGGCAAAGACGAGAGATCAGAACCAGAGGTCAGGTCCACCATATGCACAAAAGGCTTTGGTTCCACTTCGATCCAAAGTTCGAAGCGAAGATCTTCCACTTCGAGCCATAGATTCGCCGGAATGGCAGTGCGGACAGGATGCCTGATCTTTAACCGAGCAAATTCGACAATTTCCATGTTCAAGCAGTGATCATCGATTTCTTCCACGATTCTCAACATCAATCCCAACTTCCAGAAAACCTCCTTACTCCAAGCATGCAAGGGCACTCCATGTAAACGAACCCAGTCCACGACCAAAATAGGACCAGTCGATTCAGACCACCCATCAATTCTGGATAATGGACCATCAGCGAAATGGGACCCATGGAATCAAAATCGCTGCCTATCCTCCTCAGAAGTCAGGACGATCCAGAATAAAATAGGGGAGAGTCGTCTCACCAACACGGTCGATCTAAAAGCCCACACCTTCGACAACCAATCCTTAACTTCTTGAGCCGAACAATATGAATTCCGTGCGAGGCCGATCCAGGTACGATTCAGACCTTCAATATTCTTCTCAGTTTTTTTTTTTAAACAATATTCTTCTCAGTTTCGAAAACTTGAAGTGAATAATTGTCTAAATCAGACAAAATACGAAGTGGTTTTTGTTGTTCTCCCAGTTCTAACTT
The DNA here is from genome assembly GCA_013350335.1 of Chimonanthus salicifolius. Lineage (NCBI taxonomy): Eukaryota > Viridiplantae > Streptophyta > Magnoliopsida > Laurales > Calycanthaceae > Chimonanthus > Chimonanthus salicifolius. The sequence continues at coordinate 49,778,120 of CM023536.1, forward strand.
ACTTCCGAAATTCTTATTGCTCAAAGGCAAGCGATGTGAACCAATTCCTCCAGACTGACGATTATCAAGCCCAAAACGTGCTTTGTTTACCCATACATCATCTTGATCGCATTAACCATTTCTTTCTCCAATTTAAAAAGCACGAAAGAAAAAAATTCCATTTGCTAGATCTTCAATCGAAAGGAACAAAACTATCAAAAATTGTCCCTGCAACACTAAATTCACGAACCAGGTCTCCCGATCCCCAATCTTAGATATTCCCAACGAACACGGAAAAGCTATCACGCCACCACTCAACCATTCTCGATGCAAAAATCTTCACCGATCAGAACCAGAGGTCAGGTCCATCATATGCACAAAGTAATGGAGCTAGATATTGTGCACCTGACTTCTAAAAGATCAATTAACCGGGTACAATTTTATTTCATCGTTGCAAAGAGAAGATTTTGGTCATAAGCACCATGAATGAATCCAGTCCACAACCGATTTTATCTTCAGCATGTTGGTGGTATACAAGAAGCTTCTCTACCACAGCTTTCTCATCTTTCATCTGTTAGGTGCTCTCCATCCATATAAGACATGAATAGCTATTCCTATAATAATGCATGTGTGTGTGTATCTGTGTTGCAAGCCGAAGTCTGAAGAGGCAATTGGCACCTTAATACATGTTATAAGGGGAACAGACACCAATTCACCTACTTACTTTCCTTTTAATATCAGAAAATTAAAATAATAGTAAAACAAAAATTTCTGTTTTGTGTTTAGCTTCCAAGTGCAAGTATCACACAACTAGAAAAGAATAGCTATTTCCCATAATAAAAGAGTAGTACATGGTAGTTAAACATAAGATGGTAAATGTCGATAAACTTTAAATGACAAAAGTAAAAGGAGAGAGATAATTCCGTACCACATCAATCCAACAACAACAGTAAACAAGATAGTAGATATGAGTTCTTGAGCAAAACGTGTTGATCTGCTTGATGCTTTAGGGTCAACCTAAAATGATGAAAACCATAAGAAAAAACATAGAAATATGAAAAGCATCAAATAACTAAACCAAACAAGTGCTATAAAGGAAAACAGCATCAGTAACACTTCTTCCTGTTATGCATATGGCGTCCAAGCATCCAAGTTCCAAGGTTCAAATGAATAACATAAAGAAGAATAGAGAACTCCCAGCAGAATAGAAGCCTAACTTATGAGTTCTATACTGCCCATTTTTCCTTTTTCTTGAAAGGTACTGCCCATTTTTCCTTTAAGAGGTGACTTTCACACAACTTACCATAACTACATGCAATGGCTGCTTCTCGGATATGCCAGGGCTTAAAAAGGGATCATCCATGCTTCCTGACGCCCGCTGCTTTAACTCCTGTAACTGTTAAAGAAAAAAAGAAGACTCAAATGGAAGGTAATCAGATGGACAATTCTTAAATACTTTTGAAAATTACAAGGAAATCTGTCAAAAATGTAGTTATAAATAGGCCAATCTCTCAGTGAACAATTCTGTGTCAGCACAGAAAATGTCAGTTTAAATGCAGTACTTCCAACCTCTCCAGAAGTGATTCAGCTCTGTTAAGTGTAAACATGTAAATTCAGCCAATTTTTAGTTGCATGCTGCTACCCTGATTGATGTGAATGTGCATTAATCTCATGTTTAGCAAGTTTTATCCGCATAAATCATATTTGATTGCTAATACAAGCTCAAGTAAAATTATTTAATAATCACGTAGCCTTAGTATGGCTACTGGTGCTTGATGAATCTCAACTTACATGATTTTTATTCAAGTCTACAATACTTGCTCACTGACTTCAACTTTTCCATGAGATTCACTAGAAGTCCTGTTTCAACTACACACAAGTGTTGCATGTGCATACACACAAAAAGTCACAAATTTATTTGGTCGTGATATGTCAAGACACCAATAAGATGATCGAGAATGATATGGTAGAGTTCAAAGAGTGTAATTAAGTCCATGAAAAATACAGTAGATCTGTACTCTACAAATCGAATGATGAAAAAATAGACTAACAATGGATTGGGAGACACCTTATGCAATGATCGGACAATTTGAACCGTACATCATCTCAAAGATCCATATGTTGGCCCTCCATCACAACTTTTGGATCATCAATTGGGCACACAGATTGAAGAATGTATGATGTGACTTGTATGTGATGATCGAATGGTCAAGCACGATTAAAACTCATGTTCCATCTCAAAGATCCTTCTATCAACTTTCTAATTAAACTAACAGATCATGGATTGGATGCCCAAAGTGAAAGATAGGAAGAGATAAAGCCCAGTGTATATGAACTATTCAAAGTCTAGTGATGCCCACTTCATGTGATCAAGGAGTTACAGATTAGAAAAACCTGTCAATAAGCTTCGCAATGCAACTTACAGATCTCAAATCCAAGTCCGGATGAAAGAGTTATGGTTAAACTACCATGAAAATGTCCAAATTCATAAACATCTACTTTGTGGTCATATGGTGCCCATTTAAAATCTTAAAGTGCCTCAAATTCTATATCACTCGAAAGCTCATCAAGTCATCTTTCCAACGAAGAAAGGGAACTCAAATTGGAGTTTGGAGGAAAAAAACAGCCAAAAATCCAAAACCTCTGCAGATCCGACCTGCAAAAGGGCCTCTACCACATGTATGGTTGGTGGTTGTACAGCCCAACCCACATATCCAACAATAGATCAAGTCATAAGGATCTTTCTAAACCTACAAAGGTGGATCAAGTCATCAAGACCCACCAGAAACATATCCTCTAGGCAAATCAATTCACTTCTGGACAAATCCAATGGCAGATTAAGCCCACAGGGCCCTACCAGATATATCTAAATATAGATCAAGTCATGAGGATCCCTCCAAACATATCAACAGTGAATCAAGTCATCAAGAACCACAAGAAACCCATCCAACAGGCAAGTTTTTAAGTCCTGATGACACTTTTGGATATATCCAATGGCGGATCAAGTCATCAAGACCCTGCAAAATATATCTAACTGCAGATCAAGTCCTTAGGACCCTGCCGGAAATCCATCCAATGGCGTATCAAGTCATCAAGAGCCTGCCAAACATATCTAATGGTGGTTCAAGTCATCAAAACCCATTCTTATACATATCCAATGGTGGATTAAGTGATCATTACCTTGCCTAAACATATCAAATGGGCAGATCAAGTCATCAAGATCCACCAAGACATTGCAAGATAACCAAAATCAGGCATTACAATCGAGCGGATCGGGTCACCGAAGACCCCTTTGGGACGTTGTGTCACCATGGTCAAGAACTGTAAGTAATTTTTTTCCTTTAAGGAACTTGTAATAGTGCTTGATTTTTTCCATAGAGTACTCATCCAATACTTTAGAATCATCATATCATCAAACTTAGTTGTTAAAATCTTACAATTTACTATTTGAATCTTACAACATCATAAGACTTTTAATAAAAACAATCTTATGATACAGTAACACTTCTTAAGAACCTTACAAATTTTGTCCTTTAAATGTTAGTTTCATCAAAATATGATTTCACCTTTACAATCCAAGTCAATATTCAAAATATTAGCCTTATAAGCTATCCATGATCATATAAAATTTTCAAGCCATCCATATACACGACGTTCTTTCTGTAACCTTCAACAATGTTTACATAAATGACAATCAAGTTTTACAGATGATACCATCATCATTTATTTGTCATTTTACCAATAATGTTTTGAATGCCAAATCCATACAGTATGAATTTTTTATTTTTAAGTTTTAAATTTCTTAAAAAGATTTTACCCTTTTATGAGAAAATCATAAAAAATCTTATAATTTAGAATACGATTTGAGATTCAAGATTTGATGACCAGAACATTTTATACAATTTGAGTTTCAAAATATTGCCATCAAATTCCATTAATTAAAATCTGTAGAGAAGATATTTGAGATTTGTGCTTACGACAAGATATAAAAGGGATATATTACTTCAAGATTAGCATTCTCTCTCTTAAGCTCTTTCCTATAGCTCAACCCAAATGTGAAATAGGAATTGGCATCATGTGCAGCATAATTCTTAACACAAAAGAGTTAGCATCAGAACAATGACTAATCACTTAATACTTCATTGTTTCTTTCTTTAGAGAAGATGAGCTGTACTAATGGGAAACAACAGGTTGCAAGAGAATAGACAGGAATGGCAAAATGAAACAAAGCAAAACACCTAGAAACCCCTTTCTTTGCAAGAATAGCTAAGTAGGTACCCTCAAGTATATCTGAAATTCTTCATTTTGATCCAAACATTTTGTCAGTCCGTCCATGACAAACCTTCCCTGTTTCTAAATGTAAACCTTAAATACCTTCTTAATATGCTTGCTTCCACTTTAATTAATCAATTTTGCTTCTCTGTAGCAAGAAAGAAGGGGAAAGCAATGCATTTCATCCTTTAACATCTCAAATAGCCACTATCTCTTGTCAACTGATAATGGATGTAATACCCCGCCCCAGAAGGGGTCTATAGTGTGGAGGAGAAAAAGTCCCACATTGCTAGTTGCATTGGAAATTCCCTAGTATATAAGTGGTAGCCTTCCTCCTTCTAACACAAGGCCTTTTGGGAGCAACAGTGAGTTGGCTCGCTAAAGCAAAGCCGTGTGGGTCCGTGTGTAGGCCCAAAACGGACAATATTGTGCTAGCGAGACGAGTCATTACAATGAACTACATTGAAACTTGGGCTCCAATTGGGAAATTAGTTCGTCATTTTTCTAGGTTCTCATAGTTATATCCAGAGTTGTCCTTCAGTAACCAATCCACAATACATTAAACTATATTGAAAAGAAGCACCAGATAACTCAGTCAGTGCATCAAATTCGCACATGCAGAAAAAAATTGTTCACATGTTTTTAATAAGCTCTTTTTTAACTAAGACACCATACTAGCCAAGTTATTTTTTAAACTCAAGAAGCCAGCCATTGCTTTCAGTAAGTTAAGTAGTATATGAATGCAGTTTGACTACCATTATGGGTCGCAGTTATAAAAGCCAAGTCCCAATACATGGAATTCCTTTTCATTTCACTTTCAAAAACAAAAACTCTAAGGAGGCTGCTTGGGAAGACTTTCTTAGGGTGACTGTCCATGCAAATCAAATAAGCCCCACGTGACTGGGAGGGGGTGTAAAAGGGACATGAATGGGGGTTTGGTTAAATTTCAATCCCATTTGATCCTCCTAGCCATGTCATTTTGGTCCTTTAAAATCAAAAGCTCATAATAGCACATCCTAAAATTGTTTTATGTCCTGACTTGCAAATCATGGATTGTATAGAATCATAAGATTTGTAACTTTCCCCATAAACTAGTATGGATAGATGAAATAGCATTAAAGATACCAAAAACTGAACTATATGAGCAATTATCCAATTTTCTTCCAATACCAAGTGAAGACGCATACATATTGCAAAAATGTATTTATGTTATTGGAGTTTAAATTTCAAAGTTCCAACTTCTAGAGGTACTATATACTAGTACCGCTTTTGTTCTACAAATGCCAAAAATAAACTAAAAAGTTCCAAAAAATCCGAAGGCCCAAGGCCCCCAACAACTCAAGCCATAAAAAAATCCTAAAAACCCAAAGTTCCATGCTTCAAGTTCCACAGAGACACAAAGTTCTACTATCCATGGGAATTGTAAGATTTCTAAACTGATAAAAATCAATCCTCTTATGATATTGCACAAATCATACAATACAAACTGCGGATCTTAATATTCTCACAACACTTCATAATGGTTAAAATTTTCAAGGGCCAAGATAAAATGGCTAGGATGATTGGACAGAGGTGATACTTCACCACCCCTATGTTATGGAGGGATCATCCATAATGATTCAGGGTCTACAGTGCTTTCCTTTGCTGGTCCAATCTCTAATGGATCAGTAATTGAGGTGGATTATTTGCATTATGGCGAGGCATTTTGGAGTTGGAGGAGTTGGGAGTTCCTGGAAGTATTAAAGAAGGTGATTCACAAGTAGTTGTGAGGTGGGCTTTGGGTTCCCATTGTCCGTGGATTTTCTTGGACAAAATTGAAAGGATTCGGCATATTATTGCTTACTTTGATTTTAAGGTTTCTTGGGCTCCTCGGTCAGCTAACTCGGCTGCAGATGATATGGCTCATTAGGAGTTGACTAGTTATGGAAGTTGTAAATAAATTCTTGTAATTTAGGAGAGGTTTTTCGGTTTTGGTGGCTTTGTTTGGCCTTATTTCTTTTATCCCTTGTTTCTGTTTTGAATTAATGAAGTTATCTTTCAAAAAAAAAATTCCAACGATGTGGGGACCACCCAAAAGTAGATGACCAATCCTCCTAAGAGATTCTCCCTAAGGCCACATCCTTTGTGACTAATGGTAGTAGGGTTTATAGATGGTAATGTTGTTTATTCAATTATTTATTAATTGAACTGTAGATCAGCAACAAGAACAAACAAGGTGGAAAAAAACAAAAATATGCTGGGGAGCAATATCATAATAAAAAATTCCTTAAATTTATAACAATATCTTCTCCATGAACAACAAACTCCTTTACAATAATGGGCACCATGGACAGGATTCACTTGAAGGCTCACTAAGTCTTCTTCTTCTTCTTTGAAACAGAGCTGAAATTTTATTTCAAAAAAGAAGAAGAATGCATCACAAAGAACTAACCCAAAACTCTTGAAGACAGGAGATCCAGGTTCACTGTTTTTAACAGTGCAACATCAGATAGGACACAAGTCCTTATCACAAGTACTCTGTCTCTTCCTTTCTTTTCCATGACAATTTCTTTGCCACCTTATTTTTCCATGATAATCATCAGGTTGAGGCATTGAAGATTGTGGATTTTATATATGCCACAGTAAGCAGTGAATTCATTGAAATACTGCAGAGCAATGTGATAATCATGTGCCATACACTTCTGGAGGCACTGTACCTCCAAACTTTAAACTAAAGTTATGCCAAAAAGCAGTGCAGGGCTTCAATCTTCAGTTTACAAAGCTTATAGAATCATGAAAAAAGAACAAACTATTGAATGAAGAAACAAGAAGAAATGACGGAGAATAAAATCCTAAAGTTCTTTTTAGCATGAATTATGTTCCCAATGTTGTGGACAGAAGTTAATGCCAATAGATAAGGATAAACAAAACTAGCATAATAAGATAGGTTATAAAAATACCAAAGTGGGAAGACTAGAAGGTTTTCCAGATTGTTCATCTGGAAGATATTCTGATAAAGCATTGGTAACAACAAGAGCTCGGAGATATTCTGCAACTCCTTTACTGTCTACTGCATGATCCCTTTGTTCAAAACGTTTGATCACAGACTCAGGGCTGCAATTAATATAGAAACAAGCTGCAATCAATGTCTTGGTCATATATCTAATTTTCAAGAATGTGTAAGTTGCTTGCAACTAGGGATGGGAATTTGGCCCGAAGCCTAACAGCCTGATTAGTCTGCCCAAGAAAAGAAGGGCTTGAGCAGCAATTTTCAGCCCAATTATGAATCAGGCGCAGGCTCAAGCTCAACGACTTAATTGAAGCCCAACCAATAATGAGCAAGGCTCTGACTTTTAAATGCTCAAGCCCGAAAGCTCGAACCAGACCTGGAACTCATACAGTTGTAACTTATCAAAGTTCTAAAAGGTAAAAACATGAGTTAAAAAGCCTATTGCTGAAACTGACTAAAACCCAACACCCATCTCTTTCCTGCAATCATATCTTCTGCCATTGTGATTGATTTCCAACCATTTGCAGCAGCAAGGGTGGCAGTCTACAATCGTCCTCTCTCTCCCCACCCCCACCCCCCACCCACCCACAACAGAGAAAATCAATGTTTTAAAAATCAAACCATTTTTTTTTTAAACAGTGACGAATAATTTCATTACTTCACACTGTTGATCAAACCATTTTTCATCACAGTTTGGTTTAATCAGGTTCAACCGTTGAATCAAATCACTCTCTCTCTCTCTCTCCCCACACAACAAAGAAAATCAATATTTTAAAAATCAAACACTTTTTTCATCACAGTTTGGTTTAATTAGGTTCAACCATTGAATCAAACCACTTTGAACTGTTTTGAACCGTGATGTTAGTATAACATCATAATCACATGATACATTGTTATATTATAAAAATAATCATTAAAATATGAAAAATTGAAAATCATATGGCAACCATGATACCATAATGGCAAACAATGAAAAATTACATTTTTAGTGAAAGAGACAATAAAATAAAAGAAAAAATAATAGTTTTTGGACAAACAGAACCGCCTTAGGGACCTGTTCAGGTCCAACCAAGTTGAACCACGTGGTTCAATTCGGTTTCTAAAACATTGGAGAAAACCCTCATTTTTCCTTCTTCTACAATCAGGCTCCAGCTTTCCATCAAGCTTGGTAGGATTGAGCTTTATCATGTAAATCAGGCTCATGTTAGGCTTGGGATTAGGCTTAGACTTCTCTGTAATTTCAGGCTTTGACTTATCACAATGCAGCCCCAACCCAAACTCATCCCTATTTGCAACATTTTTATATGGTAACAAGAACGGTGGAACTTCAGAGTTGTATTTTAAAAAGCATAAGCTTAATTCAATCTTATAACAATTAGGATAAAGAAGCTTCTTATGAACTAAATATACCAGTAATAAACACCAAGACAGTTTCAAGAAAGCAGCATGAAATAGCAAGAACATGACATCAAATAGCTCTGGGACTAGCTTAACAAATAGTATTTTGATATGGGTGAATTGATGGTCAAAGCATGGTGTGGAAAAGCTCCTTCACATTGTTGCTCTTTAATTTATTTCAAACCAGGTGTTTGATGACCAGAATAATGAGCATAGTGTGACTAATAAATCAGGACATGTCTCTAGATTGAACGGATTACCTTACGGGAAAATTTGCAGCTTAGTGTAATCTTCAAGGCATAGAGGAGGCATTTCCATACTGTTGCGGTTTCAGTAGAAAAGCTAATCACCCCCGTTGCTAAAGAGTTATTTACCAGGAGTCAGTTTTCTGAGTTATATTAATTCCACTCCAATCCTATCAAAAGTCTTTGTCATCCTTTCTTAACATTTCATTCCTAGTCTTTATTGTACCCTCCCTTCACATAATTCTTTATTATTTTTATTTTGAAAAGTACCACTTTATACCATTTTTTTATTGATAGAAACAGAGCACCACACCTTTTACAAGGCAAAGAGTTCACAGACCCCTGCAACATTACACCATACAGGTCAACAAATAACTAGGCAGGCTACATAAATATGTCAACTCCAACCATCTTTTGCCAAGACATCAACTTCCCTTGTAGTTCCTTGTATTTGTTTTCTTATATGTACATGTTCAAACTATCTTAAATGAAATTCCTTGATCTTCTCTTCTGTTGGAGCAACCATTAGATTTCTTCTAACTGATGAGGACATCTTAACCATCATAAATCAAGAGGAAGAAAAATCCATGGAAGACCTGGGCCAATTAAATGAAGAGATAGTGGAAATGGCACTTATAGCACATGAAGAATTTGAGGGTACTAAAAGGGGCCTACTAAAGGTTCCATGGCTCATGGGTTGGTACATTGGATCAGACCCTTAATTTTATATTTTTGAACTTCATTTGGCTCAAGAAAGAGTTCCATTCTTGAGCATGGAAGAGTCAACGGATTCATTTTTCACCTCCTCAACTCCACCTCCTTAAGAGATTCCAATCCCTATTGCGGTATCTAAAGATTTGAAATTGAAAACAAATCTCTCCTGTTTTAGCATGCTTCTGCACCACCTCCTCTTTGGAAATTCCTTTCATTTATTTTTTCAATAATAATGTTATAAATGCATAGATGGCATAAAGTGATTGGGTATGTGGAAATTAGCAAACATTAGAGAGGAAACCCCAGTGGCATGTACCTCCTTTAGGGTTTCTTTCTTTTCTTTTCTTTTTTTCTTTTTTTTCTTATGCATTGTAAACTCTATAAAAGAAGGCACGACTTATAGACACCCAGAAAAACTGCCTCTACACACCCGTTTTCAGATTTTAATGTAAAATTACCATTCTGCTCCCATATTTTCACTTATTCGAACGAATTATCATTTCATTTTGGCATTCGATCGAACGAATGGCCCACGTATAAATTCAATTCATTCGAACTAATAACCCATTCATTCGAATGAGCCGATTATTCATTCGAACAACCGTGCACAGTATTGATTATTTAAATAATATATTTTCCTTTAAAACTTTAAAGTTATTTTTTAAGCACTGTCTATTTTCAAAATTCAAATTAAATATCCGGACTAATTACGATAACCTGATAAAAATACTTTAAAACTTCAAGGTTTTTTGACACTCTCAAATGCTTAAAATACAGTGTTTTACAAATAAGGGTATTCCTAGGCTGTGCCGAAAACACATTTGGGAGTGTCAAAAGACCTTGAAGTCTTAAAGTATTTTTATCAGGTTATCGTAATTAGTCCGGATATTCAATTTGAAAAATTTTAGAAATACACCGTACTTAAAAAATAAATTTAAAGTTTTAAAGGAGATTTACACTATGCATTACTATAGCATATGGAAGATAGACCGTTATTTTTAAGCACCGTGTATTTCCAAAATTTCTCAAATTAAATATCCGGACTAATTACGAGAACCTGATAAAAATACTTTAACACTTCAAGGTCTTTTGACACTCCCAAATGTGTTTTCGGCACAGCCTAGAGATACCCTTATTTGTAAAACACTATATTTTAAACATTTGGGAGTGTCAAAAGACCTTTAAGTCTTTAAGTATTTTTATCAGATTATCGTAATTAATTCGGATATTTAATTTGAGAAATTTTGACAATACACAGTGCTTAAAAAATAACTTTAAAATTTTAAAGGAAAATTTATAATTTAAATAATCAATACTGTGCACAGTTGTTCAAATGAACAATCGGCTCATTCGAACGAATGGGTGAACAGTAACGCGCGTTACTGTTCACTCCATTCGTTCGAATGAATTGAATTTATATGTGGGCCATTCGTTCGAACGAATGCCAAAATGAACTGATAATTCGTTCGAATGAGTGAAAATACGGGGACAGAATGGTAATTTCACCTTAAAATCTGAAAACGGGCGTGTCGAGGCAGTTTTTCCGAGTGTCTATAAGTCGCGCCTAAAAGAAACCCCTTAGTCAACCATAGAATTGAACAATTTGGATTTTATCAATTGAAGCTTGGAACTTAGGGTTTTCTCCATTCTTTGCTGAGTTGATTTTTATTTGTATTTTCTTGCAATTTTATTTTTGCTTCTAATTAATTTAATTGCAATTTTCAAATTCTTTGTTGCAATTTTATATTAATTAATGCAATTATAATTTTATGGAAATTCCTTTATTTATTTTTTCAATAATAATGTTATAAATGCACAAATGGCATAAGGTGATTGGGTATGTGGAAATTAGAAAACATTAGAGAGGAAACCCTAGTGGCATGTACCTCCTTTAGGGTTTCTTTCTTTTCTTTTTTCTTCTTTTTTTTTTTTATGCATTGTAAACTCTATAAAAGAAACCCCTTGGTCAACCATAGAATTGTACATTTTGGATTTCATCAATTGAAGCTTGGAAGCTTAGGGTTTTCTCCATTCTTTGCTGAGTTGATTTTTATTTGAATTTCCTTGCAATTTTATTTTTGCTTCTAATTAATTTAATTGCAATTTTCAAATTCTATGTTGTAATTTTTATATTAATTAATGCAATTATAATTTTATGGAAATTCAAATTTATTGAAACCTTTGATCGATTTTCCCGTAGAGAGAAAATTCAACCTAGGTGAGATTCAAGCTTTGAATTTTCTTCCTTTGAGAGTGAAATTCATAGTTTTCTAATCAATTTCGGGTACCCATACAAAATTGGGGCAATTTTAGATTAGTTTATTGGTGACCAATCTTGATTTTCCATTCTTTCCAACTTTGATTTAAAGAGTCAAAATTTCAATTTTTGTTGGGAATCTAGCCATGGAATTTTCTTCAAATTTTCCACATAATTGGAGCCTTTGGCCAAACCCATCCCTGTGGCCAAAACTTGCATTTTGTTTTTGTGAGATAGGCTACATCACTAACTCTATAGTTCTTGTTTGTCCATACATCCAACACATCTCTGCCACATATACTTTATCATCTTGTGCTGCATTTGGATGAGAGGAAAGTTTAATAGGGGCTTCCCCTTCATGGGGGATTCCCTTGAGTACAAGTTTCTCCTGTAAGGAATTCCCTTGTGTCTTGTTTGGTAATTATAGGGGAAAAGGTATGTAGAGAAAAGAAAGCTTTTTTTTTTAAGGAGAAAAGAACTCCTTTAAGGGAAAAAAAAACCTATTTGGTAAATATAAGTAGGAAAAACTTGATATGTTGTAATGTTTCAAAAAAAATTGACAAATTGTCAATTTCACTTATATAATAAAAATAATCAAATTTACAAGTTCCAAAAAATAAAAATTGCTATCCACCCTATGAAAGAAAAATACCAATCCCAATAGTTCCACCAAATAAAAATAGCTATCCACCCTATAGGAAAAAAATTACCAATCCCCAGTGGTTTCTCTTAGTTATTTGCCACAACAATTATTCAAAATAATTATAAAATAAATAAATGAAGTTGTCAAACTCATTTACCATGTTAAATAAAACCAAACCTTTGAATCATTAATTTAAAAAAAAAAAAACCTCAGATCTATATTAAATTACAAGATTTTTGTTATATGAATTAGAAAACAAATAGTTTACGTAAAAATCATAAAATTTGTAATTCCAAAGAAGAATTTTAAATCAATAGTTCATTTTACAATATCTATATTTATATAAGAATAATAAAATTTTGCAATTTATAGAATTTTAAATATACATAGTTCAAAACATTTTCTATCATTGGTTCAGAAAAAAAAATGTTAGAGCCACAGTTGAACATGTTTTCTCGATTTTCTCAATTTCGGTGTCCAAAAGTCTATGTTGAGTGTCTTGTATGCCTCTGGAAGTGTGAAGACCAGAAGGTGAGAAAACCTGGATGGCAAAGCAGCAATGTGAGAGGAGAATCAGCTGGAAGGCCAACCAAGGCAGGTACAAGGACCTAATAGACTTAGGATGACCTTGGACTGATCCCAAGTTAGGTTTGGACTTAGAATGTGGACTCGTATGGGTGGATAGATATGAGAATTCGAAGAATGAAAGTCCATAGTTTTGATTTGTGAAAATGTGCATTGAATTTTGAGGGTATTCAAAATTTTAGAAATGATATGCGGTTCAGAGTTCCGAATGGGTTGTGATTCGGACGTTCGAGCAGAACGAAATGGTGACAAACCTATGGACTTGGTCTCTCGTGGATTCAGAACACCGAATGTGATGGTCAGACTTCTAAAAGCTCGTGAAGCTAGCCGTTTGTTTCAAAACTCCGAATGTGATGGTCGGACTTCTAAAAGCTCGTGGAAACTAGTCGTTAGAGCGTGTGCTAGTTGTACAACAAGCTAGAAAAACACAAGTGAGAAATGTGATTGGAAATTTGAATAGATTTGCTCAGTTGGCACAGAGTTGACTATGAGTTGTTTCCGCTGGTTTAGAGGTCTGAACTGACGAATTGCGAAGTCTATAAATACTCAGTTTGTGAGACGTTTTGAATGCCTGGAAACTTCTGAAAAATGTTGAGCACAAATTGAGCATTTTGAAAATACAGTTGAGAGATTATATGCACCTAAACTTGTGAATCATTTGATAGTCTTAAGTGTGATCCATCACTTTCATCTTCACAGATCTGAATAGAGTGTGTGAGGCTCTAACTGTTGTACGTGATTGGATATCAATGAGTGAGAGATCTAGGGACACCAGTGAGAGTACTAGATCTAGATCCCCTTCCTTGTTTCCTTGGTTGAGTGTTCTTGATCAGTATATCATCTGCAACAAGGACGTGTGGTTGTGGAGGAAGTGTGGTTGAATCACTGATCTGACCGGCTGAGATTGGCACATCTGCATCGACAAAGTCTGTGAGTACTTTGTGGTGAGTTGTGGTAAGACTCGGGTAAAGTCTTGTGGTGATCGGGTAGAGTCAAGATTGTGGAGACTCGGGTAGAGTCGATTGTGGTGAGACTCAAGTAGAGTCTATATTGTGGAGACTCAAGTGAGTCAAAGTGTGATAGCAACTCAGGTGAGTTGTTTGGGCGCTGGCGAGCGTTTGGTGAGGACTTGGAATGAGTCAAGTCTGTAGACCCACGTGGGTCAATTCTGATTATTAGTGGAGTTAGTCAGATATCCCAAGGTTGGGAGAGTTTGCAAGTGGATGTAGGTCAAGGGGACCTAACCATTATAAATCTCGTGTTGTGGTGATCTTGCTTGTGTGGTTTGCTTGTTTATTTACTTTACGCTTGATCATCATAATCATCATCGATGCATGCTTGTTGTATAACATGCGAATAGATTGTGCATGCATTGTGGAGACTCAAGTGAATCAAAGTGTGATAGCAACTCAGGTGAGTTGTTTGGGCGCTGGTGAGCGTTTGGTGAGGACTTGGAGTGAGTCAAGTCTGTAGACCCAGGTGGGTCAATTCTGATTATTAGTGGAGTTTGTCAGATACCCCAAGGTTGGGAGACTTTGCAAGTGGATGTAGTTCACGATGACCGAACCACTATAAATCTCGTGTTGTGGTGATCTTGCTTGAGTGGTTTGCTTGTTTATTTACTTTACGCTTGATCATCAGAATCATCATTGTTGCATGCTTGTTGTATAACATGCGAATATATTGTGCATGCATTGTTGATCATCTGGTAAACATCAGATTGAATATTCGTTTCGATTCGGAGTGCCAAACCAGCAGAAGGTAACTCCGGTGGTCGCCTAATACTTTGGAATAATGGAGTCTTTGAGGCAGTGGAAACTATTATGATAACAAGACACTATCAATGAAGGGTAAGTTGGTACATGAAGAGGTGGAAGTGATGGTAACCAATGTATATGGCCCGCATTCTAGGGCGAAAAGAATACAATTCTGGGAGGAAATTCAGCACCTGAAGAATAAATGGTCAGGGTTGTGGTGTGTAGGAGGGGATTTTAATGTAGTACGCTTTCCTTCGGAGAGGAGAGATCGGTCAGAGAGAACCAACTTCTTGGAGGAATTTTTTGACTGTATCAACTCTTGTCAGTCGATTGATTATCCGTTGTCGGGAGGAAGATTTACATGGTCCAGTGGGCTAAGATGCCCCTCTATGAGCAGATTAGACATGTTCTTGGTATCAGTAGATTGGGAGGAATTGTTCAGTAGTGTGATACAATCTAAACTCCGAAGACCAGTTTCAGATCATTGGTCGGTGCTTCTTAGCATGGAGGAAAAGGATTGAGGCCCTCACCCGTTCCGTTTCAATAATGCTTGTTTGGGACATAAGGAGTTCATGGGAAGAATGAAGGAGTGGTGGAGCTCATTTGAGGTTGAGGGATAGGCCAATTTTTGTTTGCAAAGAAAATTGTAATTGCTGGAAGCCAAAATTAAAGAGTGGTTCAAGGATGAGATGAATAGCTTGCATGAGGAGAAAGACCATATATCAGAATTACTGGGTGATGGGAAAGCATGGAGGAAGAAGGGACTTGACAGAGGAGGAAACCAAGGAGAAACATTTATGCATGTCTAAATTGTGGAGACTACTAAGGAGGGAGAAAGTGGAGTGAAGGCAGATATCCAGGGCTACTTGGTAGAAGGAAGGAGACAGAAACACCAAATTCTTCCACCGGATGGCCAAAGAAAGAGCTATGGTGAATACAATGAAAGTCGTCATGGTGAATGGTAGAAGGGTGGAAGGAAAAGGGGAACTAAGGGCAGCAATCAGGAACCCTTTTGTCTCCATTTTTGCTCCACATGGCGAAGGAAATCCTATCATAATGAGTGCTGAGTATCCTGCTACATTACCAGTGGCTGGTTTTAATTCATACCCCCATGCTCAGTTGTATAAAATAATAATAAGAAAAGTAAAAGAGAAAGATAATTATGGAGAAGAATTCTCTCTCAATTGTATTGAATGCTATGAAAATTGTAGAGGATACATGATTTTATAATTATAGGTGAGCCAAATACAATGGCAAATAAGGAATGTAATCAAAAAATAATTATTACAATCTAAAAAGCACCGATACGGGTACGCGTATCAGATACGACACGTATCCGATACGAGGATACCGCAAAAGAAAAACTAGGAAACGGGTGCGGCGGGATACGCCTAATTAAAAAATTATATATATATATATATATATATATATATATATATATATAACAAGAAATAGGGACGATTTATACATTTTTATTAATTTTAACTTCTATGTCCATCTTCTATTTTTAATTCTTAGTGTGAAACCCCTACCCACCGATGTGGGAAAAAGTCCCACATCGGTAGTAGAGGAGGAAAATTTGGGGAATTTAAGTGCGTGGTCTCCCTTGTACTCATGTGACCAGTTTTGGGCCGGGCCAAGTGGGCCCAGGCCCAAATGCAAAACCGTGCGGGCTCGCTTGTGTGCGAGGCCCAGAGCGGACAATATCACACTGAGTCAAGCCCTAAGCCCTGTATTCGGGTCGGGTCGTTACACTTAGACATAAAAATTACCATGGATTAAGCACATACATAACATAAGTCTAAATTTTTTGATGTGGTAACTACTGTTCTCAACCTCTCCTCTTGATGCAATAGTCTAAAATTAAAATATCAGATGATAAGGAGACTTTGTCTTTCATGAGACTAAAAGCTATTGGTTGATAATTTGATATTTTACTTAAACTTTGTCCTAAAAGAGACTAAAGCTATTGGTTGATAAAAAAAAATTCTCCCTTTTCTCCCTTATTGCAGTATCCCGTGCCGTGTGCCGCCTCCCGTGTCCCGTCGTGTCTGCTGCCGTATCCGAATTTAAAAAATATTTTATTTAATTGGATACGTATCTGACACGTATCCGACACATATCCGAGCCGAAAACGTACCCGACACAGATACTCGAATGGTTTCGGAGTATCTGTGCTTCATAGATTACAATCAATTACACAGTTAGTATTATCAATCAGGTCAACATTCCAATCTATAATGATTCTAAACGATTTTGGTCAACTAGTCCCACATGGTTAACTGATTATTGTTAGTGGGCCTCACAACACTGCCCCTCAAGCTAATGCGATGATGTCAAATAAGGCACAATCAAGTGAAGTCTGGGGAACGGCCTTATATAAGCATATCCGCAAGTTGGTCCTTGGATTAAAGATTAAGGGTGAAAATACGTCCATTAGAGATGTGATGCTGAAGGAAGTGACAATCTACTTCAATGTGCTTAGTGCGTTCATGAAACACAAGGTTGGAAGCAATGTTGATGGCAACCTGATTGTCACAGAGACCTAACTCAGATAGAAAGTAACGTAGCCAAAGTAACTTGCCGCAATATTGGCCATCGCACGATATTCAACTTCAGCACTCGAGTGAGCAACCACAATCTGCTTCTTACTGCACCAGGAGACTAAATAAGAGCCAAGAAGACATAGTAACCAGAGGTGGATTGGCGATCATCAAGAGATCTAGCCCAATAAGTGTCTGGAGTACCCAAGCAAGGGTAAGGCCATGCATAAAACAATCTCATGTCGGGATGAGCCTTAGTTTGAGATCTACTAGTTTAGCATGGCATACACAAGGTTTTGAAGAGACTCAAGAATGCTTGGATTAGACACTCGTGTTTGCATGTAGAAAGGGTTAATGAGCATCTTCATGAAGGCTAAACAAAACTCTCACCAAGGTGGAGATTACTAGAATTAAAACATCCCTCCCCCCAATCCTTGTGGGTGTGGGTTGGGATGGAAATGGCTTGATTTCCTCTTTAATGAGAGGATTTTTCTCTCTATTTTCCCTTTGTTATTGTGCTCCTATTTTTAGGACTTAGAATTAGGCTTTCAAAAAGAGCTTTCTCCATAAATAAACTGAAGTTGTAGAATTGGGTTTCATGTGAAAGAATAAAGGAAATTGGGTTTTGAGAAACTTAGAAAGAGGACTATGGTGCCTCTTTGCAAGTCTTGTACTATGGGAAAAAGGGTTGTGTCAACCTTGTACAAGTGAGACTACGAGAGTGGATTTTGTCTTTTAGGATTCCATTATAAGCATATTGTAATTCTCTCATCTTCTCTTTTTGATATAGTGGAAAGTCATCCTACCCTTCATTTGTTGATGTAGGCATCAACATTGAACCACATTAAAATTTGGTTTGCCTTGTGTAGTATGTGTGTGATTTGATTTTTATTTTGTTTTTCTTATAGAAAAATTTGAATTGCACTTTCTCCACATTACAATAGCATTCCTACTGGCAGACCAATGAGGAAAAATATGGTTATGGATCTAGTAGTAAAACTAGTGCCAAATGGAGACGCCAGCACTTACTTTCTCCTTGAGTAACCTAAGGCAATTTTGTAATGCATCTGACCAAAAGGAATGTTGAACTGTTGGATTCCTCAAGTATATTTGTACAATATTCCCTGAATTGAACTGTGCAATAGATCACATATTGCATATAGGTATGGAACTCTGGATGTTGAAACATCAGAACAAACAGCAGATACAAGGTGTGAAAAAGGTGAGGATGGATTATAACTCTACCAATGCTGCAGATTCAGATGATAGTGGTTGTATTTGTGGGTGACCATGCCAAGCTGTGAGATGCCCTGTTTAATTTTCTGAACAATCATTATCTTCCAATGCACCTCGATATTAAATAAACTCTTTAATTTGGAAACAACCACATCTTTACACTGCTTGAGTCATCAATCTTATTCTTTCATAAGTTTAACTTGCAAGATAGTCTTGTTGCACTTGGAATCATTGGACTCGGGAATATGGTGAATTCTCATTTGTCATTGGACTCACTTTATGATAGGATCAGCAAGTGCTCATTCTTGCAGCCATGAGGGTCAAAGGGTCAAGTGAGATTGCCATGAAGATAAAAAATTATATATATATATATATATATATATATATATATATATATATATATATATATATATATATATATATATATGTATCAGTTCATCTAAAACCCATAAAACTCGGATCACTATAGGATAGAACAACCATGGCATCAAACCAAGGTAGAGGAAGTGCAAAGAATTTTCATAGGCAGGATATAAACTTTGCCACAGAAATCCATGGACAAAACTTTTGGAGGCTAGGAAAAACCAATTAATAAAGACGGGACCTTTTGTGGACAACATACAAATTCTAACAGCATCAAAAGCCTACAAACCAAACAATACTACAGCCACTTTCATAGGACCCATAAGAGAAAATATAGACAATGCAGCATATCATGAAGAGAGTAGAAGACAAAAGATGCTAATTTAACAAAACAAAAAGGACAGAGAAGCAAGTTAACAATTGGGAACCAAAAGTGACAACCTGTGCTTGTTGAGCTCAGCCAAAAGCTCATTCTGCTTGGCGGCATCCTTTGGATTCGCATCTGCTTCTGCAATGAGCCTCTCCAATCGCTTCTCCTGCTGCCAAAAGGGCCACCAATTGAACCATTTGGACGCAGCAAGCTTCTCAAACGCATTCCTCAGGGCAGCAAACACTCCCATCAGAAACACCGGAAGCCTACTCTCCATCCCCTGCTTCTCTGCCTGGTTGCCCGCCGCAACATCCCCTTCTGATTTAGCATCCCGGCTAGTGCCAACCCCTAGAGCAGCATTCGGTTCCTCTGTTCTCAAGCTCTCCCCAGCAGTTTCTTCCAAGACGGGATCTTTTCTTTCACTATCGAGATCCGAGACCCAGTCCTGGCCAGGGAAGCCGGAATCTGGATCCAAGCTGTGGCTTTCCGCCGGCAATGCATGAGCAATGTGCGAATAGAGGCGGTGGTTGGAGAGGGAATTGAAGGTGGACAAGGAGATGAGACGGGATGTATTGGATCTTCGAAGGAGACGGAGCGGATAGAGAGAGCGGGGTGAAGAAGTGGGAGGGATTTGAATTAGGAGTGAAGGCCTGCTGCAGAGGAGAGAAGTTTGAACAGCAGACATGGCGAAGATGAGTGTATATACAAATTAGAAATTAGGGTTTCTTCTTCTTTTCCTCTTCTATTCTCTCCACCTTAGAACGAGCGAAAGAAGATAATTGCAGAAAGAAATCATACGCTCTGCACTCTCTTTCTCAACGAGAGAGAGACAGAGAGCGACAGAGGAAATAATAGCCACGAAAGAGAGAAGGGATTGGGTAATGGATACTAAAAATTGGAAGAAGAAGAAGAGAGGAAGCAACCTTATCTCGAATTCCCAATAGGATTG
The DNA here is from genome assembly GCA_013350335.1 of Chimonanthus salicifolius. Classification (NCBI taxonomy): domain Eukaryota; kingdom Viridiplantae; phylum Streptophyta; class Magnoliopsida; order Laurales; family Calycanthaceae; genus Chimonanthus; species Chimonanthus salicifolius. Next base: position 49,798,420 of record CM023536.1, read on the forward strand.
AATGAAGTTGAAAAAGATTGGCAGCTTCTGCAGTATTTTTGAACGTTGTCTATTTGTTCAAGGAAGAGACAGAAGCACAGTGGGTAGGGGTGAAATTTGGGTTGAGTTTTAGCTCGACCCGCAATACCCGAGTTAGAAAAGAGCTGCGCTGGTTGTATAATTTTTTATCTAGAGTTAGTTTGGATAGAAAGATTAAAAATCTCAATTAAGTAAAGGTTGTCCTGGATTTAAGTATTTAACTTTTGTAATACTAATCTAATTTCATCCAGCTTTATATTCATATTCTCGTCTATATTTAGATAGGAAACTTTAATCGAACTAGTCACTAAAAGTACATGTAAATCTCTCACTCCCACACATAATACATAAACAACTACGATTAGTGGTACTGAGTGTGAATTGAACTCAACATCTCTATTTACGAGGGGAGTTTATTGACCGTCAGACTAACTCCCTCTTAAATTATATATAGAGGTATTATTTTTTTAGAAATAAAGATTTTTATTTATTTTTATTCTTTAAAATAGTAAATATGTGAAATATTATTTCTTTAAAAAGTGATCTAATCTAGATGCATATAAAAAAGTAAAAAAATAAATCAATCTAAATTTTCAAGTTAAAAATAGGTCGGAGCAGGTTTTTAGATTAGATTAGGCTCAGGCTGGGTCGCAAAACTCAGACTTTTAAGTCTGGTCAGTTCAGTCGGACTCAGCTAGATATGATATGAGTTGGGCTAATTTTAGCAAAATATGATCCCACAAACTCGAATTTCAACCTTGCGGGTGACCATTATTTTTTTTTACCAATTTTTTTTAAATCGGACTGGGGCGACTGGATGGAGTCAGGTTGATTGGACTGTCCACCACATCTATTTCGTTGGTTAAAAGCTTGAAATTCCTTTCAGTTGAAAAGTCAAAACCAGTTAATTGAGTGGACAAAAATAAGTGTGAATTTCATAAGTATATTTCTTATTTAATAATTTTGTTAAATAATGCTTTTTCACACATGCTAATATAGTATTATTCTATGCACAACGTGGTTTTTTTAACGGTCTAGTCTTGGAAAACTATATATTTAATATGGAATTTATAAAATCCATTTTAATTAAATAAATTAATTCATTTTTTTAAATATAAAAGTTTAAATATTTAAAAAATTGAAACAATCAAATATTTAGATATCTGAAAAATATAGCTTCTTTAGATCAATTACAAAAAAATAAAAAATTATATCTCACTTATTCAAACATAAATCCTTCCAAGACCCTTCTTATAAGACTAAAGTGGATTATATATCGCGAGTGATCCTCTCACGAGTATTTTGTGTCTAGAGACACGGATTTTAATCGATCTCGATTTTACCCTCACAAGTCGTACCGTAAAAAGATAAGAATCACAAGAATCGGATCACCCAAACGGATCCCTTAATGGCCCTCGGCGAGCCGAATTCTCCGAATACTAGAATGTCCAAAATCAGATCACCAACCGGATCCCTTAATGACTTTTAGAGAGCCGAATACAGGAATGTCCAAAATCAGATCACCAATCGGATCTCTTAATGGCCCTCGGCAAGCCGAATACAGGAATGTCCAAAATTTCAATGGGCTGGTTTTTACTGTTCATGTGAATTTCGGCGAGCCGATTTGAAATTTTGGAGAGCCGAATTGCATTGTTCACTAATTTCGACCAACCGATTTGAAATTTCAGGGAGCCAAATTGTATTGTTCATGAATTTCGACGAACCGACTTACAATTTCGGAGAGCCGAATTGCCTGTTCATGAATTTTAGAAAGCTGACTTGTAATTTTAGAGAACCGGTTGGTGATCTAGTTTTGAACATTCCTATATTCGGAACGCCGAAGGCCATTAAGGGATCCGATTGGTGATCCGATTTTGGACATTCCTGTATTCGAGGAATTCAACTAGCCGAGGCGATTAAGGGATCCAATTGGTTGATCCGATTCTCGACATTCTTATCTTTTTTACGGTACCGTAGATGAAGGGTAAAATGGAGACATAGTAAAATCCGTGTCTCTTTACACAAAATGTTCGTGGGAGGATCGCTCACCATTCTATATAGTGGTGCAAACAAATACACTATCCTATATAGAGGTGCAAACAAAATACACTAAGGAATGACTTGTGCCGGTGATCATAATTTTTTTAATAGTTTACACCCACTTAAGTTTCTTTTTTTTTATCTTCTGATGCATTTTGCCCAAGCTAGTCCAATGTCAAATTCGGGTATGTGATTATGCACTTGAAATTTGCCTATGCCTAACCTAAGCTACAGTCAGTCTAAGTTTGAATAGTTTAGGTTTTGCATGAGAGATCAAGTTGAACCCTTCATACATTTTATTTTTTTTTTAAATTTACTTGAGGGAAATTGTTAAAAATCCAATATAAAATCTCCACGAATGATAATCACTATTCTTAAAATACACCAAATTAGACTATGAAGACTCAAACTTAGTATCAGTTACTTTCTAAAACTGGAAATTATTATAATTTATTAATAGTTGAGCACATTCTCAAAAAGTGTAGGCCAATGTTAAACTCAGTTGCTTAGATAGAAATCCTCATTGAATAGGGTTGCAAATTCTTTACTTTCCATTGGCCCATACATCATTTCTCTTTCACATCACTTTACTTTCCACAATAATTGCCTCTACTACTCTGCCTTTACCTATTAGAACCCAATTTGGCTCCTAATTCGGATCCGATACGTGTTATGACACCACACAATAATATGGTAATGAGCCTGACTCGAAACTTGACTAGAAGAAACAGTGTGTTTAGTAACTTGGCTTATGATAAAACCCAAATTTAAACTCGATCTAGTTGCAGTTAGTGCTTCGGTGCATTTAACTCCAAAACACACTTATGCTATGAAGACTTGCACAAAATAAAAAATTCTTCTCAATAACATCACTATGTTCTCACTGATACCTGATTAATAACGAACCAAAATGGCTTATTTAGATCCAATCCTTTTTAACCCCAGAGATATATATCGTTTTTTGTCTTTTATTTTTCTAATGTTCTTGACTATAATCATAAATGAGTTGTCTACGGACGCTATTTGTTTTGGAACTCTTACAGTAGCCATAGATGCTTCTCTCAACAAGTGAATTAGGTTTTATTGGTAAAGACTGATACATGCAATTTACTCTTATCCTTAAATCATTCAAGCTAATGTTTTTTGGACCCAACGTTTGAGGGATGACTTCTCACTCTTTTATTTTATTTTTTCTGAATTTACATGTGAGAAATCATAGGATATCCAGTATAAAATCCTCATAGGTGAACCGACTATTCCTATGGCACACCAAAATTAGGCCACGAGAGTTCGAACCCTCAACTCCTACTTCTTGAGACAGGAGGTAACCAGTTGAATTATAAACATATGACCAGAGATAGTTGTAACTTGATTCAATGATTGTGACTTGATTGATCAATGTCTATTCTTTCCACAATGAAATTTCAATCCATCGAGTAGGATAAGCAATGTTTGAAATTTAAAATGGAAAATTTTCTTCTTTGTTCGATCATAATAAAGATGAGAGCAGAGATGTCATCATTAGAGAAAATGGTGCAATAGCTTCAATTAGAAGCAACCCAAAATGATAAAACCTAAGGATTATTAAGCCAATGATAGATTTCGCACCACATAATAGATCAATGAACTAAGGAGGAAGCTCCCCCTAGAGCAATTGTAGCTGCTCTAGCACCTATTGATTTTACATTTTCTAACATAAAGAGACAGAAGTTGTCCTTTTTTTTTTCCTTTCCTTTGGACAGGTCGAGAGAAGTTGGCATAAAAGGGTGCTACCAATATGAATTGCCACAGAATGTAAAAGACCCACGTTGGAATGGCCTTGAGATCTCTTAAAATTTGAGGGGCTTTAAGCAGTGTGAGATTTAAAGACCATTTGTGACTGGTATATTAAAGAGTTTAAGTGTGTTGGAGTCCTTTCTATCTAGAGATCCTACGCGTCTAGCTTACACCACTTATGTCTAGAGCCGACCTGGTTGGAACCTAAGTGATGCAGGGGCTATCAATCACTTGGGACAAACATGAAAGGAGTAATAAAAGAGAAAGTGGAAAGAGAAAATCCCAAAGCAGTAACGTTCTCCTGCATCTTCATTCAATTATTTTGATAAAATTTACACAATAACACATGTATATATAAAACTTTGACCAACTCCTTACATTGATACCCGCGTGAATGTGCAAATCCACTGACTCTAATTAAATCTTCATTTATTAGTGGTCAAAGTTACCAATATTCTTAATTCATGAAACAATTCATGAAACTTCAAATTACTTTTACTATTAAGATCAAGTGGCTAAAACTGTGGTTCATTAAATCTATTTTCTCTTTTATATGGTTGATATTTTATAGATTTGACAAAAATTAAAGAAAACATAAAATGGCCCCAACATACCTACGTGTTTTGAGTTTTGACCTTTATGTTTTGAACAAAATTAGATGTAATTTATTTCATGTGTATTTCTTGGGCTTTTTTTGTGAAATTGTATTTTTATTTGATTCTTATTAGAGTAAAATGCGAGTCCTTTTTTAATAAGTATTCAACAATTACACTATTATAATTTGACATTAAAAAAAATAAGTGCATAGTGATAACTTCTATTCTTATTTGAGAAATGATAAAAATAATTAATTGTAACATTTTTATAAATTTGTAGTATGTTATTCATAGTTTTTTTTTAAGCTTTCATTTTATTTTTTCGAAAACAAAATACTGAAATAGTCGACATGCCGAAACATAAAAAAAAAAAAAAAATGTGAATTTGACAAAGAATAAAACATGGTCCTCATTCAAATTCAATGTTTAAACTTTGTGGAGTTACTGACTTGCAAGTGAATATACAAGGCAAAATGACAACTAGATGAGAGCCTAGATAAGTAAAAAAGAACTCTGTGACAGTAAATTAATGTCAATTTAGTCCTAGACAAAATATACACATCTTGAAAATATCATCTAAAAATCTTTCTTTAAAAAAAATCAAAGAAAAAGCTAAATTTTTTCTTGCACTCAAAATTCGAATTAAGATATTAATTCTCAATATTGACTCTTTTTTTCAAGTCCACAAGCTATATTAAAATTGTCGTATAATGGGATTAAGTCTCCCTCAATACAAAAATGATCACTCTTCATTGTTCTTTACCTGACATATGCAGATTGAAATGTTTACGCATGTTCTGAAGATTAATGAGATGAGACAGTTGAATACTTTAATCTTAAGAAAATAATTGCCCTGTAACTTTTCGCATATAGGAAGAACATGGTGACATTTCATCATACATCAATGCTCTACAAATGAAAATGGGTTTCAAGTAGATATTGAATATAATAAATATTGATCGCTTTAATTTAAAATTAAAACGCCAAAACGGAAAACCCCTTCGTTTCCAGAAATTAAACCTAAATGAAAAAAAAAAAAAAAACAGTGCGCCATTAAAAGGGATTTATAATTCCGTGCAACAACTTAGTGAAACCACCAGGCTTTTGCTCTTGCCTTTTCACCTCCTGCCTCTCTCGCCTCCTCCCACGCATGACCACTTGCCTCGATGGTCTGTATTGTTCATTGCAAAACCGACCGTTGTTGACGTCGACCGGCTTGACGGAGAGCCGGCTCTTTTTGTCCGATAACCTGTTTGCTCTATCTGGAATCCGATACGCATCCATCGTGCTACTTCCGTATGAGATCATAAAGCGGGGTCGGTAATGGCTGTGTCGACAACGGTGGACGGAACTGATCAGAGAAGGTCGTCCCCTGTAAATATGGTTTAAGTTTTTGATCGTAGGGAATCCAACAGTGGCCCACATCATCGATGCTCGTCGCCCGTTGGCTGCGCTTGGCGGAGGCTTTTGGGCCGGAAGGATGATATTGTCCGTATTGGGCTTGTTAACAGTGGCCGACATCATCGGTACTCGTCGGTCGTTGACTGCGCTTGGCGGAGGCTTTTGGGCCGGAAGGATGGTATTGTCCGTATTGGGCTTGTTAACAGTGACCGACATCATCGGTACTCGTCGGTCGTTGACTGTGCTTGGCGGAGGCTTTTGGGCCGGAAGGATGATATCGTCCGTTTTGGGCTTGTTAACAGTGGCCCACATTATCGGTGCTCGTCGGTCGTTGACTGCTCTTGGCGGAGACTTTTGGGCCGGAGGGACGATATTGTCCGTTTCGAGCTTGTCGCTGGCGAAGAGGAGGAGAGTGTCGTGCTCATTTAACGGCAAGGTGGCAGAATTTTCGACTAGAATTGATGGAAACCGGGCATGAGAGGTGTGAGAGAGAAAGAAGATGGAAAAGAACAGAGAGAACATAAGAGAGAGTTTAGCCATGATGGCAGTGAAATATGTTGGAGAGATTGAGAAAGAAAAAGATGAGGATTTGGATTTTATAGTTTGATTTATGCAGAGGAAGTTAGTTGTAGACGGGTAGTTTCATGGTCTTGGTGGTTTTCCTGGTTACGCTGAGGAGAAGAAGAAGGAGAGAGCAGTGCGGTGCGGCTCAGTACTCGGTTCCATGTCCCAAGTCGTTGGAAACCACATGGTTATTGTATTTTCAATTGACCAATCAATAATCATGAAATTTTCTTTAATTTTTAGGTTAAGATGATCAAATCATTTCTAACTCATTAAAAAAATGTAAAATTCTTGAAAAAATATTAAAATATGAAAAGGATTTAAAGATTGAATTTGATGAGTGGAAAAGATTTCATCATCTTGACTTCAAAATTAAAGGAAATTTGTGCAAAATACATAAAAAAAAAAAAATTAGATATAGTAAGTTGGAAGGATATGACTCTTTATCATATTAGACTAGAAAGAAAAAAATTGTATAAAAAAGTTAAACAATATAAAGAGGGTTTTAAGGATGGATTAGTTGAGTTGGTAGGATTAAGCTAGTTTTTTTTGTATGCCTCCTATCACTTTTTCAAACTTGTGATTTACTTATTTTCTAAGGTAAGGATATTTGTGTAAGCAACGCTCCAAGACCTTTAAAGAACATAATTTATGAAAGGGTGCGTCCAAGATTCACTCCGGTTGTGTTTGGATGAAAAGAACTTAAAACAAGATATATCTTCTATTCTATACATGAGAACAAAACTTGAGTTACACTTTTAAAACCATAGACTAATTCTTTTTTATACACATTTTTTTTACAAATATATAGATTTTTAAAATTAACTCATCTTTATAATTTAAAATGAATCTCACAAAAGATACTATGCATAAATTACTCTAAACGAAATTTTCAAGGATAGTTCATTTTCTTTTGGGCATTCCAACTTTGAAAAGTTAAGCTTCTCTCCTTCAAAATTTTAATAAATAAGAGTTTTTTCTTTGAGTTTTACATGTGGAAAATCGCAAGACACCAAATGTAAAATTTATACGGGTGAACCCATTACTCCTAAAGCACACCACAGTTAGGCCATGGGGGTTCAAACCCGCAACCTCTTGCTTCTAGAGCCTAGAGACAACCAATTGAGCTACACCTATGTGGATTTCACAATTAAGAGTTAAAATCTTATATACGTGAAATAAATAACCGATGAAAATTTTATGAAATTTAATTATTAAGTCAAACTTAAATTATGGAATAAATTGATAAATTATAGCAAGGATCCCTTAAGCCCAACCAATAGGTACTACCAGGCTTAATAGACGAGTGAATTTGAAAGGTCTTAATTGGACATGATGTCTATAACATTTTATTTTGATTGAATAGTTTTTTATTTTTTAAGATTCAACACTTTATGTTTATTTAATTGTAAAAATTCATTAAATTATATTAATGGTTTTTTAAAATTAAATCAATATTAAATTGAATATATTAATAATTGACGAGAAAAAATTGAATCTATTAAAATTATCGTTGGTTCTATAAATTAAAGGTCTCGCGAAAATCTGAAATGAACTGTTTTTAGGAACGTTAGCGACGATAAATTAAGCTCAAGACGAGTTCGTTCTTGTCGGAACTTAAAAGAGCGCGCTCAGACTTGCAGAGCGGGAGCGAACTTTTGAGCACAGCACTGAGTACTTTTTCAGTTTTCTTCATGTCTAGGGTTGGGACTCTTTGAATAGAGCTGGTTCGTCCATGGCTTCTTCTCCACCTCCTGCCAAGCGCTCCCGCAAGAACCAAAGCTCCTCTACCTCACCCACTGATCCTTCTCCTCTTGTCGTTTTCGCCCATGGCGCCGGAGCTCCTTCTTCTTCTGATTGGATGATAAGGTTACAAAAGTTTCCGAAATGGAAGAGCTTATCATTTCATTATAATCATGAAATTTCTTCCAGTTCAGAACGCCATTTATAATTTTTATGTTGTTATACACAAATTTTGTCCTTTTCATCTACTCATTTTCCTTTTTGATTGATTGTATTTATTTACGATTATGCGTTTCGAGGCCCTTTTGATGTGAGCTTTTCTACCTTACTTTTTTTCATGCCGAAATCAACCAATTCACAGCTTAGGTTATGTTCTTTTCTTCACTGCTGCTTGATGGATTTATTTGAGGCGACGTAACTCAAACCATAAGGATTCTCTTACCCAAGGAAAAAACGGATTTATTTGTTTGCACCAGTTTTCATATTTTTGCATGGATATGTTTGTTTTCAAGTGTTTTGGTAGGGAATCAATTCCTTTTCATTTTCTCCCCCAGCTCAAACTCTATGAAAAGGTGCGAAATTGATATTTATGAAAAAAATGCGAAATTGGTGAAGGGAAAGCATGATTTCTTCCCACATCTTTCAACCCCACTCTGACCATTCACCATTTGACCTAATCCCAATCCATCATTCCGAATTGACCAAACCTAAATGGCCCTTTACCTGACCTGTGATTGATCCAACTCTGATCTAATCTGACCTGAATACTGATCAAGCAGTCCAATGTGAATTAAAGTCAACACAGTTCAGACCCAACCCAACCTAAACCCAACCAGTGACCCCTCCCACGACCCAACTTGTCTGAAACCCAACTTGGAAAAATAAATTTCAACTTAATAAATGAGTTGACCTAATCTGACCCTACTTAGACTGTCAGAAAGAAAAAAATTATTGTCAATTAACCTAATCCAAACTTAGGGTGACCTAACAATTTCATGGGTATTTAGTGGAACCTCCTACCTCTAAATTTGGTAATAATAATAAGTTATACCTTGGTGAGTTTTGATTTTTTTCCATATAATTTTTGGTGTCCTACTAGTGATTTCTCATCACCATTTTTAACTGTGTAAAAATGAAACATGCCCCATGTGATTTCACCACTATTTCCAAAGAAACCCTTTCTTATGAAACTGTGATTTCTTTTCACGCGAGAAAATAAAGAAGCATGCCCATGTGGTTTAGTAATACATTGTGAAATGAGCTATATCACACTGCATTTGGATATGGGGGCACTTCATGTGTCTATATGTTCTCTGATTGAAATTGGACTTTGGATTGAATCAGTTCGGTGTGAAGCATCCCCTGAACCATTAGGTGGAAAAAAGTGTCCTCATTAGAAAAATTGCGCTGGAATGTTGATAAATCATCATTGTTGTCATTGGTGTCGTCACCACCATCAAGACCTTTATCTCATCTATCAAGGATCAGCTTACCAAGTTCTTGTTGCTGCTTGAGCTCATCAAAAACATGTTCTTATGTTACTCTTTCATACTGCTTCAATTGATGTCTTTGATGGCTTTTCCTTCTCTACCACCTCCTATTTACAATCCTTTAGTTATAGGGCTGTTTTGATCATTTATGCATTTTCATAAACCATCTTAAATGGCATTTTTCTCATATTTTCTACTCTCACCAGGATGTGGATAATTTTTTTTCTTTGAAATTGGAAAAAAAAAATGTTGTGTAAGGCTGTACGCTGTTGAAGTGGTACCTTTGGTCAATTCATTTTTTAATTCCATTAATTGTATTTGATAATTTATCTACAGGTGGAAGGCTTTGTTATGCAAAGCACTGCATGCTGTTGAAGTGGTTACCTTTGACTATCCTTGTGAGTGGAATCTGATGATAAATTTTTGCTTTATTTCTTCAAGTCTCAAAATTGAAATTCTTAAACAGATGCAAATGGCTTTGTACCTAACATGTTGAGGTGTCTACAACAAAACTAGATTCAAGATTAGCAACATTTTCTTGTCCCTTGCTATTTTGCCTGCAAGATATCTATGAACTGCCAATTAATCATTTGCTTGACCTGATCCTGTAACTTCAGTAATTCTTCAGTAGCTGTGTGCTCGTTATTTAGACTTTTGCATATGTGAGTTTAATGATCTCTGATGTTTCAATTGCGAAAGTGTATTTATACCATTGTTGTTAGAATCTTATGATACACGATTTGTACTTTACAATTCATACAATATAATAAGAGGAACGATTAGTATCAATTAACAAATATTAAAATTCCTAAAAGTAACAAAATTGTGGGGTTGTTAGAGATGTGAAAGCATGAAATTTTTGTTTTGATAGTTCTTAAGGCTTAAGTTGTTGGACATTTAAGTCATTTAGATTTTTTGGAGGTTTTTTAGTTTATTATTGACTTTTCACAGCATGCTTGGATTACATATTGGTCATATACTTTTTTTAATTTGGAGCATTGAAATTTGAGCTCCAATGAACTAATTATATAATATTCATTTAATATTAAAAAAATTGGAGAATTGCTCATATTATTATTATCTAGATATATTTTACATAATTTCATATATTAAATATTTTAGAGGAGAAACACTTGTGAATCTTATAAGTAAGCAGTTTACGATACGCAATTTGCAATTTAAGATGTATAATAATTTTACAGTACGATTTAATTTTCACAACATAATTTTATATAAAAAAGACAAAGCATCGTTGTCTATAGCCCAACAATTGTACCAAATAATAGGTACCCCTAAAACTATTTAAGCACTAAAGTTCAACCTCATTTAAGATTCCCTAACCATATGATATGAGGCCATGAAATGGCTAGTTTCTAGCCGATTGAAGATTTTCCGTTTCAACCATATGTTTAATGGCCTTATATCATCTTATTCGAAATCTCAGGTGGGTTGAAGATTCATAAATGGAGAAATCTGAAGACCCAATTTCATTTGGTCAGTGGGCCATATGCAACAATATACATGTTTCTTTTTGGTTTCAACAGTAATCTCTTCAATTTAGTGCTTGGCAGACATATCTGAAGGGAAGCGTAAAGCTCCTCCTAAGGCAGAAAAGTTAGTTGATTACCACTTGGATATCGTGAAAAAGGCCGCCGCAAAGCATCCGGGTCACCCTCTTGTTTTGGTGGGGAAATCCATGGGCTCAAGGTAAGACCAAGCTAAAACTTTTTTACGCATTGGATACCTTTTAGTCATTGAATTACCAGCTCACACAGCCTCACATATGGGCTCTGTTACAACATCAAGAAATATGCCCTGCTCATTGTTCCCATCAAACAACAAAATTACTCATGCCTTTTGGTTTAATTTATTTTTTATGCTTTGCTTTCACTTCAACAGAGTCAGCTGCATGGTGGCAAGTAAGGAAGACATTAGTGCCTCATCAATAGTTTGCTTGGGCTATCCTTTGAAGGTTTGTTGGTTCAGCCACCTTGATTTGTCCTTTGTTTTGTTCCTCTCATGTTCTGCAATAAATTTCCATTTGCTGTCCATGTTTCATGCCATCATATTTTGTTTTAGGGCATGAATGGAGCCATTCGAGATGATATTTTACTGCAACTTTCAGTTCCTATCATGTTTGTGCAGGTAAAAGGTTCTGTGTTTCATTCCTTATTATATTTTCTGTCCTTCCCGTCTTATCTCTTTGAATGATCGACTTCATTATGAAGGGTAGCAAAGATGGACTCTGTCCTCTGGATAGGCTGGCCACTGTCCGAAAGAAGATGAAAAATTTCAACGAGTTACATGAGATTGACGGTGGTGATCACTCATTCAAGATAGGTAAGAAGTTCTTGCAGTCAAATGGGTCCAGTCAAACTGAAGCTGAAGAGCAAGCTCTCAGAGCAGTTGCAGAGTTCATCAGCAAACAAGTCCCAGGTGAATGATGTTTGTGGAGCATAGATTTCATAGAGATTTGTAAGCATTTTGGATCTTTCTTCTTTTTGCCTTTGTAAATATTGGAAGTGCCTTTGCAACATACCAACCATGAACAATCAGTTTTGGTGATGCCCATTTGAGCCTCAAATGATGCAGCACAATAGATGATTAATAGGTGTACGGGAGACCGCCTCCAAATTCATGTCCCTAGTTCAATGGTATTGATCATTTAAAATTTGACTTTGTGGCATTTGGTTGTTATGTCATCGACAAAACTATGCCCTCTTTTTCTCATTTAAGTCTTCATTCTAATATTGCCTCATGTGGGGCTTATTAGAGCCAACCATTTGAGCCTCTATGCATTAGACATTTACTCAATTTGAATCCATTCTGAGCTTATCACCATTAGATTAAAATTCATCATTAAATTAACTTAATTTTTCTAACAAATGTATAATCCTCAAAATATCTTTCAAATTCACCAAACGAAGCTAACCTATTCTAACCTTTAGAAGGAGAGAAACTAACCTACTCTACTGAACTCAAATTATTTTGCTTCCGCCGTCACTGCTGACAAGTAGCAACAGTGGGCTCTTCGGTTCTTTCAGAATATTAGTTTAGACCTTTTTAAGGGTCCCTAATAAAGTTCACTTTCTTGTTGCACCTCTACTAGTTTCGAGTTATCTGATGGCCTGATTATGAGTGAGGATCTGCAAAAAAAAATCCTAGATTGTAGGATCCTAGCAATTCAGTCTTTTAGACTTCCAGACCGGTGTCCAAAGACTCTAGTCCATTGCAATGTTTCTTTTCTGTCTAAAATCTAAATATAGATTGCAGGCCTCTTTGGTTATCCCTATTTGGGGGAACCCCTCAATGTGGTCACTTGGTCGCCGTCACCGAGTGATCATGATGTTTGTGCAATTCAAGAATCTTTGGTAAGATACATTATTGAGGTCTCGAAGGTTTCTGCATATAATTAAATAAAATAAAAACAATCTTACACAATGCAATCCAACTGAACAAACAAGACCTCGAAATGCTTTATGATCCACCGAGAAGGGCATCTTTGTAGGGAGTTGGCAAAGGTCTTGGTGATAGTTTGTCACTCGGTTTCACTTGGGCATCTTTGTAGGGAGTTGGCAAAGGTCTTGGTGATAGTTTGTCTCTCGGTTTCACTTTCACTCTCCTCTGTTCTTCTAAGATCAAGGGCACTTGGCCCTCTCTCTCTATGCACAATCGCTCTTGTGCCCCACCTCGCAGCTTCTCAAGCCTCAATCCTTCCATCTGCTGCATCTTGAACACCTTCAACAGATTCAGCAATCCCCCAACAAAGAACAACACACTCCCAACTAAGCTCAACCATTTCCATCTCTTCCCCTGCATAAAAAATTATACCAACTGCTATTGAGATACAGAATGATTAAGTTTACATATACACATGAATAGTTGGGATGTTAGATGCTTATACATATTAGCTCTGCTCCCAAAAATGAGCTGCAATAGATAGACCACATGGTCATCATAGGGAATTGATAGGGACACCTGTATTTTTTATACTAAGAAACACTGAACTTATCATTTTGTCTATTTATTGTTGCTTAAGTAGTGAAAAGGCACACCATGTCCCTTGTTATATATATAAAAAAACCCATATCAATTCCCATTGCCCCCATTACCATAATTAGGAAGACGCTAACCATAGTTGGATTGCATGGAGGGCTACATGGACAAGGGTGGGTGAAAGTTCACTCGGTCTATTCATCTTACCTGATGATTTTAGTCTTTAAAATTAAAGATTTTGAGCCATTGAATTCTTGTTGTCTATCTCATGGAACTAGATGATCATATAAGACTTGGGAGTCAGAGGGCCCCCCTCCCTGTCCATGTGCTCCTAATTCATCCCACCAGACTTGCCCAACCAGGTGTGGTTCAGTCTACACGTTGGACCTCTGTAATGTGTGGGTCTGGTGATCCTTTGCATAGGGAAGGAGGCCCCCTCATTTAACTGACATTGTGATTATCCCCAGATTGGATTCAATGGGCTGTGGTGGTTCATTTTAATTCAAACATTCAACTAAAAAAAAATGTAGTATGGCACCCCCACCCCACCCACCCACATACATTGGAGGGCAATGCGGTCCTGTACCATTTGTTGTTTCTCTACCTAAATGAATGGTTGGAATTTAGGAATTAGGGTTTATGGAAGTTTTCGATTAATGTAAGAAATTTACCAGTAACCCTAAACCATGATGGATCAAACTCCAATGGTTGTGGATATTGATGATGCCTCCCACCAAGAACAACATGCTTCCCATCAAAAATGGTATCTGAACAGCCTTTTGAAGGATCTGGACGTGACCATCGGCTCTCTCATAGATCTGGCAGGAGTTGTGAATGGATCCAATGACCCAAAAAACTGGCCCTGCTATAAGCAAATTTAAAGCATGCTTTTCCATCCAAAAACCATACCGCCCTTTCTTTTCCTGCAATTTTACATGGGAAGGACCTGCAACATTACTTTGTACTAATTTAAATTCTAAGACATTCTACTTGTATTTTTATGGCTAAAACAATGCCAATGGCTTATATGGTGGACTAGTGGTCCAGATCTGGGGGCAAACTATGTCAGGTGGAATGGCTTATAGTTCCTTATCCATCCCCTTATTGGCATGGTACAAGTACTAGAAGGGTTTCCAGCTCTTTTTGCAACAATCACTTTTTTTTAAGAGTTAAATTAAATTCATCTTTATGGCTTCAGCTAAATTAGAGAGGATTTGCATTTGATTTTCAGAAGGGCTTTGTCATTTCGTCAGGAGACTAATGGCACAATCGTTCTAGTAGAAAATCCAAAGCCTCTTGATCTTAAAGTTAGAAGTCAACTAAATCATGGTGATGGATTTAGTGAGATTTCCAAGATCAAGAGCACAAACAAAAAAGTCTCCATGAGAACAATCATGGCACAATACCATGCGGAATTGGATCTAACCAACCAAACTCAAGGTCTAATGTATACAGATTTTGGATCCATTGACAAGATCAAAGAAAAAAAGTTGTGGGAGACTTGGATGTCTATTCAACCATGCATTGAAATCTATTCAGGAGTGATATTCTCCTGTGCACATTGATGGATCCACCCCTAGATATGCCCTCGTAACGGATAAAAGGGTGAGCATTTCTTATCTATTTAATACATTATATCTATTTAATGCAACAGAGTGATGCACTTTCTAAATCAAATAACTAAAATTGATAAGAGGAACGACCACCCTACTTAGAGTCAATCGCTAATTTTAACCTCCTAATAGTCCAAACCAATGTAGTACAAAAGTTATAGCTAACCAAGTCCCAGTTGTATACTTTTGAAATGATAAGTGATACATGAAATATGTGCCTTCAAGAGAATGAATATGTCCTCAGGAAGCTAGAGCTTCAAGTTTGATTCCCACTCTACTCCAAAAGGCCATTCTCCGTAGAGTTATCTAGTATGTGTGGATAGGAAAAGTTTGCACATGATTAATCAGGTGCTCTAAGAGGCTTGGACACCTTAGTCATAAAAAAAAAGGACACCTTAGTCATAAAAAAAAAGAGAATGAATCTGTCGAAACTCTACAGAAAACAGAAAATGAAATGAATAGGATGATGATGGATACCAAAAGAATGAGTAGAAGAGCACATGAGTACCAAATGATGATACAATCCGTAGTTGAATTTAAACTCAAATCATTCATTTATTTATGCAACTTTATATTAGATAATTTGTCTGTATTAGACTTTGACATCTGAGTAGATTCAGAAGCTATCTATCATTTGGTAAATAAATTTTGAATACGCTTTAAGAAGAATGGTGCAGTGAATCATTACTTTAAAATTGACACATCCAGTAGCTCCTCAGTGCAGTGCAGGGGTTTAAAAATTGTTTTCGGCCGATATATCGGCCGATATTTTGATTACGGTCGATATTTCTGCCGATATTGTGAATATCGGCCGATAACGATATATATCGGCCGATATTCACTTGTTCAAAACCGATACATATCGGCCGATACGATATGTATCGGCCGATATTTGTACCCCTGCCTCAGTGGACATGATGAATCTAGTTCTATGAAATTATCTAAATTAGGGTCATAAGTTGATGGGAACTGATCAAACATAGAGAATGATCCTTGAGAAGCAAAAGTTCTCCATTCATTCGGATAACAGTAATGAAGAGAAGAAAACCAAATCCTATGCCTGAAGGAGTTAATTCCAGGTATAGAGACATACGGTAATCTTATCCCATTGCCAAACAAGAAGCTGGAAACTAAACCGTCCCGTGAGAACTCTAGGGAGGCCAAGTTGTAGATAGAATGTTCATCGATTGTACAAAACCCACTAAATTTTGTCAGATATTTTGAGCATATTAACTATAAATTTATAAAGAAAGGTGCTTAAATTTACTCTAACATATAATTTTTATACTCTCGTGCTCATGTGGCAAGTCACAATTAATTATCCATCTTTTAAAAGGTAGATATAAGACTTACAGCATTATCATATAGTATATAAGTGTATAATTTTAGAATAAATTTTGCACTTTCCGTTTTTGTTTTTCATGCCCATATTATTTTTTACCACGTTTGTATAAATTGATATACTCACTTCTTTAGTATATAGACATTCAACAAATCAATAAATATAAGCCAAAATTGAATATCTGCTGAATTTTTTCTAAAATTGTAAAATAAAGGTCGAGCCATGTAGCACCCCACCCACACGGGGGTATAGGAAAAAGTTTGGGGGGGGGGAGAGCGGGGCGCGGTGGGGGTCGTGTGATTATAAGAGGGGACAACTCCTCAATCCAACACGAGGCCTTTTGGGCAGGGTCCAAAGGAAAATTGTGTTGGCCTAGATTGGGCCCACATCGGACAATATCGTGTTGGAGGTTAGGCCATCACAACTGGTATTAGAGTATTGTTCAACACTCAGACTGTATAGACTCTCTACTTGTGTGACGTTGTCTGCCTGTGTGGACCCTATGTCCGTGTGACGTGAGATCCGGGGAACACTCTAGTCTTAAGGGATGGATTGTCGCACCCCACCCACATGGAGGTGTGGAAAAAAGTCCCGCATTACCCATGAAATGTGTGGTGGGGGTGATCATAAGAGAGGGCAACTCCTCAAATCAACATGAGGCCTTTTGAGCCTGACACCTAGGCCCACATCGGATAATATTGTGTTGGAGTCGGGTCGTCACAAGCCATACTAAAAGAAATGTGCAAGGACCACAAGGATGAGATGTGATTGAAATTTCATTTCCATCGAATCACCGGCAATCACGTGAGGCTAAGTCCCATTGCTAAGATCAAATTGGAAGTAAAAGCCTCACACACTTTCTCTTTTGCGATCTTTTATGCATAACCACTTTACTATTTGAGTTGCATCTTACATTAGAGTAGCGGGGCAGTGAGATTGATCAAAATTTTATAGCAAGTGATTATTTTAATTCACCAATTTATGTATAAAACTTTCTATTTTTAAACATTAACATGAAAATTCTCCTTTTATCTTTAATCAATTTTTCATAAATTTTCTCTTTTTTTAGATAATAATATGATAAAATTGGACATCTTTCCAACTTACTAAATCTCTTTTTCTAAATTAATTATTTTTCTGATAATTTTTTTTACCAATATGACGATCATTTCCTAATGACAATGATTCATCTTACAGTTATTTTAAATTGTCTTTTAATATATAAATGAAGTAAATAGGTGAAAGTTTTATTTACCTGAATGAGAACGAAGAGAATACCCAACAAGGTGAGAATGGATCCCAGGGCCTGAACACAAGGGACCGCAAATTCCACTAGCGCAAGCTGCAAATCAAGTTTCATCAGCACAAATCTAAAGTCTATGCCCACCATTTGGGCAATAAGATCATGAATGTTCACCACGATCATGAGCACAAGGCCTACAAGGAGGACAGCTAGGCCTGATTTCGCATCTATAGAGAATTGTGCTGCTAAACCTCCAATGAGGAGAATTGAAGCCAAAATATAGAGCCCTGCATTCACATACTCAAACTGGTTGCGTGAGAGCCGGGGACCGTATGATCGGCTCTCTCTCACCGTCGCGAGCTTCACCATATGGCAAACTTGAATCCGTGAACGAACCCAGATGGGTTTCTGCTCTTCTTTGGATGGTGTTGCAAGTTGGTTTTTTCTTGGAGAAAATAGTGATGGTTTTCTGCTCTTCTATCGATGGAGTTGGAGGTTGGTTTTTTCTTGGAGAAAATAGAGATGGGTTTCTGCTCTTCTATCGATGGAGTTGGAGGTTGGTTTTTTCTTGGAGAAAATAGAGATGGGTTTCTGCTCTTCTTTGGATGGAGTTGCAGGTTGGTTTTTTTCTTGGAGAATATAGAGATGGAGGAGATCTCGGAACTGTGATCTGAGAAGAAGAAGATGTGAGGTTGAAGAAGAAGAAGAGAAGAGTAAATGCAAGGGGAGGGCTTGTAGGAAACCGGAGTTGCGGTTAGAATGGATACGTGTCTCTGTGCATGCAGTCTTAAGAATCATTTTTTTTTTTCTCAAATTTTTATGCTTTTTTAAACCCGTTTTTATAAACGGGCGGGTTCAGACTTTTGATTAAAGCCTCTTGGGGCCCTTCTGATTTTTAGGATGTTTAGTTTTTATATATTATATTTATTTATAAATTAATTAAGTAATTTGTACTCTATCCCCATCTCACTTCGTTTAGGTTTACTAGTATAAATGATCTAAATTATAAAAAAATTAAAAGAATAAATTACAAAAGAAAACGGGTAGGCTTGAGTTTTAGCCTTTAAAATATTGTCGGGCCTTCAAACTTCTATGGATATAAATAGGTGTGGGCATTTTTCAGTAAAGTTCAATCTGAATCCAGCTCATGAAGAGGCTTGTACAAATGTCTGTGTATTAGATAACTCTAGAAATCGAATCTAAGGCTTTTAACCTATCCTTAAAAGTTTGAGTCAACTCAACTGCACCTCAAACTTTTATTATTCTCTCAAAGTTTTTCTAATGTTTCATGGTCTTAAATTAGGGATTAAAATGTAATTTGTGAAGAATATATAATATTTTCAGTTAGTTAAATTCACTAATTCAAATAATCCAATCTTATTATTTTAGATTAGTATTATTGATACTAATTTTTTTAAATGAATTTTAAAATAACTTAAAATGATTATCTCTACAAAAATATCATCATCTGGACATACAAAACTATACAAAATATTTTCAAAATAGTACAGTATCAGCTACAAAAATAATATGGACGTATAAAATAAATAATTTAGTTTTTACTTAATAAATTTAAATTAAATTCTTCTCTAAGATTTGATAAAGATTAAGCTGAATGAACATTACTCAAGGTGAGACACAGTAATGTAGACTAAGTAATACGTAAGCATAGATCATCTAAAAAATTAATCAGTTGATTTTTTATAAATAAAGATTGAAAATTAAAAAAAAAAATATGAACTCAATGAGGAATCTACCATTAGTTCATTATTTATCATTATTGAAAACCATCTAAAAACCAGGGGTTTAAAAATCGGTATCGGCCGATATATCGGCCGATACGATATGTCGACCGATATATCGTTATCGGCCGATATATCAACCGATATTTTTCTCTTTCTTCCTCGTTTTTTTAAATATCGGCTGATATTTTGATATCAGCCGATATAATACGGCCGATATCAAAACTGATACGGTGAATATCGGCCGATACGATACATATCGACCAATATTTACATCTCTAAAACCGATATATATCGACCGATACAATACGTATCGACCGATATTTAAACCCCTGATAAAAACCATTTAAAGCATTTCCATCCACACAGTTATGAAAAAGTTTCAAGCATTCTAGATCCTATAAGAGGCGGCATTTTCTCATCCTCAATTGCCACCTATCATCCTTTCATTGGCAGCACATCATCTCCATCTCCATCTCCACCACTCCACCTTTCCTTGATCCCACAAAAAGCCAAAAGCTAACACTAAATATCCTTCAATTCCCATGAAAATTCAGTAATTTCCACTCAATTTCTTTAGAACCCAGATCCCATTTTCCTTCAAAAACTAGTTTTCCTTCTTGTGAATTATGCCATGGAAGTCCTCAATGCAGCAGGAAGGACACCAGTCTCTGTGCACAAACCCACTCTCTTCTCTGTCAAAAGAGCAGAGCCCAGAAAGCTTCTATCGTTTCCTTCAAATTTTCCCACCAAAATCTCACAATCTGCTGCTTTGGATGCCTCTCCACCAAATCTAACTGGGATTTTGTCCACCGGTCTCTGTGGGGGTCTTGTGTATCTCTCCACTGTTTTGACTGGCGGGCCTGCTGCAGCTTTTACGTATGAAGAAGCACTAGAACAGTCAATGGGCGGCTCCACTTCTGGAGGTTCCATTGTTGCTGATTTGGGTGGCTTGGTAGACAGTGTTGTGAAGTTTGGGTCTGAAAATCCTGGAATCATAGCTGGTGGAGCTCTAGTTTTGGCAGTTCCATTTGTCGTAGCACAGTTTTTCAACAAGCCCAAGCCATGGGGAGTGGATTCTGCGAGGAATGCGTACTCGAAGCTCTCGGGAGATGGAGGAGCTCAGCTTCTTGATATAAGAGGTGTTGGAGAGTTAAGGCAAGTGGGTGGCCCGGATCTTCGAAATTTGAAGAAGAAACCGGTGTCTCTTGCTTATAAAGGTGACGACAAGCAGGGCTTTTTGAAGAAGCTATCTTTGAAATTCAAGGAACCAGAGAATACCACATTGTTCATTCTGGACAAGTAATGCCCGTATTGCAAAATTTGGTATTTTATCCAGTTCATTTGATTGGGTGGATTCACTTTCAAGGAAATTTAATAAAAGCAGGAATTTGAACTTGTCTGTAAATGCTTTTCACAGGAAAAAAATGGCGTGCCATATTGTTTTTTAATGGATTTATTCATTGAAAAATAACTATTTTGTTGTTGGTTAACTTTAAAGTTCAAATGTATCCTCAGTTTCAAGTCATTCATGATACAAATCAAATAAAGTTCACTTTTCTGAATTTGGGAAATAAGGAGTATCTGCAGTATTCATTTCTGGAATGTCAGGATTCCCGTTTCAGATTCATCCAAACATAATCCACGAATCCATTTCCTTGAAAGTTCACTTTCCTGACTTGAATTTTTCGTAACCGAAAAAGCACTTAGAAGAATTTGATTTTTTTTTTTTTCTTTGTCTTCTGATGTGTTCGGGAGAGAATTTGTCATACTTGTTGTGGATTTCTATTTCTCCACGGGGAGAATTTTCTATTGGAGAAGCACTACATTTGGGTAGAAAAAATATGTTATCTTATTGCTCAATTGATGCTAAATTACTGAGCATTATCTTCTAATTATATAGACCGGTAGGATCAACAATCTTGAATTGTGGCTTTACCAGACCCTTCTGCTGATAAATACTTGTTCTCCTGTCATAGGGTATGTATGTTGATATTTTCTATGATTTTACTCAAACCTACTTTAGGTTTTGTGTGAGAAGGGTGGCAAATTTCACTTGAATGATCTTGACTTTCGTGCAGCTCAAGATTCCACATTAATTCAATTGCAACTGTAGTTACTTTTTTATCTCTCCATTGCCTGGGTGCATCTAAACAAACCATTACATAATATTGAAGACCAGTACCCTGCTATCCAAATGAAGCAAAGTCATGTGAATCCACCAAAGAATGAGTGGACATAGTTACCCTTGTATTTCCAAGTTCTGGGTACCTTGGGCATCTTGAATTCATGGAAGGGTGGAATTCTTCATTCCCAAAACTATTGGCATCGTAATTTGGCTAGTTATTGTTCTATCAGTTTTCATCCAGAAAAAAAAAAAAAGAGATGCCAGGTTAAAGCATAATGTGATGGTTTCTACATTTTGCATAAGCTCAAATAAAATGTCCATATTTTGGTACAGTGGACAAGAATCAACAACTATGTGAATTTGTTGATATGAATACTCTCTTCGGATGAATGTTACCATCATTTAGACTAGAATCTGTTCTATGTTTCTTTTCTTTTTTTCAAACATGTTATTTTTAGTGGTAAAAATTCAAATGATTATAGCTACTGAACTCCTTTTTTTTCAAAAAAACAAAATATCATTTGGCTGCAGTACTTGAGTAATTTCATTATCTGATGAAATCCAGGTTTGATGGGAACTCTGAACTGGTTGCTGAATTGGTTACGGTCAATGGTTTCAAATCTGCTTTCGCAATAAAAGATGGCGCCGAAGGACCTCGAGGATGGATGGTCTTTCTTTTTCTCTACTTTGTTTTTGCTTTAGTGACAGTCAAGTTCTAATTTGTATATCCATATTTCTTTGTTGCAGAAAAGTGGCCTTCCATGGTTGCAACCGAAGAAAACCCTGAGTGTTGATTTTGGTGATCTAAAGGATGCAATTGATAGTGCACTTGGAGTATGTCACGTTGCCTGTTCATAGTATATTTCAAGATAATTCATAGCTTCATTAGTGAAATGTTTTCTTAAAATACATTTATATACCAATAACAAATTAAACATATTAAAACACACATGAAATAGGTGATGGTTTCTTGCCAAGTAGAAAATGCATCTCTTTTTCATAAACTGTGCTGAAGTATGCTTGTAACTTTTCAATTTTTAACTTTTCCTGAAAAGGCTCAAGTACAACAGATTCTTTCAGACAATTTTGTTTCTGTCTATTGATCTGTATGGAGTTTTGTACATGTGTTGTTGTGTACACTTGAAATCTATGGGATGTCTAGGCTTTTTCAGATATGCAATAATCTAGGTTGCGATGATTTAGTTGCAGTAAGTTTCTTGAAGTTTTGTAATTCCGTGTATTACTTTGTATATGCATTTGACATCTTGTAGATGGTTTCCTGAACAAGGTGCATTCTCAAAGGGTTTTGAAGAGAGAAGTGCCCACTGTGCAGGGTGGAGATATACGACTTTCATTGAAATTTATCTTATAAGCTTAGATTCACTTTCATTGGGTGAAGGATGGGGAATCATTCGAAAAGAAAATGGATGGGCCTGCACTCTTCACCATCCCTTTGACGACGAAAGGTCCATTCCTAGGAAACAATCCTTAGGAAAAGCTAAACATACCACTTAAAATGAATTCAGAATGGAAACAAATGAGATTGCAAAAATATTTAAACTATTAATCTTTTTGGAAAATCATTCCACTGCTTATTTTAGATGGGACTTGGAAGAAAACCATGAGAATTGCATCAACATAAGTTAATGACTGTTATTTCTAATTGGAAAAACAGTTCCTTCTTACTTTCCACTTCGTTGCAGCATTGACTACTTCTGTCTAAGTCAATTTGAAAGCATTCAAATGCAGTCATTGCCCTATCTTCTGTCAAGTTGCTTACAGCAATGGATACCTGCAGGAAGGGTCAGATGCTTTGCCTGTTACTCTTGGACTAGCTGCAGCTACTGGCTTAGGTGTATTAGCATTTACAGAGGTTTGTTAATTTTTTATTGTTGATTTGGAATTTTATTTGTCTATGGTTATCATGATTACCTGTGAAATTGACTTGTTAATTGCTTAAATCATGTTGTTGCAGATAGAAACGGTTCTCCAGGTTTTAGGTTCAGCTGCACTCATTCAATTTGTTACCAAGAAACTTCTATTTGCCAAAGTTAGTTACAACTTCTTAATTTATACTTTGGAATGACAATGTATCTTATGTGCACATTACATAAACCAAATTGCAAGCAGTTTGGAATGTTTTAGCAAATTGGTGTTTATACTTGCTACTGTATGCTTTGTCCAGCATAGATTACAGAAAGCACATTGGGTGGAGTATTATTCTATTTCACTTCCATTCCTACTCCAATCCCACCCATGCTCACTCACACAGAAAAGGGAGAAACAACAACATATGCACATGCAAACACACAGAACATAATGTGAGGAAACCAAAATCATTACTTGCAATGATTTCCCAACTTTGGCTTGAGTTGGCAAATTTGCTAAGTTGCTACTGCACCATTTGATCTTGAGTTTCTGCACTGCACAAGCACCCAAAGGAAACATGTCATCAGCCACTCTGTCAAATAATCATAACTGATTGCAATCTGGGGTATCCAAAGAGACCATTTTCTGAAGATGGATATACCTTCTGGCTCAGTTGTGCTAATTAAAGTCAACCTACTTACTTTTTTTTTTTTATACTGACAGGATCGAAAGCAAACAGTGCAACAAGTTGATGAATTCTTGACCACCAAGGTTGCTCCAAACGAACTTCTTGATGAGATTAAGGTAGGATTTACATAATTAGAATGATCTAGAAGCATGTCAAATGATCTTTTCCTTTTGCAGATACTGAAGGCTGCCATTACAAGTGTAATTTGATTTTTTTTTAATAAAAATCCATGCCTTGAAATCAATCAGTTTAGTAAAACCTGCACAATGAAGAGCTTGTGAACAAATTATCATGTTATCAGTTATGAGTTACTTATATATGTATATGCGTTTGTGTCTAGATAGATATTTATGTCGTAGGTTTCTGCTTTCATGATATTAGGTTGTGGTATCCTGTTCAATTAGGGCATATGGTTCAGTCTCTTCGGTGAATTTATGGAACTGCTGTGTATGAAGGTTTTGTTAAACATGATAGAAATAGGGAGATCTTAACCCTCAAATCATTGGCCTACAGATAGATGGCTGGGAATACAGCAATGCTCTAGAAGTAACTGAACGTATGTTGGATTACTGATAAGCTAGGTTCTTTCAATTTGGAAGATTTTGGGGCCACTTCCGACTTGTCTTCTTCAAAAGGCAAAGCTTGGACTGGTTTACTGAAACACACTTCCCGGTTCTGCAGAATGGACACATTTGGACAATTCAAAAAGGTTTCCTGAGCCTGTGAGCCCTGTCCCTTGGCTGGAAATGTCTCATTTTCTCAAGGCTGGAAACTAGTTGCATACATACTCTGGTCCAGTACTGGCTCTGGACTTTTAGTTGTTTAGATCCCGACCTATGCTCCAGTTGGTTCTAACAAATTTGACAGAACAGGCCTCAAAATTTAATGATGTGCTAACCAGGTCTTGGCTTTTACGCCCATGTTCTGGATTGGGCCCAAATGTCAGAAGCCTAAGAAATGCACATGTTAGGACAAGCTTTAGCCATGCCCATTTGCCACCCACTGAAAAGCTAGATGCATCATAACCCCATAACTCTCTCTCTCTCTCTCTCTCTCTCTCTCTCTCTCTCTCTCTCTCTCTCTCCGTCGTCATCATTATATCTGTTCCATTTTTTTTGACGAGGCTGTTGGATGATGCAATGTTTATGTTATATTCAGCAATGATAAAATCATTCAGTTTATTGCTTGAACATCTCTGTGCTTAGCTTCATCCCAGTGATATGTACTCCAGTTTCTTAAGTGAATTTCATGTTTTAGGTCATCTCATCAAAGTCCTTTTCCTCACAGATCTAGGATGAGCTTTTTTAGATATTCTTTTAAGATGTTAAATGAAAACCAATAGTTGGTAAGTTTCATTGTGGTTATAACATCTTTGCAATATTTTGTTGTGGATGAAGATGATTGGGAAGTCTCTTCTTCCAGCACCTGTAGGAGAGAAGGCTCTACTACCAGCATCTATGGAGGGAAGCCCAGCTACTGCAGCACCTGCTAGTCCTGAGGTCAACACTGAAATGAAAGTAGAGGCTGCTGCCGAACCACCTCCTCAAATCAATTCAGTCCCTAAAGCAGAAATCAAGGCAGAATCACTGCCTGGAATACAAAGACCACTTTCACCTTACCCTTATGTGAGTTTTTTCCTGATGCGTAGCTTTAAGCCTTTAAAATTTCTTCCTATGTCCTTAAATCTTAACTACTAAAATTTTCCTCTACAGGTATTATTTCATGATGCTTTTTTTCTTTTGAGACAGAGACAAGGAAGATATTAAATTACTAGAAAAGTACAAGAATACAACTAGAAAAAGCTCCATGTGAGAATTATATTATGATCAATTGAGGATCCTTTTTTTCCAACCCAAATGTGACAGAGTTGTCTCTCCCTAATTAACCCTACCATATGATACTAGCTTCTTGGTTGTCCAACCGTGTTTGCAAGTAGGTGGCTCATAGTTTGCACAATGGGAAAATTGGACAGTTAGGATTCATCCTTGAGGGTGGGTTTTGCCACGTCTCTCATCCATGGCTGCAAAGTTAATTGAAACCATAAAAAGGGTTTACTAAAATCTTTTGGTGCATGGATGGAACAAAAAAGGCGGTATTTTAAGTAACATGTTTATTTGTTATTACTTGTTTGAAAATTTACAAAGATCAGATGGATCCTATGCACATAGTTTTCAAGCTGTGGTTTGTAAATTGACACTAAGGGCCAGTAGTATACATTCACTGACAGAATTGGATAGTTAGCCATCCTTTGGGGATAGGATTTTGGAAGCATCTCCCATCCACGGGATAGAAAGATTAGCTAAACCTTTGAGAAAGATTAAAAACTAAGGCTGCATGAGTAGATGAGATAAAGGTTGATGTTAGGAGAGTTATCATCATCTTATTTGTGTGCAAATGTCTTGGGTATCCTTCATAGCTCTTGAAAAGCCAGTGGATTGTGGCTGGTCACTTTAGCACCCACATACCAAATTATTATAATCGTCAAGTGCATATAGCATCTCCCAATTTTTATGCTGGTCATAATTGTAATGTTATTCATCATATTGTTCCTGCAAGTAGTTAGATTTTTTTCCTAATCAATTAAAAGGCTGATGTGATATGGTGGACCATGCTATATAGACCGTCATTAACTTGTCAAACGAAAATATTATGTACTGTTTCCACAATTATTTGGTCTTCTTTTCCAGATTTGTTTCCTGATTCATCAATATAATTATTTGTTTATCATCACAATTATTGCAGTATCCAGATCTCAAACCTCCGACATCACCATCTCCTTCGAAGCCTTAGGAGCTCATTGTATTGGGAGATTTCTGAAGTTCTTATCCATCAGGCATTGGTTGACTGGGGAGGACTGTTGTAAATGTCAGGTGATTACGAGCATAGAGGGTTCAGTTTTTGAGCTTATTGTACACGCTTAGACAGTAGACGGCATTCTCAAAGAGAAATTGAATTGTTACTGAGTTGAATAAATCCTGGTCTGCCACTTTCTTGTTGCCAAATGTTTCTTTTTTCTTATTCTTGTGTAAAGCTTTATAGCAAGTACCTTGAAATATGATGCTTGTGAATCTTAGTTTGATTTTCATCTCTCTCATTTATATCTACTTTACCTGTCCACATTTGGTCAGAGCTATGTTTCCAGTGAGACTTTCACCTGATCTCACCAAAGTGTATTTCAGTAGTCAAATCTGACTCGAAAGTTTCACTGAGTTGCTTAATTTGAACTTTGAAAATCAATTGAATTTTCTGAAGGGAAAGTCATCATCTGAGCCAAGACATCTCCTCAGTCGATCCGTCGGGTTTTCAAAATATAGACTACTGGATTCAGGGTCTGTCTCAGAATCAATGGAAACAACATAGGAAACTCTGTTTTTAGGGCTTTAATATCTATATTAATAAATAGCAATGAAACTAATGATGAGTATTAAAACAACTGAGTCTAAACTTCAGTGGTCAATTTGGGCCTGAGCTGAAGCATATTTGAAAAGACTTTTTTTTTTTTTCAAAATATCTACAAGTTTAAACACATAGTCTATCAAAAATGATGATGATAGATTTTTTTTAAAAGTCTTCTTTGAATATGCAGCTCTCAAAAATAATCTTAATTGAATTAATCAAAGTTGCATTTTTTAAACTTTAAAAAATAGTTTTGAATAATTTTATAATATTGAAAATGTTCAACTTTTAAAAAACATGACTTTATTATTTTAATCAAGCTGATCTTTTTAAAATTAGACACTTAAAAAAATCATTTTCAACAAACTTCTCACCACTTACATTTGGTAAGCATCATTCTGAGGGTATGGAAAGTGGAATAATATCATGCACGGATCATTATCCTTTTAATTCGATTTTATTTATTTTAAATAAAAGTACGAAACACCAATGGGTTAGAATATTTTTATTTTTAAAGGCTCAGAGGATTCAAGCCGAGGTCCTAATTCTAAAAAACCAGAATGGGAATCTGAGACCTGGTTGAATTTCTCATGGAACAGAAGGTGCTTTACATATGGTATAATGTTAGTAGAATAATTATTTAAAACATTTTAATTTCAAAAGTCATTATATTTTAACTGTTAAATTTAAATATATCAATTTTTCAATATATCTATCATAACTTCAGAGTCATAAGTCATAACCGTCTATATCACGTATAAAATTAATAAAATAAAAATATCTTCCAAAGATGCGTCTGCCGGGAGTCGAACCCGGGTCTATTGCTTGGAAGGCAATTATCCTAACCGTTGGACTACAAACGCTTAGACACTTGTATAATAAGTATTTAATTATATTAACTATAGTTTAGCTACACCCTCACCAATTTTAATCAAATAACATTAATTTTACGAGGCAAAAATTAATAACATAAAAAATCTTCCAAACCTGATTCTGCCAGGAGTTAGCTGCATTGACTGAGTTTTCATACTTATTCCAATCACAGCTGTTTTATATTGAGCCTTGAAATTTTAATTTTTATAATCTATTACCTTTTTATGGCCCACATTTAATTACAAATTTTAGGTAAAATCCAAAATTATTGAACTAAATATCATTTGAAATTGATCGGTCTATATCAAGATCTAAAAATTTATCTCAACTAAATTTGTAAGTGAAGGCCCACCTTGCAAAACTATCATGATTAAATAGAGAAATTTTCTTAACAAAGAGTTGATAGCTTCTGGTTTTGGTGCAATATTCTTGTTAGATTTTGTAGAATATCATCATCTGAGATGTACTGTCGATTCAATCTACACTTTGTAATTTTCACATTGAATCTTATGTAAACTCCAATCACGGCATTATATAAATGTTTTTGTGTGAGAAAGAGAGCCACAGTGAATTGGTATTGAACACGGAGAAATATCGAAAAAAGGACTACCTAAATCTTTGTGTTATAATTTGATGTTTTGTGTTGATTTTCTCTCTCTTCTATTTTCTTTTCAATAATATTGTTTCTGTGTTCTGAAAATTGACATTTTCTCTCAACAACTCCATAATGCAGCTTTGGGCCAAGAAACTCACCAATAAGCGCAAGTTTCCATTTCTGCCTAGAGGAAGAAACTTCTGTCAAAACGGACCAGAGGCGCATCAGCAGCTCCTTGGATCCATTTTCCTATTTATTTGATTAAGTCATTGTTTTTTAAAATATCTTTAGTTGAGTAGGAGGTCTATAAAAAATTACATTGACGATTAATTATGTAACGACTCAATCTGAAGATAGAGTTTAGGACTTGATTCAGTGTGAAATTATCCGCTTCGAGCCTCACGTGGATCTGCACGTTTTTGCATTTAAGCCCTAGCCTACATGACCCGACCCAAAACGTGTCACATAAGAGTACAAAGGGTGGCCTTAAATAAACCCCAACCCTTCTTCCTTCATTACCGATGTGGGACTCCCACATTGATGTATCAGAAATTAAGTCATCTCTTTTAAAACCACGAACTTTAAATATTAAAATTATAATTTATACATATCAAATTTTATAGAGTCTAAAATGACTTAGTTGTTCTAATCAAAATATTTTTCACTAAGCCAAATATTAAAAGAATGAGAAAATATGGAATGACTGCTCCGTCATTTTTGGTGTTCGCGCATTAAGGCCCATATGGGACTCATTTTATATTAAATCTTGTCCATTAAAATCATTTCTTTTCTTTTGAAACTTAGATCTAACCTTTTACAATTTTCTTTTGATGCATATTCATCATTAGATTAATAATAATATGTTAAAATGTTTATTTAATAATTCATTTTTAATCTTGAAAAATAAAGACTGAAATGATTCAATAAATCTTATTTTTTATAATATTATTGTCTTTGTGATAATCTATTCATCTATATACTTTTTGCGATTATTCAATAAAATTCACTACGTAACATAATCTATTAAAACACTTGATCTTTCTTATTCGAGTATTTATTTGACTAATTTTTTAGAAGAAAGATGTTATCAATATATCCGTCATCACTGTATGGGGTTGATGTTGTACCTTTTTTTTTAATACCAAGGTGTCTAGGCCTCTTAGAGCACATACTAGGTATAACACTAAGAGAGCAGCCTTTTTTGTATTGAGAGTGGCATGAACTCAAGACCTCCATCGTCGAATTGATGTTGTACTTGTCACTCATCATTTCACATAAAACCACTTTGAAGTCTGAGTCCCCTTCTAGCTTTGCCATGTGGTGTCCTACATCATATGAAGTGAAATTTACTATTTAATATAAGCATTTAATGAATTTTTTTTTTTTTTTAACATGGGTATCTCAGTCTCACATTGGAGATGAGACTAATCCCATAAGCATATGTAAACCTCCCAATCTCTGAATCCCCTTCTAATTTTGTCACTTGATAGCCTATACCATATAAAGTTAAATTTACTATTTAATATAAGTATGTAATGATTTGTTTTTAATATAAGTATCTTTATCTTATATCAGAGGTAAGACTAATTCCACTTGTAAATCTCTCAATTTTTACATCGATAAATCGAGAAAAAGTAATCTCGGGAGTTATCAAAAAGAGTTCGAGTGCGAATTAAATCTAAAACCTAAATTGATGTAGGTGTTATTGTCGAAAGGATTGGTAGAATTCAAATCAAATAATTGGTGTATGTGCTCGTGGCACGCACTTTATTTTCCAACAGAATTAGTAGGAAAATTTCACCATCTCAAGGGCATATTTTGGCAATTTCGCTTCTGTCACTCGATTCTATCGGATAACGTCCTCTGTCATCAAATACAACAAAACGTCTTAGTCCGGGAAATAACCTCCCGAGGTCTCTCTTTCACTAACAGATTTTTTTTAATATTTTTAAATTATCATTTATACCTATAAATCTCAACTAATAAAATTTGGCTCACAGAAATTTTGCATAATTAGACGTGAATTTTAGTATATTGTTCACCTATGCTATGCCGAAAATTAAAAAAATGAATGAATAGCAAATTGACTCACTTACTAAGCACTTAATAAGTCGATTTACTCTATTTTTCATTGATGGTAAGTGAGTCGGTAAATGAGTTGGTAAAGATAAAATTACGTGAGTCGATAAGGATAAAATTGACAATACACTAAAACTTGTGTCTGATTACACCAGGGGTTGAAATATCGGCCGATACGTATCGTATCGGCCAATATATATCGGTTTTGGATATGTGAATATCGGCCGATATGTATCGTATCGGCCGATATTCACAATATCGGCCTTGATATCGGCCGTATTATATCGGTTCGATATCAAAATATCGGCCGATATTTAAAAAAACAAGGAAGAAAGAGAAAAATATCGGCCGATAACGATATATCGGTCGACATATCGTATCGACCAATATATCGGCCGATACCGATTTTTAAACCCCTAGATTACACAACACTCCTGTAGGAGGATTGCTACTCTAAAATTAAATCTATATTTATTTATGGGTATTGATTTTTATACCACCATATTTTTCATGGTACACCATTTAAATTTTGAGAAACATGAAAGAGAGGGAAGGAGAAAAGTATGGATAAATTTGAATTTTCCATTATAGATGGTGCACTTTGAGAGAAAATAGTGGTGTAAAAATCATTACATTTATTTATTAGTGTTGAATTCAAATTTTGATTCAGATTATTTCCTATTCTTAAATTTAGAATTTAAATCTGTGCTCACTTAATATTATCGGATTTATATTGAAATTATAATATTTCTAAAATTTAAAACATTTATAATTTTATTTACAAATAAAAAATTAGATTAACTGAGTCTTAAAAAAAAATCGCATGCAAAAAATAATTAGTAACCCTGATGACGTGGCTTACGCACGAAAAACGATGTTGAGAACAGAAGGCAACACGCGCTATGCGCTGGTAGTAACCCAAATCTAGGGTTAGATAATTCTTCTCGTTAACGAAATCATCAAATCTATAGAAAGCCATTAAAATGAAGGTGATGCTTGGCTTACCCCATCCGATGGGCCCACTTAAGATTAATAATATTAAGAAAACAAATTAATTTGCTGATTATATTTTTACCTCAAGCATTTCCTATTTTTATAAATTAAATACGTTACACTTTTTTATAAAAAATATAATGAATACCTTCAAATATAAAAATATAAATTATGTAATTTTTATTAGAAATAAAAAGTGATTACACTTTTTCTGTATGTTTAGTTCCAATTGTTCATATTGCATCTTTATGTGGAAATTAATTTAAATCTTGAGATACTATGTAGTTTTTATAGTTCTTGAATTGCATTCATAATAAATTACTATTAATTTATTTTTGACAATTTTTTTCTAAATAACAATTTATATGAAGTTCTCAACATAAGAAATGAAAAAGGCATAAAATAATTATTTTTTATAAATGAATTTTAGTCTGAATCCTAAAATTAAAATAAAATGAGAAAACTCGAATAGAATTAATTTTTTTTCAGATACTTGTTTGTATCAGTTTAAATACATTGTATAAAAGATAAATGACCACTAATTTATAATTCAATTTCTTATAGTTTTAATTATAAATAGAGAATCATTAGAAGGATCAAACTTCTAAAAAACTATTCTATTTATTTAGGTGTGCATAGGTTAAACTTGATCTCTAATCCTTTTTCATAATTTTTATTGATTCCATACAAAAATCAACCATGTAGATTAAATTAGGCTTGATGAGCTACAATTAAATTAAAATTTAATTCTATTTTAATAGTCGAACGTGGAGTGATCTTAATTAATAAGGTCAAATGACTAAAAATTAATTTTAGAATTGACATCTAGTCTACCTGTAGCTCGCCAAATTTATTATCAATCCAAGCAATTGATTTTTATGTCCTTCACAGCTTTTTTTTTTAAAAATGGATTAGGTGTGACCCCTACGATCACTTGCACCTAATATGAACTTATCAAATGAATATTGATCATTTTATTAAATGATTAACTCACTTTTATCAAGTGTGATAGATCTATTGCAAAGATTTTTAGCGGAGTATCTACCCAAATAAAATCATATTAATCCAATTATATAAGCTATTTTCTCATTTAAAATTATTTTTATGACTTCAAATAATTTTTTATTCATTAAACTTTTGCATCTCATGTGGTTCAACTTTAACTCATATGATAGGTTCCTTTGTGTAGATATTTTCATCCATGAATATACTATTAAAAAAACCACATCAATCTAATATCAAGTTATATTTTTTAAACTTTTACAATGTCAATTATTTTAAATTATTATTAATTCTAACCATTTTTCATCATATATGAGAGTCAATTTCACTCCATTTTGATAATCCATTAAAAGATCTCAGTACAAATATAAAATTTCATAAAAATTATTTGATCCAATTTTAGAAATCAAGTTTTTAAACTCTCAAAATTTAATGACTTTAAATATTTTTTGAATATTTAATATTTTTGACATTTTTATTTTTCTTTTAGTATTATTCGAAAAAGACCCATTTTGGTCTAATGTTAATCTATAAATATGCATATGCATAAATTTAAATAAATATATGTTTTGGTATTATATTTTTATGGGTATAAATTATAAATATAATTTTAATAAACGGTTTGCATTATCTCTTTTATGTGCATGCACCATCCTTATTTAGTAATAAAATCTTTTTCATGAGGGTGATGCCATTAATCGGCATCCAAATTTTAAAGCTCTATGCGGGGCCCACTTAAACTCATTAACAACTTTATCCCTTGCTCTTAGCGTACATGAACCTATCCTCATGAATTAAATCTATAAGCAGTTTGAAATTTTGAATTAATTCCAAGTAAATTAATTACTGTATTGGAATTTATTTAAAACTGATCTAATTTTAATAGTTGATTTTAATACTTTACTTTTTATGAACAACATCATTAATAAATATCCCTTGGATGCATCTATCTTCAAACGGTTAAGTCCACTTATTTAACCCCTCTAAGCCTAATGCTAAATTACAAATTTTGGTTGAAATCAAATTTTTATATAAAAAATATAAATAATAATTATTTTTGAAATATAATAAAAAATTTCAATATGTCAGTCTTCTTAATTCGGACAAAATGGCTCTCATATCTTTTATTCATCGGTACACGCGGGAGGTTTATTAGGCCCAGAGATTTTCAAACTCATCACCAGCATCCACGTGGGCATATATATAATTTTTTTTTCTATAAAAAAAAAAGGCAAAGTGTATTTTCTTTTAAATAAGAAAGACGAGAAAAGCAAGGAAATAGGTGGTGGTAATATAACCCAAATCTAGGGTCAGATAAATCAGCTGGCATGAGAAATTATCAAATCTCTGCTGCAAAAGACTAAGAAAGACTCGTGCTTGAAGCCATTTACTCAGTCTCAGCTGTACTGTGTTACTGTATTCACAGCCATCTTGCGCTCTTTTAATGTCAGCAGCTGCTTACAAGAATCTAATCGCCATTTTTATATAAAAAAACAGAAGGGAAGAAAAAAAATACGAAAAAAGAAGAGAAATAATAAAAGTAACTTCTCTTTTCTTCTTCTTCTGGTCCTGTTGCTTCTGTGCTGCTGCTTTTTGTTTTTGGTGTGCAGTGAAATTTTTGATTCGTGGATGACTTCTTACTAGCTAAGAAAAGAAGAATTGTGCACTTATCTTTTCATGCCGTGGTCCTGGTTCTTCGCTTGATTTCTATTTTTGTGTTCTTTCCATATGAGCTTTATTAAACATGTGTTTATCTTTCGAAGTGGGTTCTTATCAAGAAGAGAAGAGAAGAGAGATCTGTGTTCTTTAGTTGCTGTTTTTTTTCACTTGACCATGGCCCCGTTCTCTTGCTGATTTCTTGTATCTTGATCTTCTTTCAGATGGTTTTTCTTTGAATCTTTGGATTTGGAGAAATGGGTTCCTTGGAGAATGGGGCTTTCGCCAAGAGAACCCCATTTTTCCGCTCTTCGCTCTCAACCGGCAGAGGTGACCGCCACCCATTTTTAGTCAGACCCAGATCGAGATTTGCCCGATTTCTCCTCTTTGAGAAAGTAGACTACCTTCAATTGATATGCACCATTGCTGTCTTCTTCTTTGTCGTCATCCTTTTCCAGGCATTCCTTCCTGTCTCTGTCACAGAGAAATCGAGTGGTTCATGGGAGAAAACGAGTTCAATGGTTTCTGAGGATATGGGTTACTTCAAAGATGAGATAGTTGACCTTGATTTCGGTGAGGGTGTCCGGTTTGTGCCGTCCAAGTTGCTGGAGAAGTTCAGTAGAGAGGCTAGGGAAGGCAATTTGTCTGTGGCATTGAGCAGACCGGTGATCCGTGCTGCACTTAGAAGACCACAGCTTGCATTGGTCAGGGAATATCTTTGTGCTATTTTTCTTTCTGGGGCTTTTTTGCTCTTTTAAGATGTCTGTCATTTTGACCTTTGCGTGTTTGGGTGGCTGCGGATGTTGGATTTGCAGGTTGTTGCGGATCTTTCAGCGGATGGGATGCAATTGATGATGACCAGTGTTGCCATTTCTTTGCAAGAGATTGGTTATTCGATTCAGGTTGATATCAATTATCTATAGACTATTATTTAGATGATAGGTAAATTAATTTGGAAGTTACTTGGTTACTTTGGTACTGTGTCAGAGTCCCAACTTTGGAGTGTTCCTTTCTCTCTCTCTCTCTCTCTGAAAAACCGAGTGAAAGACTAGAAATGAATGGCTGCTGTAGAGATTCTCCTTCAATTTCATTATGTATGCCATTTTGTCAGAGTGGATTGCTTGGTTCTGAGGGTTTGAGAATTTGATGGGTTGACTCGCATTCCATTGTTAGGAGCTGGAGATCATGTTATGTCTAGCTCACAATTGTGCCATATATAAAATAATGGGAGAATGACTTCCGCACCCTTATTGATTTTTACTGATGAGTTGACTCTCATTCTATTGTTGGGTGCTGGAGATCATGTTATGTCTAACTCACATTTGTGCCATACAGAAAATAATGGGAGAAGGACTGTAGCACCCTTACTGATTTTTACTTTGATTTGGATGATTCACTATAGAATGCTACGCAGCAATGCATGATTGATTTAAATTGCCTCTTTATTGATCAAATGATAGCTTACTTCCATATAGAGTAGAAAAATCAATCTGTGATTCCCCTTTATGCCTGGATTAAGATAACCGGTGTTTTAGCTACTTGACCTCGACTTTCCAGTTGCATGTATTAGTACCCCCTTTTGTCCATTAAATCTTTTTATTTGATACAATTCGGTTCAATAAGTATGGATATGCATTTTTTTTTAAAGGCAATAGAGTACAGATATATTGAACTCCTCTTTTTGTGAGAGTTTCTTGCTTTGTTGAAAAGTTTTAAATTGATCTGGCAATTTCTAGTGGATAGGTATATTTGGCTCTTGTTTCTTTTGAAAATTATGTTTATTTTATGAATTTTGCAGGTTTATTCACTTGAAGATGGTCCCGTCCACTCTGTCTGGAAAAACTTAGGACTTTCTGTCACCATTCTGCAGATTAGTAACAAAGTAGAGATGACTATAGATTGGTTAAAGTAAGCAAGTCAAGTACCTCTTTAAATGACTTTAACTGCTAGACATTAATTTATTGGGCTGTTTCTGTGGAGATAAATAGCTGATTACTTCCGTTTTGTCTAAACCATACTTGCGCTTCTCATTGGAATAGTCGTTTGTCCATTTACATAAGTTGATTTTTTTCATTCATTTTTTCGGGTCCTCCCCACCCCCTCCCCCTTTTTCTCCCTCTCTCTTTTATGGAAAACTTTCAAAATCTTTGGTTTGCTAAATAATCATATTTTATCAATATCTAACTTGTCAGGATGTTTTGTGCAGCTATGATGGCATTCTTGTGAATTCCCTTGAGGCTAGAGATTTTGTTTCAGGGTAAATGCCTTTTCAACTGGCAAAAACTTATTGATGCATTCTTTGGGTTTTACTTCCTTTTTTCTTTCTAACTATTTGTTTGAGCTCTTGAAGAAACTAACAATGTAAATACTCACGTATATACATAAAATAGACCAAAAAATGAGGATCTTGTAGGGAATTTTGCATTGGTCCTATCTAGATCAATCCATTTG
The DNA here is from genome assembly GCA_013350335.1 of Chimonanthus salicifolius. Lineage (NCBI taxonomy): Eukaryota > Viridiplantae > Streptophyta > Magnoliopsida > Laurales > Calycanthaceae > Chimonanthus > Chimonanthus salicifolius. The sequence goes on from CM023536.1 coordinate 49,835,714, forward strand.
CTCTTCTTCTGCCTAGTGCATTGGCATTTGTACGAGAGTCCATTCCAATCATAATATCCACCATTGGGTTTTTACACAAACATTTTATTTACCTACTGTCTAACAAAGCTGATATATCAGATCCTTTCAGCCAATGGTCCCAAGTTTATGATGTGGTTGACTTTTTGCCCGAACCAGAACCATAAGTAGACTTACTTCTAGCTTGTGATTAGTGTGGTCTACACAAACCTCACAATGCAGGCCTCTTGGTAAAGGTTCTGTATTTAACACAGAGCTCTTGAAGTGGGACTACACTGCTGCGAGCTTGGACTTTGGGGGCTTACTTGGATGCTTGCCAATTGTGGGAGATGGATATACTGTTGTGGGACCCACTGGGACCCAATTCAGGACAAACTAAACTGACTATGCCTATCTTAGCAAGTCAACTGTATAGGTGTATAATTAGGAGTAGATAAGTTAGGCTGATTGTACTTTCCTTTTTGGCCACCTTAATTGGTTCTCTCTCTTATATATACGTGTATCCTCTTAGAGAAAATACATCTTAAGAATCATTATTCTCTGATATTCATCTCTTTTTCCTTTTTTTATTTCTTTTTATTATTAGATTCAACATATACGTGGCGTGATGGATTAAGGTTGGATCGATCCCATTAGACATCTCTCGAATGTGATTTAAGTGGTCCAAAGTTTGTTGGTATATCATTATAGTCATGGAAGCTTTTATAAAATCTATTTGGGCTCGACATTTTGGGTTCTAATTTTTTGTTGAGGCCAAGGATCAGATTAAAAAAAAAAAAAAATCAAACCTATGGTCCTCAATGGGGTTTTAGGCAAAAGTTTGAGAAAAAAGAGCAAGGAAAACTTAAGTTTGGATCCAAGGAATTTAGAAAACTTAGAGAAAATCCAAACTAAAATTTACCAGAAAAAGGGTTTTGAGACCTAGGGCTTACTAGATCTAAGGAAAGCTCTTGGTTAGCTCGCCTAATGATAAAATTGAACAGTCAGAAACCTCACACGATTCAACAAGAAATTCAAGTGGGGTTGAATGAAAACTCGGAAATCTCTACCAATCTCTACAAGAAATTCACTGACAATTATGAAAACTCGGAAGTTAAATTCACACAAAATTAAAATGCAGAATTTAAATTCAACAAGAAATCATAAATAAAAGATAAATTACTCACCAATTGGGAGAAGAAACTTGAATTCAAAACTGTTGAATATTGCCATGGGCCAAAGACCCTTATTTATACTTTTCTACAAGCTTAGGTTCATTTTTCCTAAACATCTAAAATTTCTCCATCCAATTTTATATTGTCATATCATTAATCCTAGTGACACCCGTATGTTCCAATCTTAGACTGACACATCAACATTGCAATATTCTCCACCAATGAAAAAAAGACAAATAAGCGAACAAGGTAAACATAACTAAAAACAAGAACCTAAGATTTCTCTCTTTATAAAAATCAACCTCTTCTTTCTCCCTTTGGTTCTTGAGGATCAAGTCAAAGCAAATCCAATCTTTTGCAACCAATTTTCATCACTTCTATTACTAGCATTTTTATTCGGCCCTAAAATCATGGATTCACATGGATTTTGGGTGGAAAAGCCCATGGACTCATGTATATTAGACCTTGGCCCATTATTTTATCAATTTTAGCTAAAAAACTTATCAAATTAACAATTCTTTGAGCTAATGATTTGTTTCATAAAATCCAATTTCTTAGCGCATCACGTGGACCTGACTTTGTTGATGTGCTTGCATCAATTTTCCACTCAGCACCATCAGATTTGTGAAATGCAAACTCATGACGAGTAGAAAGAGGAGAGGAAAAAGAAGAGAGGGAGGAGGGTGGGCGAGCATGGAGGAAGAAGTGGTTATATCATTCATTGGAGCTCTACAAGTGACTGCAATATATCTACTAGACACCGTACACTCTAGTATAATGCACATCTTTAAACACGCTGTCCCTATTCAATTAGAAGAATCTAATGTTATCATCAACGTTGAAAATAGCCAGTTACACATGGTCTAGTGCAAAAAGTCTACCAACTGTGATTGTTCGATGGAGGAAGATTTTGTTCCACTATCCATTAGATGTGGCTTCCCCCATATGAAAAATCTAGATCACTTAGCGGAGGCCCCTTTTATAAGGATGATCTGTTAAGAAAGTTCAAATTATCGTGAACCTTCCCTTTGTCTTCCACCATATGAAAAATCTAGGTCACTTAGTGGAGGCCCCTTTTATAAGGATGATCTGTTAAGAAAGTGCAAATTATCATGAACTTTGCCTTTGTTATACCTCTTCACTTACAGAAAGCAACTGATGGTGGTGTAAACTTTCGTGGATGACATCTCAGTTCTTGCTATCAAATGCCTTAAGTAATATAACCAAATCGTACCCTTATGTCTAATACGAGCATGGCGTAAACAAATTTGTGGCCATGGATGCATTATGAACAACAAAGACCGTGGGAACTTGTTAATAAAGTTCAAAAACATATCAGGAAACTTTTGTCATCAGCATTGTAGCCCTGTTTCCCACTTATTTGCATTTGGATTCTGTATGTGGTTTATGCAAATTATTTGCTTTTGTTATCATCAATGTCACCACCATCATCATCAAAGGAGCGTTTTCTCTAGGTCCAATTCCTCATTAAATGTCAATGCAATATTTGTTTTACTCAATTCCATCTCCTCTAGCTCCTCAAGGCACTCATTTTGCCCTACATTATAAAAAGAAGCCAAACACACCATCTAAACTTATTTAATAAATTTAGCTTTCAGGGCTTAAAACGTAAAAACCTTTACCCATCAAAAATCATTTCCTTTGTAATTTCAAAACTACAATATGGCTATGTTTTGATGAGGAGATCTTAAAACTAGAGATTCTCCTGGTCCAGGGGAGCCTAGGAGAAACCCCCATATTTTAAGTTCCCTTAGAGAACTCTCCTTTGAAGTTCTACTCTTGTTTGAATGGTCTTAGGTGGAGAAATCAAATCATTAATGCAAATTCTGTGGACCATTAATCTTTGTGGCCTTCAATGCCATTCTTAGAGTGGTTTATTCATGATATTTTTTTATAAGCCCTCCATCAAAACGTATTCCTATAGATTAACAGTGGAAAACATTCTGTGCAAATTTGAAATATCCGACATCCTAATCTAATAACATGAGAAAAATGGATGGGGGACAAAGGAAGTACTTGTAATTATGGCTCCAAAATTAGAGAATGTGATATTAAGGGACAAATTGGTTAGGTCTGTAATTTCTGCGGGGTTGCAGAACTTGAAAAAGGAGAGAGAGAGAGAGAGAGAGAGCGCAATCATAGATGAACAATCATACTTAATTACAGCAAGAAAATCAGTTCATCAATCCGTTAGTTAAGGGGATGAAACAGTCCTAATCTAAGGTCAATCCTTCTACGAATGTTTACATTACTACACTAAGAGAGAGCTAAAATTATACACTTTATAAGTCACCATCAGGCTGGTATATATAGAACACATTTTCGAATTTGCATCACAAATTTTTCATTTAATATTTGAAAAGATTAAGTGACAACACAATTGTAAATAATGAATCTCTGCTCTTCTTAGTGAGACCGGTCCATCATTCTTTTACATGTGGAAATGTTTTAGTATGTATACAAATAATCATAAAGTGATCACAAATTTGAGAAGCCTTAGCTTGGATCTTAGGGGACTTGATCCATGAATGGCGTAGCTGAAGGTTGAAAGACTTGTGATCATTTTATGTGGAGAGTTTCAATGGACTGCAAGCGGAGGCCAAAAGAGGCTTGATTTCACATGCTATGATCATAACTTGGTGAAGATCTGAATCCTCAAACCGAAGTTCTGCAGTATTAATGTATTCAAGGAATCTAAACAACACTTTTGAATCAAAATGCAAATGGGACTTGTAGTCTACACTGTCGAAATGATGCGTGAATGGAAGTAATACCTCCAAAGTCCAAACCATTCCAAGTTCGAATTAGGAATCTTTAACTGCACTATTTTTCTTTTAAGGAAGAAAGAACTGTAGTTCTTCAATTGTGTCTGAGAGAATACCTCTCTGGTCCAAGGGAGTATATGAGGGTGGAGTTGGCTACACATAAATGCCTTAGTGTAGCCCCGTGGAGTGCAATCCCGTCGAGTATAGCCCCATTGGATGCATATTAGAATGAACAATCCGCTAGTTGCATTAAGAAGATATTTGTAAGATTTTTAGATCCATTTATTGGATCAACATTGTTCTCTTGTTTAGATGTGTCATCTGTTACTTTTCAAGTCGTATATGCACAATCCATGGGTGTCTCCTTTCATTGATTAGACTGTGCCCCATCCAAATTGACATGATCTTTTGTTGATCTGCTTAGGTCTATACTTGATAAAATTTGAGTTACTATAATTGTACTTCAAAGCTAGGTCATCAAGGTTTTTGATAGATCTTTTAATATCTTCTTCAGATCTGGCTTATAATAGTTTAGATCATGTAGGTTATGACATTTGATCCACTTATACGTGTCAATTATACATGTCAAACATACTTAGCTTGTTACAAATAGATTGTGTGCTCAAGGAATAGATTCTATAAACATGTCAGCAAGTTGATATTTAGATTTGACATATAGAGTGATGGTTTAATGGTGGGACAAAGGCAAGGCAGCTGGTCCGTACTTTCACCTTTTACCGAGTCTTTGATTAGAGTTCTTCTTTTTTCCTTTTACCCTCTTAATTACAAAAGGGCTAACTGGAAAAAAAGAACTCATAAAGTCGACCCCAGATAGAGGGGATTACTGGCTGATGATAATGATGGTGATGATGATGCGGAATGATGGTTTCTTGAGGAGCAATCTTTTCGTGATGAAATGACTGTCAACCTCAATATACTAGGTACAACAATTTACAAGTCATATTAGCCACAATAGCCTTACAAAATGTATTAGCCATTGCCTGATAATCAACCTCAGTATTAGATCGGGCAACCACAAATTTTTATTTACTTTTCCAACAAACAAGATTTCGTCTAACAAACATGCAATAGTTAATGGTGGAACAACAATCGTTTCGAGACTCGGCCCAATCAGCATTGGAGTTATGAAAGCCATTAAATGTTAGCAATGTATGTAACCTTTGCTCAGTAATAGTATGAGATGGTAAGCTTGATGGGTATCCATAGACCCTATTTGGCTTCTGTTATTGTAAGCATTGAACTACTAAAATATAAATTAGACATCATTCTATTGTCATTGAGTCCTAGGTTAACGTAAACAGATTTTAATTGGTCCTGTTTCCCTATTTGAGATGGCTATGCATTTCATTTTGCTGAAAGGCAAGTATGGTGTTTATGCTTCATAAAGCCAATGGTGTTAATAATTTGTTATATAGAAACAAAAGTTATGCATACCAGACTGGTCTTATTCTCTTCTGGCATTGATAACATTGTGGAAATATCTATTCTATTTGCATTTCACCTATAAGTAACCAGCACAGGAAGTGTTTGCTCTTGCTAACCATCATTAGGAATGTACCATGTTTATACTTTTCACAGTCTTTTGCAGGAGCCTTTCAAATCTGTACCTGTTATATGGACCATCCATGAAAGGGCACTTGCTTTTCGTCTAAGACAGTACACTTCAAACGGACAGATTCAGCTAATCAATGACTGGAAACGTGCTTTGAACCGAGCTACTGTTGTTGTCTTCCCTAATTATATTTTGCCGGTAATGTTACAATAATACATACATGCACTTAATCTGCTTGCTACTAAAAAATTGATTCTTATAGTTTAGGGTGCACTTAATTCACTTAGTGCATTTGGGCACTCTGCCAAATCGGCATGCTGGTGAGCGTGCTAATAATTGGCAAACCCATTTCTTTCTTCAAGTGCATTTGTGCAACTGCAGAGAAAGGAATATAGACATAAACTACCTTTCAAAAAAAAAAAAATGTAGGCATAAACTTTCTTTCCTTTTCTGCCAGAATTGGTAGCCACAATTTATCAGTCTAGGATAGAACTACTAGTGCTTGCATGTGGTTTTTAAGTATCCAAATGTTCCTCCCGAAAGAAAAAGGGACCCAAAAGTAAACACCAGGTATATGGGTAGTATGTGTTTGGTTTTCGTTTCTGAACTTGAGATCTTTGGTTTGTCCCCCCTACTGCAGATGATGTATTCCACACTTGATGCTGGAAATTATTATGTAATTCCGGGTTCTGCAGATGAAGCTTGGGAAGCATACAATTTTTTGGCCTTGTATAATGGGTATGATCCACGAGTTGACATGGGTTACGAATCAAATGATTTGATCGTTGCTATTGCTGGAAGTCACTTCTCATATAATGGCTCGTGGTTGGAACATGCCCTTGTTTTGCAAGCATTAGTACCACTTATTGCAGATTTCCCTCATGATAGCAGTTCTGGTATTCATCTTAAAGTTGGAATTATAAGTGGAAATTCAAGTAGTGCCTATGAGGTAGCTCTGGAGGTAATCTTCATGATAGTGGAAGTTCTTTTTGCATTTTTTTTTTTGAATGTTTTGGTCTTCCTCTGATTAAAGAATTCATCTCAACTTTAAATGCTTTTTTATAGGTCATTGCTCTTAACTTAGGTTATCCAAGGGGCACTGTGAGACATATTGGCATTGATAGGGACGTGAGTGCTTTTCTAAGTATTGCTGATCTCGTGATATATGGATCATTCCTAGAAGAACAATCTTTTCCACCTGTCTTGATTCAAGCTATGTGCTTGGGGAAGCCAGTTATTGCTCCAGATCTTGCTATGATCAGAAAATATGTATGTTCTGAATACCATTTTACCAGTCTGTGGAGAACATAATTTATCTTTTTCTTTTCATTTTACTTTTAGGGGATACAAGCAACCTACTAACTGTACTTTTCAATGACATCCAGATTGATGATAGGGTGAATGGGTATCTCTACCCCAAGGACGACATAGGCATGCTGACACAAGTTATATTTCAAGCAATCTCTAAAGGAACATTATCACTCTTGGCACAGAACATTGCATCAATTGCTAGAAGGCATGCTAAGAACCTAATGGTCTCAGACACTATAGAAGGCTATGCTATGTTATTGGAAAATGTTATCAAGTTTCCATCAGAAGTTGCAATGCCTAAGGCTGTTTCAGATATCCCTTTGCCACTAAAACAGGAATGGCAATGGCATCTGTTTGAAGGAGTAGATTCAAGATATGCTAATAAAACCATCACAGGTTACAACTTTCTATACAAGCTCGAGGATCTTTCAAACCCCACTTCTGTGGAAGCTTCTTTGAATGTGACTGGCACAATGGATGTAGCATTCTCGATAACTGATTGGGAGGAAGCAAAATTAGTTGAGATGGAAAATGCAAGAAAGAGACGGGAGGAAGAAGAGGTAATTATTGCAGTGGGAGTTTGTTTCCTATCATTGTCTAAGGAATTGTATGCTCCAGAGCACCAGCAAATTGCATATTGCTTAGATGCTGGATTCTAGGTATATTGGGTCTGTGGTATCACAGTATGTTTTGAATCATTTATATATGGATCTTAGATGCCCTGATAATCCTCCACACTGGCAAGTCCTAAACATTTGCTTCTCTCCATCTTTTATCTCCCTTTTTTTTCCTGTGAATGTCTCTAAAACTCTTATTAGCTTTTGTAGGCTGCTAGTTAAAGGGTTATGATTTTCGATTGTTGGTTATTTCTGTCATCTCTCATGCTTCTGCATTTGAACAATGGTCTTCATCATTAATCCTTGACCCCACGTTTATGGAAGGACTACATTTGCTGAGATTCAGAGATTCATGATTCCTCTTGTGCCAAGCTCTTTTTTTTTTTCCTTTTATAGCCCCTCTTGGCCCTAATCATCTCTTTCCTGCTGATCTTGGTGCAGATGAAAGATAGAACGGATCAACCTCATGGAACCTGGGAAGAAGTATATCGAAGTGCAAAAAGGGCTGATAGAACTAAAAATGAATTGCATGAAAGAGATGATAGAGAACTTGAAAGAACAGGCCAACCATTATGCATCTATGAACCTTATTTTGGGGAAGGGACCTGGCCTTTACTGCACCGGACTTCACTTTACCGTGGAATTGGCTTGGTGAGTTTAGCTAATCATTATCAGTATTGTGTTTGGATTCCTATACTCTTTATTTGTTATTTTTTAATATTTTAAGAAGTATCTTCTGCTCGTTTTGGGGCCTGTTTTGGATTCGGATAAAGTAGGGAAAAGTGGGGTTTGTCCTCAAGCCACCCGTTTAGCAATTGATTGACTAGGAGAAAGTGAGACAAATATGCCCTGAAGTCATACTCTACCTGATAACAGTTTCGTCTGAGGGAGACAACACTCTCCACCCCCTTATCCAATGATTACTAAACAGGATCTAAAGATGAAGGAGAATCTGCACTCAGGAGAATGACGCAAAGAAATTTTCCCAATCCAAACACACCCAGTCCTGCAAACATGCCGAGCGAAGAACCTAAGCTTGTCCATACCCAGTCCTGCAGTTATAGTTCCAAATGTCTAGTCCTGGCTCCATCCCATGTGCCTAAGAGCGAGCCCCGGGTTCAGAACTTTAGTAGTTGGTATGGGCCATTGGAGTTACATGTCATGCCAAGATGGGCCTTCTATACTCATCATCAGGGAAACATTGGTCCAGACCAGTTTATTTCATAGCTGGACTATAACCTTAGGCCCACATCCAGCCAATGGGTGAACAAACTACCCTGGATCGGCCCTGCTTGTGCTGGTCTTTTACTTTTGCAACCCTTGGTCTAGTGACCTTTTGTCACACAACTACTTTAGAGATGTCTATGGCCTAATCCATTCGATGCATACAGTTCCCTTGCAGCATAGCCTACAATTTTCTTCTTGTTCTGTGGGTAGTAGATTTTTTTGTGCTCCGCCTAAAAACCTGAGATCAAACTTGGATTGCGTCACAAAGCTCCAATCTTAGTTAATGAGCTGGGTTCCATTGACCATTTGTTCTTAGCTTATGCAGATGGCCAATCTAAATTCTAGTATTATATAAAGTTAAAAAAAGGCAAATATGATACATATCGACCCCATATTGAATGCCATATATTGCCCATAGTGTCATTATATAGTCCAAATTTCAGTAAAATGGTTGATACGGCAGTAATGGCCATTATGGCCATTTTTTCATCTTTCTAGAAAAAAATAGTCCATTTCATGGTTTTCACTTCGAATCTTGCATTGGGTATGATTTTAAGAAGGTTTAGAAGCAAGATCTTCACATTCGAAAGGTATTTTCCATTCCAACCTTGTTTCCCTTTAGATTTGTCCATTTTAAGTTATTTTTACCATTTTTTGAATTTTTGCTATAAGATATTGTAGTCTAGGATCTCTCCCAAGACTGCAACTTAAAAGATCTAGGCTTTGAACACAAATCCTTCTCCACAACAATTGATTCAATCACAAATAAAGAAGATAAGAGAGGATCAAACAATCAATCTTCTAAGGTGCTCTACTTGGTCAGCTAATTCGATTGCCGATGAGATGGCCCTTCAGCGGTTATCCTTAGATTCTGAAGTTGTAAATAATTACTTGTAATTTCGTTTTGGGGGCCTTCTGTTGGCCTGCCTCTGCGTTCTTGTATTTCTTTTTGGAATTAATGAAGTTACCTTAAAAAAAAAAAAAAATCTTCTAACGTGCTCTAGCCTTAGCACTCTCAACTCACATTTCAATCGAATTTCTTAAAAGAAAAAAAAAAGAGAGAAGAGAATTAGAACATAACAAACATCCAAAGCCACCATTTGGTGGATTTTCTAGCATTATTATAAATTAAAAAAAGAAGAAGAGTGTAACTCATGTCCAAGCCAATCTTGGCAAGCCACCTATGTGAGTTACATGTAATAATTAAAACAAAAAAAAAATTTAAAAAAATCTAATTAATAAAGAAATCAAATATTTTGAGATCATTGCTAATCCTATTTACTAAAATAGAAAAATAAAAAATAGCAATAGATCCCAATGGATGTGATATACGGGAATCTTGGAGCTTCCACATTGAGCCTAAATTGGTATTTAGACTTGAATTTGCTAATGGGTTTTCTTTTGGACCTTTGATCCGAGCCTTTTCTTGCCATGTGACCGCTCAAATTGATTCATGAATGTTAATGCAAATTTCATCGATGGGGTACAATATGTGATCATCATCATCAAATGCATCAGGTTCTCCCCATGTTGTGTAGAAAATTTAATGAAATGATATTCGATGGTTATGGAATTGAATAGAGATGCCTTGAATGTAATTGCTATAGTGTTTATGATCATATCATTTTTCTATTTTTTCAACATTTTCATGATATTGAGGTTTTCTTAAAAAAAAATCATAATTGTAATAGAAGATATGGGGGCACTATGGTCACTAGAAAACATGAATTTCAACGAGGTGTTTGCTAATATAAGTTTTCCATTTCTTTAGAATTTTTGGACATTTTATTTAAAAAAAAAAATTGACATCTTTATTCATATCGAAATTTTTACTTTCGAGCATCGTTTAAAGACTCGAAATGACTAGGGTGAGTCAATCTGAGTCAACTCAACTCGACAAGTTTCTTGAGTCAAATGAGTTGATGAGTTTTTTACGATTTTTACAAACAACGCGGCTGAATTTCTCGACTCGATCTGATTTTAGTCTGAGTTCAAGTTTTTGAACACTGCATTCGAGGGTTTAATACTCTATGAAAATGTCCCCTTTTTAACCAAAATATGTTCACAATAAGTTTTTCATTTTTGTTTCTTATTTTCTGTCATTTTCGGCATTTTATTCAACAAATTTTGAATGGCTGATACTAATCATGTATCAACCATTCTTTACCAATACAAGAACTTTTGACAGCCCTTGCTAAAGGATTGGGCATCAGATGCTAAAATAAATATTTAAAATAAAAGATCACCTCAAAGCTGGGCAGTGGCTGCAGCGCTAAAAGGAAGGATACTTCCTTTACAAAGATGTAAGAGAGAGGGAACTGTGTGAAAGAATGAAATGGTATGAAGGAGAGAGAGATGGGGGCATCTAAATTTCGGAACCAAGCATAGTAGTCAAGGTGCAATAAAGGCACCAAGGGGTCTGAAAACCTAAGGTGCAGGGTGAATGTCTAGGCACGAACCTACTTTTGTTAGTGCATATTTAGATACTTAAAAAGTATGTGTGGATTCTTTTATTTGTGCCCTTACTGCATCAAAGTAATAGAATACAATTTTACTCATGCAAAGCAAGGGAATATATTGGCAATTGAACTTCCAAGAAAGTATGTATGTGATGCATGTACAAGTATATTATATATAAATCAGACCTTCTAATTAAATATTACTAGCAATTACTTTTTTTTTTTTTGAAACATTAACCACTGGATTTTATTAATAAGGGAAAAGAGTACATAAGAAGGATCTGAGTATAAGAGGAATATACTCAGAGCAAAGAAGATGAACAAATGTGGATATAAGAAGACATAGAAAAATGAGAAATAACAGAAAAGATACATCAAAATGTCATTCCAAACTAAAACCAAAAGAGGGTCCGAGCCCCCTAACTCTCGAGATTGGTGGGAGTGAAGAATTCCACCACCGGAGACCGAAGATGAACACCAGCTTTCGCGAAAAAATCCGCCACATAGTTAGCTGAACGAGGAGTATGAATGAAGGAGATGTTACCTATATTGCACAAGCTCCAAATATCCCTAGCAATACCGACCAACCTCCATGGGGGGAATTTCCTATTACTAGTCCAGGAGATAGCATTAGTTGAGACACATTCGATAATAAGATTTCCTCTCCTAAACCTTGACCAGATTTGAAGTGCTCTCCTAATTGTCCTTAGTTCAGCTTCGTTTGATTCCATTGACCCTACAGATTCAGAGAAGGTTGCTAACATACTGCCCCTATCATCGTGAAGTACTCCCCCAATTCCTGCCGGACCCGGTTTGCCCCTAGCTTCCCCATCAACATTGAATTTACAAGAACCTAATGGAGGTGTTGCCCACTTAACCAAACGTCTGCTCACTCTACGTACCCCTTTCATACAACCTTCCCAAGACGTAAAAATCTTCAGGACCTAGACCCCTAAAGTCTTTACACACGGACAACCAACCGATCAAGTGCCACTTCGCCCTCTCAAAAATTTCTCTAGGACTACCCCTTTTACCCTAAAAAATCCTCCTATTACGTTCTTTCCATATTTCCCAAAAGACAGCAAACGAAACCATTTTCCATGCTACTCTTTGTCTACCTTTAAGGGGGAGTCCTCAACCAAGCCACCAGCAATTAATGTTATCTAATATTCACTAGCTCTTACAAAAAGCATAAAATTAGGCTTGTTATGGAAATGCTTATAAAAAAAACTAGGCTTAATTAAAGGTGAGTCTGCCTCTTTGATTGGAAACATCAAGTTGAACAATATCTGGTGGGCCTTGACATCAAATGTGTTTACTGGTGTGCAGGAGTTGCACCTTAGAGCTAATTGGACCAGATGTCTATTGGTTCTTTTTAATGATTGCAATATCTCTATTTTGGTGGATCTGCAGGCTCAAACCCCTTTGGTTTTGCTGTTTTTTGTAGCCCTGTTTTTCTGATGTGAATAAGCTTTTTGTTATCACAAAGAAGAAGTATATAAGCGCCGATCTCATTTATTTGAAGTTCTACTCTTCAATTTTTCCCTATCAAAATTCTTATCCTCATGTTTCTCCATTATCAGCCAAGTTTTTAATTAAGAGCCCTACTGCATATGAGAATATCCCTAGTGCAGTCCTGCAAGACTCTGCTCAGGGGATCCTGTATGTTCTTGTATAACTGACCCCATATTTTGTTTTCTTCTTTTTACCAATTTTAGATGAATATTTATGTTCCGGAGTTCAGTCAAGCATATAACTGTCATATATGTAGTGACTGTTCTCTTTAAAGGAAAACAGAGCTGCAGATTGTAACCAATGTGATTAGTTGTGGCATGTTTTTAAGTCTTTACTATGCAGGCAAGGAGTGCTATTTTGATGAAGCCCATATGATCATATGTTTATTCATTATTGATAGAAGTGCTTTGAAGAATCCTTTTGTGATGCAAGAAGTCATTCCATTCTATAGTGCTGCAACTATGTAATTAGTACAAGCATTTGAAGATAGCTTAAATGCTTTGTTTTTACTTGGGATCAGGAATTGATGATCTTTGCTATCCTAACATTACTTATCAAGCACTTAGAACTTCTTGTACATACTCTTCTAATGCACACAATGTTGATGAAATCAGAAGTTTTTTATTTCATCTAATTCAGATGTGAAATGTTGAATTTGCAGTCTACCAAAGGTCGAAGGCCAGGATTTGATGACATAGATGCACCTTCTCGTCTTCCCCTTCTTAATGATCCATACTACCGAGATGTTCTTGGTGAATATGGAGCCTTCTTTGCATTAGCCAACAGGATAGATCGTATACACAAGAATGCTTGGATTGGATTTCAATCTTGGAGAGCTTCAGCAAGGAAGGTATGTGTTGGTGCTTTGAAATTGACCATTGTAATAATATTCTTATGATTTCCTTGTAGGATTCTGTTTTAGTACCATTAAAAATATGATTCTTTCATGCTTTATCCATCTTCTGTTGGTGATTGGTTGTCTAAGTGGATGACTTTGCCTCTTTGTAGTATCAAATACTGTTGTTTATCAAACTAGTATAATGTTTTTTTTTTCAGATGGCAGCAACTTCTATTGCTCCTAATCTCACGTGTGTTTAATTGCTTTTGTTGAGTTACTAGGATTTCGTAATCTTTCTGGGTGATCTAACCTGTAAACATGTATGTCTCAAAACTCAGTCTGCACTATCTTGAGCAATCCATCTATAAGGTTTCCATGGCCACACATTCTTTTCGACTTAACTCCATTTTAGGAAGTTCCATGGTCTAGGCATCACAATTGGTGATACATATATGAGATTTGTTTCATGTCACATTAGAGGCAGATGGCTAGTACATGTCTGAAATTTGACTAGTGGAAAAATACTAATGTATGAAAGTGTTGGGTGCTTGTGTGCTTAGAGCCTGGATACAGAATTCATGTATGTCTTGATTTACTGAGATATTCAACATTAGGATTAAGCCCCTTTTATGGATGGAAGTCTGAGGTCCTTTTATTCAATAGGCAAATAGATAACAGAACAGAAAAAAGTGCGTGGCAGGATTTGTGTGCAAAATTAGGAATGAGTGTTGGATATTGGTCAAGGGAAACACAGTGTTATACTACACTTTTTTTTTGAAAGATGGTAATTTTATTGCTAAGATGGAATAGACAACAAAAAATCCTGGAAGCCAATAACTGGGGAACATACTAGAACATAGCAAGAAAAAGAACAGAGACCACTGGAACCTCAGACCTGAGAAAACTGGAGCCCAATCTTAGGGTGCTGTTAAGCTAGGCAGAAGTCGAAATCACTGGAGATAGAAAGATCTGGTCACACCTGTTTTAGCGAGAAAATCAACTATACGTTTTGCCTCTCTAGGAGTGTGGATATACTAGAACACAGTCTTGGTACTACACTTATTTTATCATTGATGAAGCAGCAAATCCCACAGAAAAAAAAAATGGCCAAAATAATGGTCCATTGCTTTTACTAGGAATGCCTCGGTTTCTCAAAATTTAATGACAGACTAATGATAATTCACCTCCAATGTGGGCTGGTGACACCCATGATGTTCAAGAACTAAGGCCTGAAAGTAATCACTAAAACATTTTTTTTGAAAGGTAAGTAATCACTAAAACATTCCCCATAAACTGATGTAAGGAAAAAAATTCCCTATGAAGTTGATGTCAAAAAAGAGAAAAAAAAAAACCATAAACATGCCAGCATAAGCACATCCAGAGACCTTATTAATATTTATTTGAATTAGGGACTCCACCAAAAAGTATAACTTAAGTTGTATTATTTTTTCAGCTAGTAAAACCATACTGTAGGGAAGCTAATCCTCCCCCCTCTCCTCTCTTCCTCACTCTCTCACACACAATTCAAGTACTCATTGTTGCATATGTAAAGATTGTGAATTCGAGTCATATGGCTGTTTGGTATAATTGCCATATCTAATCTTTTGATTATTTGCCATTTTGGATAGGGGTGCTTCCAACAATAAAAGTACTGGTGCCATTATGACTTTATCTGAAGTGAAAGGAAAATCCTTTAAGCACTTCACTTTATCTACCTCATAAGCTAATGGGTGGTGTATCATGTACTGATTGGACTTTAAAAAAGAAATGAAATATCTGTCCACGTCACCTGCTGCATCAATGGTGTTGATGTGAAGTTGAAAAATGACGTGCATTTGCAAAATCCTGAACTCCTGACCAGATTTAACCTCTCTACTAAGAATAATCTGTGGTCTTATTTTGGATTTACTGTGGTGCTAATCTAGCAAGACTCTTAAGGATGGGTTATATTTTCGGATTACAGGTATTTACCTGGACAACATATCACTGTCATGCATTGCATGCATTGACCTAGATTTATTTTCAAACGGAGGAGAAGTGAAAGTTCTCTCTTAGAAAATTGGAATCATATCATTTCGTCTTCCAACCCCAAACTAGTCCACATACCTTCATCAGAATGATGTACTTTCATAGGGACTTCAAATTCCTTTTGTATTATTTTGATCATTAGCGTAAACTATTTCCTAGTCCTATGTTGGTTTGGCACCACAAATTGCCAGAACCTTTTATTTTATTGTGATAGATGTTGTGAATAAAAGTACACAAAACAATGAACGGAAAAACAAACCATAGATTAAACACACGCAAAAACACAGAGATTTTACCTGGTTCCCTTTCGGTACGTCTACGGGTTCAAACTAGATCCACTATGCTCAAAGGCAAAACAACGAAGAAGATACAGTCGTGCCGGTTACAATTTTCGCTTTCTCACGTCTCTCACGAAAAGAGACATTATAATACAAAATATGTAATACGAAAATTACAAAATTGCCCTCCATTAAAAAATTCCGCTTGGGGGCGCTGCTCCCCCTTTGATCACCCGCGAGCTCAACATGGAGCTCGACCCATGACCAGACCTGTGGAGATGGGATCACCAGTAAATATCTGACAATCAGGCTCCACAAAACCTAATAATAGATGAATTAAAGATGATATGAAGTTTTGTGGTTTCCACACAAGTGAGTCTAACAAACATTGCATTTACTTGCTTTAGGTGTAACTATGAAAAAAATTGGTGCTCTAGCAGGATTCTTCCTATTTTTCTTCAGATCCTTTGAAATGGAAATTGCTGTTTCCATTCTAAAATTTTGAATAAAAAGGGGGAAAGAGGGAATAAGAAGAAAGTAATGACTGATTCAGAGAGAATAGGATCTTCAGGAATCTTGAAAACACATGACAGAATGAGACACACTTTCTGAAGAATGTGATATTTAGGTGTTTTCCCATATGTGGTAGTGATGTTGCTGATGTCATATATTCCATTAAACAGGCTTCTTTATCAAAAACTGCGGAAAGCATGCTGTTAGAGGTCATCCAAGCGCGGAAACATGGGGATGCGCTGTACTTTTGGGTCCGTATGGATAAAGATCCAAGAAATCCATTGAACCAAGATTTTTGGTCTTTCTGTGACGCTGTAAATGCTGGAAACTGCAGGTATTTTGTATTGCTTCTACGTTTGCTTGTATTGCCAATTTTTGACACATGCAAGATTAGAGCCCATGTATCAGTGGGTCCAGTGTGGATTTTCTGATCCAATAATCTGTCTAGTTGACTGATCCTATTACTGTGTGTGTATTGGATTTGAAAGGTTAGCATTATTTTAATGTCAGTTGCCTTAAAGCTAATGTGACCTAACTGAAGACTGGATTAAATGATTCTTTTGAGGCTTGAAATAAACATGTCTATCCTTCTAGTGGTCAGCTTTGATCTTGCATGTTTGGTAGTGGCATGTCCTGTGTGTCTGCTAGCAAAAGAGAAGCAAGTATTCTTGGCAAGACCTTGTTACTGATATAAAAATTGATAAATTCTATGTTTATGAGAATTGGGAGATACTTTGTCAAAAGAATGGTGGTTTTCCTTGCTCTAAACCTTTAACTAGTTGGAATAGATTCATCCAATTATTTATGTAACTGACATTGTGGTTTATCAAAGGTTTGCGGTATCTGAAGCACTTAGAAAGATGTATGGTATAAAACGTGATTGGGACTCTTTGCCACCTATGCCAATGGATGGAGATACCTGGTCTGTCATGTATAGCTGGGCTTTACCCACTCGATCTTTCCTTGAGTTTGTCATGTTCTCAAGGTATGTAAAAGTCCATGTCATATTTGTGTGCATGTGATTTTGCTTTTTAGATCATGGTGGACTGATCCTTCAACATTTCTTGGTTATTGAAGGATGTTTGTGGATGCACTGGATGCACAGATCTATGATGAGCATCACCAAAGTGGGTACTGTTATTTGAGTTTATCCAAGGTAGTGGTGGTTTGGAATTCATTTGTCTTCTCTCTATGATTTTTATTATTTGTGGTGTAGGATGCTGTACAAGTGGGTCCTTTGTTTGATGATTTATATTTTAGACTATTGATACTCGTCTTTCCTCCATATAGAAGATTTCCTAACAATCTATAGATTGTATTTGATTTTTGAGACATTGTGGATTATCCCAAATTCTGTGGTATTCTATGCCATAATTCAATATGGATTTGCTGAAGTTATAAATTCTGGTGTTTTTAACTTTGTATTTAAATGGTTCTAACTAGAGTACTGTCATCCTTCAAACAGTTCTTAGTGGAGCATTTCCTGTCATTTAAACATTAGGTGGGATATTTTGAATTTTGCACACGATTTCTGCATTGCCTTTATTCCTTTTCTTTTGTGGTTTGTGTACTTCCAAAAATAGGAAACTGCAAATTCATTATCTACGACTTTGACAAACATGGTGTCTCTCTCTATGTATTTCAGTGTTGCACGTTCATTGACCACTCAAATTAACCTCCGAGGGACCTGAATAAAACTAAAGCTTGTGCTTGATGCAAGCCGTGCTTTCATTTCTTTCTTCAATCAATGAGTCATCTCTATCACCTTTTGGTGGTTCAGCAAGTCCAATGCTCCCCCTATCGCACAAAGCTCATTTATCAACCTTGCTGCTATCTAGTTTCCCAATTGTGGCCATAAGCCAATGAGATTTCTTTCTATTTTTTTGAAATATCCTTGAGTTGGAACTCTTGATGTGGGTGCTGAGTGCTGACCATCTCATCATGCACTCACCTTGTCCTATGCAACACACCTCGTTTCAATCAAGAGGTGATTAATAGTATGCCATATTTTAGTGTTTATTATATTTTATTAATTTTAATGCATGTTACAGGACCGGCATTGCTACTCTCGTGTGCTTGAGCTGCTTGTGAATGTTTGGGCATACCACAGTGCAAGGCGAATGGTTTATGTAAACCCTGAGACAGGTGTCATGCACGAACATCACAAATTGAAAAGCCGTAGGGGCCAATTGCGGGTCAGATGGTTCTCATTCACCACACTAAAGAGCATGGATGAGGATTTGGCAGAGGAGTGGGATTCTGAACACCCTGAGAGGCGATGGTTGTGGCCATCAACTGGTGAAATCTTCTGGCAAGGTGTATATGAGAGGGAACGCCATCAGCGCCATCGGCAGAGAGAAGAGAAGCGGCAGCACAGCAAAGATAAAATCTCGAGGATGAGGAGGCGAGCTCACCAGAAGGCATTAGGAAAATATGTAAAGCCCCCACTGGAGGAGATGGGAAGTTATAACTCGACACTAGCAGCGAGCAATCATTCTTGAATGCTGTGAATGATTTGATAATTCTTTCTTTTCATTTCATTTTTTTCTCTCCTTTTCTTTTCCAGGAAGGAAGCGTTGATATGATTTTGTGTTTGTATTCCATTGCCCACCTCCCCCTCCCCCCTCTCTCTTTTCTTTTTTCTTTTTTCTTTTTTGTCTTGAAAATGTAAATTCTATTCTTTTGGTGTCTCATTTCCCCGTTCTTGCTTCTATTGCTCCCAATTTCATTGTAAATTGTTGGACATTGCTTTTTGAGACATTTCACGTTCGAGGAAGAGTAAGACTAAGAGTTAATATCAACATTATTTATTGGCAATTTAGTGAATTTGCTCTTTGATAGATGGGATATTGGCTGTTGACGATGAATTTGGCACTTAATGTACTTTATGGATTGAATAAAGTCAACAAATGCCCCCTTGCTTTTATGGATTGAAGCTAATGCCCAAGTTTTTCACACGCAAGAACATTTTTATATAACTATACCAGTCCATTGAGATTTAAGATTTTAGCTGATACAGAAATATTGACCTCCTAAAAAGGTAATATCAGTTGTTTTGGTCCATAGGCCATACAGCATTTGCAGGTCTAACATTGCTTGAGCTAAACTCTCCATTATTCTGACAGCACATGTAAAAGGGATCTATTGAATTATCCTAGTCTTAAGATTAAAAATAAATCACCAAATAGAGATTTTTCAACTAATGAATATTTTAAAAGGTTGAATTTAAGTTTAAAAGAGAAAATAATAATTTTAAATTCTTGGATTCATAATAAAATGGGCCGCAGATGGGGCTGTTGTGCCTGGACTCACAAAATGCCCCAGCATTTCTTAGTTTTCTCCTATGACTAATGCCAATGTACAGTCCTTTTTAAGTTTTCCCCTATCATATCAGGATAACAAAAAACCTGGCCAGCATTCTTGATGTTGGTCAATATTTGTATGTAATTTCCATCAATCTAGTCATGGATTTCTGGCACCAGACTGAACTACAATAATATGAAAATGTTCACTGTTGGTGGGCGCTGGTTTGGCCCATGTGCTAATTCTCACTATCAAATATGGACCGATGTCTCAAATAACAAATTAGGGATTCTTATTGGGTGATCTGTATACTGTTCTCCATCTTCTAATGGTCAAAAAACGTCTGCATTAATACCAAGCCATCTTCTAATGGTCAAAAACGTCTGCATTAACACCAAGAGGTTGGCCTAACAGTCAAGAAGCCCACCTCAAGATACGGGTTCTTAAACTCGATCCACACTCAACCTCAATGGGCCACTCCCCGAAGTTGCTTATCCTGTATGTGCGGAATTAGAGATCTTCACATATTCCAAGGATAATCAGATAAAATCCCCTTTGGATGAGACTCCTAAATACCTTGGTCATAAAAAAAACGTCCCCATTTGTTACTATTTTCATCTCAAAACATTTTAATAGCAATTAAGAGATTAGAAGTTCCCCTGACTTCTCTAAGGGTAAAAGAAGACATGAGAACCTCTTTCCCTCGAGGTTATCTTGGAAATCAGTGATTTAAATGACATTAGGTGAAATGCTTACTAAGACTCACATGAGTTGAATATTGAATTTTTTTTATTTTTTAAAATAATTATAAACTCTTGAAAGAAAATTATTCAATAGAATTGAAAGATAAGATCAAATTTCAGCTAAAATAAATAAATTTTACCACATGACAAGACTCAAACATGAGGGGGGATGAGAACCTCATTGTAACAATTATAAGAACCAAAATAAAATGGAGAGCTCATCTTTAAAGCAAAGATCCAACAAAATTAAGAGGAAAACACCAAACACGATAATGCACAATTGCTCGTTGTCACATAAGCAAAGGTGTAAAATACATACATAAAAATGTTCAAAAATACATACATAAAAATGTTCAAAATTAGAAATTCTCTCTCTCTCTCTCTCTCTCTCTCTCTCTCATTCCCTTCCATCTTTTAAGCAGGACTCTTGTTAGGCACCAAACATTAAACACATCCAAAAAGTCATCCCCTGGTAAAAAAATGACATCGCATTAGAAGGGCAAAGGAAGGAAAATATATAGCATACTCCAGCAAAAGCCGCTCGCTTACAAAATGGCTGTCTTGCATCAATATCTTGGAGCTGAAAACATCAAACACCGCACATAAATCTCAGAGAAAGATTCTCTACCTTACAGAATGGGCATAAATAGTAAAAAGAATAACTGTTCTTAGCCTAACCTCCACCGATGGTTGCTTCAGGCAGGCGCTCAATTGAATATTGATGTCGAGTGATGTACATGATGGGCACACCAGGGATCTGCTCATCCCTCACCATCGAACAATTTCATAAATCAGAAAACTAAGAATTTAAGTAAAACCAGATTAAAAATGATTTGAAGGCATTGAGGCCAAGCTACTTATTGTACCTTGCGAATCCTTCGCTTCAAGTCTCTATCAGATGTAGCAACAATGTAGCATTTGTGCTGTTAAAAAAGGGTCAGAATTACATTCTGTGACAAACAGAGCAATAAAAAATAATCAATAAAGTAAAACCCAACTAGCGCAAGCACAGTTTAAAGCACACGTCTTTAATATGTTCTTAATATGAAGAAGTTAAGTAAATATTACAAGGGACTCTGATAAGTCGCTTCAAAAAGAAATTACTCAAAAGAAATTCATTTTCCAAAAGAAGAAGAAAAGAGATGCATGGAATGCTATTGAAAGTTTGATTTTTGAAACAGCTGCACTTTTCCAATCTTTGACATTCAATTGCATTGAAATCATTGGCATTCAATCACTCCATCATGTGCTGGTCCTAAGCACAGGGAAAGAAAGTTGCATCAAGTAGGAGAAGCCAATCATGTAAATTCGCGAAGTGTGTATTTTGTTACTTACAATTTCTGAAGATTGGAAGTTTTAATCTACTAATCTCAGAAGATTATATTTTACACGTTTGGTAATGAAAAGATTAGGAGCCAATCTTCCAAAAAAATGAAAGATTCGCTCTTTTAGGTTGCCCTTCTTAACTGTTTATCTACGGAAATTAGGAGACAGCATTCTCTGTATTTCTGTCATTGGCAAAACTATTGCACTTGCTTGTTGCCTCATCAATGATAGTTTTACACATCAACGCCTTACTAGCTCTCAATAAACCTCAACACCTTAATGGCTCTCAACAAACCCACTTAGTGTCTCTCAGAAAACCCATGTTCACCCCACTTAATATTGCATTTTTTTGTTTTTTTCCTAAATTAAACATGATTATTTCCTTGCAGTATTATATCAGATTCTTTTTATTATTTTTGTTGAATTATTTTTTTACATGTTATCTATTTTTTGAACCATTATTAAGGGTATGTGACATGTTTATATATATTAAAAATAGTTTACAAGTAATAAAAAGGATTTAAAATATTTATAACAATATTAGCTCATTCAGTTACAAAGATAATAATTTCTTGCTTTTTAATTCAAAGTAATAAAAAAGTAACAAATTACACAATAAGTTAACTCATTTTAAAATGTAACTTAATTCACTAGTTAAAAATAATAATTTAAACTCGTCAAAATATGAAGAATATAAAACATGGGCTTACTAATTAAATTTAGTTCATTCATTTTCAAATCATATATTCGTCCTTAGACCTTTCCAATAGATTCATTCCATTAGGCCAACATAAGCCACATGGAAAAGTTAAGTGGTTAAAAAATAACTTCAAGTCACCAAGATTTTAAAGCTTAAAAACTTCTTTTCTTGGTTTAGTCAAAGTGATGTGTTTTGGTCCTCATATACATTTTTGATCCTTTAAATATGACTATAAATGTATTCTAATGAGCCCCACATAGTCTGCAAATTGGAAGTTTGAATTTAGTACATGGGTTATAATTTACTATAAAAATAAATAGATGTTATTTTTTAAATATTGCTACAGATTCCATGTTCACACTTTATATATCAAGATCTTAAGATTCTTACCAACATCTAGAATTTTAATCTTTGAAATTTGCCGAGATTATAAAGGTAATAACCAAACATGAAGATTTTTATCTACTAAGATGTAAGTAGTTATTCTCTTACTCTCTCATTTTTTAAATCTCCTAAATTATAATCTCTCAATTGCCAAAGACACCCTGAAAACCTTTTACAATGAACTATACTAAAAACCATTTCCAGAAACAAAAAAGGACCATATTAAGAACAAATCTGTATGCCAGAGTGCCCCCTAGAAGTACTGAGTTCAATGGTTGGCATAGTGTGAAATGTGAGTTGACCTTGCGAATGTCTCATTACAGAATACAGACCATCTGAGCTCAACACTCAATGGGTTCCCTCTAGAAAAAAAACATGTTGATTTAATTCCAATGTGCCTTATGCTTCTATGCAATAAAATCCCATTGCCTTTCCCCAAAAATAATGTTTCTTAAAGTACCAATATCAGAAGTATAGAATGATGGAATGGAGGTAAAACATCATTCTTGCCATATCCATGTGACCCCTAACCCATTCCCAATTCGCAATCATATGGGGTTTAATCCATGTTAGATGGCCAGGTTTGCTGGGGAATCTCCCTAGAGCTTTTTCTTGAGGAAATAAGAAATGAAGAAGTAAATGAGAAGAAGAAGGGTCTTGTCCAGTCATCCATACTATGCAGGAGGTTCAAGAGTTGTGGTTCATCACTGTTCCCAACATGTTTGTTGTTTCTTTTGCTGAAAGGAAAAAAGTCCACTGACTGCTCCGAAAAAAAAGGAAAAAAGTCCACTGCTTCTTTAAGACCACCATTGGATAGTGGATGGAAGGAACACACTTTGCATTTACAGACAGAATTAGTATATAAAAAAAATGGCCTAACAAAAGTCCAATTCAGAATTAAATGGCCTAACAACCGTTCAGTTAAGCAAATCCATAAAGAAAAGGATCATGGCAAAATATTATATTTATTTATATATCCTATTTAAGAGAAAAATAAAATGAAACAGTAGCACTAACAGGGGAAAAAAACTACACAATCAAGAACTCTCTTTCTCTCTCTCTGAAAAATGGCAACCAAGAATTCACTTTCCTGGAATAAACAATTGAATTCATAGGTCCATCCTTTTTTAAAGGATAAATTGTGCAGCCCAAACAAGGGACAACGAATCTCTCTCTCTCTCTCTGAAAAATGGCAATCAAGAACTTAGTATCCTGGTATAAACAAATTTTACGCCCTTGGTCTTAGAGGTTCAACCTAGAGGTATCCTTCTTCCTTTTTCGAAAACCCTAAGAACTTTAACCACTAAAATCAAGAGGCTACAATTGGAGTTTTGGGATGAAAATTAGTCCACCTATACTGCAACCTCATCCATTTCAATCCCACTTTTTGTTGTCCCCTGTATGGGCCCCACAAAACTTTTAAAAATAAAACCAGCTGCTACCCATGCAACCCCGGGGGTGGGGGTGAGGGGAGAGAGAGAGAGAGAGAGAGAGGCACGCATTCCATTAACAATTTGGAACATGTATGTTGCTGTCGGTGGAGCAAGGGAAGGGTAATATTTTTAATTATACCTGGGTAACCCGATCCACAATGCAGTCATCAGCATAAGTTCCTTTATGAGTGCAAGGCAGTCTCTCAAACCGAGGGTCCTTTGCAATCCTATCACAAGACAGAATGGCTTAAAGCTAAATGAATGGGTAGAAGGAACCTACCTATAAATGCAATTACATAAATGTGCATCCAAAGACAGAATTATGGTGATAGACATAAT
Source organism: Chimonanthus salicifolius (assembly GCA_013350335.1). Classification (NCBI taxonomy): domain Eukaryota; kingdom Viridiplantae; phylum Streptophyta; class Magnoliopsida; order Laurales; family Calycanthaceae; genus Chimonanthus; species Chimonanthus salicifolius. The sequence continues at coordinate 49,860,259 of CM023536.1, forward strand.
AATATTACAGATGGATTGCCTAAAAACAGAAGCTTTTACCTCAACGCCACACGATACTTCTGCCCTAATTTTTCAAGCTCTGCCATGACACAATCAGTGATACAGGGAGTGCCTTAAAAAACAAGTGGTGAATGTAAGAAGCGGTCAAGAAACAGAACTAAACAGCATTAAACAACAGGAACTTGCAAAAATAGTTTTATGATGAAGTTATTTGTAAACTCACATTTTGCATATAAGCAATCCATCATTCCTTTCTCCAAATCCAACTACATGTACATGCAAACGGTTAGTTGAGCACTTGTGCAAGATAGCTGTTCTCTTACCATGGTTCTTAATTTACTGACGTGTATATTTAAAAAAAATGGCCACATTTCAATTCAAGTATGTTCTGACCAAAATGGAAATTTCAGAAAAGCCAATGGTTTTCATTTAATCCATGTACTTGCCAATTAAATGGAACTTGATTACATGAAAGCCTTTTCAACTTTCCACTCCAAATCAACATCTGAATTTATGAGCAAACTTGAAAGGATCAAATATTAATAGGACCACACATATGCCCATACTCATCTTTCTAGGCATATCCAAACCTACCCATTGTTACTCATAAGAATTCGGAAAAAAAAAGATACAAAATCAGCCAACAATTCCCAAAACCAGTTATGCAACATTCAGTGCACAGCTGTTATTTAAAAAACAAAAAGGTGCACACAACTCTTGTAGTCTAGAACAGCATAAACAAAGATGGTGACTAGGGAAAAAATTATAGCCATGCTGACTTGATTATTGATAAATTGCACATGGTCATAGAACTTGAGCCTCGAAAAGGCACAATATGCCAACAGGCATTTGGGATCCTTCCACAATGTAGTTCAGATAATGCCCATGCATAGGACTTCACAATCACTGGCCAATTTCTCATCCATTATGGTTGGCTTGGTGAAGTCTACATTTCCATTCCACCCTATAAAAAATCATACTACTTTGTAAATCTACAACTATCATATCCTTCTTTATCTCAACTTTCTAGCCTCCCTCTTTTCCTAGTACCTTCCACTCAAAACATTTCAAGTCTCCTTACTAAGGTAGTTCATTTCTGGTTGTCCGGATATGTAGCAAAGTATCTTAAGTGGCATTTTTCTTTTCATTTTCCCCTCAATTGGGGTTAATCATTTCAAATTTTATCTTATAATATTACCAATTCATCCATCTCAGTATAGACATCTTTTAGTTTCAACATAAAACTTACTTCTATTATTATCTTTTAGCCTTTTCAGCAGATACTAAAAGCCCTTATCAATCTATTTCAACTATTTTTTGGAAAATCAACACTCTATGTTGAATAATTTCATTGGCAACTCTCAGCCACTAACAATATTACAAACAGAAAGACCTTCCATGCAACTTCACACATTGAGAATTAACAAAATTCAGGCAATCAAGACCAAGGAAAATAGATGGGAATCAAAGCGTTCTATTCTATCACCACTGAAACTAATCTCAGCCATATGGAACATACCTTGTTTTGAATAGAGAAGTTGATGAAGTTAGTGTCGACTATGACTCGGTATGGTGGCCCAAGGGCTGTGTTATGCTTGAAAAAAAGCGCTGATGAAGTGCTTGGGCTGTCATTTTAGGTTTGTGCCAAATAAGAGAAGACTGTAAAAAGGTAAATTCAACAAATTTTTTTTTTTAAATGATTAGGGTCAGTCCTACTTACACGTTTCGTGGGAGCTTTTCCTTTTCAATATCCTTCTTTTGGGGGTTTAGGACCTCTTCCTTGTATCTGCCAATGACAAAACGTAAATTAATTACAAGTTTCCCATTTCACTTATCCAATCCCGGAAAATGAGAGAGAAGAGAAGAAAAAGAGAAGCACACTCACTTGCGGAGAGTCTTTGAGCTAACGAGTTTTTTCATGACTGCGAATTTCGGGGCTTTCTTAGCCTTACCCATTTCCAGAAATTCTTTCGGATGTGTTTCAGAGTCTTCCCTCTCCTTCTTCTTCTTCTCCGTCTAAGTTGCAACCACAGACACCAAAACCCTAACAGTGCAAACAGATCTCCCTCGCCGCCTCTTCCTGTTGCCCACTGCTCGGAAAATGTCTCTACAAGAGCGAGGATTAACCGTTTATTAGCCCTTAGATTAGTCTAGTTAGGGTAGTGACTAGTGATGGAGCATTTTTATTCATATAATAGAAGGCGGTGCTTTTTCTTTACGTGATTTTTACAAATGATGTAGGTCAACTTAAGAAGGTATATCATGTAAAATTAATAATTAAATTTTAAAATACAAATTTAAAGAGTTAAAATAGTTAAATAAAATTTAAATTTTATTAATTCATTCTAATTATTTTTCCTAATTTTTTATAAAAATTTAATACGAACACTTAAAAAAGAGTCTCGAGACTTTTCTTTTTCTTTTTTTAAAGTGAAAATGTCAAAGTCATTTTAGGTTGGCCGGACTTCAAGGAAGCATTTTTTTAAGACCAATGTATTCAAGTGTCTAACGTGAATTTTCCAAACATCTCGTATGATTAATTTTTAGGGCGTATCTAAACCTCTCATTATGCACAAATTAGGTACAAAACTAGGCGGAGTGACTCTTATTGTGTTGAGGAAGGTCTAATTCCAAGACCTCCTACAAATAAAAATGAAAAATAACCATCAAGCTAACCCATCAAAGTTAGTCCTATCGAAAACCACTTCCAACATGCATAGCTCCAAATCCATCTATTCCATATTTTTTTCAAAATTTTTCTTTTAAGATTTTGATTGTAGGAGAAGATATCTTATGAATTCGTAAGTGAGATTGAAAAAAGAATTAAAAAGAATATAGTGATCTTCATATTTTTTATAAGAAATATTGATATATCACTTATATAATAACATGTCAATAAAAGAATAAGTCTGATATTCCTCGCAATAAAAAGATTAGATTTCTATCATTACCTAAAAATTAGAATTAGTATAATTTGGTTTTTATAAAAAAAAATATATATATTGAAGTAGAAACATATTTTAAAAATTGATCCCCTTAAATATTTATTCCAATTAAATAAAAAAAAGTTAGTAATAGATAATTGTAATGCAGTGAAATTGAGATGCACTGCATGATTGATAGAACATTATAATTTACCATGAAGCGAGATTTTAGAATTAGAAATAGATGAAGACATGATGTATTTTATAAAGAAATAATCTCTCTTGTGACTATTTAAGGTGACCATCAAATGATCTTTATCATTCATTCATCAAAGGAATGTGATTTACTTTCATTTGTCAAGAAAAAACCATAAAAATAGAAAAAATATTTTTAAGATTTGTTTAGGTAAGTTTAGAAGATTTGAAATGTTCTTATCATATTAGTATCAAAATTAAGAAAGTTTATTTTAAAAATTAGGAAAAACATTGGACTTGATGAGTTGAAACGATTTAGTCCAACTTTGTATAGAAAAAATTCATGCAGAAATGATTAAAATAATGAAATGAGATTTATGATAAAATTTGATGAATTTGAAGGATTTAACCTTTATGTTTGTATCCTAACATAAAAAAATATAAAATGGAGAAAAATTACCTAATATTGAAAGAAAACTTTATCAATACATGGGTGTCTTAATGGATTTTTTTGGGCCCACTTTATTGGGTCAGATGTAAAGAGAACCATGTGAATAATTTTGTATCAAGTTTCATCTCTATCGGGATAATCTTATCTCATGATTTTAAACTTTTAAAAATTAATTGTTCATACTAATACAAAAATTAAAGGCCAAAATTATATAGTTTGGATCATCAATTAATAGAAACTTTATTTATTTCATATTCATTTAATTATCTATCAAATGAATTTAAATTTGTGAGACTCACCGTTGATCTAATAATATAACTTATTATTGTATCTTGCTAATATTTATAACTAACACAACGAAGTATCAAAATTTTGTCACTTGACGGGCTCGAATTTGTACTCTTTACGACATTGACAATGCCTTGTGCAAGTTCACAAGTTATAGCCCAAATAATCTAAAGTCTAAACAACAATATTGATGGTGGTTAAGCAAATGCTGTAGTTTAAAAACTATTTTTTTTCCAAATAAGTTGGTATGGGTTGATTAGACTTGATTGAGTCGAGTGAACCGACCAAGTCCACATTTTAAATTTCCAAACTATTTACCAGTCAGTCAATCACCCGCTAACGTAGTTATTCACTAAATGGAAAGATAAACATGAATGGATCACAAAGGTGATTAAGTGAGTTATTTTCATCTATTTCTGCATCAAACGGTAAAACAGTTTTTTAGGTGAAGTTGTTCAAGCGGACTGTATGCATTAAGTTTTAATTGTTGGGTGAGATGGTAATATTAAATTCAGAATGACAATGGTAAGTTTTAATTTTTGGGTGAGATGGTAATATTGAATCCGATTCTTAATTGGTAATTTTTTTTAATCAAAACAATGATCGTTTTGATTAATTTTGAATACTGTTTTTTTATTTATATCATTCTTATTGATTTATATCTCCAATTTATTTATTTTAATCACCGAAGGTGTCCAGTTGTTTTGCCCAACTAATCCTTCAAGGCATGTGCACGCCTACTTACGTACACATGTCGGATTCAAATGTTGGGACTTTACTCTTTAGTTCTAGGGCTGAAACTCGGGTCGGGCGGGCCAGGTTTTGACAAACCCAGCCCTAACCCATGTCAAAAAATTTTGAACCCGACCCGACCAGACCCGAATTGCAAACCCGAGTATGTCAACCCAACCCGACCCGAATTGCTAATACTCTCAACCCGAGAGTTGACCCGCCCCGACCCGAGTTAGCCCGATTTAGCCCGAGTTAGCCCGAGTTAGCCCGATTTTTTAAAGAGGGGAAGAGGAAGAGGAAGAGGTGGATATTGGTTTTCGAAAGAGGAGAAACGGAAGTGGAAGGGGTGTAGGGTTTTATTTAAGTTATGAATTAGGGTCGGATTTTTCCGGGTCGGGTCGGGTCGGGTTGAAGTTTAAATTCTTCAGCCCAACCCGACCCAAATTTCAGTCGGGTTTTTTTTTCCTAACCCAACCCGACCCGAGTTTACAATTTCTATAACCCAGCCCACACTATTTTCGGGTCGGGTCAGTCGGGTCGGGCCAAAACCCAACCCAAGTTTCACCCCTACTCTTTACATATCCCATAGAGAGTGACTCTACATTGGTGTTATTATGATCAATTTATATCTCTACGGATAGACTATAGAACCTCAATTGAATTTCTTGTACATTCAAAATATTATATTAATATGTACTTTAACTAAAGAAGAGCTTAATAAAACTGTAAAAGAAGTTGAAAAATGTGAATTGCCTAAACAGCTAAACATAGGAAAAATGTGTAAATTAAAATGTAGATGGGTTGGACCTATCATATCCAAATATTGAAATATCTTTAAAATGACTCAAACATTTTGTGAGGGTGTGACAGATTAGAAACATTCCAGCGGGAACAGTTAAAGGATTATAATTAAGTGTTTGGTGTCTGGAAAAATTTCAGCAGTATAAATTAATGAAAATTAAAAGAAAAAACCTAAAGAATAATCTAAAAAAACTACTCTAACGCCTATAAGAAAGAAAAATAAAAAATGTTAAAAATGTCAAAATAGATAATAACACCCAATTTATATTCTAAATTGATGAATAGTATGGTAAGGAGTAAGTTTTTAAACTATTTTTCATATAATTTAATATATAGCATGTATATTAATAATAAATATCATATTTATATTAATCGCCATTCAGATTAATATTATTAGATTCAAATATGGCCAGTTCCGAATCTAGGTTTAAAATATAAATGGATGTTAGATTTGATTTTGAATTCAAATTCAAAATTTTAAATAAATATAAAATTATATCCACATCTATTTTTTATTTTTTTCCAAATTAGATACTTAAGTTGGATATCTGGAACTTCAAATTTTTAGATCATTCGTTAAACATCCCAATGTGGGTAGAATTGGTATTCAGTACCCAGCCCCATCATTTGAAGGCCGGGATCTTGACTCGTGACTCATTAGGGCGGGCCAAAAGTAACCCAACGCGTCGACGTCCCTCTCTGGAGTCCAGCCAGAGTCGACGATTCCGTAAACCGTTCGAAACGAAGACAAATAAAGAAGCGCATTTCTTCGATACAACCAACGCTTTCCATACCTTTTGTCCTCTGCAAATCTCCTCTCTATTTTACCACCCACTCTTGCGGCGATTTCCAAGCACCATTCTCTCTCTCTCTCTCTCTCTCTCTCTCTCTCTCTCTCTCTCTGTGTTCTGAGTTTCTTCTTCTTTCAAGTGCGAGAAATCTTTGTGTAATGGCGCAAGCACTAGCAACGGGATCCGTTAACGGCTCTGTTTTCTGCCTCAGCTCCGGAGCCGGAAACAACGCCAACCATTTACTTGAGAAGCTCAAGCTCTCGCCTTTTCCGTCCAAAGCCTTTGACGGAAATGTACAAAAGAGTAAGAGGATCGTCCGTCTCTCCCGCAGCGTTCCGATCGTTGCCGCGCAGAGATCGGCAGGAGCGGAGCCCAATGTTCTTCCCGTGTTGCCGGAAGACGCTCCGAAGATTGTAATGTTTCCTCACCTCTCTTTGAAAACGTTAGAATTTAGAATCTTCCGATTTTCGTTCTTGGAATCTGCTCATTCGGATGTTCTCTCTGTTTTATGCAATCTCTTGGAGCTGTAATGCTTTCTGTCTGTCTAGGTCTGTACCTATTGTTAACTAAGTAGCTAACACAACTTGCTTGTTTCACTGATTCACTACCTCTTCTTGTTTTGTTTTCCTTGCTTGGATTTTTTTTTTTTTTGAAATGGTAACTTTATTGAGGGCACAATAAGTGCAACACGTTGCTTTGATTTGTTTCCTGCTCTAGGGTTTTGTTACTCTGTGTTTGGATTTTGGAAAGTGAAGTTTTCTATGTTCCTGACAGACATCTAAAACCGTGAGCCTTCATCCGTAAATACATGTTACATGTGCATGATACGTGGACTGAAAACTCTTTGGTAGGGGCGCAACTTGAGAAATTACCCGGTGTTCACAACCAATTGGTGTAAAGTGTAAACTTTCAACCAGAGCTTTTGGATGAAGAAAGAGCTGTTAGGTTTTAAACTTTTTAAATTCAGCCCCAAATTCATTCCAAGGGTTGTGACTGAAAGTTCACATGAGTTCGTTGTAAACGGTTCACAACAGATCATATACTGTGCAACTTGGTTGGGCCTAATCCAAGCTTGCATGAGACAACCTGAAAAATTGATGTTTGAGTTGACTCAGACTCTGGTTGGGCTCATTTTTGGGCCTACAATATCAGGTTCGAATTAGAATTTGGGTTGGGCTAGGCCTAGTACTTGAAAGCTTGAGCTTGGCTTGAAAGCCGAGTTTGAGCAATAATTTATAAAATCTATTTTTTTGTTGTGTATAAATATAATTTTTTTAATATTTAGTCATATTATAATAGCATAATTAAAAAAATGTCCATTTTAGGCTTGGATAATCTTGAGCCCAAATAAGCTCATATATATATTTTGGGCTTGAAATCGAGTTTGGGTCCTGCATATACAATTTAGGATGGCCTTGGGTTTGACTAATTTTGGTTGACCCAGTAATGGGCTTAGGATTGGGTCCTTTGATTATAATTTTGCTCAGGGTCAGGCAAAACCAAAACTCAGCTTGGGCCCCCTAAGTTGTATTCCTATTGTTTGGAGGTTCTGTTAGCATGATTGCCCGTAGAATGAGGACTTGTATCCATGTCTATGGGAGAGATGTGTAAGAAGAAGAAGAAGAGAAAAAAAAAAAACTTGTGCTGCTCTGGCTGCTGCTTGCCACTGCTGCTGCTGCTGCTGCTGCTGCTCTCTCTCTCTCTCAGTTGCAGGACCTCACTTTTCTCTTTCTCAGCCCCCCACAAAAATGGTTTTTAAAACCCTAGATTCTCTTCTCTCTCTAAAGTTATTAAAACCCTAGATTCTCTTATCTCTCTCTAAAGTTATTTAGGACTTAAATTTTAGTTATTATATTTAAGTAGTTAGCAGTTTTAGTATTTACCATTAATACAAAAAATGTTAATTTTTACAACTTAGTACCAAAAGGGATTAAATGAAGACAAAAAGTGCACCTTTGATCTAGGTGCAAGGTTCACCTGGGCTCATCTAGGCATGTGCCCTTTCACTGAAGCATGCTTTTACTGCCTACCTACATATTAAGTGCAAAGCATTCCCAGCACATTGCGTAGCATTTAGGTATGATGTACATGGCGCCAATAAAAAATGCTAACAAAATGTGAACTTTTGAACAATATGTCAAAAGAGATTATTATTTTTAAAAAAAATTTAAATATGTAAATGCACATATCATATGGATGTTATATGCAAACTGGCCAACTAGGATTTGAACTGGTCATCAATTTGGGGCTTTTGTGGAGGGTGCTGACATCTGAAGGTACATAGATATAACAATCCTAACTGCCATAATGTATCACAAGGAAAGCAGTCATAAGAGAAACAGGCAAAAGTCCCTCTTCAACGGGCACTAATTTAATTTGATTAGAATGTGGGCCTTGTAATCATTGTCCTTGTGAGTGTCGACCCTTCATGGTGTCTATGGTAGCAGGCACAAAGATCGCATATGCTTTTGGTTGAGGGTCTTAGAGCTTTCAGTACCTGTCTATTAAGGATGCATCACAATTCTTATGGCTATAAAAACATTCCATTTGATTTATGCAGATTAAGCTTTTGATGGGTCCTTTGTGACAGATAGTCCTAATATAATTTCTCTGTTGTTCAGTCACATTAGTTTGGTGAAGTAGCACTTTAAATTTCAAATGAAGACCATGGAACTCTCTCTCTCTTTCTCTCACACGCGCACACACACACACACACAACTCAAGAGCTTTCTCTTCAATACACTCACACACACACAAAACTCAAGAGCTATCTGTTTAATACAAAGATAAAACCAAGTTGTTCTCCAATATGTAAAATCTTGAACATTGGTCATTGGACTCCAATTTGGTCCTGTTAGTTATATTTATGAGCCATTGATAGTTGCTCCTGCCTTGTTTCAATTTTTTGTTCTGTGATTATGCATCTTCATAGAAACATTTGGCTCAAACTTAGAAATTGCTGAAATTGATGTCATTTTCACTGGTTATTGGTACTTATTGCTGCTCATCAGGGAGAAGCAGAATTTCAACAACTCAAGAACATTCAGCAGCTTGGGCAAACATCAGTAGGCATGTGGTCTAAGCCAAGTGTAAGACGTAAAACAAAGATTGTTTGCACAATTGGCCCTTCTACTAATACTAGGGAAATGATTTGGAAGTTAGCTGAGGCTGGCATGAATGTTGCTCGACTTAATATGTCTCATGGGGATCATGCGTCTCATCAGAAAGTCATTGATCTAGTGAAAGAATATAATGCTCAATCGAAAGACAATGTTATTGCCATTATGCTTGATACTAAGGCAGGTTTTTCTCCTTCATATTTCAATTTCTGACATTGTAATGTTTAACCAACTTCTTTTTGATTTCCCTTTTCGCTAATAAGGGCTTTGAGTTTATATTTTGTTGGTTTTGGTTAAACTAGAAGCTCTATGTTAGTATTTGTCAATCGTCACTCTAGAAACTCCATGGTTCTTATTCTAGCACTTGGCAAGTGACCTGGGATTTTGGGAAAGCTTTCATACATTTCTGATCAGACATCAAACCGACCATGTCTACAATAACACTTGCTGTTCCATGTGTCCTGGTCCATATATGCACAATGGACATGCATAAACTCACTCTCTTTGATGCTGAATTCTCAATGTGGTAGTTGCAGGTTAATAAAAGACTAAAAAAAAAAACAGGTTAATAAAAGAGGCACTTATAAAGGATTTGACCTACTGATGCTCGTTTTCATACATTTTTAGTTTATTCTCTCTCTCTCTCTCTCTCTCTCTCTCTCTCTCTCTCTTTAATTTATTTGTTATAATTCAGGGTCCTGAAGTTAGGAGTGGCGATTTGCCACAGCCAATCATGTTAACAAGTGGCCAAGAATTCACTTTCACAATTAGACGAGGTGTTAGCACAGAAGATTCTGTCAGTGTAAATTATGATGATTTTGTTAATGATGTAGAAGATGGGGATATGCTTTTAGTTGACGGTACGTGACACTGCCTTCCTTAGCACTATGGCTGTTTCTTCTTATAGTACATATACTACTGGTGGCATGAAAATTTCATATTATCTACAGTGCAGCATTACGGCTTATTATATAATACTAATAGCATGCATATCTCATATTCTCTTGAGAGTAGTTAATAAGCAGATTTGTTTGTCAAATATCATGAAATACTTACATGAATAACCTGACCTGTCACTAGTAGATATCCAAAAGGTGAGGATATACAGGTAGTAAAGTTGGAAAGGAATCTTTGTGGGGGTGTTGATCTTGAAACAATTGTGATATTTTATGAATGTCATGTTTGGTTGTTGGCCTTTTAGTTCATAGATGGTATTGATGCCATTTGATTCCTATGCTACAACGAATTTCTATCAGTTCTTCTGTCAACCTAGGATACCCAGATGTTTTATATGATTGGTATGTGTGTTCAATGTGATTCTATTGTCTGATACCTACTGGATACTTGTATAACATGGGTTTATAAATTGTATTGTGCTAGATATATTATTATGATTGAACTTGTAATAATTTTATTTTCTTTGGACAAGAGTTTGTGGCATAGATGGCTAGTGCTCACTATTGCAGCCATCAAGGTTGCAGGTTGGAATCATGTTACTGTTTGAAAGGTCATTTTTCTCCAAAAAAAAAAACTGCAGTTCTATAGAAAGAGCTTGCTGTGATTCACTCTACAATAAAGAGTCATGTAATGTCGAGCATGCTTAAGAAATTATTTCCTTGAGTTAAAAGTAAAACCTGTGGACAAAGCATGAAGTGGAACTGATAGCACAGATAAAATGTTTATGTACCAAAATATAAGATGTATGCCAAGTCCATTTCCATATCCATGTCTAGGATTATGGAGAGGGTGGTGTTGTATTCCTTTTCCCATGTCTGTTCTGTTCATACATGTACGCCATAGCTTGTCAGTTATGTGGTATATCGTTATGTGAAGTTACATAAGTGAAATAAAAGCTAGAACCCAGTGTACATTACCTTATCTCCTAAGTTGTTGATATTGTGATATCCTACTTTTGTATGGAATCAATTGTTTGGAGTTTGTTCTTTTTTTGGTTAGACTAAGTGTATGCTTATTTATGGAATCTTCTGGAAACAGCTGCTATCTGGTTGTCTGCCTTTTTTTTATAATGCTTTTAACTTTCCATATCTGGCACAAAGTTTAAGATGGATCTTGAACAAAAATGGTCTTTCTCCATATCATTCGTTTCTCTTCTTTTAAGAAATAAGAAATACATCTGCCGAGAACAGTGAATATCATAACTTATAGAAAATAACAACCATGTGAATTTGTTTGCCTTGATGACATGTTGCAACTGATGTGTATTTAGGAGGAATGATGTCCCTAGTAGTAAAGTCCAAGACAGAAGATTCGGTAAAATGTGAAGTTGTTGATGGAGGTGAACTTAAGTCCAGGCGGCATTTGAATGTTCGAGGCAAAAGTGCCACACTACCATCCATCACCGGTGAGCCTTTGGACTGTGGAGTTAATCAAATCATATGCTTCTGAATTTCTGTAGAACATATAGTTTCCTTCATCCTTCCTATTGGAAGGTCTTTATCAAATGATATGCAAATTTAGATGACCATTTGATTTTGTTTACTGCAGAAAAAGATTGGGATGACATCAAGTTTGGGGTTGAAAACAAAGTAGATTTTTATGCTGTTTCCTTTGTCAAAGATGCAAAAGTGGTGCATGAATTGAAGGATTATCTTCGAAGTAAATATCTAATATAAATATTTATTTCATGGTCATACATTTAACACTAGAATAGTAATTTATTTTACATTTCCATGACACAGATTTTCCTATTTTGCAGGTTGTGGTGCAGATATACATGTGATTGTTAAAATTGAAAGTGCAGACTCTGTACCAAATCTGCATTCTATTATTACTGCATCTGATGGGGTAATCACTTTAACCATTCTATTGCCAACCCTTGCAGTGCTTCACAATTTTGTGAAGAAACTATTGCTGATGAAGATTGCAAGAAGACTATAAGTGGCATTTGTTAAACATTTTGTGATGTACTTTTAGCTTTTGACTCTGCAATTGCCTTAAATGCAAATTTTTTTGACAGTATTACTTCTTTGACTTCTTTTGTTTTCATACCTGTGTTGTCAAAATGGAGTGGATGAGGTGGTTTTTTATCCAATGGAGGGGGGTCAGCCTACATGAACCATCCATATTTTTATTTTATTTAATTTCTAAATAAGTTAAATTTTATGTTTATTGATGTCATACATGATGTACTTCATGCCTAGTGGTGTCTATACTTCCATTCTCAAGGAAAACCTGATTTTACTACTCTCTTTTTTATCTTATTTTATTTTGTGGACACTTCACTATAATTCTACTTGGCTTGAAAAAAAATCATGTGTGATTGCATATTGTTTTCTTGAAGTAATTGAAATTAAGATATTCTGTAGGCATAGGAGCAACTGTTGATTTAGTGTTCTTCTTTATTTTTCCTTGGTGCATATATGTAGAGAACTGATTATACATTTCCAATTATGGTAAAATCCATATTGGTGCCTGATTTCTATGTGGTGGGACCTACCAGACAGCAAAGAAGCCATTCGGTAAAACCTTTCCTGCTGAAAGGTCATAGATTATCTTATACAAATTCTGAGATGGAAAACATACATGTGTCAAACATGTCGTCTTGTCGATTTCTTCTTGAATTCTGGTACTAGCTTAACATTGTTTTTTAATGGATACCGCCCTAGTATTACTTTTCAGTGACAAAATGCTGAACACATCCCCATCCCCGCCTCTTTCCTTTAGCAATCTAAGAATATTGAAATGATCATTAGTTGATAGTTGTGTAAATTCATACTTCTTATTGTTTTTTCTATTGTAAAATAATTTTATTGAAATCTATTCGAAGATTATGCTGAATCCACAAATCCAATGTTTTAGGAATTTAATTCGACTCATTTTGACATGTCAGATGTTGACAAACACATCTGTTTTCATGCAACTTCAGTTGTAGCTACGAGTATTACTTTGATCAGATTGAATCTCAGACAGAATGATCAACCATTGAATATTCAATGGGAATGTTACTTTGATCAGATCCATGGAAGCCGCATATCATAGTGGTAGGATGATATCCAATGTTTGCTATGGTAGAAAGTGGGCCTGATATACAGGAATCACGCATCAGAATTAGTTTATAGAAATAACATGGAACCCCTTCCACCCCTTCATAGTCTCTATGGACACACACGTGCAGTACATACATTTAATTTAGGTTGGTTTTCATTTTGACCTTTTGAAAGCTTTGGTGCTGTAATATTTTACTTTCACAAACACTCTGCTTTCTTGCATTAATCCTTGTGCGCATATATGCATATATATATAATTTTTTTTTTTTGTAGTGAATATGCTTTAAGTGAGTGAGTTTTTATTGAACGGGAATAGTGCTGTCTAAACTAACTATTTTCTTTTGTAGGCTATGGTGGCTAGAGGTGATCTTGGTGCAGAGCTCCCCATTGAAGAGGTTCCACTGCTTCAGGTATGTTTCTTATGCCCTAGATTTTCTTATTGTTTTATATGATATTTGCTGAACTGTCTGTTATCTCAAGATTTGGATACATATTTGCATTAGTCTCTCTTAGTTTGAGTGGGGAACATTTTCTTTCTAGATTTCAGGAATTCTACCATGTTAAAAAAGGGTGAAAAATTTCTCTGCTGACAAGGAGGCAAGCAAGGATTTTCTTTGAGTAAATCAACGGTGGAAGCACTAATCGAGAGCAAGAGATCTCGATCGTTTAGCTCAATAGCATGTTGGAAATAATATTCAGAAAAGGAGAAGAGAAAAAGAAGAATAATTTTTCTGTGTTGTATTCACTAAATAGAATCCAAATATACAAAGTACAAATAGCTAATTAAGGCGATAGAAAAGGAAAGTATAAATCAATTACAAAACTTTTAGTCAACCCTAGAATTAAGACATGTGAAAAACATTACAACCATAATTGTAAATACATCTTTAATAAATCATATATGAACAGTCGGGGCATCATAGCTTCCCTTATAGACTTTCCGTTATTCATATCAAGGGCTACAGTACTGATGATTGATCAACACAGTATGGGACCCTCTTTCACAGCAGAAACAGAGTGTGGTGACTATGTCATTAAACTGTGGCGACAGTGACTGCAGGCCTAGCTTATGTGTGTGGAGGGGTGTGTTTTAGTGTGGTGAACTTTTGATAAATCTCCAAACAGGGGATATCTGCTAATTGGGCATGGTTAGAAAAAAACTTGGCCTATGGTTAAAAATGGGTTCCAGGATCTAACAGCATGACCTGAAATGCATGTCTACCATGAGGAGTCATCAAATAGTGACAATGGCATTGATTCGTGAAAGAAAATCAAATAGAGAACGACTCACAATTGCATTGAGAAAGAGACTAAATAATTCATGTGCCTGAGAGGATACTGAAGGTCATCATTTTTCACCCAAAACAAAAAAAGAAAAAAGAAAAAGAAAAAGAGAGAAAAATAAATCTGATTCAATATCTTGGTCTACTTGTATGGCTGTGAAGTAGATTTTTCCCCCTAGACCAAAAGGCATATACTCAATTTATTTTCCCCTACCCTACACTTATTTTTTAAGTCGGCAAGAGTACTACTTGAACCTACACAAGATATATAATTTGGGTGATTGTTAAGTTTTAACATTCAGATTCTTGAATTTGCAGGAGGAGATTATTAGGATGTGTCGAAGCATGGGAAAAGCTGTTATTGTAGCTACAAATATGTTGGAAAGCATGATTGTTCACCCTACACCAACACGAGCTGAGGTTTCAGATATTGCTATTGCAGTTCGTGAGGGTTCAGATGCAGTCATGCTCTCTGGAGAAACTGCTCATGGAAAGTATGGCCTATGAATTTAAAATGTTCAGTTTGTTTTCATTTGAGCTGGTATTGTGATCTTATACATCCCATATTAATTTCATTTTCTTTTATTTTTTAACTTTTTTTTTTTTTGTAATGGTAATAGATGGGGATAAAGGTTTTGATGATGATAATGACAGTGGTGGCGATTCTTTAATATTTTCAGAAAATAAAAACATTTTTTATCAAAATTTTGAATTTAACTTTTGCATTTGATTGCTTGTACTCTTGTATTTTTAGCATTGTCATTCTATATTTTCAGTAACTCAACCGTTGTTACTTGTAATTATTAGTCTGTGATTGCCGTCAAAGGAGTGGTCTGTAATTTTGTCTCATTTGCAGATTCCCACTGAAGGCTGTGAAGGTTATGCATACAGTTGCTTTGAGGACTGAAGCAACCATTGTGGGAGGAGAAAAACCTTCCAATCTTGGTCAGACATTCAAGGTTGCATTTTATTATTTTCCAAGTTGCAGTACCTTTAACATTCTTGTCATGGTCAGTTTGCTATTCGCAGCACCAAATTCTTACTAGAGAATTCTATTTTGTAGAATCAAATGAGTGAAATGTTTGCCTTTCATGCAACAATGATGTCAAATACC
This sequence comes from Chimonanthus salicifolius, assembly GCA_013350335.1. Taxonomy (NCBI): domain Eukaryota; kingdom Viridiplantae; phylum Streptophyta; class Magnoliopsida; order Laurales; family Calycanthaceae; genus Chimonanthus; species Chimonanthus salicifolius. The sequence continues at coordinate 49,875,964 of CM023536.1, forward strand.
CTTGGCACATCGATTGTGGTCTTCACTAGAACGGGATTTATGGGTATCCTACTGAGCCACTATCGACCTTTTGGCACCATTTTTGCGTTTACAGATGAGTATGTCTCTTTCTTTTAATAGCCTAACTGCACTGAATTGATCGTTTTACCTTGTCTGGTTAGGTTTTTATGCATTATACTATCATAGGAAAGTGGCAATTTTGTAAGACAAGAAGTGAATGTCAATGCTATATTGAACTGAATGTTGGGTTGTCAAATAATGACAAGTAGATAAAGTAAGGTAATAAAATGACAGGCAGAAATGTATATGCTAAAATGGGTCACTGACATTGGAAGATAGAACAATAAATAATTGCATTAGAGGAACCATATAGGTAGCCCATTAGATAAGACAAGAAATGCTGTTTAAGATGGTTTGGCATCCACTTAGAATTCTGGTAATACCCCTGCAATGGAGAATGAAATGGTTACAACGGAAAGGTCCTAGGAGAAGGGGGAGCCCTTTAAAGACTGGATCAATGAGGTTAAGGGGACATAGGCTATGGAGAAGTGGAGTTGTTGAGAGGGTAGAATGAAAAGATAGAACTCAAAAAGCTGACTGGGGATGGGAAATTGGCTTTGATGATGATGATGGTGGGGTTATTGTCGTAGGATTTGAGCCTTTCAAATGTTCGTTGGCCAGTAATAATAATAAAATATAGGCTCAAGTCTTTGGGATGATGTTTCAAACTAAAACAAACATACATATGCCTATAGGCAAAAGTGTCAAGTGACTTGGACTTGGCTCATAATCTGCTTTTTCATTGGATGGTGCCTTCCGTCTCAACATTGAGTTGCCATCCATTTTTCCTTCTGCAAAAAGATCAATAAAAACCTTGCCAATTGAAAACTATCTTAGCTGATAACTACTGAAGCTTTGTTGATTTTGCTGATTTTAGAATGAATTATGAACTTTTTGATCATCAAGAGTATTTGTGCAATTCAAAATATTTTCTGAAATAGGTTATAAATCCATACTATCTTCTTGAGTAAATAAGTAAATTTATATGAATTAATGGATGATAATTGATGGATGTGCAGTGAGAGAGTGAGACAGAGACTGGCCTTGTATCAAGGTGTATGTCCCATACAGATGCAGTTCTTAGATGATGCAGAAGAGACCTTTGCAAAAGCCTTATCGTACTTGCAGGTAACTTTTATCTATGACCTTCCCTTTTATTCATTATCTGCCCGAATTGACAAGTTTATGACTGGTAACTGCCTGAGGTTTGTAAATTTAGCTATTGAAATGGAATGTTTCAGTGTTTGGGCCGTTTGTGTATTGTTTCAAAAAAGACACTGAAAATTTTTTATTTTGAAAAAAATATTTATAAAATTAAGAAGTAGAAAATGAAATATTATGAATTGAGAAAATAATGATTAGAAATAAGAAATAATAAAATAGTGAATTATACTAAAATCATGAAACAAGAAAATAAAAGAAAATACCAAAATAGTAATTAGAAATAGAAAAACAAATAAAATAATAAATTATGTTAAAATCTTAGAATTAGACAAAATAAATTAAAATTTTATAATGAACTAAGAAGAAAAAGTGACTAAATTGATAATGAGAAGCAAAATAAATATATTTGTCAGATAGAAACATAGTATATTTTTTTTACCGAAACAGTTTCAGCCGAAACAAAATCCAAACAGACTGAAAGAACCGAAACAGGCTAAAATAGACTGAAAATTTTCAAGGAGGTATTTTGTTTCGGACTTGTACCGAAAGGAAAGTTTCAACTTATTCTGCTGATCAAACGGAATTGACTACTATGATTACTATCATCAATATTTTTCACATTTTATCTCTTCTCTTTACCAAATTTAAGGAATTGAAAGAAAAACTAAGGTTATCATCACTTAAGTCATTGATCCATATTCCATTAGTTTGGTGTTGATTGATTGCCTTTCTGACCCTCACAGGATCTCATCTCAACCCACAACTTTTTGACTATAATAACAAGTCTATTAGTTGTGTTGCATACTCTTGTCAATTGTAAAAAAATTAAGATCCCATTGTAAAAAATTATTAACAAATATTGTAACTTTTTTCCCTCTAAAAAGGAAACACCTATGTGATAACTACAAAATGAAAAGGTTAATTATGGGCTTTCTACTCAATGGTACAAGCTATTTGTCAATAACCTACTTGAATGATATTAAGCTGTTTTGAATCATATAAATCTCTTCTTCAGGATCAGGGGATGGTAAAGAAAGGTGAAGAGATTGCTCTTCTCCAGAGTGGTCGGCAGCACATCTGGCGGTCCCAGTCCACACACAACATCCAGGTTAGGAAAGTATAGGCGTAAGTCTATTAGAAGTCAGACACAAGCCATATGCTGCTTCTCTTTGCTTTTTGTTTCACGTTATTTCAAAGTGATAGCATCAACTACTCCAACACTAAAATAAGCTCTAGTTTTGTTGCCGTTTTTGTGCTTTTGATGACATTTGTTCTCAGACTGTAAAGCCATATGCTTGATTTAGATTAGTATTTATTGTTTTGTATCTTTTTTTTTCTAATAAATTATTTTATCTGGAGTCGGTTTTCACGGTGAAGCGCATGAAGTTTTTTTGATGTATTGAAGGTGCAGGGGCAAGTAAAGTCTTCATTTTACTTTCCTCCCTAGTTCATTCATTTTAGCCAGTTATGATGATTCAGAGCCATCAAGGGCCTGAGTCGTTCTGCGCCTGGATTTTGAGGTAATTGTGAAGAGGTATGAGTGAAAGTGAAACTAACAAGGTGAACTCAGCTACCAATGGGACGAGGGCTTGGGACGTGATGTAAGCAATAATTGCAGTCATGATGATACTGGGCCAGCGTTGTTGGCCCGGTATTATTCAAAATTTCAATTTTGCTACATCGAGCCATAGCTCATACGGTCTCCTCTGATTCTGATCAGATAACAATTAATTGCTCCCCTCTTAATCCTGAGGGGTTGGCTTGATGGGCAAAATCCGTCCATGTTTGTGGAAAGTCTTGAGATCAAGTCTCTCTCAACACAAAAAAGGGGCTACTCCGGTTTACACATGTTTCAAGGATTAGTCAGATGAGACACCTGCACACCTTGGTCTTAAAAAAAAAAATTGCTCCGTTCTTATCTGAGGGTCTATTTGTCCATATTTTGGTCCATACAGTCTTTACTATATATAATCTAGCAATATATAGCCGATGTACTGTTATTCTTAAATGAGTTGATGGGGAACCTAAGAAATATAGGCTGATATTTAAGATATCAGCCGATGTTTGATCCTCTGGCTATTATTCTGATTGATGGCGCTTTATTTAATTTCATAACAAATTATATATCATTTCATTAATTTTATCTACAAGAAACTTTAAAATGTTTATTAATTTTTTGAAAAACTTGAAAAATCATATAGATATCTTACAAATTATATCAATTACATTAAGACATCTCCATTAAATTTTATATGCACTGAATATTATGTCATTAGATTATTTTTATAAAAAATCTTAATTTGAGATTATCTTATAGACGAAATTCAACACAATTTATAAAAATAATTCAAAATGGTTAAATTTTAAGGGAAAAATCTTAATTTAAAGATCAAGGGAAGTGTATGTTTCCCATTAAAGAAAACCACAACTGTCAAGTGCCACAATTTTATCCAATGCGTTGAAATGATTCGGTCAAAGTCAATTTGAACTCGTAACAGTGTTTGACAAGACTCAGTCAACAAGTCCATGGGCGCACTACCTCGTCAAGACTCAGTCACGTCAAAAAAGAGTCAACTTTGGGAGGTTTTTTTTTTTCATGTAAGCCCACTGGTTTCAAAAGCCACCCTGATTGTGGTTTCCCCTGTTTCTGTCGTCTATTTGGGGATCAAACCTTTATTGTTTAGCAAGAAATGTCGTCTTTCAATAAAAGAAAACAGGGTTAATTACTTAACCCTCAGGCAGGGTTCTCCAAATTGCAATTGTTGTGCCACACAACCCTGGTTTGGTTCAGAAACAGTGCAGGTCCTTTGATAAGAATTGACAGTCAAGAAAGACATCGGCATGGCTTTGGACGGCAACGACATTAGATGTGGACTTTAATTAGTATCTATGAGTGGCCTGTGTAAGTGTAACTGACAAACGACGGGCCCAAGCATTAGCAAACATAAACGCCTAGGCTACTAAGCATATGTATAGATAGAGGATTAATCTCTCTTTTTTTTTTTCTTGATAACATGGGCATTTCTACCTCATATTGGAGATGAGACTAATCCTACGAATACACAAAATCACCCACAAGCCTCATGTATCAGATAAGCTCAGAATAGAAGATTAATCTAATGTGAATAATTAATTAGAGAATTGTGCTAAGATGATGGAAGGTAAAGGGTGTAAACAGAGATAAGTCTTAAACCAGAAGTTCAATACAAACATTGTTATCAAATGAACATAGAAAGTGACTGACATGTTTTATTATGAGGAGAAAAGGAAATGTAGAGCCACGGCCAAGAATATTTACAGTTGCATGTTTTCAAGGAAAAAAAATTATCGTTCAGAAAACCAGCATCCACACATGCAGTTTCCATTTGAAGTGACATGTATAGGCAACTCGTACCCACTTTGCTAGTCCAAATGCACAACTTAACACACTCCATTCTTTGTGAAATTCAAATAAAAAGCAGATGATTGTAATGGAGAACTACTTGATGCTGACTATATTTACAAGACCTCGGTGACGTATTTACATGATCAAAATATATATCAACCTTACAGTATAACAAAGACCCTGCTGATCCATGTTTGACTGAACGCCGTAACCACTCGACTGTAGAAACTAGACAAAGAAGGCAAACATTCACACACTGCTAAAACCAGATTAAATATAAAAGGAAACAGAGAGAATTCTTACTTCTTCCTCTACATCCAGTTGCAGACCACCAAATGGGACTTTTCTTGTTCAAGTAAAACTCAATTCTACCTGATTTCTGGTTCAACTTGCCAGCATTGCCATCAAACTTCCCCCATGCACCCTCCCCTCTGCAAGGGAAACTAAATTGGGTTGTTGAACTGCTTCCCACTTTGGCAAATGAACAGGTGCTTCAGACTGCAGAGACATGGAGGGACACATGTTTCCTTTTGTATCAGAAATGTTCCATCCCATAATATTATTCCTGCTATTCATCTTAACTTCATCTACATGCATGTCTTCAATGAAAATCTCTTTGGTCATCTCAGGCTTGCTAATTGTTTGCTTCTTAGAAGTCAGTCTGAGTGGGGTACCGCCATGCACTCTCCTGTCTTGCCTCATGGCATTGTGGGAAGCACATAGGCCAGTCTTCCCTCTAGCAAAGTGGTCACAGGGGATTTGATCTCCATGATCTGATACTTGTAGCCCCCAAGAGCACCGGTTTCCCCCGCCATGTGCCTTGCAAAAGTCAGTGCTGCCTTGTGCACTCTTACCACATCCCTCAAACTTGCAGCGCTTACCCCCACCATGACGGACACAAAAGTTTGTCCTCCCCCTTGCACTCTTAGTGCATTCTGGAACAGCACATCTCTTTCCACCACCATGTGCAACACAAAAGTGTGTTCCTCCATGCACACTCTTTGGGCACACTCCACCCCCTTGGAATGAGCAGCGCTTCCCCCCACCGTGGCCCTTGCAATAGGGTGTGCTCCCTTCTGCCCCCTTGGTGCATCCTAAAACTATGCACCTCTTGCCCCCACCATGTGCCTTGCACAACATTGTGCTTCCTTGTGCACCCTTAGAGCATGCTGGAAACTGGCAGCGCCGCCCACCTCCATGAGAGATGCAGAGACCAGAGAAACCTTCAGCACTCTTTTTGCAGTTCTCCCTCTGGCATCTCTTGCCGCCTCCATGCCTGATGCACAAACCACATTTACCTCTTGCAGCTCTGGTGCAACCTTCATGGGTGCACCGTCTGCCACCACCATGGGCTATACAGTAATCTGTGCGGCCTTCAGCACTCTTCGTGCAACCAAGGTATTGGCATCGTCGGCCTCCACCGTGGGCCTTGCAGTAAACAGTTCGGCCTTCTGCTCCTTTATGGCAACCTGCCCTTTGACACCTCCGACCACCACCATGAGCAATGCATAGGCCAGAAGCACCTCTCGCTCCCTTAGGACATCCTTTGAATTGACACTTCTTTCCATTAGAATAACTCCGTCGCTGAGTGAGTTTGGAGGGGACAGAAACAGCTGGAATCAAATTGGTTTCACAAAAGTTTGGGTTGAGAATAAAGCTACTCTCAGTGGCATACAAAGGTGGAAATACTTCTGATTTCTTGTAAGATGATGGTGACTCTTCATCGCCAATTGATACCTTGCTGATCAAAACTGATGTGTTTGATACCTTGCTGATCAAAAGCGATGTGTCAGAGATATTTTCGTGCTGCATTGATCTTGGAGTGACACTGGTGATTTCAGACTCAGATTGTCCTGTTGAGAGACTCAATTGGAGGTCAAAATCAGTCTCAACTTCAAGAGCCTTTGGAGAAGCAACAGTTGGTTTCTTTGGGCTGGGTGCTTTCTCACTGCCGAGATGAAGATGAAAATTGAAACCCAGATCCATAGAGAACTCAGTAGTTTCTGTTGCTGAAGGGAGATTGCTAGCAGCCTCAGAACTGCTTTTGCTACCTGAGGAGCTTGAAGAATATCCTAAGCTGAGAGCCAGCGAGAAACCATCTTGCAGATTGGCACTTCCATCAAGAGGACTCCCCTTTCTCTTTGTAACCCCAATGGATGGAAGGTACAAGCCAGAGGCATGGGAAGAGTCAAGTTGTTGTACAGTATCATTGTAGTAATCAGCTCCAGACCAAACAGCTTTGCTCAAATTCTCAAATGCATTTGTGGACTGGTTGGCAACAAAACTCCAACAGGGGCACCGGTTTTCCATCAACTATAGCCAGCTAAAAGGGGATCCTACAATCTAAATAACATTCTCTACACAAAATCCATTCACTTGAACTTCTAAGAAGTGAAAAATTGAAGTTTTTATGATATCTAACTTATGCATGAAAAATGTCTATAGTTAGAGATAAAAGTAAAACATGGAGGGAAGGGATAGACAAGGACATGTTGGGTTATTGAGGGTGTGGTTTATGATAGAGTCAATTAGAGGAGAAAAACTCATTTAGCGACCCTAGATAGATGCAATTTTTGGCTGCTGCTAATGATGAATTTAGGTATGAAAAATAAAAATAAAATTAATGCTTCTTTGAGGGACAAATCCCACCCCCACTAACAAACCCTGATGTATCACACCGGTCCATTTTGTAAGAACTTACGGCGAGTTTAGACTAATTAACTGCAGTTGCCTAAGATAAACCAGTTCAGAGAAAGACTATCACTGGAATCCATCAAACTCTGCATTGCCCTGAAATCTAGTCATTCCTGCCACAGAACAAATGACATAATCAGATTCTTTCGAATTGAAAATTAGTAACAACATAACTATCAAAATCACATTTTCCCTGTTGAGACCAAAGCTCTTTCTATAGTGATAACAGTTGCAAGACATTGGTAAAATCTTGTTACAAAGAGAAGCCGGAATTCTCCACATCTTTATATAGCATTGTAGACACTATCTTTCATAAGACAGCCGAAATCTAGAACAAAATAGAGGTCACAACGCCAAGAAAGAACCGGCTTGTATAACAGTGACACAGATACTTTAATTATTATATCCTCATTATTTTTATCTGGAAAGATGGTGAGAGTTTTATATTGGTGGAAAGAAAAGCTGAAGATAAAAAAAATGGGGGCCAAATGCCCAAAAACTAACAAATGCTACAATGTTGCCATGGGCATATATTTCAAAGCTTACAGAAAATACTGAGCCACAGTTTAAAACTGAATGGGTCAGGTCTGGGTACAGGGCCCAAGACAACATCAGACCTGAATACCTTACGGGGGGGTTTCTTTTCCTTATTCTTTCAAGGCCCCTTCTTAACTGTTTTTTTTCTTTGAAGTTTTTAGTGGTTGGTCCTATATATGATCAATCCTAATTAGTCCTATATCCAACCCTTGTATTGTCATATACATCTGTTTAGAACCTATTCAATCAGTATCTGCTGTGGAACTAAAGTCTATCTTAAAGATATTGACAGGTATTAAGGACCCAAAAAAAGAACAAGGTTAGGTGATTGCATTGGGGTGAGATTTGGCCCATTGGAATAATCATCACTCAGACTTCCTAAATGCTGAACCCTATATTTGAAACTATATAAAGTGGGTGTCAAATACTGCAATTCACTCATATTTCAATTATAACAACAAAAACAACAGCAGCAGCAATACTACTGTTCCATATTCCTATTATACTATTAAGTTATAAATGTACATAGCTTGTAATTCTATCAGAAGAATCAAAGTGTAAATAGATCAATTCAGTGTTGATAGCACAGAAACATTAGGAAGCAAGGGTTAGAGGCAAGAACCATGTCGTGACTTGGGATTTAAGGATTCAAGAGAAACAAACATTTTCTTGCCAAAGCCATGTAAAGGGACACAACCACTAATCCAGACAAGTTCAAGAACTGATCCTTCAACAAATACATAAAAAGAACATTAAAAGAAAGAGCGAATACGATAAGGTGACCAAAAATGTGCTCGAAAGCAAGTCCAGATGCATATTAGCAAGAGAGATTCAAAAGGGAGAGAGAGAACCAAGAGCCACAATAAGAAGGTAAAGACTATACACATGCAAATGAAAAAAAAAAATCTAAACCATATTCAGGAAATGGAATTAATAAGTTATGCAAACATTTGATATTGACTGTAGCAGAAGATTCAATTGCAATGTAGAAATAAGTTTTCAGTGCATAGAAAAGCATCAGGGAAGGAAACAACTGCCTGAGACTGATTACCCACATATTTTTAAGAAATCATATTAAGAAATGCTACAATTTCTATTATATTTAGATTTAGATAAGGCTGGTTCTTTTATTATTATTTTAAGAAATATTAAGTCTCAGATTAATAGTCTCTGCCAATACAACTCATGATCTAAGATCATTTTTAAAAATTTAATTTAAGATAATGATAGTGACTATTGACAGTAGATATGAAAATCACTGAATGCAGTCGAGTGCCATTGACTCTGCAATCACGTTTGAACAGGAAATTTGGTGATTTAATATCCTCAATTTGCAGTTCATCAATAAAAAAATATCGCATTATGTGGCTTAAAAAATGAGAGATATTTACTAAAATAATGTGTTTCTTAAAAAGATGCCTGTAACTTCAATGAAATGATACAAATCTTTTTTTTAACAGGGTCACCATTCACCACCAAAGCACTCCTCTACCTCATTTTTTTTTCAATTGGTGTGGGTGTGACCCAGTAAAAAGATAAAATTTTAATAAGTTGGTAACATGATTGAATTTAAATGAATTCATTCATGAACTTCATGATCCTGCCCATAGAAAAACCGCACATGCAAGCAAGAAATTCATTAATAGTTCAGAAGAAGAAGAACGAAAAAGATAGGAGAAAACTTAGTCGGGTTGAATTAAACACTTCTTGTTTTTACAGAATCAGATGCCCCTGTTTTGGGAAAACAGAAGCACACAGAAAACGAAACAATTAAGTGAAATCTGCAAAAATGCAGAGTGTAAGCAGATTACAGTGAGAAATCCGATAAAACCCATTGAAAATCGGGTTTTGGAGAGTAAGGGAAGCAATCAAAATAGTCGATGAGAGAGAGAGAGAGGTACCTCACACGGTTGTGGAAGACGAACATGAGAACTCCTGAGAGAGAGAGAGAGAGAGAGGAGGAAGAGGAAGAGGAGACCAACCGACGGCAGAAAGAAGCCAAGTGGAAGCGTGAAGGGGAAATTCATATATAATATGATATAATAAAGTGGAAATTTTGATAAATTAAAATAAATAAATTGGAGACTAGTTTTTCATTTTTATACCGAATAATAAAATTGAACTGTGACAACAAATTATCTGACTTTAACATCCATCATACTAATATGATTCTTAATTTAAAAAATGACTCTTCAAATTTTGTTAAACATTAGATCATTTAAATAATTTAGAAATTACCATTAGGAAGTATTTTATATAAATAATAATGAGGGGGGTTTTATAGATACATGATGGAGGAGCATATTAAAGGTTGGGGCCTATCTAATGTGGGAAATATCTGATTATTTTAGTTTTTCATTTTTTAATTAAAAATATTAAAAGATTTTTATTTAATGATATTAGATATGATATTTAAATAGACTTTTGACACTCTATTTTTAAGTGAATAGAGTTGCTTCTCGGTAGAAATTAATTTAAGAAAAGAGATGTGCCTTTAGAAAGATTGAGTTGATGTAATTGAACGGAATGTATATAGAATCTCACTAGATTAAATAATTAAAAAGAAAATTTTCCATTTAATTTTTAAAATTTTGTGATTTAAGTAATAAAAAATTAATAACTTATAATAATTAAAAATAAAAAATTTAAAATCAAATGACTAAAGTAATTAACTGAGGTTCAAATTTTATCTATCTAATATTCTTATCAAATAATATTTCCTGCTTCAAACTTTGACGTATAACCTTCTTAATTTAGAATTTTGGAAAAATACGGGGGTGCGCACGTTAGTGGAGTGAGAGTGGTGGGTGGCCAAGGCAGCGGAAAGTGGTGGGGGGATGGACTACGAAACCGTTGAAATTGAGGATAACAGATAAGAAGTGGGTCCCGCCGTCACGGTCCGTTGAGGGTCTGCATGCAAGAGGACGCTTGTATTGGGTTTGTTCGCAGCGTGTCGGTGCCGATAGGGTGAAACTTAGGTCGAGTTTTAATTTAATTCTTATGATCTGACTTAAAAAATTAATAGGTTTGAATTATGTATTTTTATACTTTAAATCAGATTGAGTTTAAAAAATAAAAATTTATATAAAATTTGAATCAAGTTAACTTAAGAAAATTTGAGTTAATTTAAAAACTTTAAAATTAATTTGATCTAATATATCAGATTTCGACTCAACTCAATTCGTGTATTATTAAATTATAAAATAAAATTTAGATTGATTCGATTGTATTTCGTCGAATTGAATAATTTAAATTAATAATTCAAATTGAATTTAATCTAATTCAATAAATTTTAATTAAATTTATTAAAATTTAACTTGATTCGAACAAGAAAGGGAGCACGTGGCGTGAGATCAGATTAGTCGTGATTAGGACCCTCCATTTTAGCGGGGCCCACTATTTGGGCACCTGGCAGCGGCTTCCGTTTTTCTTTTAATTTTTATTTACTTGTCAATTCTCGTGTCCCGAGGAGGAGTTGTTTTTAAGAAACCAATGTGCCGCTGCCACCCGATAAGGCGCCTGCAGATTCCGGTGGTCCCACCGACAAGTTAGGCATTACAGACGGAAACCCACCATCCCTCGCATGCATGGACCAAAGTACACGTCCCGGCCTTTCCTTCTGGAGGTCTCTCAATTGTCAAACGACACTTCTCTTCTAGAACTTGGAATCTAACATAATTAAGTGTAATATAAAATAATTATAGACACCATGTTTTTGTGAAATTAGACGTTCTCATTAGGTTTCATTGGATTATCAAAATGCATAAGGATAAAATAATAATTTTATATTTAAAAGTAAAAAGACGTGTTTGCTAGCAGAATATAGTGTCTACATGATCAGACTTAAAGTTTTATCTTTATACCATACTCTTATCTTTTAATTTTACTTTTTAAAAAAAATAAATGAGTTATATATATTGAAATTTAAAATTCAAATTATATAACAAATTATTTGATAATAAAATTTGTATATTTTATATTCATATAATCGTACTAATTGCACTCAATTATGTGAAATTAATCTATTAGGAAGTCTTATTTATAAAGTCTCACTAATATAATTTTATTATACTTGATATCATAATAAAATTATTTTAATTTAACAACTATTATCAATTAATAGATTTCAAAATTAGAGCTCTAAATAAATTAGGATAATAAATATTTGTTTAAAGTGTGAAATAACAAGAGAGAGCCTCACATTCAAAATGCAAGAAAGATTAAAAAAAATGAGTATATATTTCTTTAATGGAAAAAGGTTATGGTATTATTATCACAATAAAGAACTTCAGTTATGTTTTAATCTTTTTCAAAAGAAAAAAATACTTCTCACTAATTCATGCAAAGTTGCAAACTATGGTATCCATCCACCTCTTTTAATAAAAGTGTCCAATGACCAGATATACTATTTGTCTATAGATATATTTTGGATGATCAAAATAATTTATTAAATAAAATAAAAATTTAAAATTAATCCTTCTCTTTTTAATTTAGATTGAGGAGTAATATCAAGTTTTGGTAAATCTAAATTATCTGAAAAATCTAAAAGGGTTAGAGTGATGGCTAAGAATCCATCTTAGAAAATGAAAGTCGTAAGTTCATTTTCCAATTTACCCTAAAGGGTCCTTCCCTGTAAAGTTTTCTAGGTTGTATGGATAAAGAGACTTACACATTCTCTGAGAATTAGTTAGACACTCTAAGAGGCTTGAACACCTTGATCATAAAAAAAATTATCGAAAACAATATATGAATAATTAATCATTATTTAATATAGACCTTCATGTTCAACACCAAAATTATCGGTTCTGATACATGTGCAATACTAATATATGTTGATGCGTATTAATTCAATAGCTTTTATTAATTTTTAAGTAGTTTTATGAAGTATTTATTTTCAAAAAAAAAATTGTATAATTATTATAAGTTAGGTCAAACACAATTGAATTTGGGATGGATAGTGAATTACATAAATGATATAAATTAAAAAAAAAAATTAGTATATGTAAAATTAAACAACTTATATGAATAAAAATTTCAAGATCTAAAACTATAATGCTAAAATGATAAGAGACTCAGTTTTACTACTTGTAGGGCTCATTCATCATGAAAGGAATGATTATGCTTAGAATGGGAGGGAAAGAGGTGATTGAAATGAGGAGAATAAAGAGGTCAGGCTTGACTTTAGGCGGAGTAGGCCGCTGACTAAGGATCCCACCAATGCGACAAATGACTTTAGTCATAATTTCAGAACCCCTGAAATCTCAGGGCCTACACTGCACCTAGGATCCCTGAGATTTCAGGATATCTCATGGCCCTGAGATTTCAGGATCTCTCAGAGCCGGCATCGAGAACATAAGGGATCCAATTGGTGATTGTTGGAAGGAATGGAGTCAGCCTTTGAGAATGAAATAATGCTAGAAATGGGAATTGAGTCTCGAACTCTAGATGTAACGACCCAACCCTACCATTCCCAAGTGTGATATTGTCCGATTTGGCCCCACGTAGACCCGCACAGTTTTGCTTTGGGCCCTAGCCCACATGCCCAGGCCCAAAAGGCCTCACACAAGGGAGGGGGGACTTCTCTCATATAAACTCCCACCCCACCCACCTCACAATCGATGTGGGACTTTGAGGTGGGTGGTGGGTGTTACAATCCACCCCCTTTAAGATCAGAACTGTCCCCGGCTCTGTCACATCACAAAGGTAGAGGGCCTACACAATCCGAGTGTTGAACTGTGCTCTGATACCAATTGTAACGACCCAACCCTACCATTCTCAAGTGTGATATTGTCCGCTTTGGACCCCACGTAGACTTGCACGAATTTGCTTTGGGCCCTAGGCCACATCCCCAAGACCAAAAGGCCTCACACAAGGCGCGGGGGGGGGGGGGGGGGGGGGGGGGGGCGCGGAATGGTTGACTTCTCTCATATAAACTCCCACCCCACTCACCTCACAATCGATGTAGGACTTTGACGTGGGTGGTGGGTGTTACACTAGTCGTTGCTCGCTTTATGCTTGAGTGAATCAAATTCAGACAATGCATAAGTTGCTACACACTATTGCATGGACTATAGCATGCAAAATGAAGATGAGAGAAAATGGACAACAGACACAAAATCATAAAGACCTTAATCTAATTTCATTTATTATGTAGAAAGGTACTGAGACACATGAAATTTGTAGTAGGAGAAATCTCTCTAACCTTGTACACATATTCAAGGCCTCCTCACACACTTACAATCTTATTATCTGTTGGAGCTATGAAAGACTCCTACGTTGGAAGTGTAGAAGAAGATCTAAAGATTTATAAAGGATTTTGATCACTCTACCTAATAGACTAGTCTTTTGAGATAGATACCAAGGTTCTAAGAAGTAGTATCAGAGCCAGGTTTCAGGCTACTTCATATGAATTTAGGATATCTTCTAAGAGGACGAGATGACTGACTTCATTCAAGAGAATGATTATTGAGGCGGAGAAGGAATCATACATTAAAATAAAAGACTTGGAAACTCAAGTTCTAACACTCTTAACTCATTGGGACAAAATTATGTTATCCTTCCCCTATAGATCTTTGGGACAAAATTATGTTATCCTTCCCTTATAGATCTTTGCCTTTTTATAAAAGGAAGAAAATGAACTGCTGCCATGTTTTTCAGGTGACTGCCATTTGTCCTTTCAATGATTGAATAGCACTGTGAGAAAACTTTTCTTTACTGTGATTGGCTAAAGAAACATTCAGTAACTAGCTCTTCAAGACTGAGAGAAATTACCAGTTCTTCAAAGAACATTGTGAGATTGAAATCCTCTTCAAAACTTCTTCGTCTCTAGTATTCAACATTAAAACCTATAAGACAGAAATCTTAAAACTAAATTTAAAATCTAGAGAGATGAAAAGAATTAAATAATAACAATAGATTGATATGGATTCAATTATTTCCAATTGGATGCTAGAATCCAACTTAGCAGCACTGTTTATATCATGGAAAACAATCATCTTTAAGAAGCCACTTTTTTTGACACAGAAAGCTTCTCTGTCTATCTTCTCTCCTTTTGTTTGCTTTGGCAAAAGATGGAAAGAGCACAACTTCCAGACTAGGGAAGATGTCTTGAACACCTTCTCCTTGTAGAGTAAGAAACTTGAGTGCATGCAACTAAGAAGAACAGATGTGCTACTTGCTTTTTTTTTTTTAATTTATATTTTCCAAAGGAGTTGGGTTTTATGAGGTCTTCCTTGAAAGCAATAAGAACCATATTCCCATCTACGGCTAAGATTCGATCCCACTGGTCTACTGATGGTCTTTCTATTCTCCACTCTCATCAAGTATAGTGGAATGTTGGATTAGCAAAGTACTCTCACCAGGAATATGCCATTTCTTGGTACTATCTTTACTTTATGTTCTCATCAATAATGCAATCACATGCTTTGCACTTCAAAGCTAGATATTGTTGGGAACAAATTACAAAATCAAACCACCACACACACAAGCAAGAATACAGAGTATTATGTGGTTCAGCCAAAGGTCTACGTCCACAGAGCGTGATGTATAATTCCACTATGACAAATAAAATTGGACAACAGATTATAGAGATTACCCAATCATTTCCTTTGTCCCCTTCAGAGTCTCTCCTTTCCTCTCTATTTTCTTTTCTGAAACCCAGAGAAAACTCACAGCCTCACCAAAATAATTGAGAGATGAGTTCATTTTTTTGTTTTTTTCCTTTTCTCTGTTGCACCTTGTAGACACAGTAAGCATACATGCCAAAGTACAATAAATTTGTGTGCCAATCTCCATTCTTTCTGTTTCCAATAAAAACTTCACATTTGAGGTGAAACTAATTCCATGAGCATGTGTAAATCTCTCAATCTACACACTGATTAAGTTGGCGAAGAGGAATTCCATAAAAAGTGATCCGGAAGAGAGTGGCCCAAAGTAAAAACATGGTGATCCACAGGGCTAGAACATTTGAATGATCCAAAACTAACATGCTTTTAACATCAAATTGTTGTCTTGCATGTAAGAACACCACAAACCAGTGATCCTTTATTGGTGGTAAACAGAGCAGAGAACAAAAGAGATGCTGCCTACATTAAAATACAGTGGCAATCAAAAGAGTTCTCTCACTAGCTATTGAGTTCTACTTTTTGTAAATCCACATGGGTTTGGATGGGCCATCCCCACTTTCTAATAACATGGGGATTCTCAGATAATCCACACCTTAATCACGTGACAAAAAAAAGCCCACCAAAAAAAGGGTTGTCTTTACTTTCTCTCTCTCTCTGTCACTGTTAGAAGTAAGCTTTTGAACCCACCACTTAGCAATCTAGTCAGCCACCATATTTCTTTAAGAATGTTAGTACTTGTGTCTATGCCATGACCCTTGTCTTGAAAAGTCATTAAAAGTGTTCTTACTATGTATTCCACTGCAATTCTTTCTTCTTCTTTTTTTTTTTTTTTAGTTTTATAGAAAGGTGAAGAGTTCTAGTAACAACAGGCAGTGGAGAAGATACTTTGCTCTCTATCGAATATTCCTTTCTGTGGCGAACCATCCTTGTCTTGCTAGCTTGCTTAAACTTCTTCCACACTTGATGCGAGCCACACCAGAAAAGGGCAATAAGTAATGGATTTCCCAGTGGCATAGGGGACGAAAGATGAATGCCTCAGGTGATGACAATTGTCAATATGAAAAACTGGGACAGAGAGGGTATCGTAGATTGGTAGAAATGATAAGAAAAATATGACTGAGATTCTAAAAATGATATACATGATTGTTGATGTGTTGTTATTTGTACACGTATTATTCAATAATCAAACCTAGAAATATATATATAAAAGAGTTTGGCTGGTCACGTAGACACTACACTTTTGTTTGTTTTTACGTATGAAATTACCATTTTGCCCTTCCATTTTAGATTCTCCGAACGAATATTTCAGTGTACAATGTGTTTGTTCAGACGGTCTTCTCTCTGTGAGTTGTGATGTCTAACTGAATTACTCTAAGAGCACAATTATTTTATTGAAATTTAAAAAATGAAATAAGGCAGGTTTTCCACGACGAGTGTTTGCTTGTATATAAATATTTACAAGCTTGAACATTGTCAAGAAAAGCATGTCAGTCTTCACACGGGCTTTGACAGTGATAATATAAATAGACTTGGGCCTGGTAGATGAAAGTCTTGCCCAAGTCTGGCCTGTGAACAGCCTTCGACGTCTCATACTCTCATTAAAAGGGTCAGACTGGGTTGGGCTGGGCCGGGTTGATGAAAATAGTCTGTGCGATTCTATTTATTTTTCTTGAGCAAATGAAAGAAATGTTGAAATATTAACTAGAATCAATACTTTCTCATGCGAGTTAGCTAAATATATCCATTGACATTTCAATTTGAACCATAGTTTCATGAATGGACCGATACATATTACCCCAGAGGTTGGCAATAGACTATAGGCCGATACCTATCGTGGCGTTTGAGGACCCCCAAAGTACTGATAAGGGGCAATTCATCGGCCGGTATCGGCCTATGCTAGGTTTTTTTTTAAATGGATTTCGCCTGATTTTTTGAGTTATTTTAACCAATATTTTCGAATTTAAAAAGGTTTAAAAGCAAATAATCCAATTTTAGAGTTATTTAGAGTTATTTTTATCAATTGTGACCATCTTGAGTTATTTCTATTAATTTTTTTGCGTTTTTTGTGAAAATAATTTAATGAAATAATATCCAATGCTTATGGAATTTAATGGAGATGAGTTAATATCTTTATAGGGTGCCGGTGCGATTCTCTAAGATTTTTTTGAAAATTTGATAAAAGCTTGGATTTCTAAGATACTTCTCATTTTTTAGTTTCTTGTCAAAAAAAAAAAAATGAATGAAATAATATATAAATATTTCTACATTTAAATGAAGATCTCTTAATGTGATTAGTAGAGTTTTTAGGGTCTTTGTGTAACTTTTTTAATATCTCAAACTCAGAAGTTTTTACAATAAAAAATTTAAGAATTATAATAGAAGACACGTATCATTAGAGGATGCTTAAGAACGTGAAGTTCATATTAGGTGTTTCCTCATGTTAGTTTATTTTTCTATAATTTTTTTAGATATTTCCTAAAGTTTTAAGATAT
Organism: Chimonanthus salicifolius; assembly: GCA_013350335.1. Classification (NCBI taxonomy): domain Eukaryota; kingdom Viridiplantae; phylum Streptophyta; class Magnoliopsida; order Laurales; family Calycanthaceae; genus Chimonanthus; species Chimonanthus salicifolius. Next base: position 49,893,921 of record CM023536.1, read on the forward strand.
TCTTTAAAAAAATTAGATGTATCATATTTTTGACATTCAAAGGTCTAAAACTGTATAAAAATTACCGTTGCTTTTAAAAAATACACTCACCGTAGTTTTTACTTTTTCCCTATTTTTTCTTATTTTCTGTTTTTTTAATAAAAAGAGGAGAGTATGAGTGATTTATCGCGGAAACCTTCGTATCAACGACATGTATCGAATTACCAAAATTTATACCAAGTATCACATGATAATATCGTACATTTGTATTTATAGTTGCATAATCTTATAAATACTAACTGTTATTTCAATAATTTTTTTTTTTGAATTTACGTGTGGGAAACTGCGTAAAGCCCAGCGTAAAACCCCCATTGGTGATTCTCACTGCCCTTAGAGTAAACCAAATTAGGCCATAGAGACTCGAACTTGACACCTCATGTGAGCAATAATTTCAATAATTTAACTTATCACAATAAAATAAAAGATAGAATAGAGACAATCCCCTTCGTTAGTAACAAAACACTGGAACTCAAATCAATTCTCTTCAAATATCAGTTGATATTTTAGTTAACATGGCCAAATAACAATGCATTTCCTTCTATAGTCATCCAGTCATATACAAACTCCTCTTAAAAGGAAGGAGCATTGCAAGTGTAAATGAGATAATCTACATCTTATAAGACCAAATTTCAGACCAATCTAAAGTATTTGGCAATTAGATTTGAGGTATAAAATGTATAAATAAAAATTATTTGGTATCAATTTTATATTTTATAGCTCAAATCTAATGGATAAAATTTTGATTGTACTGAGGATATTTAGAAACTCAACTTTCATTTTATAGAGTCGCCATGCCACAACTACAAGCTATATATATATATATATATATATATATATATATATATATATATATATATATATATATATATATATATATATATATATATACAGTCTATGGGATTTACTTAGTATTCATCTGTTCTAAGAATTGGTTCATAGAACATTTCTTAGGTTGAACGACTAGAAATATTAACAAAGTTAGTTGTTGGTTCATTTACTGATTCATTAATCTCACTCCTGTTAGTGTTCACAAACATATAGATTTTATTTCAATTCTATGGGTGACTCATGTGAAAATCTTATAATCCGCACACCGAGTAAAGGTACATAGAGTCACCCTTTGGAGTTAAGACATAAATCGAACACATAACTCCAGCTTCTTGAAGCGGGTTCTTTGCTGTTAGGCCAACTCATCGAGTTGGTTTTATTTCAAAATTTATTGAAATGTCCAGCGGACGAGATTCAAATTTGAGATTTCAATTTTGAATGAAATCTACAAAATCGTCCTCCAAAATTTGATGTAAACTGAATGATATTTTGAGTATATTAGTTGATATTTTGATTTGTACACTACTAAGTACTAATATACAGATGATATTCAGTTCTTCTTCTTTTTTCTATCAATATTCCAAAAAATGAATGGATAATAACAACTTTGTAAATGGCAGATATGGCACATTACTTTCACTTGATGAATTGAACAGTGGATCCTCTCTTCATGGATCCCATCGTTTCTGAATCTAATACAAGAATGGCAGTTTTAGGAGTCCACTGATACAGCAGGAGGCAGGTAGATCAAAATAATAACCAGAAAGGGTAGATTCAAGATCTGACAAAGTTAATATTTATTTATATATGTATGAATTTTTATATAGAAGTCGAGATAACATGAGACAAAAGTTTTATTAATGACAATGATGGTGAGAAAGGATGAGATGTGAGCATTACATATAATGAAATCAGACTCAGAGGGGCAGACATGAGCAGCTAAATATCGTTTTTGATTGAGGAACTATATCCGGTGAGATCGTCATAATATTTCTACCAAAGCATGACACCTCCATACTTGTTTGAAGTTTTAATGGCTGGGAGCACTTGAGACGTAAGATCATCAGCGGGTATAAAGCCGCTACCGGCTGCCTGAGGGGCAGCCGGCAGTCCCAGAAAGATGTTGGTGGCAGGGATGGACGAGGCCCACTCTTTACATGAATCCTCAAGGCTACCCACATTGCCAGATTTGTACTGACAGGGAAGGTTATTGTAGAATTGGACCCAAACATAGTCGAACAGTCCTGTTTTAAGGGCATCCCCAATCAATGCATCAGGAAAGGGGCATTGAGATGCAGCTGTCAAGTAGACCTTCTTCCCCTGTTTGCTGAATCCTGATAAGTACCTTGCAAGCTCACCCCAATGTTGGTCTGTTCCTTCTTCGATGTCGAAGTCGATTCCATCCAGAACAGCATCACCGAGAGGGCGTGAAGAAGAATGCCCTCCCAAGAAGTTGTTCCAAAGATACTGTGCCACTTGCCCAGCATCCTCTGAGGAGGCTAAAGACTAGCTCCCTGCACCACCCCCAATTGAGAGTATTAATGCCTTGGCTCTGGCAAGCTCTTATGTCGTCGCTCAGGCCAGTGCAGCCATTAGAGTCTGGATCGCAATGACCAGCTAGATTGAATCATCGGAGTTCGACCATCGCCAAATGAGCGCATAATTTCCCGTCGCACATGTCTCTGCTAAGGTCCCTTCGTTTCCATTTTGACCCCAGTATATGGCAATTCCTCCTACATTCGACCCCGCAACCAATGGAAGCATCGTCACTACGCATAGCAACAATGGCCATGTGAGTGGTTTGGTTTCCATTTGCTAGATCTGATAGCCTTGAATTACAGATGACTTCTACACTCACAGAAAAAAATAAGAAACAAGCTAAGGAATTTCACTGCCCAACAAGGATGGCTGAGCATCTATTTTATAGTAGAAGGATGGCCCAACAACAGTTGTGAATTGTGATCCCTCCCCCTTGTGATTATGCTTATGCCTGTAGAAATAAGTATGATATATGGGTCATTTGATTCTTGTTTCGTTCTTTTGCAATCATTTGCCTTCAATGGTTCTGTTTCGACGGCTTTGCAGTAGTATAAAATGCCAAGTTTCACATCTGTGGATGCTTGTTCTTTCACGACTGTAATGTCTTCTTCTTTGTGTCCCTTAATGTGTCTACATTGCAGCAGTTTCTTCTTAAGTTACTAGAATCTAGGTTTACTGACAGAATTTTAACTTATTTGATTTTGACCCATTTCTTGTTCTTGCATATTTGTAGTGTTTTGATTTTGAGTTCTCTCATGTGTGTACTGGTAGCCAACAAAGAGACGTTCACATCAGTTTCCTACAGTTGGGATACTATTATAAATGCAGTCATTTTCCATGTGACATTTCAATAGTGGAGATCACACAACTGACACTAAAATAGCATTAGGAAATGAGGATAAGGAATGGCATATAAGCCAAAGGGAAAAACTCTTACAATTTCAATATAAAAATAGCATGACCGGACATGGAAATTGGATTATTATGCTGCAATGCCGTGGACGCCGGAACAACATTCATAAACACCAATTACATAACAAAAGAGTGATCAAATGACAGAGAGAGCATGAATACTTTGCATACTTCCAAATAAAAAAGTACAAGCATTGGGGGTATTGATCTCTATCTCTAGGGACCATTCTAGTACTATAAGAGGCCAAATTGTAGAGAGTCTGGTTATCAAGTTTCAGCTCACTTAGCTCCTCATGGCACACCTATCCCCACCATCATCACTGCTAATACTTTCCATTGTGATTTTTGGACTAGTTGTGCAGTCACTGGCGGGAGGAATCGCAATCTATTGGGGTCAGAATGGAAATGAGGGAACCTTAGCAGAGACATGTGCGACGGGGAACTATGCCTTTGTGAACATAGCTTTTCTCCCCACATTTGGCAATGGCCAATCTCCAGTGATGAATTTGGCTGGCCACTGCGACCCATATTCGAACGGTTGCACCGGCCTCAGCAGCGACATAAAAGCCTGTCAAAAACGAGGAATTAAGGTCATGCTCTCTATCGGAGGTGGAGCGGGGAGCTACTACCTTGCCTCCTCTGCTGATGCTAGACAAGTTGCAACATACTTGTGGAATAACTTTCTAGGGGGGCAATCATCTTCTCGCCCCCTCGGTGCTGCTGTTCTAGATGGAATCGACTTCGACATTGAGGGAGGCACAAATCAACACTGGGATGAACTTGCCAGGTATCTCTCCGGATATAGCAGCAGCGGAAAGAAGGTGTATTTGACAGCAGCTCCTCAATGCCCCTTCCCCGATGCTTGGATTGGTGGTGCACTCAAGACGGGTCTTTTCGACTACGTCTGGGTTCAATTCTACAACAATCCACCTTGCCAGTACACATCAGGCAATGTTGCCAATCTTCTGAGTGCATGGAAGCAATGGACTTCATCTATCCCTGCAACCAAGATTTTCTTAGGATTACCGGCCGCTCCTCAGGCAGCTGGCAGTGGCTTCATCCCTGCAAATGACCTTACTTCTCAAGTCCTTCCAGCCATTAAGGGCTCTAGCAAATATGGAGGTGTGATGCTGTGGTCCAAGTACTATGATGATCTCACTGGATACAGTTCCTCCATCAAGAGTCATGTATGATTTACTACGACAACATGGATTCACGTAAATAAATCCTATTATCTTACAAGATAACCTTACGCTCAATCTCTATCCCCTGCTTTGTATGCTTTTCTTGCGATAAATTAGTGAATAAAATGGTTCGAGTGTATCACCTATTCTCATCTCTATCTAACGTGAAGAAGGGGATCAAATTCATTTCGAATCTTGCTCTGATTTTTTTTTTTTTTATAACATAGGGATCCTCTGTACTAGATGTGAGACTAATCTCATGGGTATGTGTAAACCTTTCAATCTACACATAGGTTAAATCTACAGATAGTGCCTAGTTAAGATTGAGTATGAATCGAACTCAACGCCCTGCTCAGACGTCACGGTGAGTGAACCAGAATAAGATATTCTACTGTGTTGTATTTAGGACTGAAATCGGGTTGGATTTTTTAAAATCCAACTCGACCCGAGTTACTGAAAGATAGAACCCGACCCGACCCAACTCAAACATCTCGACCCGACCCGACCTGAATTATAACCCGACTCAACTCGAATTCTGACCCGACATGCGTTGTGAACACATTTTAACCTAAATTTGATCTGGTCAGGTCGGGTTAACTTCAAAATCTCTCAACTCGAACCGACAATATGGGTTGTTATCTTCTCAATCCAATCCGACCCACTGACCCAACCCAAACCCGACCCCAGTTTCACCCCTAGTTGTATTGAGTCAACTCGCTCTCCTCGGGTCGGACTCGGATCTAACTAATATTTTAACCCCTACCTTGGACTTACACCCACATAATGGGTTGGTGCGATGGTCCCTTTATCAGTAATCAATATATGGTTTTATCAGTAAGTAAAAATTATTAATATTTTTATAATTATAAATTCATTCTCAAATCATCCACGTAGCCGTAGGTGATTACTGACACCATAAATTTATTGCTCTATCCAAATTGAGGCTTTCTCCCTCTAGAGTGGTCCTCTTACATCCCCTCTACTGGTTACATTATTCGATATTTAATATTAAATAATTAAGAGGAACTTAAAGAGAATGACTTTAAAAAAGTATCATTGAAGTATATAATTGTGTGAAATGTCTAAAAGAATATATAGATATAATATAAGTACAATTTCATATTTGTTGAATTATTTTACTCGTCAAATAAGCCATATATAATCAATAGATTGCGGGATTGTAAGTTTAAAAGATGAATAAGATTGTAAGATAAAATAATTAAATAGAGATATAATTTTTCCGTATATTTTATTTATGTGACCTTTTATACATTTGATCTGATGACGTGGGTCCCTAATCAATTTTTAGATTCAAATATTATTGCGAAACAAAGAGTGTTTCTTTTTTCATTTGACGATCACTAACTTTGTTATAAGTTGCTGACTTTATTGTTGGAACTTTTGGCTCAATTCTACTAAATAAGGAAGGAGTCCTAGATTGAGAAGACCTCTTCAATGAGGCAACTACCAATTAACTAGGTACCAATTAAAGAGGCTAAAAATCCCTTGAGATTTTTATACTCAGCAGGTTTTCCACTTTATATACGGTGGATATTCTCCATAGAGAATTGTTGTTTGGCCGAGTGCCTTCCGAGGCCAAAAGGGGCCTTTTGCAGCAGAGGTGTAGTTAGGGAGATAGAGAGAGAGGGAAGATACCAAAAGAGATCTTAGGATCCAAATCTTGTATCTGTATTCCTTTTATCTATAATGAAATCTACACTCTCCCGTGGATGTAGGCCAAGGTTGGACTGAACCACGTATATCCTGTGTTCTCTGTGTTTGTGTGTGATTGAATCTATATTTTCTATATGAGGGTATTGGGTCTATTCCCTAACACTTATATTATTCGTATCCTTTTCATTAATAATGTTTTTGTTAAAAAAAAAAAGATAATGATATTTATATGTATGAGTTATTAATGTTCTGTCTATAACTTGGATAGTAACTGAGCGTTTGATAGGAGTTGGCCATGAAAATAATGCCAAATCTAAGTAGATATTATAAATGTCTATATCAATCATCTTAGATTGATGGGTCAAATAATTTAGATGATAATGATAAAATGCTAATGCATCATAAAAGTGCTATAGTATATTATTGAAATATATTTATTTATTAAATTAATAAAGTAATCTAAATTAAAAGGGTCATTAAGATGATATGCAAGTATTATTCTCAGTAGACTTGGTTGAAATCAACTTTAGATTGGATTTTATTCAATTCGAGTCTATTCAGCCTTGAATGAACAAATTAAGTTTATCTATTTATTAGACACATACTAAAACTGTGGTTAGATGACAAAAGATCTCAATTACTTCCATAGAAATTGATGATATTTGAGGATATAGTGGCCCTACAACTTGAAAGAAATATTTGCTAATATAAAAAATTAAAAGAATACTTTTATTAAATATGTACATACACGATATTTAAATTAAATATGTACATACACGATATTTAAATTAAATAAAATAGATTGTTGAAATTGAACTTGACTCAGTTGAGTCCTATTCGAATTTCCGTGTAATTAGAGTGGCAAATTCAGTCGGTGAGTTGAATCAACACTCTTTTTTCCACGTTCTACAATATGATTGGCTCTCGCTGCTTCCACAAAAAGGCCATTCCGTTAAGTTGACGTTACCAATTCCGATTTATAATCGTAGTAGTCAACTAGTCATAGTCCAACTCCAACAGAGAACAAGAATCCCATCCCCTGAATAAAAGGACGCGACGCCCTAAGATCCTGACTGCAACAATCCAAAGGAGAAGACAAGAAAAAGCTATGGACCCTCCATTCCCTGGCGCTTCACTACTCCTTTCTCCCTCTCGCTGCTCTTCTTCTTTTTCCTTTCATTCTTCTTCTTCTTCCTTTCATCCCAGTAATGAGATGACCCGGATATTGGAAGTGACTGTTGAATCGGCGGAGCAGCTCAAAGGGGTGGGAAGGAAGGCAAAGATGTATGCAGAAGTGCACATCAAGCCAGACATGAAGCTGAGGACTCGGGTGGCTGAAGCCAAAGAGCAGGGCCCGGCTTGGAAAGACCGCTTCGTGTTTGCAGTCGACGACGATTTCCTCTTCGATGACAAATCATCGGTGTCGATCGATATCTATCGACCACGCCGAGTTTTGAAGGATGTGTTGGTGGGTAAGGCGAGTTGTAACTTGGGGGCCATGCTCCAAGGGAAGAAAGACAGGGGAAAAGATGATGGCCTCTGTTGTATACCAGTTACAAAAGGTTCAAATCAGCCCAATGGGGTGGTGAAAGTAGGAATGAAGGTGTGGAGGAGTACGGCTTTTTCTGTAATGGGTGAATGTAAGGACGTGAATTGGGCTATGGAGTATGGAGAGCTGATGGGAGAGAGAGAGATTGGGTACGTGAAGAAGGGAATTTCACTGGGCTGTGTCTCTCTTTGACGACCAACTTCGCTTGGGATTTCAGAATTCAAATCCTCTTAAAAACCTTGTTTGGTTATTGCAGGCTCTGTTTGTTTAGGTCTCCTCTTGATCATTCAAAAGAATGATTTGTAATTTTAAAGCCAAATTTTATGATGCTTGTAATTTAATTTATATTATCATATTCTTACATTAATTCTGAAATTAACTGCAGAGATACATTGTCTCTCTTTAAAAAAAGTCTTTAGCTTCAATGAATGTTCCAACTTTTCGGCCGTGATTTTTTTTTTATTGGTGTTCTGATTATATATCATATTGGAGGTGAGACTAATTCCATAAATATACGAAACTACCCATAAACCTCGTGTATCAAATAAGTAAGAAGTCAAGTCCACGACCTCTAATCTAATCCTAAAAGAACTATTCGTGTATCAAATAAGTATGAAAAAAGTCAAACTCAAGATTTCTAATCTAATCTCAGAAGAACTATTATTCATCCATAATTAATTCGGGCTTATCATATATCCCTACAAACTATGTAATGTTAGTACTCTAGTTAGACATTCATCTAATCAATTCCCACTAAAGTACGGAATCAGAAATTTTCTCATAAGATTGGTCCATTAAAATCTTTTCAACCTTAACGGCTCCATTCAATACGTCTTTTTTTTTTTAACTTCTTAATGATTTGAATAAATGGCCAAACACACGTAAAGACAGCATCAATAAATCTAATATGTCGGGTAAATTAAAGTTAACCAAGGAGTTAGCTTGATGGTCAAGAAACTCTCCTCATGAAGGGAAGTTTTGGTTCGATTTAGACTCAAATTCCTCTGGGCCACTCTCCATAGGATTACTCTTCATGAACTTATTCAGATTTACACATGCTCGTTGCATTAGTTTGGACTTATCCAGATTTACACATTCTCATGGAATTAATCTCACCTCTAATGTGAGGTGGGAATATCCATGTCAAAAAAAATCATTTAACTTATTATCCACTGAATACAAGTCAAATTAGATAAAATATTAACCATATAAATTCTAGGAACGAATTTAGAGTTGATTGGGCCAGTGAAGCCACGTAGGGAGTTATTATTTGATAATTGAATTTAAACTAATATTTTAATTTATATAAATATAAATTAATTAAATTCTATCATTGTTCTATTAATACTCCTATCTCAAGAGGGGGGCCCGTTATGAGAGGGGCATGTATAGGAGAGAAAAGGTCTCGTACTGCCTAAGGAGTTGAATGTGTTGTGCCTTATAAGAGGGAGTATCTCTCCCTTCTATTACAAGGCCTTTTACGTCCAAGAGTGAGACTTAGACCCAATGTAAAATTGTGAGGGTTTTTCAAGCTTAAAGCGGACAATATTATACTAGAGAGACAGACAGTAACTTCCAACTATAATTTATAAAATTTATTGCTTTAATTCTTGTTTGGGCCACTAGAAATATTTTTTGGACCTTACAAATATTTGCTTTAGTTACATGGATCATCAAAGTAGTCAAATATTTATTCAGATCAAAATTTCATTTATTTGGAATTTGAATTGTAAAGTGAATATTTACTCTAAGCTCGGAAGACTAATTGTAGATTTTTTTTTTCTGTGTCTGGATATTAAATATTAAATCATGTTCCTCTGTTCTTCGATACAATGAATCTTCTTAATGAAATGCAATAAGTTGGATAAATGGGCCTAGCATTAGCTGGGCCAGATTATTTCAAACCCAATCCATTTAAATTTTGTTTTGAAATATAGATCTGGTATAGGATAGATCATCAGTTGAGCCAACAGTATCACAAGCTAAAATGGGAAGGGGCTTTCTTGGCTCTTTTTATTGCCCTTCTTCTTTCACAAATCACAGATAGTCAGAGCTTTGAAAAAACATATAAAAAAGGACAAACCAAACAGAAGAAAATGAATAAAATTACATTTTTTTTTCTTGTAATTAAATTAATGATATTGGTTGTGATGACAACTTGACTTAACAGTGGGTCAAGTTGGGCCTTATTTGATTTGAGTCTATTTCGAGTTTGAATCTATTAAAATCAGGATAAATCAGAGTCTATTTTAAATTTGAATTCCAGTAAAGTTCAAATTGAATTTATCTATTTGCCTAAACTTTTTTTTAGCATCAAATGATGTAAAAAAAAAAAAAATCTTTTTTCTTTTAATTTTAATTCATCAAAGACAAAATCAGTGATAAAATGAAAATTTCTCAATTGCATTCTTAATTCTTTTTATCTCTACACTTTCGTACATATGGATGTTATTGATTATTTGTAGTTGCCTATTATGATAACAATGAAACTCTCCTCCTTCTACTAATTTTATTAAGAGAAAAGGGGAAAAGGTCAAATAATTGGATCGAATTGTAAAGTCTATTTTATTTTATAAAATAAAAGTGAATATCTCAATTTCTCAAAATACAAGAATTCAAAAGCATATGCCTAACTATTTGATTTTTCAATTTTAATTATTAAATGTTGCAGTCTTAAATTAAATGGTAAAATATTTTAGATGCTGATGAATTTTGATATTTTACATGCACCTTAGATTAGACTCCATTGCACCGTACAAAATGAAAGTAAACTCTATACTTTACTAAACTATAAAAATTCAAAGGCATAAATTATTTTTAACCATTTCATTTTTCAACTTCAATCATTAATTCTGCTACCTTAAAGTAGATGACAAAAAAAAAAAATTATATACAACCGAATTTTGATATTCTAATTAATCAGGATGCCACTTAAGTTTTGTATATCTAAATGGGAGTTTTTTTTTTTTTTTGAAACAGTAAATGGGAGTTAAAAAAAAAAAGAGTAACAAATATGGCCAACTTTAATTTTGAAAATGGTGGATTAAAATTGTATGGAATGTATTGAATTGAGAGAAAGAAGGTTTCTTTAATTAATTTATTAAAAGTTTGAATATTTTCAAGAATATAGGAAAATAATGATACTTTTTTAGATCAAAGAAGAATATTAGGGGTTCTTTCAAAATATTTCAAAAAATCAGAAAATTAAAAAGTGAAAAACCCTCGTACAAAACACATTCTAGTTAAAAAATGAACATCTCCTAGACCTAGAGTATCAAATTGTCAAAAACTAGAATTTCAATGTGAAAAAGTATGTCAAAAAAAATTAAAGGAAAAATCTCCAAAGTCCAAAAATTAGAAAAATGGAAAATAAAGATGGAATTAACGTGTTATGTTCAGAGTTTAGACTTGACAAAATTTGAATTGACTCAATTTCAAGTTCGGGTAAACAATGTTCAACAATGTATTCTTGTAACACTACATAATCTCTCTATAAAAAAAAGAGTTGTTTAGGAAGAACTCATGCAAACCAGGAGTCAAGATATCGGCCAATACGAAACGTATCAGCCGATATGATACATGTTTTAAGCACTGTATAATATCGGCTGATACGTATTGTATCGGTCGTACAACCTATTTATCGGCCGATATATCGGCGATATATATCAGTCTGATATCGGCCGATATGAATCATATCGGTATTTTTTTTAAAAAAAAAAAAATTCAAAACGGTGATGGCCCCTGGTCGAAATATCGGCTGATATTTACGTTTTGAATTTTTTAAAAAAAAAACAGTTTCTTTTTCGGTTTTTTTATATTTTTTAATTCAGAAAAATAAAATAATAAAATAATACCGATATTTAAAAAAAAAACAAAAGAGGAGATATATTTGCATATCGGCCGAATTATCGGCCAGGGCGTTTTTATGCAAACTACTCTAAGTACTCTATTCGGGATAAGTGACTTGTGATTTGATTTTAATTACAACAAAATGTATTGATTTATTGAGCATAATAATCTTATCAAAGTAAATTAAAGATTATCCTTCATTTGAGTTAAGTATTAAAATCAACGATTGATAGAGAGCTCTGCTTTAGTTATTACAATGGACTATTGAGCTTTAAAAAATGGCCTTAAGTTGAATTATTAGGTAAATATGAAAAATAAAATCTGACATCTTTATTTTTATTAAATTCTTCGATTAACATTTTATATTAATTTTTTAATAAATTCCACGAATTATTTCTCTTAATAATTGTGCTTGCCAAAGAACACACGAGCGATGGGGAAAGATGAAGTTGAAAAAGATTGAAAGTTGAAAAGAATGACAAAGTAGGCCCCATATAGCCAAAGATTATCATAAGAGTTATTAGTTGTCCATGCTTGTAAAGATCCAAATTAAATTACAACAAATATTTTACCTAATCTACTCATTGCCATGCTACTACAACCTCATGCAAGATCATTTTTAAATAAGTTTGACTTTATTTTTTTTCTCCAATAACTTACTTTAGACATTATATAATAAGCCCACAGTTGAACCTTAGCGTAAAGGTCTAAATATAAGTTTGAATTTGTATGTGATATATCAATAATAGTGTTTAATCTTAACACTGCGGGATTAGATTGATGGCCAATTCTCAACCTCATTTGAGCGAGGTCATGAGATCAAGTCCCACTCAATACAAAAAAGGTCACTCCCCTTAGTTCTATATCCGGCGTGTAATGCTCTAAGAATTAGTCAGGTGAGACGTCTGAAAAATTCAAATGGGACACTTGGATACTTTAAGATCACAATTTAGGATAGGCGATGAGACAACCCATATTAGTCAAGAACTATATAATTTTTTTTTTGAAAATTGAGTTGGAGATTGAAATTCTTCTCCTTTCTATTTGGATTTTGGAATGGTTTCTGCTTCAGCGTCCATGTTCAATGAATGGAACATCATACAAAATTCAGTCTCTATTTTAATCAAATACCCACAAACATGACTAAGTGTTCAAGTGCTGAACTGATTGAATATACAGTCATAAACTATAGAAAAGTGAAACATGACTGCGTGGGCAACACCGGACGGGGTTGGAATCGTGACTTTAGTGGCCTGCCCACTACTCTTCTCATGTTTCTTCACTACAACCTGCTCACCCTCAAATAGTAATGTCACAAATATTAATGAAAATTTTAAATTTATTATATTTTTATTAATAAAATATTTTTACTGCAGTAATAATGCATATTTTTATCATGTTATCGTAAATTCTCGATAAAATCACATTAAAAATATGATAAATGGTAGTATCATGATAATTTCCTGATAAATTCTCGGTAAATTCCTTATTAAGAAATTTTTACAATAATCTTAATGAAATTTCTACTATTTAAAAGATTGTAGGATATTTATTTAATTGTATTTTAATATATTGTTTGTTCTGAATTGATTGTTAGTTGGAATGGGACCCTCCGTTGCATCGGGTGACCGAGTATGCAATCCTTCATGAAATTTCTCCATTAATTTCTCAATAAAAATTAAATTTTTTAAAAATATCTCAATATTATCGCTTTAATATCTCGAAAACAGTTTTGTAATATAAAAAGCCATAAAAAAGGGCAACCCAAACACAGATTTTTTTTTTTAATAAAAAAAGACCTCGTGCCATGGTATGATGTGGTCTGGAAGGGTCATACAAATAGAAAATACAAGTTTGTGCTACTCGTTGTTGCTATAATGCAAATAATATTAGGGAGGTAGACAGTGGATGTTAACATGTCAACCTCTTGAAAACTCTACAAGGATTTTTCAAATATCTTTATCTAGGAAAACTATTATTAAAAGTTTAAATAGAGTTCACATTTTTTATCAAATATATAAAATATGATAAAGATAATAGGTGATAAGATCTTACTTCGTATAATTATTTTAGACTTGTAACTTTCAAATATAAAAATATATTTGCTAGAAGAAGTATATTTTTCATAGTCTTACTCACAAAACTATAACAATTGAATATAAAAAATTCCATTAAATCATACCATCTATCTTACATTAAAACCAACACTCCTCCCTATCTTGCATGATGAATGGCTTCGAATGTATTATTTTCATAATTATTAGAGTAAAAAATATGATAAAACATGAAGAAACTATTGTTACAAATTTCTTGCATTTAATTATTTTTTTCATTTCACACTAATCTACCCAAGTAGAAATAATAATAAAAAATCATAAATTACCAATTTCATTTTTGTAATCAACTCATATAAGTGTAATTATCAAATATTAATTTAAAACGATTTCAATTTTACACTAATAAGAATTAATTAATACTTGTCAAAACTCAAAATACATTGATGCTTACATTTCATTTTTTTTCCCTGACTTTTTTATCCATCTGTAAAATATAAACAATATAAGTTGAAAATAGACTTGATAAAATACATGTGGACCAAATTTCAACCAAAATAAAAAATTTAACCACTTGATCTTAGCGGTCAAGTCACTCAGTGTTCTTGAACTGAAGACGTCAGGTAAATTTGACCGTTAAGATAAAGTGACGATAAATTTAATTCAATTGTATTTAGTCAAGTATAATGTTATTCTGTATGGTTGAATTGTAGACAGATATGTGAAAATTTAACTAATGCAAACTTTAATGGATCAAATTTTCCCTTCAAATATAAATAAATAAAATTTTATTAAAATTATTATTTATTTAATCAAAGAGGAATGGATAGTAAGGCAGTAGGCGTCCCGTACACATCAAACTCCAGCCATAACTCATTAATCTGCATCAATCCAAATGATTCATACAGAGGGGAGTCATACATACATTCGGAAAATCTTTTCTTAGACACCTGTTTTTCAAAAGTTGATGAAAATTATCCTTTTGCCCTTTCACTTAAAAACGTTGCATCCACCGAACCAAAAAATCGTTCGGAGGATGTGATCCACCGAATGAAAAAAATCCTGACTTTAAGTAAAAATGGTATAATTTTGGACTTCAAAAATTGTATCTAAAGAATTAAAGAACTTCTCTCTTAATCCTTTGAGTACCATTTTTGAAGTCCAAAACTATACCCTTTTTACTTAAAATCAGTTCCGGAGTTCATAAAATTCAGAGTGGATGAGTTCTGATACTATGTTTGTAGAAATCAGTCAACAAACGAATTCGTTTGAAAATCCAAAAAAATCGTTCGAACAAATTTTTTCATTCGATGGATCACATCCTTGGAACGATTTTTTGGTTTGGTGGATGCATCGCTTTTAAGTGAAAGGGCAAAATGATAATTTTCATCAATTTTTTTTTTTTAAACGGATATGTAGAGAAAGATTTCACAATGAATTGATATCATCTACATAAATTAGCGTATAAATCAATTCACAATGAATTGATATCATTATTTAATCGTAATTTTAAAATTGAATCATTAATTAAATTTAAATATATAATTTAAATATTGTAATAATTTCAACGGAGGAGTTCATGACTGGGAAATTTTGGACCGTTTGGGACAAATGGAAAAGGATAGCCTATCTGAGAGGACAGGGTGAATTAAAGAACTTGGATATGGGCTTGGTATTTATGAAGTTTTAATGAAAATAGGTATTTAAATGGATTTAATAAGCTATATAAATGGAGAAATGAATGGGAGTTGGATGTTAATTGGGTTTAAACGCTTTAAATGGGATAATAAATGGAATTAATGGGATAATGGAATTAAATGGGTTTTAAAATTGGAATGAATAAATGGGATTTAATGGGGTTGTTTTATCATAAATGGATATTAAATGAGTTCAATGAATTGGATGTAACAGGTTTTGGGTGTTGATGGGTCAAAGATGGAAAGGAGAATTAAATGAGGAAATTGGGATGGTGGAAAGGGTTGTAGGAGGTGAGATGAACGGCGGAGCAAGGCACCAGTCGGAGAGACGGGAAAAAGCCATCTCTGTGTTGAAGAAACTCAGAGGGATGCTTTTGACGGTCGTCCATAGCAAACGGGAAAGGTCTCGAATTCACGGGAAGAAAAGAGAAAGAAGACGGATAGAAACTCGTGAACAGGTGAGAAAGTTCTCAAATTTCCGTTATCAATAATCTTTCCAAATAAAATTCTTAATCTAGTAAATCTAACTAAAACAAGTGTTACAAAATAATAAAAGAAACGAAAGTTACAAAATAACTAAATAAAGTAACTGAGTCGGTCAGATTCTGTGCCACATCACTATCCCGATATTACATTAGAAAAACACTAAAATTTTTATTAAAATTGTGATTTAAATTTTCTTTTTAATTTTTAAATAATATAAAAGATATTTAGTGTCTTCTTCTCAACTCCTATCATTTTAGTTTTAAGTCAAATTTTAGAAAACTTATTTTTATCTATTTTCAATCTAACGTTCCAAACAAGTAAGGAAAAATCTCCAACAAAAAGGATATTATATTGAGATTCTACTATAAAAAAAATTCTCTCAAATCAAATGCAAAATTTATTATTGAGGGCAATGCGGTAAATATATATATATATTTTATGACTAAAGTGTCTAGAGATCCCATTTGTATAGGAAGAGAGAATATTTTAACCTAACTATTCTTTAAGACATGACTAACCTTCCAATCTGACACAGATCCTGATTTAAGGTAATATTGACTGTCGAAATGGCGTATAGCCTCCACCATGCACTTTCTCTAAGGCCTAAGACCCCTAAAATTTCAAGACCGATCCGATTGACACACTGGTTAAACAGCTATAGGTGTAGCAAGAATTGAACTTAAGACCTCCTCTAACCCCCTCTTGGATTATAAAAATATATATTAAATAAAATAATTGTTGATAATTAAATTGTGAAAAGTTCATCTCATAGAAAATAAAATAAATAAATAGATTTAATTATAATAAAGGAAAATATTATAAACCTTTTCTAGTAAACATTTTATATTCAAAAAGTAGCTTTCCATTCAAAAGCGTCGTGCACGTTGCTAGACAGCAACAGATGAAAAATATGATAAAAAAAAAAAGTAAGAAAAAGGGTTAAATCTTTTTTACCAGAGAATCGAGATATTTTAAAACAGCTAGCGTCCAATCTTTTTTACCAGAGAATCGAGATATTTTAAAACAGCTAGCGTCCAATCTGGTGGGGCTCAATGGTGCAGATGATTCAACAGTGTTGCAGGGTGTACGGAAACTGATATATTTATTGATTTCAGAATTGAGAGACAGGGAGAGAAGGAGAGGCAAACAATGGACATCCTTTCCTCTGGCAGAAAATTGATCAGAAGGGGAAAGAGATGTTGCTGCCTGGTGAGAAGAAGACAGCATTGAGTCTTCCAAATCCAAACGGTACAAACCTCTCATTAAAACTTTCCTTCTATTCTCTCTCTCCATCTATGGGCCTGTTGTATTGTTTATTGAGCCTACCTACGTACATGGGGTGCCTCACCTTTCTTTCTTTTCTCTGCAAAATCTATAGGTTTTTCCATTTCCTGCATCAATTTCCTGAACTAATACACTGTACATCTCTTATTTTTCTACTATTTTACTGCTAAATCTTGACGTTTTATAGCGATATACAAGAGCCCATTTCGTTAGATTTGAGGACTGGGAAGGAGCGCAGTTGAGCCTTTTTCTCTGTTTACTGCTTTCCTAGGTCTGCTCTTCACCCACCCACTCCCTTGATTTGTCCTCTTTTTTTCTCATTTTTTTTTTTTTTCATTTCGTTGGATCTGTTTGTCTCTCATTCTTTTATTCATTTTTGTTCCTTTCTTTCCTTTTTTTTTTTTTTACTTATTTATTTATTCATTTACATAGATAGATGAGAGAAATCTGTTTATGTTGGTGGTTTGATTCTCATAATAGGGTGGTCGAGCAATTTCCTGTTTGGGTTTGTTTTGTGATGATGAACTAATATGTGGTTTGGGTTTGTTCTAAATGCTAATATAATGTGGTCGAATGTTCGTTTCAAATGTTTTTGTGGTTCATCTCTGGCTACATTATTTTTATTTTCATTTTTGTTGACTTGTTAAGGAGCTTCTTTCTACGTATTTGACTGATCTTCTTTCTATCTCCTGAAGTGTTTATTTATTTATTTTTAGTTTCTTTTAAGATGCTTCTTTAGTGCTAGTTTGTTTATGTTAGTATGATGTTTGTGGATAATATCTGGTCCGGTGACAGGTGTTTTAATCTGCCATTTGGGTCTTTCTGAGGGGTTTTTCTCTGTCTTTTATCCAGATATATTAGAATATTATTTCTGTGATACGGGAATATTTTTTTTTCATTTTTTCCGTTTTGTATTTATCCTCTTTATGTGTGAGATTGGGGTGCAGACGATTCGTTGTGGTTATTATTATGGCGTTCTGTATGTCCTTGATTCTTAGATGATTGAATTTTGATTCTTTTTGAATGATTAGGGGCTCTTATTTTTCTTCTGCCTTGCCCTTAGGTTTTGCTTCCTCTGTTCACATTAATTTTATCTCAACTCTCAAACATGGAAGATGAGAAGTCGTGGGTCAGTCACTGCTTTGACCATGTAAACAGAGAGGTTGCAGAGTTTGGACTATTTTCTGATATTGGTGAAGACAATGGCGGTAAGGATTCATTGGTTTCTGTGGATTTTATTCTGCCTGATGATCTTTTGGAGATAATTTTATCCTATCTGCCTGTGGCAAGCATATTTCGTGCAAGGTGTGTGTGTAAAAGATGGAACGAAATTGTCAGCTCAAGAAGATTTCTGTTGAACAACTCCAATACGATTTCACAGAAACCATGGTATTTCATGTTTACCAATAGTGATGATCCAGGAGGCTATGCATATGATCCTATTCTTCGGAAATGGTACAGTTTTGAACTTCCTTGCATTGAGACTCCAAGTTGGTTTATCTCTTCTTCATGTGGGTTGGTCTGCTTCATGGATAATGATAACAGAAGCCAGCTTTTTGTTTGCAATCCAATTACAAAAGAATGCAAAAGACTGAGAAAGCCCCCTGATCTGAAGGTTGCAGATTACAGTGCCTTTGCAATATCTGTAGACAGAAAATTACTCAATTATACCATCACTATGGTGAAATCTAAGCAAGTGCTGGACAATTTTCTTCAATGGGATCTCTCGATTCACATCTATGATTCTAAAACAGAGTCATGGATTACTTCTGTGACAGAGGTTTTGACAGGATGGAGAGGAGGTGATGAGAGTGTCATTTGTGATGGGGTTTTGTACTGCTTGATTTATCGTACTGGACTTGTGGGTGTTTCTGAAAATCGGCACGGCCTAATCATGTATGATCTCTTGAACAGGTTGTCTTGTATTCCATCTGTTCGATCTTGTATTCCAGTTCCTTGCTCCCTCACGTGTGGCAGGCTGATGAACCTTAAGGAGAAGCTGGTGATGGTTGGTGGAATAGGAAAACCAGACCGTCCTGATGTGATCAAGGGAATAGGAATCTGGGCTCTTCACAAGAATGAGTGGCAGGAGGTTTCGCGCATGCCCCATAAGTATTTCCAAGGTTTTGGAGAGTTTGATGATGTCTTTGCAAGCAGTGGTACTGATGACCTCATATACATTCAAAGCTATGGTTCTCCTGCATTGCTTGTTTTTGACATGATGCAAAATCATTGGAAGTGGTCACAGAAATGCCCTGTTACTAAAAGATTTCCTCTCCAGCTCTTCACTGGCTTTTCCTTTGAACCCAGGCTTGAAGTCTCTCCTTAATTTAGCTTTAGCCACTTTTGATAATACCAAATGCTTAGATATATCTCTCTGCTATCATTTGAAATGCCGATATAGGAAGCTAAAGAAATGCCGATTAGAAGGATCTCACGGTTGGTTTACCATAGGATTGTGGGTTCAGTCCAAGTCAGTCTACCTTTCATCCAAAACACGGAAAACAGTTCCAACATATTTACACGATCTTCTTTGGGATATCATACTTTTTTTTTTGAGATTGTATTTGCTATTGTCAGCATTCATCTATTTGTATTGTTAAGTTAAATGAGATTGGTAGCAAATGAAAGTCCTTTGTTCTCTTGGTACACTGTCTTGTCTATGAAATACTTCTCTTGAATGATCTTTGTTTCTGAATTACACAACTTTCTTATTCTTTCTCTACATAAACTGTGAACCTTATGTTTTCTGAAGAATTTACATGAGTGATTGGCACTAGTAGGATGAAACTTAAAGTAGAAGGTTCTCGAGGAAAAGGAAACTTCTCTTTTTTCTTCTTTAGACAGAGGTGGAGAACACCATCTTCTATTGGATGAAAGATTCACTCGCTGCGTTTGGATGGGTGATAAATTTTAGAGGGTAACCCCAGGTAATATGAAAATCCCTCTCTTGAAAAGGGTTTTCAAAAGTTGAGGGGATTTTTTACCCATTTCCCTTACTTACCAAACAGGAGTAATGAGGGGTTACCTCATCCAAACGCAGCGACTGTTTCCATACCCCACTTTCTCATGGAAATTGGAACCAAATAGGAGAAGTCTCTCTATGCCTTATTTTGTGTCAAAGATTCGTCTTAATTTTTTTTTAATGCTTTGTGGCCGAGATAGGTAAAGAGTTGAAAATAATCATAAGGGCAATTTGCAAGGTTTCTTCTTCTCCTTCAGTGTTTTACTCTTTCATTCTACCCTATTATAGATCTGCATGTCATCCTTCACAATCTATTATTTTTTGTACTTTTCTGGTTTTTAATATCTTCCTTCTGACATGATGGAAGATGACAATATATTGGACTGAGGTTGACAGCTTCTTCAGGTGGTTGCCCCCCATTGGAGTAATGTGAATGAGAGATCGATAGACAGTCCATTCCAATTTCCATAGGTCAAGCACATCAAATAATGGATATTTTAATGTATTATGGGTTTAGGCACAACTACTTGCAACTACTTTCTATTACAATTGCATGTGGGTCACTAACGAGGTCTTTAAGATGATTGTACAATGGATGCCTGCTGATAGAAAAAAAAAAAAAATACTGAAAATAATGCTTGCACAGAAAACACTAATTAAGAGCATTGCCTATTGCAGTCGTTATAATTTTCTTTTATTAAAGAGAAAGGTTCCTAAAGTTCTTCTGCTTGTGCAGGTGTCTCATTGATGAAAAGGGAATTATAATGCAGGCTTAGGTGGCTCTACTTTAATCTGCTTTCATAACCTTGTATTTTTAATCCTATAATGAGGATCTCATCCTGGGAATATGCGTAAATCATATGCTTTCCATGCAATCTTAACTCGGAAGATCTCTCCTCAAATATGTTTTCCAAACTTTGTTTTCGATGTTGACCCTTAGCTTTTTGACGTATTGGTTAAGTATTTAAGATTTGTTATTAAAGTTAGGTTTTATGTCCCTTATTTAAATCTTGGAAGTAGCAACGTATGGAAAGTGGTACATGGGTGAGAGTTGCTATGAAGTGGGCTGCTAGGATCTATGCAAGGAAGTGTGGTGGTCTTTTATGCGTCTGGTGGGGCCTGGCCTAAGGTCTAGATATTGGGTTGATTCAATCTGGTATGGGATAGATTTAAAATTTTAATTTTCTATATTTTATTAGCTTTGGAGCTTTGGACGTATTAATTATGTATTAATTAGATATCTCAACTGTAGAATTAAACTCATGGGTTAAGCGAACAACTGTTGATATAAACTGTCATGTTCTTGATAATTTTCCTTAGAAAAAGATAGTTTAGCTGCCGGTAATGGGAAAATGTGATTGGTTTGAGCAAAATCAAATTAGATTTTAGAAAGCAACAAGCTACCTTATGCTTGTGTGTGAAAACCTTGTTAGACATTATAATTGGGTTGGTGGGTGACAATGATGTGAAAATTCCTATTCCATTCTCTTCATATTTCAGTAGTCTATGGCTCTATGCAATCTTTGAAATAATTCAACTCCTTTAAATTCTAGTGCTGAATGCTTATGAATATATTTGTCTTTGCGGTGTTAGCGAGTTGCTTCTGATTTTGCCTTTTTTTATTTTTTCTTTCTTTAATGCCAGTTACTTCTGCCTGCTTTTAAATAATGAGGCCAGAAAAAGCAGTGGACAGGTTTTCCTGTCAAATAACAAGTTTATAAAAATTAAAAACAAAAATCGTGGGCATAATATAACACCATTTTATACAGTTTTTCTTATTTAAATACTGTAAAATAAGGTAAAAACCACTAGTAAGTTCTTTTTTACTACTTGTATAGCATTTAATAACATCCCCATGGTCCCATATTAGGCAATTGATAGGGTCACATACCTCCACCGCTGATGTTGCAAAATGAAAATAATTAAGAAAACTTATGTCTTTAATGACTTAATTGATTATTTGTTATTTTAAATAACAAGAAAATATCCTTAACAGAAAAATATAATGTTACTAAGGCCACTCTCTATTGCATGTAGGTGAAGTTTGCACATATCTTAACGATCAAGATAAAAAGTCAGGACATTTTAGTCTGAAAAGAATAATAAATATAACGTTTCTATTGTTTTGAGAAATATATTACTCAATTCCATTGTTAAGTTAGAATTATTCATTAAAAATATTAATTTAATTTTATAGTATCACCAACCAAATCAAATTGAGTCTTTTTAGAGAGAGACTGATGGTCTTGTTTACGATTATAGTCCAGGCCACAATTTGCAGCACTTTGTGGTTGGTTAGTAGAGAGAGGCAATTTTTCTTTAGCTACTGCTTCCTATTGATGGAGACTCGTAATTTCTTATAGAGTGGCTTAATTACATTTTGAATTCATTAATTGGCTTTGAAGAGGAAAATAGATGTGTCATTTTGGTAGTTAGTTCAACGGTGAATTGAATTAAATAGTTTTAGACGTTATTAACTTGTTATTTAGTCGTCCGAAGACGATATATAAATTAGTTTTTTTGTAAATTAAGAAAGATTTAAGAGAGTTCTTGACTGAATATCCACACTAAAGAAATGGAGTTCTACTTAGTCACGGTCTCAGTTTAAAATTTTCTAATATATATATATATATATATATATATATGCTTTTAATCAGTTTCCTATCCTATTAATACAGGATTGTCTAGTAGTTTGCATCTACATCTTAGATTAAGATCAATATAAAAATTAGAAAATTTTAAACTAAGACAGGATTGAACACTATTATACATTTTTAATTATTGACTTGACAAAAATGTCATAAATCAATCCAAACTCGTTAAATCTAATCTTAAAATCTTCTTTTCTAATTTTAACCATTTTTGGATCATTTTTTTTTCTATTTTTAAGTCTCATTAAATGAAGTCAAATGCATATTAAATGAACAATAAAAATTCATTTCACAGTTACCTCAAATTAGACAGAAAGATTAATTACATGGATTTGAAAGGTAAATTGATACCAATCCTCAAAACTTGCACTTTGTTTTGGTATGAGAAACAGAGAGCAGTGATGCGTTAATCATATATTTATATGATTGTATTCATTTCCTTACAACATTATGCAGAACACGGAACAGAATATGCTCCTCTTTTGCACTGTTGCAGGCAACCTGGTTACCTGATGTATTGATGATAGGAGGAAGTGATAACACTAAAATCAACATATAACCATCTTATACTCCAGGAAGAGGAAATTGGGTGGCTAAAACTTCAACTCTCCTACTCAGATCCAAAATACGGGCCTTAAGGGAGAAGTCTGGAGATTGAACAAAGTCCATGAAGTCTTTAAGCTTTGTCCCATTGACAGAACCCTTTGCTTCCAGTGCAATCTGCACACCTTCATGGATGAAATCAGCTGTTGCTACGAAGTCGTCCTCCTTGAATCCTCTGGTAGTCATAGCTGGCGTGCCAATGCGGATGCCACCCGGCACCAATGCACTTTTGTCACCTACGGAATAAGAATTCAAGAAAAGTCCCAATTAGACATGGACATATGTGAAGCATAAGCAAAATCATAAGGATGATGCTCACCTGGTACAGAATTCTTGTTGAGCGTGATAGAACCCATGTCCAAGATTTTTTCAACTCGAGCTCCATCAATACCCTTTGGTTGAACATTTCATTAAGATCAAATCAGGGCATGGAGAACACTACTAAAACTGTGTAACATGCTCTAACATACATTATGGAAAATTTCTGGAATGTCTGTATCTTATGTTCATGAAGTTAAGACCTCTGTGGATCTATCTAAACTGTTCACTCCTTCCTGCCGTGAATCAGTTGATATCCTATATTGGTACCCAACCTTTCTTCTACATCATGGTTGTCAAAGCCATTCATCTCGTCTATTTCAAATTAGCACTCAAACCCATAGTGCTCATTATGCAACCACAAAATCCAAGGTTAAAGTCCTAAAGGTGTTAGGTAAGCAATCGGTCCACAGAAAAGATTTGTCGGCCTTCATGATAAATGGTAATGATGATGACTTGTAACCTCATCTTATACATAGTTCAATTTTTGAGCCAACAAACCACATGAATCTGAGCCATAAAAGCCATTAAATTTTTATCTCCCACAAGTATGGCCATGATCAGGCAATGAAGCTGAAATTTTGTCTCTAATCTACCTAATGACTTTCCCATTTCCCACTTGTTATTGATAGCATGAAGTCAGTGGCCCATAATTTAGATTGTTTTTGTAACATTGACAACTTCATTCATTAAAAAACAAAAATTGAGTACATGAGGAGGACCCAAGTATAGGAGAATTATTCATCCCATTTCTGACTGGACTGACTCGGGGAAAGGTCAATTTGACCTCCTCCTGAGCATCTTAGAAGGTTTACAAGTCCTCTTCCGAATGGTTAAGTGCTTGATGTGGAGTCGTATTCTTTATGGAGAGGTGTTTTGACTTTGGAAGAGTTAGGAGCAGTTGGGAGCATCTTAGGAGGGGACTCTAAGCTTTGTTGTTGGTTGGACATTGGGGTCTCTTTGTCTATGGTCTTTACTTGGATAAAATTGACAGGATCCCTCATTCAATTCAGTTTTATGGTTATTTGGTATCATGAGTTTCCCGATCTTCAAATTCAGAGGCAGATGAGTTGGTCTCATCTGAGTGACTTTATCGTCGGAAATTGTCAATAATTTCATGCAACTTTGGGTGGCAGTTTTTGTCTTTTTTGGGTGGCAAACTCTGCCAGCTTGTTTTGGTTTCTTGTATGTGTTTCCCCTCGTTCTTTTTTTCTTAAAAAAAAAAAAAAGCTTCGTTACGCCCTAGACCCAAACCCAAGTTTGACAGTTTTATATCCCCAGCAAAAGTCAGCCATTGCATCAGTTTAGGCTTCAGAGAGTTATGACATCCTGTTCATCAACTACAAAATTTGTTGCTTTTAACACCAAATTCAGTACAGGAAGGGCTAAGGCGGGCAATTCAGACCATGGATTTAATGAGTTTCATCAGACAAAACATCCTAAAATTCTGTCACACCAATGAATGGACAGCTGAAGAATGGACAGGCAGCTACAACAGAGAAAAGATCAAAGGAATTATCAAATGGGATCTAGCAAACTGGTGGAATTTGGCCTTCTTAAAAATGATGGAATTTGAGCATCTTCTTTCCATGGCAGCAATCGCTGATCGAAGGTTTGAATCACTGAACCACCATGGATTCCACATTTATGATACTGGGACCCCTATATTACTTCCCAAAGGTGTTCCTGTAAGAGACAACAGAAGAATGGACAGACAGCTACAACAGAGAAAAGGTCAAAGGAATTATCAAATGGGATCTACAAACTGATGGCATCTTCTACACATGGCAGCAATCAGTCAATGGTTTGAATCAGTGAACCACCATGACTTCCACGTTTATGAACCCCTATAGTATTCCCCAAAGGAGTTTCCTACTAAGAGACAGCAGAAGAATGGACAGGCATCTACAACAGAGAAAAGGTCAAAGAAATTATTTAAACAGGATCTACTAAACTGATGGAATTTGAGGCATCTTCTATCCATGGAAGAAACTATCAGTCAATGATTTGTATCACTAAACCATGGTTTCCACATTTATCATACTGGGACCCCTATATCACTTTCCAAAAGAGTTCCCTTCTAACAGACGGCTGAAGAATGGACAGGCAGCTAGAACAGAGAAAAAGTCTTAAGGAACTATCAAATGGAATTTGGGCATCTTCTATCAATGGCAGTGACCATCACTCGACAGTTTGAAACACTGAACCATGGCTTCCATGTTTATGATACTGGGGCCCCTTTGTTACTTTCCAAAATAGTAACCTACCAAGCTGGTATACTAGGTATGGAAGATGTAATGGGGACAAATTTCAGATTAACCGACAATAAGTACATCAAGAGAATTGGTAGATTTTAATTTGTTCAGAACAGGAAATTATGAACTAAATCAGTGTCTGAAAACTGATCAAAAGCAGCAGACTCACTGCCTAGGTAGAGCAATTCAGATATGACCCAAAAATTAAAATATAAAAAATAAAGCCCAGAAGGTGCTTCTCTGCCTGGTCAGAATAGTTCAGTATATTGGCTCCTTTCTAGTCTTTTACCCAATTTCTAATCCAAGGACTTCCTAGCCATTTTAAGAAATGGAAGCCAGGAAAGTTCTCATGATTTTCATGAAATTAAATCTTTTTGGGAGAGAGGGAAAAAACCATCTGGATTCCAAAAAAAGGAGCCAAAGACAGACTAGGCAACTCTGCTTACTTTTAAGAAAGTTAAAGAGCTAAGACAATGATACAGTTTGTTACTTATTGCCAGAAAATATCTTGGTTCAAATAAAATCAGTTTCATAACTGATCTTAACTAAGCAAAATCAACCTTTAAAGTAAAAAAAAATGGCAAGGAGATTTCAACAGCTTACCATTGGCCTAAGATCCACCAGAACAAGGTGATTATCACTCCCACCAGAAACCAGCTTGTAACCCAGTTGAATCAATCGTGCTGCAAGAGCTTTACAGTTGGATACCACCTGCAAAAGGAGCAAGCATGCATAGCATAAAAGAACATTAAACTTTGACATAAATATGTCAAGAACCACAGAAAGAGGGAGAGGGAGAGGGAGAGGGAGAGAGAGACGTACCTGGGTCTGATAAGCCTTAAATTCAGGAGACTGAGCATGCAGTAAGCAAACGGCAATCCCCCCAATTGTGTTGTTGTGAGGACCCCCCTGCAAAAAGAAGGTGGACTCCAATAAACATTTGGATTTGTATATAACCAAGCGAAGCCAATTTAATTTTTTTTGGCAGAATGGAACATGATTGGCTTCATTGTTCATTTCAAATGACCCTTGTCTATCAAACTAGTTTGACAGGTTGTCTACAGCCTGTGGTTACCAATCTACCATTCCCAATTTATCATTCTTCTATTCCTAATTCCAATACCAGTTATACTATTGTTTCACCTTTCACCGACCAATAATTGTTTGCAATAGCAAAGTAGGGATCTGAAAGCAATTCAGAGATTTCTGAAATGGAAGGCTATGTTATAGAAGGATACAAAGCTGCTAGATGGAAAATGTCTTTCCACTTACTTGAAGGGAATCAGTCTGTGCTCCCTAAGATTTGATGGTTTTGGCTTCTTTACAGACAGAATCCAATAAATTGGATATAGCCCATTCCACCTGTTATTTTCATTGGCATTATTTTTTTTAAAAAAAAAAAATCTTAGAGTTTCAGTCACCTTCCTGTGACCAGTATGGTTAAAACAATGTCCAGTATAAAAAGATTTTTTTTCCTTTTCCTGTAGCCTACAACATCCCAATCCCAAAAGGTACAACAGACTGAAATCCATTTAGCCACAAAACACAAGCAACCCAGAAAAAAGCCAACATGAGGAAACATCCCCAAAATTACATCAAATTGTTTACAATCACAGAGTTCCATGAAACATAACTAAAATAGACCTGATATTGCAACCTTACCTGCAAACCAGGGAATACAGAATTGTTGATAGCTGTCTCCAAATCAACTCCCAAAACAGGATCCTTCCTGAAGAATATCATGCCAGCACGAGGACCTCTAAGGGACTGCAACACAATCTCCTAGTAAATTTATGAATATAACGAACAAAATAACATCGAAAAACACAATCACTTCAATAGATACATTATAAAAATAAAACAACAATTATCATTCACACAAGATAATTATAAAAAATAAACTTGAGAAGTTGTTCCTACACGTAGTTGCTGAGACAATATATTGAATATACCAAACACTGTTTTAAAACCTGGATCAGGCCTTAACCCATTCTGACGGGCAGTTCAGTCCTATTGCCTGGTCAACCAACCGTGCATGTTTGAAACTGCCCTTGGTTGTCATTTTCTTCAAGTCACCATCATCATGATCAAAGCTTTGTCCCATCTAACCAAGGCAGCTAGCATTTTCATCAAGTAGAAACAACTAGAATTTAACTTAAAAGCCAAAACTGTGGTTATTTTCAAAACCAGCACTTCCATTAAATATAAAGGTAAGTGGACCACTGAAGAGAACCTCCCTGAACAATTTCCCCTCTTTCTAAACCACCATCAACATCATAGCTGAAACCTTATCCTATCCATCTCATATCAACATTGTGAGTTCTGCTGCTTCTTTTTCTTTTTCTTTTGAAGACCAAGGTGTCCAGGCCTCTTAGAGCACCTGACTAATCCTTGGGGCATGTACAAACCTCCCTATGCACACACACCGGGAAAACCGTGGAGAGTGGCCCTTTGAGGGGAGTGGGAATTGAACTCAAGACCTCCCACTTGTAGAAGTGGGTTCTTGGCCATCACTCCAACCCCATTAGGTTATTCTGCTTCTCTACTTATATCCTTGTTTAGGGCCAAATCCTTTACCACTAGATAGCTTAACATGTCACTTCTAATAGCTTCATTCTTCGTCCCAACCGATGTTCTGAATATCAAAGTTGTATCTAAATTGTTCTAGTCATGAAGTTGTATTGAATCATAAATTTATCATAAATTATAAGAATTTTTATGATTTTCTCAAAAAAAATATAAAATTCTTAAAAAAATTTAAAAAGTAAAAAGAGGTTTTAAAATTGATGTATTTTGTATTTAAGTCATTATTGGTAAAATGAAAAATAAAATGATGATAGTATCATATGTATAACTTGATCATCTGTACAACTTGATTGTCATTTATGTAAATAATGAAACTCATGTACATGAGATTGTAATTACATATGATCATGCATAGCTTATGAGAACAATGCTTTCAGAATTGACTTAGATAATAAAGAAGAAATTAGAATTTGGTAAAACTAATATATAACTTGAAAAAGTTTACTAATATATTCAAAACATTGATTGTAAGATTTTAGCAACCATGATCCTAAGCGGTTACTCCTACATAGGAACCTTCAATTAGCAAGGATTCAATTCTTTGAGTATAGATTGCATCTATCTTTTAAGCACATGCCCAAATATCTTAGATGCCATTCCTTTGTTTTCTCTCCTATTGCAGCTACACATAGATTAGATTACTCTTTATTCGTAGATCTATGTTCTCTTGTTCACAAAACAATGGAAGTATAATGGTCATTCCCCAACGAAATGTATCACTTGGACAAGAACCTGTAGCACTTATAGGGCTCATTGTTCAAGTTCCATGGGTGTCAGTTAGGCAGTCAGCCAATGGAAAATAATTGGCCATATCCATATAAAAAAATGACAACCCTAGATTGATGGAATCAATGGCTTGAAGATGATGATGATGATGGCATTTTGCAGTGTATCTAAGTTGGACATACTCCAAGCTTGGAAAGAGAGCATTTGCATAGACTACAGGTATATCATCCAGCCTTGATGCACTCTTTTTTAGTTATCTTTGCTAAGGCCATTCTACTTCTATTGCAAGTACTCTTTGAAGCATCTATTGGTTTAGTTTTGATTCATGAACTATAACATATGCATGTATTAACAGTTATCTAAAATAACAATTGTTTCTCCAAATAGACATTGGCATTGTGTGTATGGGGAATTTAGAATATAGAAGTTCAGATTAATAAGTGCTGAGTTACTTATGAAGGTTGAATCAATCAAGTAGCCAATAACCTAGCTACAATTTAAATTTCTAATGCATATAAAGAATTGAGATATTAATTGATGTCAACATAAATAAATTATTAAAAAAATAAAGCACATCAGACCATACAATGATTTGCTTAAGCATTGGCAAATAGTGATGATTGTCATTTCTTGAGACATCTCCTGGGTTATGACTCTTAAAGAGTCTTAAGGGGGTGTAAGCTACTAATTTGAGGTGTCCATCTGTAGATTGTGGAGTGAAAGATAATATTTGTTGGGATAAAATGGAAATGTAGAACTCAAAAAGTCAGCCCTATCTAGATGGGAAAATGCTGATTGTGGAATGAAAGAGAATATTTATTGGGATAAAATGGAAATGTAGAACTCAAAAAGCCAACCCTATGTAGGTGGGAAAAGGTTGATTGTTGAGTGCAAGAGAATATGGTTTTTGTTAGGATAGAGTGAAAATGTAAAACTCAAAAAGCCTACCCTATATAGATGGGAAAGTGGTTATGAAAATGATGATGACAAGTTGATTGCTGCAGTTGCATCTCTATTAAAAAAATGCCGTAGTTGTGTTTTAAAAAGAGTCAACCTCATGCTACTTGGGAGTCCTCGTCAAAGGGGTGGAACTTTGATATTTGCCTTTCTAGAATGGGGGTTTTGGAGGAGTGGCTATAGATGGCACTATTATGATGGTGACTCCATGATTTCCCATACTTGCTTTTTTTACATAATCACCAGAATAGACCTTCTAGCCCTAAAGATAGGTTACAGGAAACTCTCCAAATTGGTTGAAAGGTAAGTATGGGAAATCATATAGCCATAATTCTGTATTCCAGGTTCCACCATTACAGGACAGTTTTATCTCTTTGCCTAGCCATGGTCCTCCTCCCAGCTAAATCACCATTATCTTTCGCCAAGCGTCTGTTTTATCATCGAAAGCTTCTCGGTTTTGTGCCTTTTTCTATTTTAAAAAATAATCATGTCAAAAACATAACACATTCCCAAAGAGAGCAAAAAAATAACAGAATTCTCATTCCTGAAATGCCCCCCCTCTCCTCTTCCCAGGCTTTCTTTTTTATAGACAAAAGGGGATAGCAACTGTTGCTAAGCTGCCATGGAAAACATTTGATTTTTTTTAACCTAAGAAAATATATGAAGTGACACTAAGGCAGAAATAGAGAACATTTATACATGCATGCAAGGTTGTCGAAATCGTGCAATTCATGATACGAATCATGCGATTCGTATCGAATCATGCGATTCGTATCGAATCAGACGTTCTTACGGTATGAATCGGTATAATATCGAAATTAATTAAAAAAATTGCGTTTAATCGCACGTATCGGAGTATCGTGCAATTCGAACTGCGAAGGAGTGGAAGAGGAAAAGACTTGAAGTTTTTTATTTAAAAATAAAAAAGAAAAAATTTCGAAACCGTATGACTAGCGCATGGGATTTTGAAACCTCTGTGATTTAAGGAAGTTACCTGTTATTCTTGATAAAAACCTCTTTGGCCTATATTATCGAATCATACGATTTAGAGGAAGAAGAAAAAGAAGAAGAAGGAAATGAAGAGACGAAGACGTGAATAGTTTTGAAAAGCATAACTCTTTCTTTTTCCTTCTACCTTTTCTTCCTTTTTCTTCAGTTTCTTCTTTGTTTTTTTTTCCCCTCTTCTCCTGGTTTCCGCACCTAAAGCTCTGTTTTTTAATTCTAAATTTCCATTGCTTCTTAGGGTTTTACTTATTAGACAATCCTCACACGCGAGGACTATCTACGTGTGAGGACTGTCTACACGACATAACTTTTTAAGGGCCTTTTAGTTTCGCGATTTTTCCACTGTTTTTATACTTTTAAATTTTACAAACACTTTTTAATTAAAAAGTTACTTTTATTTTTCAAATTTTTGATCTATTTTAAAATTAAGAAACTCTAATTTTTTTATTTTCATAAATTCTTTGATAAATGCTAATAAAATTTATTTAAATCTTTGATTTATTTGTTCATTTTTTTGGGAATACTGTTTTTAGATTTTTAATTTCTAATATCTTTTTTCTGTTTTTATTAAAAAATCTCTTTTTTATTTTTTTCCTCAAATTTTAGTATCTATTTTTAAAAAAATAAAAAAAACTCTAAAAAAACTATTTTATTTTTTTAAAAGAAAACTATTTGAAATATATATAATTTGTTTTTTTTTTCAAAATCATATTAATATAATTTTGTATCTTTTTTGTGGATGGTGAATCAAATACTTAGATTTTGAATAATAAAAATTTATAAATTATGATGATTTGGAATGTGAAAATTTGACTTCTAACGCATTTTGATATAATTTTGCATTAGAGCATTTTATCATATATTCTTATATTTGTTTATATATTTTGAGGAATTGAAACATCATCTTATTATTCTATGTCATGTTATATGTAATCATAATATAAATAATAATTTTAGAAAAAATATTATGAATCTTACAATTCTACGATTTACGATTCACGATTCATAGTTCAGACCCCTAGACCGATTCACGATACGATTCGTTTTTGACAACCTTGCATGCATGACAATAAAGAGCTTGTAAATGATTACATGAATAATTCAAGTTATACCTTGTGTGTTGTTGTAGTTACAACATCACAATACTCAAAGGGATCAGCAACCACAGAAGCAGCAATAAGTCCACTAATGTGAGCCATATCCATCATAAGAAAGGCACCAACAGCATCTGCAATCTTCAGTAGCATTCCATATGGGAAAGTTAGAGGTCAAATGCAAATTCAAAATTAACAATCTAGAACAAACTATTAAAAAAATCTAGAGCAAACAAATGTACCTTCCTCATTCGAGGATAATCAAAATCTCTGGGGTATGCGCTAGCACCAGCAATTATGAGTTTCGGTCGAAATAGGTTAGCTGTTTTTTCAAGCATTTCATAATCAACAATGCCTGTTTGAGAATACAATAGCAACAAGGCAAGCCAAGTCAACAAAGATTTCAATTAGTGTCAGGCAGATTTAATGTTAAAGAAAAGAATTGAAGTATCACCTGTAGACTCATCAAGCCTGTAAGGCATGGACTCAAAAAAAATTGAAGTGCCTGATACACGCCTTTTAGGAGTCATGAACCCATGAGACAGATGCCCTCCATGAGGTAAGTCTAGACCCTGAGCAAGTTACAACTGAGATGGATCTTCATAGTCTAGAAGTAAATTGACAAGATTAAGAGGAAAACATGAACGGGAGCAAATGACAGATGGTTTCAATATTCTGTCAGAAGATTGTTGGACATTCCATTTTGGACTTGGATATTTCTGAATGTTGAAATTTCTCCAACTCTTAAAATCAATATTTACAACTGAAACTAATAATACTTTCAGATGAAGAAAGAAAATTAATATCTCAATTAATACTAACGTCTGCCCTGCCCGTCAAAGAATGGAAGATCAAATAAACATCCGTTCTGACAAAATACTTCAATTGGTCACAATTTGAGTAAAATGCCCAAATACACCCTCAGGAAACCAAGCAAACTGACAAACTTACCATTATCCTGTCATGCGGTTTAAGAAGTGCAGTGTAAACCTCAAAGTTGGCAGGAGAACCAGATAAGGGTTGAACATTAACACCCCATTTCTCTTCATCAAGGTGAAATGCTGCCAAAGCCCTTCTTTGACAGAGAGTCTCTATCTCATCAATGAACTCATTGCCACCATAGTACCTGACCCAAAGGACAACCAAATGTTTACATTACAACATGTGACCACAAAACATCAACACAAAAGTTTGGATGAAATCCTATTTTCAAAAGCTTACCTTTTACCTGGAAGCCCTTCTGAATATTTGTTTGTGAGGCAAGAACCAACTACTTCCATCACAGCCCGAGATGTAAAATTCTCAGAAGCAATGAGCTCTAAGCAACTAAACTGCCGCTGCTTTTCCTTCCCAATTATAGCATGGACTTCTGGATCTGCTTCGCTCAAGCTATAGTCTTTCATGCCATTTGCATTATCTAATAAAAGAATGCATAATTCAACACATAAGAAATCAGCTGTAAGCATTTAAGAACATGTTAGTGGTAACTCATTTCTTTTACAGTTACGGCTGTGTCAAGCTAAAAAATATATAAGTTGGCAAGTACATGGCCAAAACCCAAGTAGTGGAGAAAATATTGTGTAACTTGACAACTCTTTATCCATGAGAAAAGGAAAAAGAGAAGAGATGAGTTCTATCATGATTGTGCAAATAAGATTACGTTAAAAGCAAGAGAATAACATGTAAATATTTAGAAGCTCCTTGTCTATCCAACAAGAAAAGCAATTATGTGGAAAAAAAATATGTTTAGGTTCGATTTATGTCATCCAACGAGTGCTATGAAATCTGGCCTCAGCGTCGGGCTATAGATAGCCAACAATTTTGATGTTTGTGTCAAAATCTTTATTTTTGTTGAAAATGAACGAAGCATTGCCTTGTCAAGTGAGGAAAATCTCCCTCTTTTTCTCATGAAATTTTCCTCTCCCCCCTATGAGAAATGGATTCCTTAGAACAGAGCCCTTATTCTATGAAAGAAGAGAGAAGGGTCACAATTTCGACGCTCATCATTTTCCATAGATGGAAAAAGACAAACAGCCTCCTCTAATAGGGCTGGAAATCTGGAATCCAGCCCATGCCAAGCCCAATATGACATGCTCAGGCTTGGGCTTAAAAATCCCATCCAACTCTTATAAGCTCATCAAAATCCTAAAATCCAAATTAAGTCCTTCACCCATATATGCCGAAGATAAACCTCAAACCTAATTTCCCTGTTTGCTCCCAACTCTCAAGTCTCAACCTTCACCTCTCTTAAATCCTAACAAAAACTACCCCTTCCAAATCCAACTTATATCTAACAAAAAAATCAATAGCAGCAGTAACTGTGCTTTTTATTCTCTTTTTGATATTTTGAAAGATTAATTATTTTATTCAACCCCACAGATGGGCTTACAGCAACCAGAACAACCTCAAAACTGAGGCAAACAGAACTACAACAAGGCAACTAAATACTCAGCCCTTTGAACAGATCAAAAGCCAAGTAATATGATTGCTTGAAGATCCACCCATTAGCTAATTGGTCTGCCCCACTGTTAGTAGACCTTTGAATATGACCAGTTGAGAACTTGAAGCCCCTGATGATTTCCCTACCCTCTTCTATCTTATCCAGATGTTGCCAAGGACAGGGTCCACCATTGACCCAATAAATAACAGCATAAGAATCACCTTTGATGACATCCCCCTCTCTGCCAATCTTCACCAGCTCCCTAATACCAACCTAGTGGCTCACAGTTCTGCTGCATTGGCATGGCAATCCTTGAGGCGCCCGTTATAAGATATTAACTCCCTTTCAAAGCTGCCCATAATGATGCCCCCAAAACTCACACTCCTTTACACACCTTGACTGCTACAATCAAAGTTCAACTTCAAATGACCTGCAGCAGGATAGGACCAAGGAATGTCCCTCTCAGCCCTAGAACAGGCCTTTCTACCATGACTGACCTATAGCCATTCAACACAAGAGGTGCCCAGATGACTGAAATGAGGATCAACCGATATCCACATAGGCCCCCTCTTAAAAACCTGAGCAAGATCCTTGGGCCTCCTAGTTTTATTCTTGAAGACCCTTATTTCTTTCTTTTCATAAGGACCATAGCAGTAATTTTAGCTATTCTCTCCAATCAACAGCAACTTTTCTTTCATGACCAGAACCATATTCAGCAGCTATGCACCCAGAGCTACAATATTCCAACATCAAGAAACTCATGAACACCAGCCTCTTCACATGAAGAGTGCTACCAAGTTCCACTTCAGAACATAAAGTAGGTCATGAAAAACAACCTCTCCAAGCCAATTCACCTTCTTTTCTAGCATTTTAGAATCTGAAATCAACCAATTCAAGCCAGAGGAAGATACATGGATTTCTATTACAGTCATTGTCATGAACATGAAGATCAGTGGAACTGTCCCTGGTGAGATTCTTCATTTCTTCACTATATGGTCATTTCTTCACTGTCATTGCAATAGGGCTCTGCATTTTGTTGAATTTGATGCTATTTTGTTTCCTAAGGATGTGAACTTCAAATCATTTTTCTGTTAATGCATGATGATTTGATTGGCTACATGATGGAACCGAGGAACCTAATATAAGGGACGAAATGTGCACTTGACTCTTGCAGTCTTGCTGTTTTAGGAGAAAATTAAACACTTCCATAAGATTTGGGAATCTTGTACCTGGTAAATAACAGGCCTTCATCAGGTAGGCTATTGTATCATTCTACCTTAAATGGAGGACTCAGGTCAAGGCACACAAAACCCATGCCGGGCCCCAATAATGCACTTGTATGGAATAACAGAAATCCTGACAACACTGCTAATCAGAGTGAATTGGACATGATATGACACCAGACAGAATGATGTTCACTATCGGATTAAACCCCCATTGTTAAAAAGTTAATCTTTCAGACCAATAAATCTACTGTGCAATATGGGTATTTTTGAGGCATCCCTAATCCAAAAAGAGACCTTCCTATCCAACACTGCCCCATAAATGGTGGGAGAGAGAGAGAGAGAGAGAGATGAATAAAGCAATTGGAAGATATTTGAAGGAACAATAAAGAAAGAATAAGAAAGCTAATGACCTAATATATCGTGAGGAAGAATGAGAGCAACTAGTAGTAACCTAATGACAAGATTAAAATCCCAAAGTATCAAATAAATAAACTCAATTGTTCACATGCTAATTGTGACCCTAAATCTCTAAACAAATAAAGATGAATAAAAACAGCACATATAAAAAAAAAATATATGAAGACACTATTTAAGCGAAACAAGTTGCAGTGGCAAAATACATGTGGAAGCAAATAAAACCAACAGTCAACACAATACAAAGCTATAACAAACATGAAAGTGTGAATATATCCAAAATCAAAGCAGTGTGAACATTGGCAACTATGTGAAGCAATCTAGTCCATAATGCATTTGTGAAATGCAGAAAATAAGAAGTAAAAGTTTAGGAAACTGCATCAAGTCTGATACTTCCTTTCTGTTTTTCCCACCCAAAAGTAATTATTTGAACATTCTCTGCTATTGATTTGGCATGAAATTCTTCATTGAAAAGAAAAGCTACCCGATCTAAGAAGATTTTCAACACAAAAAAAAAGACCCTAACTGCAATGGATCAGCAACTATGCACATCGTAATATCTAAACTGTTTGCAATGGGATATATCTAAACACACTGCTGAGCTCATAATAATATCAATTCAATGATAC
Source organism: Chimonanthus salicifolius (assembly GCA_013350335.1). Classification (NCBI taxonomy): domain Eukaryota; kingdom Viridiplantae; phylum Streptophyta; class Magnoliopsida; order Laurales; family Calycanthaceae; genus Chimonanthus; species Chimonanthus salicifolius. The sequence continues at coordinate 49,930,885 of CM023536.1, forward strand.
AGGCTTACCATCAATGCCAGGAGCAGGGACAGAAACAGAAGACGGCGGCCTTCCAGTCACCAAGCTCCCTTCAACATGAGAAGCTTTACAAGGCTTGATGGAATTAAACCTGACGAGACATGGAAATTCAACACCAGTGGACACCTTGTGACGGACGGTGGGGCCTGTGGTCCAAACAGACTGATGCACAACACCCATCATTGATCCACTGCAAGCTTGCATCTTCTCTCCCAATGTTGGTCAACAAGTTCACAAACTACCTACGCACACCCAAGTGATTGAATTCAATGTGAGAAACACTGATTTTATTTGAGTGGGTTTAATAGTTCGAGCAATGAATGAACGAGAAACAGATTTGTTTTAATTGCTAGACTCAAATTGGTTTGAGCGTTTTGTTGTTTTAATTGCTAGACTCAAATTGGTTTGAGCATTTTGTTAAGCTAGTTACGATGGTTTAGTGAGGTGCGAAACTTTGTGGACATGGCGCTTGCGGTTTGATAGTCCAGACCATTGGTATGATACCTAACGTTGGAAGATCCTACCATCTAATCTTTCAACTTTCCTCCTGACCATTGCTTTACTTTTTGGACACAGTTCAAGGTTCGGTGTCTTCCAACCTTCAAATCTATTTATAAAAAAGAAGAAGAGACACACAACAAAAACGACAACAACGACATCCACTGTATAAAATGAGGCCCACCAGAACAAGGACTTGGATAATTGGACTTTGCCCAGACCATTACGAGTAGAAAGGAGAAGACGAGGATTCCGCAGAAGGTGGAGAGAAGTACAATAATAGCTATTTCAACTGAACGGATTATTAAAAATGTTGCAATAGAACATAAAATGCAATGAAAAATGAAAAGAAAACTGCCTATTTTTGCATTCAAATGAAGGAATGGAATAAGAAAGTGGTTTACCGCCTTCGCTGCAGAGAGAGAGAGAGTAAAGCAGAGAAGAGGCTTTGAAACTGTTCGGAAATTAGGGCGTCCAGTGGAAAGCAATTCAAGATTCCAGTCTTCCAGACCATACACTTCTCGACCACTTGGCTCGGCCCAACCCGAACCCGATTCTGACTTATCATGCACGTCAATTCGGTTCAGTTCATTTTGAGTTTGGCTCTCTCATTTTTTTTATATTTATTTTTTTAAATAACATAATATTCTCACTTCATATCTGAGATGAGCGTGAATGGGATTCAAAATTGTATTTTATAAGACACGTATCTTGACCATCAAGTCAACCCTATAGGGTTACCTTCTCTAAATTTAAATTAGCTTTAGTTGATTTTGAATTAATCAAATCAATTATATGTATTACATATCCTGATGTCGATGTCACAAATACCATTTTATTTTCATTTTTTACTAAAAATAACAAAAATAACAAAATCATCAAATATTTCAAAAAAAATAGAAAGAATGATATTGACCGATATCCAATATCCGAGATATCAGTACATACGGTCGATATCACTCTACAGATATTTTAATTCCTAGTTTAGATTAAATTTTTAACAAATGAGTCTAGGTGGATTAAGCTAATTAAGAGTGATTGTCTATTCAATTAATACATTCATTTAATAAATGAGCCAGAATAGCTGTGCCAACTCATTTTGTAAATAGGTTAAATTGAGTTAATTCATTTTCTCGCAACAAGTTGAATAATTTTGAGAGCGATTCATCCGTTATAGTGATTTTTATATTATTGTTGTAGCCTTTAGATGTCCCAAAAAGACAAAGGTTTTAAAAATGCTTTTCGTCATTGGCACGTGGGGATTGAGGGGGCCCATTTAATTGATCCTTTTGAGATTTAACCAATTTTAACTAAATAATATGGAGTAAAATTTGAATTTGTCTGTTCAAAATTGAACCCTGAAGAGAGTGGCACCTAAACAATAAACCTACCAAAATCCACAGCAATAAAAATTGGATTTAGGTAGGGATTAACATGTTTAACATCTCAAAAAAAAAATTAATAATAATTGTGGGTGGGGGGGGGGAGAGGCACTAAATTAGGCCACTTAGAATAAAATCAAATGTTAAAAAAGATGAAAATAAAAGGGTTGAAAGTGAATTATAATTGAAGCTTCTAGAGATGTGAAAGAAGGTAAATCAAAGTCTATTGAAAGCGAGTTTGTTAAGCAAGAAATTGTAATCCTCTTATAACTCAGTATGTTGCAGATGATGAGTCAAAAAATTTAGATAATGGAAAATTGAATAGAAATGACATTTTAAAACCAGATGTACAATCCAAAATCATTTTACTAAAATGTTGATAGACAATGCTAGTACTATCCATACCCGGCCCTAGCCTTAGACGAACTAGGCTGCCGCTTAGGACTTCCAAATAAATAGATCTCCAAGTCGGATTCAATTTTTAAGTTTCTGTACTTTTTTTTTTATGTTATAAATATAGTTTAATGTTTATTATATTAATAAATTGATCTATGGCGCAATGGTAGTGTTTTGCTCTCAATCCTTAGGTTGTGTGTTCACATCATGAGTTAAAAATCTATAATTATAGATTTTTTTTCAAATTTTAAATCTATAATTCAAATAAAATGAATTAAACATTATGATAAAAATCATTTATTCTGTAGTTTTATTTTTCTTTTAAAAATTAAGTATTGAGATGATTAATTAACTCTATTAAAATATTAAAATGATTATATAAATGTTAGATTTCAACTAATAATTATTCTTATCATCTAAAGAAGTCTCTAAAACTTAGTGTTAACTGTAATATAGATGGTTTAATGGAAATAAAATGGGTTTAAATTTGAATGATTATTTTGTGTCTTATAGTTTATAATTGAGTGATAATTTTTTAATGTAATTTTACTTTATGAGTTGTTTTAAATGCATTATATACTTTAGCATGTGAACTACTATTTTTAAATACACTACAATAGTAATAAAAAATAAAAAATCAACATACATGACACAAGTGGAAATTAAATTTGTCACAAGAAAGATTAAATGGATTAGTTATCTTATCTATTGAAAAAATATAGTAACAAAATTTAAATATAGTAATTTAGTTAGCAATTTTATATCTCAAAATCTAAAAGGAAAAAATTTTAAATAATACTTTATTATAAATTTGATTATGATATATTTATTTAGATGTTTTACACTTTGTAAAAAAATATATAATTTTATATTTTATAAGTGTTTAAAAGCCCATGTTAAGAGTTCGCCTAGAACCCTGAAATCTCAAGACCGGCACTGTTACTATCTAAATTCACAAATAGCATGATGATCTGGGATCGAAGGTAAAAAATACCATTCTGCATGTCATGTTCATGGGCTTTTAAAAAGGAGAGTTATAGGTAAATATACTACTTCACTGTCTTATTGGTAAGAAATACAAAGATCTAGTATTACGTAATACAAATGATATTACTCATACTCTCTCTATCACAAAATACTTGTCTCATTTTGGAAATTTTTTTTTTTTCACATAGCGTAGCAAAAGATTATTAATAGATTCTTCGAGTCAATACAAATATAATGCAAAAAATATATATATGAGGTCTAGGTGGTGTCTCATTATATAGATATTATCGATCGGGTTCATCTACAAAAGCTCAATAATACTTTTCTATGCAGCAATGCATGATTGAGACGACGAGAGCTATACGTGAAAATAATTACAGAATATCGGATTTCGACAAGTCAAAATTTATAAAAAAAGGTCGTCTTCTCATCATGCTAAAATACAATTTAGAGTTCATTGAAAAGATTAAAACTTTGATTTAATGTGAAAATAAATAAATAAAATAAGTAATTTAGGACAATTTTAAAATGCATATAAAATAAGTATTTTGAGATGAAAATAATATTATTTTAAATTTTACTATAGATATATAATAGATGTTCAACGACTGAGTTAAAAATAAAAAAGTTCACTAAATTCTCAATTCAACCCCGATTTTTTCTCGAATCCCAAGTTGCAACCCTAATTTAAAAGACACTCAATGGTAAAAATATGCTTTTAAAATAGTCTAGACCATTGGGCCATGGGTCCATCCAAAATTTCCACAAAAATGAGTTTAAGTGAACTTAGAAATTAAGGAATAGCGAGGAATTTACATATTCATCTTAATATTCTCTGTCCTATTTGCTATTTTCTCCACATGGTGGGGCCAACAAAACGATGAATTTCAAGGATAGTTTGAATGCTTTATTTTCTTGTTTTTTGCATTGGCATTGTGTAATTGCTAGAAATAAAACTAGGATTGATGTGTCAAAATCTCATTGGTGGAGAAAATTATGAACTACGAAGTGTAAATATAGACCTAGATCTAGATGTGACTAGGAAGTGTGAATATAGACCTAGATCTAGATGTGGGTGCTCTTCTAGCTCTATAAATGCTACAAATAAGAGCCCCCGTGATAAAATCAAGAATCTCACTGTTCTTTAGGTTTTTTTTTCCTTTCCTTTTCACTCTTTGCAGTTGCACTTCTAGTGTTTTTTTTAATGATAATCATTTAAAAATAGATATACAAGAGGGTTAACAAACTCCTACTTACGGCCTATATTTCAAGTAATCACATTCCTTGATTTCATCTATAATATATTTTCAAATTTCAACAATTGTATCATAACGCCACTCTGAATATTTACAGTTTGATTATAAGAAATCGAAAATGAAAAGTTGTACGAGTATTTAAAAAATTATACCAACTGCAGTGTAGCAGAAACATACGGAAAAGAGATAATGTCACCCTCAAACTCTTGACGAATATAATGACAATCAATTTCAACATGCTTTATGTGTTCATAAAATTTTAGACTATGAGTAGTCCTAATGACACTTTTATTGTTCTAAAATAGAAGAGTGAGAGCAGACAATGAGATTTCCATGTCATGTAGTAAATAAAGAAGTAAAACTATTTTAGCAAAAGTGTTGGACATGGCTCAATATTCAACTTCAGCTCTGAATAAAAAATCACATGTTGCCTTTTATTTTTTCACATGAAATAAGTGAATCTCTTAAGAAAATGCAGAAGCCATGGTGGCATCGCCAATCGAATCAATGTTTAAATAAGCAATAAGTTGCAAAGACGATGTCGATGATAGAAACACACTGAAACATTACATCTACGAAGATTTCTTTCAACGATAACTCAACGAACAAAACATTTTATCAAAATTTTAGATAGCTTTTTTATCTATCCAAATGTTCTTTATTGTCATAAATTTTCTTCCCTTTTATGAACAATGGGGATTTTTTTTTTCAACTATAGAGACGACTATTTTTACAAGACAGTTCAAAGGAAGTGCTATTTGTAATTATAATTTTAAGTTATATTTTCATTAAATAGGAAATATAGCATATTCTAAATAAATGAAATATATGGATTTGATAAAGCCGACAACAATCCGATAAATTAAAGAAAAAATTTTGAACTCTATTAATTATTTTTTGACTCTTAAATTTATGGATTATGTTAAATGACTAATATTGCTCAACATTTCTATCTATTATCATTGCAGAATATTGCTGATATTTTGTGCATAACTTAATTTATGATCAATGGCTAAGACACTTAAACTTTAATAAAATAAAACAAATTTTCACATTTTCAATACCATTATTTAAAAAATCAAAATATCATTGTTTTATTTGATTAAGAATTCCAATGTCTCTACTCGTACCTTCTAACCTATATTATAATAGATTAATGGGTACCATTGAAAAAAAGTCACATGGCTTTGACTGTGAACTGTGAAGAACAGAAATGGGAAGGAAGAACAGAGATGGGAAGGAATTGCACACACATCACCAGCCATCGGGCATTCCACGTGCTACCTTTTACCAAATAACAGAAGCTATAAGTCTATAACACTAGCAAATTTTTTTTTATTCGATTAGGTTATTTTTAAGAAATCGTATGTGAACAATTTAAAAATGAGCTGATTTGAAAAAAAATTATATAAATACGTGTTAAAATTAATATCTCTCTATATACATATAATTTAAAGACTACAAACTTTCAATTTTTATGCTTTGAACTCAATTGATATAAATGCATTACAAATAATTTAAATAAAATAAAATATTATAAATAAGAAAAAAAGTAAAGATACGTGATTCATTTTATCTAAGTGAAGGAATTATTCTCAGAAAATAAGAGTTTTGAGTTCGATTTTCATTTTATCTTTAAAGATTATTCTTTATAAAACTATCTAATTTATGGGTAAAAAGACTTGAACATGGTCTAAAAATAAGTCAAAATATTTTAAAAGGTTTGAATACCTTCATCACAAAAAAATAATCTTTAAATTATAATAATAAATAAATTTCGGAATTTTTCTTTTTTAGTAGCTTCAGAGAGTCTAACCAGTAACCACAACTTCTCGTGCAACTGTATTCTTAAATAAGAAGAAATTTTAGGAAAAGCGTAATCTCTTTGTGCTTACACATGCGTAAATGTTGGCAACTGTTTGTATATGGTGGACCCAGTGGGCCCAATTGACACCAGGTGGCACGTGCAGAGTCGTCTAGAAGGACGACAAAAGGTGTCGATGAGCATACATGAAAAGGGTAGTCAATCATTTGACTTCGTAAATTTAGTTTCGATATAAAGAGGTAATTTCTAATCCTTACTCGCTTTTGTTTTTGTTTTTATTGTGATGACCGGTGAAATCAGAACTGGCAGAAGCGGGAGGAATACATTGTTTCTCTCTTGAATGGACAAAGATTGCGAGCTGGCTTTGCTACTTTTCTCCCAATTCTGTTCTTATATAAAGATTCTCTCTCTGCTGGAGAATAGTGTGCAGTTGAGTATGCTGGATTTCAATTTTCCATCACAAAAGAATTCCAGGAAAGCCCATTAGCCGAAAAGCAAGAAAGTAACATACAAACAACAGGAACAGGGAGGAGGAAAGGAATTTATATTTAAAAAAAGAAAGAAAAAAATAGAAAGAGAGAGATGGGGAGAAAACGCGGTTGCTGGTGGAAGGAGAAGGGTTGAAAAGAGAGAGGGGGGACAGGGAGAAATGGAAGCAGGAGAAAAAGGTGGGGCTGGGGCTGTAGAAAAAGAAAAGCAAGAATTCCAGGGCAGAAAGTTGAGGCGCGGGATTTCATTTTTGGGTGAGAAAAAGGGTGGGCCCAGTACTCCAGCGCCCGCTTGGAAATTCGGGGCTGAGCGCGATAATTATAGCAAATGGAGTAAAGGTGAGGAAGGGATTTCTTCCTCCTCCCCCTCCACCATTTCCATACCCTCCTCTCTCTCACACTTACCCTCTGCCAGGAAGCTGGGAGCCACCGTTTGGGAGATCCAGCACCAGCACCACCTTCCTAATATGAATCGGGGTGCTAGGGTCAGGCAGCATAAGGACAAGGGCCTTGACCTCCCACCCCATCTCGCCGATCCTCCCCACAGTCCCACTGATCATCAGGTTTTCTAACTTCCCTTTCCAATTCCCCTATTTTTTTTACTGTTTCCATCTATTCCAACAAGTAAATATTACTTTCCTTTCTCATCTCCTCTCTCTTTTAATTACCTATTAGCCCTGATGCTAATGGGTCTTTTCACCACTATAAATGTTTTTTTTTTGGATCTTGCTTGTTAATCATGATTTTTTTATTTTTATTTTTTGTTTCTGTGGCTTGCTCATATTTGTCGCTATGAATGAGAGGGTTTTTCTCTTATTGATTTATTTGTTATAATTTGTGGATGAGGTTATCTCGGTTTTTAGTTTTGGGTCCTGTTTCCGATTTCTCTTGGCCCCAAATGTGTAAAGGAGTAGGAATTGATAAGTTTCTATCTGCCGTAAGATCCAAACAGATAGTGATTTTGGCACCTAAATGTGGCGTTATTGTTATTAAAGGATTAGATTTGCTCGTTTTGGTCTGATAATCATGTCCTTAGTATTTAGTGGTTGACTATCCATCTATCATCACTGTCTCAATTGTTCTGGTCTTCTTCTATACTTGGAAAAGGTGTAACTCATGTTCCCTTACACTGGTAGTGTTTGGACTGACTTTCAATCAACGTTGGTCATGTTGGTACATAAACTGCCAGATTAAATGACAATTATTTGGCCGTGTGTTTGCAGTGGCTCTTTCTCACTACAGGCACACACCATGCCAATTTTGACACCTTGATTGTGGTTGATATAAGTCACCCATTTATTGCTACTTATTATGAATTTAAGTTGGGTAACTTATTTGGATTTGTTAAATATATTCAACACTACATATGTAGTTCTTTTTGTTCCTAACTTTCCTCGTTTTTACTGACGCTGAAGAACAGCATCAATTATGATGTTAGGTTTTTCTAATGGTTATGATGTTGGCCATAATGAACACGATAGCAAGACTGACTTTGGAAAACCATGTTATGTTTGATAAGAATGCATTATCTTGTATGTTTCAAAAAGATTGTATTATCTTGTGGTGAGCTTTTGGTTTTGACAGGGGTCTTTGAGTATTTTCTAGGATACTATTTTTAAGTTGAATCTATGTTTAGCCTGCTTGGGCTTTTGTCCGTCTTTCATATGTCTATAATTACTGTCCATAGAGGTATCTATGGTTCTCACTTAATTCATGTAACAAGAGTATGGCATTTTGATTCAAGAAAATACACTGATACACACGTATTGGCTTTTCTCAAAGTGTGACACATATAGACACTTCTATTTGGGCAATATGCTCATCTTCAGTCTCCTTATTTTTTTTTTTTGAGACCCACGGAAACCTCGAGCCCACCTTGGGGGTCTATAGTCATGTTGCCAAAGTGTGCTTACGCCTCGCCCTCCTAAAACCCTGGGGGGGATACCCCACACTCACATAGAGTGCCCCCAGTTAACGCCACCAGGGATTGAACCTGTTGCCTCTCACTGAAAGTAGTGGGAGGCAACCAGTTGGGATACCCAGTGTTGGGTGTCTCCCTTTTTTTATTAAGAACAAAGACAGCACTAATTTTCAGTTTCATATATCTTCATGGATGCTAGATGCATCAATCATTAGATTTCCCTATCGTTTAAAAGAAAGACATTGGGTTCTTCTGCTTTCTCCTCTCTTTAACCTGCAAATATTCAAATGTTTTCTGGTTAAATTATGTGGCCTTTAACTTTCATATATATATATATATTCACTTCGGGTTGTTTTTCATAGGGATAGCTGTTCCAAAGGAAAAGTGTGCTTGTTAGTTTCTCAGTGTATGTTAAAACCAGAGAACTTGGGTTTGTTCCTGTTTTGTGGTACATGATGCACTTTATTGCAGGCTTTTATGATATGCATTTCCATCTGAAAGGCATTTATGTTTTCCACTACTTCTAGGGATGCAGATCCCTGTCTCGGCACTATCTATCATTTTTTTGGGATAATTAAGACTTGAGAGAAAGCATGTTGCAGAATAAAGTAATTCACATCAAAGAGCCTGAATAGCAGCTAGAATATCTCACTGCTGTCTTGATGATATTGAGTTGCACCATTCCTTGAACCCTGGTCTTCATGTTGGATTGATAATCTCAGCTAGAAGTTCTCACTGTTGAGTCCATATAACTGTTCATGAGTGCTCACTATTGCAACTATAAGGTTGCAAGTTCGTCAAATTACCACTTCCAAAGGGTCGAAGGGCGGTCACCTATTGTGTTGAGAGATTGTGAAGCGTAAACAGGCAACTCCTTGCTAGGTCGGGAATTCACTGCCCCATTAGCCAACCTATGTATTAAAGAAAATTGATTTGATATATTGAAAGAATGATACACATCTCTCCACAATATGTCCTAGGAATCTTCAATTTTCTAGTGCATATTAAGTCTTTGAGCTACCATCTATATTAAAAATTAAAATGAGTGTCAACTTTCAAAAAAATAAATAAATTAAAATGAGTGTAGTTAGTAGAACTCATGAAACCACCTCATATAGATTGGGGTAAGGCTTCAGTAATAATGATGATTTGAGCCATCATCTAAGACGATGGTATTGCACCCCATGCTTTTGATCAATCAAACCCCTTGAAGAAGAGATCTGATTTCAGCTGTGACCAAATCACCAAACTCCTATGGGCTGAAGTGGCAAACTATATATTTTCATTTGTGTCTGCATCAGAACAACACATCATTTCCAGCTCGTCTAGGCACTGCATGCCATTGTTTTCGTTGAGCTAAATGACACCATACTATTTCCAGATCTATAGGTATCTGCTTCTAGCTTGTGATGCTTTATTTAGGTCTTGTATTTTGCAGTATCCACTCTTCCTTTCATGAGTTGTGATTAATCAGTTTTTTTGCATTCCTGTTTGTGGGAGCAACAGAGCATCTCTTTCATCTGTTCTTGGTGATATATTTGGTTTGCAGGAGTTTCCTTTTATGTGATAGAGCTAACAATTCTTGGCGTCCTTGGCCTTGAAACGCCAAAGCTATCAGAATTGATTTTTCTTCTAATAATTCTGTCTTTCTTTGCATCCTTTTTCTTCCCTAACTGCAGCCAGCTAGTACCAGCAGTTTGAGGCGGCATGTTGCTGCAACATTGATCCAACATCATAAGTCAATTGAACGAAATAGTCGAGCTCTGCAGCCTGCATCTCCAGCTAGTTACAGTAGCTCCATGGAGGTAATGTTTTCTTTTTTTCTGCTTCATATTCACTAATTGAGATGGCTACTCTGGCCTTTTTGTTCTCTAATGATACCATGGTTCTTTGCATACAAATTCTACACATGGGCCAATGTTGTAGATCTTGTTTTATTTTGTGTAAAAGAAATGATGTAGAGGGCGTCTTTGATGGACCCCGGTCGCATTTGTTTTGAAATTGTTGAAAGAATGTATGCTTCTGGTATAATCTGTGTTGTGGGACAGGCATTGCATTTTATAGTATGTGGTCCTTTTTGGAGTTTTCCATCCCAATTCAGTTGGTCAACTATGGTGCAGGAGACAGCAGAACCAGAAACTCAATTTCTCCTGGTCTTACAGATGCTCAAAAACTACATTTTTAAGGGCATATTTGAAGACGCATATTTGAAGACATTGTTAGCTCGATTATAGCATGGAAAAGCTGATGGCTTGATTAGCTTTTGCCAATTTATTTAAATGAACAAATTTATCTATCTTCTACCATAAGGGACTTAATTAAAGTATTAAACACTCCTATCCTCACTGTCAATTAGAAATGTTACCTAAGTCATATTTGGAATTTGGAAGCTTGAATAATTTAGCAAGTGGGTGATTCTACCTCGTGTTTGGGGCAACATGGGACATCCTGTCTACACAAACCAACAATTGCTTGGGCTTTTTAATGATTCAGTTTGGAAGGAGGGGTTTGAGGGTATCCCAGCTGATGTGGTTTCTGATTTCCTTGTCATTCTGGACACAAATAGAATTGATGACTATCTGCTCTCTCTCTAAATGTTTGTGCAAAAAAAAATTGCGAAATTCACCCTCAAGTTATATCCTTTTGTACCCTCTGCTGATGTGGCTGGTCATTTGTTTGGTATCTTAACTAACTCTTAATAAGTTAACAAATTCTTTTTCACCACGTGAGCCTGAGTGTATAAAAGGATATGATTTAATGGTAAGTGTAGCATCTCCCTTGTGCAAATGATGATTTCTCACATGAAACATACATGCGTGGGTGCATACTTACATATTATATACATATTAACGGTAAATATTGCTGATATTTTGTGCACAACTTAATTTATGATCAATGACTAAGACACTTAAACTATAATAAAATAAATAATTTTCTCCTTTTCAATACCATTATTTAAAAAATCAAAATACCATTGTTTTATTTGATTAAGAATTCCAATGTCTCTCCATTGGACTTGAAGACTCCTTTGAGAGGCTTTACCCATTCTAAATCTTCTTCCTAAATTATCTACTAGTGGATGGCCTATTGTTTTAGTGCTGCTTACTTTTGTGTTAATTTTAAATGCAGATTGCAGCTTATAACCCACCAATCACTCCTACCAGTTCGTTGGACTTCAAAGGAAGGTTTGGAGAAGCAGCTTATAGCCTGAAAACATCCACAGAGCTATTGAAGGTGTTGAATCGAATCTGGAGTCTGGAAGAACAACATGCATCTAATATATCACTGGTGAAAGCACTCAAAACTGAGCTAGACCATGCTCGGGCACAAATTAAAGAGTTAATGCAAGAACAGCAAGCAGACAGGCAAGAAATTGGTGATTTGATGAAGCAAGTTGCAGAAGAGAAACTTGTCAGGAAGAGCAAGGAACATGAAAAGATCAAGGCTGCAGTACAATCTGTAAGGGATGAGCTCGAAGTCGAGAGGAAGTTGAGGCGGCGCTCGGAGAGCTTGCATCGGAAGCTAGCTAGAGAACTGTCTGAAGTGAAATTGGCATATTCAAAGGCTCTGAAAGAACTGGAAAGAGAGGGAAAAGCACGGGTTCTGTTGGAAGACTTGTGTGACGAGTTTGCAAGGGGTGTGGGTAACTATGAACAGGAAGTGCGGGCACTGAAAAAAGGGTCTGAGAAGGATCATGAAGAGAAAAATGACAAACTGATATTGCACATTTCTGAAGCATGGTTGGATGAACGGGTGCAGATGAAGCTGGCAGAAGCGCGGTGTGATCCGGATGAAAGGGAAATGATTGTAGACAGGATGAGATGTGAAATTGAAACCTTTCTTCGAGCTGTTAGACAATCCAGTGACTCTAAAACTGATACTCCATTCATGAAGGATGCTGCCAGGAAGGATAGTCGCCTCCGCCGGCATTCACTTGAGTCTGTCCATATACATGAGATCATTAGTGGACGTCAAGATGCTGGAGATGAAGATTCAATGTCAAGTGATTTGCACTGCTTTGAGTTGAACAAGAGTATCAATGTTGATGGGGACAACTCACGTTCCAACAGAAGTGGTGAAAAAGATGACAGTGCTCTTGAAGAAATGAAAAAAATTACTACTGTGAAGAAAAAACTAGGACCACGTGAAAAAGTGAAGGGTCATAATTCTTCTAGCTTGCAGTTGCAGTTCGAAGAGCAGATGGATGGGGCCTTGTGTAATGGAAACAAGGTGCACCTTTTAGATAGGGTACGAGGAAGCCACCCGGGTATGATTGCCAAACCTGGATTAGATAAAACACAGGAAATTGACATTTGCCTCCCCCAAAAGTCTGAAGAGGCAGGAGATGTGGGCCATGATAAGAAAGAGAAATGGGATGGCACTCATGGATCAATCCATTTGATTGATAATGTGGCCCGCAGCCAGTTGGCATACTCTGAAGCTAGTAAGAATCACGCTGAGAATGACCACAGGGAAGATTCATGTGGTCACTTCTCATGGAGGGGTCGTTCAGTTATAGGTGCTGGGGAAAATGGTTCAGGTGATGGTCCGGGTCTTCCCAGTCCAGTGCAGCAGTGGAATTATCGGCATACCATTCCAGACCTGGAGACATCTGAAAGCTCCTCAAAATGGCCTCGTGGCTTAAAAGAGAGTACATTGAAGGCAAAATTGCTTGAAGCGAGACTTGAGGGGCAACATGCACGGTTACAATCTTCAAAAGGTACTTAGGTCTATGCTGCTAGTGATCAAGAGACCAGTTGTGCTGACCTTACCTCCACCTCTGTCCCAAGGGGCATGTTTCCTATCTATGTGCTTATATGCCCAAATTAGGGGAATCAGAATGTCCTCCATCTCTTCAAGGGAACAGAAATGGTCAGCCAGCCTGTCCTAATCTCTGACTTGAGGGAGGAACATGGGTGGTCAGTGCTCAAATTCAGGCATTCAGCAGTTAAAAGAGTAGGCCGACTGACCTGATTTTGAGATAGGTTGGCGCGCCTAACCAAATGAATGTGCTGTGGGTGGTAAAACTTTGAGAGGTTTTGTAACTGTTACATGAACTAGAATGATTGTGAATACTAACCAATGAGAGTTTCTGCAATATAGAATGTGACAGTTGCATTTTTCTTCTGCTTCTGGTATCCTTGTCTGTAATTTTTTCATTTGATTTTGAATTGTGTAGAAATGTGTGTCAAATTCTGATAGATGATATAAACAATTATATAGAGTTTATGATAATTAAAAGTGTAGAAGCGAGAGGCTATTAATAAAAAAAATAGTAAAGGAGGCTTTATAACCAGAAGATTGAAATGCTATTCATTGCTTCAATGTGGTAAGAGTGATTCTTGCTACCAATGGTTGCACAGAGCACGCCAATCTCTCTCCAGGCAGATCGCACATTGGATGGGCCACCTCTTAACCCCAGTTTGAGACTATAAGCAGCATTCCGTACATCACGAATGGTAGAACTGGCCGTAAAGTCAGTGACCCTCGTGAAAGAATAATCTGGTCAACAACGGAATTGCCACCAAAGCTTCAAACTTCCTGTCTCCAACCCCGTCTTCGACCCCTGTACTCGAGGAGTTCTCATTTTCATTTCCCAGTAGCGCTCCTTCCTTCCCATTTCCATCCTCATCATTGAGCCTGCTCTCTCCGAAACGTCTCCCAACGACAAAGATGTGCCAGAGCACAACCGTGTGCTCAATCCACCATGATTATCATCGACTCCTCTGTGTCAAGATCTCCTATCTGACCTCTACCAGCCTGGAGAAGAACTTTACCCTCAGGCCTAGCGTCCAAGCCACCGATCACCTCTCCAAGCTGGATTGCCACGTGTCAGAGCCATCCCCTCTACAACTTCTCACGGTATTCTTAAAGATCAAATTTTGGCTACCAACCCTTCGTTGCAATCAGCCCATTGAATTGGAAGCCCACGTTCAGCCGCAACTAGATTCGACAAACAACCCAACGCCGATCTCTAACTCTCAAAATTGCCAACGGCAACATACGGCATAACAACAATTCTGTAAGAACGACCACCTAAATACATCATCAGGTCTTTTGTAGATTTCTCAAATTTTCTTTTGTTGGGAAACTTTGAAATAGTTTGGTGAAGAACACTTGAGATAAAAGTTCATTTATACAAATCATAATTGAAAGTTTAAAACTGTTCCAAAGAAAAAATTGTGCTTATGAAAGAGACTGAGAGATGTTATAAGATGAGTTGCCTTGACAGATGCTATGAGATGAGGGTAGTGCTTGAAAAGGAGATTCCTATATAATTTTAGTAGAGAATTAGAGATGTGAAAGAGAGAGAAAATAAAAATGAGACGAGGGAGAAAGGTTGAGATTATTAAAATACTTCTATTACGATGGTAAATGAGGTAAGAGAGAAGTGCAGAAGAATTCCTAACGCTATAATTATTTAGTTTGGAAAATTGTGTTGAAGTTGAATATAATTAATAAAACTGAAATTATCTCTTAAATAGATTTCAACGTTAGATCTTAATAAAATATATTTTTTTAGTTATTTTTTCATGAATTTCTTCTATTGTTCAATAGTATTATGATAAGGTTGAATCAAATTTTTAGTCTTTTTATGTAAATTTCTCTATTTATATTTAACACTAATATAATACAAATTAATAAAAAAATTCAAATTCACCAAATCAAATCTCAAAATTTCTTTTTCACTTTTACTAATTTTAGATATTTTTACCTATCTTTTGCAAATATAATAGCAAATTGCAACATTTAATGAACAAACGGTTCAAATTCGTTTCACGGTCACGATATGATACCTAGTGTAAAACTCCTATAGATGAGCCCACTACTTATAGGGCATACCATGTTAGGCCATGGTAGCTCGAACCTTCAATCTTCAGCTTCTGGAGGTGGGAGGCAACCATTTGAACTACACCCATGTGAGTTTATATGTTCTTTACAATAAACATATCCTAAAAGTTTCAATTTGAAATCACACTATATTGAAAAAATTGGGATAACTTGGATTATTAACTTCATATAGCATAATATAATTAAAAGTTGTTGATAATAAAAAGTTAATATGTAGAATACATCAGAAAATTTTCTTTAACTAATACATAGACTCTAAAATGCGGAAAGATATAGAAGGGACGATTGAGGAAAAAGATAGATACTCAAAATATATTCTCTCTATTAATTAATAAAAATGCTAAACTTACTCTTAAACTATATCTTTTTATATTTCATGCTAATGTAATAAGTTATTTAATTGATTTTTTATCTAACTCTTGAAAATTTATTCATTGTAATTTATCATATCTTTATCAAAATATTAAAAGAAAAAAAAGATACACTTTAAGTCTAAGATCTCCCTGTATCAATTTAGATAAAAAAAAATATTTTAAGAATTGAATCACTAATTGAAATGTTTTTATTATGATTTGGTTTAATAATGTTTAATTATTGAGTTGCATCGCTTTGACTGGTTTTTAACTTATGTTAGTTTAATGTCTTAATAACACATACATTATTGTTTTAAATATAAATTGCTAAACCTATAAGAAATTAAAATAATGTTGTAATTAATATTGTAATCATGATTGTATAATAATAAAGAATGAAAATATTTTCTTTTGTGAAAGAATATAAGAGGAAAAATAGAACAAATAAAAATTATAAAAAATCAGAAGTCTTACGAACTCAACCGAGTGGGAACGGGCGAACGGCAACTGTCTAAAATTGGGAATAAGAATTGAGGATCAGAACAGCAGCAGCAGTTGGGATTTGATAGAGAGAGAAGAGAAGTAGAAGGGAAGGCTCTGTGTCGATGCATGGCTTCTTTCAGATGGCTTCTTCAGCTTCACAATGACGTCCCAAGAGCCGCGCGTTTTTACTCCCAAGGGCTGGATTTCACCGTCAACGTCTGCACTCTCAGGTGGGCGGAGCTTCAATCTGGTTCCTTGAAACTAGCCCTCATGCAATCTAACAGGTGCCTTACTTTTCTCTCTTTCCTTTCCTTTCCCTTCCCTCCTTTCTGTTGAAACAAGTAGCAAATGGGTCTTTTCTAGGTATGTGAGATTTTGTGTATGGCATTTGGCTTCGGTTTGGATGAATGAAATGCAGTGACCACTGGCTGAGACGAACCATTTTGAAAGTTCCGAATTCGAAATGGACATGGGGCTTTCATTTCGTTTGCAACGACTGTCCTATTCTTTTACATGGTTTGTAACTTGGACTTGTAATGTCTGTGTAAAGAAGAGGCGATTCCATTTTGTGGTTTGTAGTCCTGAACGAAAACTGAAACCACCTTTTTTTGTAGTGTGCCTGCGCTGTTTTTATGCGTTTGGTTGTGTCTGTAACTATGGTTTAAAATAAGAAAAGGGAAGAAGAGGGAAGAAGAGAAATGGTGGAACGGCTTCGAGGGCGTCCCGGCCTCCTAACTCCCAACTCCGTGAGTTGATTGGGAATAAACTTTTCTTCTTATTTTATTGTCAACTCTAGGCAATAAATATAGCATTCCTTCCTTCCATCAAGGAAGATTACAAAAATCAACGGAAACAATTAAGGAAGCCATAAAAGGAAAACAATAAAATCTAGAAACAATAAAATTAGAGAACAACTCATCGAAGACTTGAATGCTAAAATCCCTCCTAACTGCCCAAAAGACTGGGCTGAAATTGCTCCCTCACCGCGTGTGAGGCACGTAACATTCCTTTCCGCTCAGATCCGACATTGTCCTCGAGGAGGAAATCTGGTAACTTGGTCTGGTCTTTGTGGTAAAACTCCCAGAAGGCGTCCTCTTTCTCTGAGCCGCTCCCTTGCACCTTGGTCACTGCTTTATCCCTTTGCTTCACCACACTCTTGCTGCGTGCCTCTCCAACTACACTTAGTACTGATATAAGGCTTACATGAATGAGGCAAGAGTTATCTTGACTTACAGAAAATGATAATTAACGTAATGCTTCAATGAATGGCATTGATTCAATGTCACCTACAGTTCCACCCAATTTTATCACCCAAACACCTGTTGGACCTTCTTTTCCATCAACAAGAATAGTAGATAGAGATTCAATCCAGTTTTTAATGGCTTCAGTGATGTGCGGAACCACCTTTACTGTCTTTCTAAGATCGTCACCTTTCCTTTCCTTGCCAATGATAGACCGGTATTTCTTTCCTGTTGTAATGTTGTTTTCTTTAGTCAGTGTCACATCCAAGAAACGCTCATAATTTCCCAAATCCAGGTCAACCATGAAGGACTCGTTGAGCCACTCGGTGTAGTTCGCTAACTCCTTAAAGCGGGTTTGGTAGTCCTCCACATTAGTCGTCTGTCGCAACTTTGTGATTATGGCGGCGTGGTTCTCGTATGGAGTAGGACCAAATCGAGTGAGTGGGCCGCAGGAGAAGTCCTCCCAACTGGCCATGGCGTTGGACTTCTCCATCCAACGAAACCACTAGAGTGTCTTCTTCTCAAGGTGAAAAGACGCCAACAATAGTTTATGGGAAACCGGTGTTTGCTGGTGGAGAAAAAATTGCTCAGCTCAGTAGAGCCACCCGGATGGGACAAAGCCATCAAACTGCGGAAACTCAAGTCTTGCCATGCGAGTGGGAATGGCATGGTCAACGCCTCCTCCCTCTGTAAGAGGTCCTCAAGCCGATGACTTTACTGTTGAAGCTTCCCCGCTTCTTGAGTTTGTCCAGTGGAGAACATCTCCAGGCGAGAATCTACCACAGTCAATCGGTTCACTACGTCGTCCAACTGTCTGCCTTGAATTTCTATCACCTCATTCAAGAGAGACATCATCTCGTCTATCTTGGTGTTGTATGTAGCTTCAGCCATTGAAGGATCGAAGCTCTGATACCTTGCAGTGTGCCTGCTCTGTTTTTATGTGTTTGGCTATGTCTGTAACTATGGTTTAAAATAAGGAAAGGGAAGAAGAGAGAAGAAGAGAAATGGTGGAACGGCTTCAAGGGCATCCCGGCCTCCTAACTCTGTGAGTTGGTTGAGAATAACCTTTTCTTCTTATTTTACTGTCAACTCTAAGCAATAAATAAAGCATTCCTTCCTTCAATCAAGGAAGATTACAAAAATCAAGGGAAACAATCAAGGAAGCCATAAAAGGAAAATAATAAAATATGGAAACAATAAAATTAAAGAACAACTCATTGAATACTTGAATGCTAAAATCTCTCCAAACTGCCCAAAAGACTTGGTTGAAAACTCGACTGAAATTGCTGCATCACCGTGTCTGAGGCACGTAACATTTTTCTTTGCTCCCTATCATCTATATTGCCAAATCCCCACAACTGAGTGGATAGATGTTCATGTGTTTTTACTATATAAGTTATCATTTTTTTTGAAATGGTTCATATATTAATAGCTAGAAAGCACTAGATGTTGTGGGACCCGATTCAAGCTAATTGATCCGACTAATCCTATTTTGGAAAGTCAACTGTATGATTGAATGATTTATTCTCTTACTGTATTTCCATTTTTAGCCACTTTAATTGGCTCATTTTTTACTATTTATTCATGTATCCTCTAAGAGGAAAACACACAATACGATACAATCATAGAAGAATTCTTCTCCACTCTCTCTCTCCTTCTTCTTTTTCCTTATTCCCATATTATTATTCTACATGGTATCAGCCAGAACAATCTTCTGGACGCTTTAGGAGAGTTTTTTTTTTTCCGTTTTACTGTTTCGCTGGAGTTACTGTTCATCGTCGGAATCCAGTATTGTCTTCTGGATCAGATCTCTGGGGCATCTGTTGCGGATACTCTCCTCTCATCTTCTCCTGC
The DNA here is from genome assembly GCA_013350335.1 of Chimonanthus salicifolius. NCBI lineage: Eukaryota > Viridiplantae > Streptophyta > Magnoliopsida > Laurales > Calycanthaceae > Chimonanthus > Chimonanthus salicifolius. The sequence continues at coordinate 49,950,439 of CM023536.1, forward strand.
CAATTTACCTTTACAAGATGTGGTTTGTGGAAGTGCTTTCACCATCGTCATCTTTGACCAGAAACAATCCAATTTTCTGGTTTTTGCCTAGATCCGTTGGCTAAAGAGCACTATCTTCCTCCGGATTGTTTCCACTGGAGTCGCCCCTAGTCCACCCACTCTCGTCTAAGGCAGACCTAGGGCTTTGGTCAACCGCGGGGCCCCTTTCTTCTAGTCTCGTACGTTGCTGCTTGGGACGACAGTCACCCAGTTTTTTGGGTTTTTTTTTTTGCTTCGATCCACGTGGATCTTACACCTTTACCACTGGGATCGACACCACTAGGGTCGCCCCTGGCACACCTTTCTATGCCCCAGGTTGACCTTGGACTTCGGTCAACGGTGGCCCCCCCTTTTCCATCTTTTCTCACT